>JAQSUU010000227.1:1469417-2938835 GCA_038087645.1 Saccharum hybrid cultivar R570
CAACTATCTTGCACTGACACTAACACGGTCTCCGCACGGACTAAAACGAGCTTTCACACGACCCACGTCACTTACGAGTTCCATCGGGTGCATCCAAAACTATTTTATGAGCCTATGGTTCATTCCGTGCAAACCGTGCACCAACCTTGCATTAAGATTAGCACTATCTCCAAACGGACCAACAGAGCTCCACCAAACCCTCGCCACCTAGGAGTACCATCGGGTGTGTCTAAAATGATTTATGAGCCTATGGTATGTTTGACGCAAACTCAGCACCAATCTTGCAGCGACGCTAACACTATATGAAAATAGATCAAAATGAGATTCCACATGACCCACGTCACCTAGGAGTTTCATCAGGTGCCTTCAATACTATTTCCGAGCCTACAGTACGTTTGACACCAACCGAGCACCTATCTTGCACTATCTCAAAACGAACTGAACCGAGATTCCACTTGAGCCTCGTCACCTAGGAGTCCCATCGAGTGCGTCCAAAACGATTTCTATGCCTATGGTATGTTTGGTACAAACCGTGCACCTATCTTACACTGACACTAATACGATGTCCAAACAGACTAAAACGAGATTCCACATGACCCATGTAAGTTCCAATTTCCATCGGGTGCATCCAAAACTATTTATGAGCCTATGGTACCTTCAGTGCAAACCATGCATCTATCTTGCATCAAGATTAGTACTATCTCCAAATGGACCGAACAGAGCTCCACCAGACCCTCGTCACCTAGAAGTACCATCGGGTGCATCTAAAACGATTTACGAACCTATGGTACGTTTGACGCAAACCGAGTACCTATCTTGCACCGACACTAAAACTCTCTCAAAACAGATCAAAATGAGATTCTACATGACCCACGTCACCTAGGAGTTCCATCGGTTGCCTCCAATTCTATTTCCGAGCCTACAGTATGTTCGACGCAAATCTTGCACCAATCTTGCATCAAGAGTTGCACTATCTCCAAACAGACTGAACCGAGCTTCCAATTGAGCCCCGTCACCTAGGAGTCCTATCGAGTGTGTCCTAAACTATTTCTATGCCTATGGTATGTTTGGTGCAAACCGGGCAGCTATCTTGCACTGACACTAACAATCTCTCCAAACAGACTAAAACGAGATTCCACACGACCCACGTCAGTTACGATTTCCATCGGGTGCATCCAAAACTATTTATGAGCCTATGGTATGTTCATTGCAAACCATGCACCTATCTTGCATCAAGATTAGCACAATCTCCAAACGGACCGAACAGAACTCCACCAGACCCTCATCACCTAGAAGTACCATCGGGTGTGTCTAAAACGATTTATGAGCTTGTGGTACGTTTGACGCAAACCGAGCACCTATATTGCACCGATGCTAACACTGTCTCAAAATAGATCGAAATGAGATTCTACATGACCCAAATCACCTAGGAGTTCCATCAATCGCCTCCAATTCTATTTTCGAGCCTAAATTACGTTCGACGCAAACCGTGCACCAATCTTGCATCAAGAGTAGCACTATCACCAAACGGACCGAATCGAGCTTCTACTTGAGCCTCATCTCCTAGGAGACCCATCAAGTGCATCCAAAACAATTTCTATGCCTACGATATGTTCGGTGCAAACCATGCACCTATCTTGCACTGACACTAACACTGTCTCCAAACGGACTAAAACGAGATTCCACACAACTCACGTCACTTACGAGTTCCATCGGGTGCGTCCAAAAATATTTCTGAGCCTATGGTTCGTTCCTTGCAAACCATGCACCTATCTTGCGTCATGATTAGCACTATCTCCAAACAGACCGAACCGAGCTTCCACTTGACTCACGTCACCTAGGTGTACCATCAAGTGCGTCTAAAACAATTTATGAGCCTATGATACATTTGACACAAACCGAGCAACTATCTTGCACCGACGCTGACACTATCTCAAAACAGATCGAAAGGAGATTCCACATTACTCACGTCAACTAGGAGTTTCATCGGGTGCCTCCAATACTATTTCTGAGCCTACAGTACGTTCGACGCAAACTGTGCACCAATCTTGCATCAAGAGTTGCACTATCTCCAAACAGACCGAACCAACCTTCCACTTGAGCCTCGTCACCTAGGAGTCCCATCCAGTGCATCCAAAACGATTTCTATGCCTATGGTATGTTCGATGCAAATCGTGCATCTCTCTTGCGTCAAGATTAGCACTATCTCCAAACGGACCGAACCGAGCACCACCAGACCCTCGCCACCTCGGAGTATCATTGGGTGCGTCTAAAACGATTTATGAGCCTATGGTATGTTTAACGCAAATCGAGCACCTATCTTGCACCGATGCTAACACTATCTCAAAACAGATCGAAACGAGATTCCACATGACTCACGTCACCTAGGAGTTCCATCGGGTGCCTCCAATACTATTTCTGAGCCTACGGTATGTTCGATGCAAACTATGCACTAATCTTGCATCAAGAGTACCACTATCGACAAACAGACCGAACCGAGCTTCCACTTGAGCCTCGTCACCTAGGAGTCCCATCGAGTGCATCCAAAATGATTTCTATGCCTATGGTACGTTCGTTGCAAACCTTGCACCTATCTTGCACTGACACTAACACTGTGTCCAAATGGACTAAAACAAGATTCCACACGACCCACATCACTTACGAGTTCCATCGGGTGCGTCCAAAACTATTTATGCACCTATCTTGTGTTAAGATTAGCACTATCTCCAAACGGACCGAACAGAGCTCCACTATACCCTCATCACCTAGGAGAACCTTCAGGTGCATCTCAAACAATTTATGAGCCCATGGTACGTTTGACGCAAACTGAGCACCTATCTTGCACCGACGCTAACACTATCTCAAAACAGAACGAAACAAGATTCAACATGACCCACGTCACCTAGGAGTTCCATCGGGTGCCTCCAATACTATTTTCGAGCCTACTGTATATTCAACACAAACCATGCCACAATCTTGCATCAAGAGTAGCAATATCTCCAAACAGACCGAACCGAGCTTTCACTTGAGCCACGTCTCCTAGGAGATCCATCGAGTGCGTCCAAAATGATTTCTATGCCTATGGTATGATTGGTGCAAACCGTGCAACTATCTTGCACTGACACTAACACGGTCTCCGCACGGACTAAAACGAGCTTTCACACGACCCACGTCACTTACGAGTTCCATCGGGTGCATCCAAAACTATTTTATGAGCCTATGGTTCATTCCGTGCAAACCGTGCACCAACCTTGCATTAAGATTAGCACTATCTCCAAACGGACCAACAGAGCTCCACCAAACCCTCGCCACCTAGGAGTACCATCAGGTGCGTCTAAAACGATTTATGAGCCTATGGTATGTTTGATGCAAACTGAGCACCAATCTTGCAGCGAGGCTAACACTATATGAAAATAGATCCAAACGAGATTCCACATGACCCACGTCACCTAGGAGTTTCATCAGGTGCCTTCAATACTATTTCCGAGCCTACAGTACGTTTGACACCAATCGAGCACCTATCTTGCACTATCTCAAAACGAACCGAACCGAGATTCCACTTGAGCCTCGTCACCTAGGAGTCCCATCGAGTGCGTCCAAAATGATTTTCATGCCTATGGTATGTTTGGTACAAACCATGCATCTATCTTACATTGACACTAACACGATGTCCAAACAGACTAAAACGAGATTCCACACGACCCACGTAAGTTCCAATTTCCATCGGGTGCATCCAAAACTATTTATGAGCCTATGGTACGTTCAGTGCAAACCATGCATCTATCTTGCATCAAGATTAGTACTATCTCCAAATGGACCGAACAGAGCTCCACCAGACCCTCGTCACCAAGAAGTACCATCGGGTGCATATAAAACGATTTATGAACCAATGGTACGTTTGACGCAAACCGAGTACCTATCTTGCACCGACACTAAAACTGTCTCAAAACAGATCAAAATGAGATTCTACATGACCCACGTCACCTAGGAGTTCCATCGGTTGCCTCCAATTCTATTTCCAAGCCTACAGTATGTTCAACGCAAATCTTGCACCAATCTTGCATCAAGAGTTGCACTATCTCCAAACAGACCGAACCGAGCTTCCAATTGAGCCCCGTCACCTAGGAGTCCTATCGAGTGTGTCCTAAACGATTTCTATGCCTATGGTATGTTTGGTGCAAACCGGGCAACTATCTTGCACTGACACTAACAATCTCTCCAAACGGACTAAAATGAGATTCCACACGACCCGCTTCAGTTACGATTTCCATCGGGTGCATCCAAAACTATTTATGAGCCTATCGTACGTTCATTGCAAACCATGCACCTATCTTGCATCAAGATTAGCACTATCACAAAACGTACCGAACAGAACTCCACAGACCCTCATCACCTAGAAGTACCATCGGGTGTGTCTAAAACGATTTATGAGCCTATGGTATGTTTGACGCAAACCGAGCACCTATCTTGCACCGATGCTAACACTGTCTCAAAATAGATCGAAATGAGATTCTACATGACCCAAATCACCTAGGAGTTCCATCGATCGCCTCCAATTCTATTTTCGAGCCTAAATTACGTTCGACGCAAACCGTGCACCAATCTTGCATCAAGAGTAGCACTATCACCAAACGGACCGAATCGAGCTTCCACTTGAGCCTCATCTCCTAGGAGACCCATCGAGTGCATCCAAAACAATTTCTATGCCTACGGTATGTTCGGTGCAAACCATGCACCTATCTTGCACTGACACTAACACTGTCTCAAAACGGACTAAAACGAGATTCCACACAACTCATGTCACTTACGAGTTCCATCGGGTGCGTCCAAAAATATTTCTGAGCCTATGGTTCATTCCGTGCAAACCATGCACCTATCTTGCGTCATGATTAGCACTATCTCCAAACAGACCGAACCGATCTTCCACTTGACTCATGTCACCTAGGTGTACCATCAAGTGCGTCTAAAACAATTTATGAGCCTATGGTACATTTGACACAAACCGAGCAATTATCTTGCACCGACGCTAACACTATCTCAAAACAGATCGAAACGAGATTCCACATGACTCACGTCAACTAGGAGTTCCATCGGGTGCCTCCAATACTATTTCCGAGCCTACGGTACGTTCGACACAAACTGTGCACCAATCTTGCATCAAGAGTTGCACTATCTCCAAACAGACCGACCCAACCTTCCAATTGAGCCTCGTCACCTAGGAGTCCCATCCAGTGCATCCAAAACGATTTCTATGCCTATGGTATGTTCGATGCAAATCGTGCACCTATCTTGCATCAAGATTAGCAGTACCTCCAAACAGACTAAACAGAGCTCCACCAGACCCTCGCCACCTCGGAGTACCATTGGGTGCGTCTAAAACGATTTATGAGCCTATGATATGTTTAACGCAAATCGAGCACCTATCTTGCACCGATGCTAACACTGTCTCAAAACAGATCGAAAACGAGATTCCACATGACTCACGTCACCTAGGAGTTCCATCGGGTGCCTCCAATACTATTTCCGAGCCTACAGTATGTTCGATGCAAACTGTGCACTAATCTTGCATCAAGAGTACCACTATCGACAAACAGACCAAACCGAGCTTCCACTTGAGCCTCGTCACCTAGGAGTCCCATCGAGTGCGTCCAAAATGATTTCTATGCCTATGGTATGTTCGTTGCAAACCATGCACCTATCTTGCACTGACACCAACACTGTGTCCAAATGGACTAAAACAATATTCCACATGACCCACATCACTACGAGTTCCATCGGGTGCGTTCAAAACTATTTATGCACCTATCTTGTGTCAAGATTAGCACTATCTCCAAACGGACCGAACAGAGCTCCACTAGACCCTCATCACCTAGGAGAACCTTCGAGTGCATCTAAAACAATTTATGAGCCCATGATACGTTTGACGCAAACCGAGCACCTATCTTGCACCGATGCTAACAGTGTCTCAAAATAGATCGAAATGAGATTCTATATGACCCAAATCACCTAGGAGTTCCACCGATCGCCTCCAATTCTATTTTCGAGCCTAAATTACGTTCGACGCAAACCGTGCACCAATCTTGCATCAAGAGTAGCACTAACACCAAACGGACCGAATCGAGCTTCCACTTGAGCCTCATCTCCTAGGAGACCCATCGAGTGCATCCAAAACAATTTCTATGCCTACGGTATGTTCGGTGCAAACCATGCACCTATCTTGCACTGACACTAACACTGTCTCCAAACGGACTAAAACGAGATTCCACACAACTCACGTCACTTACGAGTTCCATCGGGTGCGTCCAAAAATATTTCTGAGCCTATGGTTCGTTCCGTGCAAACCATGCACCTATCTTGCGTCATGATTAGCACTATCTCCAAACAGACCGAACCGATCTTCCACTTGACTCATGTCACCTAGGTGTACCATCAAGTGCGTCTAAAACAATTTATGAGCCTATGGTACATTTGACACAAACCGAGCAATTATCTTGCACCGACGCTAACACTATCTCAAAACAGATCGAAACGAGATTCCACATGACTCACGTCAACTAGGAGTTCCATCGGGTGCCTCCAATACTATTTCCGAGCCTACGGTACGTTCGACACAAACTGTGCACCAATCTTGCATCAAGAGTTGCACTATCTCCAAACAGACCGACCCAACCTTCCAATTGAGCCTCGTCACCTAGGAGTCCCATCCAGTGCATCCAAAACGATTTCTATGCCTATGGTATGTTCGATGCAAATCGTGCACCTATCTTGCATCAAGATTAGCAGTACCTCCAAACAGACTAAACAGAGCTCCACCAGACCCTCGCCACCTCGGAGTACCATTGGGTGCGTCTAAAACGATTTATGAGCCTATGATATGTTTAACGCAAATCGAGCACCTATCTTGCACCGATGCTAACACTGTCTCAAAACAGATCGAAAACGAGATTCCACATGACTCACGTCACCTAGGAGTTCCATCGGGTGCCTCCAATACTATTTCCGAGCCTACAGTATGTTCGATGCAAACTGTGCACTAATCTTGCATCAAGAGTACCACTATCGACAAACAGACCAAACCGAGCTTCCACTTGAGCCTCGTCACCTAGGAGTCCCATCGAGTGCGTCCAAAATGATTTCTATGCCTATGGTATGTTCGTTGCAAACCATGCACCTATCTTGCACTGACACCAACACTGTGTCCAAATGGACTAAAACAATATTCCACATGACCCACATCACTACGAGTTCCATCGGGTGCGTTCAAAACTATTTATGCACCTATCTTGTGTCAAGATTAGCACTATCTCCAAACGGACCGAACAGAGCTCCACTAGACCCTCATCACCTAGGAGAACCTTCGAGTGCATCTAAAACAATTTATGAGCCCATGGTACGTTTGACGCAAACCGAGCACCTATCTTGCACCGATGCTAACAGTGTCTCAAAATAGATCGAAATGAGATTCTATATGACCCAAATCACCTAGGAGTTCCACCGATCGCCTCCAATTCTATTTTCGAGCCTAAATTACGTTCGACGCAAACCGTGCACCAATCTTGCATCAAGAGTAGCACTAACACCAAACGGACCGAATCGAGCTTCCACTTGAGCCTCATCTCCTAGGAGACCCATCGAGTGCATCCAAAACAATTTCTATGCCTACGGTATGTTCGGTGCAAACCATGCACCTATCTTGCACTGACACTAACACTGTCTCCAAACGGACTAAAACGAGATTCCACACAACTCACGTCACTTACGAGTTCCATCGGGTGCGTCCAAAAGTATTTCTAAGCCTATGGTTCGTTCCGTGCAAACCATGCACCTATCTTGCGTCATGATTAGCACTATCTCCAAACAGACCGAACCGAGCTTCCACTTGACTCACGTCACCTAGGTGTACCATCAAGTGCGTCTAAAACAATTTATGAGCCTATGGTACATTTGACACAAACCGAGCAACTATCTTGCACCGATGCTAACACTATCTCAAAACAGATCGAAACGAGATTCCACATGACTCACGTCAACTAGGAGTTCCATCGGGTGCCTCCAATACTATTTCCGAGCCTACGGTACGTTCGACACAAACTATGCACCAATCTTGCATCAAGAGTTGCACTATCTCCAAACAGACCAAACCGACCTTCCACTTAGGCCTCGTCACCTAGGAGTCCCATCCTGATAGAGGGGGAGTGCCCGATCTTTCGGTGAGAGGAGATAATTTCAATTTGGTGGAAGTAGACCCTCACGATCTGACTACGACGAGCGAACCCGAAGCGCCAATGCAATCGCTGAACCAACTCCCAATGGTTACCAACCTCGCCGGTGCGAGATCAGCCTGATCACGAAGATCAATTCCTGTACGCAATCGAAGAACGAACAAGAAAAAGACGCGAGCAATCTTATTATCACTCGAAGGTGGAGTTCTGAATTACACGTGACAGCGCAGATTGGCGCGTGTTCAAAAGTAGCTAAAGCTAGATGTAAAACAAAACTCAAGTTGTAAACAAAAGAGACTCCGACTAAATAAAAGGGCGGCGGCAGGAGAGTGGCACGCGCCCAAAGAAAGGGCTGTGGCTCCAAACCCTAGGCGCCCCACCTTGGGCTGCCCCGTTGGTCCATCTTCTTATTCTGCTAGGCCTTCGTTCCTTAAGAGCATGATGAAGTTTAATTCTCTTGCACGGGCCCGAGTGATTGGCCCAACTGGATGATCAACTGTAGGTGCCTACGGTGGAGGAGTAACTGGAGGCGCCTGAGGTGCTGCTGGTGTAGATGTACTCATGGTGTCCTCATCATCCTCCCCTTCTTGAACTGAAGTCGTCCTCGACGGCAACTCCTCATTTTCGCCCGCATACAGTTTCAAATCTATAACATTAAAACTCGTGGAAACACCAAACTCCGCAAGGCAGGTCAAGGATTTGCATTATCATTAATTTTGGTTAGCACTTTAAAAGGACCAGCAGCACGTGGCATCAATTTAGAACGACGTAAAGCAGGAAAACGATCCTTTCTCAAATGCAACCAAACCAGATCACCTGGTTCAAAAGTAACGTGTTGTCTCCCTTTACTACCTGCAACCTGATATTTAGCATTAGCAGCAGCAATGTTTTGTTGAGTTTGCTTATGCATGCTAATCATTTGATCAACATGTGCAGCGGCATCTATGTGTGGGGCGTCCTCAGCATCAAGCGCAAACAAATCAATAGGCGCCCGAGGAATATAACCATAAACAACCTGAAAGGGACACATCTTTGTAGAATAATGCGTTGCATGATTATAAGCAAACTCAACATGAGGCAAGCAATCTTCCCAACGTTTCAAATTTTTATCTAAAACAGCCCTAAGCATGGTTGACAAAGTTCGATTAACCACTTCAGTTTGTCCATCAGTTTGAGGGTGATAAGTTGTGCTAAACAGCAATTTAGTTCCCAATTTATTCCACAGTGATCTCCAAAAATGACTGAGGAACTTAGCATCACGATCAGAGACTATTGTATTTGGAATACCATGCAAACGAATAATCTCGCTAAAGAACAATTCAGCAATATTGCTAGCATCATCAGTTTTATGACAAGGTATAAAATGAGCCATTTTGGAGAAACGATCAACAACCACAAAAATACTGTCCCTCCCCTTCTTAGTTCGAGGTAATCCCAAAACAAAGTCCATAGAAATATCAAGCCAAGGGGAAGTAGGAACAGGCAAAGGTATGTACAAACCATGGTTGTTCAATCGTGACTTAGCTTTCTGGCAAGTAGTGTAGCGTGCAACAAGGCGCTCAACATCAGCGCGCATCCGGGGCCAAAAGAAGTGGGCAGCCAGCACCTCATGTGTTTTGTAGACGCCAAAATGCCCCATGAGACCGCCTCCATGTGCTTCCTGTAATAACAAACGACGAACCGAGCTTGCTGGAACACACAGCTTGTTAGCGCGAAACAGGAATCCGTCCTGTATGTGAAATTTGCCCTATGGTTTGCCATGAATACAATGGGTGAAAGCAACTTTAAAATCAGCATCGTCCACATATTGTTTCTTCATAGTTTGCAAGCCAAAGATTTTAAAATCTAACTGTGATAGCATGGTATAGCGCGCGAGACAAAGCATCATAAATAACATTTTCCTTCCCGCTCTTGTGTTTAATAATGTAAGGGAAAGACTCAATGAATTCTACCCATTTAGCATGACGACGGTTCAGGTTTGTTTGGGTACGAATATGTTTTAGAGCCTCATGATCAGAATGAATTATAAACTCGCGATGCGAAAGGTAGTGCTGCCAAGTATGCAAAGTGCGCACTAAAGCATAAAGCTCCTTATCATACATAGAATAATTCAAGCTTGCACCACTTAATTTCTCGCTAAAATAAGCAACCGGCTTTCCTTCTTGTAACAAAACAGCACCTAGCCCAATACCGCTAGCATCGCATTCAAGCTCAAACACTTTAGTAAAATTAGGCAACTGCAAGAGAGGAGCATTGGTTAACTTATCTTTCAAGGTGCTGAACGCAACCTCTTGCGAATCACTCCAAGCAAAGGGAACATCCTTCTTGGTAAGCTCATGTAGAGGCACTGCAATGGAGCTAAAATCACGAACAAACCTGCGGTAGAAACCTGCAAGGCCAAGAAATCTTCGAATTTGTGTGACCGTTGTCGGTGTAGGCCACGCCCGAATGGCATCGATCTTGCTGCTATCCACCTCAATGCCCTGTGGAGTAACAACATAGCCAAGAAACGAAACACGTTGTGTGCAAAACATGCATTTTTCGATGTTAGCAAATAAATGGGCTGCACGCAATGCATCAAAAACAGCACGCAAATATTCTAAATGCTCTTCCATGGACTTGCTGTAAATGAGAATGTCATCAAAATAGACAACTACAAACAGTCCTATGAAGGGCCGCAGAACTTCATTCATCAAACGCATAAATGTGCTGGGAGCATTTGTCAAACCAAACGGCATAACCAACCATTCATATAACCCAAATTTTGTTTTGAAAGCCGTTTTCCATTCATTACCTAATTTCATGCGAATCTGATGATAGCTACTATGCAAATCTACCTTAGTGAAAAGAATGGAACCACTCAGCTCATCTAGCATATCTTCAAGGCGTGGTATAGGGTATCGGTAGCGAATGGTAATGTTATTAATAGCACGACAATCTACACACATACGCCATGATCCATCTTTCTTTGGAACAAGTAACACGGGAACGGAGCAGGGGCTAAGAGACTCACGAATATAACCCTTGTCAAGCAACGCCTGTACCTATCGCTGTATTTCCTTCGCCTCATCCGGATTTGTACGGTATGGTGCGCGGTTCGGAAGCTGTGTGCCGGGAATGAGGTCGATCTGGTGCTCAGTGCCACGAAGTGGTGGGAGTCCCGGTGGCAAATATTTTGGAAAGACATCAGCGTACTCTTGCAAAATGTTAGCAATCGCAGGGGGAATATCCAAAGATGGTGCAGCATCAAGTGAAACGAGCACACTAGAGCATATAAGGGCATAGCATGGCAAAGGAGCATCGCGTAACTCATCGAAATCAGCACATGTAGCAAGCAAAACAGGAGCATTCAACTTGATTTCAGAATTAACAGAGGTCAACGGTTCAAGTTGCTTAGCAGTTTTAGCAGCTCTAGCAAGATCATCTTTAAGAATTTGTTCAGGTGTCATTGGATGTATAATTATTTTCTGACCCTTAAAAATGAAAGAATAGTGATTTGAACGACCATGATGCAAGCTATCAGTATCATATTGCCAAGGTCGCCCAAGTAACAGAGAGCATGCTTCCATGGGAATAACATCACAATCGACAAAATCAGAATAAGCACCCATGGAGAAAGGAACACGGACCGATCGAGTAATTCTAATTTTCCCACCATCATTAAGCCATTGAATGTGATAAGGATGTGGATGCTTACGAGTGGGTAAAGACAACTTTTCAACCAGCACAGTACTAGCCAAATTGTTGCAGCTGCCGCTGTCGATGATAATGTGAATGGACCGCTCCTGCACAATGCCCTTGGTATGGAAAAGAGTGTGTCGCTGATTCTTCTCGGGCGGAGCGACCTGTGTACTAAGAACACGCTGCACAATAAGACTTTCATATCTATCGGCGTCGCCCGGGTTGACATGTACTTCCGCCTTTGCTACATGGTCAGTGGCAAGCATAGCGTGTTGAATATCTTCAGAATCACTAGTGGAAGAATACTCACCATCATCATGAATGACCAAGACACGCTTGTTCGGACAGTCCCGAGACACGTGGCCAAATCCTTGGCAACGAAAGCACTGAATATCCCGTGTGCGGCCTGTGGAAGGCGCTGCGCCTGTGGACGGGGGAGCACCTGCAGAAGTGGCTGCCCGCTCACGCGGTGTTGTGGCGGGCGTGGACGGTGCAGGGGGTGCGGGTGCTGAACCGGATCTCGAGCTTCGTCCTGCAAAAGAGTTAGAATATGGCTTCTAGCGGCGTCCCTGCAGTTCACGTTTAGCTTTGCAAGCAAATTCAAATAATGTGGTGATATCATAATACTCCTTATAATCAAGTATATCCTGAATTTCACGGTTTAAACCACCATGAAATCGTGCCATAGCAGCGTCAGTTTCCTCAACTAACCCACAACGAATCATGCCTTTTTGCAATTCCTGGTAATAGTCCTCTACAGATTGTGAACCTTGCTGAAAACGTTGCATTGTATTAAGCAAATCGCGGGCATAAAAAGAAGGTACAAATCTGTGGCGCATAGCAGCTTTTAATTGATCCCATGTGGTTGGAGCTAGAGTGGGATGTTTTTGTTTATATTCACGCCACCAAATTAAAGCAAAATCAGTAAATTCACTAACAGCAGCTTTAACTTGAGAAGTAGTAGGAATATCATGGCATGCAAATTTCTATTCGACTTCTAATTCCCATTCAAGATATGCGGCAGGATCATATTTGCCATTAAAAGATGGAATTTTAAATTTTATCTTAGCAAAAGGATCATTACCGTGGTGGCGTGGCACACGGCGAGCACAGCCTTGACGGTGTCCACCGTCGTGCTCTGTGTCACCACCGTAATCCTGCTGGAATTCTGTGACCATCGTGTTCAAAGCATCGAGGCGTGACACGATGGTGTCGAGCGTGGTCTTGGTGGCTGTCTGCGCGAGGTCAAGCTGATCGAACTGTTCGTTCACCGTAGTGACTGTGGAATCCATCCGTTCATGCATCGTCTTGATGTCTGCGGCAAGTCCATCAATCTGTGTCCGCATGTCCTGCAGCTGTTCATCCTTCTTGGCGTCGTCGTCGCCGCCTGCCATGGTTAGCGCAAACACAAAACCGATGCCAAAATAGGGGTGTTACGGCTCACAAGGCGCTCACACTAGTGCTGTTATCAATGTCTTATCTGTTCTTACCGAGCACACAGGGGCGACCCGCAACCGACCGGGGGAACTCTCGAAAGATTGGAGCAGCGATTGCCTGGGAAACAAAGTTAGCCCGTCGTAGAACTATGTGGAGTTCTGGGTAGGCTGCACTCAAGTCAAGGATTAGCACAATCAAACAATAATGCAAAGTTGAATTATAGTGCTAAACATGAAACAACGCTGCTGGAAACAAGTGGGAAACAAAGGAGGTGGCAAAGAGAGAGAGGGTGCGGCTAAAAAGGCAAATTCTTGATTGGTTTGGATCTGTTTTTTTCCAAGAGTCCCCAAAAACTGATAATATGAATAGAGAGGAACTCAAACATCAAAAGATGGCACACACTTTTTCTAAAAGTACAGGGGTATTAACAGACCCTAGTTTCTCCACCACCGTTCCGCTGTTCGGCCACCGTCCCCTTCGCGCGAATACCCGGCTTGGTAGCCACCAGACCACCTTACCGGAATACCCCTGTACTTTCAGAAAAAAGTGTGTGCCGTCTTTTGATGTTTGAGATCCTCTCTGTTCATATTATCAGTTTTTGGGGACTCTTGGAAAAAAAATAGATCCAGACCAATCAAGAATTTGCCTTTTTAGCCGCACCCTCTCCCTCTTTGCCACCTCCTTTGTTTCCCACTTGTTTCCAGCAGCGTTGTTTCGTGTTTAGCACTATAATTCAACTTTGCATTATTGTTTGATTGTGCTAATCCTTGACTTGAGTGCAGCCTACCCAGAACTCCACATAGTTCTACGATGGGCTAACTTTGTTTCCCAGACAATCGCTGCTCCAATCTTTCAAGAGTTCCCCCGATCGGTTGCGGGTCGCCCCTGTGTGCTCGGTAAGAACGGATAAGACATTGATAACAGCACTAGTGTGAGCGCCTTGTGAGCCGTTACACCCCTATTTTGACATCGGTTTTGTGTTTGCGCTAACCATGGCAGGCGGCGACGACGACGCCAAGAAGGATGAACAGCTGCAGGACATGTAGACACGGATTGATGGACTTGCCGCAGACATCAAGACGATGCATGAACGGATGGATTCCACGGTCGCTACGGCGAACGAACGGTTCGATCAGCTTGACCTCGCACAGACAGCCACCAAGACCACGCTCGACACCATCATGTCACGCCTCGATGCTTTGAACACGATGGTCACAGAATTCCAGCAGGATTACGGTGGTGACACGGAGCATGACGGTGGACACCGTCAAGGCCGTGCTCGCCGTGTGCCATGCCACCACGGTAATGATCCTTTTGCTAAGATAAAATTTAAAATTCCATCTTTTAAGGGCAAATATGATCCTGCCGCATATCTTGATTGGGAATTAGAAGTCGAATAGAAATTTGCATGCCATGATATTCCTACTACTTCTCAAGTTAAAGCTGCTATTAGTGAATTTACTGATTTTGCTTTAATTTGGTGGCGTGAATATAAACAAAAACATCCCACTCTAGCTCCAACCACATGGATCAATTAAAAGCTGCTATGCGCCATAGATCTGTACCTTCTTTTTATGCCCGCGATTTGCTTAATAAAATGCAACATTTTTAGCAAGGTTCACAATCTGTAGAGGACTATTACCAGGAATTGCAAAAAGGCATGATTCGTTGTGGGTTAGTTGAGGAAACTGACGCTGCTATGGCACGATTTCATGGTGGTTTAAACCGTGAAATTCAGGATATACTTGATTATAAGGAGTATTATAATATCACCACATTATTTGAATTTGCTTGCAAAGCTGAACGTGAAATACAGGGACGCCATTCGAAGCCATATTCTAACTCTTTTGCAGGATGAAGATCGACATCCGATTCAGCACCCGCACCCCCTGCACCGTCCACGCCCGCCACTACACCGCGTGAGCGGGCAGCCACTTCTGCAGGTGCTCCCCCGTCCACAGGCCGCACACGGGATATTCAGTGCTTTCGTTGCCAAGGATTTGGCCTCGTGTCTCGGGACTGTCCGAACAAGCGTGTATTGGTCATTCGTGATGATGGTGAGTATTCTTCCGCTAGTGATTCTGAAGATATTCAACACGCTATGCTTGCCACTGACCATGCAGCAAAGGCGGAAGTACATGTCAACCCGGGCGACACCGATAGGTATGAAAGTCTTGTTGTGCAGCGTGTTCTTAGTACACAGGTCGCTCCGCCCGAGAAGAATCAGCGACACACTCTTTTCCATACCAAGGGTGTGGTGCAGGAGCGGTCCATTCGCATTATCCACATCCTTATCACATTCAATGGCTTAATGATGGTGGGAAAATTATAATTACTCGATCGGTCCGTGTTCCTTTCTCCATGGGTGCTTATTCTGATTTTGTCGATTGTGATGTTATTCCCATGGAAGCATGCTCTCTGTTACTTGGGCGACCTTGACAATATGATACTGATAGCTTGCATCATGGTCGTTCAAATCACTATTCTTTCATGTTTAAGGGTCAGAAAATAATTATACATCCAATGACACCTGAACAAATTCTTAAAGATGATCTTGCTAGAGCTGCTAAAACTGCTAAACAACTTGAACCGTCGACCTCTGTTAATTCTGAAATCAAGTTGAATGCTCCTGTTTTGCTTGCTACACGTGCTGATTTCGATGAGTTACGCGATGCTCCTTTGCCATGCTATGCCCTTATATGCTCTAGTGTGCTCGTTTCACTTGATGATGCACCATCTTTGGATATTCCCCCTGCAGTTGCTAACATTTTGCAGGAGTACGCTGATGTTTTTCCAAAAGATTTGCCACCGGGACTCCCACCACTTCATGGCATTGAGCACCGGATCGACCTCATTCCCGGCACATAGCTTCCGAACCGCGCACCATACCGTACAAATCCGGATGAGGCGAAGGAAATACAGCGACAGGTACAGGCGTTGCTTGACAAGGGTTATATTCGTGAGTCTCTTAGCCCCTGCTCCGTTCCCGTGTTACTTGTTCCCAAGAAAGATGGATCATGGCGTCTGTGTGTAGATTGTCGTGCTATTAATAACATTACCATTCGCTACCGATACCCTATACCACGCCTTGAAGACCTGCTAGATGAGCTGAGTGGTGCCATTCTTTTCACTAAGGTAGATTTGCGTAGTGGCTACCATCAGATTCGCATGAAATTAGGTGACGAATGGAAAACGGCTTTCAAAACAAAAATTGGGTTATATGAATGGTTTGTTATGCCGTTTGGTTTGACAAATGCTCCCAGCACGTTTATGCGTTTGATGAATGAAGTTCTGCGGCCCTTCATAGGACTGTTTGTAGTTGTCTATTTTGATGACATTCTCATTTACAGCAAGTCCATGGAAGAGCATTTAGAACATTTGCATGCTGTTTTTGATGCATTGCGTGCAGCCCATTTATTTGCTAACATCGAAAAATGCATGTTTTGCACACAACGTGTTTCGTTTCTTGGCTATGTTGTTACTCCACAGGGCATTGAGGTGGATAGCAGCAAGATCGATGCCATTCGGGCGTGGCCTACACCGACAAAGGTCACACAAATTCGAAGCTTTCTTGGCCTTGCAGGTTTCTACCGCAGGTTTGTTCGTGATTTTAGCTCCATTGCAGCGCCTCTACATGAGCTTACAAAGAAGGATGTTCCCTTTGCTTGGAGTGATTCGCAAGAGGTTGCGTTCAGCACCTTGAAAGATAAGTTAACCAATGCTCCTCTCTTGCAGTTGCCTGATTTGACTAAAGTGTTTGAGCTTGAATGCGATGCTAGCGGTATTGGGCTAAGTGCTGTTTTGTCACAAGAAGGACAGCCGGTTGCTTATTTTAGCAAGAAATTAAGTGGTGCTAGCTTGAATTATTCTACGTATGATAAGGAGCTTTATGCTTTAGTGTGCACTTTGCATACTTGGCAGCACTACCTTTGGCATCGCGAGTTTATAATTCATTCTGATCATGAGGCTTTAAAACATATTCGTACCCAAACAAACCTGAACCGTCGTCATGCTAAATGGGTAGAATTCATTGAGTCTTTCCCTTACATTATTAAACACAAGAGTGGCAAGGAAAATGTTATTGCTGATGCTTTGTCTCGTCGCTATACCATGCTGTCACAGTTAGATTTTAAAATCTTTAGCTTGCAAACTATGAAGAATGAATATGTGGACGATGCTGATTTTAAAGATGCTTTCACCCATTGTATTCATGGCAAACCATGGGGCAAATTTCACATACAGGACGGATTCCTGTTTCACGCTAACAAGCTGTGTGTTCCAGCAAGCTCGGTTCGTCGTTTGTTATTACAGGAAGCGCATGGAGACAGCCTCATGGGGCATTTTGGCATCTACAAAACGCATGAGGTGCTGGCTGCCCACTTCTTTTGGCCCCGGATGCACGCTGATGTTGAGCGCCTTGTTGCACGCTGCACTACTTGCCAGAAAGCTAAGTCACGATTGAACAACCATGGTTTGTACATACCTTTGCCTGTTCCTACTTCTCCTTGGCTTGATATTTCTATGGACTTTGTTTTGGGATTACCTCGAACTAAGAAGGGGAGGGACAGTATTTTTGTGGTTGTTGATTGTTTCTCCAAAATGGCTCATTTTATACCTTGTCATAAAACCGATGATGCTACCAATATTGCTGAATTGTTCTTTAGCGAGATTATTCGTTTGCATGGTATTCCAAATACAATAGTCTCTGATCGTGATGCTAAGTTTCTCAGTCATTTTTGGAGATCACTGTGGAATAAATTGGGAACTAAATTGCTGTTTAGCACAACTTGTCACCCTCAAACTGATGGACAAACTAAAGTGGTTAATCAAACTTTGTCAACCATGCTTAGGGCTGTTTTAGATAAAAATTTGAAACGTTGGGAAGATTGCTTGCCTCATGTTGAGTTTGCTTATAATCATGCAACGCATTCTTCTACAAAGATGTGTCCCTTTCAGGTTGTTTATGGTTATATTCCTCGGGCGCCTATTGATTTGTTTGTGCTTGATGCTGAGGGCACACATAGATGTCGCTGCACATGTTGATCAAATGATTAGCTTGCATGAGCAAACTCAACAAAACATTGCTGCTGCTAATGCTAAATATCAGGTTGCGGGTAGTAAAGGGAGACAACATGTTACTTTTGAACCGGGTGATCTGGTTTGGTTGCATTTGAGAAAAGATCGTTTTCCTGCTTTACGTCGTTCTAAATTGATGCCACGTGCTACTGATCCTTTTAAAGTGCTAACCAAAATTAATGATAATGCTTATATCCTTGACCTGCCTGTGGAGTTTGGTGTTTCCATGAGTTTTAATGTTGCAGATTTGAAACGGTATGCGGGTGAAGATGAGGAGTTGCCGTCGAGGACGACTTCAGTTCAAGAAGAGGAGGATGATGAGGACACCACGCGTACATCTACACCAGCAGCACCTCAGGCGCCTCCAGTTACTCCTCCACCACAGGTGTCTACAGTTAATCATCCAGTTGGGCCAATCACTCGGGCCCGTGCAAGAGAATTAAACTTCATCATGCTGTTAAGGAACGAAGGCCCAGCAGAATAAGAAGATGGGCCAACAGAGTAGTCCAAGGTGGGGCGCCTAGGGTTTGGAGCTGCAGCCCTTTCTTTGGGTGCGCGCCACTCTCCTGCCGCCGCCCTTTTATTTAGTCGTCGTTGCTTTTGTTTACAACTTGAGTTTTGTTTTACATCTAGCTTTAGCTACTCTCAAACACGCGCTAATCTGCGCTGTCTCGTGTAATTGAGAACTCCACCTTCGAGGGATAATAAGATTGCTCGCGTCTTTTTCTTGTTCGTTCTTCGATTGCGTGTAGGAATTGATCTTCGTGATCAGGCTGACCTCGTACCGGCGAGGTTAGTAACCATTGGGAGTTGGTTCAGCGATTGCATTGGCGCTTCGGGTTTGCTCGTCGTAGTCAGATCGTGAGGGTCTACTACCACCAAATCAAAATTATCTCCACTCACCGAAAGATCGGGCACTCCCCCTCTATCACTTTTGCTCCACTCATTGTTTCTTCTCAGCTTGCCAGAGCGACGGGGCTTAGGAGGAGAAGAGCATTGTTGGATCATCTTTTAGAGGAATTGATGGCCTTTCTCCCCCAAGCTTGAGCCTTGCCGTCGCTCGTCGCTTGAAGCCAAGTGTGAGTGTTGAATCATCCCTCAAAGTGTGTTATAACTCCATGTCCTTAGACACTGTTCATCCTCTGTTCTTAAATTTGTCAGAGAGGGCACTTGATTCTAGATCCATTGAGCAAAGATCTCTCCTTTGCATTCTACTTTTCTTTGGACTGTCCAATCTAGGAGATGAGGATATAGATAGTTGCATGATCTTCTTTCATCAACCATTCTTGATTTTTGTTGAGTCTTAGTTGACGAATTGATGTTCATTGGAGATGTAGACTCGAGTTCTTCCTTGATGGTCTTTGTCTTCTAGCAGCATGGCGAAGAGTTGTTCAGTCAATGATACGCCATCCGTCTTGATGATCAAGGAAGGAGCTTCATTAATATTTGCATGCAGGCTTCATTTCCAATGGCTTAGGGACATCGTCTTGCAACTATAATCATGGTCTTTCAAGGATTGGTCAGTAGTTAGCCCTTGATTGGTGATTAGTTGACACAAGGATGCATGCTATCATGCCATCCTTGTCCTTGCCGCTGACGTGCAAGATGGTGTCTTCAAGAACAATGAGAGCATGTCTTTTGTTGCTAAAATGAGGTGAGTTGTGCCCTGCTCCTCATCGGCATCCTAGCTTGAGTTTTGGGAAGGCTCAATGCTAGGTTGTCTTCACACTGCTTATGACATGTTGCTTTATTCATCCACTTCCATTAAGTGAGTGCTTTTGTTGTAGATTCTTCGTATGACACTCGTCTCTTCTTTGTTCATCACTAAAGTGGTGGCTTGTCAAACCAAACCATGAACAGGCACATCATAATATCTTTCTTTCCTGCAAAATATTAGTGGACACATACCCGAAGGATTGCAACGATTTTAAACTATGGGCTATTATCCACTATTTATTTGAATTTCATCTATGCTAATAAAGAGATGGTTTTCGAGTTACTTTAGCATAAGATTTATTTATCATGTTTTCTAACAACCCCTTTTTTGGCACTTTAACATGGTTCAAGGCAAAGGTAACTTGCAACAAAAGATAATGTGAATGATATTTGATACTTACAATTCTTCCTTGGATGATGAATGAGCTGTATCTTTTGTGCAAAGTTGTTGGAGTTCATCATATGCCTTGCTTCATCTTCGAAGTGAGTTCATCTCTTGACTTACCCAAATTGGATTTGAGAGTTTTCTGTAGGGGTAAGTCTAACAAAATAACTAGTATCTACTAAAGCACATTTTTAGTTCAATAACCAAACTAGACTCCATGTCTTAATTGGGTTAAGGAAGACAATTTAACCTAAGCACCACGCTTAATTTTAATTGCCTTTGGAAGGACCCTCGAAGCACTTCCAAACCAAAGCATACTCTAGTAGACAAAGGTAGCATGAAAGCACTATAGAGATTTACTCAATTAGAGACGAAGGAGCATGATCATGGTGAGGAATATTTTTTTTCTTTTTAGATGACATGGATGCATGTAGGAAACTAAACATGCAATGAATTTGATATTAGAAAATTTAAACTAAATGGAGTGAATGCATAAATTGTTAAAAGTAAACATGTAGTGGGATGCAAGAATTAAAAGATAACTACTCATAAATTTACCATGACTCACATGATAGAATTTAAAGTCCATGAGCTTCTAAGTTCGTCACTTGAGATGTGAGTTGAATTCTTGTGACGAAGACCTTTTCTTCAATCTACACATGGTTAGAAAAAATATATATGTATATGCAAACCTGTGAGGTGGCAGGGTTCTGGTGTTGATGAATGTTGAATGTTGAGGGACACTGGGCTCTTCAATTTCTTGAGGAAGCTTGTCTAAAGGTCGAAATGACATCTTTTGTCCTGTCTATTCCACACTCAATAGAACAAGAGTAATCCTACTAAAGCTAGTGATACACTAAATTAGTAGACATCAAGATCATTATCAAAATCTTTACGCCAATTGCTTCCCCAGCAACGGTGCCAAAAATGCTTGTTGGTATAAATTAACTGCAACTAAAATATGAAGGATTCTGAAAGTGCACAGAACATACCATTGTAGCATTTTACCGGGAGTAAACCAGGTATCGTTATTTATATTTTACCACAGGGAAGCAAGGGTTAAAGAATCTGATAATTCACCATCATGTATCTACTAACCTAGTAAACCAACTAGACTATAGCAGGGGTAAATGATATATGAAATGATAGGATTTATGTAATATGACACACATGGGATAGGTCACTAAAGATATGCAACTAGTTAACTTGGGAGGTCAACGGGTGAGGTAGATTCCTATGATATTCTTATCACATGGTAAAGGTATACCCAACTATGCTAAGACTTACCACACTCTTGTGCACTTTGGGATGCCACTAGACAGGAGAGAGCACCACAAAGGATACCTCTACTAACGTGACTATGGTCCTACAATTTAAGAACCTGCTCGATAGATATGGACAGGGCTGTCACCTCCCATAACTACCATACAGCTAAGGAACAGGGTGTACTCATAGGCAGAGCATCGTGTAAGCACCACGCTTACATGAGGCTCGGCTACCTAGCCTAGTCAACAAACTAGAAGGCTAAGCGCTCTATGAACTAGCACACAAAAGGAATGATAAACTCAACTAGCATGATATATTCAAAGTAAGCATAGCCATGTAAATAAGAGAATAAGTATAAGTCTTACAGAATGTTGAAGTGAAGATACAAGGCTTTACCAAGCCTCCATGTCTAGATTCGGAACCTTGAGCAAGATCCCAACTCGACCCTCTCTCCTAAGATACTAATCTACTACATTGAAGAAGCTAGACCTAATCCCCTAGAGAGGTCATCCTTTCATGGAACACCTCTGACCTGATCCCGACTGGGAGATAATGAATTAGGGTTTAGGGGGATGCCTCCTCCAGGAGCTAGGGGCCTTGCTTATACAGCCCTCTAGGAAGCACCATAGCCCTCAGATCAAACCGACCTTGATCTATGATTAATATTCATCCTCAAAGGCGATGGAGGGGTGATCCGCGAGACGGAGCCTGATTGGCTATAGGACCTGGGCGCCCGCCCAAAGGGCTCGGTGGCCACCCCATCCCTTAGCCCAAATGGGCTCATATTTAGTGTGGGTTGATTGATCTTTTTGTTAGCTTCGATTCGCCTGGTGGATCACCTAAAACGGAGTTCGGATGAGGGAGATATGCCTATTTTACTCTGTACTGCTCTTGGAGCCCATTTGCAATATTTTGGAAGCCATAACTTTGTCGTCTGGACTCCGATTTGGGTGAACCAAAACTCTATTTCATGTGTCTCGACGAGCTCTATGCAATGGTTCACTTTATTTCATCATTTGAGATACTTCTATTTGGTGATTCTGGTCTTTTTTTAGTTTAACCCCTACAAAACATAGATTCACCAAAACTCGTTGAATTATGTTAGTAGACCCCCTATATCTAAGAGATAATTATGTTTAGGTCATTTTTCATGTTTTGTTGACAGTTAAAGTTGACAGTTATCTACCATCAACTCCCCCAAGTGTACCCTTTGCTCGTCCCTGAGCAAAGATAAACTCAGTGATGGATGAGGAGTTGCTACAATGCTTTCATGCCTCAAAAGTACACATGCATTCAAACGAGAACTCTCCTCTGAATTGGAACGAACTATCCTGATTTTAAATCCACTCATGTTACCTTTTACTATGGGGCTTGTAGCCGTCACTTGGGTCTTGAGTAGTTGAAAGATAGAACGGTTGAGTCAAGCGCCATGTCTCAAGCTCTTTGTTCAACTATTATTCTAGAGTTTTTTGTAACACCCCAGGTGTTTGCCTTGCATCTATGCATCCATATGAGCATGACATGAGCATGTGCACCATCATTTCATGTGCATTGTTCTTGAAACATGACCCTGCAACAGTTGCAACATCCATGATTGAATGCATGTGTTAGGTATATGCTTGTTTATTAATGCTAGCTTATGTGTGACACAACACCTTGAAACATGATCATGAAATGTATGCAACATCTCTGTGTCACTGATGAAACC
Source organism: Saccharum hybrid cultivar R570 (assembly GCA_038087645.1). Lineage (NCBI taxonomy): Eukaryota > Viridiplantae > Streptophyta > Magnoliopsida > Poales > Poaceae > Saccharum > Saccharum hybrid cultivar. The sequence continues at coordinate 1,492,909 of JAQSUU010000227.1, forward strand.
TAGCTTGCACCTTGTGTTTCCATGTATTGCATGCTAGGATCATGTGTCACCAATGAAAGTACTTGTCATGTATGTTTGTAAATATCTTAGTGGTGCTTGAAACTAATGAAACAGTGCCATGCAACTAGTGAAACATAGTGATGAAACTTGTGAAACAATGCTTGCTATTCTATGTTTCTTTTATTTGTTGCTTAGGATCATGTGTAGATGATGCAAGTGGTGGTCTAACATACTCCTTAGTACCTTAACTATGCTTAGGACACCTAATGGAATAAGGTCCATGTTGACCATGTTGCTTAATTATGCTCCTAAGCCTTTGTTTGACTTGTGATGACCTCTAGACCTTGTTTGTTTGACTGTTTAAAAAGTGCTACTAGCAGCATTTGCATGTTTGTGCACCCTTAAGCAAAGTTGTAGTAAATTTTATAGAGAACAAAAGTTGTTTTATGACATTGGGCTAGAAATGAGCAGAACCTGCTCAAAATTGGCTTGCTAGTCAGTTTTGGGGGTTGTTTTGGGCTCAGCAGATTTGGCCAAGTGTGGGAGCCTGACGAAACTGAATGTCAGTTTCAATGTTGGGTACTTTGGTGATTTGTAGTTTGCAAACCGAGCGGAACCAGGCCAAACCCATATAAGGAAAGTTGGAGTACTCGTATAGCTCTACAATTTTTGTTAATGGAGTTTTTGCTAGAACTGAACGGTTTAGGAGTTACGAAGGGGAGAAAAAGGAGTTTCAGATGTGTTTTTGCAGTAGTATTGGTTGGCTTCTGAACTGATTCAATCGAGCTGGAGTTTGGAAGTGGCCGACTGGTTCAGCTCTCGCGTGCCGCGTGTATGCTGCGTCAGGCCGAGGGGGCTTTAAGGCTGAGCCAACCCGCCGCTGCTACATCCCTAACCCATTCATTTGCCTTCTCCTCTGCCCGTTCGCCTCCATCAGCCAAGAACAGCAGCACGGCAGCAGGCAATAGCAGCGCCGCCGCCGTGAAATCCACCACGCCATCGCCGTTTCCTCCCATTTGCAGCGTCGCCATGGTCTTCTCTCACTCACCAACCTAGTTGCGTCGTTCGTCATCGCATGGTAAGGGTCCGCTTCGGTCATAGCGCCGTCGCTGCCATAAACGCCGAGCAGACCACGTCACCTAGGAGTGCCATCAAAACAAATGGAAACGAGATTCTACATGACCCACGTCACATAGGAGTTCCATCGGTTGCCTCCAATACTGTTTCCAAGTGTACAGTACGTTCGACGCAAACCACGCACCAATCTTGCATCAAGGGTAGAACTATCTCCAAACGGACCGAACCGAGCTTCCACTTGAGCCTCGTCACCTAGGAGTCCCATCGAGTGCATCCAAAATGATTTCTATGCCTACGATATGTTTGCTGCAAACCGTGCTCCTATCTTGCACTGACACTAACACTATCTCTAAACGGACTAAATCGAGATTCCACACGACCCACGTCACTTACGAGTTCCATCGGGTGCGTCCAAAACTATTTATGAGCCTATGGTATGTTCAGTGCAAACGATGCACCTATCTTGAGTCAAGATTAGCACTATCTCCAAACAGACCGTACCGAGCTCCACTAGTCCATCGTCACCTAGGAGTACCATCTGCTGCGTCTAAAACGATTTATGACCCTATGGTATGTTTGACGCAAACCTAGCACCTACCTTGCACCGACGCTAGCGCTGTCTCAAAATAGATTGAAACGAGATTCCACATGACCCACATCACCTAGCAGTTTCATCGGGTGCCTCCAAATACTATTTTCGAGCCTATGGTACGTTCGACACAACCGTGCACCAATCTTGCACCGACGCTAACACTGTCTCAAAACAGATCGAAACGAGAATCCACATGACCCACGTCACCAAGGAGTTCCATCGGGTGCCTCCAATACTATTTCTGAGCCTGCGGAACGTTCGACACAAACCGTGCACCAATCTTGCACCAAGAGTTGCACTATCTCCAAATGGACCGAACCGAGCTTCCACTTGAGCCTCATCACCTAGGAGTCCCATCGAGTGCATCCAAAACGATTTCTATGCCTACGGTATGTTCAGTGCAAACCGGGCACCTATCCTGCACTGACAGTAACACTGTCCCCAAACGGACTAAATCGAGATTCCACACGACCCACGTCACTTACGAATTCTATTGGGTGCGTCCAAAACTATTTATGAGCCTATGGTATGTTCAGTGCAAACGGTGCACCTATCTTGCATCAAGATTAGCACTATCTCCAAACAGACCGAACCGAGCTCCACTAGTCCATCGTCACCTAGGAGTACCATCTGCTGCGTCTAAAACGATTTATGAGCCTATGGAACGTTTGACGCAAACCGAGCACCTACGGTACATTCGACACAAATCATGCACCAATCTTGCACCAAGAGTTGCACTATCTCCAAACGGACGGAACCGAGCTTCCACATGTGCCTCATCACCTAGGAGCCTATCGAGTGCGTCTAAAATGATTTCTATGCCTATGTATGTTCGGTGCAAACTGTGCACCTATCTTGCGCTGCCACTAACATTGTCTCCAAATAGACTAAAATGAGATTCCACATGACTCACGTCACTTACGAGTTCCATCGGGTGCGTCCAAAACTATTTATGAGCCTATAGGACGTTCAGTGCAAACCATGCACCTATCTTGCATCAAGATTAGCACTATCTCCAAACGGACCAAACAGAGCTCCACTAGAGCCACGTCACCTAGAAGTACCATCGGGTGAGTCTAAAACGATTTATGAGGCTGTGGTACGTTTGACGCAAACCGAGCACCTATCTTGCACCGACGGTAACACTGTCTCAAAACAGATCAAAACGAGATTCTACATGACCCACGTCACCTAGCAGTTCCATCAGGTGTCTCCAATGCTATTTCTGAGCCTGCGGTACATTCGACGCAAACAGTGCACCAATCTTGCACCAAGAGTTGCACTGTCTCAAAACAGATCGAAACGCGATTCCACATGACCCACTACACCATAGAGTTCCATCGGGTGTCTCCAATGCTATTTCTGAGCTTGCGGTACGTTCGACACAAACTGTGCACCAATCTTGCACCAAGAGTTGCACTATCTCCAAACGGATGGAACCGAGCTTCCACTTGAGCCTCGTCACCAAGGAGCCTATCAAGTGCCTCCTAAACGATTTCTATGCCTATGGTATGTTCGGTGCAAACCATGCACCAAACTTGCGCTGACACTAACATTGTCTCCAAACGGACTAAAACGAGATTCCACACGACCCACATCACTTATGAGTTCCATCGGGTGCGTCAAAAACTATTTATGAGCCGATATTATGTTCAGTGCAAACCATGCACCTATCTTGCATCAAGATTAGAACTATCTCCAAACGGACTGAACAGAGCTCCACCAGAGCCACGTCACCGAGAAGTACCATCGGGTGCGTCTGAAACAATTTATGAGCCTATGGTACGTTTGACGCAAACCGAGCACCTATCTTGCACCAACGGTAACACTATCTTGAAACCTATCGAAACAAGATTCTACATGACCCACGTCACCTAGGAGTTCCATCAGTTGCCTCCAATACTATTTCTGAGCCTACAGTACGTTCGACGCAAACCGTGCACCAATCTTGCATCAAGAGTAGCACTATGTCCAAACGGACCGAACCGAGCTTCCACTTGAGCCTCATCACCTAGGAGTCCCATCGAGTGGTTCCAAACCGATTTCTATGCCTACGGTATGTTCGGTGCAAACAGTGCACCTATCTTGCACTAACACTAACATGTCTCCAAAAGCACTAAAATGAGATTCCACATGACCCACGTCACTTACGAGTTCCATCGGGTGCGTCCAAAACTATTTATGAGCCTATCGTATGTTCAGTGCAAACCGTGCACCTATCTTGCGTCAAGATTAGCACTATCTCCAAACAGACCGAACCAAGCTCCACTAGTCCATCGTCACCTAGGAGTACCATCGGCTGCGTCTGAAACGATTTATGAGCCTATGGTACGTTTGACGCAAACCGAGCACCTATCTTGCACCGACGGTAACACTGTCTCGAAAACTATCGAAAAGGGATTCTACATAACCCACATCACCTAGGAGTAACATCGGTTGCCTCCAATCTATTTCTGAGCCTACAGTACGTTCGACGCAAACCGTGCACCAATCTTGCATCAAGAGTAGCACTATCTCCAAACGGACCGAACCGAGCTTCCACTTGAGCCTCGTCACCTAGGAGTCCTATCGAGTGCATCCAAAACGATTTCTGTGCCTACGGTATGTTCGGTGCAAACCGTGCACCTTTCTTGCAATGACACTAACACTGTCTCAAAACGGACTAAAACGAGATTCCACACGACCCACGTCACTTATGAGTTCCATCGGGTGCGTCCAAAACTATTTATGAGCCTATGGTATGTTCAGTGCAAACCATGCACCTATCTTGCGTCAAGATTAGAACTATCTCCAAACAGACCGAACCGAGCTCCACTAGTCCATCGTCACCTAGGAGAACCATCGGCTGCGTCTAAAACGATTTACGAGTGATACATCCGGCCCAGGTGGGGTTGGCCGAGGCCCAATAAATTAAGGTTGCCCGGACCCCAACAGTTCTTATGCACACCCACTCGGAGAAAGGCCCAATGTCCCTAAAAGACTAGTCCGATAGGGAAAGGGTGGCTCTCTCTTTTAAGGTGGCTTCCTCCTCCCAAGCTAAGCAAGGTGGGATTATTCAGAGGCTCACACGGTTCGCCCCCCGACTACAACTAGGCCACTTGGCCTTTTTTTGTTGCGTCTTTGCCAGCGGGTAATAGTGGAGGATGTCCTCATCATTCCCACCCCCTTAAACAAAGGGCCCAGCTCTGAACCAAATGATACATCCAGCCCAGGTGGGGTTGGCCGAGGCCCAATAAATTAAGGTTGCCTGGACCCCAACAGTTCTTATGCACACCCACTCGGAGAAAGGCCCAATGTCCCTAAAAGAATAGTCCGATAGGGAAAGGGTGGCTCTCTCTTTTAAGGTGGCTTCCTCCTCCCAAGCTAAGCAAGGTGGGATTATTCAGAGGCTCACACAGTCGCCGCCCGACTACAACTAGGCCACTTGGCATTTTTTTGTTGCGTCTTTGCCAGCGGGTAATAGTGGAGGATGTCCTCATCAACGAGCCTATGGTATGTTTGACGCAAACCGAGCACCTACGTTGCACCGACGCTAACGCTGTCTCAAAAAAATCGAAACAAGATTCCACATGACCCACGTCACCTGGCAGTTTCACCAAGTGCCTCCAATACTATTTTCGAGCCTACGATACGTTCGACGCAAACCGTGCACCAATTTTGCACGAACGCTAACAATGTCTCAAAACAGATCGAAACGAGATTCCACATGACCCACGTCACCAAGTAGTTCCATCGGGTGCTTCCGAAACTATTTCCGAGCCTACGGTATGTTTGACACAAACAGTGCACCAATCTTGCACCAAGAGTTGCACTATCTCCAAACGGACGGAACCGAGCTTCCACATGTGCCTCGTCACCTAGGAGCCTATCGAGTGCGTCTAAAACGATTTCTATGCGTATGTATGTTTGGTCCAAACCATGCACCTATCTTGCGCTGCCACTAACACTATCTCCAAACAGACTAAAATGAGATTCCACACGACTCACGTCACTTACGAGTTCCATCGGGTGCGTCCAAAACTATTTATGAGCCTATAGGACGTTCAGTGCAAACCATGCACCTATCTTGCATCAAGATTAGCACATCTCCAAACGGACCAAACAGAGCTCCACTAGAGCCACGTCACCTAGAAGTACCATCGGGTGCGTCTAAAATGATTTATGAGCCTATGGTACGTTTGACGCAAACCGAGCACCTATCTTCCACCGACGGAAACACTGTCTTGAAAACTATCGAAAAGGGATTCTACATGACCCACGTCACCTAGGAGTTCCATCGGTTGCCTCCAATACTATTCCCGAGCCTACAGTACGTTCGACGCAAACCGTGCACCAATCTTACATCAAGAGTAGCACTATCTCCAAACGGACCGAACCGAGCTTCCACTTGAGCCTCATCACCCAATAGTCCCATCGAGTGCATCAAAACGATTTCTGTGCCTACGGTATGTTCGGTGCAAACCGTGCACCTATCTTGCACTGACACTAACATGTCTCCAAATGGACTAAAATGAGATTCCACATGATCCACGTCACTTACAAGTTCCATCGGGTGCGTCCAAAACTATACATGAGCCTACGGTATGTTCAGTGCAAACCGTGCACCTATCTTGCATCAAAATTAGCACTATCTCCAAACAGACCGAACCGAGCTCCACTAGTCCATCGTCACCTAGGAGAACCATCAGCTGCGTCTAAAACGATTTATATGTTTTACGCAAACCGAGCACCTAGCTTGCACTGACGCTAGCACTGTCTCAAAAACAGATCCAAACGAGATTCCACATGACCCACGTCACCTAGCAGTTTCATCGAGTGCCTCCAATACTATTTCCGAGCCTACGGTACGTTCGACACAAACCATGCACCAATCTTGCACGAACGCTAACAATGTCTCGAAACAGATCGAAACGAAATTCCACATGACCCACGTCACCAATGAGTTCCATCACGTGCCTCCAATACTATTTCCGAGCCTACGGTACGTTCGACACATACCGTGCACCAATCTTTTACCAAGAGTTGCACTATCTCCAAACAGACGGTACCGAGCTTCCACTTGAGCCTCGTCACCTAGGAGCCTATCGAGTGCATCCAAAACGATTTCTATGCCTACGGTATGTTCGGTGCAAACCATGCACCTATCTTGCACTGACACTAACATGTCTCCAAATGGACTAAAACGAGATTCCACACGACCCACGTCACTTAAGAGTTCCATCGGGTGCGTCCAAAACTATTTGTGAGCCTATAGTACGATCAGTGCAAACCATGCACCGATCTTACATCAAGATTAGCACTATCTCCAAACAGACCGAACAGAGCTCCACCAGAGCCACGTCACCGAGAAGTACCATCGGGTGCGTCTGAAACAATTTATGAGCCTATGGTACGTTTGACGCAAACCGAGCACCTATCTTGCACCAACGGTAACACTGTCTTGAAACCTATCGAAACAAGATTCTACATGACCCACGTCACCTAGGAGTTCCATCGGTTGCCTCCAATACTATTTCCGAGCCTACAGTACGTTCAACGCAAACCGTGCACCAATCTTGCATCAAGAGTAGCACTATGTCCAAACGGACTGAACCGAGCTTCCACTTGGGCCTCGTCACCTAGGAGTCCCATCGAGTGGTTCCAAACCGATTTCTATGCCTACGGTATGTTCGGTGTAAACAGTGCACCTATCTTGCACTGACACTAACATGTCTCCAAAAGCACTAAAATGAGATTCCACATGACCCACGTCACTTACGAGTTCCATCGGGTGCGTCCAAAACTATTTATGAGCCTATGATATGTTCAGTGCAAACCGTGCACCTATCTTGCGTCAAGATTAGCACTATCTCCAAACAGACCGAACCAAGCTCGACTAGTCCATCGTCACCTAGGAGTACCATCGGCTGCGTCTAAAACAATTTATGAGCCTATGGTATGTTTGACGTAAACCGAGCACCTATCTTGCACCGACGCTAACACTGTCTCAAAACAGATCAAAACGAGATTCCACATGACACACGTCACCTAGCAGTTTCATCGGGTGCCTCCAATACTATTTCCGAGCCTACGGTACGTTCGATGCAAACCGTGCACCAATCTTGCACCAACGCTAACAATGTCTCAAAATAGATCGAAACGAGATTCCACATGACCCACATCACCAAGGAGTTCTATCGGGTGCCTCCAATACTATTTCTGAGCCTACGGTACGTTCGACACAAATCGTGCACCAATCTTGCACCAAGAGTTGCACTATCTCCAAACGGACGGAACTGAGCTTCCACATGTGCCTCGTCACCTAGGAGCCTATCGAGTGCGTCTAAAACGATTTCTATGCGTATGTATGTTCGGTCCAAACCACGCACCTATCTTGCGCTGCCACTAACACTGTCTCCAAACAGACTAAAACGAGATTCCACACGACTCACGTCACTTACGAGTTCCATCGGGTGCGTCCAAAACTATTTATGAGCCAATAGGACGTTCAGTGCAAACCATGCACCTATCTTGCATCAAGATTAACACTATCTCCAAACGGACCGAACAGAGCTCCACTAGAGCCACGTCACCTAGAAGTACCATCGGGTGCGTCTAAAACGATTTCTGAGCCTATGATACGTTTGACGCAAACCGAGCACCTATCTTGCACCGACGGTAACACTGTCTCGAAAACTATGGAAAAGGGATTCTACATGACCCACATCACCTAGGAGTAACATCAGTTGCCTCCAATCTATTTCTGAGCCTACAGTACGTTCGACGCAAACCGTGCACCAATCTTGCATCAAGAGTAGCACTATCTCCAAACGGACCGAACCGAGCTTCCACTTGAGCCTCGTCACCTAGGAGTCCCATCGAGTGCATCCAAAGCGATTTCTGTGCCTACGGTATGTTCGGTGCAAACCGTGCACCTTTCTTGCACTGACACTAACACTGTCTCAAAACGGACTAAAACGAGATTCCACATGACCCACGTCACTTACGAGTTCCATCGGGTGCGTCCAAAACTATTTATGAGCCTATGGTATGTTCAGTGCAAACCATGCACCTATCTTGCGTCAAGATTAGAACTATCTCCAAACAGACCGAACCGAGCTCCACTAGTCCATCGTCACCTAGGAGAACCATCGGCTGCGTCTAAAACGATTTACGAGTGATACATCCGGCCCAGGTGGGGTTGGCCGAGGCCCAATAAATTAAGGTTGCCCGGACCCCAACAGTTCTTATGCACACCCACTCGGAGAAAGGCCCAATGTCCCTAAAAGACTAGTCCGACAGGGAAAGGGTGGCTCTCTCTTTTAAGGTGGCTTCCTCCTCCCAAGCTAAGCAAGGTGGGATTATTCAGAGGCTCACACGGTCGCCGCCTGACTACAACTAGGCCACTTGGCCTTTTTTTGTTGCGTCTTTGCCAGCGGGTAATAGTGGAGGATGTCCTCATCATTCCCACCCCCTTAAACAAAGGGCCCAGCTCTGAACCAAATGATACATCCAGCCCAGGTGGGGTTGGCCGAGGCCCAATAAATTAAGGTTGCCCGGACCCCAACAGTTCTTATGGACACCCACTCGGAGAAAGGCCCAATGTCCCTAAAAGACTAGTCCGATAGGGAAAGGGTGGCTCTCTCTTTTAAGGTGGCTTCCTCCTCCCAAGCTAAGCAAGGTGGGATTATTCAGAGGCTCACACGGTCGCCGCCCGACTACAACTAGGCCACTTGGCATTTTTTTGTTGCGTCTTTGCCAGCGGGTAATAGTGGAGGATGTCCTCATCAACGAGCCTATGGTATGTTTGACGCAAACCGAGCACCTACGTTGCACCGACGCTAACGCTGTCTCAAAAAAATCGAAACAAGATTCCACATGACCCACGTCACCTGGCAGTTTCACCAAGTGCCTCCAATACTATTTTCGAGCCTACGATACGTTCGACGCAAACCGTGCACCAATTTTGCACGAACGCTAACAATGTCTCAAAACAGATCGAAACGAGATTCCACATGACCCACGTCACCAAGTAGTTCCATCGGGTGCTTCCGAAACTATTTCCGAGCCTACGGTATGTTTGACACAAACAGTGCACCAATCTTGCACCAAGAGTTGCACTATCTCCAAACGGACGGAACCGAGCTTCCACATGTGCCTCGTCACCTAGGAGCCTATCGAGTGCGTCTAAAATGATTTCTATGCGTATGTATGTTTGGTCCAAACCATGCACCTATCTTGCGCTGCCACTAACACTGTCTCCAAACAGACTAAAATGAGATTCCACACGACTCACGTCACTTACGAGTTCCATCGGGTGCGTCCAAAACTATTTATGAGCCTATAGGACGTTCAGTGCAAACCATGCACCTATCTTGCATCAAGATTAGCACATCTCCAAACGGACCGAACAGAGCTCCACTAGAGCCACGTCACCTAGAAGTACCATCGGGTGCGTCTAAAATGATTTATGAGCCTATGGTATGTTTGACGCAAACCGAGCACCTATCTTCCACCGACGGTAACACTGTCTCGAAAACTATCGAAAAGGGATTCTACATGACCCACGTCACCTAGGAGTTCCATCGGTTGCCTCCAATACTATTCCCGAGCCTACAGTACGTTCGACGCAAACCGTGCACCAATCCTACATCAAGAGTAGCACTATCTCCAAACGGATCGAATCGAGCTTCCACTTGAGCCTCATCACCCAATAGTCCCATCGAGTGCATCAAAACGATTTCTGTGCCTACGGTATGTTCGGTGCAAACCGTGCACCTATCTTGCACTGACACTAACATGTCTCCAAATGGACTAAAATGAGATTCCACATGATCCACGTCACTTACAAGTTCCATCGGGTGCGTCCAAAACTATACATGAGCCTACGGTATGTTCAGTGCAAACCGTGCACCTATCTTGCATCAAAATTAGCACTATCTCCAACACAGACCGAACCGAGCTCCACTAGTCCATCGTCACCTAGGAGAACCATCAGCTGCGTCTAAAACGATTTATGAGCCTATGGTATGTTTTACGCAAACCGAGCACCTAGCTTGCACTGACGCTAGCACTGTCTCAAAAACAGATCCAAACGAGATTCCACATGACCCACGTCACCTAGCAGTTTCATCGAGTGCCTCCAATACTATTTCCGAGCCTACGGTACGTTCGACACAAACCATGCACCAATCTTGCACGAACGCTAACAATGTCTCGAAACAGATCGAAACGAGATTCCACATGACCCACGTCACCAATGAGTTCCATCACGTGCCTCCAATACTATTTCCGAGCCTACGGTACGTTCGACACATACCGTGCACCAATCTTTTACCAAGAGTTGCACTATCTCCAAACAGACGGTACCGAGCTTCCACTTGAGCCTCATCACCTAGGAGCCTATCGAGTGCATCCAAAACGATTTCTATGCCTACGGTATGTTCAGAGCAAACCATGCACCTATCTTGCACTAACACTAACATGTCTCCAAATGGACTAAAACGAGATTCCACACGACCCACGTCACTTAAGAGTTCCATCGGGTGCGTCCAAAACTATTTGTGAGCCTATAGTACGATCAGTGCAAACCATGCACCGATCTTACATCAAGATTAGCACTATCTCCAAACGGACCGAACAGAGCTCCACCAGAGCCACGTCACCGAGAAGTACCATCGGGTGCGTCTGAAACAATTTATGAGCCTATGGTACGTTTGACGCAAACCGAGCACCTATCTTGCACCAACGGTAACACTGTCTTGAAACCTATCGAAACAAGATTCTACATGACCCACGTCACCTAGGAGTTCCATCGGTTGCCTCCAATACTATTTCCGAGCCTATAGTACGTTCAACGCAAACCGTGCACCAATCTTGCATCAAGAGTAGCACTATGTCCAAACGGACTGAACCTAGCTTCCACTTGGGCCTCATCACCTAGGAGTCCCATCGAGTGGTTCCAAACCGATTTCTATGCCTACGGTATGTTCGGTGTAAACAGTGCACCTATCTTGCACTGACACTAACATGTCTCCAAAAGCACTAAAATGAGATTCCACATGACCCACGTCACTTACGAGTTCCATCGGGTGCGTCCAAAACTATTTATGAGCCTATGATATGTTCAGTGCAAACCGTGCACCTATCTTGCGTCAAGATTAGCACTATCTCCAAACAGACCGAACCAAGCTCGACTAGTCCATCGTCACCTAGGAGTACCATCGGCTGCGTCTAAAACAATTTATGAGCCTATGGTATGTTTGACGTAAACCGAGCACCTATCTTGCACCGACGCTAACACTGTCTCAAAACAGATCAAAACGAGATTCCACATGACACACGTCACCTAGCAGTTTCATCGGGTGCCTCCAATACTATTTCCGAGCCTACGGTACGTTCGATGCAAACCGTGCACCAATCTTGCACCAACGCTAACAATGTCTCAAAATAGATCGAAACGAGATTCCACATGACCCACATCACCAAGGAGTTCTATCGGGTGCCTCCAATACTATTTCTGAGCCTACGGTACGTTCGACACAAATCGTGCACCAATCTTGCACCAAGAGTTGCACTATCTCCAAACGGACGGAACTGAGCTTCCACATGTGCCTCGTCACCTAGGAGCCTATCGAGTGCGTCTAAAACGATTTCTATGCGTATGTATGTTCGGTCCAAACCGCGCACCTATCTTGCGCTGCCACTAACACTGTCTCCAAACAGACTAAAACGAGATTCCACACGACTCACGTCACTTACGAGTTCCATCGGGTGCGTCCAAAACTATTTATGAGCCTATAGGACGTTCAGTGCAAACCATGCACCTATCTTGCATCAAGATTAACACTATCTCCAAACGGACCGAACAGAGCTCCACTAGAGCCACGTCACCTAGAAGTACCATCGGGTGCGTCTAAAACGATTTCTGAGCCTATGGTACGTTTGACGCAAACCGAGCACCTATCTTGCACCGACGGTAACACTGTCTCGAAAACTATCGAAATGGGATTCTACATGACCCACGTCACCTAGGAGTTCCATCGGTTGCCTCCAATACTGTTTCCGAGCCTGCAGTACGTTCGACGCTAACCGTGCAACAATCTTGCATCAAGAGTAGCACTATCTCTAAACAGACCGAACCAAGCTTCCACTTGAGCCTCGTCACCTAGGAGTCCCATCGAGTGCATCCAAAACGATTTCTATGCCTACGGTATGTTCGGTGCAAACCGTGCACCTATCTTGCACTGACTCTAACACTGTCCCCAAACGGACTAAATCGAGATTCCACATGACCCATGTGACTTACGAGTTCCATCGGGTGCGTCCAAAACTATTTATGAGCCTGTGGTATGTTCAGTGCAAACCATGCACCTGTCTTGTGTCAAGATTAGCACTACACCAAACGGACCAAACAGAGCTCCACCTAGCCCTCGTCACGTAGGAGTACCATCGCGTGCGTCTAAAATTATTTATGAGCCTATGGTTTGTTTGACGCAAACCGAGCTCCTATCTTGCACTGACGCTAGCACTGTCTCATAAAAATCAAAACGAGATTCCACATGACCCACGTCACCTAGCAGTTTCATCGAGTGCCTCCAATACTTTTTTCGAGCCTACGATACGTTCAACGCAAACCGTGCACCAATCTTGCTCGAACGCTAACAATGTCTCAAAACAGATCAAAACGAGATTCCACATGACCCACGTCACCAAGTAGTTCCATCGGTTGCCTCCGAAACTATTTTCGAGCCTACAGTACGTTCGACACAAACCGTGCACCAAGAGTTGCACTATCTCCAAACAGACGGAACCAAGCTTCCACTTGAGCCTCGTCACCTAGGAGCCTATCGAGTGCATCCAAAATGATTTCTATGCCTATGGTATGTTCGGTGCAAACCGTGCACCTATCTTACATTGACACTAACCCTATCTCCAAACAGACTAAAACGAGATTCCACATGACCCACGTCACCTAGAAGTACCATCGGGTGCGTCCAAAACTATTTATGAGCCTATAGTACGCTCAGTGCAAACCATGCACCGATCTTACATCAAGGTTAGCACTATCTCTAAATGGACCGAACAGAGCTCCACCAGAGCCACGTCACCGAGAAGTACCATCGGGTGTGTCTGAAACGATTTATGAGCCTACGGTACGTTTGACGCAAACCGAGCACCTATCTTGCACCGATGGTAATACTGTCTTGAAACCTATCGAAACGACATTCTACAAGACCCACGTCACCTAGGAGTTCCATCGGTTGCCTCCAATACTATTTCCGAGCCTACAGTACGTTCGACGCAAACCGTGCACCAATCTTGCATCAAGAGTAGCACTATGTCTAAACGGACCGAACCGAGCTTCCACTTGAGCCTCGTCACCTAGGAGTTCCATCGAGTGGTTTCAAACCGATTTCTATGCCTACGGTATGTTCGGTGCAAACCATGCACCTATCTTGCACTGAGACTAACATGTCTCCAAAAGGACTAAAACGAGATTTCACATGACCCACGTCACTTACGAGTTCCATCGAGTGCGTCCAAAACTATTTATGAGCCTATGGTATGTTCAGTGCAAACCGTGCACCTATCTTGCGTCAAGATTAGCACTATCTCCAAACAGACCGAACCAAGCTCCACTAGTCCATCGTCACCTAGGAGTACCATCGGCTGCGTCTAAAATGATTTATGAGCCAATGGTATGTTTGACGCAAACCGAGCACCTATCTTGCACCGACGCTAACACTGTCTCAAACACAGATCAAAACGAGATTCCACATAACACACGTCACCTAGCAGTTTCATCGGGTGCCTCCAATACTATTTCCGAGCCTACGGTACGTTCGATGCAAACCGTGCACCAATCTTGCACCAACGATAACAATGTCTCAAAACAGATCGAAACGAGATTCCACATGACCCACATCTCCAAGGAGTTCTATCGGGTGCCTCCAACACTATTTCTGAGCCTACGGTACGTTCGACACAAATCGTGCACCAATCTTGCACCAAGAGTTGCACTATCTCCAAACGGACGGAACCGAGCTTCCACATGTGCCTCGTCACCTAGGAGCCTATCGAGTGCATCTAAAATGATTTCTAAGCCTATGTATGTTCAGTGTAAACTGTGCACCTATCTTGCGCTGCCACTAACACTGTCTCCAAACAGACTGAAACGAGATTCCACACGACTCACGTCACTTACGAGTTCCATCGGGTGCGTCCAAAACTATTTATGAGCCTATAGGACGTTCAGTGCAAACCATGCACCTATCTTGCATCAAGATTAGCACTATCTCCAAACGGACCGAACAGAGCTCCACCAGAGCCATGTCACCTAGAAGTACCATCGGGTGAGTCTAAAACGATTTATGAGCCTATGGTACGTTTGACGCAAACCGAGCACCTATCTGGCACCGACGGTAACACTGTCTCGAAAACTATCGAAAAGGGATTCTACATGACCCGCGTCACCTAGGAGTTCCATCGGTTGCCTCCAATACTATTTCCAAGCCTACAGTACGTTCGACGCAAACCATGCACCAATCTTGCATCAAGAGTAGCACTATCTCCAAATGGACCGAACCGAGCTTCCACTAGAGCCACGTCACCTAGAAGTACCATCGGGTGCGTCTAAAACGATTTATGAGCCTAAGGTACGCTTGACGCAAACCGAGCACCTATCTTGCACCGACGATAACATTGTCTCGAAAACTATCGAAAAGAGATTCTACATGACCCACGTCACCTAGGAGTTCCATCGGTTGCCTGCAATACTATTTCCGTGCCAACAGTACGTTCGACGCAAACCGTGCACCAATCTTGCATCAAGAGTAGCACTATCTCCAAACGGACCGAACCGAGCTTCCACTTGAGCCTCGTCACCTAGGAGTCCCATCGAGTGCATCCAAAATTATTTCTATGCCTACGGTATGTTCGGTGCAAACCGTAAACCTATCTTGCACTGACACTAACATGTCTCCAAACGGACTAAAACGAGATTCCACACGACCCACGTCACTTACAAGTTCCATCGGGTGCGTCCAAAACTATATATGAGCCTACGGTATGTTCAGTGCAAACCGTGCACCTATCTTGCATCAAGATTAGCACTATCTCCAAACAGACCGAACCGAGCTCCACTAGTCCATCGTCACCTAGGAGAACCATCGGCTGCGTCTAAAATGATTTATGAGCCTATGGTATGTTTGACGCAAACCGAGCACCTATCTTGCACTGACGCTAGCACTGTCTCATAAAAATCGAAACGAGATTCCACATGACCCACGTCACCTAGCAGTTTCATCGAGTGCCTCCAATACTTTTTTCGAGCCTATGATACGTTCGACGCAAACCGTGCACCAATCTTGCACGAACGCTAACAATGTCTCAAAACAGATCAAAACGAGATTCCACATGACCCACGTCACCAAGTAGTTCCATCGGGTGCCTCCGAAACTATTTTCGAGCCTATGGTACGTTCGACACGAACCGCGCACCAATCTTAAACCAAGAGTTGCACTATCTCCAAACAGACGGAACCGAGCTTCCACTTGAGCCTCGTCACCTAGGAGCCTATCGAGTGCATCCAAAATGATTTCTATGCCTATGGTATTTCGGTGCAAACCATGCACCTATCTTACATTGACACTAACACTATCTCCAAACGGACTAAAACAAGATTTCACATGACCCACGTCACTTACGTGTTCCATTGGGTGCGTCCAAAACTATTTATGAGCCTATAGTACGCTCAGTGCAAACCATGCACCGATCTTACATCAAGGTTAGCACTATCTCCAAACGGACCGAACAGAGCTCCACCAGAGCCATGTCACCGAGAAGTACGTTTGGCGCAAACCGAGCACCTATCTTGCACCGACGGTAACACTGTCTTGAAACCTATCGAAACGACATTCTACAAGATCCACGTCACCTAGGAGTTCCATCGGTTGCCTCCAATTCTACAAGAGCCACGTCACCGAGAAGTACGTTTGGTATGTTCAGTGCAAACCATGCACCTATCTTGCGTCAAGATTAGCACTATCTCCAAACAGACCGAACCGAGCTCCACTAGTCCATCGTCACCTAGGAGAACCATCGGCTGCGTCTAAAATGATTTACGAGCCTATGGTATGTTTGACGCAAACCGAGCACCTACGTTGCACCGACGCTAACACTGTCTCAAAAAATCAAAACGAGATTCCACATGACCCACGTCACCTGGCAGTTTCACCAAGTGCCTCCAATACTATTTTCGAGCCTACGATACGTTCGACGCAAACCGTGTACCAATTTTGCACGAACGCTAACAATGTCTCAAAACAGATCGAAACGAGATTCCACATGACCCACGTCACCAAGTAGTTCCATCGGGTGCTTCCGAAACTATTTCCGATCCTACGGTATGTTTGACACAAACAGTGCACCAATCTTGTACCAAGAGTTGCACTATCTCCAAACAGACGGAACCGAGCTTCCACATGTGCCTCGTCACCTAGGAGCCTATCGAGTGCGTCTAAAACGATTTCTATGCGTATGTATGTTTGGTCCAAACCATGCACCTATCTTGCGCTGCCACTAACACTGTATCCAAACAGACTAAAACGAGATTCCATACGACTCACGTCACTTACGAGTTCCATCGGGTGCGTCCAATACTATTTATGAGCCTATAGGACGTTCAGTGCAAACCATGCACCTATCTCCAAACGGACCGAACAAAGCTCCACTAGAGCCACGTCACCTAGAAGTACCATCGGGTGCGTCTAAAACGATTTATGTGCCTATGGTACGTTTGACGCAAACCGAGCACCTATCTTCCACCGATGGTAACACTGTCTCAAAAACTATCGAAAAGGGATTCTACATGACCCACGTCACCTAGGAGTTCCATCGGTTGCCTCCAATACTATTCCCGAGCCTACAGTACATTCGACGCAAACCGTGCACCAATCTTACATCAAGACTAGCACTATCTCCAAACGGACCGAACCGAGCTTCCACTTGAGCCTCATCACCCAAGAGTCCCATCGAGTGCACCAAAACGATTTCTGTGCCTACGGTATGTTCGGTGCAAACCGTGCACCTATCTTGCACTGACACTAACATGTCTCCGAATGGACTAAAATGAGATTCCACATGATCCACGTCACTTACGAGTTCCATCGGGTGCGTCCAAAACTATACATGAGCCTACGGTATGTTCAGTGCAAACCGTGCACCTATCTTGCATCAAAATTAGCACTATCTCCAAACAGACCGAACCGAGCTCCACTAGTCCATCGTCACCTAGGAGAACCATCAGTTGCGTCTAAAACGATTTATGAGCCTATGGTATGTTTTACGCAAACCGAGCGCCTAGCTTGCACTGACGCTAGCACTGTCTCAAAAACAGATCCAAACGAGATTCCACATGACCCACGTCACCTAGCAGTTTCATCGAGTGCCTCCCATACTATTTCCGAGCCTACGGTACGTTCGACGCAAACCATGCACCAATCTTGCACGAATGCTAACAATGTCTCGAAACAGATCGAAACGAGATTCCACATGACCCACGTCACCAATGAGTTCCATCACGTGCCTCCAATACTATTTCCGAGCCTACGGTACGTTCGACACCTACCGTGCACCAATCTTGCACCAAGAGTTGCACTATCTCCAAACAGACGGTACCGAGCTTCCACTTGAGCCTCGTCACCTAGGAGCCTATCGAGTGCATCCAAAACGATTTCTATGCCTACGGTATGTTCGGTGCAAACCATGCACCTATCTTGCACTGACACTAACATGTCTCCAAATTGACTAAAACGAGATTCCACACGACCCACGTCACTTAAGAGTTCCATTGGGTGCGTCCAAAACTATTTATGAGCCTATAGTACGATCAGTGCAAACCATGCACCGATCTTACATCAAGATTAGCACTATCTCTAAACGGACCGAACAGAGCTCCACCAGAGCCACGTCATCGAGAAGTACCATCGGGTGCGTCTGAAACAATTTATGAGCCTATGGTACGTTTGACGCAAACCGAGCACCTATCTTGCACCAACGGTAACACTGTCTTGAAACCTATCGAAACAAGATTCTACATGACCCACGTCACCTAGGAGTTCCATCGGTTGCCTCCAATACTATTTTCGAGCCTACAGTACGTTCGACGCAAACCGTGCACCAATCTTGCATCAAGAGTAGCACTATGTCCAAACAGACCGAACCGAGCTTCCACTTGGGCCTCATCACCTAGGAGTCCCATCGAGTGGTTCCAAACCGATTTCTATGCCTACGGTATGTTCAGTGTAAACAGTGCACCTATCTTGCACTGACACTAACATGTCTCCAAAAGCACTAAAATGAGATTCCACATGACCCACGTCACTTACGAGTTCCATCGGGTGCGTCCAAAACTATTTATGAGCCTATGGTATGTTCAGTGCAAACCGTGCACCTATCTTGTGTCAAGATTAGCACTATCTCCAAACAGACCGAACCAAGCTCGACTAGTCCATCGTCACCTAGGAGTACCATCGGCTGCGTCTAAAACAATTTATGAGCCTATGGTATGTTTGACGTAAACCGAGCACCTATCTTGCACCGACGCTAACACTGTCTCAAAACAGATCAAAATGAGACTCCACATGACACACGTCACCTAGCAGTTTCATCGGGTGCCTCCAATACTATTTCCGAGCCTACGGTACGTTCGATGCAAACCGTGCACCAATCTTGCACCAACGCTAACAATGTCTCAAAATAGATCGAAACGAGATTCCACATGACCCACATCACCAAGGAGTTCTACGGGTGCCTCCAATACTATTTCTGAGCCTACGGTACGTTCGACACAAATCATGCACCAATCTTGCACCAAGAGTTGCACTATCTCCAAACGGACGGAACTGAGCTTCCACATGTGCCTCGTCACCTAGGAGCCTATCGAGTGCGTCTAAAACGATTTCTATGCGTATGTATGTTTGGTCCAAACCATGCACCTATCTTGCGCTGCCACTAACACTATCTCCAAACAGACTAAAACGAGATTCCATACGACTCACGTCACTTACGAGTTCCATCGAGTGCGTCCAAAACTATTTATGAGCCTATAGGACGTTCAGTGCAAACCATGCAACTATCTCCAAATGGACCGAACAGAGCTCCACTAGAGCCACGTCACCTAGAAGTACCATCGGGTGCGTCTAAAACGATTTATGAGCCTATGGTACGTTTGACGCAAACTGAGCACCTATCTTCCACCGACGGTAACACTGTCTCGAAAACTATCGAAAAGGGATTCTACATGACCCACGTCACCTAGGAGTTCCATCGGTTGCCTCCAATACTATTCCCGAGCCAACAATACATTCGACGCAAACCGTGCACCAATCTTACATCAAGAGTAGCACTATCTCCAAACGGACCGAACCGAGCTTCCACTTGAGCCTCATCACCCAAGAGTCCCATCGAGTGCATCAAAACGATTTCTGTGCCTACGGTATGTTCGGTGCAAACCGTGCACCTATCTTGCACTGACACTAACATGTCTCCAAATGGACTAAAATGAGATTCCACATGATCCACGTCACTTACGAGTTCCATCGGGTGCGTCCAAAACTATACATGAGCCTACGGTATGTTCAGTGCAAACCGTGCACCTATCTTGCATCAAAATTAGCACTATCTCCAAACAGACCGAACCGAGCTCCACTAGTCCATCGTCACCTAGGAGAACCATCAACTGCGTCTAAAACGATTTATGTGCCTATGGTATGTTTTACGCAAACCGAGCACCTAGCTTGCACTGACGCTAACACTGTCTCAAAAACAGATCCAAACGAGATTCCACATGACCCACGTCACCTAGCAGTTTCATCGAGTGCCTCCAATACTATTTCCGAGCCTACGGTACGTTCGACACAAACCATGCACCAATCTTGCACGAACGCTAACAATGTCTCGAAATAGATCGAAACGAGATTCCACATGACCCACATCACCAATGAGTTCCATCATGTGCCTCCAATACTATTTCCGAGCCTACGGTACGTTCGACACATACCGTGCACCAATCTTGCACTAAGAGTTGCACTATCTCCAAACAGACGGTACCGAGCTTCCACTTGAGCCTCGTCACCTAGGAGCCTATCGAGTGCATCCAAAACGATTTCTATGCCTACGGTATGTTCGGTGCAAACCATGCACCTATCTTGCACTGACACTAACATGTCTCCAAATGGACTAAAACGAGATTCCACACGACCCACGTCACTTAAGAGTTCCATCGGGTGCGTCCAAAACTATTTATGAGCCTATAGTACGATCAGTGCAAACCATGCACCGATCTTACATCAAGATTAGCACTATCTCCAAACGGACCGAACAGAGCTCCACCAGAGCCACGTCACCGAGAAGTACCATCGGGTGCGTCTGAAACAATTTATGAGCCTATGGTACGTTTGACGCAAACCGAGCACCTATCTTGCACCAACGGTAACACTGTCTTGAAACCTATCGAAACAAGATTCTACATGACCCACGTCACCTAGGAGTTCCATCGGTTGCCTCCAATACTATTTCCGAGCCTACAGTACGTTCGACGCAAACCGTGCACCAATCTTGCATCAAGAGTAGCACTATGTCCAAACAGACCGAACCGAGCTTCCACTTGGGCCTCATCACCTAGGAGTCCCATCGAGTGGTTCCAAACCGATTTCTATGCCTATGGTATGTTCGGTGTAAACAGTGCACCTATCTTGCACTGACACTAACATGTCTCCAAAAGCACTAAAATGAGATTCCACATGACCCACGTCACTTACGAGTTCCATCAGGTGCGTCCAAAACTATTTATGAGCCTATGGTATGTTCAGTGCAAACCGTGCACCTATCTTGTGTCAAGATTAGCACTATCTCCAAACAGACCGAACCAAGCTCGACTAGTCCATCGTCACCTAGGAGTACCATCGGCAGCGTCTAAAACAATTTATGAGCCTATGGTATGTTTGACGTAAACCGAGCACCTATCTTGCACCGACGCTAACACTGTCTCAAAACAGATCAAAACGAGATTCCACATGACACACGTCACCTAGCAGTTTCATCGGGTGCCTCCAATACTATTTCCGAGCCTACGGTACGTTCGATGCAAACCGTGCACCAATCTTGCACCAACGCTAACAATGTCTCAAAATAGATCGAAACGAGATTCCACATGACCCACATCACCAAGGAGTTCTACGGGTGCCTCCAATACTATTTCTGAGCCTACGGTACGTTCGACACAAATCGTGCACCAATCTTACACCAAGAGTTGCACTATCTCCAAACGGACGGAACTGAGCTTCCACATGTGCCTCGTCACCTAGGAGCCTATCGAGTGCGTCTAAAACGATTTCTATGCGTATGTATGTTTGGTCCAAACCATGCACCTATCTTGCGCTGCCACTAACACTATCTCCAAACAGACTAAAACGAGATTCCATACGACTCACGTCACTTACGAGTTCCATCGAGTGCGTCCAAAACTATTTATGAGTCTATAGGACGTTCAGTGCAAACCATGCAACTATCTCCAAATGGACCGAACAGAGCTCCACTAGAGCCACGTCACCTAGAAGTACCATCGGGTGCGTCTAAAACGATTTATGAGCATATGGTACGTTTGACGCAAACCGAGCACCTATCTTCCACCGACGGTAACACTATCTCGAAAACTATCGAAAAGGGATTCTACATGACCCACGTCACCTAGGAGTTCCATCGGTTGCCTCCAATACTATTCCCGAGCCTACAATACATTCGACGCAAACCGTGCACCAATCTTACATCAAGAGTAGCACTATCTCCAAACGGACCGAACCGAGCTTCCACTTGAGCCTCATCACCCAAGAGTCCCATCGAGTGCATCAAAACGATTTCTGTGCCTACGGTATGTTCGGTGCAAACCGTGCACCTATCTTGCACTGACACTAACATGTCTCCAAATGGACTAAAATGAGATTCCACATGATCCACGTCACTTACGAGTTCCATCGGGTGCGTCAAAACTATACATGAGCCTACGGTATGTTCAGTGCAAACCGTGCACCTATCTTGCATCAAAATTAGCACTATCTCCAAACAGACCGAACCGAGCTCCACTAGTCCATCGTCACCTAGGAGAACCATCAGCTGCGTCTAAAACGATTTATGTGCCTATGGTATGTTTTACGCAAACCGAGCACCTAGCTTGCACTGACACTAGCACTGTCTCAAAAACAGATCCAAACGAGATTCCACATGACCCACGTCACCTAGCAGTTTCATCGAGTGCCTCCAATACTATTTCCGAGCCTACGGTACGTTCGACACAAACCATGCACCAATCTTGCACGAACGCTAACAATGTCTCGAAACAGGTCGAAACGAGATTCCACATGACCCACGTCACCAATGAGTTCCATCATGTGCCTCCAATACTATTTCTGAGCCTACAGTACGTTCGACACATACCGTGCACCAATCTTGCACTAAGAGTTGCACTATCTCCAAACAGACGGTACCGAGCTTCCACTTGAGCCTCGTCACCTAGGAGCCTATCGAGTGCATCCAAAATGATTTCTATGCCTACGGTATGTTCGGTGCAAACCATGCACCTATCTTGCACTGACACTAACATGTCTCCAAATGGACTAAAACGAGATTCCACACGACCCACGTCACTTAAGAGTTCCATCGGGTGCGTCCAAAACTATTTATGAGCCTATAGTACGATCAGTGCAAACCATGCACCGATCTTACATCAAGATTAGCACTATCTCCAAACGGACCGAACAGAGCTCCACCAGAGCCACGTCACCGAGAAGTACCATCGGGTGCGTCTGAAACAATTTATGAGCCTATGGTACGTTTGACGCAAACCGAGCACCTATCTTGCACCAACGGTAACACTGTCTTGAAACCTATCGAAACAAGATTCTACATGACCCACGTCACCTAGGAGTTCCATCGGTTGCCTCCAATACTATTTCCGAGCCTACAGTACGTTCGACGCAAACCGTGCACCCATCTTGCATCAAGAGTAGCACTATGTCCAAACAGACCGAACCGAGCTTCCACTTGGGCCTCATCACCTAGGAGTCCCATCGAGTGGTTCCAAACCGATTTCTATGCCTACGGTATGTTCGGTGTAAACAGTGCACCTATCTTGCACTGACACTAACATGTCTCCAAAAGGACTAAAATAAGATTCCACATGACCCACGTCACTTACGAGTTCCATCGGGTGCGTCCAAAACTATTTATGAGCCTATGGTATGTTCAGTGCAAACCGTGCACCTATCTTGTGTCAAGATTAGCACTATCTCCAAACCGACCGAACCAAGCTCGACTAGTCCATCGTCACCTAGGAGTACCATCGGCTGCGTCTAAAACAATTTATGAGCCTATGGTATGTTTGACGTAAACCGAGCACCTATCTTGCACCGACGCTAACACTGTCTCAAAACAGATCAAAACGAGATTCCACATGACACACGTCACCTAGCAGTTTCATCGGGTGCCTCCAATACTATTTCCGAGCCTACGGTACGTTCGATGCAAACCGTGCACCAATCTTGCACCAATGCTAACAATGTCTCAAAATAGATCGAAACGAGATTCCACATGACCCACATCACCAAGGAGTTCTACGGGTGCCTCCTATACTATTTCTGAGCCTACGGTACGTTCGACACAAATCGTGCACCAATCTTGCACCAAGAGTTGCACTATCTCCAAACAGACGGAACTGAGCTTCCACGTGTGCCTCGTCACCTAGGAGCCTATCGAGTGCGTCTAAAACGATTTCTATGCGTATGTATGTTTGGTCCAAACCATGCACCTATCTTGCGCTGCCACTAACACTATCTCCAAACAGACTAAAACGAGATTCCATACGACTCACGTCACTTACGAGTTCCATCGAGTGCGTCCAAAACTATTTATGAGCCTATAGGACGTTCAGTGCAAACCATGCAACTATCTCCAAATGGACCGAACAGAGCTCCACTAGAGCCACGTCACCTAGAAGTACCATCGGGTGCGTCTAAAACGATTTATGAGCCTATGGTACGTTTGACGCAAACCGAGCACCTATCTTCCACCGACGGTAACACTGTCTCGAAAACTATCGAAAAGGGATTCTACATGACCCACGTCACCTAGGAGTTCCATCGGTTGCCTCCAATACTATTCCTGAGCCTACAATACATTCGACGCAAACCGTGCACCAATCTTACATCAAGAGTAGCACTATCTCCAAACGGACCGAACCGAGCTTCCACTTGAGCCTCATCACCCAAGAGTCCCATCGAGTGCATCAAAACGATTTCTGTGCCTACGGTATGTTCGGTGCAAACCGTGCACCTATCTTGCACTGACACTAACATGTCTCCAAATGGACTAAAATGAGATTCCACATGATCCACGTCACTTACGAGTTCCATCGGGTGCGTCCAAAACTATACATGAGCCTACGGTATGTTCAGTGCAAACCGTGCACCTATCTTGCATCAAAATTAGCACTATCTCCAAACAGACCGAACCGAGCTCCACTAGTCCATCGTCACCTAGGAGAACCATCAGCTGCGTCTAAAACGATTTATGTGCCTATGGTATGTTTTACGCAAACTGAGCACCTAGCTTGCACTGACGCTAGCACTGTCTCAAAAACAGATCCAAACGAGATTCCACATGACCCACGTCACCTAGCAGTTTCATCGAGTGCCTCCAATACTATTTCCGAGCCTACGGTACGTTCGACACAAACCATGCACCAATCTTGCACGAACGCTAACAATGTCTCGAAACAGATCGAAACGAGATTCCACATGACCCACGTCACCAATGAGTTCCATCATGTGCCTCCAATACTATTTCCGAGCCTACGGTACGTTCGACACATACCGTGCACCAATCTTGCACTAAGAGTTGCACTATCTCCAAACAGACGGTACCGAGCTTCCATTTGAGCCTCGTCACCTAGGAGCCTATCGAGTGCATCCAAAACGATTTCTATGCCTACGGTATGTTCGGTGCAAACCATGCACCTATCTTGCACTGACACTAACATGTCTCCAAATGGACTAAAACGAGATTCCACACGACCCACGTCACTTAAGAGTTCCATCGGGTGCGTCCAAAACTATTTATGAGCCTGTAGTACGATCAGTGCAAACCATGCACCGATCTTACATCAAGATTAGCACTATCTCCAAACGGACCGAACAGAGCTCCACCAAAGCCACGTCACCGAGAAGTACCATCGGGTGCGTCTGAAACAATTTATGAGCCTATGGTACGTTTGACGCAAACCGAGCACCTATCTTGCACCAACGGTAACACTGTCTTGAAACCTATCGAAACAAGATTCTACATGACCCACGTCACCTAGGAGTTCCATCGGTTGCCTCCAATACTATTTCCGAGCCTACAGTACGTTCGACGCAAACCGTGCACCAATCTTGCACTATGTCCAAACGGACTGAACCGAGCTTCACTTGGGCCTCATCACCTAGGAGTCCCATCGAGTGGTTCCAAACCGATTTCTATGCCTACGGTATGTTCGGTGTAAACAGTGCACCTATCTTGCACTGACACTAACATGTCTCCAAAAGCACTAAAATGAGATTCCACATGACCCACGTCACTTACGAGTTCCATCGGGTGCGTCCAAAACTATTTATGAGCCTATGATATGTTCAGTGCAAACCGTGCACCTATCTTGCGTCAAGATTAGCACTATCTCCAAACAGACCGAACCAAGCTCGACTAGTCCATCGTCACCTAGGAGTACCATCGGCTGCGTCTAAAACAATTTATGAGCCTATGGTATGTTTGACGTAAACCGAGCACCTATCTTGCACTGACGCTAACACTGTCTCAAAACAGATCAAAACGAGATTCCACATGACACACGTCACCTAGCAGTTTCATCGGGTGCCTCCAATACTATTTCCGAGCCTACGGTACGTTCGATGCAAACCGTGCACCAATCTTGCACCAACGCTAACAATGTCTCAAAATAGATCGAAACGAGATTCCACATGACCCACATCACCAAGGAGTTCTATCGGGTGCCTCCAATACTATTTCTGAGCCTACGGTACGTTCGACACAAATCGTGCACCAATCTTGCACCAAGAGTTGCACTATCTCCAAATGGACGGAACTGAGCTTCCACATGTGCCTCGTCACCTAGGAGCCTATCGAGTGCGTCTAAAACGATTTCTATGCGTATGTATGTTCGGTCCAAACCGCGCACCTATCTTGCGCTGCCACTAACACTGTCTCCAAACAAACTAAAACGAGATTCCACACGACTCACGTCACTTACGAGTTCCATCGGGTGTGTCCAAAACTATTTATGAGCCTATAGGACGTTCAGTGCAAACCATGCACCTACCTTGCATCAAGATTAGCACTATCTCCAAACGGACCGAACAGAGCTCCACTAGAGCCACGTCACCTAGAAGTACCATCGGGTGCGTCTAAAACGATTTATGAGCCTATGGTACGTTTGACGCAAACCGAGCACCTATCTTGCACCGACGGTAACACTGTCTCGAAAACTATCGAAATGGGATTCTACATGACCCACATCACCTAGGAGTTTCATCAGTTGCCTCCAATACTATTTCTGAGCCTGCAGTACGTTCGACGCAAACCGTGAAACAATCTTGCATTAAGAGTAGCACTATCTCCAAACAGACCGAACCGAGCTTCCACTTGAGCCTCGTCACCTAGGAGTCCCATCGAGTGCATCCAAAACGATTTCTATGCCTACGGTATGTTCGGTGCAAACCGTGCACCTATCTTGTGCTGACTCTAACACTGTCCCCAAACGGACTAAATCGAGATTCCACACGACCCATGTGACTTACGAGTTCCATCGGGTGCGTCCAAAACTATATATGAGCCTATGGTATGTTCAGTGCAAACCATGCACCTGTCTTGTGTCAAGATTAGCACTATACCAAACGGACCAAACAGAGCTCCTCCTAGCCCTCGTCACGTAGGAGTACCATCGGGTGCGTCTAAAATTATTTATGAGCCTATGGTTTGTTTGACGTAAACCGAGCTCCTATCTTGCACTGACGCTAGCACTGTCTCATAAAAATCAAAATGAGATTCCACATGACCCACGTCACCTAGCAGTTTCATCGAGTGCCTCCAATACTTTTTTCGAGCCTACGATACGTTCAACGCAAATCGTGCACCAATCTTGCATGAACGCTAACAATGTCTCAAAACAGATCAAAACGAGATTCCACATGACCCACGTCACCAAGTAGTTCCATCGGGTGCCTCTAAAACTATTTTTGAGCCTACAGTACGTTCGACACAAACCGTGCACCAATCTTGAACCAAGAGTTGCACGATCTCCAAACAGACGGAACCGAGCTTCCACTTGAGCCTCGTCACCTAGGAGCCTATCGAGTGCATCCAAAACGATTTCTATGCCTATGGTATGTTCGGTGCAAACCGTGCACCTATCTTACATTGACACTAACCCTATCTCCAAACAGACTAAAATGAGATTCCACATGACCCACGTCACTTACGAGTTCCATCGGGTGCGTCCAAAACTATTTATGAGCCTATAGTACGCTCAGTGCAAACCATGCACCGATCTTACATCAAGGTTAGCACTATCTCTAAACGGACCGAACAGAGCTCCACCAGAGCCACGTCACCGAGAAGTACCATCGGGTGCGTCTGAAACGATTTATGAGCCTACGGTACGTTTGACGCAAACCGAGCACCTATCTTGCACCGATGGTAATACTGTCTTGAAACCTATCGAAACGACATTCTACAAGACCCACGTCACCTAGGAGTTCCATCGGTTGCCTCCAATACTATTTTCGAGCCTACAGTACATTCGACGCAAACCGTGCACCAATCTTGCATCAAGAGTAGCACTATGTCTAAACGGACCGAACCGAGCTTCCACTTGAGCCTCGTCACCTAGGAGTCCCATCGAGTGGTTTCAAACCGATTTCTATGCCTACGGTATGTTCGGTGCAAACCGTGCACCTATCTTGCACTGAGACTAACATGTCTCCAAAAGGACTAAAACGAGATTTCACATGACCCACGTCACTTACGAGTTCCATCGAATGCGTCCAAAACTATTTATGAGCCTATGGTATGTTCAGTGCAAACCGTGCACCTATCTTGCGTCAAGATTAGCACTATCTCCAAACAGACCGAACCAAGCTCCACTAGTCCATCGTCACCTAGGAGTACCATCGGCTGCGTCTAAAATGATTTATGAGCCAATGGTATGTTTGACGCAAACCGAGCACCTATCTTGCACCGACGCTAACACTGTCTCAAAACAGATCAAAACAAGATTCCACATGACACACGTCACCTAGCAGTTTCATCGGGTGCCTCCAATACTATTTCTGAGCCTACGGTACGTTCGATGCAAACCGTGCACCAATCTTGCACCAACGCTAACAATATCTCAAAACAGATCGAAACGAGATTCCACATGACCCACATCACCAAGGAGTTCTATCGGGTGCCTCCAGTACTATTTCTGAGCCTACGGTACGTTCGACACAAATTGTGCACCAATCTTGCACCAAGAGTTGAACTATCTCCAAACGGACGGAACCGAGCTTCCACATGTGCCTCGTCACCTAGGAGCCTATCGAGTGCGTCTTAAATGATTTCTAAGCCTATGTATGTTCAGTGTAAACTGTGCACCTATCTTGCGCTGCCACTAACACTGTCTCCAAACAGACTGAAACGAGATTCCATACGACTCACGTCACTTACGAGTTCCATCGGGTGCGTCCAAAACTATTTATGAGCCTATAGGACGTTCAGTGCAAACCATGCACCTATCTTGCATCAAGATTAGCACTATCTCCAAACGGACCGAACAGAGCTCCACTAGAGCCACGTCACCTAGAAGTACCATCGGGTGAGTCTAAAACGATTTATGAGCCTATGGTACGTTTGACGCAAACCGAGCACCTATCTGGCACTGACGGTAACATTGTCTCGAAAACTATCGAAAAGGGATTCTACATGACCCGCGTCACCTAGGAGTTCCATCGGTTGCCTCCAATACTATTTTCGAGCCTACAGTACGTTCGACGCAAACCGTGCACCACTCTTGCATCAAGAGTAGCACTATCTCCAAACGGACCGAACCGAGCTTCCACTAGAGCCACGTCACCTAGAAGTACCATCGGGTGCGTCTAAAACGATTTATGAGCCTAAGGTACGTTTGACGCAAACCGAGCACCTATCTTGCACCGACGATAACATTGTCTCGAAAACTATCGAAAAGAGATTCTACATGACCCACGTCACCTAGGAGTTCCATCGGTTGCCTCCAATACTATTTCCGAGCCTACGGTACGTTCGACGCAAACCGTGCACCAATCTTGCATCAAGGGTAGCACTATCTCCAAACGGACCGAACCGAGCTTCCACTTGAGCCTCGTCACCTAGGAGTCCCATCGAGTGCATCCAAAATGATTTATATGCCTACGGTATGTTCGGTGCAAACCGTAAACCTATCTTGCACTGACACTAACATGTCTCCAAACGGACTAAAACGAGATTCCACATGACCCACGTCACTTACAAGTTCCATCGGGTGCGTCCAAAGCTATATATGAGCCTACGGTATCTTCAGTGCAAACCATGCACCTATCTTGCATCAAGATTAGCACTATCTCCAAACAGACCGAACCGAGCTCCACTAGTCCATCGTCACCTAGGAGAACCATCGGCTGCGTCTAAAATGGTTTATGAGCCTATGGTATGTTTGACGCAAACCGAGCACCCATCTTGCACTGACGCTAGCACTGTCTCATAAAAATCGAAACGAGATTCCACGTGACCCACGTCACCTAGCAGTTTCATCGAGTGCCTCCAATACTTTTTTCGAGCCTATGATACGTTCGACGCAAACCGTGCACCAATCTTGCACGAACGCTAACAATGTCTCAAAACATATCAAAACGAGATTCCACATGACCCACGTCACCAAGTAGTTCCATCGGGTGCCTCCGAAACTATTTTCGAGCCTATGGTACGATCGACACGAACCGCGCACCAATCTTAAACCAAGAGTTGCACTATCTCCAAATAGACGGAACCGAGCTTCCACTTGAGCCTCGTCACCTAGGAGCCTATCGAGTGCATCCAAAACGATTTCTATGCCTATGGTATTTCGGTGCAAACCGTGCACCTATCTTACATTGACACTAACACTATCTCCAAACGGACTAAAACAAGATTCCACATGACCCACGTCACTTACGAGTTCCATCGGCTGCGTCCAAAACTATTTATGAGCCTATAGTACGCTCAGTGCAAACCATGCACCGATCTTACATCAAGGTTAGCACTATCTCCAAATGGACCGAATAGAGCTCCACCAGAGCCACGTCACCGAGAAGTACCGTTGAGTGCGTTTGAAACGATTTATGAGCCTATGGTATGTTTGACGCAAACCGAGCACCTATCTTGCACCGACGGTAACACTGTCTTGAAACCTATCGAAACGAGATTCTACAAGACCCACGTCACCTAGGAGTTCCATCGGTTGCCTCCAATTCTATTTTCCGAGCCTACAGTACGTTCAACGCAAACCGTTCACCAATCTTGCATCAAGAGTAGCACTATGTCCAAACGGACCGAACCGAGCTTCCACTAGAGCCTCGTCACCTAGGAGTCCCATCGAGTGGTTCCAAACCGATTTCTATGCCTACGGTATGTTCGGTGCGAACCGTGCACCTATCTTGCACTGACACTAACATGTCTCCAAAAGGACTAAAACGAGATTCCACATGACCCACGTCACTTACGAGTTCCATCGAGCGCGTCCAAAACTATTTATGAGTCTATGGTATGTTCAGTGCAAACCATGCACCTATCTTGCGTCAAGATTAGCACTATCTCCAAACAGACCGAACCAAGCTCCACTAGTCCATCGTCACCTAGGAGTACCATCGGCTGCGTCTAAAATGATTTATGAGCCTATGGTATGTTTGAGGCAAACCGAGCACCTATCTTGCACTGACGCTAACACTGTCTCAAAACAGATCAAAACAAGATTCCACATGATACACGTCACCTAGCAGTTTCATCGGGTGCCTCCAATACTATTTCTGAGCCTACGGTACGTTCGATGCAAACCGTGCACCAATCTTGCACCAACGCTAACAATATCTCAAAACAGATCGAAACGAGATTCCACATGACCCACATCACCAAGGAGTTCTATCGGGGTTCCTCCAATACTATTTCTGAGCCTACGGTACGTTCGACACAAATCGTGATCTTGCACCAAGAGTTGCACTATCTCCAAACGGACGGAACCGAGCTTCCACATGTGCCTCATCACCTAGGAGCCTATCGAGTGCGTCTAAAATGATTTCTATGCCTATGTATGTTCGGTGCAAACTATGCACCTATCTTGTGATGCCACTAACACTGTCTCCAAAAAGACTAAAACGAGATGCCACACGACTCACGTCACTTACGAGTTCCATCGGGTGCGTGCAAAACTATTTATGAGCCTATAGGACGTTCAGTGCAAACCATGCACCTATCTTGCATCAAGATTAGCACTATCTCCAAACGGACCGAACAAAGCTCCACCAGAGCCACGCCACCTAGAAGTACCATCGGGTGAGTCTAAAATTATTTATGAGCCTATGGTACGTTTGACGCAAACCGAGCACCTATCTTGCACCGACGGTAACACTGTCCCAAAAACTATCGAAAAGGAATTCTACATGACCCACGTCACCTAGGAGTTCCATCGGTTGCCTCCAATACTATTTCCGAGCCTACAGTACGTTCGACACAAACCGTGCACCAATCTTGCATCAAGAGTAGCACTATCTCCAAATGGACTGAACCGAGCTTCCACTTGAGCCTCGTCACCTTGGAGTCCCATCGATTGCATCCAAAATGATTTCTATGCCTACAGTATGTTCGGTCCAAACCGTGCACCTATCTTGCACTGATACTAACATGTCTCCAAATGGACTCAAACGAGATTCCACACGACCCACGTCACTTACGAGTTCCATCATGTGCGTCTAAAACTATTTATGCGCCTATGGTATGTTCAGTGTCAACCATGCACCTATCTTGCGTCAAGATTAGCACTATCTCCAAACAGACCGAACCAAGCTCCACTAGTCCATGGTCACCTAGGAGTACCATCGGCTGCGTCTAAAACAATTTATGAGCCAATGGTATGTTTGACGCAAACCGAGCACCTTTCTTGCACCGACGCTAACGTTATCTCAAAACAGATCAAAACAAGATTCCACATGACGCACGTCACCTAGCAGTTTCATCGGATGCCTCCAACACTATTTCCGAGCCTACGGTACGTTCGATGCAAACCGTGCACCAATCTTGCACCAAGAGTTGCACTATCTCCAAACAGACGGTACCGAGCTTCCACTTGAGCCTCGTCACCTAGGAGCCTATCGAGTGCATCCAAAACGATTTCTATGCCTACGGTATGTTTGGTGCAAACCGTGCACCTATCTTGCACTGACACTAACATGTCTCCAAACGGACTAAAACGAGATTCCACACGACCCACGTCACTTACGAGTTCCATCGGGTGCGTCCAATACTATTTATGAGCCTATAGTATGATCAGTGCAAACCACGCACCGATCTTACATCAAGATTAGCACTATCTCCAAACGGACTGAACAGAGCTCCACCAGAGCCACGTCACCGGGAAGTACCATCGGGTGCGTCTGAAATGATTTATGAGCCTATGGTACGTTTGACGCAAACCGAGCACCTATCTTGCACCGACGATAACACTGTCTCGAAACCTATCGAAACGAGATTCTACATGACCCACATCACCTAGGAGTTCCATCGGTTGCCTCCAATACTATTTCCAAGCCTACAGTACGTTCGACGCAAAACATGCACCAATCTTGCATCAAGAGTAGCACTATCTCCAAACGGACCAAACCGAGCTTCCAGTTGAGCCTCGTCACCGAGGAGTCCCATCGAGTGCATCCAAAATGATTTCTATGCCTATCTTGCACTGGCTCTAACACTGTCCCCAAATGGACTAAATCAAGATTCCACACGACCCACGTGACTTACGAGTTCCATCGGGTGCGTCCAAAACTATTTATGAGCCTGTGGTATGTTCAGTGCAAACCATGCACCTATCTTGTGTCAAGATTAGCACTATTACCAAATGGACCAAACAGAGCTCCACCTGGCCCTCGTCACGTAGGAGTACCATCGGGTGCATTTTAAATGATTTATGAGCCTATGGTATGTTTGACGCAAACCAAGCACCTATCTTGCACTGACGCTAACACTATCTAAAAACAGATCCAAACGAGATTCCACATCACCCACGTCACCTAGCAGTTTCATCGAGTGCCTCTAATACTATTTCTGAGCCTACGGTACGTTCGACACAAACCGTGCACCAATCTTGCACGAACGCTAACAATGTCTCAAAACAGATCGAAACGAGATTCCACATGACCCACGTCACCAATGAGTTCCATCGGGTGCCTCCAATACTATTTCCGAGCCTACGGTACGTTCGACACAAACCGTGCACCAATCTTGCACCAAGAGTTGCACTATCTCCAAATAGACGGTACCGAGCTTCCACCTGAGCCTCGTCACCTAGGAGCCTATCGAGTGCATCCAAAATGATTTCTATGCCTATGGTATATTCAGTGCAAACCGTGCCCCTATCTTACATTGACAGTAACACTGTCTCCAAACGAACTAAAAGGAGATTCCACACGACCCACATCACTTACGAGTTCCATCGGGTGCGTCCAAAACTATTTATTAGCCTATAGTACATTCAGTGCAAACCATGCACCGATCTTACATCAAGATTAGCACTATCTCCAAACAGACCGAAAAGAGCTCCACCAGAGCCACGTCACCGAGAAGTACCATCGGGGTGTGTCTGAAACAATTTAGGAGCCTATGGTACGTTTGACACAAACCGAGCACCTATCTTGCACCGACGATAACACTGTCTCGAAACCTATCGAAATGAGATTCTACATGACCCACGTCACCTAGGCGTTCCATTGGTTGCCTCCAATACTATTTCTGAGCCTAAGTACGTTTGACACAAACCGTGCACCAATCTTGCATCAAGAGTAGCACTATCTCCAAACAGACCGAACTGAGCTTCCACTTGAGCCTTGTCACCTAGGAGTCCCATCGAGTGCATCCAAAAGGATTTCCATGCCTACGGTACGTTCGGTGCAAACCGTGCACCTATCTTGCACTGACACTAACATGTCTCAAAACGGACTAAAACGAGATTCCAAACGACCAACATCAATTACGAGTTCCATCGGGTGCGTCCAAAACTATTTATGAGCCTATGGTATGTTCAGTGCAAACCGTGCACCTATCTTGCGTCAAGATTAGCACTATCTCCATACAGACCGAACCATCGGCTGCGTCTAAAACGATTTATGAGCCTGTGGTTTGTTTGACGCAAACCAAGCACCTTTCTTGCACCGACGCTAACACTATCTCAAAACAGATCAAAACAAGATTCCACATGACGCACGTCACCTAGCAGTTTCATCGGATGCCTCCAATACTATTTCTGAGCCTACGGTGCATTCGATGCAAACCGTGCACCATTCTTGCACCAACGCTAACAATGTCTCAAAACAGATCGAAACGAGATTGCCATTACCCACGTCACCAAGGAGTACCATCGGGTGCCGCCAATACTATTTTCGAGCCCACGGTAAGTTCGACACAAATCATGCATCAATCTTGCACCAAGAGTTGCACTATCTCCAAACGGACAGAACCGAGCTTCCACTTGTGCTTTGTCACCTAGGAGCCTATCGAGTGCGTCCAAAACGATTTCTATGCCTATGTATGTTCGGTGCAAACCGTGCATCTATCTTGTGCTGGCACTAACACTATCTCCAAACAGACTAAAAGGAGATTCCACACGACCCACATCACTTACGAGTTCCATCGGGTGCGTCCAAAACTATTTATGAGCCTATAGTACGTTCAGTGCAAACCATGCACCTATCTTGTATCAAGATTAGCACTATCTCCAAATAGACCGAACAGAGCTCCTCCAGAGCCACGTCACCTAGAACTACCATCGGGTGCGTCTGAAACAATTTATGAGCCTATGGTACGTTTGATGCAAACCGAGCACCTATCTTGCACCGACGGTAACACTGTCTTGAAACCTATCGAAACGAGATTCTACATGACCCACGTCACCTAGGAGTTCCATCGGTTGCCTCCAATACTATTTCCGAGCCTACAGTACGTTCGACGCAAACCTTGCACCAATCTTGCATCAAGAGTAGCACTAGCTCCAAACGGACCAAACCGAGCTTCCACTTGAGCCTCGTCACCTAGGAGTCCCATCGAGTGCATCCAAAATGATTTCTATGCCTACGGTATGTTTGGTGCAAACCGTGCACCTATCTTGCACTGACTCTAACACTGTCCCCAAACGGACTAAATCGAGATTCCACACGACCCACGTGACTTACGAGTTCCATCGGGTGCGTCCAAAACTATTTATGAGCCTGTGGTATGTTCAGTGCAAGCCATGCACCTATCTTGTGTCAAGATTAGCACTATACCAAACGGACCAGACAGAGCTTCACCTGGCCCTCGTCACGTAGGAGTACCATTGGGTGCGTCTAAAATTATTTATGAGCCTATGGTACGTTTGACCCAAATCGAGCTCCTATCTTACACTGACGCTAACACTATCTCAAAACAGATAGAAATGAGATTCCACATGACTCACGTCAGCTAGGAGTTCCATGGGGTGCCTCAAATACTATTTCCGAGCCTATGGTATGTTTGACATAAACCGTGCCCCAATCTTGCATCAAGAGTTGCACTATCTCCAAACAGACCGAACCGAGCTTCTTGTTGAGCCTCGTCACCTTGGAGTCCCATCGAGTGCGTCCAAAACGATTTCTATGCCTATGGTATGTTCATTGGAAACCGTGCACCTATCTTGCACTGACACTAACACTATCTCCAAACGTACAAAAATGAGATTCCACACGACCTATGTCACTTACGAGTTCCATCGGGTGCGTCCAAAACTATTTATGAGCCTATGGTACGTTCAGTGCAAACCATGCACCTATCTTGCATCAAGATTAGCAGTACTCCAACGGACCGAACAGAGCTCCACCAGACCCTCATCTCCACTGACGCTAACAATGTCTCAAAACAGATCGAAACGAGATTCCACATGACCCACATCACCAAGGAGTTCCATCGGGTGCCTCAAATAATGTTTCTGAGCCTACGGTATGTTCAACGCAAAACGTGCAACAATCTTGCATCAAGAGTTGCTATATCTCCAAACGGACCGAACCAAGCTTCCACTTGAGCCTCGTCACCTAGGAGTCCCATCAAGTGCATCCAAAATGATTTCTATGCCTATGGTATGTTCGGTGCAAACCATGTAGCTATCTTGCACTGATACTAACAATCTCTCTAAACAGACTAAAACCAGATTCCACACGACCCACGTCAGTTACGAGTTCCATCGGGTATGTCCAAAACTTTTTATGAGCCTGTGGTATGTTCTATGCAAACCATGCACCTATCTTGTGTCAAGATTAGCACTATCTCCAAATGGACCAAAAAGAGCTCCACTAGACCCTCGTCACGTAGGAGTACCATCGGGTGCGTCTAAAATGATTTATGAACCTTTGGTACGTTTGACGTAAATCGAGCACCTATCTTGCACCGATGCTAACACAGTCTCAAAACAGATAGAAATGAGATTCCATATGACTCACGTCACCTAGGAGTTCCATCGGGTGCCTCCAATACTATTTCTGAGCCTACGGTATGTTCGACGTAAACCGTGCACCAATCTTGCATCAAGAGTAACACTATCTCCAAACAGATGGAACCGAGCTTTTAGTTGACCCTCGTCACCTAGGAGTCCCATCGAGTGCATCCAAAACGATTTCTATGCCTATGGTATGTATGGTGCAAACCGTACAACTATCTTGCACTGACACTAACACTGTCTCCAAACGTACTAAAACGAGATTCCACACGACCTATGTCACTTACGACTTCCATCGGGTGCGTCCAAAACTATGTATGAGCCTATGGTACGTTTAGTGCAAACCATGCACCTATCTTGCATCAAGATTAGCACTATCTCCAAACAGACTGAACAGAGCTCCACCAGACCCTCATCAATTAGAAGTACCATCGGGTGCGTCTAAAACGATTTATGAGCCTATGGTACGTTTGATGCAAACCGAGCACCAATCTTGCACCGACGCTAACACTGTCTCAAAACAGATCGAAATGAGATTCTACATGACTCACGTCACCTAGGAGTTCCATCGTTGCCTCCAATTCTATTTCCTAGCCAACAGTACGTTCGACGCAAACCGTGCACCAATCTTGCATCAAGAGTAGCACTATCTCCAAACGGACCGAACCGAGCTTCCACTTGAGCCTCATCACCTAGGAGTCCCATCGAGTGCGTCCAAAATGATTTCTATGCCTATGGTATGTTCGGTGCAAGCCGTGCAGCTATCTTGCACTAACACTAACAATCTCTCCAAATGGACTAAAACGAGATTCCACATGACCCATGTCACTTACGAGTTCCATCAGGTGCGTCTAAAACGTTTTATGGGCCTATGGTACGTTTGACGCAAACCGAGCACCTATCTTGCACCGACGCTAACACTGTCTCAAAATAGATCGAAACGCGATTCCACATGACCCACGGCACCTAGGAGTTTCATCGGGTGCCTCCAATAGTCTTTCCAAGCCTACGGTACATTCGACGCAAACCGTGCACCAATCTTCCACCGACGCTAATAATGTCTCAAAATAGATCGAAACAAGATTCCACATGACACACATCACCAAGGAGTTCCATCGGGTGCCTCAAATACTATTTCTATGCCTACGGTACGTTCAACGCAAACTGTGCAACAATCTTGCATCAAGAGTTGCACTATCTCCAAACGGACCGAACCGAGCTTCCACTTGAGCCTCATCACCTAGGAGTCCCATCGAGTGCATCCAAAATGATTTCTATGCCTATGGTATGTTCGGTGCAAGCCGTGCAGCTACCTTGCACTAACACTAACAATCTCTCCAAATGGACTAAAACGAGATTCCACATGATCCACGTCAGTTATGAGTTCCATCGGGTGCGTCAAAAACTATTTAAGAGCCTATGTCATGTTCTGTGCAAACCATGCACCTATCTTTCATCAAGATTAGCACTATCTCCAAACAGACCGAGCAGAGCTCCACCAGACCCTCGTCACCTAGAAGTACCATCGGGTGCGTCTAAAACGTTTTATGGGCCTATGGTACGTTTGACGCAAACTGAGCACCTATCTTGCACCGACGCTAACACTGTCTCAAAATAGATCGAAACGCGATTCCACATGACCCACGGCACCTAGGAGTTTCATCGGGTGTCTCCAATAGTCTTTCCAAGCCTACGGTACGTTCGACGCAAACCATGCACCAATCTTCCACCGACGCTAATAATGTCTCAAAATAGACCGAAACGAGATTCCACATGACACACGTCACCAAGGAGTTCCATCGAGTGCCTCAAATACTATTTATGTGCCTACGGTACGTTCAACGCAAACTGTGCAACAATCTTGCATCAAGAGTTGCACTATCTCCATATGGACCGAACCGAGCTTCCATTTGAGCCTAGTCACCTAGGAGTCCCATCGAGTGCGTCCAAAATGATTTCTATGCCTATAGTATGTACGGTGCAAACCGTGCACCTATCTTGCACTGACAATAACACTGTCTCCAAACGGACTAAAACAAGATTCCACATGACCCACGTCACTTACGAGTTCCATCGGGTGCGTCCTAAACTACATATGAGGCTATTCAGTGCAAACCAAGCACCTATCTTGCATCAAGATTAGCACTATCTCCAAACGGACCGAATAGAGCTCCACCAGACCCTCGTCAACTAGAAGTACCATCGGGTGTGTCTAAAACAATTTATGTTCCTATGGTACTTTTGACGCAAACCGAGCACCTATCTTGCACTGAAGCTAACACTATCTCAAAATAGATCAAAACGAGATTCTACATGACCCACGTCACCTAGGAGTTCCATCTGTTGCCTCTAATACTATTTCCAAGCCTACGGTACGTTTGACGCAAACCGTGCACCAATCTTGCATCAAGAGTAGCACTATCTCCAAACGGACTAAACTGAGCTTCCACTTGAGCCTCGTCACCTAGGAGTCCCATCGAGTGCGTCCAAAACGATTTCTATGCCTATCGTATGTTCGGTGCAAACCGTGCAGCTATCTTGCACTGATACTAACAATCTCTCCAAACAGACTAAAACGAGATTCCACACGACCCACGTCACTTACGAGTTCTATCGGGTGCGTTTAAAACTATTTATGAGCCTATGGTACGTTCAGTGGAAACCATGCACCTATCTTGCATCAAGATTAACACTATCTCCAAACGAACCGAACAGAGCTCCACCAGACCCTCATCACCTAGAAGTACCATCGGGTGCGTCTAAAACGATTTATGAGCCTATGGTACGTTTGACACAAACCGAGCACCAATCTTGCACCGACGCTAACATTGTCTCAAAACAGATCGAAACGAGATTCTAAATGACCCACGTCACTGTTAACGGTAGATAAGTATCATTCTTTAACCGTCAACATAGCATGAAAAAGGACTAAACAATAATTACTGCTTAGATATAGGGGGTTTACTGACATAATTCCACGAGTTTTGGTGAATGTCTGTTTCTGCAGGGTGTCAGCTGAAAAGAACCAAGGAAGACCCACATGTTAGGTTTACATAGAGACAACAGGGCCACGTATAACTTTTCTGTAATCTGGAAGATACGAGAAGACTCTAGAAACAAACCGAAGGCGAGACGGGCCCGAGAGCCGGGCAGCCACCCAAGGGTTGGGGCGGGCGCCCGGGCTGCAGAGCCAATCAGGCTCCACCTCGTGGATCCTACCTCCACCGTCTTTGAGGATTAATAAAAAGTCGTTGATTAAGGTCGGTTTGAACTGAAGGCTGTGGTGCTTCCTAGAGGGCTATATAAGCAAGGCCCCTGGACCCTGGAGGAGCAATCCCTTGAAACCCTAATTCATTATTTCCTGTGAGGATCTGCAGGGTGGGGTCCCTTGATTGGATCTCTCTCTTAGGGCACATATAAGAGAGATTAGCTTTGTAGTTTCCATGTGAGATTAGAGTTCTTCTTCTAGATTGAGAGAGTTAGAGTGGAGGGAGAGCTCGAGGAAGCCCGGCATGTCGGTGTCTCCTCTCCGACTTGTACCTGCAGGATCAAGTCTCCTAACCCCCGAGGCTTGGTTCTAGGATTCTTCGGTAATTCAACTTCCAATACTAAGTAAGTACGTTGTTATTATTGTTCCATGGTTTACGAGTTTACTTTATTCTCTTCCATGGTAGAGGGTAGGGTAATCGTAAGCGTGGTGCTTAGGCTAGAGATACTCGTAGATATCCCCTGTATGGCCGGATCCGTGGTAGTAGCGCGGGACGTGACAATCCCGTTGCTTCCTTTGTACCCCACATCCCGTTAGAAGGATTGGTAGGATTAAGTGCCCTAGTTAAGCATCCTCTGTGGTGTCTCTTTTCCATCGGTATGTCCCCATAGATCAATAGTTTCATAGCTTACCATTGGTTGGAACCAGACTATCATCGTAATCTTCTCTAATGGCTTATATCTTCGCTACCTTCTAGTGCGGCCTAGGGGGTTAAGTATAGATCTAGGTTAGTCATCGCACGCTTTCTCCTTGCGGATAAACAAATATGATACTCTGGAAATATCACCTGGGTGAAATGCTCACCGACATCCGTGCGCTTGCGGAACCTTTTCTGTGTGCGTTAACAAATACCAACAGTCACCTAGGAGTTCCATCGATTGCCTCCAATTCTATTTCTGAGCCAACAGTACGTCGGACGCAAACCGTGCACCAATCTTGCATCAAGAGTATCACTATCTCCAAACAGACCGAACCGAGCTTCCACTTGAGCCTCGTCACCTAGGAGTCCTATCGAGTGCATCCAAAATAATTTCTATGCCTATGTTATGTTCATTGCAAACCGTGCACCCATCTTGCGCTAACACTAACACTATCTCCAAATGGACTGAAACGAGATTCCACATGACCCACGTCACTTATGAGTTCCATCGGGTGCGTCGAAAACTATTTATGAGCCTATGGTACGTTTAGTGCAAACCATGCACCTATCTAGCATCAAGATTAGCTCTATCTCCAAATGGACCGAACAGAGCACCACCAGACCCTCATCACATAGAAGTACCATCGGGTGCGTCTAAAATGATTTATGAGCCTATGGTACGTTTGACACAAACCGAGTACCTATCTTGCACCGACGCTAACACTGTCTCAAAATAGATCGAAACAAGATTCTACATGACCCACGTCAACTAGGAGTTCCATCGGTTGCCTCCAATCCTATTTTCGAGCCTACAGTATGGTTGACGCAAACCGTGCACCAATCTTGCATCAAGAGTAGCACTATCTCCAAAGGGACCGAACCGAGCTTCCACTTGAGCCTCGTCACCTAGGAGTCCCTTCGAGTGCATCTAAAACAATTTCTATGCCTATGGTATGTTCGGTGCAAAGCATGGACCTATCTTGCAGTGACACTAACACTATCTCCAAACGGACTAAAACGAGATTCCACACGACCCACGTCACTTACGAGTTCCATCGGGTGCGTCCAAAACTATTATGAGCCTATGGTACATTTAGTGCAAACCGTGCACCTATCTTGCATCAAGATTAGCACTATCTCTAAACGGACCGAACCGAGCTCCACTTGACCCTCGTCACCTAGGAGTACTATCGGGTGCGTCTAAAATGATTTATGAGCCTGTGGTATGTTTGACGCAAACTTAGCACCTATCTTGCACCGATGCTAACATTGTTTCAAACCAGATCGAATCGAGATTCCACATGACCCACGTTACCTAGGAGTTTCATCGGGTGCCTCCAATACTATTTCTAGGCCTACAGTACATTCGACGCAAACTGTGCACCAATCTTGCACCGACACTAACAATGTCTTAATACAGATCGAAACATGATTCCACATGACCCACGTCACCAAGGAGTTCCATCGGGTTCCTCCAATACTATTTCCGAGCCTACGGTACGTTCGACACAAACCGTGCACCAATCTTGCATCAAGAGTTGCACTATCTCCAAACGGACCGAGTTGAGCTTCCACTTGAGCCTCGTCACCTAGGAGTCCTATTGAGTGCGTCCAAAACGATTTCTATGCCTATGGTATGTTCAGTGCAAACCGTGCACCTATCTTGCGCTGACACTAACACTATCTCCAAAAGTACTAAAACGAGTTTCCACACGACCCACGTCACTTACGAGTTGCATCAGGTGCATTCAAAACTATTTATGAGCCTATGGTACGTTCAGTGGAAACCATGCACCTATCTTGCATCAAGATTAACACTATCTCCAAACGGACCGAACAGAGCTCCACTAGACCCTCATCACCTAGAAGTACCATCGGGTGCGTCTAAAACGATTTATGAGCCTATGGTATGTTTGACGCAAACTGAGCACCAATCTTGCACCGACGCTAACATTGTCTCAAAACAGATCGAAACGAGATTCTAAATGACCCACATCACTGTTAATGGTAGATAAGTATCATTCTTTAACCGTCAACATAGCATGAAAAAGGACTAAACAATAATTAATACTTAGATATAGGGGGTTTACTGATATAATTCCATGAGTTTTGGTAAATGTCTGTTTCTGCAGGGTGTCAGCTGAAAAGAACCAAGGAAGGCCCACACGTCAGGTTTACATAGAGACAACAGGGCACACATAACTTTTCTGTAATCTGAAAGATACGAGAAGACTCTTGAAACAAACCGGAGGTGAGACGGTCCCGAGAGCCGGGCAGCCGCCCAAGGGTTGGGGCGGGCGCCCGAGCTGCAGAGCCAATCAAGCTCCACCTCATGGATCCTGCCTCCACCGCCTTTGAGGATTAATAAAAAGTTGTTGATTAAGGTTAGTTTCATCCGAAGGCTATGGTGCTTCCTAGAGGGCTATATAAGCAAGGCCCCTAGACCCTGGAGGAGCAATCCCTTGAAACCCTAATTCATTATTTCCTGTGAGGATCAGCAGGGAGGGGTCCCTTGAATGGATCTCTCTCTTACGCTACATATAAGAGAGATTAGCTTTGTAGTCTCCATGTGAGATTAGAGTTCTTCTAGATTGAGAGAGTTAGAGTGGAGGGAGAGCTGGAGGAAGCCTGGCATGTCGGTGTCTCCTCTCCGGCTTGTACCTGCGGGATCAAGTCTCCTAACCCGAGGCTTGGTTCTAGGATTCTTCGGTAATTCAACTTCCAATACTAAGTAAGTACGTTGTTATTATTGTTCCATGGTTTATGAGTTTACTTTATTCTCTTCCATGGTAGAGGGTAGGGTAATCATCTGTAGCGTAAGCGTGGTGCTTAGGCTAGAGATACTCATAGACATCCCATGTCTAGCCGGATCCTTGGTAGTAGCGCGGGACGTGACAATCCCGTTGCTTCCTTTGTACCCCACATCCCGTTAGAAGGATTGGTAGGATTAAGTGCCCTGGTTAAGCATCCTCTGTGGTGTCTCTTTTCCATCGGTATGTCCCCATAGATCAATAGTTTCATAGCTTACCATAGGTTGGAACCAGACTATCGTCGTAATCTTCTCTAATCGCTTATATCTTCTTTACCTTGTAGTGCGACCCAGGGGTTAAGTATAGATTTAGGTTAGTCATCGCATGCTTTCTCCTTGCATATAAACAAATACGATACTCTAGAAATATCTCCCAGTTGAAATGCTCACCGATATCCGTGCGCTTGTAGATCCTTTTCTGTGTGCGTTAACAAATATCAACAAGGATTTCTAGCGTCGTTGTCAGGGAGAAAGACGTCAGCTGAGTTAACCTCAAGGCTTGCTTAACCTTGTATTATACTTTTATCTTTTTCTCTTTTCCTTTAGCCTTTTCTTTTCTATCCTTATGGATAACCCAAATTCCACGCCTATCTATCAATATTCTGCACCCATGAACCAAAGCTTAGAGCCAC
Source organism: Saccharum hybrid cultivar R570 (assembly GCA_038087645.1). NCBI lineage: Eukaryota > Viridiplantae > Streptophyta > Magnoliopsida > Poales > Poaceae > Saccharum > Saccharum hybrid cultivar. Next base: position 1,537,751 of record JAQSUU010000227.1, read on the forward strand.
TAGAGCCCATAATTCTCACATCTAGCTATGAGCTGCACCCATGTTTGGTTGCAATAGGTCAAAACCAACCCTTTCCTACAGCCAAGGTTCTATCTTCTAATCAAGAAGGTAATGAACCAAAGGTCCTATGTTCTGATCAAAGAGATAATGAACTTTTGGCTACACTAAGGGAATCTTTCAAGTGCCTTATAAATTTAGGTTTAGACCTAGCCTCACAAGACCCTGTCCCTCTCCAATATTTTTATATGGGTCTTGATAATATTGTCTTTGGAGGAGTTTTTCTTTCTTTATCCATTAGAGAAGAAAGGGTCATCCTTATTAGTGGACACACTCCTTGCATTAGCCTTCATGATGAACTCCTAGAGGTAAAGAAGGAATCATCCCCCAAACTAGAAGAGAAAGTTTTCATAGCCATATTACAAACTTTTCAATCCCACGATTTGGCTATCCATCCCAAACCAATTGTACTCCAAAATCCTCTGAGGGAAGAAGAAATTCTACCCTTGGAAATCCTTTCCAATGATTTTGGGAGGAGCATAAACTTCCCGCTTCATGAGAGACCTTTTAGTACATATAGTTTGAATCTTTTCAAGAAGAGATCTCTTTAGAAGCTTTTCAAATCCAATCCCTTTGAAGGACATTTAGAAAGACTCAAGGATGGCATGTCAAGTGATGCCATAGAAGGAGAGCAAAGCCATCCAGAATCCACTCCTATCTTCTCCCTTTCTATGCCCACATTAGATATAAAATTCGAACCCATCTTTAAACCCATCCTTGATCCCAATGAATCTTTCTATGCTCTTTCTCCTAAGCGATCCTAGAAATCCGCTGTAACACCCCAGGTGTTTATCACCAATTAAGTAGTGGGTTTAAGCTCAAACACGATAGATTAGTGGAGATGACGATGCCAAAGTCAAACCTATGGAAATAAAACCTAACCTAAACTTGGATATTGCACCCTTGCTTACATATAGGCTCAATTAAAAGATATATGCTTGGGTGTTGTTATCAAAGTATCTTCACATGTCTCACATCAATAACTATCTATATTAATCCCTGGAAAAGTTTCATGGGGTTTGGAATCAAAAAGTCACATGAAATGATAAGTTCCATTCCTATTGGACCTTGCATCATTAAGTGAATGGAATTGTAGATCATCAGCCAAACCATGCAAACTTGCCCAAATGACTCTAGACGAACTCTACAATAAAAGTCATGAAGGGTTCATGTTGAGCAAATGTCAAGAAAATGCCTCGATTGGCCTAAAACCCTAGTTTAGGCTTTATCGGGTTGCTACTTTGACCAAAGTGGAAGTCTAAGTTCTGTACCAGTAATGAGGTTTGACCTTAAAAAAAGTTGTAGTTCATCTTGTGTAGAACAAACTTTGTTTAATGGTCAAGAGCTAGTTTGGCCTCTAACCTAGTCAAATAGAGCTCACAAGAATCAATTTAGTGCTGTTTTCAAGGTCTCGAATTTGGCTAAGTCTGGAATTTCAATGTCATTGTGGTTGGCATCTCGCGTTCTCCAAATTTTGCTATGCAACTTGAGTAGGTCCAAATGTAAAAGTTGGAGTTTAGATCTTGGAGTAGGATATACCAAAAGTTGACATTGATTTGACCACTATTGACCAACTAACTGGAGTAAACACCGAAGTTAGCGTAATCATCGATAATGTCAACTTAGGGTCTAATTACTCCCTAATCCATTGCTCCAATGACTAGGGTCCTTAAACAAGAATTGTAGGGCATCACGAAATGAACAACTTTGTTTCAAGGCCCATGACGAAATTCGGTCCGTAGCTAGCCCAAAATACTACCCCAATATGACCTCAACGTCACCCACCACGTGTTCGGTTGAAGGCCTCAATGGGCAACGCGCGTCCGAACGTGGCGTACATGCAGAGTCTGCGCTCCACCATGGCCGACACCCGTCCCTGCCTCCTCCTCACATGTGGTGAACGCTGAGCCGCTCCTAGACACGCCATGCTCCTCACTGCTCACCCTCCTCCGCTCTCTCTCTCGCTCGGCTCCGCCCTGAGCGCGCTGCCGCGACGTCCGCCATGGCCGAGCTCCGGCCGCCCCGCGATTCCTTGTCTCCGGCTCCCTCCACCCGAACCGGTCGTGCCATCGTGTTCCCCATACCACGCCGCCCCTCTGGAGCTCCTCGCCTCGCCGTCTTCGCCCCTGCAGTGAGCTGCCGCCGGAGCACCCGCCGGCGAGCCGTCCGCTGCCGTGGCCACGCCACCATGGGCCTCTTTGGGCCGAGCCAGGGGCACCAGCTAGGGCGCGGTGGTCCCCTGGTGCTCGTGCCGCCCTTAGCCGCCGCCGCTGGTGGCCCCACCTCGCCGGAGCCGCGCGTCCGACCTCCTCCTTGCCGGCGTCGGGAGGTAGAAGAAGGGTCCGGTTCCTCTCTCTCTGTGTGTTCCTTTTCTTGGTGAATGACAGGTGGGACTAGGTAGTCTAACGGGTCCCACATGGCAGTTATGTAGTGATGAATCTGGGGTGTGTTTTCGAGTGCACCTAGCAAATTAAGTTAGGGTTGTTTTATTCCGATTTTGAATTTCAGAATTTGGTTAAATCTTCTAAAATGCATATCTCTTGCTAGATAATTCCAAAAATAGCAAAAGTGGACTTTTTGGAAACCTTGGGAAAAGATCTATGCAGTGGAGTCATAATATGTTACATGTTGTAGATATTTTCTGATGTCTTTATTTAAGCCTTAAAAATGCTCCAAAAATGCTTACCAACTTGAGCAGAGCCATATCTAGAGTTTTAGAACTCCAAAAATAGTGATTCTTGTTTTGTTAATTTTGTGATGACTTTCACTTGCTAGGAAAAATATTAAACACCCTAGTTGTTTACTGTTTTCTTAAGATTGTGATTTAACCTTGTTAAATAAGGAAAATTACATTTTATTACTTGTCATTTTATATCTTGAGTTGTGATGCTCCAAATGATGTGAAATTTTTATGGTAGTCTTGTCATGATATGTATGTACTATGGTATAAATTTCTTGGTCACTACTTATTGGATGATCTAGTTATTGATTTAACTTGTTTAGGGCTTGATAAATAGCTTATAAATAATATATAAATGATAAAATAGAAAATGTTGTCCCAATCACCTTATTATGATGTTGCTCTATGATTTTGGTTCATTCTATGGCCATATATTCACTGAAAATATTGAGTTTTAGGTTTTACCTGTTCTCACATGATTTATTTCAATAGTTGATTGTCTTTTTCATAGAGGTGGATGTACTAATCTAAATGGCTTGAAATTTGTACAGTAGACTTTTAAGAGTATTTTTAGACCCCTGTAATTTTGGTAGAATTTATTGAGTATCTTTATGATGTGGTCATAATTCCACCTAATGATCTAAATAAATTAAGAAAATGTATTAAAATAATTTATTTAGTAATTGACACTATATTTTCTGATGTTCATTAGTCATGTGTGAAATGTTGGTAAAGTTGGTTTTGTCCAATTATATGTTTGCAACATAAGTTAATAATTATTTCTTGCAAATGAAGTTTCTGGACAGATCTGGAAACTTGGCAAAGTTCTTCATGATAATGTGCTTTGTTGTGAAACTTGTTTTATACAAAAGTTGTAGATAATTTATATATCTAGCTGCTGTTAAAATTTGGTGGTATTTGGCCATGTGGTTTAGGAGTTATAGCTGTTGAAAGTTGGGTTATAGAATTGCTTGCTCTGTCTTGTTAGACCAGTTTCTGTGTTTGTTTAAATTCGACATGTTAAACTTTGGAATCATGCTGTGATGATTATAAATTAATTGTAGAGAATTTCATAAGCTTTCCATAATGTCTTCTTTCAAGTCATTTGGATTTATAAAACTCCAGATATGATTGAATTATGAAACTACGGTTTGTTTGTCCAGAAATGGATAAATTCTAATTATCGTTGTTGCTTCATATTGACTTGCTTTGCATGTTACTAAGTGTGATTCATTCCCTTGATGATGAAGTTAGTACACCTGAGACTTTGTAAATCTTGTGTCATGTTTGGTATTGCTTTCCTTGCTATCTTAGCATGATAGGTTGTGTGATGTTTGATTAAGCAAGGTGAAGTGCTTATGTGTATTTAGCGTAACCTTGTACTTGCCTTGTTCACTGTATGTGATGCATTGTCCATTATACTTCTATGTATTCATGCACTTGCATCTTGCATCTTATATAAGTACGCTAGCAGAAACGTGTGAAGGAAATGGCGTTGGAGCCAAACCCGAAGACGGTGTTTGGTGGATCCATCCCGAAGGTAGAAGGATCGGACGAGTGCTAGATTGAAGGATGCTCGCCAAGCGGGTTTTATCTGACATACTCTAACTTGAGTTGGATCCCAGGCAAGCCCCGGAGCATTATAAGCCTCCTACCTTCAAAGCAATTAATTCTATATATGTTATAAGTATTGTTGCATTAAGTGGTAGGAGTTGGTTGAAAACCTTGCTGCATTATATCATTCCTTGTCCAGATATATGAATCCTTGAATCCTACATAGACTAGGATCGAGTAGATACTTAGCCCTGCTTTAAGCGGTAGAAGTCAGGTGATTTCCTGTCACCTGCGAGATATAGGGATATTCATATATGGCACGGTTGGCTATATGTGCTATCGTAGAATGGAACCATGTGTTAATAAAATGAAATGAGACCGGGCGGGATGACGATAGTGAAGCAACAAGGCATGGAGGTCTTGGGTGTGAATCTATCCCCGTCTGAGTCGTTTAAGGACCGATTCATTGTACGTCCTTGAGTCATGTTGAACGCAGTCTAACACTTAGTTGGCCGAATAAGCCGTTCCGACCGCGAATCCGAGTAATACAGTTCAGGCCAGGAATCGACTGGTAGGTTGCTTCTTGGAGGAGAGAAAGGATGTGCTTGGGGACATTGGCGTGAGACTAAGGGGGGGTTAGAGTCCCTATCACCTGGTAGAGTGTCGCCCTTGGGGTCACGACATCATTCGGACCCGTGGCTCCTGAACTGTACCAAAGGTGACCTGAGCAGCCCTCGCTAGGCGTGACTCGGTGAGTGTTAGAAATACCCCTCCAGCTGGATAGGAATTCGATTCGAATCGCCGTCGCTCCCGGTTAGTGAGCACTTGACTTGAGCAGCAGCAACGTAGATTCAATTAAATTGAACTGATGGTTAATTGGATCATGATGGAAAGGTTGTCTCAATTTATACCTGCTATGGTTAATATTGTTTGCTCCTAATAAACTGAGTGCTCTAGTACAGGTTCTAATATAGATGATAGGTTAATGATAATTAACTTGATGCTTAAGCATTAATGATTACTTATCTATATTAAGCTTTTATGCAAAATGTTGTCAAGCTAGCCCACTTTATATCAGCCTTGCATGATCCTTGGTGTCACTTTGTTTCTGGTTTCTGACGGGTAAGTCTAGCTGAGTACCTTCTCGTACTCAGGATTTTATCCCCACTTGTTGCAGGTCGTGATGTATCTTGGCGACTGCAAGAGTTGGTTGGCTCCTGCCTTGTGGCGGAGTGTGATCATGGGCATGATCCTTCTGAGTTACCTTATCTCTAATGCTTTTGTTGGAAGTCGACCGTGGTACTGGCATGTATTTGAAATAAGATTTATGTTAGTTTTAAATTACTTTGCTTCCGCTACTTTTGAACTTAAGTTGTAATAACTATGTTGAACTCCGATGTATATTGAATTACTTGTGAAATGGTTGTAACATGTGACTTGTTATGTTGAATCACTACGATCTTGGCTTGTATGTTGGTTGGTTTGAAATCCCTCGTGATTTCATTGGACTACCGGAGTTATATGGGCTCAAGTGCGAGAATTTGATCATTTCGGTGATTGTTTTTGTACTTGTGCTCTTATAATTTGGACGGTTCTGTTACATCCACCAAGACATCTAAAGCATAGGATTAATCAAGACCATAAGGAGGATCGAGAAGAGCAACATTAATGGCAAAAGAGCATTAAAACCTATGTGCTATTTCCATTGAATGTGTAGGCGAGTCCTTATATGAGACCTACTCGAGAGGCAATACTAGGGAAATTTTGAACATTTATGCCGAATCACCCTTGGAAGTTGAAAATGATGGAGACTTCCATGAACAAGGAAGCTACTTTATAAAAACCCTATCAAGTCCTTGCTCGTATAAGAAATCTCTAGATTCACTTAGTCTCTCTAACATTGCCCCACACGAGATCTTCAACCCCATTATGCTCCCTGTTCCTAAAGATTTTTAAAGGGTGGTTGAAGGCACATATGTTTATCATAAACATTGCAGATCTCGTTGTGTTGAATCTTGAGATTAGTACACATAAACTAGTGCTAGAGGAGAAACCACTTTGCCAATTCATATCTTGAAGGTTTCCCAAGGACAAGCTTAGTGTCCTAAAACAAGCACTGTTTAGACCATGACATGAGTATTCACCTTTCTACTATGCTGCCCTTGTGAAATGAGCATAGAGTTATAATTGTGAAAATATTCCTTTAGGTATTCTTGTCACTAACCATTGCAGGTTGGAGCAAAAAGATTGAAGGAACAACAAATGCAAGGTATGTCCAACCAATCATTATGCAACATTGAATTACATTCATGCAATCTTAATTTTTTTTTGCAAAATTCAAGCTTGGGGGATAGACTTCCATAAACACATTTCTTGCCATGTTGCTACATTATCGTGGTTGTCCCTACCTTTAATACATGCTCAATTTGCTAAACAACAAACATGCTCTTTCATCACTGTTTGAGTAAATCTCTATAATGCTTTCATGCTACCCTTGTCTACCCTAGTAAGTGTTAGTTTAGAAGTAGTGTACATGCTTCTATTGGCTTTTAAATTAAGCATGGTGCTTAGGTTAAACAGCCTTCCTTAATCTGATTAGACATGGAGTCTAGTTTGGTTATTGAACTAAAAACTGCTAGTAAAGACAATGGTATATTTTGTTAGACTAACCCCTACAGAGAAACTCCAAAATTCAAAATGGGAAAGTCCTGAGATGAACTCATACTGGAGATAAAGAGAGACAGAATAATCTTGCACAAGGGAGACACAACTCATTCATAGCCAAAGAGAAAGAAGAGTGCCACAAAGCATGATCCACAATCAAAGCACTCACTCCATGGAAGCAGGTGAACAAATCTCTGTCATGCCACTTGAAGACAAAGACCATCGTGGAGGATTTCGAGTTGTAGTTGCATTCTCTTATCAATTATTAATCATCGGGAATCAAGAAAGATTGACAAGAGGAAAGTATGCAACTTTCTGCACCCTCACTAGATTGAGAAGCTGATGCATGAGGAAGGAAGGCTAACTCCTTTAGATGATCCAACCATGACCTTCCTCCTATCATGCTCTCATCGCTCTACACGCTGGTTTGCAATCTCTCAATTAACTATTTCTTTATTTCTATAAGTTTGAGTTATTTCATAATGCCTATATATGATAATCAAATATAAGATAAAATCAATCCTTTAGAAAAGAAGTAATAGTGAATGTTTCTGTGGTAGTATGTTCAAATAAATTCTTCTATAGCATAGAAACTGACCCTTAGCTTTGTGACAACAATACCCCTATCATTACTTGTATACTCCTTAGGGTATGTGTGTCCACTAATGATTCACAGGAATGAAACAATAAGAAGAGCTAACGGTCCAAGCATAAATTGAAGAGAGAACGAAACATGGCATTACTAAATGTAAGAAAGGAGTGCAACAGAGAAGACATTGGTGCATGAACAAAAGAATAAGAACGGCCAATGAAGGAAAGCTTCCATAAGGTGCTATAGTGCTAGCATGCTCCAACATTAAGGGTAACATCCTAAGGTTAGTGATCATCACATTAAAATCCTTTCCTTGATGCTGGTATACACATAAATAGAGAACCAACCATGTTTGAGTTACAACCTCATTTGACCCAACCTAATTAACTCAACATGCTTAGTTCTCTAATCTTTGTTCCTGTCACCACTTTCTTGATCTTATAATCTTAACTCAATGATCTGAAATGATTGCACGTCTTATCTTTAGAATATGACAGTCATAATCATAAAATCATTACACAATATACATAAATAGACTATCCTTCTATAAGGTTGAGTAATCTGATCTGCCAAATATTTTAAATGCTACATTTACAATTATTCATTGATCCTATCACCCATGTCAAGTTCAAGCAAAACACATAAACATCAACTTTATCTTGCTCAATATGCCTAAGGTTAGAGAAGAATAAACTTTTGGTTCTGTTGCTGTTTTTCCACCAACAAAGCCCATGCACTTGATCTGCCTTGTCTCTATGAGCAGGACCCACTTTGAACACAATAGTAGAGGAGTTTGTCAACTCTCTAAGAATCCTACAAGTGAAGATCCTGGACCTACGAACATGTACAAAGATGCTGCCAGTTTCCACAACTAGTACTTCACTTCAAACTGCTGGAAGAGCAAGGAACATGGGTGACACCATCTCAAGAGGTGCAAGTTATCAAGGTCTCTACTATGGGACTAGATGGTGCACCTACAGAATGAACATGGTAAGAGTTCACGGGACCTAAAAACACTGAACCCTTGCCAAAAGGTAAAATCGGTAGTTATCCATATTTATCCTTTTTCAGCATTGCATCAATTTCCCTTTTCACATAGTTACTTTTCCAGCAGTTGCATAATCATTCTCCTTTTAGCATGTTTACTTTTCTGCATTAGCAATGCATTAGAAAATAAAATAAATATATGTTTGCTTTGCTGCATCATAAATTATAAGCCCCATGTGAATAATTTTGTGGCATGTAAGGACCCATAGGAATATTCACTGTGGTGACATAAAATAAAATTAAATATGCATTCATCTTGTTAGACTTTCTCTACATTATAAAAATATAAAAAGTATTTGAGAGAAATCTTGTTGAAACTCTGCTTAAAAGAATCAAGAACAATCTTAAAAACTCTGGACAATTAAGGCTTGAGTGGCCAACCACTAATGCTTAATCTATTCCACAAGTTTTGTTGTCTATTTGAGTTCCACAGGATTTGAAGGACCAAGAAAAGCCAACAAGCAAGTGGATGTTCTATCCACTGGTGGAGCACAGTCTCAACAATCAACAACATCAATTAATGCTCCACTAGAGGAGGAAGAACATCCCTGCTGCCAGTCTGCTACTTCATAAGATTGAACGACTACGTCAACATCCAGCTTGGGGGAAAGCACCCCCATGTATCCAGATAAGTATTTTCTTCTCTCAGTTTTACCTTATTCTTTATGAGTTTTCTTATTTAGTAATAATAAAGTTCTAAAATAATAGAAACAAAATAAAAAAGGGTGTGTCTAGTTTGCTTGTCTTTGTTCTTAAAGAAGTTGTTAATAAAAGAAGAATCTCGAATAATCTCTTGCATGAAAATGATGAATAGTTGCTCTGCTGTAATTCCTTTCAAGTACCTAGTTTTTAACCTCGAACTTTCCTGAGTATTAGACACAACTGTTTTGATCTAAGATTTGCTCTGAACCTGAAACTCGTGGGTAGCGAATGCTTGATCTAAGTCTAGGTAGTTAGCGGATATGATATGGGAAAGTTTTGAGCTGCTGTTTATCATGCTCCTAGAGATACTAGAGTTCCGGAGAATTTATCTTTGAAAATAAAAAATCCTGCATGATGAGTTCCTGTATGACGAGAGTTTAATTCCTACCACAGCCATATATACATGCATACTAGATTAGGAAAGATTTTCACTTGTTAGCTTAGCTGCTTGTAAGCATTGAGTGTGGTCAGTCTGTGTTGACCCCAGGGGATTAGTCATGCGGTTAAAATCAAGATTCACGTGCCCTCCACCTACTTATGCTGCTTCTACCCTAGAGGTATGCATTTAAATATTTTCCATTACACACATCCCAACAAGTTGTTCTGCTCCTATACTGGGAGTGAACAGAACCCTTCTTCCATTGCTAGCCCCTTTTGTTATAAGCTCCAACATTTCTGTTGCTATCTCTTATTTATGTTTCCAAAAAGATACTTGGGAATTATTCCATCATATTTAGTTCCAATAAAAAAACAAAAGAAAAGAGAGTGAGAAAGAAAAATAAAGAGAGAATAAAAGGACAAGGGTCCTAATTATGAGAGATTTTTCAGCAACCCAAGTTCTCAGCAAGTTCTTCAAAGTTTAAGAGAGGTATAAATTTCTTTCAAGGAGCAAAAGTAGAAATAGATATTCACCATTTTTCCTCTACCCCTTCATTTCCACTTACATCCACCATCATTACCACTATATACATATCCACTTAGCCCATATTTAGGATCACACACATGCACATCTTGATTTGACTGTATGGCCGGACTTGTCCCTCTGGATCCATGTGTCTAACTATGCAATAAATGTTTGCAAGTATGGATTCCTTGTCTCCCACCTATAAGCTCCAGATAGACCTATTAAAAGTAGGGTGAGAGAGAGAAGGTATAATGTTACTATGCCTTATGCCAAAAATACCACATATTTTGAGAGAAGAGAGAAGGCATACACCATAAATGCCTTGGTGAGGATCCAGAAATACCATAAAGGAGAGACATGAAAGGGTCATACACAGTAATCTATGAGTTTTATTTGAAAACCCTACAAAACTCCTGAATAATGGTTGATCAAAGAGCTTGAGACATAGCACTTGACTTGACCGTTTTGTGTTTCAACTACTCAAGACCCAAGTGACGGCTACAAGCCCCATGGTAAAAGGTAATATGGGTAGGTTTGAAGTCAGGATAGTTCGTTCTAATCCGGAGGAGAGTTCTTGTTTGAACGCATGTGTACTTTTGAGGCATGAAAGTATTGTAGCAACTCTAGATCTATCACTGAGTTTATCTTTGCTTAGGGACGAGCAAAGGGTAAGCTTGGGGGAGTTTGTTAACGGTAGATAAGTATCATTTTTTAACCGTCAACATAGCATGAAAAAGGAATAAACAATAATTACCACTTAGATATAGGGGGTTTACTGACATAATTCCATGAGTTTTGGTGAATGTCTGTTTCTGCAGGGTGTCAGCTAAAAAGAACTAAGGAAGGCCCACATGTCAGGTTTACATAGAGACAATAGGGCCACACATAACTTTTCTGTAATCTGGAAGATACGAGAAGACTCTAGAAACAAACTGGAGGTGATACGGGACCGAGAGTCGGGCGGCCACCCAAGGGTTGGGGCGGGTGCCCGGGCTGCAGAGCCAATCAGGCTCCACCTCGTGGATCCTGCCTCCACCGCCTTTGAGTATTAATAAAAAGTCATTGATTAAGGTTGGTTTGATCCGAAGGCTATGGTGCTTCTTAGAGGGCTATATAAGCAAGGCCCCTGGACCCTAGAGGAGCAATCCCTTGAAACCCTAATTCATTATTTCTTGTGAGGATCAGCAGGGAGGGGTCCCTTGAATGGATTTATCTCTTAGGGCACATATAAGAGAGATTAGCTTTGTAGTCTCCATGTGAGATTAGAGTTCTTCTAGATTGAGAGAGTTAGAGTGGAGGGAGAGGTGGAGGAAGCCTGGCATGTCGGTGTCTCCTCTTCGGCTTGTACCTGCGGGATCAAGTCTCCTAACCTGAGGCTTGGTTCTAGGATTCTTCAGTAATTCAACTTTTAATACTAAGTAAGTATGTTGTTATTATTGTTCCATGGTTTACGAGTTTACTTTATTCTCTTCCATGGTAGAGGGTAGGGTAATCGTCTGTAGCGTAAGCGTGGTGCTTAGGCTAGAGATACTCGTAGATATCCCCTGTTTAGCCGGATCCGTGGTAGTAGCACGAGACGTGACAATCCCGTTGCATCCTTTGTACCCCATATCCCGTTAGAAGGATTGGTAGGATTAAGTGCCCCGGTTAAGCATCCTCTGTGGTGTCTCTTTTCCATCGGTATGTCCCCATAGATCAATAGTTTCATAGCTTACCATAGGTTGGAACCAAACTATCGTCGTAATCTTCTCTAATCGCTTATATCTTCGCTACCTTGTAGTGCGGCCCAGGGGTTAAGTATAGATTTAGGTTAGTCATCGCACACTTTCTCCTTGCGGATAAACAAATACGATACTCTGGAAATATCACCCGGGTGAAATGCTCACCGATATCCGTGTGCTTGCGGATCCTTTTCTGTGTACGTTAACAAATACAGACAGTCACCTAGGAGTTCCATCGGTTGCCTCCAATTCTATTTCTGAGCCAACAGTATGTTTGACACAAACCGTGCACCAATCTTGCATCAAGAGTAGCACTATCTCCAAACGGACCGAACAGAGCTTCCACTTGAGCCTCGTCACCTAGGAGTCCCATCGAGTGCATCCAAAATGATTTGTTTGCCTATGGTATGTTTGGTGCAAACCGTGCAACTATCTTGCACTAACACTAACAATCTCTCCAAACGGATAAAACAAGATTCCACACGACCCACGTAACTTACGAGTTCCATCGGGTGCGTCCTCAACTATTTATGAGCCTATGGTATGTTCAGTGCAAACCATGCACCTATCCTGCGTCAAGATTGGCACTATCTCCAAACGGACCGAACAGAGTTCCACCAGACCCTCGTCACCTGAAGTACCGTCGGGTGCATCTAAAACCATTTATGAGCCTATTATACAATTGACGAAAACCGAGCACCTATCTTGCGCCGACGCTAACACTGTCTCAAAACAGATCGAAATGAGATTCCACATGACCCACGTCACCTAGGAGTTCCATCAGTTACCTCTAACACTATTTCTGAGCCTACAGTATGTTTGATGCAAACTGTGCACAAATCTCGCATCAAGAGTAGCACTATCTCAAAACAGACCGAACCGAGCTTCCAATTGAGCCTCGTCACCTAGGAGTCCCATCGAGTGCATCCAAAATGATTTTTATGCCTACGGTATGTTCGGTGCGAACCGTGCACCTATCTTGCACTAACACTAACACTGTCTCCAAACGGACTAAAACGAGATTCCACACGATCCACATCACTTACGAGTTCCATCGGGTGCATCCAAAACTATTTATGAGCCTATGGTACATTTAGTGCAAACCATGGACCTATCCTGCATCAAGATTAGCACTATCTCCAAACGGACCGAACAGAGTTCCACCAGCCCCTCATCACCTAGAAGTACCGTCGGGTGCGTCTAAAACCATTTATGAGCCTATTGTAGAATTGACGCAAACCGAGCACCTATCTTGCGCAGACGCTAACATTGTCTCAAACACAGATCAAAATGAGATTCCACATGACCCACGTCACCTAGGAGTTCCATCGGTTACCTCTAACACTATTTCTGAGCCAACAGTACGTTCGATGCAAACTGTGCACAAATCTCGCATCAAGAGTAGCACTATCTCCAAACAGACCGAACCGAGCTTCTACTTGAGCCTCGTCACCTAGGAGTCCCATCGAGTGCATCTAAAACGATTTATGAGCCTATGGTTTGTTTGACGCAAATCGAGCACCTTTCTTGCACCGACGCTAACACTATCTCAAAACAGATCAAAACAAGATTCCACATGACGCACGTCACCTAGCAGTTTCATCGGATGCCTTCAATACTATTTCCGAGCCTACGGTACATTTGATGCAAACCGTGCACCATTCTTGCACCAACGCTAACAATGTCTCAAAACAGATCGAAACGAAGCACATGACCCACGTCACCATGGAGTTCCATCGGGTACCGCCAATACTATTTTCGAGCCCACGGTACGTTCGACACAAATCGTGCACCAATCTTGCACCAAGAGTTGCACTATCTCCAAACAGACAGAACCGAGCTTCCACTTGTGCTTTGTCACCTAGGAGCCTATCGAGTGCGTCCAAAACGATTTCTATGCCTACGGTATGTTTGGTGCAAACCGTGCACCTATCTTGCACTGACTCTAACACTGTCCCCAAACGGACTAAATCGAGATTCCACACGACCCACGTGACTTACGAGTTCCATCGGGTGCGTCCAAAACTATTTATGAGCCTGTGTTATGTTCAGTGCAAGCCATGCACCTGTCTTGTGTCAAGATTAGCACTATACCAAACGGACCAAACAGAGCTCCACCTGGCCCTCGTCACGTAGGAGTACCATCGGGTGCATCTAAAATTATTTATGAGCCTATGATACGTTTGACCCAAATCGAGCTCCTATCTTGCACTGACGCTAACACTATCTCAAAACCGATAGAAATGAGATTCCACATGACTCACGTCACCTAGGAGTTCCATGGGGTGCCTCAAATACTATTTCCGAGCCTACGGTATGTTCGACATAAACCGTGCCCCAATCTTGCATCAAGAGTTGCACTATCTCCAAACAGACCGAACCGAGCTTCTAGTTGAGCCTCGTCACCTAGGAGTCCCATCGAGTGCGTCCAAAACGATTTCTATGCCTATGATATGTTCGTTGGAAACCGTGCACCTATCTTGCACTGACACTAACACTGTCTCCAAACGTACAAAAATGAGATTCCACACGACCTATGTCACTTACGAGTTCCATCGGGTGCGTCCAAAACTATTTATGAGCCTATGGTACGTTCAGTACAAACCATGCACCTATCTTGCATCAAGATTAGCAGTATCTCCAATGGACCGAACAGAGCTCCACCAGACCTTCATCTCCACTGACGCTAACAATGTCTCAAAACAGATCGAAACGAGATTCCACATGACCCACATCACCAAGGAGTTCCATCGGGTGCCTCAAATAATGTTTCTGAGCCTACGGTATGTTCAACGCAAAACGTGCAACAATCTTGCATCAAGAGTTGCTCTATCTCCAAACGGACCGAACCGAGCTTCCACTTGAGCCTCGTCACCTAGGAGTCCCATCGAGTGCATCCAAAATGATTTCTATGCCTATGGTATGTTCGGTGCAAACCGTGTAGCTATCTTGCACTGATACTAACAATCTCTCCAAACAGACTAAAACCAGATTCCACACGACCCACGTCAGTTACGAGTTCCATCGGGTACATCCAAAACTTTTTATGAGCCTGTGGTATGTTCTATGCAAACCATGCACCTATCTTGTGTCAAGATTAGCACTATCTCCAAATGGACCAAACAGAGCTCCACCAGACCCTGGTCACGTAGGAGTACCATCGGGTGCGTCTAAAACGTTTTATGAACCTTTGGTACGTTTGACGTAAATCGAGCACCTATCTTGCACCGATGCTAACACAGTCTCAAAACAGATAGAAATGAGATTCCACATGACTCACGTCACCTAGGAGTTCCATCGGGTGCCTCCAATACTATTTCTGAGCCTACGGTATGTTCGACGTAAACCGTGCACCAATCTTGCATCAAGAGTAGCACTATCTCCAAACAGATGGAACCGAGCTTTCACTTGACCCTCGTCACCTAGGAGTCCCATCGAGTGCATCCAAAACGATTTCTATGCCTATGGTATGTATGGTGCAAACCGTACAACTATCTTGCACTGACACTAACACTGTCTCCAAACGTACTAAAACGAGATTCCACACGACCTATGTCACTTACGACTTCCATCGGGTGCGTCCAAAACTACGTATGAGCCTATGGTACGTTTAGTGCAAACCATGCACCTATCTTGCATCAAGATTAGCACTATCTCCAAACAGACTGAACAGAGCTCCACCAGACCCTCATCAATTAGAAGTACCATCGGGTGTATCTAAAACGATTTATGAGCCTATGGTACGTTTGACGCAAACCGAGCACCAATCTTGCACCGACGCTAACACTGTCTCAAAACAGATCGAAATGAGATTCTACATGACTCACGTCACCTAGGAGTTCCATTGTTGCCTCCAATTCTATTTCCTAGCCAACAGTACGTTCGACGCAAACCGTGCACCAATCTTGCATCAAGAGTAGCACTATCTCCAAACGGACCGAACCGAGCTTCCACTTGAGCCTCGTCACCTAGGAGTCCCATCGAGTGCGTCCAAAATGATTTCTATGCCTATGGTATGTTCGGTGCAAGCCGTGCAGCTATCTTGCACTAACACTAACAATCTCTCCAAATAGACTAAAACGAGATTCCACATGACCCACGTCACTTACGAGTTCCATCAGGTGCGTCTAAAACGTTTTATGGGCCTATGGTACGTTTGACGCAAACCGAGCACCTATCTTGCACCGACGCTAACACTGTCTCAAATATAGATCGAAACGCGATTCCACATAACCCACGGCACCTAGGAGTTTCATCGGGTGCCTCCAATAGTCTTTCCAAGCCTACGGTACATTCGACGCAAACCGTGCACCAATCTTCCACCGACGCTAACAATGTCTTAAAATAGATCGAAACGAGATTCCACATGACACATCACCAAGGAGTTCCATCGAGTGCCTCAAATACTAATTCTGTGCCTACGGTACGTTCAACGCAAATTGTGCAACAATCTTGCATCAAGGGTTGCACTATCTGCAAACGGACCCAACCGAGCTTCCACTTGAGCCTCATCACCTAGGAGTCCCATCGAGTGCGTCCAAAATGATTTCTATGCCTATGGTATGTTCGGTGCAAGCCGTGCAGCTACCTTGCACTAACACTAACAATCTCTCCAAATGGACTAAAACGAGATTCCACATGACCCACGTCACTTACGAGTTCCATCAGGTGCGTCAAAAACTATTTAAGAGCCTATGGCACGTTCTGTGCAAACCATGCA
This sequence comes from Saccharum hybrid cultivar R570, assembly GCA_038087645.1. Lineage (NCBI taxonomy): Eukaryota > Viridiplantae > Streptophyta > Magnoliopsida > Poales > Poaceae > Saccharum > Saccharum hybrid cultivar. The sequence goes on from JAQSUU010000227.1 coordinate 1,554,392, forward strand.
CCTATCTTTCATCAAGATTAGCACTATCTCCAAACAGACCGAGCAGAGCTCCACCAGACCCTCGTCACCTAGAAGTACCATCGGGTGCGTCTAAAACGTTTTATGGGCCTATGGTACGTTTGACACAAACTGAGCACCTATCTTGCACCGATGCTAACACTGTCTCAAAATAGATCGAAACGCGATTCCACATGACCCACGGCACCTAGGAGTTTCATCGGGTGTCTCCAATAGTCTTTCCAAGCCTACGGTACGTTCGACGCAAACCATGCACCAATCTTCCACCGACGCTAACAATGTCTCAAAATAGATCGAAACGAGATTCCACATGACACACATCACCAAGGAGTTCCATCGGGTGCCTCAAATACTATTTATGTGCCTACGGTACGTTCAACGCAAACTGTGGAACAATCTTGCATCAAGAGTTGCACTATCTCCATACGGAACGAACCGAGCTTCCACTTGAGCCTAGTCACCTAGGAGTCCCATCGAGTGCGTCCAAAATGATTTCTATGCCTATAGTATGTACGGTGCAAACCGTGCACCTATCTTGCACTGACAATAACACAGTCTCCAAACGGACTAAAACAAGATTCCACATGACCCACGTCACTTACGAGTTCCATCGGGTGCGTCCTAAACTATATATGAGGCTATTCAGTGCAAACCAAGCACCTATCTTGTATCAAGATTAGCACTATCTTCAAACGGACCGAATAGAGCTCCACCAGACCCTCGTCAACTAGAAGTACCATCGTGTGCGTCTAAAACAATTTATGTTCCTATGGTACTTTTGACGCAAACCGAGCACCTATCTTGCACTGAACCTAACACTGTCTCAAAATAGATCAAAACGACATTCTACATGACCCACATCACCTAGGAGTTCCATCTGTTGCCTCTAATACTATTTCCAAGCCTACGATACGTTCGACGCAAACCGTGCACCAATCTTGCATCAAGAGTAGCACTATCTCCAAACGGACTGAACCGAGCTTCCACTTGAGCCTCGTCACCTAGGAGTCCCATCGAGTGCGTCCAAAACGATTTCTATGCCTATCGTATGTTCGGTGCAAACCGTGCAGCTATCTTGCACTGATACTAACAATCTCTCCAAACAGACTAAAACGAGATTCCACACGACCCACGTCACTTACGAGTTCTATCGGGTGCGTTCAAAACTATTTATGAGCCTATGGTACGTTCAGTGGAAACCATGCACCTATCTTGCATCAAGATTAACACTCTCTCCAAACGGACCGAACAGAGCTCCACTAGACCCTCATCACCTAGAAGTACCATCGGGTGCGTCTAAAACGATTTATGAGCCTATGGTACGTTTGACGGAAACTGAGCACCAATCTTGCACCGACGCTAACATTGTCTCAAAACAGATCGAAACGAGATTCTAAATGACCCACGTCACTGTTAACGGTAGATAAGTATCATTCTTTAACCGTCAACATAGCATGAAAAAGGACTAAACAATAATTACCGCTTAGATATAGGGGGTTTACTGACATAATTCCACGAGTTTTGGTGAATGTCTGTTTCTGCAGGGTGTCAGCTGAAAAGAACCAAGGAAGACCCACATGTCAGGTTTACATAGAGACAACAGGGCCACGCATAACTTTTCTGTAATCTGGAAGATACGAGAAGACTCTAGAAACAAACTTGTGGCGAGACGGGCCCGAGAGCCGGGCAGCCGCCCAAGGGTTGGGGCGGGCGCCTGGGCTGCAGAGCCAATCAGGCTCCACCTCGTGGATCCTACCTCCACCGTCTTTGAGGATTAATAAAAAGTCGTTGATTAAGGTCAGTTTGATCCGAAGGCTGTGGTGCTTCCTAGAGGGCTATATAAGCAAGTCCCCTGGACCCTGGAGGAGCAATCCCTTGAAACCCTAATTCATTATTTCCTGTGAGGATCTGCAGGGTGGGGTCCCTTGAATGGATCTCTCTCTTAGGGCACATATAAGAGAGATTAGCTTTGTAGTCTCCATGTGAGATTAGAGTTCTTCTTCTAGATTGAGAGAGTTAGAGTGGAGGGAGAGCTCGAGGAAGCCCGGCATGTCGGTGTCTCCTCTCCAGCTTGTACCTGCAGGATCAAGTCTCCTAACCCGAGACTTGGTTCTAGGATTCTTCGGTAATTCAACTTCCAATACTAAGTAAGTATGTTGTTATTATTGTTCCATGGTTTACGAGTTTACTTTATTCTCTTCCATGGTAGAGGGTAGGGTAATCGTCTGTAGCGTAAGCGTGGTGCTTAGGCTAGAGATACTCGTAGATATCCCCTATCTGGTCGGATCCGAGGTAGTAGCGTGGGACGTGACAATCCCGTTGCTTCCTTTGTACCCCACATCCCGTTAGAAGGATTAGTAGGATTAAGTGCCCTAGTTAAGCATCCTCTATGGTGTCTCTTTTCCATCGGTATGTCCCCATAGATCAATAGTTTCATAGCTTACCATTGGTTGGAACCAGACTATCATCGTAATCTTCTCTAATCGCTTATATCTTCGCTACCTTGTAGTGCGGCCGAGGGGTTAAGTATAGATCTAGGTTAGTCATCGCATGCTTTCTCCTTGCGGATAAACAAATATGATACTCTGGAAATATCACCTGGGTGAAATGCTCATCGACATCCGTACGCTTGTGGATCCTTTTCTGTGTGCGTTAACAAATACCAACAGTCACCTAGGAGTTCCATCGATTGCCTCCAATTCTATTTCTGAGCCAACAGTACGTCCGACGCAAACCGTGCACCAATCTTGCATCAAGAGTATCACTATCTCCAAACAGACCGAACCGAGCTTCCACTTGAGCCTCGTCACCTAGGAGTCCTATTGAGTGCGTCCAAAACGATTTCTATGCCTATGGTATGTTCGGTGCAAACCGTGCACCTATCTTGCGCTGACACTAACACTATCTCCAAAAGTACTAAAACCAGATTCCACACGACCCACGTCACTTACGAGTTGCATCAGGTGCATTCAAAACTATTTATGAGCCTATGGTATGTTCAGTGCAAACCATGCACCTATCTTGCATCAAGATTAACACTATCTCCAAACAAACTGAAACAGAGCTCCACCAGACCCTCATCACCTAGAAGTACCATCGGGTGCGTCTAAAATGATTTATGAGCCTAAGGTACGTTTGACACAAACTGAGCACCAATCTTGCACCGACGCTAGCACTGTCTCAAAACAGATCGAAACGAGATTCTACATGACCCATGTCACTATTAATGGTAGATAAGTATCATTCTTTAACCGTCAACATAGCATGAAAAAGGACTAAACAATAATTAATACTTAGATATAGGGGGTTTACTGACATAATTCCATGAGTTTTGGTAAATGTCTGTTTCTGCAGGGTGTCAGCTGAAAAGAACCAAGGAAGGCCCACATGTCAGGTTTACATAGAGACAACAGGGCACGCATAACTTTTCTGTAATCTGAAAGATACGAGAAGACTCTTGAAACAAACCGGAGGCGAGACGGTCCCGAGAGCCGGGCAGCCGCCCAAGGGTTGGGGCGGGCGCCCGAGCTGCAGAGCCAATCAGGCTCCACCTCATGGATCCTGCCTCCACCGCCTTTGAGGATTAATAAAAAGTTGTTGATTAAGGTTAGTTTCATCCGAAGGCTGTGGTGCTTCCTAGAGGGCTATATAAGAAAGGCCCCTAGACACTGAGGAGCAATCCCTTGAAACCCTAATTCATTATTTCCTGTGAGGATCAGCAGGGAGGGGTCCCTTGAATGGATCTCTCTCTTAGGGCACATATAAGAGAGATTAGCTTTGTAGTCTCCATGTGAGATTAGAGTTCTTCTAGATTGAGAGAGTTAGAGTGGAGGGAGAGCTGGAGGAAGCCCGGCATGTCGGTGTCTCCTCTCCGGCTTGTACCTGCGGGATCAAGTCTCCTAACCCGAGGCTTGGTTCTAGGATTCTTCGGTAATTCAACTTCCAATACTAAGTAAGTACATTGTTATTATTGTTCCATGGTTTACGAGTTTACTTTATTCTCTTCCATGGTAGAGGGTAGGGTAATCATCTGTAGCATAAGCGTGGTGCTTAGGCTAGAGATACTCATAGACATCCCATATCTGGCCGGATCCTTGGTAGTAGCGCGGGACGTGACAATCCCGTTGCTTCCTTTGTACCCCACATCCCGTTAGAAGGATTGGTAGGATTAAGTGCCCTGGTTAAGCATCGTCTGTGGTGTCTCTTTTCCATCGGTATGTCCCCATAGATCAATAGTTTCATAGCTTACCATAGGTTGGAACCAGACTATCGTCGTAATCTTCTCTAATCGCTTATATCTTCGCTACCTTGTAGTGCGGCCCAGGGGTTAAGTATAGATTTAGGTTAGTCATCGCACGCTTTCTCCTTGCGTATAAACAAATACGATACTCTAGAAATATCTCCTAGTTGAAATGCTCACCGATATCCGTGTGCTTGTAGATCCTTTTCTATGTGCGTTAACAAATATCAACAAGGATTTCTAGTGTCGTTGTCAGGGAGAAAGACGTCAGTCGAGTTAACCTCAAGGCTTGCTTAACCTTGTATTATACTTTTATCTTTTTCTCTTTTCCTTTAGCCTTTTCTTTTCTATCCTTATGGATAACCCAAATTCCACGCCTATCTATCAATATTCTGCACCCATGAACCAAAGCTTAGAGCCACTAGAGCCCATAATTCTCACATCTAGCTATGAGCTGCACCCATGTTTGGTTGCAATAGGTCAAAACCAACCCTTTCCTACAGCCAAGGTTCTATCTTCTAATCAAGAAGGTAATGAACCAAAGGTCCTATGTTCTGATCAAAGAGATAATAAACTTTTGGCTACACTAAGGGAATCTTTCAAGTGCCTTATAAATTTAGGTTTAGACCTAGCCTCACAAGACCCTGTCCCTCTCCAATATTTTTATATGGGTCTTGATAATATTGTCTTTGGAGGAGTTTTTCTTTCTTTATCCATTAGAGAAGCAAGGGTCATCCTTATTAGTGGACACACTCCTTGCATTAGCCTTCATGATGAACTCCTAGAGGTAAAGAAGGAATCATCCCCCAAACTAGAAGAGAAAGTTTTCATAGCCATATTACAAACTTTCTAATCCCACGATTTGGCTATCCATCCCAAACCAATTGTACTCCAAAATCCTCTGAGGGAAGAAGAAATTCTACCCTTGGAAATCCTTTCCAATGATTTTGGGAGGAGCATAAACTTTCCGCTTCATGAGAGACCTTTTAGTACATATAGTTTGAATCTTTTCAAGAAGAGATCTCTTTGGAAGCTTTTCAAATCCAATCCCTTTGAAGGACATTTAGAAAGACTCAAGGATGGCATGTCAAGTGATGCCATAGAAGGAGAGCAAAGCCATCCAGAATCCACTCCTATCTTCTCCCTTTCTATGCCCACATTAGATATAAAATTCAAATCCATCTTTAAACCCATCCTTGATCCCTATGAATCTTTCTATGCTCTTTCTCCTAAGCGATCCTAGAAATCCACCAAGACATCTGAAGCATAGGATTAATCAAGACCATAAGGAGGATCGAGAAGAGCAACATCAATGGCAAAAGTGCATTAAAAACCTATGTGCTATTTCCATTGAATGTGTAGGCGAGTCCTTATATGAGACCTAATCGAGAGGCAATACTAGGGAAATTTTGAACATTTATGCCGAATCACCCTTGGAAGTTGAAAATGATGGAGACTTCCATGAACAAGGAAGCTACTTTATAAAAACCCTATCAAGTCCTTGCTCGTATAAGAAATCTCTAGATTCACTTAGTCTCTCTAACATTACCCCACACGAGATCTTCAACCCCCTTATGCTCCCTGTTCCTAAAGATTTTTAAAGGGTGGTTGAAGACACATATGTTTATCATAAACATTGCAGATCTCGTTGTGTTGAATCTTGAGATTAGTACACATAAACTAGTCCTAGAGGAGAAACCACTTTGCCAATTCATATCTTGAAGGTTTCCCAAGGACAAGCTTAGTGTCCTAAAACAAGCACTGTTCAGACCATGACATGAGTATTCACCTTTCTGCTACGCTGCCCTTGTGAAATGAGCATAGAGTTATAATTGTGAAAATATTCCTTCAGGTATTCTTGTCACTAACCATTGCAGGTTGGAGCAAAAAGATTGAAGGAACAACAAATGCAAGGTATGTCCAACCAATCGTTATGCAACATTGAATTACATTCATCCAATCTTATTTTTTTTTGCAAAATTCAAGCTTGGGGGATAGACTTCCATAAACACATTTCTTGCCATGTTGCTACATTATCGTGGTTGTCCCTACCTTTAATACATGCTCAATTTGCTAAACAACAAACATGCTCTTTCATCACTGTTTGAGTAAATCTCTATAATGCTTTCATGCTACCCTTGTCTACCCTAGTAAGTGTTAGTTTAGAAGTAGTGTACATGCTTCTATTGGCTTTTAAATTAAGCATGGTGCTTAGGTTAAACAGCCTTCCTTAATCTGATTAGACATGGAGTCTAGTTTGGTTATTGAACTAAAAACTGCTAGTAAAGACAATGGTATATTTTGTTAGACTAACCCCTACAGAGAAACTCCAAAATTCAAAATGGGAAAGTCCTGAGATGAACTCATACTAGAGATAAAGAGAGACAGAATAATCTTGCACAAGGGAGACACAACTCATTCATAGCCAAAGAGAAAGAAGAGTGCCACAAAGCATGATCCACAATCAAAGCACTCACTCCATGGAAGCAGGTGAACAAATCTCCGTCATGCCACTTGAAGACAAAGACCATTGTGGAGGATTTCGAGTTGTAGTTGCATTCTATTATCAATTATTAATCATCGGGAATCAAGAAAGATTGACAAGAGGAAAGCATGCAACTTTCTGCACCCTCACTAGATTGAGAAGCTGATGCATGAGGAAGGAAGGCCAACTCCTTTAGATGATCCAACCATGACCTTCCTCCTATCATGCTCTCATCGCTCTACACGCTGGTTTGCAATCTCTCAATTAACTATTTCTTTATTTCTATAAGTTTGAGTTATTTCATAATGCCTATATATGATAATCAAATATAAGATAAAATCAATCCTCTAGAAAAGAAGTAATAGTGAATGTTTCTGTGGTAGTATGTTCAAATAAATTCTTCTATAGCATAGAAACTGACCCTTAGCTTTGTGACAACAATGCCCCTATCATTACTTGTATACTCCTTAGGGTATGTGTGTCCACTAATGATTCACAGGAATGAAACAATAAGAAGAGCTAACGGTCCAAGCATAAATTGAAGAGAGAACGAAACATGGCATTACTAAATGTAAGAAAGGAGTGCAACAGAGAAGACATTGGTGCATGAACAAAAGAATAAGAACGGCCAACGAAGGAAAGCTTCCATAAGGTGCTATAGTGCTAGCACGCTCCAACATTAAGGGTAACATCCTAAGGTTAGTGATCATCACATTAAAATCCTTTCCTTGATGCTGGTATACAAATAAATAGAGAACCAACCATGTTTGAGTTACAACCTCATTTGACCCAACCTAATTAACTCAACATGCTTAGTTATCTAATCTTTGTTCCTGTCACCACTTTCTTGATCTTATAATCTTAACTCAATGATCTGAAATGATTGCACGTCTTATCTTTGGAATATGACAGTCATAATCATAAAATCATTACACAATATACATAAATAGACTATCCTTCTATAAGGTTGAGTAATCTGATCTGCCAAATATTTTAAATGCTACATTTACAATTATTCATTGATCCTATCACCCATGTCAAGTTCAAGCAAAACACATAAACATCAACTTTATCTTGCTCAATATGCCTAAGGTTAGAGAAGAATAAACTTTTGGTTCTGTTGCTGTTTTTCCACCAACAAAGCACATGCACTTGATCTGCCTTGTCTCTATGAGCAGGACCCACTTTGAACACAATAGTAGAGGAGTTTGTCAACTCTCCAAGAATCCTACAAGTGAAGATCCTTAACCTACGAACATGTACAAAGATGCTGCCAGTTTCCACAACTAGTACTTCACTTCAAACTGCTGGAAGAGCAAGGAACATGGGTGACACCATCTCAAGAGGTGCAAGTTATCAAGGTCTCTACTATGGGACTAGATGGTGCACCTACAGAATGAACATGGTAAGAGTTCATGGGACCTAAAAACACTGAACCCTTGCCAAAAGGTAAAATCGGTAGTTATCCATATTTATCCTTTTTCAGCATTGCATCAATTTCCCTTTTCACATAGTTACTTTCCAGCAGTTGCATAATCATTCTCCTTTTAGCATGTTTACTTTTCTGCATTAGCAATGCATTAGAAAATAAAATAAATATATGTTTGCTTTGCTGCATCATAAATTATAAGCCCCATGTGAATAATTTTGTGGCATGTAAGGACCCATAGGAATATTCACTGTGGTGACATAAAATTAAATTAAATATGCATTAATCTTGTTAGACTTTCTCTACATTATGAAAATATAAAAAGTATTTGAGAGAAATCTTGTTGAAACTCTGCTTAAAAGAATCTAGAACAATCTTAAAAACTCTGGACAATTAAGGCTTGAGTGGCCAACCACTAACGCTTAATCTATTCCACAAGTTTTGTTGTCTATTTGAGTTCCACAGGATTTGAAGGACCAAGAAAAGCCAACAAGCAAGTGGATGTTCTATCCACTAGTGGAGCACAGTCTCAACAATCAACAACATCAATTAATGCTCCACTAGAGGAGGAAGAACATCCCCGCTGCCAGTCTGCTACTTCATAAGATTGAACGACTACGTCAACATCCAGCTTGGGGGAAAGCACCCCCATGTATCCAGCTAAGTATTTTCTTCTCTCAGTTTTACCTTATTCTTTATGAGTTTTCTTATTTAGTAATAATAAAGTTCTAAAATAATAGAAACAAAATAAAAAAGGGTGTGTCTAGTTTGCTTGTCTTTGTTCTTAAAGAAGTTGTTAATAAAAGAAGAATCTCGAATAATCTCTTGCATGAAAATGATGAATAGTTGCTCTGCTGTAATTCCTTTCAAGTACCTAGTTTTCAACCTCGAACTCTCCTGAGTTTTAGACACAACTGTTTTGATCTAAGATTTGCTCTGAACCTGAAACTCGTGGGTAGCGAGTGCTTGATCTAAGTCTAGGTAGTTGGCGGATATGATATGGGAAGGTTTTGAGCTGCTATTTATCATGCTCCTAGAGATACTAGAGTTCCGGAGAATTTATCTTTGAAAATAAAAAATCCTGCATGATGAGTTCCTGTATGACGAGAGTTTAATTCCTACCACAGCCATATATACATGCATACTAGATTAGGAAAGATTTTCACTTGTTAGCTTAGCTGCTTGTAAGCATTGAGTGTGGTCAGTCTGTGTTGATCCTAGGGGATTTGTCATGCGGTTAAAATCAAGATTCACGTGCCCTCCACCTACTTATGCTGCTTCTACCCTAGAGGTATGCATTTAAATATTTTCCATTACACACATCCCAACAAGTTGTTCTGCTCCTATACTGGGAGTGAACAGAACCCTTCTTCCATTGCTAGCCCCTTTTGTTATAAGCTCCAACATTTCTGTTGCTATCTCTTATTTATGTTTCCAAAAAGATACTTGGGAATTATTCCATCGTATTTAGTTCCAATAAAAAAACAAAAGAAAAGAGAGTGAGAAAGAAAAATAAAGAGAGAATAAAAGGACAAGGGTCCTAATTATGAGAGATTTTTCAGCAACCCAAGTTCTCAGCAAGTTCTTCAAAGTTTAAGAGAGGTATAAATTTCTTTCAAGGAGCAAAAGTAGAAATAGATATTCACCATTTTTCCTCTACCCCTTCATTTCCACTTACATCCACCATCATTACCACTATATACATATCCACTTAGCCCATATTTAGGATCACACACATGCACATCTTGATTTGACTGTATGGCCGGACATGTCCCTCTGGATCCATGTGTCTAACTATGCAATAAATGTTTGCAAGTATGGATTCCTTGTCTCCCACCTATAAGCTCCAGATAGACCTATTAGAAGTAGGGTTAGAGAGAGAAGGTATAATGTTACTATGCCTTATGCCAAAAATACCACATATTTTGAGAGAAGAGAGAAGGCATACACCACAAATGCCTTGGTGAGGATCCATAAATACCATAAAGGAGAGACATGAAAGGGTCATACACAGTAATCTATGAGTTTTATTTGAAAACCCTACAAAACTCCAGAATAATGGTTGATCAAAGAGCTTGAGACATAGCACTTGACTTGACCGTTTTGTCTTTCAACTACTCAAGACCCAAGTGACGGCTACATGCCCCATGGTAAAAGGTAATATGGGTAGGTTTGAAGTCAGGATAGTTCGTTTTAATCCGGAGGAGAGTTCTTGTTTGAACGCATGTGTACTTTTGAGGCATGAAAGCATTGTAGCAACTCTAGATCTATCACTGAGTTTATCTTTGCTTAGGGACGAGCAAAGGGTAAGCTTGGGGGAGTTTGTTAACGGTAGATAAGTATCATTTTTTAACTGTCAACATAGCATGAAAAAGGACTAAACAATAATTACCACTTAGATATAGGGGGTTTACTGACATAATTCCATGAGTTTTGGTGAATGTCTGTTTCTGCAGGGTGTCAGCTGAAAAGAACCAAGGAAGGCCCACATATCAGGTTTACATAGAGACACTAGATTGAGAGAGTTAGAGTGATTAGCTTTGTAATCTCCATGTGAGATTAGAGTTCTTCTATATTGAGAGAGTTAGATTGGAGGGAGAGGTGGAGGAAGCCTGGCATGTCGGTGTCTCCTCTCCGGCTTGTACCTGCGGGATCAAGTCTCCTAACCTGAGGCTTGGTTCTAGGATTCTTCAGTAATTCAACTTTCAATACTAAGTAAGTATGTTGTTATTATTGTTCCATGGTTTACGAGTTTACTTTATTCTCTTCCATGGTAGAGGGTAGGGTAATCGTCTGTAGCGTAAGCGTGGTGCTTAGGCTAGAGATACTCGTAGATATCCCCTATTTGGCCGGATCCGTGGTAGTAGCACGGGACGTGACAATCCTATTGCTTCCTTTGTACCCCATATCCCGTTAGAAGGATTGGTAGGATTAAGTGCCCCAGTTAAGCATCCTCTGTGGTGTCTCTTTTCCATCGGTATGTCCCCATAGATCAATAGTTTCATAGCTTACCATAGGTTGGAACCAAACTATCGTCGTAATCTTCTCTAATCACTTATATCTTCGCTACCTTGTAGTGCAGCCCAGGGGTTAAGTATAGATTTAGGTTAGTCATCGCACACTTTCTCCTTGCGGATAAACAAATACGATACTCTGGAAATATCACCCGGGTGAAATGCTCACCGATATCCGTGCGCTTGCGGATCCTTTTCTGTGTACGTTAACAAATACAAACAGTCACCTAGGAGTTCCATCTGTTGCCTCCAATTCTATTTCTGAGCCAACAGTATGTTTGACGCAAACCGTGCACCAATCTTGCATCAAGAGTAGCACTATCACTAAACGGACCGAATCGAGCTTCCACTTGAGCCTCGTCTCCTAGGAGACCCATCGAGTGCATCAAAAACAATTTCTATGCCTACGGTATGTTCAGTGCAAACCATGCACCTATCTTGCACTGACACTAACACTGTTTCCAAACGGACCAAAACGAGATTCCACACAACTCACGTCACTTACGAGTTCTATCGGGTGCATCCAAAAATATTTCTGAGCCTATGGTTCGTTCCGTGCAAACCATGCACCTATCTTGCGTCATGATTAGCACTATCTCCAAACAGACCGAACCGAGCTTCCACTTGACTCACGTCACCTAGGTGTACCATCAAGTGCGTCTAAAACAATTTATGAGCCTATGGTAGATTTGACACAAACCGAGCAATTATCTTGCACCGACGCTAACACTATCTCAAAATAGATCGAAACGAGATTCCACATGACTCACGTCAACTAGGAGTTCCATCGGGTGCCTCCAATACTATTTCCGAGCCTGCGGTACGTTCGACGAAACTGTGCACCAATCTTGCATCAAGAATTGCACTATCTCCAAACAGACCGAACCAACCTTCCACTTGAGCCTCGTCACCTAGGAGTCCCATCCAGTGCATCCAAAATGATTTTCTATGCCTATGGTATGTTCGATGCAAATCGTGCACCTATCTTACATCAAGATTAGCAGTACCTCCAAACAGACTAAACAGAGCTCCACCAGACCCTCGCCACCTCGGAGTACCATTGGGTGCCTCTAAAACGATTTATGAGCCTATGGTATGTTTAACGCAAATCGAGCACCTATCTTGCACTGATGCTAACACTGTCTCAAAACAGATCGAAACGAGATTCCACATGACTCACGTCACCTAGGAGTTCCATCGGGTGCCTCCAATACTATTTTCGAGCCTACAGTATGTTCGATGCAAACTGTGCACTAATCTTGCATCAAGAGTACCACTATCGACAAACAGACCAAACCAAGCTTCCACTTGAGCCTCGTCACCTAGGAGTCCCATCGAGTGCGTCCAAAATGATTTCTATGCCTATGGTACGTTCGTTGCAAACCATGCACCTATCTTGCACTGACACCAACACTGTGTCAAAATGGACTAAAACAAGATTCCACACGACCCACATCACTTACGAGTTCCATCGGGTGCGTCCAAAACTATTTATGCACCTATCTTGTGTCAAGATTAGCACTATCTCCAAATGGACCGAACAGAGCTCCACTAGACCCTCATCACCTAGGAGAACCTTCGGGTGCATCTAAAACGATTTATGAGCCCATGGTACGTTTGACGCAAACCGAGCACCTATCTTGCACCGACGCTAACACTATCTCAAAACAGAACGAAACAAGATTCAACATGACCCACGTCACCTAGAAGTTCCATCGGGTGCCTCCAATACTATTTTTGAGCCTACTGTACATTCAACACAAACCATGCCACAATCTTGCATCAAGAGTAGCAATATCTCCAAACAGAACGAACCGAGCTTTCACTTGAGCCACGTCTCCTAGGAGATCCATCGAGTGCGTCCAAAATGATTTCTATGCCTACGGTATGATTGGTGCAAACCGTGCACCTATCTTGCACTGACACTAACACGGTCTCCGCACGGACTAAAACGAGCTTTCACACGACCCACGTCACTTACGAGTTCCATCGGTAGTGTCCAAAACTATTTTATGAGCCTATGGTTCATTCCGTGCAAACCGTGCACCAACCTTGCATTAAGATTAGCACTATCTCCAAACGGACCAACAGAGCTCCACCAAACCCTCGCCACCTAGGAGTACCATCGGGTGCGTCTAAAACGATTTATGAGCCTATGGTATGTTTGACGCAAACTGAGCACCAATCTTGCAGCGACGCTAACACTATATGAAAATAGATCAAAACGAGATTCCACATGACCCACGTCACCTAGGAGTTTCATCAGGTGCCTTCAATACTATTTCCAAGCCTACAGTACGTTTGACACCAACCGAGCACCTATCTTGCACTATCTCAAAACGAACTGAACCGAGATTCCACATGAGCCTCGTCACCTAGGAGTCCCATCGAGTGCGTCCAAAACGATTTCTATGTCTATGGTATGTTTGGTACAAACCGTGCACCTATCTTACACTGACACTAATACGATGTCCAAATAGACTAAAACGAGATTCCACACGACCCACGTATGTTCCAATTTCCATCGGGTGCATCCAAAACTATTTATGAGCCTATGGTACGTTTAGTGCAAACCATGCATCTATCTTGCATCAAGATTAGTACTATCTCCAAATGGACCGAACAGAGCTCCACCAGACCCTCGTCACCTAGAAGTACGATCGGGTGCATCTAAAACGATTTATGACCCTATGGTACGTTTGATGCAAACTGAGCACCAATCTTGCAGCGACACTAACACTATATGAAAATAGATCAAAACAAGATTCCACATGACCCACGTCACCTAGGAGTTCCATCGGTTGCCTCCAATTCTATTTCCGAGCCTACAGTATGTTCGACGCAAATCTTGCACCAATCTTGCATCAAGAGTTGCACTATCTCCAAACAGACTGAACCGAGCTTCCAATTGAGCCCCGTCACCTAGGAGTCCTATCGAGTGTGTCCTAAACTATTTCTATGCCTATGGTATGTTTGGTGCAAACCGGGCAGCTATTTTGCACTGACACTAACAATCTCTCCAAACGTACTAAAACGAGATTCCACACGACCCACGTCAGTTACGATTTCCATCGGGTGCATCCAAAACTATTTATGAGCCTATGGTACGTTCATTGCAAACCATGCACCTAACTTGCATCAAGATTAGCACTATCTCCAAACGGACCGAACAGAACTCCACCAGACCCTCATCACCTAGAAGTACCATTGGGTGTGTCTAAAACGATTTATGAGCCTGTGGTACGTTTGACGCAAACCGAGCACCTATCTTGCACCGATGCTAACACTGTCTCAAAATAGATCGAAATGAGATTCTACATGACCCAAATCACCTAGGAGTTCCATCAATCGCCTCCAATTCTATTTTCGAGCCTAAATTACGTTCAACGCAAACCGTGCACCAATCTTGCATCAAGAGTAGCACTATCACCAAACGGACCGAATCGAGCTTCCACTTGAGCCTCATCTCCTAGGAGACCCATCGAGTGCATCCAAAACAATTTCTATGCCTACGGTATGTTCGGTGCAAACCATGCACCTATCTTGCATTGACACTAACACTGTCTCCAAACGGACTAAAACGAGATTCCACACAACTCACGTCACTTACGAGTTCCATCGGGTGCGTGCAAAAATATTTCTGAGCCTATGGTTCGTTCCTTGCAAACCATGCACCTATCTTGCGTCATGATTAGCACTATCTCCAAACAGACCGAACCGAGCTTCCACTTGACTCACGTCACCTAGGTGTACCATCAAGTGCGTCTAAAACAATTTATGAGCCAATGGTACATTTGACACAAACCGAGCAACTATCTTGCACCGACGCTGGCACTATCTCAAAACAGATCGAAACGAGATTCCACATTACTCACGTCAACTAGGAGTTTCATCGGGTGCCTCCAATACTATTTCCGAGCCTACGGTACGTTCGACGCAAACTGTGCACCAATCTTGCATCAAGAGTTGCACTATCTCCAAACAAACCGAACCAACCTTCCACTTGAGCCTCATCACCTAGGAGTCCCATCCAGTGTGTCCAAAATGATTTCTATGCCTATGGTATGTTCAATGCAAATCGTGCACCTATCTTGCATCAAGATTAGCACTATCTCCAAATGGACCGAACCGAGCACCACTAGACCCTCGCTACCTCAGAGTATCATTGGGTGCGTCTAAAACGATTTATGAGCCTATGGTATGTTTAACGCAAATCGAGCACCTATCTTGCACCGATGCTAACACTATCTCAAAACAGATCGAAACGAGATTCCACATGACTCACGTCACCTAGGAGTTCCATCGGGTGCCTCCAATACTATTTCTGAGCCTACGGTATGTTCGATGCAAACTATGCACTAATCTTGCACCAAGAGTACCACTATCGACAAACAGACCGAACCGAGCTTCCACTTGAGCCTCGTCACCTAGGAGTCCCATCGAGTGCGTCCAAAATGATTTCTATGCCTGTGGTACGTTCGTTGCAAACCTCGCACCTATCTTGCACTGACACTAATACTGTGTCCAAATGGACTAAAACAAGATTCCACACGACCCACATCACTTACGAGTTCCATCGGGTGCGTCCAAAACTATTTATGCACCTATCTTTTGTTAAGATTAGCACTATCTCCAAACGGACCGAACAGAGCTCCACTAGACCCTCATCACCTAGGAGAACCTTCAGGTGCATCTAAAACAATTTATGAGCCCATGGTACGTTTGACGCAAACTGAGCACCTATCTTGCACCGACGCTAACACTATCTCAAAACAGAACGAAACAAGATTCAACATGACCCACGTCACCTAGGAGTTCCATCGGGTGCCTCCAATACTATTTTCGAGCCTACTGTATATTCAACACAAACCATGCCACAATCTTGCAACAAGAGTAGCAATATCTCAAAACAGACCGAACCGAGCTTTCACTTGAGCCACGTCTCCTAGGAGATCCATCGAGTGCGTCTAAAATGATTTCTATGCCTACGGTATGTTTGGTGCAAACCGTGCACCTATCTTGCACTGACACTAACACGGTCTCCACACGGACTAAAACGAGCTTTCACACAACCCACGTCACTTACGAGTTCCATCGGGTGCGTCCAAAACTATTTTATGAGCCTATGGTTCATTCCGTGCAAACCGTGCACCAACCTTGCATTAAGATTAGCACTATCTCCAAACGGACCAACAGACTCCACCAAACCCTCGCCACCTAGGAGTACCATCGGGTGCGTCTAAAACGATTTATGAGCCTATGGTATGTTTGATGCAAACTGAGCACCAATCTTGCAGCGACACTAACACTATATGAAAATAGATCAAAACGAGATTCCACATGACCCACGTCACCTAGGAGTTCCATCGGTTGCCTCCAATTCTATTTCCGAGCCTACAGTATGTTCGACGCAAATCTTGCACCAATCTTGCATCAAGAGTTGCACTATCTCCAAACAGACTGAACCGAGCTTCCAATTGAGCCCCGTCACCTAGGAGTCCTATCGAGTGTGTCCTAAACTATTTCTATGCCTATGGTATGTTTGGTGCAAACCGGGCAGCTATTTTGCACTGACACTAACAATCTCTCCAAACGTACTAAAACGAGATTCCACACGACCCACGTCAGTTACGATTTCCATCGGGTGCATCCAAAACTATTTATGAGCCTATGGTACGTTCATTGCAAACCATGCACCTAACTTGCATCAAGATTAGCACTATCTCCAAACGGACCGAACAGAACTCCACCAGACCCTCATCACCTAGAAGTACCATTGGGTGTGTCTAAAACGATTTATGAGCCTGTGGTACGTTTGACGCAAACCGAGCACCTATCTTGCACCGATGCTAACACTGTCTCAAAATAGATCGAAATGAGATTCTACATGACCCAAATCACCTAGGAGTTCCATCAATCGCCTCCAATTCTATTTTCGAGCCTAAATTACGTTCAACGCAAACCGTGCACCAATCTTGCATCAAGAGTAGCACTATCACCAAACAGACCGAATCGAGCTTCCACTTGAGCCTCATCTCCTAGGAGACCCATCGAGTGCATCCAAAACAATTTCTATGCCTACGGTATGTTCGGTGCAAACCATGCACCTATCTTGCATTGACACTAACACTGTCTCCAAACGGACTAAAACGAGATTCCACACAACTCACGTCACTTACGAGTTCCATCGGGTGCGTGCAAAAATATTTCTGAGCCTATGGTTCGTTCCTTGCAAACCATGCACCTATCTTGCGTCATGATTAGCACTATCTCCAAACAGACCGAACCGAGCTTCCACTTGACTCACGTCACCTAGGTGTACCATCAAGTGCGTCTAAAACAATTTATGAGCCAATGGTACATTTGACACAAACCGAGCAACTATCTTGCACCGACGCTGGCACTATCTCAAAACAGATCAAAACGAGATTCCACATTACTCACGTCAACTAGGAGTTTCATCGGGTGCCTCCAATACTATTTCCGAGCCTACGGTACGTTCGACGCAAACTGTGCACCAATCTTGCATCAAGAGTTGCACTATCTCCAAACAAACCGAACCAACCTTCCACTTGAGCCTCATCACCTAGGAGTCCCATCCAGTGCGTCCAAAATGATTTCTATGCCTATGGTATGTTCACTGCAAATCGTGCACCTATCTTGCATCAAGATTAGCACTATCTCCAAATGGACCGAACCGAGCACCACCAGACCCTCGCCACCTCGGAGTATCATTGGGTGCGTCTAAAACGATTTATGAGCATATGGTATGTTTAACGCAAATCGAGCACCTATCTTGCACCGATGCTAACACTATCTCAAAACAGATCGAAACGAGATTCCACATGACTCACGTCACCTAGGAGTTCCATCGGGTGCCTCCAATACTATTTCCGAGCCTACGGTATGTTCGATGCAAACTATGCACTAATCTTGCATCAAGAGTACCACTATCGACAAACAGACCGAACCGAGCTTCCACTTGAGCCTCGTCACCTAGGAGTCCCATCGAGTGCGTCCAAAATGATTTCTATGCCTATGGTACGTTCGTTGCAAACCTTGCAACAATCTTGCACTGACACTAATACTGTGTCCAAATGGACTAAAACAAGATTCCACACGACCCACATCACTTACGAGTTCCATCGGGTGCGTCCAAAACTATTTATGCACCTATCTTTTGTTAAGATTAGCACTATCTCCAAACGGACCGAACAGAGCTCCACTAGACCCTCATCACCTAGGAGAACCTTCAGGTGCATCTAAAACAATTTATGAGCCCATGGTACGTTTGACGCAAACTGAGCACCTATCTTGCACCGTCGCTAACACTATCTCAAAACAGAACGAAACAAGATTCAACATGACCCACGTCACCTAGGAGTTACATCGGGTGCCTCCAATACTATTTCCGAGCCTACTGTATATTCAACACAAACCATGCCACAATCTTGCAACAAGAGTAGCAATATCTCAAAACAGACCGAACCGAGCTTTCACTTGAGCCACGTCTCCTAGGAGATCCATCGAGTGCGTCTAAAATGATTTCTATGCTTACGGTATGTTTGGTGCAAACC
This sequence comes from Saccharum hybrid cultivar R570, assembly GCA_038087645.1. Lineage (NCBI taxonomy): Eukaryota > Viridiplantae > Streptophyta > Magnoliopsida > Poales > Poaceae > Saccharum > Saccharum hybrid cultivar. The sequence goes on from JAQSUU010000227.1 coordinate 1,573,155, forward strand.
GTGCACCTATCTTGCACTGACACTAACACGGTCTCCACACGGACTAAAACGAGCTTTCACACAACCCACGTCACTTACGAGTTCCATCGGGTGCGTCCAAAACTATTTTATGAGCCTATGGTTCATTCCGTGCAAACCGTGCACCAACCTTGCATTAAGATTAGCACTATCTCCAAACGGACCAACAGAGCTCCACCGAACCCTCGCCACCTAGGAGTACCATCGGGTGCGTCTAAAACGATTTATGAGCCTATGGTATGTTTGATGCAAACTAAGCACCAATCTTGCAGCGACGCTAACACTATATGAAAATAGATCAAAACGAGATTCCACATGACCCACGTCACCTAGGAGTTTCATCAGGTGCCTTCAATACTATTTCCGAGCCTACAGTACGTTTGACACCAATCGAGCACCTATCTTGCACTATCTCAAAACGAACCGAACCGAGATTCCACTTGAGCCTCGTCACCTAGGAGTCCCATCGAGTGCGTCCAAAATGATTTCTATGCCTATGGTATGTTTGGTACAAACCATGCATCTATCTTACACTGACACTAACACGATGTTCAAACAGACTAAAACGAGATTCCACACGACCCACGTAAGTTCCAATTTCCATCGGGTGCATCCAAAACTATTTATGAGCCTATGGTACGTTCAGTGCAAACCATGCATCTATCTTGCATCAAGATTAGTACTATCTCCAAATGGACCGAACAGAGCTCCACCAGACCCTCGTCACCTAGAAGTACCATAGGGTGCATCTAAAACGATTTATGAACCTATGGTACGTTTGACGCAAACCGAGTACCTATCTTGCACCGACACTAAAACTGTCTCAAAACAGATCAAAATGAGATTCTACATGACCCACGTCACCTAGGAGTTCCATCGGTTGCCTCCAATTCTATTTCCGAGCCTACAATACGTTCAACGCAAATCTTGCACCAATCTTGCATCACGAGTTGCACTATCTCCAAATAGACCGAACCGAGCTTCCAATTGAGCCCCGTCACCTAGGAGTCCTATCGAGTGTGTCCTAAACGATTTCTATGCCTATGGTATGTTTGGTGCAAACCGGGCAGCTATCTTGCACTGACACTAACAATCTCTCCAAACGGACTAAAACGAGATTCCACACGACCCACGTCAGTTACGATTTCCATCGGGTGCATCCAAAACTATTTATGAGCCTGTGGTACGTTCATTGCAAACCATGCACCTATCTTGCATCAAGATTAGCACTATCTCCAAACGGACCAAACAGAACTCCACCAGACCCTCATCACCTAGAAGTACCATCGGGTGTGTCTAAAACGATTTATGAGCCTGTGGTACGTTTGACGCAAACCGAGCACCTATCTTGCACCGATGCTAACACTGTCTCAAAATAGATTGAAATGAGATTCTACATGACCCAAATCACCTAGGAGTTCCATCGATCGCCTCCAATTCTATTTTCCAGCCTAAATTACGTTCGACGCAAACCGTGCACCAATCTTGCATCAAGAGTAGCACTATCACCAAACGGACCGAATCGAGCTTCCACTTGAGCCTCATCTCCTAGGAGACCCATCGAGTGCATCCAAAACAATTTCTATGCCTACGGTATGTTCGGTGCAAACCATGCACCTATCTTGCACTGACACTAACACTGTCTCCAAACGGACTAAAACGAGATTCCACACAACTCACGTCACTTACGAGTTCCATCGGGTGCGTCCAAAAATATTTCTGAGCCTATGGTTCGTTCCGTGCAAACCATGCACCTATCTTGCGTCATGATTAGCACTATCTCCAAACAGACCGAACCGAGCTTCCACTTGACTCACGTCACCTAGGTGTACCATCAATTGCGTCTAAAACAATTTATGAGCCTATGGTACATTTGACACAAACCGAGAACTATCTTGCACCGACGCTGACACTATCTCAAAATAGATCGAAACGAGATTCCACATTACTCACGTCAACTAGGAGTTTCATCGGGTGCCTCCAATACTATTTCCAAGCCTACGGTACGTTCGACGCAAACTGTGCACCAATCTTGCATCAAGAGTTGCACTATCTCCAAACAGACTGAACCAACCTTCCACTTGAGCCTCGTCACCTAGGAGTCCCATCTAGTGCATCCAAAACGATTTCTATGCCTATGGTATGTTCGATGCAAATCGTGCACCTATCTTGCGTCAAGATTAGCAGTACCTCCAAACAGACTGAACAGAGCTCCACCAGACCCTCGCCACCTCGGAGTATCATTGGGTGCATCTAAAACGATTTATGAGCCTATGGTATGTTTAACACAAATCGAGCACCTATCTTGCACCGATGCTAACACTGTCTCAAAACAGATCGAAACGAGATTCCACATGACTCACGTCACCTAGGAGTTCCATCGGGTGCCTCCAATACTATTTCTGAGCCTACGGTATGTTCGATGCAAACTGTGCACTAATCTTGCATCAAGAGTACCACTATCGACAAACAGACCGAACCGAGCTTCCACTTGAGCCTCGTCACCTAGGAGTCCCATCGAGTGCGTCCAAAATGATTTCTATGCCTATGGTACGTTCGTTGCAAACCTTGCACCTATCTTGCACTAACACTAACACTGTGTCCAAATAGACTAAAACAAGATTCCACACGACCCACATCACTTACGAGTTCCATCGGGTGCGTCCAAAACTATTTATGCACCTATCTTGTGTTAAGATTAGCACTATCTCCAAACGGACCAAACAGAGCTCCACTAGACCCTCATCACCTAGGAGAACCTTCGGGTGCATCTAAAACGATTTATGAGCCCATGGTACGTTTGACGAAAACCGAGCACCTATCTTGCACCGACGCTAACACTATCTCGAAACAGAACGAAACAAGATTCAACATGACCCACGTCACCTAGGAGTTCCATCGGGTGCCTCCAATACTATTTTTGAGCCTACTATACATTCAACACAAACCATGCCACAATCTTGCGTCAAGAGTAGCACTATCTCCAAACAGACTGAACCGAGCTTTCACTTGAGCCACGTCTCCTAGGAGATCCATCGAGTGCGTCCAAAATGATTTCAATGCCTACGGTATGTTTGGTGCAAACCGTGCACCTATCTTGCACTGACACTAACATGGTCTCCACACGGACTAAAACGAGCTTTCACACGACCCACGTCACTTACGAGTTCCATCGGGTGCGTCCAAAACTATTTTATGAGCCTATGGTTCATTCCGTGCAAATTGTGCACCAACCTTGCATTAAGATTAGCACTATCTCCAAATGGACCAACAGAGCTCCACCAAACCCTCGCCACCTAGGAGTACCATCGGGTGCGTCTAAAACGATTTATGAGCCTATGGTATGTTTGACGCAAACTGAGCACCAATCTTGCAGCGACACTAACACTATATGAAAATCGATCAAAACGAGATTCCACATGACCCACGTCACCTAGGAGTTTCATCAGGTGCCTTCAATACTATTTCCGAGCCTACAGTACGTTTGACACCAACCGAGCACCTATCTTGCACTATCTCAAAACGAACCGGACCGAGATTCCACTTGAGCCTCGTCACCTAGGAGTCCCATCGAGTGCGTCCAAAACGATTTCTATGCCTATGGTATGTTTGGTACAAACCGTGCACCTATCTTACACTGACACTAACATGATGTCCAAACAGACTAAAACGAGATTCCAAACGACCCACGTAAGTTCCAATTTCCATCAGGTGCATCCAAAACTATTTATGAGCCTATGGTACGTTCAGTGCAAACCATGCATCTATCTTGCATCAAGATTAGTACTATCTCCGAATGGACCGAACAGAGCTCCACTAGACCCACGCCACCTAGGAGTTTCATCAGGTGCCTTCAATACTATTTCCGTGCCTACAGTACGATTGACACCAACCGAGCACCTATCTTGCACTATCTCAAAACGAACCGAACCGAGATTCCACTTGAGCCTCGTCACCTAGGAGTCCCATCGAGTGTGTCCAAAACGATTTCTATGCCTATGGTATGTTTGGTACAAACCGTGCACCTATCTTACACCGACACTAACACGATGTCCAAACAGACTAAAACGAGATTCCAAACGACCCACGTAAGTTCCAATTTCCATCAGGTGCATCCAAAACTATTTATGAGCCTATGGTACGTTCAGTGCAAACCATGCATCTATCTTGCATCAAGATTAGTACTATCTCCGAATGGACCGAACAGAGCTCCACCACACCCTCGTCACCTAGAAGTACCATCGGGTGCATCTAAAACGATTTATGAACCTATGGTACATTTGACGCAAACCGAGCACCTATCTTCCATCGATGCTAACACTGTCTCAAAATAGATCGAAATGAGATTCTACATGACCCAACTCACCTAGGAGTTCCATCGATCGCCTCCAATTCTATTTTCGAGCCTAAATTACGTTCGATGCAAACCGTGCACCAATCTTGCATCAAGAGTAGCACTAACACCAACAGACCGAATCGAGCTTCCACTTGAGCCTCATCTCCTAGGAGACCCATCGAGTGCATCTAAAACAATTTCTATGCCTACGGTATGTTCGGTGCAAACCATGCACCTATCTTGCACTGACACTAACACTGTCTCCAAACAGACTAAAACGAGATTCCACACAACTCACGTCACTTACGAGTTCCATCGGGTGCGTCCAAAAGTATTTCTAAGCCTATGGTTCGTTCCGTGCAAACCATGCACCTATCTTGCGTCATGATTAGCACTATCTCCAAACAGACCGAACCGAGCTTCCACTTGACTCACGTCACCTAGGTGTACCATCAAGTGTGTCTAAAACAATTTATGAGCCTATGGTACATTTGACACAAACCGAGCAACTATCTTGCACCAATGCTAACACTATCTCAAAACAGATCGAAACGAGATTCCACATGACTCACGTCAACTAGGAGTTCCATCGGGTGCCTCCAATACTATTTCCAAGCCTACGGTACGTTCGACACAAACTATGCACCAATCTTGCATCAAGAGTTGCACTATCTCCAAACAGACCGAACCGACCTTCCACTTGGGCCTCGTCACCTAGGAGTCCCATCCTGATAGAGGGGGAGTGCCCGATCTTTCGGTGAGTGGAGATAATTTTGATTTGGTGGAAGTAGACCCTCACGATCTGACTACGACGAGCGAACCCGAAGCGCCAATGCAATCGCTGAACCAACTCCCAATGGTTACCAACCTCGCCGGTGCGAGATCAGCCTGATCACGAAGATCAATTCCTGTACGCAATCGAAGAACGAACAAGAAAAAGACGCGAGCAATCTTATTATCACTCGAAGGTGGAGTTCTGAATTACACGAGACAGCGCAGATTGGCGCGTGTTCGAAAGTAGCTAAAGCTAGATGTAAAACAAAACTCAAGTTGTAAACAAAAGAGACTCCGACTAAATAAAAGGGCGACGGCAGGAGAGTGGCACGCGCCCAAAGAAAGGGCTGTGGCTCCAAACCCTAGGCGCCCCACCTTGGGCTGCCCCGTTGGTCCATCTTCTTATTCTGCTAGGCCTTTGTTCCTTAAGAGCATGATGAAGTTTAATTCTCTTGCACGGGCCCGAGTGATTGGCCCAACTAGATGATCAACTATAGGTGCCTGCGGTGGAGGAGTAACTGGAGGCGCCTGAGGTGCTGCTGGTGTAGATGTACTCGTGGTGTCCTCATCATCCTCCCCTTCTTGAACTGAAGTCGTCCTCGACGGCAACTCCTCATTTTCGCCGGCATACAGTTTCAAATCTGTAACATTAAAACTCGTGGAAACACCAAACTCCGCAGGCAGGTCAAGGATTTGCATTATCATTAATTTTGGTTAGCACTTTAAAAAGGACCAGCAGCACATGGCATCAATTTAGAACGACGTAAAGCAGGAAAACGATCCTTTCTCAAATGCAACCAAACCAGATCACCCGGTTCAAAAGTAACATGTTGTCTCCCTTTACTACCCGCAACCTGATATTTAGCATTAGCAGCAGCAATGTTTTGTTGAGTTTGCTTATGCAAGCTAATCATTTGATCAACATGTGCAGCGGCATCTATGTGTGGGGCGTCCTCAGCATCAAGCGCAAACAAATCAATAGGCGCCCGAGGAATATAACCATAAACATCCTGAAAGGGACACATCTTTGTAGAAGAATGCGTTGCATGATTATAAGCAAACTCAACATGAGGCAAGCAATCTTCCCAACGTTTCAAATTTTTATCTAAAACAGCCCTAAGCATGGTTGACAAAGTTCGATTAACCACTTCAGTTTGTCCATCAGTTTGAGGGTGATAAGTTGTGCTAAACAGCAATTTAGTTCCCAATTTATTCCACAGTGATCTCCAAAAATGACTGAGGAACTTAGCATCACGATCAGAGACTATTGTATTTGGAATACTATGCAAACGAATAATCTCGCTAAAGAACAATTCAGCAATATTGCTAGCATCATCAGTTTTATGACAAGGTATAAAATGAGCCATTTTGGAGAAACGATCAACAACCACAAAAATACTGTCCCTCCCCTTCTTAGTTCGAGGTAATCCCAAAACAAAGTCCATAGAAATATCAAGCCAAGGGGAAGAGGAACAGGCAAAGGTATGTACAAACCATGGTTGTTCAATCGTGACTTAGCTTTCTGGCAAGTAGTGTAGCGTGCAACAAGGCGCTCAACATCAGCGCGCATCCGGGGCCAAAAGAAGTGGGCAGCCAGCACCTCATGTGTTTTGTAGACGCCAAAATGCCCCATGAGACCGCCTCCATGTGCTTCCTGTAATAACAAACGACGAACCGAGCATGCTGGAACACACAGCTTGTTAGCGCGAAACATGAATCCGTCCTGTATGTGAAATTTGCCCCATGGTTTGCCATGAATACAATGGGTGAAAGCAACTTTAAAATCAGCATCGTCCACATATTGTTTCTTCATAGTTTGCAAGCCAAAGATTTTAAAATCTAACTGTGATAGCACGGTATAGCGCGCGAGACAAAGCATCAGCAATAACATTTTCCTTCCCTCTCTTGTGTTTAATAATGTAAGGGAAAGACTCAATGAATTCTACCCATTTAGCATGACGACGGTTCAGGTTTGTTTGGGTACGAATATGTTTTAAAGCCTCATGATCAGAATGAATTATAAACTCGCGATGCCAAAGGTAGTGCTGCCAAGTATGCAAAGTGCGCACTAAAGCATAAAGCTCCTTATCATACATAGAATAATTCAAGCTAGCACCACTTAATTTCTCGCTAAAATAAGCAACAGGCTTTCCTTCTTGTAACAAAACAGCACCTAGCCCAATACCGCTAGCATCGCATTCAAGCTCAAACACTTTAGTAAAATTAGGCAACTGCAAGAGAGGAGCATTGGTTAACTTATCTTTCAAGGTGCTGAACGCAACCTCTTGCGAATCACTCCAAGCAAAGGGAACATCCTTCTTGGTAAGCTCATGTAGAGGCACTGCAATGGAGCTAAAATCACGAACAAACCTGCGGTAGAAACCTGCAAGGCCAAGAAAGCTTCGAATTTGTGTGACCGTTGTCGGTGTAGGCTACGCCCGAATGGCATCGATCTTGCTGCTATCCACCTCAATGCCCTGTGGAGTAACAACATAGCCAAGAAACGAAACACGTTGTGTGCAAAACATGCATTTTTCGATGTTAGCAAATAAATGGGCTGCACACAATGCATCAAAAACAGCACGCAAATGTTCTAAATGCTCTTCCATGGACTTGCTGTAAATGAGAATGTCATCAAAATAGACAACTACAAACAGTCCTATGAAGGGCCACAGAACTTCATTCATCAAACGCATAAATGTGTTGGGAGCATTTGTCAAACCAAACGGCATAACCAACCATTCATATAACCCAAATTTTGTTTTGAAAGCCGTTTTCCATTCATTACCTAATTTCATGCGAATCTGATGATAGCTACTACGCAAATCTACCTTAGTGAAAAGAATGGAACCACTCAGCTCATCTAGCATATCTTCAAGGCGTGGTATAGGGTATCGGTAGCGAATGGTAATGTTATTAATAGCACGACAATCTACACACATACGCCATGATCCATCTTTCTTTGGAACAAGTAACACGGGAATGGAGCAGGGGCTAAGAGACTCACGAATATAACCCTTGTCAAGCAACGCCTGTACCTATCGCTGTATTTCCTTCGCCTCATCCGGATTTGTACGGTATGGTGCGCGGTTCGGAAGCTGTGTGCCGGGAATGAGGTCGATCTGGTGCTCAGTGCCACGGAGTGGTGGGAGTCCCGATGGCAAATATTTTGGAAAGACATCAGCGTACTCTTGCAAAATGTTAGCAATCGCAGGGGGAATATCCAAAGATGGTGCAGCATCAAGTGAAACGAGCACACTAGAGCATATAAGGGCATAGCATGGCAAAGGAGCATCGTGTAACTCATCGAAATCAGCACGTGTAGCAAGCAAAACAGGAGCATTCAACTTGATTTCAGAATTAACAGAGGTCAACGGTTCAAGTTGCTTAGCAGTTTTAGCAGCTCTAGCAAGATCATCTTTAAGAATTTGTTCAGGTGTCATTGGATGTATAATTATTTTTTGACCCTTAAAAATGAAAGAATAGTGATTTGAACGACCATGATGCAAGCTATCAGTATCATATTGCCAAGGTCGCCCAAGTAACAGAGAGCATGCTTCCATGGGAATAACATCACAATCGACAAAATCAGAATAAGCACCCATGGAGAAAGGAACACGGACCGATCGAGTAATTCTAATTTTCCCACTATCATTAAGCCATTGAATGTGATAAGGATGTGGATGCTTACGAGTGGGTAAAGACAACTTTTCAACCAGCACAGTACTAGCCAAATTGTTGCAGCTGCCGCTGTCGATGATAATGCGAATGGACCGCTCCTGCACAACGCCCTTGGTATGGAAAAGAGTGTGTCGCTGATTCTTCTCGGGCAGAGCGACCTGTGTACTAAGAACACGCTGCACAATAAGACTTTTATATCTATCGGCGTCGCCCGGGTTGACATGTACTTCCGCCTTTGCTACATGGTCAGTGGCAAGCATAGCGTGTTGAATATCTTCAGAATCACTAGTGGAAGAATACTCACCATCATCATGAATGACCAAGACACGCTTGTTCGGACAGTCCCGAGACACGTGGCCAAATCCTTGGCAACGAAAGCACTGAATATCCCGTGTGCGGCCTGTGGAAGGCGCTGCGCCTGTGGACGGGGGAGCACCTGCAGAAGTGGCTGCCCGCTCACGCGGTGTTGTGGCGGGCGTGGACGGTGCAGGGGGTGCGGGTGCTGAACCGGATCTCGAGCTTCGTCCTGCAAAAGAGTTAGAATATGGCTTTGAGCGGCGTCCCTGTAGTTCACGTTCAGCTTTGCAAGCAAATTCAAATAATGTGGTGATATCATAATACTCCTTATAATCAAGTATATCCTGAATTTCATGGTTTAAACCACCATGAAATCGTGCCATAGCAGCGTCAGTTTCCTCAACTAACCCACAACGAATCATGCCTTTTTGCAATTCCTGGTAATAGTCCTCTACAGATTGTGAACCTTGCTGAAAACGTTGCATTGTATTAAGCAAATCGCGGGCATAAAAAGAAGGTACAAATCTGTGGCGCATAGCAGCTTTTAATTGATCCCATGTGGTTGGAGCTAGAGTGGGATGTTTTTGTTTATATTCACGCCACCAAATTAAAGCAAAATCAGTAAATTCACTAACAGCAGCTTTAACTTGAGAAGTAGTAGGAATATCATGGCATGCAAATTTCTGTTCGACTTCTAATTCCCATTCAAGATATGCGGCAGGATCATATTTGCCATTAAAAGATGGAATTTTAAATTTTATCTTAGCAAAAGGATCATTACCGTGGTGGCGTGGCACATGGCGAGCACAGCCTTGACGGTGTCCACCGTCGTGCTCTGCGTCACCACCGTAATCCTGCTGGAATTTGTGACCATCGTGTTCAAAGCATCGAGGCGTGACACGATGGTGTCGAGCGTGGTCCTGGTGGCTGTCTGCGCGAGGTCAAGCTGATCGAACTGTTCGTTCGCCGTAGTGATCGTGGAATCCATCCGTTCATGCATCGTCTTGATGTCTGCGGCAAGTCCATCAATATGTGTCCGCATGTCCTGCAGCTGTTCATCCTTCTTGGGGTCGTCGTCGCCGCCTGCCATGGTTAGCGCAAACACAAAACCAATGCCGAAATAGGGGTGTTACGGCTCACAAGGCGCTCACACTAGTGTTGTTATCAATGTCTTATCCGTTCTTACCGAGCACACAGGGGCAACCCGCAACCTACCGGGGGAACTCTCGAAAGATTGGATCAGCGATTGCCTGGGAAACAAAGTTAGCCCGTCGTAGAACTATGTGGAGTTCTGGGTAGGCTGCACTCATGGCTCACAAGGCGCTCACACTAGTGCTGTTATCAATGTCTTATCCGTTCTTACCGAGCACACAGGGGCAACTCGCAACCGACCGGGGGAACTCTCGAAAGATTGGAGCAGCGATTGCCTGGGAAACAAAGTTAGCCCGTCGTAGAACTATGTGGAGTTTTGGGTAGGCTGCACTCATGTCAAGGATTAGCACAATCAAACAATAATGCAAAGTTGAATTATAGTGCTAAACATGAAACAACGCTGCTGGAAACAAGTGGGAAACAAAGGAGGTGGCAAAGAGGGAGAGGGTGCGGCTAAAAAGGCAAATTCTTGATTGGTTTGGATCTGTTTTTTTTCCAAGAGTCCCCAAAAACTGATAATATGAACAGAGAGGAACTCAAACATCAAAAGATGGCACACACTTTTTCTGAAAGTACAGGGGTATTAACAGACCCTAGTTTCGCCACCACCGTTCCGCTGTTCGCCCACCGTCCCCTTCGCGCGAATACCCGGCTTGGTAGCCACCAGACCACCTTACCGGAATACCCCTGTACTTTCAGAAAAAAGTGTGTGCCGTCTTTTGATGTTTGAGATCCTCTCTGTTCATATTATCAGTTTTTGGGGACTCTTGGAAAAAAAAAACAGATCCAAACCAATCAAGAATTTGCCTTTTTAGCCGCACCCTCTCCCTCTTTGCCACCTCCTTTGTTTTCCACTTGTTTCCAGCTGCGTTGTTTCGTGTTTAGCACTATAATCCAACTTTGCATTATTGTTTGATTGTGCTAATCCTTGACTTGAGTGCAGCCTACCCAGAACTCCACATAGTTCTACGATGGGCTAACTTTGTTTCCCAGGCAATCGCTGCTCCAATCTTTCAAGAGTTCCCCCGATCGGTTGCGGGTCGCCCCTGTGTGCTCGGTAAGAACGGATAAGACATTGATAACAGAACTAGTGTGAGCGCCTTGTGAGCCGTTACACCCCTATTTTGACATCGGTTTTGTGTTTGCGCTAACCATGGCAGGCGGCGACGACGACGCCAAGAAGGATGAACAGCTGCAGGACATGCAGACACAGATTGATGGACTTGCCGCAGACATCAAGACGATGCATGAACGGATGGATTCCACGGTCGCTACGGCGAACGAACGGTTCGATCAGCTTGACCTCTCACAGACAGCCACCAAGACCACGCTCGACACCATCATGTCACGCCTCGATGCTTTGAACACGATGGTCACAGAATTCCAGCAGGATTACGGTGGTGACACGGAGCATGACGGTGGACACCATCAAGGCCGTGCTCGTCGTTGCCATGCCACCACGGTAATGATCCTTTTGCTAAGATAAAATTTAAAATTCCATATTTTAATGGCAAATATGATCCTGCCGCATATCTTGATTGGGAATTAGAAGTCGAACAGAAATTTGCATGCCATGATATTCCTACTACTTCTCAAGTTAAAGCTGCTATTAGTGAATTTACTGATTTTGCTTTAATTTGGTGGCGTGAATATAAACAAAAACATCCCACTCTAGCTCCAACCACATGGATCAATTAAAAGCTGCTATGCGCCACAGATCTGTACCTTCTTTTTATGCCCGCGATTTGCTTAATAAAATGCAACATTTTTAGCAAGGTTCACAATCTGTAGAGGACTATTACCAGGAATTGCAAAAAGGCATGATTCGTTGTGGGTTAGTTGAGCAAACTAACGCTGCTATGGCACGATTTCATGGTGGTTTAAACCGTGAAATTCAGGATATACTTGATTATAAGGAGTATTATGATATCACCACATTATTTGAATTTGCTTGCAAAGCTGAACGTGAAATACAGGGACGCCATTCGAAGCCATATTCTAACTCTTTTGCAGGACGAAGATCGACATCCGATTCAGCACCCGCACCCCCTGCACCGTCCACGCCCGCCACTACATCGCGTGAGCGGGCAACCACTTCTGCAGGTGCTCCCCCGTCCACAGGCCGCACACGGGATATTCAGTGCTTTCGTTGCCAAGGATTTGGCCATGTGTCTCGGGACTGTCCGAACAAGCGTGTATTGGTCATTCGTGATGATGGTGAGTATTCTTCCGCTAGTGATTCTGAAGATATTCAACACGCTATGCTTGCCACTGACCATGCAGCAAAGGCGGAAGTACATGTCAACCCGGGCGACACCGATAGGTATGAAAGTCTTGTTGTGCAGCGTGTTCTTAGTACACAGGTCGCTCCGCCCGAGAAGAATCAGCGACACACTCTTTTCCATACCAAGGGTGTGGTGCAGGAGCGGTCCATTCGCATTATCCACATCCTTATCACATTCAATGGCTTAATGATGGTGGGAAAATTATAATTACTCGATCGGTCCGTGTTCCTTTCTCCATGGGTGCTTATTCTAATTTTGTCGATTGTGATGTTATTCCCATGGAAGCATGCTCTCTGTTACTTGGGCGACCTTGACAATATGATACTGATAGCTTGCATCATGGTCGTTCAAATCACTATTCTTTCATGTTTAAGGGTCAGAAAATAATTATACATCCAATGACACCTGAACAAATTCTTAAAGATGATCTTGCTAGAGCTGCTAAAACTGCTAAACAACTTGAACCGTCGACCTCTGTTAATTCTGAAATCAAGTTGAATGCTCCTGTTTTGCTTGCTACATGTGCTGATTTCGATGAGTTACGCGATGCTCCTTTGCCATGCTATGCCCTTATATGCTCTAGTGTGCTCGTTTCACTTGATGATGCACCATCTTTGGATATTCCCCCTGTGGTTGCTAACATTTTGCAGGAGTACGCTGATGTTTTTCCAAAAGATTTGCCACCGGGACTCCCACCACTTCATGGCATTGAGCACCGGATCGACCTCATTCCCGGCACACAGCTTCTGAATCGCGCACCATACCGTACAAATCCGGATGAGGCGAAGGAAATACAGCGACAGGTACAGGCGTTGCTTGAGAAGGGTTATATTCGTGAGTCTCTTAGCCCCTGCTCTGTTCCCGTGTTACTTGTTCCCAAGAAAGATGGATCATGGCGTCTGTGTGTAGATTGTCGTGCTATTAATAACATTACCATTCGCTATCGATACCCTATACCACGCCTTGAAGATCTGCTAGATGAGCTGAGTGGTGCCATTCTTTTCACTAAGGTAGATTTGCGTAGTGGCTACAATCAGATTCGCATGAAATTAGGTGACAAATGGAAAACGGCTTTCAAAACAAAAATTGGGTTATATGAATGGTTGGTTATGCCGTTTGGTTTGACAAATGCTCCCAGCACGTTTATGCGTTTGATGAATGAAGTTCTGCGGCCCTTCATAGGACTGTTTGTAGTTGTCTATTTTGATGACATTCTCATTTACAACAAGTCCATGGAAGAGCATTTAGAACATTTGCGTGCTGTTTTTGATGCATTGCGTGCAGCCCATTTATTTGCTAACATCGAAAAAATGCATGTTTTGCACACAACGTGTTTCGTTTCTTGGCTATGTTGTTACTCCACAGGGCATTGAGGTGGATAGCAGCAAGATCGATGCCATTCGGGCGTGGCCTACACCGACAAAGGTCACACAAATTCGAAGCTTTCTTGGCCTTGCAGGTTTCTACCGCAGGTTTGTTCGTGATTTTAGCTCCATTGCAGCGCCTCTACATGAGCTTACAAAGAAGGATGTTCCCTTTGCTTGGAGTGATTCGCAAGAGGTTGCGTTCAGCACCTTGAAAGATAAGTTAACCAATGCTCCTCTCTTGCAGTTGCCTGATTTTACTAAAGTGTTTGAGCTTGAATGCGATGCTAGCGGTATTGGGCTAAGTGCTGTTTTGTCACAAGAAGGACAGCCGGTTGCTTATTTTAGCGAGAAATTAAGTGGTGCTAGCTTGAATTATTCTACGTATGATAAGGAGCTTTATGCTTTAGTGTGCACTTTGCATACTTGGCAGCACTACCTTTGGCATCGCGAGTTTATAATTCATTCTGATCATGAGGCTTTAAAACATATTCGTACCCAAACAAACCTGAACCGTCGTCATGCTAAATGGGTAGAATTCATTGAGTCTTTCCCTTATATTATTAAACACAAGAGTGGCAAGGAAAATGTTATTGCTGATGCTTTGTCTCGTCGCTATACCATGCTGTCACAGTTAGATTTTAAAATCTTTAGCTTGCAAACTATGAAGAATGAATATGTGGACGATGCTGATTTTAAAGATGCTTTCACCCATTGTATTCATGGCAAACCATGGGGCAAATTTCACATACAGGACGGATTCCTGTTTCGCGCTAACAAGCTGTGTGTTCCAGCAAGCTCGGTTCGTCGTTTGTTATTACAGGAAGCGCATGGAGGCAGCCTCATGGGGCATTTTGGCATCTACAAAACGCATGAGGTGCTGGCTGCCCACTTCTTTTGGCCCCGGATGCGCGCTGATGTTGAGCGCCTTGTTGCACGCTGCACTACTTGCCAGAAAGCTAAGTCACGATTGAACAACCATGGTTTGTACATACCTTTGCCTGTTCCTACTTCTCCTTGGCTTGATATTTCTATGGACTTTGTTTTGGGATTACCTCGAACTAAGAAGGGGAGGGACAATATTTTTGTGGTTGTTGATCGTTTCTTCAAAATGGCTCATTTTATACCTTGTCATAAAACCGATGATGCTACCAATATTGCTGAATTGTTCTTTAGCGAGATTATTCGTTTGCATGGTATTCCAAATACAATAGTCTCTGATCGTGATGCTAAGTTCCTCAGTCATTTTTGGAGATCACTGTGGAATAAATTGGGAACTAAATTGCTGAAGTGGTTAATCAAACTTGTCACCCTCAAACTGATGAACAAACTGAAGTGGTTAATCAAACTTTGTCAACCATGCTTAGGGCTGTTTTAGATAAAAATTTGAAACGTTGGGAAGATTGCTTGCCTCATGTTGAGTTTGCTTATAATCATGCAACACATTCTTCTACAAAGATGTGTCCCTTTCAGGTTGTTTATGGTTATATTCCTCGGGCGCCTATTGATTTGTTTGCGCTTGATGCTGAGGGCACACATAGATGTCGCTGCACATGTTGATCAAATGATTAGCTTGCATGAGCAAACTCAACAAAACATTGCTGCTGCTAATGCTAAATATCAGGTTGCGGGTAGTAAAGGGAGACAACATGTTACTTTTGAACCGGGTGATCTGGTTTGGTTGCATTTGAGAAAAGATCGTTTTCCTGCTTTACGTCATTCTAAATTGATGCCACGTGCTACTGGTCCTTTTAAAGTGCTAACCAAAATTAATGATAATGCTTATATCCTTGACCTGCCTGTGGAGTTTGGTGTTTCCATGAGTTTTAATGTTGCAGATTTGAAACGGTATGCGGGTGAAGATGAGGAGTTGCCGTCGAGGACGACTTCAGTTCAAGAAGAGGAGGATGATGAGGACACCACGCGTACATCTACACCAGCAGCACCTCAGGCGCCTCCAGTTACTCCTCCACCACAGGCGTCTACAGTTGATCATCCAGTTGGGCCAATCACTCGGGCCCGTGCAAGAGAATTAAACTTCATCATGCTGTTAAGGAACGAAGGCCCAGCAGAATAAGAAGATGGGCCAACAGAGTAGTCCAAGGTGGGGCGCCTAGGGTTTGGAGCCGCAGCCCTTTCTTTGGGCACGCACCACTCTCCTGCTGCCGCCCTTTTATTTAGTCGTAGTTGCTTTCGTTTACAACTTGACTTTTGTTTTACATCTAGCTTTAGCTACTCTCAAACACGCGCCAATATGCGCTGTCTCGTGTAATTGAGAACTCCACCTTCGAGGGATAATAAGATTGCTCGCGTCTTTTTCTTGTTCGTTCTTCGATTGCGTGCAGGAATTGATCTTCATGATCAGGCTGACCTCGTACCGGCGAGGTTAGTAACCATTGGGAGTTGGTTCAGCGATTGCATTGGCGCTTTGAGTTCGCTCGTCGTAGTCAGATCGTGAGGGTCTACTACCACCAAATCAAAATTATCTCCACTCACCGAAAGATCGGGCACTCCCCCTCTATCACTTTTGCTCCACTCATTGTTTCTTCTCAGCTTGCCAGAGCGACGGGGGCTTAGGAGGAGAAGAGCATTGTTGGATCATCTTTTAGAGGAATTGATGGCCTTTCTCCCCCAAGCTTGAGCCTTGCCGTCGCTCGTCGCTTGAAGCCAAGTGTGAGTGTTGAATCATCCCTCAAAGTGTGTTATAACTCCATGTCCTTAGACACTGTTCATCCTCTGTTCTTAAATTTGTCAGAGAGGGCACTTGATTCTAGATCCATTGAGCAAAGATCTCTCCTTTGCATTCTACTTTTCTTTGGACTGTCCAATCTAGGAGATGAGGATATAGATAGTTGCATGATCTTCTTTCATCAACCATTATTGATTTTTGTTGAGTCTTAGTTGATGAATTGATGTTCATTGGAGATGTAGACTCGAGTTCTTCCTTGATGGTCTTTGTCTTCTAGCAGCATGGTGAAGAGTTGTTCAGTCAATGATACGCCATCCGTCTTGATGATCAAGGAAGGAGCTCCATTAATATTTGCATGCAGGCTTCATTTCCAATGGCTTAGGGACATCGTCTTGCAACTATAATCATGGTCTTTCAAGGATTGGTCAGTAGTTAGCCCTTGATTGGTGATTAGTTGACACAAGGATGCATGCTATCATGCCATCCTTGTCCTTGCCGCTGACGTGCAAGATGGTGTCTTCAAGAACAATGAGAGCATGTCTTTTGTTGCTAAAATGAGGTGAGTTGTGCCCTGCTCCTCATCGGCATCCTAGCTTGAGTTTTGGGAAGGCTCAATGCTAGGTTGTCTTCACACTGCTTATGACATGTTGCTTTATTCATCCACTTCCATTAAGTGAGTGCTTTTGTTGTAGATTCTTCGTATGACACTCGTCTCTTCTTTGTTCATCACTAAAGTGGTGGCTTGTCAAACCAAACCATGAACAGGCACATCATAATATCTTTCTTTCCTGCAAAATATTAGTGGACATATACCCGAAGGATTGCAACGATTTTAAACTATGGGCTATTATCCACTATTTATTTGAATTTCATCTATGCTAATAAAGAGATGGTTTTCGAGTTACTTTAGCATAAGATTTATTTATCATGTTTTCTAACAACCCCTTTTTTGGCACTTTAACATGGTTCAAGGCAAAGGTAACTTGCAACAAAAGATAATGTGAATGATATTTGATACTTACAATTCTTCCTTGGATGATGAATGAGCTGTATCTTTTGTGCAAAGTTGTTGGAGTTCATCATATGCCTTGCTTCATCTTCGAAGTGAGTTCATCTCTTGACTTACCCAAATTGGATTTGAGAGTTTTCTGTAGGGGTAAGTCTAACAAAATAACTAGTATCTACTAAAGCACATTTTTAGTTCAATAACCAAACTAGACTCCATGTCTTAATTGGGTTAAGGAAGACAATTTAACCTAAGCACCACGCTTAATTTTAATTGCCTTTGGAAGGACCCTCGAAGCACTTCCAAACCAAAGCATACTCTAGTAGACAAAGGTAGCATGAAAGCACTATAGAGATTTACTCAATTAGAGACGAAGGAGCATGATCATGGTGAGGAATATTTTTTTCTTTTTAGATGACATGGATGCATGTAGGAAACTAAACATGCAATGAATTTGATATTAGAAAATTTAAACTAAATGGAGTGAATGCATAAATTGTTAAAAGTAAACATGTAGTGGGATGCAAGAATTAAAAGATAACTACTCATAAATTTAAAGTCCATGAGCAAGACTATCGCACCTTTTCTTGATCATACTTACCATGACTCACATGAAGTACGATCTCCAAATGGACCGAACAGAGCTCCACCAGACCCTCGTCACCTAGAAGTACGATCGGGTGCATCTAAAACGATTTATGACCCTATGGTACGTTTGATGCAAACCGAGTACCTATCTTGCACCGACACTAAAACTCTCTCAAAACAGATCAAAATGAGATTCTACATGACCCACGTCACCTAGGAGTTCCATTGGTTGCCTCCAATTCTATTTCCGAGCCTACAGTATGTTCGACGCGAATCTTGCACCAATCTTGCATCAAGAGTTGCACTATCTCCAAACAGACTGAACCGAGCTTCCAATTGAGCCCCGTCACCTAGGAGTCCTAAACGATTTATGAGCCTGTGGTACGTTTGACGCAAACCGAGCACCTATCTTGCACCGATGCTAACACTGTCTCAAAATAGATCAAAATGAGATTCTACATGACCCAAATCACCTAGGAGTTCCATCAATCGCCTCCAATTCTATTTTCGAGCCTAAATTAGTTCAACGCAAACCGTGCACCAATCTTGCTTCAAGAGTAGCACTATCACCAAACGGACCGAATCGAGCTTCCACTTGAGCCTCATCTCCTAGGAGACCCATCGAGTGCATCCAAAATAATTTCTATGCCTACGGTATGTTCGGTGCAAACCATGCACCTAACTTGCATTGACACTAACACTGTCTCCAAACGGACTAAAACGAGATTCCACACAACTCACGTCACTTACGAGTTCCATCGGGTGCGTGCAAAAATATTTCTGAGCCTATGGTTCGTTCCTTGCAAACCATGTACCTATCTTGCGTCATGATTAGCACTATCTCCAAACAGACCGAACCGAGCTTCCACTTGACTCACGTCACCTAGGTGTACCATCAAGTGCGTCTAAAACAATTTATGAGCCTATGGTACATTTGACACAAACCGAGCAACTATCTTGCACCGACGCTGGCACTATCTCAAAACAGATCGAAACGAGATTCCACATTACTCACGTCAACTAGGAGTTTCATCAGGTGCCTCCAATACTATTTCCGAGCCTACGGTACGTTCGACGCAAACTGTGCACCAATCTTGCATCAAGAGTTGCACTATCTCCAAACAAACCGAACCAACCTTCCACTTGAGCCTCATCACCTAGGAGTCCCATCCAGTGCGTCCAAAATGATTTCTATGCCTATGGTATGTTCAATGCAAATCGTGCACCTATCTTGCATCAAGATTAGCACTATCTCCAAATGGACCGAACCGAGCACCACCAGACCCTCGCCACCTCAGAGTATCATTGGGTGCGTCTAAAACGATTTATGAGCCTATGGTATGTTTAACGCAAATCGAGCACCTATCTTGCACCGATGCTAACACTATCTCAAAACAGATCGAAACGAGATTCCACATGACTCACGTCACCTAGGAGTTCCATCGGGTGCCTCCAATACTATTTCCGAGCCTACGGTATGTTCGATGCAAACTATGCACTAATCTTGCATCAAGAGTACCACTATCGACAAACAGACCGAACCGAGCTTCCACTTGAGCCTCGTCACCTAGGAGTCCCATCGAGTGCGTCCAAAATGATTTCTATGCCTATGGTACGTTCGTTGCAAACCTTGCACCTATCTTGCACTGACACTAATACTGTGTCCAAATGGACTAAAACAAGATTCCACACGACCCACATCACTTACGAGTTCCATCGGGTGCGTCCAAAACTATTTATGCACCTATCTTTTGTTAAGATTAGCACTATCTCCAAACGGACCGAACAGAGCTCCACTAGACCCTCATCACCTAGGAGAACCTTCAGGTGCATCTAAAACAATTTATGAGCCCATGGTACGTTTGACGCAAACTGAGCACCTATCTTGCACCGACGCTAACACTATCTCAAAACAGAACGAAACAAGATTCAACATGACCCACGTCACCTAGGAGTTCCATCGGGTGCCTCCAATACTATTTTCGAGCCTACTGTATATTCAACACAAACCATGCCACAATCTTGCAACAAGAGTAGCAATATCTCAAAACAGACCGAACCGAGCTTTCACTTGAGCCACGTCTCCTAGGAGATCCATCGAGTGCGTCTAAAATGATTTCTATGCCTACGGTATGTTTGGTGCAAACCGTGCACCTATCTTGCACTGACACTAACACGGTCTCCACACGGACTAAAACGAGCTTTCACACAACCCACGTCACTTACGAGTTCCATCGGGTGCGTCCAAAACTATTTTATGAGCCTATGGTTCATTCCGTGCAAACCGTGCACCAACCTTGCATTAAGATTAGCACTATCTACAAACGGACCAACAGAGCTCCACCAAACCCTCGCCACCTAGGAGTACCATCGGGTGCGTCTAAAACGATTTATGAGCCTATGGTATGTTTGATGCAAACTGAGCACCAATCTTGCAGCGACGCTAACACTATATGAAAATAGATCAAAACGAGATTCCACATGACCCACGTCACCTAGGAGTTCCATCGGTTGCCTCCAATTCTATTTCTGAGCCTACAGTATGTTCGACGCAAATCTTGCACCAATCTTGCATCAAGAGTTGCACTATCTCCAAATAGACTGAACCGAGCTTCCAATTGAGCCCCATCACCTAGGAGTCCTATCGAGTGTGTCCTAAACCTTCTATGCATATGGTATGTTTGGTGCAAACCGGGCAGCTATCTTGCACTGACACTAACAATCTCTCTAAACGTACTAAAACGAGATTCCACACGACCCACGTCAGTTACGATTTCCATCGGGTGCATCCAAAACTATTTATGAGCCTATGGTACGTTCATTGCAAACCATGCACCTAACTTGCATCAAGATTAGCACTATCTCCAAACGGACCGAACAGAACTCCACCAGACCCTCATCACCTAGAAGTACCATTGGGTGTGTCTAAAACGATTTATGAGCCTGTGGTACGTTTGACGCAAACCGAGCACCTATCTTGCACCGATGCTAACACTGTCTCAAAATAGATCGAAATGAGATTCTACATGACCCAAATCACCTAGGAGTTCCATCAATCGCCTCCAATTCTATTTTCGAGCCTAAATTACGTTCAACGCAAACCGTGCACCAATCTTGCATCAAGAGTAGCACTATCACCAAACGGACCGAATCGAGCTTCCACTTGAGCCTCATCTCCTAGGAGACCCATCGAGTGCATCCAAAACAATTTCTATGCCTACGGTATGTTCGGTGCAAACCATGCACCTATCTTGCATTGACACTAACACTGTCTCCAAACGGACTAAAACGAGATTCCACACAACTCACGTCACTTACGAGTTCCATCGGGTGCGTGCAAAAATATTTCTGAGCCTATGGTTCGTTCCTTGCAAACCATGCACCTATCTTGCGTCATGATTAGCACTATCTCCAAACAGACCGAACCGAGCTTCCACTTGACTCACGTCACCTAGGTGTACCATCAAGTGCGTCTAAAACAATTTATGAGCCTATGGTACATTTGACACAAACCGAGCAACTATCTTGCACCGACGCTGGCACTATCTCAAAACAGATCGAAACGAGATTCCACATTACTCACGTCAACTAGGAGTTTCATCGGGTGCCTCCAATACTATTTCCGAGCCTACGGTACGTTCGACGCAAACTGTGCACCAATCTTGCATCAAGA
This sequence comes from Saccharum hybrid cultivar R570, assembly GCA_038087645.1. Classification (NCBI taxonomy): domain Eukaryota; kingdom Viridiplantae; phylum Streptophyta; class Magnoliopsida; order Poales; family Poaceae; genus Saccharum; species Saccharum hybrid cultivar. Next base: position 1,595,018 of record JAQSUU010000227.1, read on the forward strand.
GTTGCACTATCTCTAAACAAACCGAACCAACCTTCCACTTGAGCCTCATCACCTAGGAGTCCCATCCAGTGCGTCCAAAATGATTTCTATGCCTATGGTATGTTCAATGCAAATCGTGCACCTATCTTGCATCAAGATTAGCACTATCTCCAAATGGACCGAACCGAGCACCACCAGACCCTCGCCACCTCGGAGTATCATTGGGTGCGTCTAAAACGATTTATGAGCATATGGTATGTTTAACGCAAATCGAGCACCTATCTTGCACCGATGCTAACACTATCTCAAAACAGATCAAAACGAGATTCCACATGACTCACATCACCTAGGAGTTCCATCGGGTGCCTCCAATACTATTTCCGAGCCTACGGTATGTTCGATGCAAACTATGCACTAATCTTTTATCAAGAGTACCACTATCGACAAACAGACCGAACCGAGCTTCCACTTGAGCCTCGTCACCTAGGAGTCCCATCGAGTGCGTCCAAAATGATTTCTATGCCTATGGTACGTTCGTTGCAAACCTTGCACCTATCTTGCACTGACACTAATACTGTGTCCAAATGGACTAAAACAAGATTCCACACGACCCACATCACTTACGAGTTCCATCGGGTGCGTCCAAAACTATTTATGCACCTATCTTTTGTTAAGATTAGCACTATCTCCAAACGGACCGAACAGAGCTCCACTAGACCCTCATCACCTAGGAGAACCTTCAGGTGCATCTAAAACAATTTATGAGCCCATGGTACGTTTGACGCAAACTGAGCACCTATCTTGCACCGACGCTAACACTATCTCAAAACAGAACGAAACAAGATTCAACATGACCCACGTCACCTAGGAGTTACATCGGGTGCCTCCAATACTATTTTCGAGCCTACTGTATATTCAACACAAACCATGCCACAATCTTGCAACAAGAGTAGCAATATCTCAAAACAGACCGAACCGAGCTTTCACTTGAGCCACGTCTCCTAGGAGATCCATCGAGTGCGTCTAAAATGATTTCTATGCCTACGGTATGTTTGGTGCAAACCGTGCACCTATCTTGCACTGACACTAACACGGTCTCCACACGGACTAAAACGAGCTTTCACACGACCCACGTCACTTACGAGTTCCATCGGGTGCGTCCAAAACTATTTTATGAGCCTATGGTTCATTCCGTGCAAACCGTGCACCAACCTTGCATTAAGATTAGCACTATCTCCAAACGGACCAACAGAGCTCCACCAAACCCTCGCCACCTAGGAGTACCATCGGGTGCGTCTAAAACGATTTATGAGCCTATGGTATGTTTGATGCAAACTGAGCACCAATCTTGCAGCGACGCTAACACTATATGAAAATAGATCAAAACGAGATTCCACATGACCCACGTCACCTAGGAGTTTCATCAGGTGCCTTCAATACTATTTCCGAGCCTACAGTACGTTTGACACCAATCGAGCACCTATCTTGCACTATCTCAAAACGAACCGAACCGAGATTCCACTTGAGCCTCGTCACCTAGGAGTCCCATCGAGTGCGTCCAAAATGATTTCTATGCCTATGGTATGTTTGGTACAAACCATGCATCTATCTTACACTGACACTAACACGCTGTTCAAACAGACTAAAACGAGATTCCACACGACCCACGTAAGTTCCAATTTCCATCGGGTGCATCCAAAACTATTTATGAGTCTATGGTACGTTCAGTGCAAACCATGCATCTATCTTGCATCAAGATTAGTTCTCCAAATGGACCGAACAGAGCTCCACCAGACCCTCGTCACCTAGAAGTACCATAGGGTGCATCTAAAACGATTTATGAACCTATGGTACGTTTGACGCAAACCGAGTACCTATCTAGCACCGACACTAAAACTGTCTCAAAACAGATCAAAATGAGATTCTACATGACCCACGTCACCTAGGAGTTCCATCGGTTGCCTCCAATTCTATTTCCGAGCCTACAATACGTTCAACGCAAATCTTGCACCAATCTTGCATCACGAGTTGCACTATCTCCAAATAGACCGAACCGAGCTTCCAATTGAGCCCCGTCACCTAGGAGTCCTATCGAGTGTGTCCTAAACGATTTCTATGCCTATGGTATGTTTGGTGCAAACCGGGCAGCTATCTTGCACTGACACTAACAATCTCTCCAAACGGACTAAAACGAGATTCCACACGACCCACGTCAGTTACGATTTCCATCGGGTGCATCCAAAACTATTTATGAGTCTGTGGTACGTTCATTGCAAACCATGCACCTATCTTGCATCAAGATTAGCACTATCTCCAAAAGGACCAAACAGAACTCCACCAGACCCTCATCACCTAGAAGTACCATCGGGTGTGTCTAAAACGATTTATGAGCCTGTGGTACGTTTGACGCAAACCGAGCACCTATCTTGCACCGATGCTAACACTGTCTCAAAATAGATTGAAATGAGATTCTACATGACCCAAATCACCTAGGAGTTCCATCGATCGCCTCCAATTCTATTTTCGAGCCTAAATTACGTTCGACGCAAACCGTGCACCAATCTTGCATCAAGAGTAGCACTATCACCAAATAGACCGAATCGAGCTTCCACTTGAGCCTCATCTCCTAGGAGACCCATCGAGTGCATCCAAAACAATTTCTATGCCTACGGTATGTTCGGTGCAAACCATGCACCTATCTTGCACTGACACTAACACTGTCTCCAAACGGACTAAAACGAGATTCCACACAATTCACGTCACTTACGAGTTCCATCGGGTGCGTCCAAAAATATTTCTGAGCCTATGGTTCGTTCCGTGCAAACCATGCACCTATCTTGCGTCATGATTAGCACTATCTCCAAACAGACCGAACCGAGCTTCCACTTGACTCACGTCACCTAGGTGTACCATCAATTGCGTCTAAAACAATTTATGAGCCTATGGTACATTTGACACAAACCGAGAACTATCTTGCACCGACGCTGACACTATCTCAAAACAGATCGAAACGAGATTCCACATTACTCACGTCAACTAGGAGTTTCATCGGGTGCCTCCAATACTAATTCCAAGCCTACGGTACGTTCGACGCAAACTGTGCACCAATCTTGCATAAAGAGTTGCACTATCTCCAAACAGACTGAACCAACCTTCCACTTGAGCCTCATCACCTAGGAGTCCCATCCAGTGCATCCAAAACGATTTCTATGCCTATGGTATGTTCAATGCAAATCGTGCACCTATCTTGCATCAAGATTAGCACTATCTCCAAATGGACCGAACCGAGCACCACCAGACCCTCGCCACCTCGGAGTATCATTGGGTGCGTCTAAAACGATTTATGAGCATATGGTATGTTTAACGCAAATCGAGCACCTATCTTGCACCGATGCTAACACTATCTCAAAACAGATCAAAACGAGATTCCACATGACTCACGTCACCTAGGAGTTCCATCGGGTGCCTCCAATACTATTTCCGAGCCTACGGTATGTTCGATGCAAACTATGCACTAATCTTGCATCAAGAGTACCACTATCGACAAACAGACCGAACCGAGCTTCCACTTGAGCCTCGTCACCTAGGAGTCCCATCGAGTGCGTCCAAAATGATTTCTATGCCTATGGTACGTTCGTTGCAAACCTTGCACCTATCTTGCACTGACACTAATACTGTGTCCAAATGGACTAAAACAAGATTCCACACGACCCACATCACTTACGAGTTCCATCGGGTGCGTCCAAAACTATTTATGCACCTATCTTGTGTTAAGATTAGCACTATCTCCAAACGAACCGAACAGAGCTCCACTAGACCCTCATCACCTAGGGGAACCTTCAGGTGCATCTAAAACAATTTATGAGCCCATGGTACGTTTGACGCAAACTGAGCACCTATCTTGCACCGATGCTAACACTATCTCAAAACAGAACAAAACAAGATTCAACATGACCCACGTCACCTAGGAGTTCCATCGGGTGCCTCCAATACTATTTTTGAGCCTACTGTATATTAAACACAAACCATGCCACAATCTTGCATCAAGAGTAGCAATATCTCCAAACAGACCGAACCGAGCTTTCACTTGAGCCACGTCTCCTAGGAGATCCATCGAGTGCGTCTAAAATGATTTCTATGCCTACGGTATGTTTGGTGCAAACCGTGCACCTATCTTGCACTGACACTAACACGGTCTCCACACGGACTAAAACGAGCTTTCACACGACCCACGTCACTTACGAGTTCCATCGGGTGCGTCCAAAACTATTTTATGAGCCTATGGTTCATTCCGTGCAAACCGTGCACCAACCTTGCATTAAGATTAGCACTATCTCCAAACGGACCAACAGAGCTCCACCAAACCCTCGCCACCTAGGAGTACCATCGGGTGCGTCTAAAACGATTTATGAGCCTATGGTATGTTTGATGCAAACTGAGCACCAATCTTGCAGCGACGCTAACACTATATGAAAATAGATCAAAACGAGATTCCACATGACCCACGTCACCTAGGAGTTTCATCAGGTGCCTTCAATACTATTTCCGAGCCTACAGTACGTTTGACACCAATCGAGCACCTATCTTGCACTATCTCAAAACGAACCGAACCGAGATTCCACTTGAGCCTCGTCACCTAGGAGTCCCATCGAGTGCGCCAAAACGATTTCTATGCCTATGGTATGTCTGGTACAAACCATGCATCTATCTTACACTGACACTAACACGATGTCCAAACAGACTAAAACGAGATTCCACACGACCCACGTAAGTTCCAATTTCCATCGGGTGCATCCAAAACTATTTATGAGCCTATGGTACGTTCAGTGCAAACCATGCATCTATCTTGCATCAAGATTAGTACTATCTCCAAATGGACCGAACAGAGCTCCACCAGACCCTCGTCACCTAGAAGTACCATCGGGTGCATCTAAAACGATTTATGAACCTATGGTACATTTGACACAAACCGAGTACCTATCTTGCACCGACACTAAAACTGTCTCAAAACAGATCAAAATGAGATTCTACATGACCCACGTCACCTAGGAGTTCCATCCGTTGCCTCCAATTCTATTTCCGAGCCTACAGTACGTTCAACGTAAATCTTGCACCAATCTTGCATTAAGAGTTGCACTATCTCCCAACAGACCGAACCGATCTTCCAATTGAGCCCCGTCACCGAGGAGTCCTATCGAGTGTGTCCTAAATGATTTCTATGCCTATGATATGTTTGGTGCAAACCGGGCAGCTATCTTGCACTGACACTAACAATCTCTCCAAACGGACTAAAACGAGATTCCACATGACCCACGTCAGTTACGATTTCCATCGGGTGCATCCAAAACTATTTATGAGCCTGTGGTACGTTCATTGCAAACCATGCACCTATCTTGCATCAAGATTAGCACTATCTCCAAATGGACCGAACAGAACTCCACCAGACCCTCATCACCGAGAAGTACCATCGGGTATGTCTAAAACGATTTATGAGCCTGTGGTATGTTTGACGCAAACCGAGCACCTATCTTGCACCGATGCTAACACTGTCTCAAAATAGATTGAAATGAGATTCTACATGACCCAAATCACCTAGGAGTTCCATCGATCGCCTCCAATTCTATTTTTGAGCCTAAATTACGTTCGACGCAAACCGTGCACCAATCTTGCATCAAGAGTAGCACTATCACCAAACGGACCGAATCGAGCTTCCACTTGAGCCTCATCTCCTAGGACACCCATCGAGTGCATCCAAAACAATTTCTATGCCTACGGTATGTTCGGTGCAAACCATGCACCTATCTTGCACTGACACTAACATTATCTCCAAATGGACTAAAACGAGATTCCACACAACTCACGTCACTTACGAGTTCCATCGGGTGCGTCCAAAAATATTTTTGAGCATATGGTTCGTTCCGTGCAAACCATGCACCTATCTTGCGTCATGATTAGCACTATCTCCAAACAGACCGAACCGAGCTTCCACTTGACTCACGTCACCTAGGTGTACCATCAATTACGTCTAAAACAATTTATGAGCCTATGGTACATTTGACACAAACCGAGAACTATCTTGCACCGACGCTGACACTATCTCAAAACAGATCGAAACGAGATTCCACATTACTCACGTCAACTAGGAGTTTCATCGGGTGCCTCCAATACTATTTCCAAGCCTACGGTACGTTCGACGCAAACTGTGCACCAATCTTGCATCAAGAGTTGCACTATCTCCAAACAGACTGAACCAACCTTCCACTTGAGCCTCGTCACCTAGGAGTCCCATCTAGTGCATCCAAAACGATTTCTATGCCTATGGTATGTTCGATGCAAATCGTGCACCTATCTTGCGTCAAGATTAGTAGTACCTCCAAACAGACTGAACAGAGCTCCACCAGACCCTCGCCACCTCGGAGTATCATTGGGTGCATCTAAAACGATTTATGAGCCTATGGTATGTTTAACACAAATCGAGCACCTATCTTGCACCGATGCTAACACTGTCTCAAAACAGATCGAAACGAGATTCCACATGACTCACGTCACCTAGGAGTTCCATCGGGTGCCTCCAATACTATTTCTGAGCCTACGGTATGTTCGATGCAAACTGTGCACTAATCTTGCATCAAGAGTACCACTATCGACAAACTGACCGAACCGAGCTTCCACTTGAGCCTCGTCACCTAGGAGTCCCATCGAGTGCGTCCAAAATGATTTCTATGCCTATGGTACGTTCGTTGCAAACCTTGCACCTATCTTGCACTAACACTAACACTGTGTCCAAATGGACTAAAACAAGATTCCACACGACCCACATCACTTACGAGTTACATCGGGTGCGTCCAAAACTATTTTTGCACCTATCTTGTGTTAAGATTAGCACTATCTCCAAACGGACCGAACAGAGCTCTACTAGACCCTCATCACCTAGGAGAACCTTCGGGTGCATCTAAAACGATTTATGAGCCCATGGTACGTTTGACGAAAACCGAGCACCTATCTTGCACCGACGCTAACACTATCTCGAAACAGAACGAAACAAGATTCAACATGACCCACGTCACCTAGGAGTTCCATCGGGTGCCTCCAATACTATTTTTGAGCCTACTATACATTCAACACAAACCATGCCACAATCTTGCATCAAGAGTAGCACTATCTCCAAACAGACCGAACCGAACTTTCACTTGAGCCACGTCTCCTAGGAGATCCATCGAGTGCGTCCAAAATGATTTCAATGCCTACGGTATGTTTGGTGTAAACCGTGCACCTATCTTGCACTGACACTAACATGGTCTCCACACGGACTAAAACGAGCTTTCACACGACCCACGTCACTTACGAGTTCCATCGGGTGCGTCCAAAACTATTTTATGAGCCTATGGTTCATTCCGTGCAAATTGTGCACCAACCTTGCATTAAGATTAGCACTATCTCCAAATGGACCAACAGAGCTCCACCAAACCCTCGCCACCTAGGAGTACCATCGGGTGCGTCTAAAACGATTTATGAGCCTATGGTATGTTTGACGCAAACTGAGCACCAATCTTGCAGCGACACTAACACTATATGAAAATCGATCAAAACGAGATTCCACATGACCCACGTCACCTAGGAGTTTCATCAGGTGCCTTCAATACTATTTCCGAGCCTACAGTACGTTTGACACCAACCGAGCACCTATCTTGCACTATCTCAAAACGAACCGGACCGAGATTCCACTTGAGCCTCGTCACCTAGGAGTCCCATCGAGTGCGTCCAAAACGATTTCTATGCCTATGGTATGTTTGGTACAAACCGTGCACCTATCTTACACTGACACTAACATGATGTCCAAACAGACTAAAACGAGATTCCAAACGACCCACGTAAGTTCCAATTTCCATCAGGTGCATCCAAAACTATTTATGAGCCTATGGTACGTTCAGTGCAAACCATGCATCTATCTTGCATCAAGATTAGTACTATCTCCGAATGGACCGAACAGAGCTCCACTAGACCCACGCCACCTAGGAGTTTCATCAGGTGCCTTCAATACTATTTCCGTGCCTACAGTACGTTTGACACCAACCGAGCACCTATCTTACACTATCTCAAAACGAACCGAACCGAGATTCCACTTGAGCCTCGTCACCTAGGAGTCCCATCGAGTGTGTCCAAAATGATTTCTATGCCTATGGTATGTTTGGTACAAACCGTGCACCTATCTTACACCGACACTAACACGATGTCCAAACAGACTAAAACGAGATTCCAAACGACCCACGTAAGTTCCAATTTCCATCAGTTGCATCCAAAACTATTTATGAGCCTATGGTACGTTCAGTGCAAACCATGCATCTATCTTGCATCAAGATTAGTACTATCTCCGAATGGACCGAACAGAGCTCCACTAGACCCACGCCACCTAGGAGTTTCATCAGGTGCCTTCAATACTATTTCCGTGCCTACAGTACGTTTGACACCAACCGAGCACCTATCTTACACTATCTCAAAACGAACCGAACCGAGATTCCACTTGAGCCTCGTCACCTAGGAGTCCCATCGAGTGTGTCCAAAACGATTTCTATGCCTATGGTATGTTTGGTACAAACCGTGCACCTATCTTACACCGACACTAACACGATGTCCAAACAGACTAAAACGAGATTCCAAACGACCCACGTAAGTTCCAATTTCCATCAGGTGCATCCAAAACTATTTATGAGCCTATGGTACGTTCAGTGCAAACCATGCATCTATCTTGCATCAAGATTAGTACTATCTCCGAATGGACCGAACAGAGCTCCACCACACCCTCGTCACCTAGAAGTACCATCGGGTGCATCTAAAACGATTTATGAACCTATGGTACATTTGACGCAAACCGAGCACGTATCTTCCATCGATGCTAACACTGTCTCAAAATAGATCGAAATGAGATTCTACATGACCCAACTCACCTAGGAGTTCCATCGATCGCCTCCAATTCTATTTTCGAGCCTAAATTACGTTCGATGCAAACCGTGCACCAATCTTGCATCAAGAGTAGCACTAACACCAAACAGACCGAATCGAGCTTCCACTTGAGCCTCATCTCCTAGGAGACCCATCGAGTGCATCCAAAACAATTTCTATGCCTACGGTATGTTCGGTGCAAACCATGCACCTATCTTGCACTGACACTAACACTGTCTCCAAACAGACTAAAACGAGATTCCACACAACTCACGTCACTTACGAGTTCCATCGGGTGCGTCCAAAAGTATTTCTAAGCCTATGGTTCGTTCCGTGCAAACCATGCACCTATCTTGCGTCATGATTAGCACTATCTCCAAACAGACCGAACCGAGCTTCCACTTGACTCACGTCACCTAGGTGTACCATCAAGTGTGTCTAAAACAATTTATGAGCCTATGGTACATTTGACACAAACCGAGCAACTATCTTGCACCGATGCTAACACTATCTCAAAACAGATCGAAACGAGATTCCACATGACTCACGTCAACTAGGAGTTCCATCGGGTGCCTCCAATACTATTTCCAAGCCTACGGTACGTTCGACACAAACTATGCACCAATCTTGCATCAAGAGTTGCACTATCTCCAAACAGACCGAACCGACCTTCCACTTGGGCCTCGTCACCTAGGAGTCCCATCCTGATAGAGGGGGAGTGCCCGATCTTTCGGTGAGTGGAGATAATTTTGATTTGGTGGAAGTAGACCCTCACGATCTGACTACGACGAGCGAACCCGAAGCGCCAATGCAATCGCTGAACCAACTCCCAATGGTTACCAACCTCGCCGGTGCGAGATCAGCCTGATCACGAAGATCAATTCCTGTACGCAATCGAAGAACGAACAAGAAAAAGACGCGAGCAATCTTATTATCACTCGAAGGTGGAGTTCTGAATTACACGAGACAGCGCAGATTGGCGCGTGTTCGAAAGTAGCTAAAGCTAGATGTAAAACAAAACTCAAGTTGTAAACAAAAGAGACTCCGACTAAATAAAAGGGCGACGGCAGGAGAGTGGCACGCGCCCAAAGAAAGGGCTGTGGCTCCAAACCCTAGGCGCCCCACCTTGGGCTGCCCCGTTGGTCCATCTTCTTATTCTGCTAGGCCTTTGTTCCTTAAGAGCATGATGAAGTTTAATTCTCTTGCACGGGCCCGAGTGATTGGCCCAACTAGATGATCAACTATAGGTGCCTGCGGTGGAGGAGTAACTGGAGGCGCCTGAGGTGCTGCTGGTGTAGATGTACTCGTGGTGTCCTCATCATCCTCCCCTTCTTGAACTGAAGTCGTCCTCGACGGCAACTCCTCATTTTCGCCGGCATACAGTTTCAAATCTGTAACATTAAAACTCGTGGAAACACCAAACTCCGCAGGCAGGTCAAGGATTTGCATTATCATTAATTTTGGTTAGCACTTTAAAAAGGACCAGCAGCACATGGCATCAATTTAGAACGACGTAAAGCAGGAAAACGATCCTTTCTCAAATGCAACCAAACCAGATCACCCGGTTCAAAAGTAACATGTTGTCTCCCTTTACTACCCGCAACCTGATATTTAGCATTAGCAGCAGCAATGTTTTGTTGAGTTTGCTTATGCAAGCTAATCATTTGATCAACATGTGCAGCGGCATCTATGTGTGGGGCGTCCTCAGCATCAAGCGCAAACAAATCAATAGGCGCCCGAGGAATATAACCATAAACATCCTGAAAGGGACACATCTTTGTAGAAGAATGCGTTGCATGATTATAAGCAAACTCAACATGAGGCAAGCAATCTTCCCAACGTTTCAAATTTTTATCTAAAACAGCCCTAAGCATGGTTGACAAAGTTCGATTAACCACTTCAGTTTGTCCATCAGTTTGAGGGTGATAAGTTGTGCTAAACAGCAATTTAGTTCCCAATTTATTCCACAGTGATCTCCAAAAATGACTGAGGAACTTAGCATCACGATCAGAGACTATTGTATTTGGAATACTATGCAAACGAATAATCTCGCTAAAGAACAATTCAGCAATATTGCTAGCATCATCAGTTTTATGACAAGGTATAAAATGAGCCATTTTGGAGAAACGATCAACAACCACAAAAATACTGTCCCTCCCCTTCTTAGTTCGAGGTAATCCCAAAACAAAGTCCATAGAAATATCAAGCCAAGGGGAAGAGGAACAGGCAAAGGTATGTACAAACCATGGTTGTTCAATCGTGACTTAGCTTTCTGGCAAGTAGTGTAGCGTGCAACAAGGCGCTCAACATCAGCGCGCATCCGGGGCCAAAAGAAGTGGGCAGCCAGCACCTCATGTGTTTTGTAGACGCCAAAATGCCCCATGAGACCGCCTCCATGTGCTTCCTGTAATAACAAACGACGAACCGAGCATGCTGGAACACACAGCTTGTTAGCGCGAAACATGAATCCGTCCTATATGTGAAATTTGCCCCATGGTTTGCCATGAATACAATGGGTGAAAGCAACTTTAAAATCAGCATCGTCCACATATTGTTTCTTCATAGTTTGCAAGCCAAAGATTTTAAAATCTAACTGTGATAGCACGGTATAGCGCGCGAGACAAAGCATCAGCAATAACATTTTCCTTCCCTCTCTTGTGTTTAATAATGTAAGGGAAAGACTCAATGAATTCTACCCATTTAGCATGACGACGGTTCAGGTTTGTTTGGGTACGAATATGTTTTAAAGCCTCATGATCAGAATGAATTATAAACTCGCGATGCCAAAGGTAGTGCTGCCAAGTATGCAAAGTGCGCACTAAAGCATAAAGCTCCTTATCATACATAGAATAATTCAAGCTAGCACCACTTAATTTCTCGCTAAAATAAGCAACAGGCTTTCCTTCTTGTAACAAAACAGCACCTAGCCCAATACCGCTAGCATCGCATTCAAGCTCAAACACTTTAGTAAAATTAGGCAACTGCAAGAGAGGAGCATTGGTTAACTTATCTTTCAAGGTGCTGAACGCAACCTCTTGCGAATCACTCCAAGCAAAGGGAACATCCTTCTTGGTAAGCTCATGTAGAGGCACTGCAATGGAGCTAAAATCACGAACAAACCTGCGGTAGAAACCTGCAAGGCCAAGAAAGCTTCGAATTTGTGTGACCGTTGTCGGTGTAGGCCACGCCCGAATGGCATCGATCTTGCTGCTATCCACCTCAATGCCCTGTGGAGTAACAACATAGCCAAGAAACGAAACACGTTGTGTGCAAAACATGCATTTTTCGATGTTAGCAAATAAATGGGCTGCACACAATGCATCAAAAACAGCACGCAAATGTTCTAAATGCTCTTCCATGGACTTGCTGTAAATGAGAATGTCATCAAAATAGACAACTACAAACAGTCCTATGAAGGGCCACAGAACTTCATTCATCAAACGCATAAATGTGTTGGGAGCATTTGTCAAACCAAACGGCATAACCAACCATTCATATAACCCAAATTTTGTTTTGAAAGCCGTTTTCCATTCATTACCTAATTTCATGCGAATCTGATGATAGCTACTACGCAAATCTACCTTAGTGAAAAGAATGGAACCACTCAGCTCATCTAGCATATCTTCAAGGCGTGGTATAGGGTATCGGTAGCGAATGGTAATGTTATTAATAGCACGACAATCTACACACATACGCCATGATCCATCTTTCTTTGGAACAAGTAACACGGGAATGGAGCAGGGGCTAAGAGACTCACGAATATAACCCTTGTCAAGCAACGCCTGTACCTATCGCTGTATTTCCTTCGCCTCATCCGGATTTGTACGGTATGGTGCGCGGTTCGGAAGCTGTGTGCCGGGAATGAGGTCGATCTGGTGCTCAGTGCCACGAAGTGGTGGGAGTCCCGATGGCAAATATTTTGGAAAGACATCAGCGTACTCTTGCAAAATGTTAGCAATCGCAGGGGGAATATCCAAAGATGGTGCAGCATCAAGTGAAACGAGCACACTAGAGCATATAAGGGCATAGCATGGCAAAGGAGCATCGTGTAACTCATCGAAATCAGCACGTGTAGCAAGCAAAACAGGAGCATTCAACTTGATTTTAGAATTAACAGAGGTCAACGGTTCAAGTTGCTTAGCAGTTTTAGCAGCTCTAGCAAGATCATCTTTAAGAATTTGTTCAGGTGTCATTGGATGTATAATTATTTTTTGACCCTTAAAAATGAAAGAATAGTGATTTGAACGACCATGATGCAAGCTATCAGTATCATATTGCCAAGGTCGCCCAAGTAACAGAGAGCATGCTTCCATGGGAATAACATCACAATCGACAAAATCAGAATAAGCACCCATGGAGAAAGGAACACGGACCGATCGAGTAATTCTAATTTTCCCACTATCATTAAGCCATTGAATGTGATAAGGATGTGGATGCTTACGAGTGGGTAAAGACAACTTTTCAACCAGCACAGTACTAGCCAAATTGTTGCAGCTGCCGCTGTCGATGATAATGCGAATGGACCGCTCCTGCACAACGCCCTTGGTATGGAAAAGAGTGTGTCGCTGATTCTTCTCGGGCAGAGCGACCTGTGTACTAAGAACACGCTGCACAATAAGACTTTCATATCTATCGGCGCCGCCCGGGTTGACATGTACTTCCGCCTTTGCTACATGGTCAGTGGCAAGCATAGCGTGTTGAATATCTTCAGAATCACTAGTGGAAGAATACTCACCATCATCATGAATGACCAAGACACGCTTGTTCGGACAGTCCCGAGACACGTGGCCAAATCCTTGGCAACGAAAGCACTGAATATCCCGTGTGCGGCCTGTGGAAGGCGCTGCGCCTGTGGACGGGGGAGCACCTGCAGAAGTGGCTGCCCGCTCACGCGGTGTTGTGGCGGGCGTGGACGGTGCAGGGGGTGCGGGTGCTGAACCGGATCTCGAGCTTCGTCCTGCAAAAGAGTTAGAATATGGCTTTGAGCGGCGTCCCTGCAGTTCACGTTCAGCTTTGCAAGCAAATTCAAATAATGTGGTGATATCATAATACTCCTTATAATCAAGTATATCCTGAATTTCATGGTTTAAACCACCATGAAATCGTGCCATAGCAGCGTCAGTTTCCTCAACTAACCCACAACGAATCATGCCTTTTTGCAATTCCTGGTAATAGTCCTCTACAGATTGTGAACCTTGCTGAAAACGTTGCATTGTATTAAGCAAATCGCGGGCATAAAAAGAAGGTACAAATCTGTGGCGCATAGCAGCTTTTAATTGATCCCATGTGGTTGGAGCTAGAGTGGGATGTTTTTGTTTATATTCACGCCACCAAATTAAAGCAAAATCAGTAAATTCACTAACAGCAGCTTTAACTTGAGAAGTAGTAGGAATATCATGGCATGCAAATTTCTGTTCGACTTCTAATTCCCATTCAAGATATGCGGCAGGATCATATTTGCCATTAAAAGATGGAACTTTAAATTTTATCTTAGCAAAAGGATCATTACCGTGGTGGCGTGGCACATGGCGAGCATAGCCTTGACGGTGTCCACCGTCGTGCTCTGCGTCACCACCGTAATCCTGCTGGAATTTGTGACCATCGTGTTCAAAGCATCGAGGCGTGACACGATGGTGTCGAGCGTGGTCCTGGTGGCTGTCTGCGCGAGGTCAAGCTGATCGAACTGTTCGTTCGCCGTAGTGATCGTGGAATCCATCCGTTCATGCATCGTCTTGATGTCTGCGGCAAGTCCATCAATCTGTGTCCGCATGTCCTGCAGCTGTTCATCCTTCTTGGGGTCGTCGTCGCCGCCTGCCATGGTTAGCGCAAACACAAAACCGATGCCAAAATAGGGGTGTTACGGCTCACAAGGCGCTCACACTAGTGCTGTTATCAATGTCTTATCCGTTCTTACCGAGCACACAGGGGCAACCCGCAACCGACCGGGGGAACTCTCGAAAGATTGGATCAGCGATTGCCTGGGAAACAAAGTTAGCCCGTCGTAGAACTATGTGGAGTTCTGGGTAGGCTGCACTCATGGCTCACAAGGCGCTCACACTAGTGCTGTTATCAATGTCTTATCCGTTCTTACCGAGCACACAGGGGCAACTCGCAACCGACCGGGGGAACTCTCGAAAGATTGGAGCAGCGATTGCCTGGGAAACAAAGTTAGCCCGTCGTAGAACTATGTGGAGTTCTGGGTAGGCTGCACTCATGTCAAGGATTAGCACAATCAAACAATAATGCAAAGTTGAATTATAGTGCTAAACATGAAACAACGCTGCTGGAAACAAGTGGGAAACAAAGGAGGTGGCAAAGAGGGAGAGGGTGCGGCTAAAAAGGCAAATTCTTGATTGGTTTGGATCTGTTTTTTTTTCCAAGAGTCCCCAAAAACTGATAATATGAACAGAGAGGAACTCAAACATCAAAAGATGGCACACACTTTTTCTGAAAGTACAGGGGTATTAACAGACCCTAGTTTCGCCACCACCGTTCCGCTGTTCGGCCACCGTCCCCTTCGCGCGAATACCCGGCTTGGTAGCCACCAGACCACCTTACCGGAATACCCCTGTACTTTCAGAAAAAAGTGTGTGCCGTCTTTTGATGTTTGAGATCCTCTCTGTTCATATTATCAGTTTTTGCGGACTCTTGGAAAAAAAAAAACAGATCCAAACCAATCAAGAATTTGCCTTTTTAGCCGCACCCTCTCCCTCTTTGCCACCTCCTTTGTTTTCCACTTGTTTCCAGCAGCGTTGTTTCGTGTTTAGCACTATAATCCAACTTTGCATTATTGTTTGATTGTGCTAATCCTTGACTTGAGTGCAGCCTACCCAGAACTCCACATAGTTCTACGATGGGCTAACTTTGTTTCCCAGGCAATCGCTGCTCCAATCTTTCAAGAGTTCCCCCGATCGGTTGCGGGTCGCCCCTGTGTGCTCGGTAAGAACGGATAAGACATTGATAACAGAACTAGTGTGAGCGCCTTGTGAGCCGTTACACCCCTATTTTGACATCGGTTTTGTGTTTGCGCTAACCATGGCAGGCGGCGACGACGACGCCAAGAAGGATGAACAGCTGCAGGACATGCAGACATAGATTGATGGACTTGCCGCAGACATCAAGACGATGCATGAACGGATGGATTCCACGGTCGCTACGGCGAACGAACGGTTCGATCAGCTTGACCTCTCACAGACAGCCACCAAGACCACGCTCGACACCATCATGTCACGCCTCGATGCTTTGAACACGATGGTCACAGAATTCCAGCAGGATTACGGTGGTGACACGGAGCATGACGGTGGACACCGTCAAGGCCGTGCTCGTCGTTGCCATGCCACCACGGTAATGATCCTTTTGCTAAGATAAAATTTAAAATTCCATCTTTTAATGGCAAATATGATCCTGCCGCATATCTTGATTGGGAATTAGAAGTCGAACAGAAATTTGCATGCCATGATATTCCTACTACTTCTCAAGTTAAAGCTGCTATTAGTGAATTTACTGATTTTGCTTTAATTTGGTGGCGTGAATATAAACAAAAACATCCCACTCTAGCTCCAACCACATGGATCAATTAAAAGCTGCTATGCGCCACAGATCTGTACCTTCTTTTTATGCCCGCGATTTGCTTAATAAAATGCAACATTTTTAGCAAGGTTCACAATCTGTAGAGGACTATTACCAGGAATTGCAAAAAGGCATGATTCGTTGTGGGTTAGTTGAGGAAACTGACGCTGCTATGGCACGATTTCATGGTGGTTTAAACCGTGAAATTCAGGATATACTTGATTATAAGGAGTATTATGATATCACCACATTATTTGAATTTGCTTGCAAAGCTGAACGTGAAATACAGGGACGCCATTCGAAGCCATATTCTAACTCTTTTGCAGGACGAAGATCGACATCCGATTCAGCACCCGCACCCCCTGCACCGTCCACGCCCGCCACTACACCGCGTGAGCGGGCAACCACTTCTGCAGGTGCTCCCCCGTCCACAGGCCGCACACGGGATATTCAGTGCTTTCGTTGCCAAGGATTTGGCCACGTGTCTCGGGACTGTCCGAACAAGCGTGTATTGGTCATTCGTGATGATGGTGAGTATTCTTCCGCTAGTGATTCTGAAGATATTCAACACGCTATGCTTGCCACTGACCATGCAGCAAAGGCGGAAGTACATGTCAACCCGGGCGACACCGATAGGTATGAAAGTCTTGTTGTGCAGCGTGTTCTTAGTACACAGGTCGCTCCGCCCGAGAAGAATCAGCGACACACTCTTTTCCATACCAAGGGTGTGGTGCAGGAGCGGTCCATTCGCATTATCCACATCCTTATCACATTCAATGGCTTAATGATGGTGGGAAAATTATAATTACTCGATCGGTCCGTGTTCCTTTCTCCATGGGTGCTTATTCTAATTTTGTCGATTGTGATGTTATTCCCATGGAAGCATGCTCTCTGTTACTTGGGCGACCTTGACAATATGATACTGATAGCTTGCATCATGGTCGTTCAAATCACTATTCTTTCATGTTTAAGGGTCAGAAAATAATTATACATCCAATGACACCTGAACAAATTCTTAAAGATGATCTTGCTAGAGCTGCTAAAACTGCTAAACAACTTGAACCGTCGACCTCTGTTAATTCTGAAATCAAGTTGAATGCTCCTGTTTTGCTTGCTACATGTGCTGATTTCGATGAGTTACGCGATGCTCCTTTACCATGCTATGCCCTTATATGCTCTAGTGTGCTCGTTTCACTTGATGATGCACCATCTTTGGATATTCCCCCTGCGGTTGCTAACATTTTGCAGGAGTACGCTGATGTTTTTCCAAAAGATTTGCCACCGGGACTCCCACCACTTCATGGCATTGAGCACCGGATCGACCTCATTCCCGGCACACAGCTTCTGAATCGCGCACCATACCGTACAAATCTGGATGAGGCGAAGGAAATACAGCGACAGGTACAGGCGTTGCTTGACAAGGGTTATATTCGTGAGTCTCTTAGCCCCTGCTCCGTTCCCGTGTTACTTGTTCCCAAGAAAGATGGATCATGGCGTCTGTGTGTAGATTGTCGTGCTATTAATAACATTACCATTCGCTATCGATACCCTATACCACGCCTTGAAGATCTGCTAGATGAGCTGAGTGGTGCCATTCTTTTCACTAAGGTAGATTTGCGTAGTGGCTACCATCAGATTCGCATGAAATTAGGTGACGAATGGAAAACGGCTTTCAAAACAAAAATTGGGTTATATGAATGGTTGGTTATGCTGTTTGGTTTGACAAATGCTCCCAGCACGTTTATGCGTTTGATGAATGAAGTTCTGCGGCCCTTCATAGGACTGTTTGTAGTTGTCTATTTTGATGACATTCTCATTTACAACAAGTCCATGGAAGAGCATTTAGAACATTTGCGTGCTGTTTTTGATGCATTGCGTGCAGCCCATTTATTTGCTAACATCGAAAAAATGCATGTTTTGCACACAACGTGTTTCGTTTCTTGGCTATGTTGTTACTCCACAGGGCATTGAGGTGGATAGCAGCAAGATCGATGCCATTCGGGCGTGGCCTACACCGACAAAGGTCACACAAATTCGAAGCTTTCTTGGCCTTGCAGGTTTCTACCGCAGGTTTGTTCGTGATTTTAGCTCCATTGCAGCGCCTCTACATGAGCTCACAAAGAAGGATGTTCCCTTTGCTTGGAGTGATTCGCAAGAGGTTGCGTTCAGCACCTTGAAAGATAAGTTAACCAATGCTCCTCTCTTGCAGTTGCCTGATTTTACTAAAGTGTTTGAGCTTGAATGCGATGCTAGCGGTATTGGGCTAAGTGCTGTTTTGTCACAAGAAGGACAGCCGGTTGCTTATTTTAGCGAGAAATTAAGTGGTGCTAGCTTGAATTATTCTACGTATGATAAGGAGCTTTATGCTTTAGTGTGCACTTTGCATACTTGGCAGCACTACCTTTGGCATCGCGAGTTTATAATTCATTCTGATCATGAGGCTTTAAAACATATTCGTACCCAAACAAACCTGAACCGTCGTCATGCTAAATGGGTAGAATTCATTGAGTCTTTCCCTTATATTATTAAACACAAGAGTGGCAAGGAAAATGTTATTGCTGATGCTTTGTCTCGTCGCTATACCATGCTGTCACAGTTAGATTTTAAAATCTTTAGCTTGCAAACTATGAAGAATGAATATGTGGACGATGCTGATTTTAAAGATGCTTTCACCCATTGTATTCATGGCAAACCATGGGGCAAATTTCACATACAGGACGGATTCCTGTTTCGCGCTAACAAGCTGTGTGTTCCAGCAAGCTCGGTTCGTCGTTTGTTATTACAGGAAGCGCATGGAGGCAGCCTCATGGGGCATTTTGGCATCTACAAAACGCATGAGGTGCTGGCTGCCCACTTCTTTTGGCCCCGGATGCGCGCTGATGTTGAGCGCCTTGTTGCACGCTGCACTACTTGCCAGAAAGCTAAGTCACGATTGAACAACCATGGTTTGTACATACCTTTGCCTGTTCCTACTTCTCCTTGGCTTGATATTTCTATGGACTTTGTTTTGGGATTACCTCGAACTAAGAAGGGGAGGGACAATATTTTTGTGGTTGTTGATCGTTTCTTCAAAATGGCTCATTTTATACCTTGTCATAAAACCGATGATGCTACCAATATTGCTGAATTGTTCTTTAGCGAGATTATTCGTTTGCATGGTATTCCAAATACAATAGTCTCTGATCGTGATACTAAGTTTCTCAGTCATTTTTGGAGATCACTGTGGAATAAATTAGGAACTAAATTGCTGTTTAGCACAACTTGTCACCCTCAAACTGATGAACAAACTGAAGTGGTTAATCAAACTTTGTCAACCATGCTTAGGGCTGTTTTAGATAAAAATTTGAAACGTTGGGAAGATTGCTTGCCTCATGTTGAGTTTGCTTATAATCATGCAACGCATTCTTCTACAAAGATGTGTCCCTTTCAGGTTGTTTATGGTTATATTCCTCGGGCGCCTATTGATTTGTTTGCGCTTGATGCTGAGGGCACACATAGATGTCGCTGCACATGTTGATCAAATGATTAGCTTGCATGAGCAAACTCAACAAAACATTGCTGCTGCTAATGCTAAATATCAGGTTGCGGGTAGTAAAGGGAGACAACATGTTACTTTTGAACCGGGTGATCTGGTTTGGTTGCATTTGAGAAAAGATCGTTTTCCTGCTTTACGTCATTCTAAATTGATGCCACGTGCTACTGGTCCTTTTAAAGTGCTAACCAAAATTAATGATAATGCTTATATCCTTGACCTGCCTGTGGAGTTTGGTGTTTCCATGAGTTTTAATGTTGCAGATTTGAAACGGTATGCGGGTGAAGATGAGGAGTTGCCGTCGAGGACGATTTCAGTTCAAGAAGAGGAGGATGATGAGGACACCACGCGTACATCTACACCAGCAGCACCTCAGGCGCCTCCAGTTACTCCTCCACCACAGGCGTCTACAGTTGATCATCCAGTTGGGCCAATCACTCGGGCCCGTGCAAGAGAATTAAACTTCATTATGCTGTTAAGGAACGAAGGCCCAGCAGAATAAGAAGATGGGCCAACAGAGTAGTCCAAGGTGGGGCGCCTAGGGTTTGGAGCCGCAGCCCTTTCTTTGGGCACGCACCACTCTCCTGCTGCCGCCCTTTTATTTAGTCGTAGTTGCTTTTGTTTACAACTTGACTTTTGTTTTACATCTAGCTTTAGCTACTCTCAAACACGCGCCAATATGCGCTGTCTCGTGTAATTGAGAACTCCACCTTCGAGGGATAATAAGATTGCTCGCGTCTTTTTCTTGTTCGTTCTTCGATTGCGTGCAGGAATTGATCTTCATGATCAGGCTGACCTCGTACCGGCGAGGTTAGTAACCATTGGGAGTTGGTTCAGCGATTGCATTGGCGCTTCGAGTTCGCTCGTCGTAGTCAGATCGTGAGGGTCTACTACCACCAAATCAAAATTATCTCCACTCACCGAAAGATCGGGCACTCCCCCTCTATCACTTTTGCTCCACTCATTGTTTCTTCTCAGCTTGCCAGAGCGACGGGGGCTTAGGAGGAGAAGAGCATTGTTGGATCATCTGGAATTGATGGCCTTTCTCCCCCAAGCTTGAGCCTTGCCGTCGCTCGTCGCTTGAAGCCAAGTGTGAGTGTTGAATCATCCCTCAAAGTGTGTTATAACTCCATGTCCTTAGACACTGTTCATCCTCTGTTCTTAAATTTGTCAGAGAGGGCACTTGATTCTAGATCCATTGAGCAAAGATCTCTCCTTTGCATTCTACTTTTCTTTGGACTGTCCAATCTAGGAGATGAGGATATAGATAGTTGCATGATCTTCTTTCATCAACCATTATTGATTTTTGTTGAGTCTTAGTTGATGAATTGATGTTCATTGGAGATGTAGACTCGAGTTCTTCCTTGATGGTCTTTGTCTTATAGCAGCATGGCGAAGAGTTGTTCAGTCAATGATACGCCATCCGTCTTGATGATCAAGGAAGGAGCTCCATTAATATTTGCATGCAGGCTTCATTTCCAATGGCTTAGGGACATCGTCTTGCAACTATAATCATGGTCTTTCAAGGATTGGTCAGTAGTTAGCCCTTGATTGGTGATTAGTTGACACAAGGATGCATGCTATCATGCCATCCTTGTCCTTGCCGCTGACGTGCAAGATGGTGTCTTCAAGAACAATGAGAGCATGTCTTTTGTTGCTAAAATGAGGTGAGTTGTGCCCTGCTCCTCATCGGCATCCTAGCTTGAGTTTTGGGAAGGCTCAATGCTAGGTTGTCTTCACACTGCTTATGACATGTTGCTTTATTCATCCACTTCCATTAAGTGAGTGCTTTTGTTGTAGATTCTTCGTATGACACTCGTCTCTTCTTTGTTCATCACTAAAGTGGTGGCTTGTCAAACCAAACCATGAACAGGCACATCATAATATCTTTCTTTCCTGCAAAATATTAGTGGACACATACCCGAAGGATTGCAACGATTTTAAACTATGGGCTATTATCCACTATTTATTTGAATTTCATCTATGCTAATAAAGAGATGGTTTTCGAGTTACTTTAGCATAAGATTTATTTATCATGTTTTCTAACAACCCCTTTTTTGGCACTTTAACATGGTTCAAGGCAAAGGTAACTTGCAACAAAAGATAATGTGAATGATATTTGATACTTACAATTCTTCCTTGGATGATGAATGAGCTGTATCTTTTGTGCAAAGTTGTTGGAGTTCATCATATGCCTTGCTTCATCTTCGAAGTGAGTTCATCTCTTGACTTACCCAAATTGGATTTGAGAGTTTTCTGTAGGGGTAAGTCTAACAAAATAACTAGTATCTACTAAAGCACAATTTTAGTTCAATAACCAAATTAGACTCCATGTCTTAATTGGGTTAAGGAAGACAATTTAACCTAAGCACCACGCTTAATTTTAATTGCCTTTGGAAGGACCCTCGAAGCACTTCCAAACCAAAGCATACTCTAGTAGACAAAGGTAGCATGAAAGCACTATAGAGATTTACTCAATTAGAGACGAAGGAGCATGATCATGGTGAGGAATATTTTTTTCTTTTTAGATGACATGGATGCATGTAGGAAACTAAACATGCAATGAATTTGATATTAGAAAATTTAAACTAAATGGAGTGAATGCATAAATTGTTAAAAGTAAACATGTAGTGGGATGCAAGAATTAAAAGATAACTACTCATAAATTTAAAGTCCATGAGCAAGACTATCGCACCTTTTCTTGATCATACTTACCATGACTCACATGAAGTACGATCTCCAAATGGACCGAACAGAGCTCCACCAGACCCTCGTCACCTAGAAGTACGATCGGGTGCATCTAAAACGATTTATGACCCTATGGTACGTTTGATGCAAACCGAGTACCTATCTTGCACCGACACTAAAACTCTCTCAAAACAGATCAAAATGAGATTCTACATGACCCACGTCACCTAGGAGTTCCATTGGTTGCCTCCAATTCTATTTCCGAGCCTACAGTATGTTCGACGCGAATCTTGCACCAATCTTGCATCAAGAGTTGCACTATCTCCAAACAGACTGAACCGAGCTTCCAATTGAGCCCCGTCACCTAGGAGACCTAAACGATTTATGAGCCTGTGGTACGTTTGACACAAACCGAGCACCTATCTTGCACCGATGCTAACACTGTCTCAAAATAGATCAAAATGAGATTCTACATGACCCAAATCACCTAGGAGTTCCATCAATCGCCTCCAATTCTATTTTCGAGCCTAAATTAGTTCAACGCAAACCGTGCACCAATCTTGCTTCAAGAGTAGCACTATCACCAAACGGACCGAATCGAGCTTCCACTTGAGCCTCATCTCCTAGGAGACCCATCGAGTGCATCCAAAACAATTTCTATGGCTACGGTATGTTCGGTGCAAACCATGCACCTATCTTGCATTGACACTAACACTGTCTCCAAACGGACTAAAACGAGATTCCACACAACTCACGTCACTTACGAGTTCCATCGGGTGCGTGCAAAAATATTTCTGAGCCTATGGTTCGTTCCTTGCAAACCATGCACCTATCTTGCGTCATGATTAGCACTATCTCCAAACAGACCGAACCGAGCTTCCACTTGACTCACGTCACCTAGGTGTACCATCAAGTGCGTCTAAAACAATTTATGAGCCTATGGTACATTTGACACAAACCGAGCAACTATCTTGCACCGACGCTGGCACTATCTCAAAACAGATCGAAACGAGATTCCACATTACCCACGTCAACTAGGAGTTTCATCGGGTGCCTCCAATACTATTTCCGAGCCTACGGTACGTTCGACGCAAACTGTGCACCAATCTTGCATCAAGAGTTGCACTATCTCCAAACAAACCGAACCAACCTTCCACTTGAGCCTCATCACCTAGGAGTCCCATCCAGTGCATCCAAAATGATTTCTATGCCTATGGTATGTTCAATGCAAATCGTGCACCTATCTTGCATCAAGATTAGCACTATCTCCAAATGGACCGAACCGAGCACCACCAGACCCTCGCCACCTCAGAGTATCATTGGGTGCGTCTAAAACGATTTATGAGCCTATGGTATGTTTAACGCAAATCGAGCACCTATCTTGCACCGATGCTAACACTATCTCAAAACAGATCGAAACGAGATTCCACATGACTCACGTCACCTAGGAGTTCCATCGGGTGCCTCCAATACTATTTCCGAGCCTACGGTATGTTCGATGCAAACTATGCACTAATCTTGCATCAAGAGTACCACTATCGACAAACAGACCGAACCGAGCTTCCACTTGAGCCTCGTCACCTAGGAGTCCCATCGAGTGCGTCCAAAATGATTTCTATGCTTATGGTACGTTCGTTGCAAACCTTGCACCTATCTTGCACTGACACTAATACTGTGTCCAAATGGACTAAAACAAGATTCCACACGACCCACATCACTTACGAGTTCCATCGGGTGCGTCCAAAACTATTTATGCACCTATCTTTTGTTAAGATTAGCACTATCTCCAAACGGACCGAACAGAGCTCCACTAGACCCTCATCACCTAGGAGAACCTTCAGGTGCATCTAAAACAATTTATGAGCCCATGGTACGTTTGACGCAAACTGAGCACCTATCTTGCACCGACGCTAACACTATCTCAAAACAGAACGAAACAAGATTCAACATGACCCACGTCACCTAGGAGTTCCATCGGGTGCCTCCAATACTATTTTCGAGCCTACTGTATATTCAACACAAACCATGCCACAATCTTGCAACAAGAGTAGCAATATCTCAAAACAGACCGAACCGAGCTTTCACTTGAGCCACGTCTCCTAGGAGATCCATCGAGTGCGTCTAAAATGATTTCTATGCCTACGGTATGTTTGGTGCAAACCGTGCACCTATCTTGCACTGACACTAACACGGTCTCCACACGGACTAAAACGAGCTTTCACACAACCCACGTCACTTACGAGTTCCATCGGGTGCGTCCAAAACTATTTTATGAGCCTATGGTTCATTCCGTGCAAACCGTGCACCAACCTTGCATTAAGATTAGCACTATCTCCAAACGGACCAACAGAGCTCCACCAAACCCTCGCCACCTAGGAGTACCATCGGGTGCGTCTAAAACGATTTATGAGCCTATGGTATGTTTGATGCAAACTGAGCACCAATCTTGCAGCGACGCTAACACTATATGAAAATAGATCAAAACGAGATTCCACATGACCCACGTCACCTAGGAGTTCCATCGGTTGCCTCCAATTCTATTTCTGAGCCTACAGTATGTTCGACGCAAATCTTGCACCAATCTTGCATCAAGAGTTGCACTATCTCCAAACAGACTGAACCGAGCTTCCAATTGAGCCCCGTCACCTAGGAGTCCTATCGAGTGTGTCCTAAACCTTCTATGCATATGGTATGTTTGGTGCAAACCGGGCAGCTATCTTGCACTGACACTAACAATCTCTCCAAACGTACTAAAACGAGATTCCACACGACCCACGTCAGTTACGATTTCCATCGGGTGCATCCAAAACTATTTATGAGCCTATGGTACGTTCATTGCAAACCATGCACCTAACTTGCATCAAGATTAGCACTATCTCCAAACGGACCGAACAGAACTCCACCAGACCCTCATCACCTAGAAGTACCATTGGGTGTGTCTAAAACGATTTATGAGCCTGTGGTACGTTTGACGCAAACCGAGCACCTATCTTGCACCGATGCTAACACTGTCTCAAAATAGATCGAAATGAGATTCTACATGACCCAAATCACCTAGGAGTTCCATCAATCGCCTCCAATTCTATTTTCGAGCCTAAATTACGTTCAACGCAAACCGTGCACCAATCTTGCATCAAGAGTAGCACTATCACCAAACGGACCGAATCGAGCTTCCACTTGAGCCTCATCTCCTAGGAGACCCATCGAGTGCATCCAAAACAATTTCTATGCCTACGGTATGTTCGGTGCAAACCATGCACCTATCTTGCATTGACACTAACACTGTCTCCAAACGGACTAAAACGAGATTCCACACAACTCACGTCACTTACGAGTTCCATCGGGTGCGTGCAAAAATATTTCTGAGCCTATGGTTCGTTCCTTGCAAACCATGCACCTATCTTGCGTCATGATTAGCACTATCTCCAAACAGACCGAACCGAGCTTCCACTTGACTCACGTCACCTAGGTGTACCATCAAGTGCGTCTAAAACAATTTATGAGCCTATGGTACATTTGACACAAACCGAGCAACTATCTTGCACCGACGCTGGCACTATCTCAAAACAGATCGAAACGAGATTCCACATTACTCACGTCAACTAGGAGTTTCATCGGGTGCCTCCAATACTATTTTCGAGCCTACGGTACGTTCGACGCAAACTGTGCACCAATCTTGCATCAAGAGTTGCACTATCTCTAAACAAACCGAACCAACCTTCCACTTGAGCCTCATCACCTAGGAGTCCCATCCAGTGCGTCCAAAATGATTTCTATGCCTATGGTATGTTCAATGCAAATCGTGCACCTATCTTGCATCAAGATTAGCACTATCTCCAAATAGACCGAACCGAGCACCACTAGACCCTCGCCACCTCGGAGTATCATTGGGTGCGTCTAAAACGATTTATGAGCATATGGTATGTTTAACGCAAATCGAGCACCTATCTTGCACCGATGCTAACACTATCTCAAAACAGATCAAAACGAGATTCCACATGACTCACGTCACCTAGGAGTTCCATCGGGTGCCTCCAATACTGTTTCCGAGCCTACGGTATGTTCGATGCAAACTATGCACTAATCTTGCATCAAGAGTACCACTATCGACAAACAGACCGAACCGAGCTTCCACTTGAGCCTCGTCACCTAGGAGTCCCATCGAGTGCGTCCAAAATGATTTCTATGCCTATGGTACGTTCGTTGCAAACCTTGCACCTATCTTGCACTGACACTAATACTATGTCCAAATGGACTAAAACAAGATTCCACACGACCCACATCACTTACGAGTTCCATCGGGTGCGTCCAAAACTATTTATGCACCTATCTTTTGTTAAGATTAGCACTATCTCCAAACGGACCGAACAGAGCTCCACTAGACCCTCATCACCTAGGAGAACCTTCAGGTGCATCTAAAACAATTTATGAGCCCATGGTACGTTTGACGCAAACTGAGCACCTATCTTGCACCGACGCTAACACTATCTCAAAACAGAACGAAACAAGATTCAACATGACCCACGTCACCTAGGAGTTACATCGGGTGCCTCCAATACTATTTTCGAGCCTACTGTATATTCAACACAAACCATGCCACAATCTTGCAACAAGAGTAGCAATATCTCAAAACAGACCGAACCGAGCTTTCACTTGAGCCACATCTCCTAGGAGATCCATCGAGTGCGTCTAAAATGATTTCTATGCCTACGGTATGTTTGGTGCAAACCATGCACCTATCTTGCACTGACACTAACACGGTCTCCACACGGACTAAAACGAGCTTTCACACAACCCACGTCACTTACGAGTTCCATCGGGTGCGTCCAAAACTATTTTATGAGCCTATGGTTCATTCCGTGCAAACCATGCACCAACCTTGCATTAAGATTAGCACTATCTCCAAACGGACCAACAGAGCTCCACCAAACCCTCGCCACCTAGGAGTACCATCGGGTGCGTCTAAAACGATTTATGAGCCTATGGTATGTTTGATGCAAACTGAGCACCAATCTTGCAGCGACGCTAACACTATATGAAAATAGATCAAAACGAGATTCCACATGACCCACGTCACCTAGGAGTTTCATCAGGTGCCTTCAATACTATTTCCGAGCCTACAGTACGTTTGACACCAATCGAGCACCTATCTTGCACTATCTCAAAACGAACCGAACCGAGATTCCACTTGAGCCTCGTCACCTAGGAGTCCCATCGAGTGCGTCCAAAATGATTTCTATGCCTATGGTATGTTTGGTACAAACCATGCATCTATCTTACACTGACACTAACACGCTGTTCAAACAGACTAAAACGAGATTCCACACGACCCACGTAAGTTCCAATTTCCATCGGGTGCATCCAAAACTATTTATGAGCCTATGGTACGTTCAGTGCAAACCATGCATCTATCTTGCATCAAGATTAGTACTATCTCCAAATGGACCGAACAGAGCTCCACCAGACCCTCGTCACCTAGAAGTACCATAGGGTGCATCTAAAACGATTTATGAACCTATGGTACGTTTGACGCAAACCGAGTACCTATCTTGCACCGACACTAAAACTGTCTCAAAACAGATCAAAATGAGATTCTACATGACCCACGTCACCTAGGAGTTCCATCGGTTGCCTCCAATTCTATTTCCGAGCCTACAATACGTTCAACGCAAATCTTGCACCAATCTTGCATCACGAGTTGCACTATCTCCAAATAGACCGAACCGAGCTTCCAATTGAGCCCCGTCACCTAGGAGTCCTATCGAGTGTGTCCTAAACGATTTCTATGCCTATGGTATGTTTGGTGCAAACCGGGCAGCTATCTTGCACTGACACTAACAATCTCTCCAAACGGACTAAAACGAGATTCCACACGACCCACGTCAGTTACGATTTCCATCGGGTGCATCCAAAACTATTTATGAGCCTGTGGTACGTTCATTGCAAACCATGCACCTATCTTGCATCAAGATTAGCACTATCTCCAAAAGGACCAAACAGAACTCCACCAGACCCTCATCACCTAGAAGTACCATCGGGTGTGTCTAAAACGATTTATGAGCCTGTGGTACGTTTGACGCAAACCGAGCACCTATCTTGCACCGATGCTAACACTGTCTCAAAATAGATTGAAATGAGATTCTACATGACCCAAATCACCTAGGAGTTCCATCGATCGCCTCCAATTCTATTTTCGAGCCTAAATTACGTTCGACGCAAACCGTGCACCAATCTTGCATCAAGAGTAGCACTATCACCAAACAGACCGAATCGAGCTTCCACTTGAGCCTCATCTCCTAGGAGACCCATCGAGTGCATCCAAAACAATTTCTATGCCTACGGTATGTTCGGTGCAAACCATGCACCTATCTTGCACTGACACTAACATTGTCTCCAAACGGACTAAAACGAGATTCCACACAACTCACGTCACTTACGAGTTCCATCGGGTGCGTCCAAAAATATTTTTGAGCATATGGTTCGTTCCGTGCAAACCATGCACCTATCTTGCGTCATGATTAGCACTATCTCCAAACAGACCGAACCGAGCTTCCACTTGACTCACGTCACCTAGGTGTACCATCAATTGCGTCTAAAACAATTTATGAGCCTATGGTACATTTGACACAAACCGAGAACTATCTTGCACCGACGCTGACACTATCTCAAAACAGATCGAAACGAGATTCCACATTACTCACGTCAACTAGGAGTTTCATCGGGTGCCTCCAATACTATTTCCAAGCCTACGGTACGTTCGACGCAAACTGTGCACCAATCTTGCATCAAGAGTTGCACTATCTCCAAACAGACTGAACCAACCTTCCACTTGAGCCTCATCACCTAGGAGTCCCATCCAGTGCATCCAAAACGATTTCTATGCCTATGGTATGTTCAATGCAAATCGTGCACCTATCTTGCATCAAGATTAGCACTATCTCCAAATGGACCGAACCGAGCACCACCAGACCCTCGCCACCTCGGAGTATCATTGGGTGCGTCTAAAACGATTTATGAGCATATGGTATGTTTAACGCAAATCGAGCACCTATCTTGCACCGATGCTAACACTATCTCAAAACAGATCAAAACGAGATTCCACATGACTCACGTCACCTAGGAGTTCCATCGGGTGCCTCCAATACTATTTCCGAGCCTACGGTATGTTCGATGCAAACTATGCACTAATCTTGCATCAAGAGTACCACTATCGACAAACAGACCGAACCGAGCTTCCACTTGAGCCTCGTCACCTAGGAGTCCCATCGAGTGCGTCCAAAATGATTTCTATGCCTATGGTACGTTCGTTGCAAACCTTGCACCTATCTTGCACTGACACTAATACTGTGTCCAAATGGACTAAAACAAGATTCCACACGACCCACATCACTTACGAGTTCCATCGGGTGCGTCCAAAACTATTTATGCACCTATCTTGTGTTAAGATTAGCACTATCTCCAAACGAACCGAACAGAGCTCCACTAGACCCTCATCACCTAGGGGAACCTTCAGGTGCATCTAAAACAATTTATGAGCCCATGGTACGTTTGACGCAAACTGAGCACCTATCTTGCACCGATGCTAACACTATCTCAAAACAGAACGAAACAAGATTCAACATGACCCACGTCACCTAGGAGTTCATCGGGTGCCTCCAATACTATTTTTGAGCCTACTGTATATTAAACACAAACCATGCCACAATCTTGCATCAAGAGTAGCAATATCTCCAAACAGACCGAACCGAGCTTTCACTTGAGCCACGTCTCCTAGGAGATCCATCGAGTGCGTCTAAAATGATTTCTATGCCTACGGTATGTTTGGTGCAAACCGTGCACCTATCTTGCACTGACACTAACACGGTCTCCACACGGACTAAAACGAGCTTTCACACGACCCACGTCACTTACGAGTTCCATCGGGTGCGTCCAAAACTATTTTATGAGCCTATGGTTCATTCCGTGCAAACCGTGCACCAACCTTGCATTAAGATTAGCACTATCTCCAAACGGACCAACAGAGCTCCACCAAACCCTCGCCACCTAGGAGTACCATCGGGTGCGTCTAAAACGATTTATGAGCCTATGGTATGTTTGATGCAAACTGAGCACCAATCTTGCAGCGACGCTAACACTATATGAAAATAGATCAAAACGAGATTCCACATGACCCACGTCACCTAGGAGTTTCATCAGGTGCCTTCAATACTATTTCCGAGCCTACAGTACGTTTGACACCAATCGAGCACCTATCTTGCACTATCTCAAAACGAACCGAATCGAGATTCCACTTGAGCCTCGTCACCTAGGAGTCCCATCGAGTGCGCCAAAACGATTTCTATGCCTATGGTATGTCTGGTACAAACCATGCATCTATCTTACACTGACACTAACACGATGTCCAAACAGACTAAAACGAGATTCCACACGACCCACGTAAGTTCCAATTTCCATCGGGTGCATCCAAAACTATTTATGAGCCTATGGTACGTTCAGTGCAAACCATGCATCTATCTTGCATCAAGATTAGTACTATCTCCAAATGGACCGAACAGAGCTCCACCAGACCCTCGTCACCTAGAAGTACCATCGGGTGCATCTAAAACGATTTATGAACCTATGGTAGATTTGACACAAACCGAGTACCTATCTTGCACCGACACTAAAACTGTCTCAAAACAGATCAAAATGAGATTCTACATGACCCACGTCACCTAGGAGTTCCATCCGTTGCCTCCAATTCTATTTCCGAGCCTACAGTACGTTCAACGTAAATCTTGCACCAATCTTGCATTAAGAGTTGCACTATCTCCCAACAGACCGAACCGATCTTCCAATTGAGCCCCGTCACCGAGGAGTCCTATCGAGTGTGTCCTAAACGATTTCTATGCCTATGATATGTTTGGTGCAAACCGGGCAGCTATCTTGCACTGACACTAACAATCTCTCCAAACGGACTAAAACGAGATTCCACATGACCCACGTCAGTTACGATTTCCATCGGGTGCATCCAAAACTATTTATGAGCCTGTGGTACGTTCATTGCAAACCATGCACCTATCTTGCATCAAGATTAGCACTATCTCCAAACGGACCGAACAGAACTCCACCAGACCCTCATCACCGAGAAGTACCATCGGGTATGTCTAAAACGATTTATGAGCCTGTGGTATGTTTGACGCAAACCGAGCACCTATCTTGCACCGATGCTAACACTGTCTCAAAATAGATTGAAATGAGATTCTACATGACCCAAATCACCTAGGAGTTCCATCGATCGCCTCCAATTCTATTTTCGAGCCTAAATTACGTTCGACGCAAACCGTGCACCAATCTTGCATCAAGAGTAGCACTATCACCAAACGGACCGAATCGAGCTTCCACTTGAGCCTCATCTCCTAGGACACCCATCGAGTGCATCCAAAACAATTTCTATGCCTACGGTATGTTCGGTGCAAACCATGCACCTATCTTGCACTGACACTAACATTGTCTCCAAACGGACTAAAACGAGATTCCACACAACTCACGTCACTTACGAGTTCCATCGGGTGCGTCCAAAAATATTTTTGAGCATATGGTTCGTTCCGTGCAAACCATGCACCTATCTTGCGTCATGATTAGCACTATCTCCAAACAGACCGAACCGAGCTTCCACTTGACTCACGTCACCTAGGTGTACCATCAATTGCGTCTAAAACAATTAATGAGCCTATGGCACATTTGACACAAACCGAGAACTATCTTGCACCGACGCTGACACTATCTCAAACACAGATCGAAACGAGATTCCACATTACTCACGTCAACTAGGAGTTTCATCGGGTGCCTCCAATACTATTTCCAAGCCTACGGTACGTTCGACGCAAACTGTGCACCAATCTTGCATCAAGAGTTGCACTATCTCCAAACAGACTGAACCAACCTTCCACTTGAGCCTCGTCACCTAGGAGTCCCATCTAGTGCATCCAAAACGATTTCTATGCCTATGGTATGTTCGATGCAAATCGTGCACCTATCTTGCGTCAAGATTAGTAGTACCTCCAAACAGACTGAACAGAGCTCCACCAGACCCTCGCCACCTCGGAGTATCATTGGGTGCATCTAAAACGATTTATGAGCCTATGGTATGTTTAACACAAATCGAGCACCTATCTTGCACCGATGCTAACACTGTCTCAAAACAGATCGAAACGAGATTCCACATGACTCACGTCACCTAGGAGTTCCATCGGGTGCCTCCAATACTATTTCTGAGCCTACGGTATGTTCGATGCAAACTGTGCACTAATCTTGCATCAAGAGTACCACTATCGACAAACTGACCGAACCGAGCTTCCACTTGAGCCTCGTCACCTAGGAGTCCCATCGAGTGCGTCCAAAATGATTTCTATGCCTATGGTACGTTCGTTGCAAACCTTGCACCTATCTTGCACTAACACTAACACTGTGTCCAAATGGACTAAAATAAGATTCCACACGACCCACATCACTTACGAGTTACATCGGGTGCGTCCAAAACTATTTATGCACCTATCTTGTGTTAAGATTAGCACTATCTCCAAACGGACCGAACAGAGCTCCACTAGACCCTCATCACCTAGGAGAACCTTCGGGTGCATCTAAAACGATTTATGAGCCCATGGTACGTTTGACGAAAACCCAGCACCTATCTTGCACCGACGCTAACACTATCTCGAAACAGAACGAAACAAGATTCAACATGACCCACGTCACCTAGGAGTTCCATCGGGTGCCTCCAATACTATTTTTGAGCCTACTATACATTCAACACAAACCATGCCACAATCTTGCATCAAGAGTAGCACTATCTCCAAACAGACCGAACCGAGCTTTCACTTGAGCCACGTCTCCTAGGAGATCCATCGAGTGCGTCCAAAATGATTTCAATGCCTACGGTATGTTTGGTGCAAACCGTGCACCTATCTTGCACTGACACTAACATGGTCTCCACACGGACTAAAACGAGCTTTCACACGACCCACGTCACTTACGAGTTCCATCGGGTGCGTCCAAAACTATTTTATGAGCCTATGGTTCATTCCGTGCAAATTGTGCACCAACCTTGCATTAAGATTAGCACTATCTCCAAATGGACCAACAGAGCTCCACCAAACCCTCGCCACCTAGGAGTACCATCGGGTGCGTCTAAAACGATTTATGAGCCTATGGTATGTTTGACGCAAACTGAGCACCAATCTTGCAGCGACACTAACACTATATGAAAATCGATCAAAACGAGATTCCACATGACCCACGTCACCTAGGAGTTTCATCAGGTGCCTTCAATACTATTTCCGAGCCTACAGTACGTTTGACACCAACCGAGCACCTATCTTGCACTATCTCAAAACGAACCGGACCGAGATTCCACTTGAGCCTCGTCACCTAGGAGTCCCATCGAGTGCGTCCAAAACGATTTCTATGCCTATGGTATGTTTGGTACAAACCGTGCACCTATCTTACACTGACACTAACATGATGTCCAAACAGACTAAAACGAGATTCCAAATGACCCACGTAAGTTCCAATTTCCATCAGGTGCATCCAAAACTATTTATGAGCCTATGGTACGTTCAGTGCAAACCATGCATCTATCTTGCATCAAGATTAGTACTATCTCCGAATGGACCGAACAGAGCTCCACTAGACCCACGCCACCTAGGAGTTTCATCAGGTGCCTTCAATACTATTTCCGTGCCTACAGTACGTTTGACACCAACCGAGCACCTATCTTGCACTATCTCAAAACGAACCGAACCGAGATTCCACTTGAGCCTCGTCACCTAGGAGTCCCATCGAGTGTGTCCAAAATGATTTCTATGCCTATGGTATGTTTGGTACAAACCGTGCACCTATCTTACACCGACACTAACACGATGTCCAAACAGACTAAAACGAGATTCCAAACGACCCACGTAAGTTCCAATTTCCATCAGGTGCATCCAAAACTATTTATGAGCCTATGGTACGTTCAGTGCAAACCATGCATCTATCTTGCATCAAGATTAGTACTATCTCCGAATGGACCGAACAGAGCTCCACCACACCCTCGTCACCAAGAAGTACCATCGGGTGCATCTAAAACGATTTATGAACCTATGGTACATTTGACGCAAACCGAGCACCTATCTTGCATCGATGCTAACACTGTCTCAAAATAGATCGAAATGAGATTCTACATGACCCAACTCACCTAGGAGTTCCATCGATCGCCTCCAATTCTATTTTCGAGCCTAAATTACGTTCGATGCAAACCGTGCACCAATCTTGCATCAAGAGTAGCACTAACACCAAATAGACCGAATCGAGCTTCCACTTGAGCAACATCTCCTAGGAGACCCATCGAGTGCATCCAAAACAATTTCTATGCCTACGGTATGTTCGGTGCAAACCATGCACCTATCTTGCACTGACACTAACACTGTCTCCAAACAGACTAAAACGAGATTCCACACAACTCACGTCACTTACGAGTTCCATCGGGTGCGTCCAAAAGTATTTCTAAGCCTATGGTTCGTTCCGTGCAAACCATGCACCTATCTTGCGTCATGATTAGCACTATCTCCAAACAGACTGAACCGAGCTTCCACTTGACTCACGTCACCTAGGTGTACCATCAAGTGTGTCTAAAACAATTTATGAGCCTACGGTACATTTGACACAAACCGAGCAACTATCTTGCACCGATGCTAACACTATCTCAAAACAGATCGAAACGAGATTCCACATGACTCACGTCAACTAGGAGTTCCATCGGGTGCCTCCAATACTATTTCCAAGCCTACGGTACGTTCGACACAAACTATGCACCAATCTTGCATCAAGAGTTGCACTATCTCCAAACAGACCGAACCGACCTTCCACTTGGGCCTCGTCACCTAGGAGTCCCATCCTGATAGAGGGGGAGTGCCCGATCTTTCGGTGAGTGGAGATAATTTCGATTTGGTGGAAGTAGACCCTCACGATCTGACTACGACGAGCGAACCCGAAGCACCAATGCAATCGCTGAACCAACTCCCAATGGTTACCAACCTCGCCGGTGCGAGATCAGCCTGATCACGAAGATCAATTCCTGTACGCAATCGAAGAACGAACAAGAAAAAGACGCGAGCAATCTTATTATCACTCGAAGGTGGAGTTCTGAATTACACGAGACAGCGCAGATTGGCGCGTGTTCGAAAGTAGCTAAAGCTAGATGTAAAACAAAACTCAAGTTGTAAACAAAAGAGACTCCGACTAAATAAAAGGGCGACGGCAGGAGAGTGGCACGCGCCCAAAGAAAGGGCTGTGGCTCCAAACCCTAGGCGCCCCACCTTGGGCTGCCCCGTTGGTCCATCTTCTTATTCTGCTAGGCCTTTGTTCCTTAAGAGCATGATGAAGTTTAATTCTCTTGCACGGGCCCGAGTGATTGGCCCAACTAGATGATCAACTATAGGTGCCTGCGGTGGAGGAGTAACTGGAGGCGCCTGAGGTGCTGCTGGTGTAGATGTACTCGTGGTGTCCTCATCATCCTCCCCTTCTTGAACTGAAGTCGTCCTCGACGGCAACTCCTCATTTTCGCCCGCATACAGTTTCAAATCTGTAACATTAAAACTCGTGGAAACACCAAACTCCGCAGGCAGGTCAAGGATTTGCATTATCATTAATTTTGGTTAGCACTTTAAAAAGGACCAGCAGCACATGGCATCAATTTAGAACGACGTAAAGCAGGAAAACGATCCTTTCTCAAATGCAACCAAACCAGATCACCCGGTTCAAAAGTAACATGTTGTCTCCCTTTACTACCCGCAACCTGATATTTAGCATTAGCAGCAGCAATGTTTTGTTGAGTTTGCTTATGCAAGCTAATCATTTGATCAACATGTGCAGCGGCATCTATGTGTGGGGCGTCCTCAGCATCAAGCGCAAACAAATCAATAGGCGCCCGAGGAATATAATCATAAACATCCTGAAAGGGACACATCTTTGTAGAAGAATGCGTTGCATGATTATAAGCAAACTCAACATGAGGCAAGCAATCTTCCCAACGTTTCAAATTTTTATCTAAAACAGCCCTAAGCATGGTTGACAAAGTTCGATTAACCACTTCAGTTTGTCCATCAGTTTGAGGGTGATAAGTTGTGCTAAACAGCAATTTAGTTCCCAATTTATTCCACAGTGATCTCCAAAAATGACTTAGGAACTTAGCATCACGATCAGAGACTATTGTATTTGGAATACTATGCAAACGAATAATCTCGCTAAAGAACAATTCAGCAATATTGCTAGCATCATCAGTTTTATGACAAGGTATAAAATGAGCCATTTTGGAGAAACGATCAACAACCACAAAAATACTGTCCCTCCCCTTCTTAGTTCGAGGTAATCCCAAAACAAAGTCCATAGAAATATCAAGCCAAGGGGAAGAGGAACAGGCAAAGGTATGTACAAACCATGGTTGTTCAATCGTGACTTAGCTTTCTGGCAAGTAGTGTAGCGTGCAACAAGGCGCTCAACATCAGCGCGCATCCGGGGCCAAAAGAAGTGGGCAGCCAGCACCTCATGTGTTTTGTAGACGCCAAAATGCCCCATGAGACCGCCTCCATGTGCTTCCTGTAATAACAAACGACGAACCGAGCATGCTGGAACACACAGCTTGTTAGCGCGAAACATGAATCCGTCCTGTATGTGAAATTTGCCCCATGGTTTGCCATGAATACAATGGGTGAAAGCAACTTTAAAATCAGCATCGTCCACATATTGTTTCTTCATAGTTTGCAAGCCAAAGATTTTAAAATCTAACTGTGATAGCACGGTATAGCGCGCGAGACAAAGCATCAGCAATAACATTTTCCTTCCCTCTCTTGTGTTTAATAATGTAAGGGAAAGACTCAATGAATTCTACCCATTTAGCATGACGACGGTTCAGGTTTGTTTGGGTACGAATATGTTTTAAAGCCTCATGATCAGAATGAATTATAAACTCGCGATGCCAAAGGTAGTGCTGCCAAGTATGCAAAGTGCGCACTAAAGCATAAAGCTCCTTATCATACATAGAATAATTCAAGCTAGCACCACTTAATTTCTCGCTAAAATAAGCAACAGGCTTTCCTTCTTGTAACAAAACAGCACCTAGCCCAATACCGCTAGCATCGCATTCAAGCTCAAACACTTTAGTAAAATTAGGCAACTGCAAGAGAGGAGCATTGGTTAACTTATCTTTCAAGGTGCTGAACGCAACCTCTTGCGAATCACTCCAAGCAAAGGGAACATCCTTCTTGGTAAGCTCATGTAGAGGCACTGCAATGGAGCTAAAATCACGAACAAACCTGCGGTAGAAACCTGCAAGGCCAAGAAAGCTTCGAATTTGTGTGACCGTTGTCGGTGTAGGCCACGCCCGAATGGCATCGATCTTGCTGCTATCCACCTCAATGCCCTGTGGAGTAACAACATAGCCAAGAAACGAAACACGTTGTGTGCAAAACATGCATTTTTCGATGTTAGCAAATAAATGGGCTGCACACAATGCATCAAAAACAGCACGCAAATGTTCTAAATGCTCTTCCATGGACTTGCTGTAAATGAGAATGTCATCAAAATAGACAACTACAAACAGTCCTATGAAGGGCCACAGAACTTCATTCATCAAACGCATAAATGTGTTGGGAGCATTTGTCAAACCAAACGGCATAACCAACCATTCATATAACCCAAATTTTGTTTTGAAAGCCGTTTTCCATTCATTACCTAATTTCATGCGAATCTGATGATAGCTACTACGCAAATCTACCTTAGTGAAAAGAATGGAACCACTCAGCTCATCTAGCATATCTTCAAGGCGTGGTATAGGGTATCGGTAGCGAATGGTAATGTTATTAATAGCACGACAATCTACACACATACGCCATGATCCATCTTTCTTTGGAACAAGTAACACAGGAATGGAGCAGGGGCTAAGAGACTCACGAATATAACCCTTGTCAAGCAACGCCTGTACCTATCGCTGTATTTCCTTCGCCTCATCCGGATTTGTACGGTATGGTGCGCGGTTCGGAAGCTGTGTGCCGGGAATGAGGTCGATCTGGTGCTCAGTGCCACGAAGTGGTGGGAGTCCCGATGGCAAATATTTTGGAAAGACATCAGCGTACTCTTGCAAAATGTTAGCAATCGCAGGGGGAATATCCAAAGATGGTGCAGCATCAAGTGAAACGAGCACACTAGAGCATATAAGGGCATAGCATGGCAAAGGAGCATCGTGTAACTCATCGAAATCAGCACGTGTAGCAAGCAAAACAGGAGCATTCAACTTGATTTTAGAATTAACAGAGGTCAACGGTTCAAGTTGCTTAGCAGTTTTAGCAGCTCTAGCAAGATCATCTTTAAGAATTTGTTCAGGTGTCATTGGATGTATAATTATTTTTTGACCCTTAAAAATGAAAGAATAGTGATTTGAACGACCATGATGCAAGCTATCAGTATCATATTGCCAAGGTCGCCCAAGTAACAGAGAGCATGCTTCCATGGGAATAACATCACAATCGACAAAATCAGAATAAGCACCCATGGAGAAAGGAACACGGACCGATCGAGTAATTCTAATTTTCCCACTATCATTAAGCCATTGAATGTGATAAGGATGTGGATGCTTACGAGTGGGTAAAGACAACTTTTCAACCAGCACAGTACTAGCCAAATTGTTGCAGCTGCCGCTGTCGATGATAATGCGAATGGACCGCTCCTGCACAACGCCCTTGGTATGGAAAAGAGTGTGTCGCTGATTCTTCTCGGGCAGAGCGACCTGTGTACTAAGAACACGCTGCACAATAAGACTTTCATATCTATCGGCGCCGCCCGGGTTGACATGTACTTCCGCCTTTGCTACATGGTCAGTGGAAAGCATAGCGTGTTGAATATCTTCAGAATCACTAGTGGAAGAATACTCACCATCATCATGAATGACCAAGACACGCTTGTTCGGACAGTCCCGAGACACGTGGCCAAATCCTTGGCAACGAAAGCACTGAATATCCCGTGTGCGGCCTGTGGAAGGCGCTGCGCCTGTGGACGGGGGAGCACCTGCAGAAGTGGCTGCCCGCTCACGCGGTGTTGTGGCGGGCGTGGACGGTGCAGGGGGTGCGGGTGCTGAACCGGATCTCGAGCTTCGTCCTGCAAAAGAGTTAGAATATGGCTTTGAGCGGCGTCCCTGCAGTTCACGTTCAGCTTTGCAAGCAAATTCAAATAATGTGGTGATATCATAATACTCCTTATAATCAAGTATATCCTGAATTTCACGGTTTAAACCACCATGAAATCGTGCCATAGCAGCGTCAGTTTCCTCAACTAACCCACAACGAATCATGCCTTTTTGCAATTCCTGGTAATAGTCCTCTACAGATTGTGAACCTTGCTGAAAACGTTGCATTGTATTAAGCAAATCGCGGGCATAAAAAGAAGGTACAAATCTGTGGCGCATAGCAGCTTTTAATTGATCCCATGTGGTTGGAGCTAGTGTGGGATGTTTTTGTTTATATTCACGCCACCAAATTAAAGCAAAATCAGTAAATTCACTAACAGCAGCTTTAACTTGAGAAGTAGTAGGAATATCATGGCATGCAAATTTCTGTTCGACTTCTAATTCCCATTCAAGATATGCGGCAGGATCATATTTGCCATTAAAAGATGGAATTTTAAATTTTATCTTAGCAAAAGGATCATTACCGTGGTGGCGTGGCACATGGCGAGCACAGCCTTGACGGTGTCCACCGTCGTGCTCTACGTCACCACCGTAATCCTGCTGGAATTTGTGACCATCGTGTTCAAAGCATCGAGGCGTGACACGATGGTGTCGAGCGTGGTCCTGGTGGCTGTCTGCGCGAGGTCAAGCTGATCGAACTGTTCGTTCGCCGTAGTGATCGTGGAATCCATCCGTTCATGCATCGTCTTGATGTCTGCGGCAAGTCCATCAATCTGTGTCCGCATGTCCTGCAGCTGTTCATCCTTCTTGGGGTCGTCGTCGCCGCCTGCCATGGTTAGCGCAAACACAAAACCGATGCCAAAATAGGGGTGTTACGGCTCACAAGGCGCTCACACTAGTGCTGTTATCAATGTCTTATCCGTTCTTACCGAGCACACAAGGGCAACCCGCAACCGACCGGGGGAACTCTCGAAAGATTGGATCAGCGATTGCCTGGGAAACAAAGTTAGCCCGTCGTAGAACTATGTGGAGTTCTGGGTAGGCTGCACTCATGGCTCACAAGGCGCTCACACTAGTGCTGTTATCAATGCCTTATCCGTTCTTACCGAGCACACAGGGGCAACTCGCAACCGACCGGGGGAACTCTCGAAAGATTGGAGCAGCGATTGCCTGGGAAACAAAGTTAGCCCGTCGTAGAACTATGTGGAGTTCTGGGTAGGCTGCACTCATGTCAAGGATTAGCACAATCAAACAATAATGCAAAGTTGAATTATAGTGCTAAACATGAAACAACGCTGCTGGAAACAAGTGGGAAACAAAGGAGGTGGCAAAGAGGGAGAGGGTGCGGCTAAAAAGGCAAATTCTTGATTGGTTTGGATCTGTTTTTTTTCCAAGAGTCCCCAAAAACTGATAATATGAACAGAGAGGAACTCAAACATCAAAAGATGGCACACACTTTTTCTGAAAGTACAGGGGTATTAACAGACCCTAGTTTCGCCACCACCGTTCCGCTGTTCGGCCACCGTCCCCTTCGCGCGAATACCCGGCTTGGTAGCCACCAGACCACCTTACCGGAATACCCCTGTACTTTCAGAAAAAAGTGTGTGCCGTCTTTTGATGTTTGAGATCCTCTCTGTTCATATTATCAGTTTTTGCGGACTCTTGGAAAAAAAAACAGATCCAAACCAATCAAGAATTTGCCTTTTTAGCCGCACCCTCTCCCTCTTTGCCACCTCCTTTGTTTTCCACTTGTTTCCAGCAGCGTTGTTTCGTGTTTAGCACTATAATCCAACTTTGCATTATTGTTTGATTGTGCTAATCCTTGACTTGAGTGCAGCCTACCCAGAACTCCACATAGTTCTACGATGGGCTAACTTTGTTTCCCAGGCAATCGCTGCTCCAATCTTTCAAGAGTTCCCCCGATCGGTTGCGGGTCGCCCCTGTGTGCTCGGTAAGAACGGATAAGACATTGATAACAGAACTAGTGTGAGCGCCTTGTGAGCCGTTACACCCCTATTTTGACATCGGTTTTGTGTTTGCGCTAACCATGGCAGGCGGCGACGACGACGCCAAGAAGGATGAACAGCTGCAGGACATGCAGACATAGATTGATGGACTTGCCGCAGACATCAAGACGATGCATGAACGGATGGATTCCACGGTCGCTACGGCGA
This sequence comes from Saccharum hybrid cultivar R570, assembly GCA_038087645.1. Classification (NCBI taxonomy): domain Eukaryota; kingdom Viridiplantae; phylum Streptophyta; class Magnoliopsida; order Poales; family Poaceae; genus Saccharum; species Saccharum hybrid cultivar. Next base: position 1,637,097 of record JAQSUU010000227.1, read on the forward strand.
ACGAACGGTTCGATCAGCTTGACCTCTCACAGACAGCCACCAAGACCACGCTCGACACCATCATGTCACGCCTCGATGCTTTGAACACGATGGTCACAGAATTCCAGCAGGATTACGGTGGTGACACGGAGCATGACGGTGGACACCGTCAAGGCCGTGCTCGTCGTTGCCATGCCACCACGGTAATGATCCTTTTGCTAAGATAAAATTTAAAATTCCATCTTTTAATGGCAAATATGATCCTGCCGCATATCTTGATTGGGAATTAGAAGTCGAACAGAAATTTGCATGCCATGATATTCCTACTACTTCTCAAGTTAAAGCTGCTATTAGTGAATTTACTGATTTTGCTTTAATTTGGTGGCGTGAATATAAACAAAAACATCCCACTCTAGCTCCAACCACATGGATCAATTAAAAGCTGCTATGCGCCACAGATCTGTACCTTCTTTTTATGCCCGCGATTTGCTTAATAAAATGCAACATTTTTAGCAAGGTTCACAATCTGTAGAGGACTATTACCAGGAATTGCAAAAAGGCATGATTCGTTGTGGGTTAGTTGAGGAAACTGACGCTGCTATGGCACGATTTCATGGTGGTTTAAACCGTGAAATTCAGGATATACTTGATTATAAGGAGTATTATGATATCACCACATTATTTGAATTTGCTTGCAAAGCTGAACGTGAAATACAGGGGCGCCATTCGAAGCCATATTCTAATTCTTTTGCAGGACGAAGATCGACATCCGATTCAGCACCCGCACCCCCTGCACCGTCCACGCCCGCCACTACACCGCGTGAGCGGGCAACCACTTCTGCAGGTGCTCCCCCGTCCACAGGCCGCACACGGGATATTCAGTGCTTTCGTTGCCAAGGATTTGCCACGTGTCTCGGGACTGTCCGAACAAGCGTGTATTGGTCATTCGTGATGATGGTGAGTATTCTTCCGCTAGTGATTCTGAAGATATTCAACACGCTATGCTTGCCACTGACCATGCAGCAAAGGCGGAAGTACATGTCAACCCGGGCGACACCGATAGGTATGAAAGTCTTGTTGTGCAGCGTGTTCTTAGTACACAGGTCGCTCCGCCCGAGAAGAATCAGCGACACACTCTTTTCCATACCAAGGGTGTGGTGCAGGAGCGGTCCATTCGCATTATCCACATCCTTATCACATTCAATGGCTTAATGATGGTGGGAAAATTATAATTACTCGATCGGTCCGTGTTCCTTTCTCCATGGGTGCTTATTCTAATTTTGTCGATTGTGATGTTATTCCCATGGAAGCATGCTCTCTGTTACTTGGGCGACCTTGACAATATGATACTGATAGCTTGCATCATGGTCGTTCAAATCACTATTCTTTCATGTTTAAGGGTCAGAAAATAATTATACATCCAATGACACCTGAACAAATTCTTAAAGATGATCTTGCTAGAGCTGCTAAAACTGCTAAACAACTTGAACCGTCGACCTCTGTTAATTCTGAAATCAAGTTGAATGCTCCTGTTTTGCTTGCTACATGTGCTGATTTCGATGAGTTACGCGATGCTCCTTTGCCATGCTATGCCCTTATATGCTCTAGTGTGCTCGTTTCACTTGATGATGCACCATCTTTGGATATTCCCCCTGCGGTTGCTAACATTTTGCAGGAGTACGCTGATGTTTTTCCAAAAGATTTGCCACCGGGACTCCCACCACTTCATGGCATTGAGCACCGGATCGACCTCATTCCCGGCACACAGCTTCTGAATCGCGCACCATACCGTACAAATCTGGATGAGGCGAAGGAAATACAGCGACAGGTACAGGCGTTGCTTGACAAGGGTTATATTCGTGAGTCTCTTAGCCCCTGCTCCGTTCCCGTGTTACTTGTTCCCAAGAAAGATGGATCATGGCGTCTGTGTGTAGATTGTCGTGCTATTAATAACATTACCATTCGCTATCGATACCCTATACCACGCCTTGAAGATCTGCTAGATGAGCTGAGTGGTGCCATTCTTTTCACTAAGGTAGATTTGCGTAGTGGCTACCATCAGATTCGCATGAAATTAGGTGACGAATGGAAAACGGCTTTCAAAACAAAAATTGGGTTATATGAATGGTTGGTTATGCCGTTTGGTTTGACAAATGCTCCCAGCACGTTTATGCGTTTGATGAATGAAGTTCTGCGGCCCTTCATAGGACTGTTTGTAGTTGTCTATTTTGATGACATTCTCATTTACAACAAGTCCATGGAAGAGCATTTAGAACATTTGCGTGCTGTTTTTGATGCATTGCGTGCAGCCCATTTATTTGCTAACATCGAAAAAATGCATGTTTTGCACACAACGTGTTTCGTTTCTTGGCTATGTTGTTACTCCACAGGGCATTGAGGTGGATAGCAGCAAGATCGATGCCATTCGGGCGTGGCCTACACCGACAAAGGTCACACAAATTCGAAGCTTTCTTGGCCTTGCAGGTTTCTACCGCAGGTTTGTTCGTGATTTTAGCTCCATTGCAGCGCCTCTACATGAGCTCACAAAGAAGGATGTTCCCTTTGCTTGGAGTGATTCGCAAGAGGTTGCGTTCAGCACCTTGAAACATAAGTTAACCAATGCTCCTCTCTTGCAGTTGCCTGATTTTACTAAAGTGTTTGAGCTTGAATGCGATGCTAGCGGTATTGGGCTAAGTGCTGTTTTGTCACAAGAAGGACAGCCGGTTGCTTATTTTAGCGAGAAATTAAGTGGTGCTAGCTTGAATTATTCTACGTATGATAAGGAGCTTTATGCTTTAGTGTGCACTTTGCATACTTGGCAGCACTACCTTTGGCATCGCGAGTTTATAATTCATTCTGATCATGAGGCTTTAAAACATATTCGTACCCAAACAAACCTGAACCGTCGTCATGCTAAATGGGTAGAATTCATTGAGTCTTTCCCTTATATTATTAAACACAAGAGTGGCAAGGAAAATGTTATTGCTGATGCTTTGTCTCGTCGCTATACCATGCTGTCACAGTTAGATTTTAAAATCTTTAGCTTGCAAACTATGAAGAATGAATATGTGGACGATGCTGATTTTAAAGATGCTTTCACCCATTGTATTCATGGCAAACCATGGGGCAAATTTCACATACAGGACGGATTCCTGTTTCGCGCTAACAAGCTGTGTGTTCCAGCAAGCTCGGTTCGTCGTTTGTTATTACAGGAAGCGCATGGAGGCAGCCTCATGGGGCATTTTGGCATCTACAAAACGCATGAGGTGCTGGCTGCCCACTTCTTTTGGCCCCGGATGCGCGCTGATGTTGAGCGCCTTGTTGCACGCTGCACTACTTGCCAGAAAGCTAAGTCACGATTGAACAACCATGGTTTGTACATACCTTTGCCTGTTCCTACTTCTCCTTGGCTTGATATTTCTATGGACTTTGTTTTGGGATTACCTCGAACTAAGAAGGGGAGGGACAATATTTTTGTGGTTGTTGATCGTTTCTTCAAAATGGCTCATTTTATACCTTGTCATAAAACCGATGATGCTACCAATATTGCTGAATTGTTCTTTAGCGAGATTATTCGTTTGCATGGTATTCCAAATACAATAGTCTCTGATCGTGATACTAAGTTTCTCAGTCATTTTTGGAGATCACTGTGGAATAAATTAGGAACTAAATTGCTGTTTAGCACAACTTGTCACCCTCAAACTGATGAACAAACTGAAGTGGTTAATCAAACTTTGTCAACCATGCTTAGGGCTGTTTTAGATAAAAATTTGAAACGTTGGGAAGATTGCTTGCCTCATGTTGAGTTTGCTTATAATCATGCAACGCATTCTTCTACAAAGATGTGTCCCTTTCAGGTTGTTTATGGTTATATTCCTCGGGCGCCTATTGATTTGTTTGCGCTTGATGCTGAGGGCACACATAGATGTCGCTGCACATGTTGATCAAATGATTAGCTTGCATGAGCAAACTCAACAAAACATTGCTGCTGCTAATGCTAAATATCAGGTTGCGGGTAGTAAAGGGAGACAACATGTTACTTTTGAACCGGGTGATCTGGTTTGGTTGCATTTGAGAAAAGATCGTTTTCCTGCTTTCCGTCATTCTAAATTGATGCCACGTGCTACTGGTCCTTTTAAAGTGCTAACCAAAATTAATGATAATGCTTATATCCTTGACCTGCCTGTGGAGTTTGGTGTTTCCACGAGTTTTAATGTTGCAGATTTGAAACGGTATGCGGGTGAAGATGAGGAGTTGCCGTCGAGGACGACTTCAGTTCAAGAAGAGGAGGATGATGAGGACACCACGCGTACATCTACACCAGCAGCACCTCAGGCGCCTCCAGTTACTCCTCCACCACAGGCGTCTACAGTTGATCATCCAGTTGGGCCAATCACTCGGGCCCGTGCAAGAGAATTAAACTTCATCATGCTGTTAAGGAACGAAGGCCCAGCAGAATAAGAAGATGGGCCAACAGAGTAGTCCAAGGTGGGGCGCCTAGGGTTTGGAGCCGCAGCCCTTTCTTTGGGCACGCACCACTCTCCTGCTGCCGCCCTTTTATTTAGTCGTAGTTGCTTTTGTTTACAACTTGACTTTTGTTTTACATCTAGCTTTAGCTACTCTCAAACACGCGCCAATATGCGCTGTCTCGTGTAATTGAGAACTCCACCTTCGAGGGATAATAAGATTGCTCGCGTCTTTTTCTTGTTCGTTCTTCGATTGCGTGCAGGAATTGATCTTCATGATCAGGCTGACCTCGTACCGGCGAGGTTAGTAACCATTGGGAGTTGGTTCAGCGATTGCATTGGCGCTTCGAGTTCGCTCGTCGTAGTCAGATCGTGAGGGTCTACTACCACCAAATCAAAATTATCTCCACTCACCGAAAGATCGGGCACTCCCCCTCTATCACTTTTGCTCCACTCATTGTTTCTTCTCAGCTTGCCAGAGCGACGGGGGCTTAGGAGGAGAAGAGCATTGTTGGATCATCTTTTAGAGGAATTGATGGCCTTTCTCCCCCAAGCTTGAGCCTTGCCGTCGCTCGTCGCTTGAAGCCAAGTGTGAGTGTTGAATCATCCCTCAAAGTGTGTTATAACTCCATGTCCTTAGACACTGTTCATCCTCTGTTCTTAAATTTGTCAGAGAGGGCACTTGATTCTAGATCCATTGAGCAAAGATCTCTCCTTTGCATTCTACTTTTCTTTGGACTGTCCAATCTAGGAGATGAGGATATAGATAGTTGCATGATCTTCTTTCATCAACCATTATTGATTTTTGTTGAGTCTTAGTTGATGAATTGATGTTCATTGGAGATGTAGACTCGAGTTCTTCCTTGATGGTCTTTGTCTTATAGCAGCATGGCGAAGAGTTGTTCAGTCAATGATACGCCATCCGTCTTGATGATCAAGGAAGGAGCTCCATTAATATTTGCATGCAGGCTTCATTTCCAATGGCTTAGGGACATTGTCTTGCAACTATAATCATGGTCTTTCAAGGATTGGTCAGTAGTTAGCCCTTGATTGGTGATTAGTTGACACAAGGATGCATGCTATCATGCCATCCTTGTCCTTGCCGCTGACGTGCAAGATGGTGTCTTCAAGAACAATGAGAGCATGTCTTTTGTTGCTAAAATGAGGTGAGTTGTGCCCTGCTCCTCATCGGCATCCTAGCTTGAGTTTTGGGAAGGCTCAATGCTAGGTTGTCTTCACACTGCTTATGACATGTTGCTTTATTCATCCACTTCCATTAAGTGAGTGCTTTTGTTGTAGATTCTTCGTATGACACTCGTCTCTTCTTTGTTCATCACTAAAGTGGTGGCTTGTCAAACCAAACCATGAACAGGCACATCATAATATCTTTCTTTCCTGCAAAATATTAGTGGACACATACCCGAAGGATTGCAACGATTTTAAACTATGGGCTATTATCCACTATTTATTTGAATTTCATCTATGCTAATAAAGAGATGGTTTTCGAGTTACTTTAGCATAAGATTTATTTATCATGTTTTCTAACAACCCCTTTTTTGGCACTTTAACATGGTTCAAGGCAAAGGTAACTTGCAACAAAAGATAATGTGAATGATATTTGATACTTACAATTCTTCCTTGGATGATGAATGAGCTGTATCTTTTGTGCAAAGTTGTTGGAGTTCATCATATGCCTTGCTTCATCTTCGAAGTGAGTTCATCTCTTGACTTACCCAAATTGGATTTGAGAGTTTTCTGTAGGGGTAAGTCTAACAAAATAACTAGTATCTACTAAAGCACATTTTTAGTTCAATAACCAAACTAGACTCCATGTCTTAATTGGGTTAAGGAAGACAATTTAACCTAAGCACCACGCTTAATTTTAATTGCCTTTGGAAGGACCCTCGAAGCACTTCCAAACCAAAGCATACTCTAGTAGACAAAGGTAGCATGAAAGCACTATAGAGATTTACTCAATTAGAGACGAAGGAGCATGATCATGGTGAGGAATATTTTTTTCTTTTTAGATGACATGGATGCATGTAGGAAACTAAACATGCAATGAATTTGATATTAGAAAATTTAAACTAAATGGAGTGAATGCATAAATTGTTAAAAGTAAACATGTAGTGGGATGCAAGAATTAAAAGATAACTACTCATAAATTTAAAGTCCATGAGCAAGACTATCGCACCTTTTCTTGATCATACTTACCATGACTCACATGATAGAATTTGTGAGTGGTGCAGCTTCTAAGTTCGTCACTTGAGATGTGAGTTGAATTCTTGTGACGAAGACCTTTTCTTCAATCTACACATGGTTAGAAAAAATATATATGTATACGCAAACTTGTGAGGTGGCAGGGTTCTGGTGTTGATGAATGTTGAATGTTGAGGGACCCTGGGCTCTTCAATTTCTTGAGGAAGCTTGTCTAAAGGTCGAAATGACATCTTTTGACCTATCTATTCCACACTCAATAGAACAAGGGTAATCCTACTAAAGCTAGTGATACACTAAATTAGTAGATATCAAGATCATTATCAAAATCTTTACGCCAATTGCTTCCCTAGCAACGGTGCCAAAAATGCTTGTTGGTATAAATTAAGTGCAACTAAAATATGAAGGATTCTGAAAGTGCACAGAACATACCATTGTAGCATTTTACCGGGAGTAAACCAGGTATTGTTATTTATATTTTACCACAGGGAAGCAAGGGTTAAAGAATCTGATAATTCACCATCATGTATCTACTAACCTAGTAAACCAACTAGACTATAGCAGGGGTAAATGATATATGAAATGATAGGATTTATGTAATATGACACACATGGGATAGGTCACTAAAGATATGCAACTAGTTAACTTGGGAGGTCAACGGGTGAGGTAGATTCCTATGATATTCTTATCACATGGTAAAGGTATACCCAACTATGCTAAGACTTACCACACTCTTGTGCACTTTGGGATGCCACTAGACAGGAGAGAGCACCACAAAGGATACCTCTACTAACGTGACTATGGTCCTACAATTTAAGAACCTGCTCGATAGATATGGATGGGGCTGTCACCTCCCGTAACTACCATACAGCTAGGGAACAGGGTGTACTCATAGGCAGAGCGCTCTATGAACTAGAAGGCTAGGGAACAGGGTGTACTCATGAGGCTCGGCTACCTAGCCTAGTCGACAAACTAGAAGGCTAAGCGCTCTATGAACTAGCACACAAAAGGAATGATAAACTCAACTAGCATGATATATTCAAAGTAAGCATAGCCATGTAAATAAGAGAATAAGTATAAGTCTTACAGAATGTTGAAGTGAAGATACAAGGCTTTACCAAGCCTCCATGACTAGATTCGGAACCTTGAGCAAGATCCCAACTCGACCCTCTCTCCTAAGATACTAATCTACTACATTGAAGAAGCTAGACCTAATCCCCTAGAGAGGTCATCCTTTCGTGGGACACCTCTGACCTGATCCCGACTGGGAGATAATGAATTAGGGTTTAGGGGGATGCCTCCTCCAGGAGCTAGGGGCCTTGCTTATACAGCCCTCTAGGAAGCACCATAGCCCTCAGATCAAACCGACCTTGATCTATGATTAATATTCATCCTCAAAGGCGATGGAGGGGTGATCCGCGAGAAGGAGCCTGATTGGCTATAGGACCTGGGCGCCCGCCCAAAGGGCTCGGTGGCCACCCCATCCCTTAGCCCAAATGGGCTCATATTTAGTGTGGGTTGATTGATCTTTTTGTTAGCTTCAATTCGCTTGGTGGATCACCTAAAATGGAGTTCGGATGAGGGAGATATGCCCATTTTACTCTGTACTGCTCTTGGAGCCCATTTGCAATATTTTGGAAGCCATAACTTTGTCGTCTGGACTCCGATTTGGGTGAACCAAAACTCTATTTCATGTGTCTCGACGAGCTCTATGCAATGGTTCACTTTATTTCATCATTTGAGATACTTCTATTTGGTGATTCTGGTCTTTTTTTAGTTTAACCCCTACAAAACATAGATTCACCAAAACTCGTTGAATTATGTTAGTAGACCCCCTATATCTAAGAGATAATTATGTTTAGGTCATTTTTCATGTTTCGTTGACGGTTAAAGTTGACAGTTATCTACCATCAACTCCCCCAAGTGTACCCTTTGCTCGTCCCTGAGCAAAGATAAACTCAGTGATGGATGAGGAGTTGCTACAATGCTTTCATGCCTCAAAAGTACACATGCATTCAAACGAGAACTCTCCTCCGAATTGGAACGAACTATCCTGATTTTAAATCCACTCATGTTACCTTTTACTATGGGGCTTGTAGCCGTCACTTGGGTCTTGAGTAGTTGAAAGATAGAACGGTCGAGTCAAGCGCCATGTCTCAAGCTCTTTGTTCAACTATTATTCCAGAGTTTTTTGTAACACCCCAGGTGTTTGCCTTGCATCTGTGCATCCATATGAGCATGACATGAGCATGTGCACCATCATTTCATGCGCATTGTTCTTGAAACATGACCCTGCAATAGTTGCAACATCCATGATTGAATGCATGTGTTAGGTATATGCTTGTTTATTAATGCTAGCTTATGTGTGACACAACACCTTGAAACATGATCATGAAATGTATGCAACATCTCTGTGTCACTGATGAAACCTAGCTTGCACCTTGTGTTTCCATGTATTGCATGCTAGGATCATGTGTCACCAATGAAAGTACTTGTCATGTATGTTTGTAAATATCTTAGTGGTGCTTGAAACTAATGAAACAGTGCCATGCAACTAGTGAAACATAGTGATGAAACTTGTGAAACAATGCTTGCTATTCTATGTTTCTTTTATTTGTTGCTTAGGATCATGTGTAGATGATGCAAGTGGTGGTCTAACATACTCCTTAGTACCTTAACTATGCTTAGGACACCTAATGGAATAAGGTCCATGTTGACCATGTTGCTTAATTATGCTCCTAAGCCTTTGTTTGACTTGTGATGACCTCTAGACCTTGTTTGTTTGACTGTTTAAAAAGTGCTACTAGCAGCATTTGCATGTTTGTGCACCCTTAAGCAAAGTTGTAGTAAATTTTATAGGGAACAAAAGTTGTTTTATGACACTAGGCTAGAAATGAGCAGAACCTGCTCAAAATTGGCTTGCTAGTCAGTTTTGGGGGCTGTTTTGGGCTCAGCAGATTTGGCCAAGTGTGGGAGCCTGACGAAACCGAATGTCAATTTCAATGTTGGGTACTTTGGCGATTTGTAGTTTGCAAACCAAGCGGAACCAGGCCAAACCCATATAAGGAAAGTTGGAGTACTCGTATAGCTCTACAATTTTTGTTAATGGAGTTTTTGCTAGAACTGAACGGTTTAAGAGTTACGAAGGGGAGAAAAAGGAGTTTCAGATGTGTTTTTGCAGTAGTATTGGTTGGCTTCTGAACTGATTCAATCGAGCTGGAGCTTGGAAGTGGCCGACTGGTTCAGCTCTCGCGTGCCGCGTGTATGCTGCGTCAGGCCGAGGGGGCTTTAAGGCCGAGCCAACCCGCCGCTGCTGCATCCCTAACCCATTCATTTGCCTTCTCCTCTGCCCGTTCGCCTCCATCAGCCAAGAACAGCAGCACGGCAGCAGGCAATAGCAGCGCCACCGCCGTGAAATCCACCACGCCATCGCCGTTTCCTCCCATTTGCAGCATCGCCATGGTCTTCTCTCACTCACCAACCTAGTTACGTCGTTCGTCATCGCATGGTAAGGGTCCGCTTCGGTCATAGCGCCGCCGCTGCCATAAACGCCGAGCAGAGCTCGTGCATGTCACTGTAGCTGGCATCCCGGCCTGCTCTCCATCGCTTCCCTTTCTTAGTTGTCTGGGCTGCTGCTGCTAGCGCCTCTAACCTCTGGCCAAGGTTGCTGCCGTGCGTATGTCACAGTAGGCCACCATCGAGCTGCCGTACCTACGTACAGAGCCGTCAGAGACATCCCTTCCGCCACCGTTGGCATGGAAGTCGAGAAATTCGTTCGCTAACCTATCCTGATAGATGCGTCTCGGAGAGAGGAGTCCGTTGGTGGTGGTCCCGTCGCCGGAAAGTTCGCCGTCGGCGAGCTATGGCCGGTCAAAGTGGTGCCCTATTTCTGTGCTTGTGACAGGTGGGTCCGAGTTGACCTCAGGTCCCAGCCATCAGCCCCTTGGGTGCATAGCGCTAGGTGCGCGTAGCTATTTCTTGGGTTTGGTGTTTTCGTTTTAATCTTTTCCAGATTTGAGATCCAACTTTGGAAATTCATATAAAATTGTAGAAAAATCATAAAAAGGTAAATGAGGACTTTTTGGAATCCTCATGATGTGTACTACTCAGTTGTGTATTAAAATATTACATGTTAGTTGATGTTTTCTGGAGTTTGAAATTACTTTTGTTAGGCACTTTATTTAATTGTGTGATTTTGGTAATTCGATATCTCATTGTACGTTGATCCTTTTGCTATGAAAATTTTGTGGGGTGCTAATCATAATATGTAGATGCTACTATTAAATTTTCGTCATGTTTGGATGAAATATGCTTAAATTATAAATACTTCTTTGTATCCTTATATTGATTATTCATTTGTTTATTTTGATATCTCCATATCTGCTTGTCAAAATGGGGTGAAATTTTTATGATAACCTCCTCATAGCATGTAGTTACCTCTGTAATTTTATTAGAATTTTCTAGTTACATTTTATATGTGATGCCATTTATGCTTATGCACTCTAAATAAATAGAAAATGGTGATTAGATAAATGTTTATGCTAGTGCCATGACTTGATTGGGTGTTACTTAAACATGACCTAACGATTAGTAAGGTTGGGAAGGTCATTTGTGATGCTCTCAACATCACTTAATATTTAATTATACAAATCTATCTTTTCTAGATAGATTTGGTGGTTAAGCAAATTAGGCTATGTTAATGATATTGTCATGCTTGGTGATCTATAGAAAAGTTGTTGAGAACTTCATGAACTAGTTGCTGGTAAAATTTGGTAGCATTTGGACTTATAGTTTAGAAATGGCAGCTGTTCCAAGCTGGGTTCAGTTTTGGAAGTGCTCTCTGTCTTCTAGAACAGATTCTGTAGTTTTGCCATTTCGACCTGGTAAATGATGAAATCATGCTTAGATGTTTATAAATGAAATATAGATAATTTCATAAGATTTCCAGAATGTTCTCTTGTAAATCATTTGGATTTGTAGAACTCCAGCTATGAAGTTTCTTAGCTACTGCTGTTAACTTGTTGGAAAGACTCAATTTCTGAAATCTTGTTATGGGTGTGCTTAGTCTTAACTTTGTGGTACTTAGTGATTGCTTAAGGATGTTCAAACATGTTAATACCAGAAAGAAAATTTGCACCTAAGCTTGAAGTGATTTGAATAGAGCACCACATGACTTGTTTTGTGCTCATGATGTTGCAATATCATTACATTCATCTTCACATCATTCATACAGGTTCATAAATTATCATGTCATCCTTGGTGCATACATGAAATTCATTGGGTGCATATACATGCAATAGGTGTGCCGAGAATCGTGTCGACCTTAAAGCTCTGCAAGGCGTGAACCCCGAAGTTGGAGTCCATTCGGGAGCCGGAGGTCCAGTCCGACGAAGCCGGAGAAGACGTGGGAATCGTTCTTGAAGCCGAACCTTGATCTATCTTCTTTCGGTTAAGGCAAGCCCCGGAGCATTATAAGCCTCCTACTTTCAAAGCAATTATCTATATATATACAAGTTATATGTATTATTGCATTACGTGATAGGAATTGATTGGAAACCCTTGCTGCATTGATAACACTCCTTGTCTAGAAATTCGAACCTTGAATCCTATGTAGACAGGATCATATATATGCTTAGCCCTGCTAAATTAGACCGGTAGAAGTCGGGTGATTTCCTGTCACCTGCGAGATATAGGGCTTTGTCAGGTCACGGTTGGCTATATTTGCTATCGTGGAAGTGAACCATGTGTAATAAAATGAAATGAGACCGGGCGGGATGATGATAATGAAACAGCAAGGCATGGAGGTCTTGGGTGTGGATCTATCCCCGTCTGTGTCGATTAAGGACCGAGACCTGGAGCCTTCTATGTCATTTTGAACGCATGCCTGACATTTAGTTGGCCGGCCTGAGGTTGCCGACCGCGAAGCCTAGTAGCTCAACTCAGGCTGCGAAGTCAAAAAGTGAAAGTCGCCTCGGAAGGGAGCCAGAGGGTCCAAGGGCAGGTGAGTTAAAAGTCCTGAGCATCCTGGCCACTAGTATCCCCGAGAACGCGGCGCTGTTCGGGCCCACCCTGAGTTGTACCAAAGGTTATCTACGGCTGCCTTTAGCGGGGTTTGCTGGGTGAGTGTCAGGAATACCCCCTCAGCTGAGTTGGAATCGATTCGAGTCGCCGTCTCTCCCGGATAGTGAGAAACTTGACTGGTTATCTCCAACGTAGATACACTAATGATTAATGATGGTTCGGAATTAATGATGATAGCCTTATTATACCTGCTATGGTTAATATTGTTTGCTCCTAATGAAGTGATTGCTTTAGTACAGGTGCTAATCTAGATGACAGGTTAATGATTATTAACTTGATGCTTAAGCATTAATGATTACTTATCTGTAATAAACTTTTCTACAAATGAGTCAAGCTAGCCCACCTTAAAGCCTTGCATACTCCTTGGTGTCACCGTTGTTTCTAGTTTTTGTCGGGTAAGTCTAGCTGAGTACCTTCTCGTACTCAGGGTTTATTCCCCCCTGTTGCAGGTAGCAGATTCGTACTTGTTGCTGCAAGTTTTGTCTTCGCCTTGTGGGCGTGAAGGCTAGACCATATGGGCATGGTCTCTATAGTATCTCTTCTGGTATGCTTTTGTAGGATGTGACTATGTACTGGTAGTATTTGATTTAAATGGTTTCAGAAATTATGTTGCTTCCGCTAATCTTTACTTTGGTTTTGTAATAAATTATTTGTACTCCGATGTATGAGTTTACTTTTGAACTGTTGTAACAAGTGCTGTGTTATGTTGAATCACTATGATCTTGGTTGCTCTCGGTTTGGTTTGAAATCCTTCGTGATTTCGTGGACTACCGGAGTTATATGGGCTCAAGTTTGAGAATTTGATCGCTTCGGCGATTGTTTTTGGACTTGTGCTCTTATAATTTGGATGGTTCCGTTACATTTTTGCAAGATTTTCAAATAAAACTCAGAGATTTCTGTGTATGACCCTCTCATGTCTCTCCTCTATGGTGTTTTTGGATCCTTACCAAGGCATTTATGGTGTGTGCTTTCTCTCTTCTCTCAAGATATGTTGTATTTTTGGCATTAGGCATAGTAACATTATGCCTTCTCTCTCTCACCCTACTTCTAATAGGCTTATATGGAGCTCATAGGTGGAGAGACAAGGAATTCATACTTGCGAACATTTATTGCATAGTCAGACCATGGATCCAGAGGGACAAGTCCGGCCATACAGTCAAGTCAAGATGTGCATGTGTGTGATCCTAAATATGGGTTGAGTGGATATGTAGTGGAAATGATGGAGGATGTAAGATGTAAGTGGAAATAAGGGGGTATAAGAATAATGGTGAACATCTAATTCTACTTTTGCTCCTTGAAGGAATTTTATACCTCTCTTAAACTTTGAAGAACTTGAAGAGAACTTGGGTTGCTGAAAATCTGTCATAATTAGGACCCTTGTCCTTTTATTCTCTCTTTATTTTTTTCTTTCTTACTCTCCCCTTTTTTCTCTCTTTTTGTTCTTTTTTTACAACTAAATACGGTGGAATAATTCCCAAGTATCTTTTTGGAAACATAGATAAGAGGTAGCAATGGAAATACTAGAGCTTAAAACAAAAGGGGCTAGCAATGGATGAAAGGTTTTGTTCACTCCCAGTGTAGGAGCAGAACAACTTGTTGAGTTGTGTCTAATGGAAAATATTTAGATGTGTACTTCCAGGGTAGAAGTAGCATAAGTAGGTGGAGTGCACGTGAATCTTGATTTTAACCGCATGACTAATCCCCTAGGGTCAACACAGACTGACCACACTCAATGCTTACAAGTAGCTAAGCTAACAAGTGAAAGTCTTTCCTAATCTAGTAAGCATGTATATATGGCTGTGGTAGGAATTAAACTCTCATCATATAGAAACTCATCATGCAAATATTTTTAGTTTTCAAAAGATAAATTCTCTAGAACTCTAGTATCTCTAGGAACAAGATAAACAGCAGCTCAAACCTTCCCATATCATATTTGCCAACTACCTAGACTTAGATCAAGCATTCACTACCCACAAGTTTTAGGTTCAGAGCAAATCTTAGATCAAAATAATTGTGTTCCAAAACTTGGAAGAGTTCGTGGTTGAAAACTAGGTACTTGAAAGGAATTACGACAGAGCAACTATTCATCATTTCCATGTAAGAGATCATTCTAGGGGTTCACGTTAGCAAGGTAAAACTTTGCGCACTCTCCTATATTTATTTAGCAAACTTAAAGATCATACATAAATATATAGAAAGGGAAACATTTATTTGGCTTTTTAAGGTTATGCATCTTTTTATTTGTTTCATATATCAAAGAAGAAATATATAAGTAAATAGATAGGTCTTTTTTCATGTTTCGTTGATGGTTAAAATTGACACATATCTACCATCAACAATGCGTCAAGATTAGCACTATCACCAAACAGACTGAACAGAGCTACACCAGACCCTCGCCACCTCAGAGTACCATTGGGTGCGTCTAAAACGATTTATTCGCCTATGGTATGTTTAACGCAAACCGAGCACCTATCTTGCACCGACGCTAACATTGTCTCAAAATATAGCAAAACGAGATTCCACATGACTCACGTCACGTAGGAGTTCCATCGGGTGCCTCCAATACTATTTCTGAGCCTACGTTACGTTCGACGCAAACTGTGCACCAATCTTGCATTAAGAGTAGCACTATCTATAAACAGACTGAACCGAGCTTCCACTTGAGCCTCGTCACCTAGGAGTCCCATCGAGTGCGTCCAAAATGATTTCTATGCCTATGGTATGTTCGGTGCAAACCGTGCACCTATCTTGCACTGACACTAACATTGTGTCCAAATGGACTAAAACGAGATTCCACACGACCCACATCACTTACGACTTCCATCGGGTGCGTCCAAAACTATTTATGAGAATATGATTTGTTCTGTGCAAACCAAGCACTATCTTGTGTCAAGATTAGCATTATCTCCAAACGGACCGAATAGAGCTCCACCTGACCCTCATCACCTAGGAGTACCTTCAGGTGCATCTAAAACGATTTATGAGCCCATGGTACGTTTGACGCAAACCAAGCACCTGTCTTGCACCGACGCTAACACTGTCTAAAAACAGATCGAAACGAGATTCCACATGACTCACGTCACCTAGGAGTTCCATCGGGTGCCTCCAATACTATTTTCGAGCCTACCGTATGTTCAATGCAAACCGTGAAACAATCTTGCATCAAGAGTAGCACTATCTCCAAACGGACCGAACCGAGCTTCCACTTGAGCCTCATCACCTAGGAGTCCCATCGAGTGTGTCCAAAATGATTTCTATGCCTATGGTATGTTCGGTGCAAACCGTGCACCTATCTTGCACTGACACTAACACTGTCTCCAAATAGACTAAAATGAGATTCCACTTGACCCACGTCACTTACGAGTTCCATTGGGTACGTCCAAAACAATTTATGAGCCTTTGGTTTGTTCAGTGCAAACCATGCACCTATCTTGCATCAATCTTAGCACTGTCTCCAAACGGACCGAACAGAGCTCCACCAGATCCTTGTCACCTAGAAGTACCATCAGGTGCGTCTAAAATGATTTATGAGACAATGGTACGTTTGACACAAACCGAGCACCTATCTTGCACCGACGCTAACACTATCTCAAACACAGATCGAAATGAGATTCTACATGACCCACGTCACCTAGGAGTTCCATCGGGTGCTTCCAATACTATTTCCGAGCCTACAGTACGTTCGACGCAAACCGTGCACCAATATTGCATCAAGTGTAGCACTATCTCCAAACGGACCGAACCGAGCTTCCACTTGAGCCACGTCTCCTAGGAGACCCGTCGAGTGCAGCCAAAACGATTTTTATGCCTACGGTATGTTCAGTGCAAACCGTGCACCTATCTTGCACTGACACCAACACTGACTCCAAACAGACTATAACGAGATTCCACATGATCCACGTCACTTACGAGTTCCATCGGGTGCGTCCAAAACTATTTATGATCCTATGGTTCGTTCCGTGCATTAAGATTAGCACTATCACCAAACAGACCGAACAAAGCTCCACCACACCCTCGCCACCTAGGAGTACTATAGGGTGCGTCTAAAACGATTTATGAGCCTACGGTATGTTTGACGCAAACCGAGCACCTATCTTGCACCGATGCTAACACTGTCTCAAAACAGATCGAAACAAGAATCCACATGACTCACGTCACCAAGGAGTTCCATCCATTGCCTCCAATACTATTTCCAAGCCTATAGGACGTTTGACGCAAACCGTGCACCAATCTTGCATCAAAAGTAGCACTATCTCCAAATAGACCAAACCGAGCTTCCACTTGAGCCTCGTCACCTTGGATTCCCATTGAGTGTGTCCAAAACGATTTCTATGCTTATGGTATGTTCAGTGCAAACAGTGCACCTATCTCACACTGACACTAACATTGTGCCCAAACAGACTAAAACGAGATTCCACACGACCCGTCACTTACGAGTTCCGTCGGGTGCGTCCAAAACTATTTATGAGCCTATGGTTCGTTCCGTGCAAACCATGCACCTATCTTGTGTCAAGATTAGCACTATCTCCAAACGAACCGAACAGAGCTCCACCAGACCCTCGTCACCTAGGTGTACCATTAGGTGTGTCTAAAACGATTTATGAGCCTATGGTATGTTTGACACAAACCGAGCACCTATCTTGCACCGACGCTAACACCATCTCAAAACAGATCGAAACGAGATTCCACATGACTCACGTCACATAGGAGTTCCATCGGGTGCCTCCAATACTATTTCCGAGCCTACGGTACGTTCAAGGCAAACGGTGCACCAATCTTGCATCAAGAGTAGCACTATCTCCAAACAGACCGAACCAAGCTTCCACTTGAGCCTGATCACCTAGGAGTCCCATCATGCATCCAAAATGATTTCTATGCCGACAATATGTTCGGTGTACATCGTGCACCTATCTTGCACTGACACTAACATTGTCTCCAAACGGACTAAAACGAGATTCCACATGACCCACATCACTTACGAGTTCCATCGGGTGCACCCAAAACTATTTATGAGCCTATGGTATATTCATTAGCACTATCTCCAAACGAACCGAACAGAGCTCCACCAGACCCTTGTCACCTAGAAGTACCATCGGGTGCATCTAAAATAATTTATGAGCCTATGGTACGTTTGACACAAACCGAGGACCTATCTTGCACTAACTCTAACACTGTCACAAAACATATCGAAATGAGATTCCACATGACTCACGTCACCTAGCAGTTCCATCGGGTGCCTCCAATACTATTTTTGAGGGTACGATACGTTCGACGCAAACTAAGCACCAATCTTGCCTCAAGAGTAGCACTATCTACAAACAGATCGAACCAAGCTTGCACTTGAGCCTCGTCACCTAGGAGTTCCATCGATGCGTCCAAAATGATTTCTATGCCTATGGTATGTTCGGTGCAAACCGTGCACCTATCTTGACTGACACTAACACTGTGTCCAAACGGACTAAAACGAGATTACACATGACCCACGTCACTTACGAGTTCCATCAGGTGCGTCCAAAACTATTTATGAGCCTATGGTTCGTTCCGTGCAAACCGTGCACCTACCTTGCATTAAGATTAGCACTATCTCTAAACGGACCGAACAGAGCTCCACCAGAACCTCACCACCTAGGAGTACCATCGGGTGCTTCTAAAACAATTTATGAGCCTATGGTATGTTTGACGCAAACCGAGCACCTATCTTGCACCGATGCTAACACTGTCTCAAAATAGATCGAAACGAGATTCCACATGACTCACGCCACCTAGGAGTTCCATCGGTTGCCTCCAATACTATTTCTGAGCCTATAGGACGTTCGATGAAACTGTGCACCTACCTTGCATTAAGATTAGCACTATCTACAAATGGACCGAATAGAGCTCCACTAGACCCTCGCCACCTAGGAGTACCATTAGGTGCGTCTAAAACGATTTATGAGCCTATGGTATGTTTGATGCAAACCGAGCACCTATCTTGCACTGATGCTAACACTGTCTCAAAATAGATCAAAACGAGATTCCACATGACTCACGTCACCTAGGAGGTCCATCGTGTGCCTCCAATACTATTTCCGAGCCAACAGTACGTTCGACGCAAACCGTGCTCCAATCTTGCACCAAGGTAGCACAATCTCCAAATGGACCGAACCGAGCTTCCACACCTAGGAGTCCCATCAAGTCTGTCCAAAACGATTTCTATGCCTATGGTATGTTTGGTGCAAACCATGCACCAATCTAGGCACTAACACTAGCACTATGTCCGAACGGACTAAAACAAGATTCCACAAGACCCACGTCAGTTACGAGTTCCATCGGGTGCGTCCAAAACTATTTATGAGCCTATGGTTCATTACGTGCAATCCATGCACCTATCTTGAGTCAAGATTAGCACTATCTCCAAACGGACCGAACAGAGCTGCACCAGATCCTCGTCACCTAGGAGTACCATCGGGTGCGTCTCAAATGATTTATGAGCCTATGGTATGTTTGACACAAACCGAGCACCTATCTTGCACCGACGCTAACATTGTCTCAAAACAGATCGAAACGAGATTCCACATGATTCACGTCACCTACAAGTTCCATCGGGTGCCTCCAATACTATTTTCGAGTCTACTGTACGTTCGACGCAAAGTGTGCACCAGTCTTGCATCGAGAGTAGCACTATCTCCAAACAGACCGAACTGAGTTTCCACTTGAGCCTCGTCACCTAGGAGTCCCATCGAGTTCAACCAAAACGATTTATATGCCTATGGTATGTTCGGTGCAAACAGTGCACCTATCTCGCACTTACACACACTGTGCCAAAACAGACTAAAATGAGATTCCACATGACCCGTCACTTACGAGTTCCATCGGGTGTGTCCAAAACTATTTTATGAGCCTATGGTTCGTTCCGTGCAAACCATGCACCTATCTTGTGTCAAGATTAGCACTATCTCCAAACGAACCGAATAGAGCTCCACTAGACCCTCATCACCTAGGTGTACCATCAGGTGCGTCTAAAACGATTTATGAGCGTATGGTATGTTAGATACAAACCGAGCACCTATCTTGCACCGACGCTAACACAGTCTCAAAACAGATCGAAACGGATTCCACATGACTAACGTCACATAGGAGTTCCATCGGGTGCCTCCAATACTATTTCCGAGCCAACGTACGTTCAACGCAAATAGTGCACCAATCTTGCATCAAGAGTAGCACTATCTCCAAACAGACTGAACCGAGATTCCACTTGAGCTTCATCACATAGGAGTCCCATCGAGTGCGTCCAAAACAATTTCTATGCCTATAGTCTGTTCGGTGCAAACCGTGGACCTATCTTGCACTGACACTAGCACTGTCTCCAAGCAGACTAAAATGAGATTCCACACGACCCACGTCACTTACGAGTTTCATCGTGTGCGTCCAAAACTATTTATGAGCCTATGGTATATTCAGTGCAAACCACACACCTATCTTGCATCAAGATTAGCACTATCACCAAACGGACCGAACAGAGCTCCACCAGACCCTCGTCACCTAGAACTACCATCGGGTGTATCTCAAACGATTTATGAGCCTATGGTATGTTTGATGCAAACCGAGCTCCTATATTGCACCGACGCGAACAGAGTCTCAAAACAGATCAAAACGAGATTCTACATGACCCACGTCACCTAGGAGTTCCATCAGGTGCCTCCAATACTATTTCCAACCCTACGGTACGTTCAACGCAAACGATGCACCAATCTTGCATCAAGAGTAGCACTATCTCCAAATAGACCGAACTGAGCTTCCGGAGCCTCGTCACCTAGGAGTCCTATCGACTGTGTCCAAAACGATTTCTATGCCTATGGTATGTTCGGTGCAAACCGTGCACCTATCTTTGCACTAACACTAGCACTGTGTCTAAACGGACTAAAACGAGATTCCACACGACCCACGTAATTTACGAGTTCCATCGGGTGCATCCAAAACTATTTATGAGCCTATGGTATGTTCCATGCAAACCATGCACTTATCTTGTGTCAAGAATAGCACTATCTCCAAACAGACCGAACAGAGCTCCACCAGACCCTCGTCACCTAGGTGTACCATCAGGTGCGTCTAAAACGATTTATGAGCCTATGGTACGTTTGACACAAACCGAGCACCTATCTTGCACCGACGCTAACACTATCTCAAAATAGATCAAAATAAGATTCCACATGACTCACGTCACCTAGGAGTTCTAATGAGGACATCAACACCAATCAAACATCCACGCTGTCCACGGCGACACCTGCTGGTCCTATTACTCGTGCTCGTGCTCGAAAAGTTAATCATCAAGTGAGTTCCTTCTTGAGCTCTTGTCCATCCTGTTTAGATCTTAGAGACACGTGCACTCTTGTTTTGATTAGGAATCAAGGAGAAGACTGAAAGGGAAAAGGACTCGCGTAGGCTGGATTCGGACTTCAGCACACCTCCAACTTGCGACGGTCGCCACGGTTAGATACGGAGTTGGATTGGGGTGATTCTGGACTTGTTGGAAAGCTAATAAAGTCTACTTTCATATGGATCTGACCTCGTACTCATACCTGCTCAGAAGCGGCGTCAACAGTCCAAAAATCACCGAGAGGTCTATTCTGTCCAGGGTGCTGCGCCACCTTAAGTTAGCCCAATGGGCTTGTATCATTTAGAGTCCAGTAGGGACGCGTCCTAGGGTTGGAGCACGACCCAAACTCTCTTGTGGTCATCCTCCACACGTCATATACCCCTTAGCCGCCACCAGGAACACTTGGGTTTTGTTTAGATCAAGTTTAGCCATCGCTACTTGCTTGTAGGCGCGCGTGCTGATCCAGTCGTCCGTCTCCTTGTCTTCGGAACCCCACTCATAATAAGATTCAGTGTGAAACCTTCAATTTTGTCTTGCAATTTCAGTGCTTGTTTCCTCGTTCTTGCTAGTTCTTCGATTGCTTGCAGGACGGGAGCCCTAGGGGCTAGTTGTCATGCTCCACAAGATCGTGACGGCCTTGGGAAGTGGTGTATCGGTCGCTAAGGCGCGGTCTTGGAAGGCTGTAGTCGGGCCGTGAATGTCATCTCCATCCACCAATCGAGTTATCTCATGCTTTTCATCGAAAGATCGACCACAAACCCTTGCGGGTTCATATCAAGTTCCATCGGGTGCCTCCAATACTATTTCTGAGCCTACGGTACGTTTGACGCAAACCATGCACTAATCTTGCATCAAGGGTAGCACTATCTCCAAATGGACCAAGCCGAGCTTCCACTTGAGCCTCGTCACCTAGGAGTCCTATCGATTGTGTCCAAAACGATTTCTATGCCTATGGTATGTTCGGTGCAAACCGTGCACCTATCTTTGCACTAACACTAGCACTGTGTCTAAACGGACTAAAAGAGATTCCACACGACCCACGTAATTTACGAGTTCCATCGGGTGCATCCAAAACTATTTATGAGCCTATGGTATGTTCCATGCAAACCATGCACCTATCTTGTGTCAAGAATAGCACTATCTCCAAACAGACCGAACAGAGCTCCACCAGACCCTCGTCACCTAGGTGTACCATCAGGTGCGTCTAAAACGATTTATGAGCCTATGGTACGTTTGACACAAACCGAGCACCTATCTTGCACCGACGCTAACACTATCTCAAAATAGATCAAAATAAGATTCTACATGACTCACGTCACCTAGGAGTTCTAATGAGGACATCAACACCAATCATACATCCACGCCGTCCACGGCGACACCTGCTGGTCCTATTACTCGTGCTCGTGCTCGAAAAGTTAATCATCAAGTGAGTTCCTTCTTGAGCTCTTGTCCATCCTATTTAGATCTTAGAGACACGTGCACTCTTGTTTTGATTTGGAATCAAGGAGAAGACTGAAAGGGAAAAGGACTCGCGTAGGCTGGATTCGGACTGCAGCACACCTCCAACTTGCGACGGTCGCCACGGTTAGATACGGAGTTGGATTGGGGTGATTCTGGACTTGTTGGAAAGCTAATAAAGTCTACTTTCATACGGATCTAACCTCGTACTCATACCTACTCAGAAGCGGCGTCAACAGTCCAAAAATCACTGAGAGGTCTATTCTGTCCAGGGTGCTGCGCCACCTTAAGTTAGCCCAATGGGCTTGTATCGTTTAGAGTCTAGTAGGGACGCGTCCTAGGGTTGGAGCACGACCCAAACTCTCTTGTGGTCATCCTCCACACGTCATATACCCCTTAGCCACCACCAGGAACACTTGGGTTTTGTTTAGATCAAGTTTAGCCATCGCTACTTGCTTGTAGGCGCTCGTGCTGATCCAGTCGTCCGTCTCCTTGTCTTCGGAACCCCACTCATAATAAGATTCAGTGTGAAACCTTCAATTTTATCTTACAAATTCAGTGCTTGTTTCCTCGTTCTTGCTAGTTCTTCGATTGCTTGCAGGACGGGAGCCCTAGGGGCTGGTTGTCATGCTCCACAAGATCATGACGGCCTTGGGAAGTGGTGTATCGGTCGCTAAGGCGCGGTCTTGGAAGGCTGTAGTCGGGCCGTGAACGTCATCTCCATCCACCAATCGAGTTATCTCACGCTTGTCATCGAAAGATCGACCACAAACCCTTGCTTGTTCATATCAATTGGTAATCAGAGCAAGGTTTATCGGTGAGAGACTTCCAATCCTTCACTGTTTTATTTTTCCTATAGTCCAGAAAAGCCAAAAAAAATAGTAGATTAGTTTCCTGCAATCCTATAGACCTTTGAGCCGTGGCTAGTGCTACCTAGTTAGGGTTTGTTGAATATTCGGTTGCATCGGGTGTGTCGGATTGCTGGTCTTAGTTTATTCCCTTAGAGTTTCGAGTTCTTGTCACTTTCCTATCACAACATGCGCTATCATATAGTCTCTCTGTTGGCCGAATCCAAGTAGGTTTTCAAGTTTGAGTCGGATCAAGGAATCGGTTATTCCTCGTTGTTGGCCAAGTCCGAGTAGAATTGGAAGTTCCAATCGGACGAGGAATCAGTTCACCCTGTGCTGCAAATATCAAACTAACCACGCAGCAAGTATTCATATCTAAACGAGTGGCTTACTCTAGAGAGAGAGAGAGAAAAAAAAAGCGTGTGTGCTGAGTTACTCTTTGGGAGTGTTCTTGTTCATATAATCAGTTTTGAGTGCCCCCTGAAAAAAAAGAGAAAGAAGCAAAAGAAAAGAAGAGAAAGGGCCTGATCTTAGAGATTTTTCGTTCACTTTGGGTGCTGTGTTGTGCTCTCCTTTGTGTCCAGGCTCGCGTCTCTAGCACGGTCTAGACTAGGACCAGCACAGTACCGCCGGTTGAACGATTATTCAGCTTGCTTTTTGTAACTAATGTGGTGCTAGTTCGTTCCTTGTTTTAGCCCACCTATAGCTCCACATATTCTACAGCTTGACAGGTCTCGTGCTGCGGCATCGATACACTTCATCCATTGCTGCAGACTTGTTGGTAGATGACCCCTCCTATTGAGCAAGGTAAGAACTGGTAAGAACTTGTGTAACAGGTGGAGAGTGAGCGACTTGCTGTAGCTACATCCTAGTAGTTGTAGGGCTTTTATTTCTTCACTTGTCTTCTTGTTGTCTTTGTCTTTGAACCATGCCAGGGTCCGACGAAGATAACCAAATTCCACATTCACCTCGCACAAAGGGCGTCATACAACATTTTGAAAGGAAAGTGAAGTTGCACATGGAGGGACTTGATAATGACTTGCAGGTGACAAATGACAAACTTGGGCAGTTGGAGGCTACGCAGATTGCCACAAACAACAAGCTTGCAGGTTTGGAGAAGTCCATTGCTAGTGTGGACAAAAGCCTTGCTGCTCTGCTAAGGCGTTTTGATGACCTCCACAACAATGATAAAGACCAGCATAAAGAAGAAAAGAAGGAGGAAGATCGAGAGGATGGTAGTTATGATGAAGAATACACAGGTGATACTGAACATGATGATCGAGACATTCGTGATCGACGTCGCCTACGTCACAACCGTAGAGGTATGGGTGGCCGCCGCCGACGCGAGGTACACAATAATGATGATGCTTTCAGTAAGATTAAATTTAAAATACCTCCTTTTGATAGTAAATATGACCCTGATGCATACATTACTTGGGAGATTGTTGTTGATCAAAAGTTTGCATGCCATGAATTTCCTGAGAACACACGTGTTAGGGCTGCTACTAGTGAGTTCACAGATTTTGCTTCTGTTTGGTGGATCGAATATGGCAAGAAAAATCCTAATAACATACCTAAAACTTGGGATGCGCTGAAACGAGCCATGAGAGCTAGATTTGTTCCATCTTACTATGCCCGTGATATGATAAATAAGTTGCAGCAATTGAGACAAGGTTCTAAAAGTGTAGAAGAATACTATCAGGAATTACAAACGGGTATGTTGCGTTGTAAATTAGAGGAGGATGAGGAACCTGCTATGGCTAGATTTTTAGGTGGGTTAAATCGGGAAATTCAGGATATCCTCGCTTACAAAGAATACAATAACGTAACCAAACTGTTTCATCTTGCTTGTAAAGCTGAACAGGAAGTGCAGGGACGACATGCTAGTGCAAGGACTAATGTTTCTATAGGGAAAGCTAGTTCATGGTAGCAGCGCACGTCTACAACTCCGTCTACATGTACTCCTACGCCATCATCTAGTGACAAGACTCGAGCTGCCCCCACCAATTCAGTAGCGAAGACAGCGCAAAAGCCGGCTGCGAGTACTTCATCCGTGGCATCGACAGGTAGAACAAGCAACATACAATGCCATCGGTGCAAGGGATATGGCCATATGATGCGTGACTGCCCAAATAAGCGTGTTATGATTGTCAAAGATGATGGTGAGTGTTCATCTGCTAGTGATTTTGATGAAGATACACTTGCATTGCTTGCGGCTGACTATGCAGGTAGTGAGGAACACATAGAAGAACACATTAATGCAGGTGACGCGGAGCACTATGAGAGCTTGATTGTACAGCGAGTGCTTAGTGCACAAATGGAGAAGGCAGAGCAAAATTAGCGACACACTTTATTCCAAACAAAGTGTGTCATCAAGGAGCATTCGTGCCGCATGATCATTGATGGAGGTAGCTGCAACAACTTGGCAAGTAGCAACATGGTACAGAAGCTCGCCCTCACCACCAAACCACACCCCCATCCCTACTACATCCAATGGCTGAACAACAGTGGTAAGGCAAAGGTAACGAGACTTGTGCGAATCGATTTTGCCATCGGATCATACAAAGATATTGTTGAATGTGATGTTGTGCCTATGCAAGCTTGTAATATTCTGCTAGGTAGACCATGGCAATTTGATAGAGATTCGATGCATCATGGTAGATCAAATCAATATTCGTTTCTATACCATGATCAAAAAATTGTGTTGCATCCTATGTCTCCTGAAGCTATTATGCAATCTGATGTTACTAAGGCTGCAAAAGCAAAGAGCGAGAGCAATAAAAATGACAAATCTGTTGTTGATGACAAAGATGAGATAAAATTGAAAGGACGTTGTATGCTTGCTACAAAATCTGATATTAATGAGTTCAATGCATCCACCTCTGTTGCTTATGCTTTGGTATGCAAGGATGCTTTGATTTCATTTGAGGATATGCAACGTTCTTTGCCCCCTGCTGTTGCTAACATTTTGCAGGAGTATTCTGATGTGTTCCCCATTGAGATACCAGCGGGGCTGCCACCAATACGTGGGATTGAGCACCAAATTGATCTTATCCCTGGAGCATCTTTGCCAAACCGTGCGCCATACAGGACCAATCCGGAAGAAGCGAAGGAAATTCTGCGACAAGTGCAAGAACTACTAGACAAAGGTTATGTGCGTCAGTCTCTTAGTCCTTGTGCTGTTCCAGTGATTTTAGTGCCTAAGAAAGATGGAACATGGCGCATGTGTGTTGATTGTAGGGCTATTAATAATATCACCATCCGATATCGACACCCTATTCCACGATTAGATGATATGTTTGATGAATTGAGTGGTGCTGTTGTGTTTTCAAAGGTTGATTTGCGTAGTGGGTACCACCAGATTCGTATGAAATTGGGAGATGAATGGAAAACTACTTTTAAAACTAAGTTCGGTCTATATGAGTGGTTAGTCATGCCTTTTGGGTTAACTAATGCACCTAGTACTTTCATGAGATTAATGAACGAGGTTTTGCGTGCTTTCATTGGGAAATTTGTTGTCGTCTACTTTGATGATATACTGATTTATAGCAAATCCATGGATGAACACCTTGATCACTTACGTGCTGTTTTCAATGCTCTACGTGATGCACGTTTGTTTGGTAACCTTGAGAAGTGCACTTTCTGCACCGATCGAGTATCGTTTCTTGGCTATGTTGTCACTCCACAGGGAATTGAGGTTGATAAAGCCAAGGTGGAAGCTATACAAGGATGGCCTGTACCCATGACGGTCACACAAGTGCGGAGTTTCCTAGGACTTGCTGGTTTCTATCGCCGTTTTGTGAAGGACTTTAGCACCATTGCTGCACCATTGAATGAGCTTACAAAGAAGGGAGTGCCCTTTTCTTGGGGCAAAGCACAAGAGCACGCCTTCCATGTGCTGAAAGATAAGTTAACACATGCACCTCTACTCCAACTCCCTGATTTTAATAAGACTTTCGAGCTTGAATGTGATGTGAGTGGAATTGGATTGGGTGGTGTTTTGTTGCAAGAAGGCAAACCTGTTGCATACTTTAGTGAGAAATTGAGCGGGCCTATTCTTAATTATTCTACATATGATAAGGAATTATATGCTCTAGTGCGGACATTAGAAACATGGCAGCATTATTTGTGGCCCAAAGAATTTGTTATACATTCTGATCATGAATCTTTGAAGCATATTCGTAGTCAAGGAAAACTGAATCGTAGACATGCAAAATGGGTTGAATTTATTGAATCTTTTCCTTATGTTATCAAACACAAGAAAGGGAAGGATAATATCATTGCAGATGCATTGTCTAGGAGATATACTTTGCTGAATCAACTTGATTACAAGATCTTTGGGTTAGAAACAATTAAAGACCGATATGCTCATGATGCTGATTTTAAAGAAGTGCTGCTGCATTGTAAAGATGGGAAAACGTGGAACAAATTCATCGTCAATGATGGGTTTGTGTTTAGAGCTAACAAGCTATGCATTCCAGCTAGCTCCGTTCGCTTGTTGTTGCTGCAGGAAGCGCATGGAGGTGGCTTGATGGGGCATTTTGGAGCGAAGAAGATGGAGGACATTCTTGCTGGTCATTTCTTTTGGCCAAAGATGCGACGAGACGTGGAGAGATTTGTTGCTCGCTGCACAACATGTCAAAAGGCTAAGTCCCGGTTGAATCCACACGGTTTGTATATGCCTCTTCCTGTTCCTAGTGCTCCTTGGGAGGATATTTCTATGGATTTTGTGTTGGATTGCCACGGACTAGGAAAGGAAGAGATAGTGTTTTTGTGGTTGTGGATCGATTCTCTAAAATGGCACATTTCATACCATGTCATAAAACTGATGATGCTACAAATATTGCTGATTTGTTCTTTCGAGAAGTTATTCGCTTGCATGGTGTGCCAAATACAATTGTTTCTGATCGTGATGCTAAATTTCTTAGCCATTTTTGGAGAACTTTATGGGCCAAATTGGGGACTAAGCTTTTATTTTCCACCACTTGTCACCCCCAAACTGATGGTCAAACTAAAGTTGTGAATAGAACTTTGTCTACTATGTTAAGGACTATTTTAAAGAAGAATATTAAGATGTGGGAAGATTGTTTGCCTCATATTGAGTTTTCTTATAATCGTTCGCTGCATTCTACTACGAAGATGTGTCCCTTTGAGATTGTTTATGGCTTGTTACCACGTGCTCCTATTGATTTAATGCCATTGCCAAGTTCTGAAAAGTTGAATTTTGATGCTAAGCAACGTGCTGAATTGATGCTAAAACTACATGAAACCACTAAAGAAAACAAAGAGCGCATGAATGCTAAGTACAAATTTGCTGGAGATAAAGGTAGAAGGGAATTGATTCTTGAACCTGGAGATTTGGTTTGGTTGCATTTGCGAAAGGATAGGTTTCCTGAATTAAGAAAATCTAAATTGATGCCTAGAGCGGATGGTCCTTTTAAAGGGATGCAATGAATAAATGAGAATGCATATAAGCTTGATCTTCCTGCAGATTTTGGGGTTAGTCCCACATTTAACATTGCAGATTTGAAGCCATATTTGGGTGAGAAAGATGAGATTGAGTCGAGGACGACTCAAATTCAAGAAAGGGAGTTCTGATGAGGACATCAACACCGATCATACATCCACGCCGTCCACGCCGACACCTGCTGGTCCTATTACTCATGCTCGTGCTCGAAAAGTTAATCATCAAGTGAGTTTCTTCTTGAGCTCTTGTCAATCCTGTTTAGATCTTGGAGACACGTGCACTCTTGTTTTGATTAGGAATCAAGGAGAAGACCGAAAGGGAAAAGGACTCGCGTAGGCTGGATTCGGACTGCAGCACACCTCCAACTTGCGACGGTCGCCACAGTTACATACGGAGTCGGATTGGGGTGATTCTGGACTTGTTGGAAAGCTAATAAAGTCTACTTTCATATGGATCTGACCTCGTACTCATACCTGCTCAGAAGCGGCGTCAACAGTCCAAAAATCACCGAGAGGTCTATTCTGTCCAGGGTGCTGCGCCACCTTAAGTTAGCCCAATGGGCTTGTATCGTTTAGAGTCCAGTAGGGACGCGTCCTAGGGTTGGAGCACGACCCAAACTCTCTTGTGGTCGTCCTCCACACGTCATATACCCCTTAGCCGCCACCAGGAACACTTGGGTTTTGTTTAGATCAAGTTTAGCCATCGCTACTTGCTTGTAGGCGCGCGGGCTGATCCAGTCGTCCGTCTCCTTGTCTTCGGAACCCCACTCATAATAAGATTCAGTGTGAAACCTTCAATTTTGTCTTGCAATTTCAGTGCTTGTTTCCTCGTTCTTGCTAGTTCTTCGATTGCTTGCAGGACGGGAGCCCTAGGGGCTAGTTGTCATGCTCCACAAGATCGTGACGGCCTTGGGAAGTGGTGTATCGGTCGCTAAGGCGCGGTCTTGGAAGGCTGTAGTCGGGCCGTGAATGTCATCTCCATCCACCAATCGAGTTATCTCATGCTTTTCATCGAAAGATCGACCACAAACCCTTGCGGGTTCATATCAAGTTCCATCGGGTGCCTCCAATACTATTTCTGAGCCTACGGTACGTTTGACGCAAACCATGCACTAATCTTGCATCAAGGGTAGCACTATCTCCAAATGGACCAAGCCGAGCTTCCACTTGAGCCTCGTCACCTAGGAGTCCCATCGAGTGCGTCCAAAATGATTTCTATGCTTATGGTATGTTTGGTGCAAACAGTGCACCTATCTCGCACTGACACTAGCACTGTCTCCAAGCGGACTAAAATAAGATTCCACACGACCCACGTCACTTACGAGTTCCATCGGGTGCGTCCAAACTTTTTATGAGCCTATGGTTCGTTCCATGCAAACCATGCACCTATCTTGCATCAAGATTAGCACTATCTCCAAACGGATCGAACAGAGCTCCACTAGACCTCGTCACCTAGAAGTACCATCGGGCCCGTCTAAAACAATTTATGAGCCTATGGTACGTTTGACGCAAACCGAGCACCTATCTTGCATCAAGATTAGCACTATCTCCAAACGGACCGAACAGAGCTCCACCAGACCCTCGTCACCTAGAAGTACCATCGGGTGCATCTCAAACGATTTATGAGCCTATGGTATGTTTGATGCAAACCGAGCTCCTATATTGCACCGACGCGAACAGAGTCTCAAAACAGATCAAAACGAGATTCTACATGACCCACGTCACCTAGGAGTTCCATCAGGTGCCTCCAATACTATTTCCGACCCTAAGGTACGTTCAACGCAAACGATGCACCAATCTTGCATCAAGAGTAGCACTATCTCCAAATGGACCGAACCGAGCTTCCGGAGCCTCGTCACCTAGGTGTCCCATCGAGTGTGTCCAAAACAATTTCTATGCCTATGGTATGTTCGGTGCAAACCGTGCACCTATCTTTGCACTAACACTAGCACTGTGTCTAAACGGACTAAAACAAAATTCCACAGGACCCACGTAATTTACGAGTTCCATCGGGTGCATCCAAAACTATTTATGAGCCTATGGAATGTTCCGTGCAAACCATGCACCTATCTTGTGTCAAGAACAGCACTATCTCCAAACAGACCGAACAGAGCTCCACCAGACCCTCATCACCTAGGTGTACCATCAGGTGCGTCTGAAATGATTTATGAGCCTATGGTATGTTTGAGACAAACCGAGCACCTATCTTGCACCGACGCTAACACTATCTCAAAACAGATCAAAACGAGATTCTACATGACCCACGTCACCTAGGAGTTCCATCAGGTGCCTCCAATACTATTTCCGACCCTAAGGTACGTTCAACGCAAACGATGCACCAATCTTGCATCAAGAGTAGCACTATCTCCAAATGGACTGAACCGAGCTTCCGGAGCCTCGTCACCTAGGTGTCCCATCGAGTGTGTCCAAAACGATTTCTATGCCTATGGTATGTTCGGTGCAAACCATGCACCTATCTTTGCACTAACACTAGCATTGTGTCTAAACGGACTAAAACGAGATTCCACACGACCCACATAATTTACGAGTTCCATCGGGTGCATCCAAAACTATTTATGAGCCTATGATATGTTCCGTACAAACCATGCACCTATCTTGTGTCAAGAATAGCACTATCTCTAAACAGACCGAACAGAGCTCCACCAGACCCTCGTCACCTAGGAGTCCCATCGAGTGCGTCCAAAATGATTTCTATGCCTATGGTATGTTCGGTGCAAACAGTGCACCTGTCTCACACTAACACTAACATTGTGCCCAAACGGACTAAAACGAGATTCCACACAACCCGTCACTTACGAGTTCCGTCGAGTGCGGCCAAAACTATTTATGAGCCTATGGATCATTCCGTGCAAACCATGCACCTATCTTGTGTCAAGATTAGCACTATCTCCAAACGGACCGAACAGAGCTCCACTAGACCCTCGTCACCTATGTGTACCATCAGGTGTGTCTAAAACGATTTATGAGCCTATGGTACGTTTGACACAAACCGAGCACCTATCTTGCACCGACGCTAACACTGTCTCAAAACAGATCGAAATGAGATTCCACATGACTCATGTCACATAGGAGTTCCATTGGGTGCCTCCAATACTATTTCTGAGGCTACGGTACATTCAACGCAAACGGTGCACCAATCTTGCATCAAGAGTAGCACTATCTCCAAACAGACTGAACCCAGCTTCCACTTGAGCCTCATCAAATAGGAGTCCCAGGAGTGCGTCCAAAACGATTTCTATGCCTATGGTATGTTCGGTGCAAACCGTGCACCTATCTTGCACTAACACTAGCACTGTCTTCAAGCAGACTAAAATGAGATTCCACACGACCCACGTCACTTACGAGTTCCATCGGGTGCGTCCAAACATTTTATGAGCCTATGGTTCGTTCCATGCAAACCATGCACCTATCTTGCATCAAGATTAGCACTATCTCCAAACAGATCGAACAGAGCTCCACTAGACCTTGTCACCTAGAAGTACCATCGGGCCCGTCTAAAACAATTTATGAGCCTATGGTACATTTGATGCAAACCGAGCACCTATCTTGCACCAACGCTAACACTGTGTCAAAACAGATCAAAACTAGACTCTACATGACCCACGTCACCTAGGAGTTCCATAGGTTGCCTCCAATTCTATTTCCTAGCCTACAGTATGTTCGACGCAAACCGTGAACAAATCTTGCATCAAGAGTAGCACTATCTCCAAATAGAACGAACCGAGCTTCCACTTGAGCCTCGTCACCTTGGTGTCCCATCATGCATCCAAAACAATTTCTATGCCTATGATATGTTCGGTGTACACCGTGCACCTATCTTGCACTGACACTAATATTGTCTCCAAACGGACTAAAACGAGATTTCATACGACCCACGTCACTTACGAGTTCCATCGAGTGCGTCCAAAACTATTTTATGAGCCTATAGTATATTCAGTGTAAACCACGCACCTATCTTGCATCAAGATTAGCACTATCTCCAAATGGACCGAACAGAGCTCCACCATACCCTCGTCACCTAGAAGTACCATCGGGTGCATCTCAAACGATTTATGAGCCTATGGTATGTTTGATGCAAACCGAGCTCCTATATTGCACCGACGCGAACAGAGTCTCAAAACAGATCGAAACGAGATTCTACATGACCCACGTCACCTAGGAGTTCCATCAGGTGCCTCCAATACTATTTCCGACCCTACGGTACGTTCAACGCAAACGATGCACCAATCTTGCATCAAGAGTAGCACTATCTCCAAATGGACCGAACCGAGCTTCCGGAGCCTCGTCACCTAGGAGTCCCATCGAGTGTGTCCAAAACGATTTCTATGACTATGTTATGTTCGGTGCAAACCGTGCACCTATCTTTGCACTAACACTAGCACTGTGTCTAAACGGACTAAAACGAGATTCCACACGACCCACGTAATTTACGAGTTCCATCGGGTGCATCCAAAACTATTTATGAGCCTATGGACCATTCCGTGCAAACCATGCACCTATCTTGTGTCAAGAATAGCACTATCTCCAAACAGACCGAACAGAGCACCACCAGACCCTCATCACCTAGGTGTACCATCAGGTGCGTCTAAAACGATTTATGAGCCTATAGTACGTTTGACACAAACCGAGCACCTATCTTTCACCGACGCTAACACTGTCTCAAAACAGATTGAAATGAGATTCCACATGACTCATGTCACATAGGAGTTCCATTGGGTGACTCCAATACTATTTCTGAGACTACGGTACGTTCAACGCAAACGGTGCACCAATCTTGCATCAAGAGTAGCACTATCTCCAAACACACTGAACCGAGCTTGCACTTGAGCCTCGTCAAATAGGTGTCCCATCGAGTGCGTCCAAAACGATTTCTATGCCTATGGTATGTTCGGTGCAAACCGTGCACCTATCTTGCACTAACACTAGCACTGTCTCCAAGCGGACTAAAATGAGATTCCACACGACCCACGTCACTTACGAGTTCCATCGGGTGCGTCCAAACTTTTTATGAGCCTATGGTTCGTTCCATGCAAACCATGCACCTATCTTGCATCAAGGTTAGCACTATCTCTAAATGGATCGAACAGAGCTCCACTAGACCTCGTCACCTAGAAGTACCATCGGGCCCATCTAAAACAATTTATGAGCCTATGGTACGTTTGACGCAAACCGAGCACCTATCTTGCACCAACGCTAACACTGTGTCAAAACAGATCAAAACTAGACTCTACATGACCCACGTCACCTATGAGTTCCATCGGTTGCCTCCAATTCTATTTCCTAGCCTACAATATGTTCGACGCAAACCTGAACAAATCTTGCACCAAGACTAGCACTATCTCCAAATAGACCGAACCGAGCGTCCACTTGAGCCTCGTCACCTAGGAGTCCCATCATGCATCCAAAATGATTTCTATGCCTACAATATGTTTGGTGTACACCGTGCACCTATCTTGCACCAACGCTAACACTATGTCAAAATAGATCAAAACTAGACTCTACATGACCCACGTCACCTAGGAGTTCCATCGGTTGCCTCCAATTCTATTTCCTAGCCTACAGTATGTTCGACGCAAACCGTGAACAAATCTTGCATCAAGAGTAGCACTATCTCCAAATAGACCGAACCGAGCTTCCACTTGAGCCTCGTCACCTAGGAGTCCCATCATGCATCCAAAACGATTTCTATGCCTACGATATGTTCGGTGTACATCGTGCACCTATCTTGCACTGACACTAACACTGTCTCCAAACGGACTAAAATGAGATTTCACACGACCCACGTCACTTACGAGTTCTATCGGGTGCGTCCAAAACTATTTATGAGCCTATAGTATATTCAGTGTAAACCACGCACCTATCTTGCATCAAGATTAGCACTATCTCCAAACGGACCGAACAGAGCTCCACCATACCCTCGTCACCTAGAAGTACCATCGGGTGCATCTCAAACGATTTATGAGCCTATGGTATGTTTGATGCAAACTGAGCTCCTATATTGCACCGATGCGAACAGAGTCTCAAAACAGATCGAAACGAGATTCTACATGACCCACATCACCTAGGAGTTCCATCAAGTGCCTCCAATACTATTTCCAACCCTACGGTACGGTCAATGCAAACGCTGCACCAATCTTGCATCAAGAGTAGCACTATCTCCAAATGGACCGAACCGAGCTTCCAGAGCCTCGTCACCTAGGAGTCCCATCGAGTGTGTCCAAAACGATTTCTATGCCTATGGTATGTTCGGTGCAAACCGTGCACCTATCTTTGCACTAACACTAGCACTATGTCTAAACGTACTAAAACGAGATTCCACATGACCCACGTAATTTACGAGTTCCATCGGGTGCATCCAAAACTATTTATGAGCCGATGGTATGTTCCGTGCAAACCATGCACCTATCTTGTGTCAAGAATAGCACTATCTCCAAACAAACCGAACAGAGCTCCACCAGACCCTTGTCACCTAGGTGTACCATCAGGTGCGTCTAAAACGATTTATGAGCCTATGTTACGTTTGACACAAACCGAGCACCTATCTTGCACCGACGCTAACATTATCTCAAAATAGATCAAAATAAGATTCCACATGGAGTTCCATCGGGTGCCTCCAATACTATTTCCGAGCCTACGGTACGTTCGACGCAAACCGTGCACCAATCTTGCATCAAGGGTAGCACTATCTCCAAATGGACCGAACCGAGCTTCCACTTGAGCCTCATCACCTAGGTGTCCCATCGAGTAAGTCCAAAACGATTTATATGCCTATGGTATGTTCGGTGCAAACAGTGCACCTATCTCGCACTAACACTAACATTGTGCCCAAACGGACTAAAACGAGATTCCACACGACCCGTCACTTACGAGTTCCATCGGGTGCGGCCAAAACTATTTATGAGCCTATGGATCATTCCGTGCAAACCATGCACCTATCTTGTGTCAAGATTAGCACTATCTCCAAACGGACCGAACAGAGCTCCACCAGACCCTCGTCACCTAGGTGAACCATCAGGTGCGTCTAAAACGATTTATGAGCCTATGGTACGTTTAACACAAACCGAGCACCTATCTTGCACCAACGCTAACACTGTCTCAAAACAGATCGAAATGAGATTCCACATGACTCATGTCACATAGGAGTTCCATCGGGTGCCTCCAATACTATTTCTGAGACTACGGTACGTTCAACGCAAATGGTGCACCAATCTTGCATCAAGTGTAGCACTAACTCCAAATAGACTGAACCGAGCTTCCACTTGAGCCTCGTCAAATAGGAGTCCCATCGAGTGCGTCCAAAATGATTTCTATGCCTATGGTATGTTCGGTGCAAACCGTGCACCTATCTTGTACTAAAACTAGCACTGTCTCCAAGCGGACTAAAATGAGATTCCACACGACCCACGTCACTTACGAGTTCCATCAGGTGCGTCCAAACTTTTTTTGAGCCTATGGTTCGTTCCATGCAAACCATGCAAATATCTTGCATCAAGATTAGCAATATCTCCAAACGGATCGAACAGAGCTCCACTAGACCTCGTCACTTAGAAGTACCATCGGGCCCGTCTAAAAAATTTATGAGCCTATGGTACGTTTGACGCAAACCGAGCACCTATCTTGCACCGACGCTAACACTATGTCAAAATAGATCAAAACTAGACTCTACATGACCCACGTCACCTAGGAGTTCCAGCGGTTGCCTCCAATTCTATTTCCTAGCCTACAGTATGTTCGACGCAAACCGTGAACAAATCTTGCATCAAGAGTAGCACTATCTCCAAATAGACCGAACCGAGCTTCCACTTGAGCCTCGTCACCTAGGAATCCCATCATGCATCCAAAATGATTTCTATGCCTACGATATGTTCGGTGTACACCGTGCAGTATCTTGCACTGACACTAACACTGTCTCCAAACGGACTAAATCGAGATTTCACACGACCCACGTCACTTACGAGTTCCATCGGGTGCGTCCAAAACTATTTATGAGCCTATAGTATATTCAGTGCAAACCACGCACCTATCTTGCATCAAAATTAGCACTATCTCCAAACGGACCGAACAGAGCTCCACTAGACCCTCGTCACCTAGAAGTACCATCGGGTGCATCTCAAACGATTTATGAGCCTATGGTATGTTTGATGCGAACCGAGCTCCTATATTGCATCGACGCGAACAGAGTCTCAAAACAGATCAAAACGAGATTCTACATGACCCACGTCACCTAGGAGTTCCATCAGGTGCCTCCAATACTATTTCTGACCTTACGGTACGTTCAACGCAAACGATGCACCAATCTTGCATCAAGAGTAGCACTATCTCCAAATGGACCGAACCGAGCTTCCGGAGCCTCGTCACCTAGGAGTCCCATCGAGTGTGTCCAAAATGACTTTCTATGTCTATGGTATGTTCGGTGCAAACTGTGCACCTATCTTTGCACTGACACTAGCACTGTGTCTAAACGTACTAAAACGAGATTCCACACGACCCGTCACTTACGAGTTCCATCGGGTACGTCTAAAACTATTTATGAGCCTATGGTTCGTTCCGTGCAAACCATGCACATATCTTGTGTCAAGATTAGCACTATCTCCAAACGGACCGAACAGAGCTCCACCAGACCCTCGTCACCTAGGTGTACCATTAGGTGCGTCTAAAATGATTTATGAGCCTATGGTACGTTAGACATAAACCGAGCACCTATCTTGCACCGACGCTAACACTGTCTCAAAACAGATCGTAACGAGATTCCACATGACTGATGTCGCCTAGCTGTTCCATCGGGTGCCTCCAATACTATTTCCGAGGGTACAGTACGTTCGATGCAAACTATGCACCAATCTTGCATCAAGAGTAGCACTATCTCCAAACAGACTGAACCAAGCTTCCACTTGAGCCTCGTCACATAGGAGTCCCAT
Source organism: Saccharum hybrid cultivar R570 (assembly GCA_038087645.1). Classification (NCBI taxonomy): domain Eukaryota; kingdom Viridiplantae; phylum Streptophyta; class Magnoliopsida; order Poales; family Poaceae; genus Saccharum; species Saccharum hybrid cultivar. The sequence goes on from JAQSUU010000227.1 coordinate 1,674,907, forward strand.
CGATGCGTCCAAAATGATTGCTATGGCAATGGTATGTTCGGTGCTAACCATGCACCTATCTTGCACTGACACTAACACTGTGTCCAAACGGACTAAAACGAGATTCCACACGACCCACGTCACTTACGAGTTCCATCGAGTATGTCCAAAACTATTTATGAGCCTATGGTTCGTTTCGAGCAAACCATGACATATCTTGTGTCAAGATTAACACTATCTCCAAACGGACCAAACCGAGCTCCACCAGACCCTCGTCACTTACTGTAATATCGTGTGCGTCTAAAATGATTTATGAGCCTATGGTACATTTGACATAAATCGAGCACCTATCTTCCACCGACGCTAACACTATCTCAAAAAAGATCGAAATAAGATTCCACATGACTCACGTCACCTAGGAGTTCTATCGAGTGTGTCCAAAATGATTTCTATGCCTACGGTACGTTCGACGCAAATCGGGCACCAATCTTGCATCAAGGGTAGCACTATCTCCAAATGGACCGAACCGAGCTTCCACTTGAGCCTCGTCACCTAGGAGTCCCATCGAGTGTGTCCAAAATGATTTCTATGCCTATGGTATGTGTGGTGCAAACCGTGCACCTATCTTTGCACTAACACTAGCACTGTGTCTAAACGAACTAAAACGAGATTCCACATGACCCACGTCACTTACGAGTTCCATCGGGTGCGTCCAAAACCATTTATGAGCCTATGGTTCGTTCCGTGCAATCCATGCACCTATCTTGTGTCAAGATTAGCACTATCTCCAAACAGAACGAACAGAGCTCCACCAGACCCTCGTCACCTAGAAGCACCATCGGGTTCATCTCAAACGATTTATGAGCCTATGGTATGTTTGATGCAAACTGAGCTCCTATATTGCACCGACGCGAACAGAGTCTCAAAACAGATCGAAACGAGATTCTACATGACCCACGTCACCTAGGAGTTCCATTAGGTGCCTCCAATACTATTTCAGACCCTACGGTACGTTCAACGCAAACGATGCACCAATCTTGCATCAAGAGTAGCACTATCTCCAAATGGACCGAACCGAGCTTCCGGAGCCTCGTCACCTAGGAGTCCCATCGAGTGTGTCCAAAACAATTTCTATGCCTATGGTATGTTCGGTGCAAACCGTGCACCTATCTTTGCACTAACACTAGCACTGTGTCTAAACGGACTAAAACAAAATTCCATAGGACCCACGTAATTTACGAGTTCCATCGGGTGCATCCAAAACTATTTATGAGCCTATGGAATGTTCCGTGCAAACCATGCACCTATCTTGTGTCAAGAACAGCACTATCTCCAAACAGACCGAACAGAGCTCCACCAGACCCTCATCACCTAGGTGTACCATCAGGTGCGTCTGAAATGATTTATGAGCCTATGGTATGTTTGAGACAAACCGAGCACCTATCTTGCACCGACGCTAACACTATCTCAAAATAGATCAAAATAACATTCCACATGACTCACGTCACCTAGGAGTTCCATCGGGTGCCTCCAATACTATTTCCGACCCTACGGTACGTTCGACGCAAATCGTGCACCAATCTTGCATCAAGGGTAGCATTATCTCCAAATGGACCGAACCGAGCTTCCACTTGAGCCTCGTCACCTAGGAGTCCCATCGAGTGCGTCCAAAACGATTTCTATGCCTATGGTATGTTTGGTGCAAACAGTGCACCTATCTCGCATTAACACTAACATTGTGCCCAAACGGACTAAAACGAGATTCCACACGACCCGTCACTTACAAGTTCCATCGGGTGCGGCCAAAACTATTTATGAGCCTACGGATCATTCCGTGCAAACCATGCACCTATCTTGTGTCAAGAATAGCACTATCTCCAAACGGAACGACCAGAGCTCCACCAGAACCTCGTCACCTAGGTGTACCATCAGGTGCGTCTAAAACGATTTATCAGCCTATGGTACGTTTGACACAAACCGAGCACCTATCTTGCACCGACACTAACACTGTCTCAAAACAGATCGAAATGAGATTCCACATGACTCATGTCACATAGGAGTTCCATCGGGTGCCTCCAATACTATTTCTAAGACTACGGTACGTTCAACGCAAACGGTGCACCAATCTTGCATCAGGAGTAGCACTATCTCCAAACAGACTGAACCGAGCTTCCACTTGAGCTTCGTCAAATAGGAGTCCCATCGAGTGTGTCCAAAATGATTTCTATGCCTATGGTATGTTCGGTGCAAACCGTGCACCTATCTTGCACTAACACTAGCACTGTCTCCGAGCGGACTAAAATGAGATTCCACACGACCCACGTCACTTACGAGTTCCATCGGGTGCGTCCAAACTTTTTATGAGCCTATGGTTCGTTCCATGCAAACCATGGACCTATCTTGCATCAAGATTAGCACTATCTCCAAACAGATCGAACAGAGCTCCACTAGACCTCGTCACCTAGAAGTACCATCAGGCCTGTCTAAAACAATTTATGAGCCTATGGTACGTTTGATGCAAACCGAGCACATATCTTGCACCAACGCTAACACTATGTCAAAACAGATCAAAACTAGATTCTACATGACCCACATCATCTTGGAGTTCCATCGGTTGCCTCCAATTCTATTTCCAAGCCTACAGTATGTTCGACGCAAACCGTGAACCAATCTTGCATCAAGAGTCGCACTATCTCTAAACAGACCGAACCGAACTTGCACTTGAGCCTCATCACCTAGGAGCCTATAATGCATCCAAAACAATTTCTATGCCTACGATATGTTCGGTGTACACCGTGCACCTATCTTGCACTGACACTAACACTGTCTCCAAACGGACTAAAACGATATTTCACACGACCCACGTCACTTACGAGTTCCATCGGGTCCGTCCAAAACTATTTATGAGCCTATAGTATATTTAGTGCAAACCACGCACCTATCTTGCATCAAGATTAGCACTATCTCCAAACGGACCGAACAGAGCTCCACCAGACCCTCATCACCTAGAAGTACCATCGGGTGCATCTCAAAGGATTTATGAGCCTATGGTATGTTTGATGTAAACCGAGCTCCTATATTGCACCGATGCGAACAGAGTCTCAAAACAGATCGAAACGAGATTCTACATGACCCACATCACCTAGGAGTTCCATCAGGTGCCTCCAATACTATTTCTGACCCTACGGTACGTTCAACGCAAACGATGCACCAATCTTGCATCAAGAGTAGCACTATCTCCAAACAGACCGAACCGAGCTTCCACATGAGCCTCATCACCTAGGATTCCCATCGAGTGTGTCCAAAATGATTTCTATGCCTATGGTATGTTCGGTGCAAACCGTGCACCTATCTTTGCACTAACACTAGCACTGTGTCTAAACAGACTAAAATGAGATTCCACAGGACCCACGTAATTTACGAGTTCCATCGGGTGCGTCCAAAACCATTTATGAGCCTATGCTTCGTTCCGTGCAATCCATGCACCTATCTTGTGTCAAGATTAGTACTATCTCTAAATAGACCGAACAGAGCTCCACCAGACCCTCGTCACCTACGAGTACCATCGGGTGCGTCTAAAATGATTTATGAGCCTATGGTACGTTTAACACAAACCGAGCAACTATCTTGCACCGACGCTAACACTGTCTCAAAACAGATCAAAATGAGATTCCACATGACTCACGTCACCTAGGAGTTCCATCGAGTGCCTCCAATACTGTTTCGACCTATGGTATGTTTGACGCAAACTGTGCACTAATCTTGCATCAAGAGTAGCACTATCTCCAAACAGACCGAACCGAGCTTCCACTTGAGCCTCATCACCTAGGAGTCCCATCGAGTGCGTCCAAAACAATTTATATGGCTATGGTATGTTCAGTGCAAACAGTGCACCTATCTCGCACTAACACTAACACTGTGCCCAAACGGACTAAAACGAGATTTCACACGACTCGTCACTTACAAGTTCCATCGGGTGCGTCCAAAACTATTTATGAGCCTATGGATCGTTCCGTGCAAACCATGCACCTATCTTGTGTCAAGATTAGCACTATCTCCAAACGGACCGAACAGAGCTCCACCAGACCCTCGTCACCTAGGTGTACCATCAGGTGCGTCTAAAACGATTTATGAGCCTATGGTACGTTAGACACAAACTGAGGACCTATCTTGCACCGACGGAAACACTGTATCAAAATAGATTGAAACGAGATTCCACATGACTCACGTCACATAGGAGTTCCATCGGTTGCCTCCAATACTATTTCTGAGCCTACGGTACGTTCAACGCAAACAGTGCACCAATCTTGCATCAAGAGTAGCACTATCTCCAAACAGACTGAACTGAGCTTCCACTTGAGCCTCATCACATAGGAGTCCCATCGAGTGCGTCCAAAATGTTTGCTATGCCTATGGTATGTTCGGTGCAAACCGTGCACCTATCTTGCACTGACACTAGCACTGTCTCCAAGCGGACTAAAACGAGATTCCACACGACCCACGTCACTTACGAGTTCCATCGGGTGTGTCCAAAACTATTTAAGAGCCTATGGTTCATTCCATGCAAACCATGCACCTGTCTTGTGTCAAGAGTAGCACTATCTCCAAATGGACCGAACAAAGCTCCACCAGACCCTCGTCACCTAGGAGTACCATCGGGTGCGTCTAAAATGATTTATGAGCCTATGGTACAGTAGACACAAATCGAGCACCTATCTTGCACTGATGCTAACACTGTCTCAAAACAGATCGAAACAAAATTCCACATGACTCACGTCACCTACCAGTTCCACCGGGTGCCTCCAATACTCTTTCCGAGGGTACGGTACGTTCGACGCAAACTGTGCACCAATCTTGCATCAAGGGTAGCACTATCTCCAAACAGACCGAACCGAGCTTCCACTTAAGCCTCATCACCTAGGAGTCCCATCGAGTGCGTCCAAAACGATTTAAATGCACATGGTATGTTCGGTGCAAACAGTGCACCTATCTCGCACTGACGCTAACACTATGTCTAAACGGACTAAAACGAGATTCCACATGACCCACGTCACTTACGAGTTCCATCGGGTGCGTCCAAAACCATTTATGAGCCTATGTTTCGTTCCGTGCAATCCATACACCTATCTTGTGTCAAGATTAGCACTATCTCCAAACAGACCGAACAGAGCTCCACCAGACCCTCGTCACCTAGGAGTACCGTCGGGTGCGTCTAAAATGATTTATGAGCCTATGGTACGTTTAACACAAACCGAGCAACTATCTTGCACCGACGCTAACACTGTCTCAAAACAGATCAAAATGAGATTCCACATGACTCACGTCACCTAGGAGTTCCATCGAGTGCCTCCAATACTGTTTCAAGCATATGGTATGTTTGACGCAAACTGTGCACCAATCTTGCATCAAGAGTAGCACTATCTCCAAACAGACCGAACCGAGCTTCCACTTGAGCCTCATCACCTAGGAGTCCCATCGAGTGCGTCCAAAACGATTTATATGGCTATGGTATGTTCAGTGCAAATAGTGCGCCTATCTCGCACTAACACTAACATTGTGCCCAAACGGACTAAAACGAGATTTCACACGACTCGTCACTTACAAGTTCCATCGGGTGCGTCCAAAACTATTTATGAGCCTATGCATCGTTCCGTGCAAACCATGCACCTATCTTGTGTCAAGATTAGCACTATCTCCAAATAGACCGAGCAGAGCTCCACCAGACCCTCGTCACCTAGGTGTACCATCAGGTGCGTCTAAAATGATTTGTGAGCCTATGGTACGTTAGACACAAACTGAGGACCTATCTTGCACTGACGCAAACACTGTATCAAAACAGATTGAAACGAGATTCCACATGACTAACATCACATAGGAGTTCCATCGGGTGCCTCCAATACTATTTCTGAGCCTACGGTACGTTCAACGCAAACAATGCACCAATCTTGCATCAAGAGTAGCACTATCTCCAAACAGACTGAACTGAGCTTCCACTTGAGCCTCATCACATAGGGGTCCCATCGAGTGCGTCCAAAATGATTGCTATGCCTATGGTATGTTCGGTGCAAACCGTGCACCTATCTTGCACTGACACTAGCACTATCTCCAAGCGGACTAAAACGAGATTCCACACGACGCACGTCACTTACGAGTTCCATCGGGTGTGTCCAAAACTATTTATGAGCCTATGGTTCATTCCATGCAAACCATGCACCTGTCTTGTGTCAAGTGTAGCACTATCTCCAAATGGACCGAACAGAGCTCCACCAGACCCTCGTCACCTAGGAGTACCATCGGGTGTGTCTAAAATGATTTATGAGCCTATGGCACGGTAGACACAAATCGAGCACCTATCTTGCACCGACGCTAACACTGTCTCAAAACAGATCGAAACAAGATTCCACATGACTCACGTCACCTAGCAGTTCCACCGGGTGCCTCCAAAACTCTTTCCGAGGGTACGGTACGTTCGACGCAAACTATGCACCAATCTTGCATCATGAGTAGCACTATCTCCAAATAGACTGAACCGAGCTTCCACTTGAGCCTCATCACCTAGGAGTCCCATCGAGTGCGTCCAAAACGATTTATATGCCCATGGTATGTTCGGTGCAAACAGTGCACCTATCTCGCACTGACGCTAACACTGTGCCCAAACGGACTAAAACGAGATTCCACATGACCCGTCACTTACCAGTTCCATCGGGTGCGTCCAAAACTATTTATGAGCCTATGGATTGTTCCGTGCAAACCATGCACTTATCTTGTGTCAAGATTAGCACTATCTCCAAACGGACCGAACAGAGCTCCACCAGACCCTCGTCACCTAGGTGTACCATCAGGTGCGTCTAAAATGATTTATGAGCCTATGGTACGGTAGACATAAACCGAGCACCTATCTTGCACCGACGCTAACACTGTCTCAAAACAGATCGAAATGAGAATCCACATGACTCACGTCACCTAGCAGTTCCACCGGGTGCCTCCAATACTCTTTCCGAGGGTACGGTACGTTCGACGCAAACTGTGCACCAATCTTGCATCAAGAGTAGCACTATCTCCAAACAGACTGAACCAAGCTTCCACTTAAGCCTCATCACATAGGAGTCCCATCGATGCGTCCAAAATGATTGCTATGCCTATGGTATGGTCGGTGCTAACCGTGCACCTATCTGGAAATGACACTAACACTATGTCCAAACAGACTAAAACGAGATTCCACACGACCCACGTCACTTACGAGTTCCATCGGGTGTGTCCAAAACTATTTATGAGCCTATGGTTCATTCCGTGCAAACCATGCACCTATCTTGTGTCAAGATTAACACTATCTCCAAACGGACCAAACCGAGCTCTACCAGACCCCCGTCACTTAGCTGTAATATCGTGTGCGTCTAAAACGATTTATGAGCCTATGGTACGTTAGACACAAACCGAGCACCTATCTTGCACCGACGCTAACACTATCTCAAAATAGATCGAAACGAGATTCCACATGACTCACGTCACAGCAGTTCCATCGGGTGCCTCCAATACTATTTCTAAGCCTACGGTACGTTCGACGCAAACCGTGCACCAATCTTGCATCAAGGGTAGCACTATCTCCAAATGGACCGAACCGAGCTTCCACTTGAGCCTCATCACGTAGGAGTCCCATCGAGTGCGTCCAAAACGATTTCTATGCCTATAGTATGTTCGGTGCAAACCGTGCACCTATCTTGCACTGACACTAGCACTGTCTCCAAGCAGACTAAAACGAGATTCCACACGACCCACGTCACTTACGAGTTCCATCGGGTGCGTCCAAAACTTTTTATGAGCCTACGGTTCGTTCCATGCAAACCATGTAGGATCTTGCATCAAGATTAGCATTATCTCCAAACGGACTAAAACGAGATTCCACATGACCTGTCACTTACGAGTTCCATCGGGTCCGTCCAAAACTATTTATTAGCCTATGGATCGTTCCGTGCAAAGCATGCACCTATCTAGTGTCAAGATTAGCATTATCTCCAAACGGACCGAACAGAGCTCCACCAGACCCTCGTCACCTAGGTGTACCATCGGGCCCGTCTAAAACAATTTATGAGCCTATGGTACGTTTGACGCAAACCGAGCACCTATCTTGCACCAACGCTAACACTATGTCAAAACAGATCAAAACTAGATTCTACATGACCCACATCACCTTGGAGTTCCATCGGTTGCCTCCAATTCTATTTCCTAGCCTATAGTATGTTCGACGCAAACCGTGAACCAATCTTGCATCAAGAGTCGCACTATCTCCAAACAGACCGAACCGAACTTGCACTTGAGCCTCGTCACCTAGGAGTCCCATCATGCATCCAAAACAATTTCTATGCATACGATATGTTCGGTGTACACCGTTCACCTATCTTGCACTGACACTAACACTGTCTCCAAACGGACTAAAATGAGATTTCACACGACCCATGTCACTTACGAGTTCCATCGGGTGCGTCCAAAACTATTTATGAGCCCAAGTATATTCAGTGCAAACCACACACCTATCTTGCATCAACATTAGCACTATCTACAAACGGACCGAAGAGAGCTCCACCAGACCCTCGTCACCTAGAAGTACCATTGGATGCATCTAAAACGATTTATGAGCCTATGGTACGTTTGATGCAAACCAACCACCTATATTGCACCGATGCTAACACAGTATCAAAACAGATCGAAACGAGATTCTACATTACTTACGTCACCTAGGAGTTTCATCGGTTGCCTCCAATTCTATTTTCGAGCCTACAGAACGTTCGACGTAAACCGTGCACCAATCTTGCATCAAGAGTAGCACTATCTCCAAATAGACCGAACCGAGCTTCTAGAGCCTCGTCACCTAGGAGTCCCATCGAGTGTGTCCAATACGATTTCTATGCCTATGGTATGTTCGGTGCAAACCGTGCACCTATCTTTGCACTAACACAAGCACTGTGTCTAAACGGACTAAAACAAGATTCCACACGACCCACGTAATTTACGAGTTCCATCGGGTGCGTCCAAAACTATTTATGAGCCTATATTTCGTTCCGTGCAAAAACCATGCACCTATCTTGTGTCAATATTAGCACTATCTCCAAACGGACCGAACAGAGCTCCACCCGACCCTCGTCACCTAGGAGTACCACCGGGTGCGTCTAAAATGATTTATGAGCCTATGGTACGTTAGACACAAACCGAGCACCTATCTTGCACCGACGCTAACACTGTCTCAAAACAGATTGAAACGAGATTCCACATGACTCACGTCACATAGGAGTTCCATTGGGTGCCTCCAATACTATTTCTGAGCCTACAGTACGTTCAACGCAAACAGTGCATGAATCTTGCACAAGAGTAGTACTATCTCCAAACAGACTGAACTGAGCTTCCACTTGAGCCTCATCATATAGGAGTCCCATCGAGTGCGTCCAAAATGATTGCTATGCCTATGGTATGTTCGGTGCAAACCGTGCACCTATCTTTGCACTAACACTAGCACTGTGTCTAAACGGACTAAAACGAGATTCCACCCGACCCACGTAATTTACGAGTTCCATCGGGTGCGTCCAAAACTATTTATGAGCCTATATTTCGTTCCGTGCAAAAACCATGCACCTATCTTGTGTCAATATTAGCACTATCTCCAAACGGACCGAACAGAGCTCCACCAGACCCTCGTCACCTAGGAGTACCATCGGGTGCGTCTAAAATGATTTATGAGCCTATGGTACGGTAGACACAAACTGAGCACCTATCTTGCACCGACGCTAACACTGTCTCAAAACAGATCAAAACGAGATTCCACATGACTCACGTCACCTAGCAGTTCCACCGGGTGCCTCCAATACTCTTTCCGAGGGTACGGTACGTTCAACACAAACTGTGCACCAATCTTGCATCAAGAGTAGCACTATCTACAAACAGACCGAACCGAGCTTTCACTTGAGCCTCATCACCAAGGAGTCCCATCGAGTGCGTCCAAAATGATTTATATGCCCATGCGGAGGTTCGGTGCAAATAGTGCACCTATCTCGCACTGACGCTAAGACTATGCCCAAACGGACTAAAACAAGATTCCACATGACCCGTCACTTATGAGTTCCATCGGGTACGTCCAAAACTATTTATGAGCCTATAGATCGTTCCGTGCAAACCATGCACCTATCTAGTGTCAAGATTAACACTATCTCCAAACGGACCGAACAGAGCTCCACCAGACCCTTGTCACCTAGGTGTACCATCTGGTGCGTCTAAAACGATTTATGAGCCTATGGTACGTTAGACACAAACCGAGCACCTATCTTGCACCGACGCTAACACTATCTCAAAATGGATCGAAACAAGATTCCACATGAATCACGTCACATAGGAGTTCCATCAGGTGCCTCCAATACTATTTCTGAGCCTACGGTACGTTCGACGCAAACCGTGCACCAATCTTGCATCAAGGGTAGCACTATCTCCAAATGGACCGAACCAAGCTTCCACTTGAGCCTCGTCACATATGAGTCCCATCGAGTGCGTCCAAAACGATTTCTATGCCTATGGTATGTTCGGTGCAAACCGTGCACCTATCTTGCACTGACACTAGCACTGTTTCCAAGCGGACTAAAACGAGATTCCACACGACCCACGTCACTTACGAGTTTCATCGGGTGCGTCCAAAACTTTTTATGAGCCTACGGTTCGTTCCATGCAAACCATGCACCTATCTTGCATCAAGCTTAGCATTATCTCCAAACAGACCGAATAGAGCTCCACCAGACCCTCGTCACCTAGAAGTAGCATCGGGCCCGTCTAAAACGATTTATGAGCCTATGGTACGTTTGACGCAAACCGAGCACCTATCTTGCACCAACGCTAACACTATGTCAAAACAGATCAAAACTAGATTCTACATGACCCACATCACCTTGGAGTTCCATCGGTTGCCTCCAATTCTATTTCCTAGCCTACAATATGTTCGACGCAAACCGTGAACTAATCTTGCATCAAGAGTCGCACTATCTCCAAACAGACCGAACCGAACTTGCACTTGAGCCTCGTCACCTAGGAGTCCCATCATGCATCCAAAACAATTTCTATGCCTACGATATGTTCGGTGTACACCGTGCACCTATCTTGCACTGACACTAACACTGTCTCCAAACGGACTAAAACGAGATTTCACACGACCCACGTCACTTACGAGTTCCATCGGGTGCGTCCAAAACTATTTATGAGCCCAAGTATATTCAGTGCAAACCACACACCTATCTTGCATCAACATTAGCACTATCTCCAAACGGACCGAAGAGAGCTCCACTAGACCCTCGTCACCTAGAAGTACCATTGGGTGCATCTAAAATGATTTATGAGCCTATGGTACGTTTGATGCAAACCAACCACCTATATTGCACCGATGCTAACACAGTCTCAAAACAGATCGAAACGAGATTCTACATTACTTACGTCACCTAGGAGTTTCATCGGTTGCCTCCAATTCTATTTTCGAGCCTACAGAACGTACGACGTAAACCGTGCACGAATCTTGCGTCAAGAGTAGCACTATCTCCAAACAGACCGAACCGAGCTTCTAGAGCCTCGTCACCTAGGAGTCCCATCGAGTGTGTCCAATACGATTTCTGTGCCTATGGTATGTTCGGTGCAAACAGTGCACCTATCTTTGCACTGACACAAGCACTGTGTCTAAACAGACTAAAACGAGATTCCACATGACCCACGTAATTTACGAGTTCCATCGGGTGCATCCAAAACTATTTATGAGCCTATATTTCGTTCCATGCAAAAACGATGCACCTATCTTGTGTCAAGATTAGCACTATCTCCAAACGGACCGAACAGAGCTCGACCCGACCCTCGTCACCAAGGAGTACCATCGGGTGCGTCTAAAATGATTTATGAGCCTATGGTACGTTAGACACAAACCGAGCACCTATCTTGCACCGACGCTAACACTGTCTCAAAACAGATTGAAACGAGATTCCACATGACTCACGTCACATAGGAGTTCCATTGGGTGCCTCCAATACTATTTCTGAGCCTATAGTACGTTCAACGCAAACAGTGCACCAATCTTGCACAAGAGTAGTACTATCTCCAAACAGAATGAACTGAGCTTCCACTTGAGCCTCAGCAAATAGGAGTCCCATCGAGTGCGTCCAAAATGATTGCTATGCCTATGGTATGTTCGGTGCAAACTGTGCACCTATCTTGCACTGACACTAGCACTATCTCCAAGCGGACTAAAATGAGATTCCACACGACCCACGTCACTTACGAGTTCCATCGGGTGTGCCCAAAACTATTTATGAGCATATGGTTCATTCCATGCAAACCATGCACCCGTCTTGTGTCAAGAGTAGCACTATCTCTAAACGGACCGAACAGAGCTCCACCAGACCCTCGTCACCTAGGAGTACCATCGGGTGCGTCTAAAATGATTTATGAGCCTATGGTACGGTAGACACAAACCGAGCACCTATCTTGCACCGACGCTAACACTGTCTCAAAAAGAACGAAACGAGATTCCACATGACTCACATCACCTAGCAGTTCCACCAGGTGCCTCCAATACTCTTTCCGAGGGTACGGTACGTTCAACACAAACTGTGCACCAATCTTGTATCAAGAGTAGCACTATCTCCACAAAAGACCGAACCGAGCTTTCACTTGAGCCTCATCACCAAGGAGTCCCATCGAGTGCGTCCAAAATGATTTATATGCCCATGGTATGTTCTGTGCAAACAGTGCACCTATCTCGCACTGACGCTAACACTATGCCCAAACGGACTAAAACGAGATTCCACATGACCCGTCACTTACGAGTTCCATCGGGTGCGTCTAAAACTATTTATGAGCCTATGGATCGTTCCGTGCAAACCATGCACCTATCTAGTGTCAAGATTAGCACTATCTCCAAACGGACCAAACAGAGCTCCACCAGACCCTCGTCACCTAGGTGTACCATCTGGTGCATCTAAAACGATTTATGAGTCTATGGTACGTTAGACACAAACCGAGCACCTATCTTGCGCCGACGCTAACACTATCTCAAAATAGATTGAAATGAGATTCCACATGAATCACGTCACATAGGAGTTCCATCGGGTGCCTCCAATACTATTTCTGAGCCTATGGTACGTTCGACGCAAACAGTGCACCAATCTTGCATCAAGGGTAGCACTATCTCCAAATGGACCAAACCGAGCTTCCACTTGAGCCTCGTCACATAGGAGTCCCATCGAGTGCGTCCAAAATGATTTCTATGCCTATGGTATGTTCGGTGCAAACCGTGCACCTATCTTGCATTGACACTAGCACTGTCTCCAAGCGGACTAAAACGAGATTCCACACGACCCACGTCCCTTACGAGTTCCATCGGGTGCATCCAAAACTTTTTATGAGCCTACGGTTCGTTCCATGCAAACCATGCACCTATCTTGCATCAAGATTAGCATTATCTCCAAACGGACCGAATAGAGCTCCACCAGACCCTCGTCACCTAGAAGTAGCATCGGGCCCATCTAAAACGATTTATGAGCCTATCGTAAGGTCCAAATAGGCTAGAGGGGGGTGAATAGCCTAATTAAAACTTCTACAAGAATTACTTAACCACACGTTAGTACGAAAGGTGGCGAAGCGAAAGCACTAGCTCTAACTATTTAAGCAAGCCACCTATACAAGTCTATAACAAAGCTATTCACTAAACACAACAACAACTACAAGCTAGAAACAAGAAGTAATACGAGAGAAGAGCTTTGAGTGATTATACCGCTGTGAAGAGATGAGAAATACCAATCAATCAATAACACAAGAGAAATCCTTGGGAAGAGAATGACACAAGAATTTATCCCGAGGTTCACTTGCTTCTCGGCAACATACTCCCCGTTGTGGCGATACACCCACTTGTCGGTTCGCGAGCTAATCGACTATCAAGAGTCGAGCCCTCGGTCGGCACCGCACAACCGCACACAAGATGGGGATCCTCCAAGCCACGAGCTCCACTAGAGTATCCAATTTGCGAACTCCGCGGGGAAGGATCAAGAACCCCTTACAACACTTGGTGAAGGCTCCAACAATCTCCAATTGCGAGCTCGATCACCCCCGCTGCTCCAAGCCGTCTACCGTGTCGGGAAACACGGAAGAGTAACAAGAAATCCACAACTCAAAACGAGCTGACCGGACGCTCCGGTCAGGGTGATCGGACGCGTCCGGTCACTACAGGACAAGAATGAACAGTGCGCGTCAGAAGTTACCATTGCTATGACCGGACGCGCCCTAGCATATGACCGGACGCGCCCTAGCGTATGACCGGACGCGCCCTAGCGAATGACCGGACGCGCCCTAGCGAATGACCGGACGCGCCCTACCTGGCGTCCGGTCAGAGTCCAGTAAGCTCCCATTACGACCGGACGTGTCCGATCGTACATGACCGGACGCGCCCCGCGTCCGATCATCACTCCTGCGCTCTCTGTCCCTCTGGACGCCTGATCGGACGCGCCGGTCGCGCGCTATGCTTCTGCGCACAGGTGAACTGACCGGACGCGCTGGTCAGGCCAGACCAGCGTCCTGTCACTCACCCTAGGCACGCTGACCGAATGAACTAACCGGACGCGCTGGTCAAGCCGTGACCACGTCCGGTGCAGCGTCCGGTCACCATAGTGACCTCTGTTCGCCTCCGTTTCTTTTCTGATCTCCGGCGCAATAGAAAATAGGCATTTCACTTCTCCAAAAAGCGCAGAATCCTGCCTCGCAAGCTCGGTGGGAGGGAGAGAGGAACCAAAACCCCTTCTCTACCGCTCAAACTCCATCGCCTTCGCAAAAGTGCTAACACCACCAAGTGTACATCACCATGTGCATGTGTGTTAGCATTTCACAATCATTTTCCAAGGCGTTATGTTAGCTCTTTACTAGATCCTAATGCATATGTTCAAGACAATGATCTAGTGGCACTTGATTCCCGAGCTAACCGTGATTGCCCCTCTTGATAGTTGGCTATCTATCCTAAACCCGGTCAATCACTTCTCTACTCATCTTAGACCGGCAAAAGGAAAACCCCTATGGTTATACCTTTGCCTTGCGCTCTTAGATCCTTCTCCTACACTTGATCATCATGTCCTTCCTTTTATGTGCATCTCCACCATGATCATCATTTCATGTCCATGCACCATCTCTTTGTTATCTTGTGGCCACCACTCCTTGCCACATACACCTTCATCACATGTGTTGCTTATACCTAACTCAAAACACTTAACACTTTGCATTAGCAACTTGGTGTCACCAAACTTGGGCTTTCAATCTCCCCCTTTTTGGTAATTGATGACAACCATCACAAAGATATGAAATGAAAACAATTTTCAATTTCGATAGTGTTAGCTCCCCCTACATATGTGCTTCCATGAGTTTGGTTCAATTATGCACATATGTATGGATTTGAATTTTGGGAGAGTTACTACTATCAAATTGATGCTAAGGTATATAGAATGGACCTTTGAAGCGTGATACCAATCGGAGTTGCCTTTATATACCATCCTTAGCATCGATGTAGCTAGACACCACTTGTAATACATTACTTGTAAAGATCACAGACACTAAAATACCCCATGAGATCAACATTATAAGCAAAGGTGTCTAGATACCGCTTGTAAAGCTACTCTCAACAAATCATCATTCAAGTTCTATTTCTAGCAAACATCATTCAATCATGAATATCGAAATTAAATTTGCAATGCAACACATCATCATGTTAATGCACATACAAATGTAACCAATAATTCATGAGCTTGCTCCCCCTACTTATGCGCTCAATTTTAATTTCTCTCCCCCTTACTATATCTTTCTCCCTCTTTGTGACTTTTCTATCTTTGTGCTTTCTCTCCCCCTTATTATATTTTATTCTCTCTTTGCAATATCTTTGTGACTTTTCTCTCCCCCTTTGTCAACAATCACTAAAA
The DNA here is from genome assembly GCA_038087645.1 of Saccharum hybrid cultivar R570. NCBI lineage: Eukaryota > Viridiplantae > Streptophyta > Magnoliopsida > Poales > Poaceae > Saccharum > Saccharum hybrid cultivar. Next base: position 1,690,851 of record JAQSUU010000227.1, read on the forward strand.
AGGTGCCAATTTTAGTGAGAGATAAGTCAATTAATATGAGAGAGTCCAAATTATGGTTCAATCTAGATCACTTGCCTAGAATATGTAATTCGATTTGATCTAAGCACAAGCTTCTTCACACCTCATAAAGTATAAGGGTTATCTTGAGCATGTTGAATTACACATCATGAGCTCATTTTCTAGATTCAACACTAGGTTTGTAAGCCCACAAACATATCATATGCTACCACTAGATCAATCAAATATAGAAGCAATAGTGGTACCATAAATACATCAAAATCATTTGATTTTCATGAATGAGCCTATTTTCATGCAAACATGTCTATATGTTCTAAACATGTCCTTAGCAAAGTATGAATGATATGCCAAACAACTTTACCTTGCTATGTTGGAGGAGAGGCATGTCATATAAAAATGTGGGGGTGCACTCATCTCAAGTTGGAGAAGTCAAGTATGTTCAATTTGTTCTTCAACTTGTAAAATCTCTTCTCATCAAGTGGCTTTGTGAAAATGTCGGCTAGTTGATCTTCGGTGCCAATGCTTTCAATGCTAATATCACCATTTTGTTGATGGTCTCTTATGAAGTGATGCCTTATATCAATGTGCTTTGTTCTTGAATGTTGAACCGGATTTTGTGTCATCTTGATAGCACTCTCATTATCACAAAACAAAGACATATTCTTGAATTTAATTCCAAAGTCATTCAAGGTGGCTTTCATCCAAAGCAATTGTGCACAACAACTACTGGCACTAATATATTCGGCCTCGGCGGTAGATAGTGCAACACTATTTTGTTTCTTTGATGACCATGAAACAAGAGACCTTCCAAGCAATTGACAAGTGCCACTTGTGCTCATTCTATCAATCTTTCATCCACCATAGTCGGAGTCTGAATATCCAATCAACTCAAAATTAGACCCCTTTGGAAACCATAATCCAACATCATGAGTGCCCTTAAGATATCTCAATATTCTCTTGGTTGCTTTCAAGTGACTTTCTCTAGGTGAAGCTTGATATCTTGCACACTTGCACACACTAAACATCACATCCGGCCTAGAGGCGGTGACATATAGCAAACTTCCAATCATAGACCGGTATAGCTTTTGATCTACCATGTTTCCACTAGCATCAATACCAAATTGATCATTAGTGCCCATTGGAGTACTAATTGGCTTAGCATCTTGCAATCCAAACTTCTTGATCATTTCCTTGATGTACTTGCCTTGACTTACAAAAGTGCCATTCTTCATTTGCTTGATTTGAAGTCCAAGGAAGTAACTAAGCTCTCCAATCATAGACATTTCAAACTCATTAGCCATCATATTTCCAAACTCTTCACAAAAATCTTGATTGGTTGATCCAAAAATGATATCATCCACATAGATTTGCAACACAAACAAGTCATTTCCAATCTTCTTGGTGAAGAGAGTGGTGTCAACCTTTCCCATCTTGAACCCTTTAGAGAGGAGAAAGTCTCTCAACCTTTCATACCATGCTCTAGGTGCTTGCTTCAAACCATACAATGCCTTCTTTAGCTTGTAAACATGGTCGGGCTTCTTGTCATCTTCAAAACCGGGAGGTTGCTCAACATAAACTTCTTCATTGATGTAGCCATTGAGAAATGCACTCTTGACATCCATTTGATAGACCTTGATGTTGTGTGTATAAGCATATGCTAATAAGATTCTAATTGCCTCCAATCTTGCAACCGGTGCATATGTCTCTCCAAAGTCAAGCCCTCAACTTGAGTGTATCCTTGTGCTACTAATCTTGCTTTGTTCCTCACAACCATGCCATCTTGATCTTGCTTGTTTCTAAAGACCCACTTAGTACCAATCACATTGTAGTTCTTTGGCCTCTCAACAAGTTTCCAAACTTGATTTCTAGCAAAGTTGTTTAGTTCTTCATGCATAGCATTTACCCAATCAGAATCCTTCAAAGCATCTTCTAATTTCTTAGGTTCTTCAAGTGACACAAATGAGTAATGCTCACAAAAGGATGCTAGCCTTGATCGAGTTTGAACACCACTTTGAATTCCACCAATGATTTGATCCAACGGATGATCTCTTGCAATGCTAGTAGGTTGGAGTATTGGGAGTTGATTGCTTCCACTTGTTTGACCTTGAACTTGAGCTTCATCATGAGTACTACTGGAGCTTGCTTGATTTGTATCAATTTGCACACTTTGGTTGATCACATGAATATCATCATCATCAACTTGCATCGGCCTTATATCACCAATGTCCATGTTCTTCATTGCATTTGACAATTGATCTCCTCTCACATCATCAAGGTTTTGAGCTTCATTTTGAGATCCTTGGGTTTCATCAAACTCAACATCATGAACTTCTTCCAAGGTGCCATTTGTGAGATTCCAAACTCTATATGCCTTGCTTGTGGTAGAATAACCAAGTAAGAACCCTTCATCACATTTCTTTTCAGACTTGCTCAATCTAGTGCCTTTCTTAAGAATATAGCATTTGCAACCAAACACTCTAAAGTATGCAATGTTGGGCTTTCTTCCATTCAATAGCTCATATGGTGTCTTTCCAAGCTTCCCATGGCAATAGAGACGGTTGCTACAATAGCAAGCCGTGTTGATGGCTTCACTCCAAAATGAATGACTAACATTGTATTCACTAAGCATTGATCTAGCCATATCAATCAAGGTTCTATTTTTCCTTTCAACTACACCATTTGATTGAGGAGTGTATGTTGGTGAGAATTGATGTCCAATACCAAAATCATCACACAAATCTTCAATTCTTGTGTTCTTGAACTCACAATCATTGTCACTTATAATCTTCTTGATGATAGTCTCAAACTCATTTTGCACCCTCTTGACAAAAGACTTGAATACATCATAAACATCACTCTTGTCATAGAGAAAGAACACCCAAGTATATCTAGTGTAGTCATCAACAATCACAAAACCATACTTGTTGCCACCAATGCTAGTGTATGTTGTTGACCCAAACAAGTCCATGTGCAATAGCTCAAATGCCTTTGATGTGTTCATTTCACTTTTACTAGGATGTGAATTCCCAACTTGTTTGCCGGCTTGACAAGCACTACAAGGTTTATCCTTCTCAAAGGTGACATCTTTCAAGCCTCTAACTAAGTCATGCTTCAAAAGTTTGTTCAATTGTTTCATTCCAACATGACCAAGCCTTCTATGCCACAACCATCTCATACTAGATTTGCTAAGCAAGCATGATGTCAATTGTGTCTCACTATCATTGAAGTCAACCAAGTATAAGCTACCATGTCTAAATCCTTTGAATATCAAGTTTGATCCATCAACACTTATGACTTTAACATCATCACTACCAAATATGCACTTGAAGCCAAGATCAGAAAGTTGTGCCACCGATAAAAGATTAAAATCCAAGCTCTCAACTAGCAACACATTAGATATGCTCATGTCATTTGAGATAGCAATTTTACCAAGCCCCTTGACCTTGCCTTTCTTGTTGTTGCCGAAAGTGATAGCATCAAAACCACCATTTTGACTTGTATCAATTGATTTGAACATACAAGAGTCTCCGGTCATATGTTGAGTGCACCCACTATCAAGCACCCAATGCCTTCCTCCAGCTTTGTAATTGACCTACAAGACAAGATCAATTCTTTTTAGGTACCCAAACTTGTTTGGGTCCTCCAAGGTTAGAGACTAAGCTCTTTGGTACCCAAATGGCTTTCTTCTTTGAGCCCATCCATGGTGCACCAATGAACTTAGCATGAACACCATTTGTACCCTTTGTAAGCATATAGAAAGAATCAAACTTGATTGAGGATACATTAGCATTGGATTTCTTGTTCATGCAATGTTGCTCTATGTGACTAACTTGCTTGCAACTTTTGCAATAGCTACCATTGTTCTTCACAAAACGAGTCTTGTGAGGAGCAAAAGCGGTCTTGCCTTTCTTGGGGTTATAGCCCAATCCCTCTTTGTAGAGAGAAGCTCTTTGGCTACCCAAGCACATAAGCAAGCGGTCCTCACCACCATAAGCCTTAGCTAAGGTGTGATTGAGCTCTTTTACCTCCTTCTTGAGATTTTTATTTTCAACTATTAGTGTGGAATCACAAGTGAAACCATCACTATTAGATGAGGATGATGTAGATGCGCTACACGAAGGGTTAGTGGAAGCAACAACAATAGGCTTATGAAAAGTTTTATCAATTATATCACATGATATGCCTATGTTGCAAGTTTTAGCTTTCTCAACATTAGTTGGCATGTTTTCACATTTTTCAACTAGAGAGGAATGAGCTTCTTCAAGCTTAGTGTGAGACTTTTGAAGCTTCTTATGGTCTTCCTTTAGACTCTCATAAGATGCTCTAAGCTCATCAAGTTCTTACATAAGGTTTTTCTTTTCCTTAAGCAAGCCCTTGCACTCCTTTCTAGATTCTTTAAAATGTTGAGTACAATCCTCTAGCATAGTGATTAGTTTATCTTTAGTGAATTCTTCTTCATCACTATCACTATCACTAGCATTATCATGATCACTCTTATCGTCGAATGATACCTTAGCGGCCTTAGCCATGAAGCATGATGGAGTGTCAAAGAGGGAGACCTTCTCTTGGATGGCAATGCTAGCATGTCCCTTCTTCTTGCTCTTGTTGTCATCCTCATCATCACTTGAGGAATCATCACTATCCCATGTAGCAACATGAGAATCATTCTTTTTCTTATGAGAGCTCTCCTTCTTCTCTAGCTTCTTCTTTTGCTTCTTTCTCTCCTTCTTGATAGCATCTTCATCATCACTATCATAAGGACATTTTGCAATGAGATGGTCCTTGCTATGGCATCTAAAGCATCTCATGGTATGCTCACTCTTCTTGGATGAGTTCTTCCTCTTTCTTGCACGATAGCCTTTCTTCTTCATGAATTTGCCAAATTGCTTGACAAAGAGAGCCATCTTCTCATCAATGTCATCACTATCACAAGAGCTCGAGTCTTCATCACTTGATGATTCAATCTTGGATTTGTCCTTGGATGTGGTGGCTTTGAATGCCACACTTTTCTTCTTTTCATCATCTTTCTTCTCATTTTCCTTCTTCTTCTTCTTGACCAACTCATCCTTCTCATCATCTTCTCTATATGAATCATCGGTCATCACTTCTTGGAATATTTGTTGAGGAGTTGAATCCTTCAATGTAGTCCTCACTAGCACAGTGATCAATGTATCAAATCTCTTGGATAGACTTCTCAAGAACTTCATAGAGAATTGATTGTCCTTAACCTCCTCACCAAGTGCCTTGAGCTCATTGATAATGACTTACAACCTATGAAACATCTCCGGTACACTCTCATCATCTTGCATCTTGAAGCTTGAAAATTTTTCTTGCAAGATATATGCTTTAGCGGTCTTTGTGCCTTCGGTGCCCTCAAATGTTTCTTCTAGCTTGGCCCAAGCATCATGAGCAATCTCTATGTTCTTTACTTGCTCAAATGTCTTGTCATCTAATGCCTCATGAAGAGCACTAATGGCAATGTCATTGCATTGGAGCTTCTTCTCTTCCACCGGTGTAGGTGCTTCCGGATTAGCAACCTTAAATTTTGTTTCGGTGACCTTCCACACTTCTCTATTGATTGACTTTAGGTGTGCGGTCATCTTAACCTTCCAATATGCATAATTTGTGCCATCAAAGTGAGGTGCCTTCTTGGTGTTGTTGATGTGCAAGCTTAATTGAGCCATTTCTTTTTCACCGTAGGTTGTTAAGCCTCAAATAAACGGTGCCTCGGCTCTGATACCACTTGTAAGGTCCAAATAGGCTAGAGGGGGGTGAATAGCCTAATTAAAACTTCTACAAGAATTACTTAACCACACGTTAGTACGAAAGGTGGCGAAGCGAAAGCACTAGCTCTAACTATTTAAGCAAGCCACCTACACAAGTCTATAACAAAGCTATTCACTAAACACAACAACAACTACAAGCTAGAAACAAGAAGTAATACGAGAGAAGAGCTTTGAGTGATTATACCGCCGTGAAGAGATGAGAAATACCAATCAATCAATAACACAAGAGAAATCCTCGGGAAGAGAATGACACAAGAATTTATCCCGAGGTTCACTTGCTTCCTGGCAAGCTACTCCCCGTTGTGGCGATACACTCACTTGTCGGTTCGCGAGCTAATCGACTATCAAGAGTCGAGCCCTCGGCGGGCACCGCACAACCGCACACAAGATGGGGATCCTCCAAGCCACGAGCTCCACTAGAGTATCCAATTTGCGAACTCCGCGGGGAAGGATCAAGAACCCCTTACAACACTTGGTGAAGGCTCCAACAATCTCCAATTGCGAGCTCGATCACCCCCGCTGCTCCAAGCCGTCTACCGTGTCGGGAAACACGGAAGAGTAACAAGAAATCCACAGCAACTCGAAGATCAAGTGCCTCTAGAATGCAACTCTCAAGCAATGCACTTGAATCTCATTCAATCTCACTCAAGATGTGCAACTAATCAAAGAGATGAGTGGAGGGGTTGTTCTCTAGCTCAAAGTATGTCTCTAGGTCTCAAAATGTGCAAGAGTTACCCTCAACCCCCGGCCAACGTCTATTTATAATGAAGGGGTACGCAGCTAGCCGTTATGGACGACACAGTTCAAAACGAGCTGACCAGACGCTCCGGTCAGGGTGACCGGACGCGTCCGGTCACTACAGGACAAGCGTGAACAGTGCGCGTCAGAAGTTACCGTTGCTATGACCGGACGTGCCCTAGCGTATGACCGGACGCACCCTAGCGTATGACTGGACGCGCCCTAGCGAATGACCGGACGCGCCCTAGCGAATGACCGGACGCACCCTACCTGGCGTCCGGTCAGAGTCTAGTAAGCTCCCATTACGACCGGACGCGTCCGATCATACATGACCGGACGCGCCCCGCGTCCGATCATCACTCCTGCGCTCTCTGTCCCTCTGGACGACTGACCGAACATGCCGGTCACGCGCTATGCTTCTGCGCACAGGTGAACTGACCGGACGCGCTGGTCAGGCCAGACCAGTGTCCGGTCACTCACCCTAGGCACGCTGACCGAATGAACTGACCGGATGTGCTGGTCAAGCCATGACCGCGTCCGGTGCAGCGTCCGGTCACCACAGTGACCTCCGTTCGCCTCCGTTTCTTTTTTGACTTCTGGCGCAGTAGAAAATAGGCATTTCACTTCTCCAAAAAGCGCCGTATCCCGCCTCGCAAGCTCGGCGGGAGGGAGAGGAACCCAAACCCCTCTCTACCGCTCAAACTCCACCGCCTTCGCAAAAGTGCTAACACCACCAAGTGTACATCACCATGTGCATGTGTGTTAGCATTTCACAATCATTTTCCAAGGCGTTATGTTAGCTCTTTACTAGATCCTAATGCATATGCTCAAGACAATGATCTAGTGGCACTTGATTCCCGAGCTAACCGTGATTGCCCCTCTTGATAGTTGGCTATCTATCCTAAACCCGGTCAATCACTTCTCTACTCATCTTAGACCGGCAAAAGGAAAACCCCTATGGTTATACCTTTGCCTTGCGCTCTTAGATCCTTCTCCTACACTTGATCATCATGTCCTTCCTTTTATGTGCATCTCCACCATGATCATCATTTCATGTCCATGCACCATCTCTTTGTTATCTTGTGGCCACCACTCCTTGCCACATACACCTTCATCACATGTGTTGCTTATACCTAACTCAAAACACTTAACACATGGCATTAGCAACTTGGTGTCATTAATTACCAAAACCAAACTTGGGCTTTCACCTATGGTACGTTTGACGCAAACCGAGCACCTATCTTGCACCAACGCTAACACTATTTCAAAACAGATCAAAACTAGATTCTATATGACCCACATCACCTTGGAGTTCTATCAGTTGCCTCCAATTCTATTTCCTAGCCTACAGTATGTTCGACGCAAACCGTGAACCAATCTTGCATCAAGAGTCGCACTATCTCCAAACAGACCGAACCGAACTTGCACTTGAGCCTCATCACCTAGGAGTCCCATCATGCATCCAAAACGATTTCTATGCCTACGATATGTTCGGTGTACACCGTGCACCTATCTTGCACTGACACTAACACTGTCTCCAAATGGACTAAAACGAGATTTCACACGACCCACGTTACTTACGAGTTCCATCGGGTGCGTCCAAAACTATTTATGAGCCCAAGTATATTCAGTGCAAACCACACACCTATCTTGCAACAACATTAGCGCTATCTCTAAATGGACCGAACAGAGCTCCACTAGACCCTCGTCACCTAGAAGTACCATTGGGTGCACTAAAACGATTTATGAGTCTATGGTACGTTTGATGCAAACCAACCACCTATATTGCACCGATGCTAACGCAGTCTCAAAACAGATCGAAACGAGATTCTACATGACTCACGTCACATAGGAGTTTCATCGGTTGCCTCCAATTCTATTTTCGAGCCTACAGAACGTTTGACGTAAACCGTGCACCAATCTTGCATCAAGAGTAGCACTATCTCCAAATGGACCGAACTGAGCTTCTAGAGCCTCGTCACCTAGGAGTCCCATCGAGTGTGTCCAAAATGATTTCTATGCCTATGGTATGTTCGGTGCAAACCGTGCACCTATCTTTGCACTGACACTAGCACTGTGTCTAAACGGACTAAAATGAGATTCCACAGGACCCACGTAATTTACGAGTTCCATCGTGTGCGTCCAAAACTATTTATGAGCCTATGGTTCGTTCCGTGCAAAAACCATGCACCTATCTTATGTCAAGATTAGCACTATCTCCAAACAAACCGAACAGAGCTCCACCTAACCCTCGCCACCTAGGTGTACCATCGGGTGCGTCTAAAACGATTTATGAGCATATGGTTCGTTTGACACAACTGAGCACCTATCTTGCACCGATGCTAACACTGTCTCAAAACAGATTGAAACGAGATTCCACATGACTCACGTCACCTAGCAGTTCCACTAGGTGCCTCCAATACTCTTTCCGAGGGTACGGTACGTTCGACGCAAACTACGCACCAATCTTGCATCAAGAGTAGCACTATCTCCAAACAGACCTAACCGAGCTTCCACTTGAGCCTCGTCACCTAGGAGTCCCATCGATGCGTCCAAAATGATTTCTATGCCTATGATACGTTCAGTGCAAACCGTGCACCTATCTTGCACTGACACTAGTACTATCTCCAAGCGGACTAAAACGAGATACCACACGACCCACGTCACTTACGAGTTTCATCGGGTGCGTCCAAAACTATTTATGAGCCTATGGTTCGTTCCGTGCAAACCATGCACCTATCTTGTGTCAAGATTGATGAGGACACCACGAGTACATCTACACCAGCTGCACCTTAGGCGCCTCCAGTTACTCCTCCACCGTAGGCGCCTACAGTTGATCATCCAGTTGGGCCAATCACTTGGGCCCGTGCAAGAGAATTAAACTTCATCATGCTCTTAAGGAACGAAGGCCCAGCAGAATAAGAAGATGGGCCAACGGGGCAGCATAAGGTGGGGCGCCTAGGGTTTGGAGCCGCAGCCCTTTCTTTGGGCGCGCGCCACTCTCCTGCCGCCGCCCTTTTATTTAGTCAGAGTCTCTTTTGTTTACAACTTGAGTTTTGTTTTACATCTAGCTTTAGCTACTCTCGAACACGCGCCAATCTGCGCTGTCTCGTGTAATTCAGAACTCCACCTTAGAGTGATAATAAGATTGCTCACATCTTTTTCTTGTTCGTTCTTCGATTGCGTGCAGGAATTGATCTTCGTGATCAGGCTGATCTCGCACCGGCGAGGTTGGTAACCATTGGGAGTTGGTTCAGCGATTGCATTGGTGCTTCGGGTTCGCTCGTCGTAGTTGGATCGTGAGGGTAGGTGCTCGGTTTGTGTCAAAACAAGTAGAACAAGCAACTCAATTGCAAATATGGAGGTGAAAAACCAATCTGAACTCACAAAGTTGGGGTTCTGAATCAAGTAGAACGGATGGTCTAGTCAACAACGCGTCTACAAGGAAGTAGCAATGGCTAAACTTTCAACAAAACAAAACCCAATCTATTTGTGGCGGCTCTAATCCTTATTAAGACCTAGGGGAATGACCAGGGGGTATTGGGGTCGTTCTCCAACCCTAGGACACGTCCTTAATGGACCCAAATTGATACATGGACCATCGGCCCAAAATAGGGTGACGCAGCACCAAAGGCAGAAAAGGTTCCGGCGTTGAAACGACGATTGCGGAAGCATTGGATAAGATATAGCCATGAGTCCAGATCCGTTGGAAAATAGACTTGATAAGCTTTCTAAAAAGTGCTATAACGTCCCAATCGGAGTCCGTATAAAGTCGTGGTGACCGTCGCAATTTGGGACTATTTTGCAGTCCGAATTCAACTTCCAAAACGTGTTGGACTTGGACTCTTTCTGTCCTCGGAACCAAAGTGACGTGGTGGCCTAGCGGAGGACGTTAGGAATACTTGGATTTGGTCCCCAATCAACTTCATTAACCTTCCATGCTTTCCATATGCAATCAAACCTTCCCTTGATCCATGTAAGTAATTCTGAAAATGAGAATGAACACACATCATGGTGCGACATCAATTCATCAAATGCTTCAATGATAAGCCTCATATAGAATGGTTGCACCTTTGGTATAGAAGTGGTTGGCATGGTCATCTTTGAGCCAATGATGTCCTCATCAACTTCCACCAAATCGAAATTATCTCCACTCACCGAAAGATCGGGCACTCCCCCTCTATCAAGTGGTATCAGGTTTCTAGATTGATCGGTGAGTTTTTATCGAGTGTTTTTTTCCTTCCTACAGTCCACGAAAACCAAAACAAAAATTTCACATTAGATCCTTGTCCTAGCAACCGTTTAGCCTTGCACTTTCTTTCAATAATCTGTGTTGAATTTGTGTGCTTACTCGTTCAATTGTTGCTGGTCACTTGTGTTTAATCCCTTGTTTTTCTCTTTGTTCTCCTAACCCTAGTTTCGCCACCGTCGTTCCGCTGTTCGGCCACCGTCCCCCTCGCGTGAATACTAGGCTTGGTCACCACCAGACCACAGTGCCGCCGCATACCACCCCTCCGATCGCCCCCTCCCTGTCCAAAATAGAGATAGAAAGAAATCAAAAAAAGGAAACATGAAGAAGGAAGGTGAAAAAAGGAAACAGGAAGAAGGAAGGTGATCCGGTTTGGTTCGATGGAAAGTTTCCTTGCGCGCGCCGGAATACCCCTGTACTTTCAGAAAAAGTGTGTTGAATCTTTTGGTGTTTGAGATCCTCTCTGTTCATATTATCAGTTTTTGGGGACTCTTGAAAAAAAACAGATCCAAACAAATCAAGAATTTGCCTTTTTAGCCGCACCCTCTCCCTCTTTGCCACCTCCTTTGTTTCCCACTTGTTTCCAGCAGCGTTGTTTCGTGTTTAGCACTATAATTCAACTTTGCATTATTGTTTGATTGTGCTAATCCTTGACATGAGTGCAGCCTACCCAGAACTCCACATAGTTCTACGACGGGCTGACTTTGTTTCCCAGGCAATCGCTGCTCCAATCTTTCGAGAGTTCCCCCGGTCGGTTGCGGGTCGCCCCTGTGTGCTCGGTAAGAACGGATAAGACATTGATAACAGCACTAGTGTGAGCGCCTTGTGAGCCATTACACCCCTATTTTGGCGTCGGTTTTGTGTTTGCGCTAATCATGGTAGGCGGCGACGACGACGCCAAGAAGGATGAACAGCTGCAGGACATGCGGACATAGATTGATGGACTTGCCGCAGACATCAAGACGATGCATGAACGGATGGATTCCACGGTCACTACGGCGAACGAACGGTTCGATCAGCTTGACCTCGCGCAGACAGCCACCAAGACCACGCTCGACACCATCGTGTCACGCCTCGATGCTTTGAACACGATGGTCACAGATTTCTAGCAGGATTACGGTGGTGACACGGAGCAGGACTGTGGACACCGTCAAGGCCGTGCGTGTGCCACGCCACCACGGTAATGATCCTTTTGCTAAGATAAAATTTAAAATTCCATCTTTTAATGGCAAATATGATCATGCCGCATATCTTGATTGGGAATTAGAAGTCGAACAGAAATTTGCATGCCATGATATTCCTACTACTCAAGTTAAAGCTGCTGTTAGTGAATTTACTGATTTTGCTTTAATTTGGTGGCATGAATATAAACAAAAACATCCCACTCTAGCTCCAACCACATGGGATCAATTAAAAGCTGCTATGCGCCACAGATTTGTACCTTCTTTTTATGCCCGCGATTTGCTTAATAAAATGCAACGTTTTCAGCAAGGTTCACAATCTGTAGAGGACTATTACCAGGAATTGCAAAAAGGCATGATTCGTTGTGGGTTAGTTGAGGAAACTGACGCTGCTATGGCACGATTTCATGGTGGTTTAAACCGTGAAATTCAGGATATACTTGATTATAAGGAGTATTATGATATCACCACATTATTTGAATTTGCTTGCAAAGCTGAACGTGAACTGCAGGGACGCCGCTCGAAGCCATATTCTAACTCTTTTGCAGGACGAAGCTCGAGATCCGGTTCAGCACCCGCACCCCCTGCACTGTCCACGCCCGCCACAACACCGCGTGAGCGGGCAGCCACTTCTGCAGGTGCTCCCCCGTCCACAGGCGCAGCGCCTTCCACAGGCCGCACACGGGATATTCAGTGCTTTCGTTGCTAAGGATTTGGCCACGTGTCTCAGGACTGTCCGAACAAGCGTGTCTTGGTCATTCGTGATGATGGTGAGTATTCTTCCGCTAGTGATTCCGAAGATATTCAACACGCTATGCTTGCCACTGACCATGCAGCAAAGGCGGAAGTACATGTCAACCCGGGAGACACCAATAGGTATGAAAGTCTTGTTGTGCAGCATGTTCTTAGTACACAGGTCGCTCCGCCTGAGAAGAATCAGCGACACACTCTTTTCCATACCAAGGGCGTTGTGCAGGAGCGGTCCATTCGCATTATCATCGACAGCGGCAGCTGCAACAATTTGGCTAGTACCGCGCTGGTTGAAAAGTTGTCTTTACCCACTCATAAGCATACACATCCTTATCACATTCAATGTCTTAATGATGGTGGGAAAATTAGGATTACTCGATCGGTCCGTGTTCCTTTCTCCATGGGTTCTTATTCTGATTTTGTCGATTGTGATGTTATTCCCATGGAAGCATGCTCTCTGTTACTTGGGCGACCTTGGCAATATGATACTGATAGCTTGCATCATGGTCGTTCAAATCACTATTCTTTCATTTTTAAGGGTCAGAAAATAATTATACATCCAATGACACCTGAACAAATTCTTAAAGATGATCTTGCTAGAGCTGCTAAAATTGCTAAACAACTTGAACCGTCGACCTCTGTTAATTCTGAAATCAAGTTGAATGCTCCTGTTTTGCTTGCTACATGTGCTGATTTCGATGAGTTACGCGATGCTCTTTGCCATGCTATGCCCTTATATGCTCTAGTGTGCTCGTTTCACTTGATGTTGCACCATCTTTGGATATTCCCCCTGCGATTGCTAACATTTTGCAGGAGTACGCTGATGTCTTTCCAAAAGATTTGCCACCGGGACTCCCACCACTTCGTGGCATTGAGCACCAGATCGACCTCATTCCCAGCACACAGCTTCCGAACCGCGCACCATACCGTACAAATCCAGATGAGGCGAAGGTGGGGCGCCTAGGGTTTGGAGCCACAGCCCTTTCTTTGGGCGCGCGCCACTCTCCTGCTACCGCCCTTTTATTTAGTTAGAGTCTCTTTTGTTTACAACTTGAGTTTTGTTTTACATCTAGCTTTAGCTACTCTCGAACACGTGCCAATCTGCGCTGTCTCGTGTAATTCAGAACTCCACCTTCGAGTGATAATAAGACTGCTCGCGTCTTTTTCTTGTTCGTTCTTCGATTGCGTGCAGGAATTGATCTTCGTGATCAGGCTGATCTCGCACCGGCGAGGTTGGTAACCATTGGGAGTTGGTTCAGCGATTGCATTGGCGCTTCGGGTTCGCTCGTCATAGTCAGATCGTGAGGGTCTACTTCCACCAAATCGAAATTATCTCCACCACCGAAAGATCGGGCACTCCCCCTCTATCAAAGATTAGCACTATCTCCAAACGGACTGAAGAGAGCTCCACCTGACCCTCGTCACCTAGGTGTACCATCTGGTGCGTCTAAAATGATTTATGAGCCTATAGTATGTTAGACATAAACCGAGCACCTATCTTGCACCGACGCACGTCACTAACGAGTTCCATCGGGTGAGTCCAAAACTATTTATGAGCCTATGGTATATTCAGTGCAAACCACGCACCTATCTTGCATCAAGATTAGCAGTATCTCCAAATGGACCGAATAGAGCTCCACCAGACCCTCGTCACCGAGAAGTATCATCGGGTGCATCTAAAACGATTTATGAGCCTATGGTATGTTTGATGCAAACCGAGCGCCTATATTGCACCGACGCTAACACAGTCTCAAAACAGATCGAAACGAGATTCTACATGACCCACGTCACTTAGGAGTTTCATCGGTTGCCTCCAATTCTAGTTTCGAGCCTACAGAACGTTCGACGCAAACAGTGCACCAATCTTGCATCAAGAGTAGCACTATCTCCAAATGGACCGAACCGAGCTTCTAGAGCCTCGTCACCTATAAGTTCCATCGAGTGTGTCCAAAACGATTTCTATGCCTATGGTATGTTCGGTGCAAACCGTGCACCTATCTTTGCACTAACACTAGCAATGTGTCTAAACGGACTAAAACGAGATTACACACGACCCACGTAACATACGAGTTCCATCAGGTGCGTCGAAAACTATTTATGAGCCTATGATTCGTTCCATGCAAAAACCATGCACCTATCTTGTGTCAAGATTAGCACTATCTCCAAACGGACAGAACAGAGCTCCACCACACCCTCGTCGCCTAGGGATACCATCAGGTGCGTCTAAAACGATTTATGAGCTTATGGTTCATTTGACACAAACCGAGCACCTATCTTGCACCGACGCTAACACTGTCTCAAAACAGATCAAAACAAGATTCCACATGACTCACGTCACCTAGCAGCTCCACCGAGTGCCTCCAATACTATTTCCGAGGGTACGATACGTTCGATGCAAACTATGCACCAATCTTGCATCAAGAGTAGCACTATCTCCAAACAGACCGAACCGAGCTTCCACTTGAGCCTCGTCACCTAGGAGTCCCATCGAGTGTGTCCAAAATGATTTCTATGCCTATGGTATGTTCAGTGCAAACCATGCACCTATCTTGCACTAACACTAGCACTGTGTTTAAACGGACTAAAACGAGATTACACACGACCCACGTAACTTACTAGTTCCATCGGGTGCGACCCAAACTATTTATGAGCCTATGGTTCGTTCCGTGCAAAAACCATGCACCTATCTTGTGTCAAGATTAGCACTATCTCCAAATGGACGGAACAGAGCTCCACCACACCCTCATCGCCTAGGGATACCACCAGGTGCGTCTAAAATGATTTATGAGCCTATGGTTCGTTTGACACAAACCGAGCACCTACCTTCCAACGACGCTAACACTGTCTCAAAACAGATCAAAACGAGATTCCACATGACTCACGTCACATAGGATTTCCATCGGGTGCCTCCAATACTATTTCCGAGCCTACGGTATGTTCAACGCAAACCATGCACCAATCTTGCATCAAGAGTAGCACTATCTCTAAACAGACTGAACCGAGCTTCCACTTGAGCCTCGTCGCATACGAGTCCCAGCGAGTACGTCCAAAATGATTTCTATCCTATGGTATGTTCGGTGCAAACAGTGCACTTATCTTGCACTGACACTAGCACTGTCTCCAAGCGGACCAAAACGAGATTCCACACGAACCACGTCACTTACGAGTTCCATCGGGTGCGTCCAAAACTATTTATGAGCCTATGGTATATTCAGTGCAAACCACGCACCTATCTTGCATCAAGATTAGCACTATCTCCAAACGGATCGAACAGAGCTCCACCAGACCCACGTCACCTAGAAGTACCATCGGGTGCATCTAAAATGATTTATGAGCCTATGGTATGTTTGATGCAAACCGAGCACCTATATTGCACCGACGCTAACAAAGTCTCAAAACAGATCGAAACGAGATTCTACTTGACCCATGTCACCTAGGAGTTTCATCGGTTGCCTCTAATTCTATTTCCGAGCCTACAGAACGTTCGACGCAAACCGTGCACCAATCTTGCATCAAGAATAGCACTATCTCCAAATGGACCGAACCGAGCTTCCGGAGCCTCGTCACCTAGGAGTCCCATGGAGTCTGTCCAAAACAATTTCTATGCCTATGGTATGTTCGGTGCAAACCGTGCACCTATCTTTGCACTAACACTAGCATTGTGTCTAAACGGACTAAAACGAGATTACACACGACCCACGTAACTTACGAGTTCCATCGGATACGTCCAATACTATTTATGAGCCTATAATTCGTTCCGTGCAAAAACCATGCACCTATCTTATGTCAAGATTAGCACTATATCCAAACGAACCGAACAGAGCTCCACCACACCCTCGTCACCTAGGGATACAATCAGGTGCGTCTAAAACTATTTATGAGCCTATGGTACATTTGACACAAACCGAGCACCTATCTTGCACTAACGCTAACACTGTCTCATAACATATCGAAACGAGATTCCACATGACTCACGTCACCTAGCAGTTCCACCGGGTGCCTCCAATACTATTTCTAAGGGTACGGTACGTTCGACGCAAACTATGCACCAATCTTGCATCAAGAGTAGCACTATCTCCAAACAGACCGAACTGAGCTTCCACTTGAGCCTCGTCACCTAGGAGTCCCATCGAGTGTGTCCAAAATGATTTCTATGCCTATGGTATGTTCGGTGCAAACCGTGCACCTATCTTGCACTGACACTAGCACTATCTCTAAGTGGACTAAAACGAGATACCACACGACCCACGTCACTTACGAGTTCCATCGGGTGCGTCCAAAACTATTTATGAGCCTACGGTTCGTTCCATGCAAACCATGCACCTATCTTGTGTCAAGATTAGCACTATCTCCAAACAGACCGAACAGAGCTCCACCAGACCCTCATCACCTAGAAGTACCATCAGGTGCCTCTAAAATGATTTATGAGCCTATGGTACGTTAGACACAAACCGAGCACCTATCTTGCACCGAAGCTAACACTGTCTCAAAATAGATCAAAACGAGATTCCACATGACTCACGTTACATAGGAGTTCCATCGGATGCCTCTAATACTATTTCTGAGCCTACGGTATGTTCAACGCAAACCGTGCACCAATCTTGCACCGACACTAACACTGTCTCAAAACAAATCGAAACGAGATTCCACATGACCCACATCACCTAGGAGTTCCATCGGGTGCCTCCAATACTATTTCTAGGCCTACGGTACGTTCAACGCAAACCGTGCACCAATCTTGCATCAATAGTTGCACTATCACCATACGGACCGAACCGAGCTTTCACTTGAGCCTTGTCACCTAGGAGTCCCATCGAGTGCGTCAAATATGATTTCTATACCTATGGTATGTTCGGTGCAAACCAAGCAACTATCTTGCACTAACACAAACACTGTCTATAAACAGACTAACACGAGATTCCACACGACCCACGTCACTTACGAGTTGCATCGGGCGCGTCCAAAACTATTCATGAGCCTATGGACGTTCAGTGCAAACCGTGCACCTATCTTGCATCGAGATTAGCACTATCTCCAAACGGACTGAATAGAGCTCCACCTGACCCTCGTCACCTAGGAGTACCATCGGGTGCGTCTAAAATGATTTATGAGCATGTGGTCCGTTTGTCACAAACCGAGCACCTATTTTGCACAGACACTAACACTGTCTCAAAACAGATCGAAACGAGATTCCACATGACCCACGTCACCTAGGAGTTCCATCGGTTGCCTCCAATACTATTTCTGAGCCTACAGGACGCTCGACGCAAACCGTGCACCAATCTTGCATCAAGAGTAACACTATCTCCAAATGGACCGAACCGAGCTTCCACTTGAGCCTCGTCACCTGGGAGTCCTATCGAGTGCGTCCGAAATGATTTCAATGCCTATGGTATGTTCGGTACAAACAGTGCACCTATCTTGCGTCAAGATTAGCACTATCTCCAAATGGACCGAACAGAGCTCCACTAGACCCTCGCCACCTAGGAGTACCATCAGGTGCGTCTAAAATGATTTCTGAGCCTATGGTATGTTTGACGCAAACCGAGCACCAATCTTGCACTGACGCTAACACTGTCTCAAAACAGATCAAAACGAGATTCCACATGACCCACGTCACCTAGGAGTTTTATCGGGTGCCTCCAATACTATTTTCGAGAATACGGTACGTTTGACACAAACCGAGCACCTATAGTGTACCGACGCTAACACTGTCTCAAAACAGATCGAAACGAGATTCCACAAGACCCACATCACCAAGGAGTTCCATCGAGTGCTTCCAACACTATATCTGAGCCTATGGTATGTTCGACGCAAACCATGCACCAATCTTGCATCAAGAGTTGCACTATCTCCAAACGGACTGAACCATGCTTCCGCTTGTGCCTCGTCACCTAGGAGTCCCATTGAGTGCGTTTAAAATGATTTCTATGCCTACGGTATGTTCGGTGCAAACCATGCACCTGACTTGCACTGACACTAACACTGTCTTCAAACGGATAAAAACGAGATTTCACATGACCTACGTTACTTACGAGTTTCCACGGGTGCGTCCAAAACTATTTATCAGCCTATGGTTTGTTCAGTGCAAACCGTGCACCTATCTTGCGTTAAGATTAATACTATCTCCAAACGGACCGAACATAGATCCACTAGACCCTCATCACCTAGGAGTACTTGCGGGTGCGTCTAAAATGATTTATGAGCCTATGGTATGTTTGACGCCAACCAAGCTAACACTGTCTCAAAACATATCGAAACATATCGAAACGAGATTCCAAAACATATCGAAACGAGATTCCAAAAGACTCACGTCACCTAGGAGTTCCATCGGGTGCCTCCAATACTGTTTCTGAGCCCACGGTACGTTCAACGCAAACCGGGCACCAATCTTGCATCAAGAGTAGCACTATCTCCAAACAAGACCGAACCGAGCTTCCGCTTGAGCCTCGTCACCTAGGACACCATCGAGTGCGTCCAAAATGATTTCTATGCCTATGGTATGTTCGGTGCAAACCATGCACCTATCTTGCACTGATACTAACATTGTCTCCAAATAGACTAAAATGAAATTCCACACGACCCATGTCATTTACGAGTTCCATCGGGTGCGTCCAAAACTATTAATGAGCCTATAACTATTAATGAGCCTATGTACGTTCAGTGCAAACCATGCACCTATCTTGCATCAAGATTAGCACTATCTCCAAACGGACCGAATAGAGCACCACCAGACCCTCGTCACCTAGAAGTTCCATCTGGTGCGTCTAAAATGATTTATGAGCCTATGGTACGTTTTACGCAAACCGAGCACCTATCCTGCATGGACGCTAACACGGTCTCAAAACACATCAAAACGAGTTCCACATGACCCACGTCACCTAGGAGTTCCATCGGTTGCCTCCAATACTATTTCCGAGCTAACAGGACATTCGACGCAAACCGTGCACCAATCTTACATCAAGAGTAGCACTATCTCCAAATGGACCGAACCAAGCTTCCACTTGAGCCTCGCCACCTAGGAGTCCCATCGAGTGTGTCCAAAATGATTTCTAGGCCTATGGTATGTTTGGCGCAAATCGTGCACCTATATTGCGTCAAGATTAGCACTATCTCCAAACGGACTGAACAGAGCTCCACCAGACCCTCGCTACCTAGGAGTACCATCAGGTGTGTCTAAAACGATTTATGAGCCTATGGTATGTTCAACGCAAACAGAGCACCTATCTTGCACTGACGCGAACACTGTCTCAAAACAGATCAAAATGAGATTCCACATGACCCACGTCACCTAGGAGTTTCATCGGGTGCTTCCAATACTATTTTTGAGAATATGGTACGTTCGATGCAAACCGTGCACCAATCTTGCTCCGACGCTAACAACATCTCAAAACAGATCAAAATAAGATTCCACATGACACACATCACCTAGGAGTTCCATTGGGTGCCTCCAATACTATTTCTGAGCCTACGGTACGTTCGATGCAAACCGTGCACCAATCTTGCATCAATAGTTGCACTATGTCCAAACGGATCGAACCAAGCTTCCACTTGAGCCTCGTCACCTAGGAGTCCCATCGAGTGCGTCAAAAACAATTTCTATGCTTATGGTATGTTTGGTTCAAACCGTGCATCTATCTTGCACTGACATTAACACGGTCCCTAAACAGACTAAAACAAGATTCCACACGACCTACGTCACTTACGAGTTCCATTGGGCGCGTTCAAAACTATTTATGAGCCTATGTTTTGTTCAGTGCAAACCATGCACCTATGTTGCGTCAAGATTAGCACTATCTCCAAACGTACTGAACAGAACTCCACCAGACCCTCGTCACCTAGGAGTACCTTCGGTGCGTCTAAAACGATTTATGAGCCTGTGGTATGTTTGACGCCAACCGAGCACCTATCTTGCACTGATGCTAACACTGTCTCAAAACAGATCGAAACGAGATTACACATGACTCACATCGCCTAGGAGTTCCATCGGGTGCCTCCAATACTATTTCCAAGCCCACAGTACATTCAACGCAAAATCGTGCACCAATCTTGTATCAAGAGTAGCACTATCTCCAAACAGACCGAACTGAGCTTCCGCTTAGGCCTCGTCACCTAGGAGTCCCATCGATGCGTCCAAAACGATTTATATGCCTATGGTATGTTCGGTGCAAACCGTACAACTATCTTGCAGTGACACTAGCACTGTCTCCAAGCGGACTAAAACGAGATACCACATGACCCACGTCACTTACGAGTTCCATCGGGTGCGTCCAAAATGATTTCTATGCCTATGGTATGTTCGGTGCAAACCGTGCACCTATCTTGCTCTGACACTAACACTATCTCCAAACGGACTAAAATGCGATTCCACACGACCCACGTCACTTTCGAGTTTCGTTGAGTGCGTCCAAAACTATTTATGAGCCTATGGTTCGTTCCACGCAAACCATGCACCTGTCTTGTGTCAAGATTAGCACTACCTCTAAACGGACCACACAGAGCTCCACTAGACCCTCGTCACCGAGGAGTACCATCGGGTGCGTCTAAAACAATTTATGAGCCTATGGTACGTTTGACACAAACCGAGCACCTATCTTGCACCGATGCTAACACTGTCTCAAAACGAGATTCCACATGACCCTCGTCACCTAGGAGTCCCATTGAGTGCGTCAAAAATGATTTCTATGACTATGGTATGCTCGGTGCAAACCGTGCACCTATCTTGCACTGACACTAACACTGTCTCGAAACGGACTAAAACGAGATTCCACATGACCCACGTCACTTACGAGTTCTATTGGGCGCGTCCAAAACTATTTGCAAGCCTATGGTACATTCAGTGCAAACCGTGCACATATCTTGCATCGAGATTAGCACTATCTCTAAACGGACCGAACAGAGCACCACAAAACCCTCGTCACCTAGAAGTACCATCTAGTGCGTCAAAAACGATTTATGAGCCTATGGTACGGTTGACACAAACCGAGCACCTATCATGCACCGATGCTAATAATGTCTCAAAACAGATCGAAACGAGTTCCACATGACCCATGTCACCTAGGAGTTCCATCGGGTGCCTCGAATACTATTTCTGAGCTTATAGGACGTTCGACGCAAACCGTGCACCAATCTTGTATCAAGAGAAGTACTATCTCCAAATGGACCAAACCGAGCTTCCACTTGAGCCTCATCACCTAGGAGTCCCATCGATTGCGTCCAAAACGATTTCTAAGCCTATGGTATGCTCGGCGCAAATCGTGCACCCATCTTACGTCAAGATTATCACTATCTCCAAACAGACCGAACAGAGCTCCACCAGACCCTCGCCACCAAGGAGTACCATCAGGTGCGTCTAAAACGATTTATGAGCCTATGATATGTTTGACGCAAACCGAGCACCTATCTTGCACTGACGCTAACACTGTCTCAAAACAGATCAAAACGAGATTCCACATGACCCACGTCACCTAGGAGTTTCGTCGGGTGCCTCCAATACTATTTTTGAGAATACAGTATGTTCGACGCAAACTGAGCACCAATCTTGCACTGACGCTAACAATGTCTCAAAACAGATCGAAACGAGATTCCACATGACCCACGTCACCTAGGAGTTCCATCGGGTGCCTCGAATACCATTTCTAAGTATACAGTACGTTTGATGCAAACCGTGCACCAATCTTGTGATGAGGACATCATTGGCTCAAAGATGACCATGCCAACCACTTCTATACTAAAGGTGCAACCATTCTATATGAGGCATATCATTGATGTATTTGACGAATTGATGCTGCACCATGATGTGTGTTCATTCTCATTTTCAGAATTACTTACATGGATCAAGGGAAGGTTTGATTGCATATGGAAAGCATGGAAGGTTAATGAAGTTGATTGGGGACCAAATCCAAGTATTCCTAACGTCCTCCGCTAGGCCACCACGTCACTTTGGTTCCAAGGACAGAAAGAGTCCAAGTCCAACACGTTTTGGAAGTTGAATTCGGACTGCAAAATAGTCCCAAATTGCGACGGTCACCACGACTTCATACGGACTCCGATTGGGACATTATAGCACTTTTTAGAAAGCTTATCAAGTCTATTTTCCAACGGATCTAGACTCATGGCTATATATTATCGGATGCTTCCGCAATCGTCGTTTCAACGCCGGGACCTTTTTTGCCTTTGGTGCTGCATCACCCTATTTTGGGCCGATGGTCCATGTATCAATTTGGGTCCATTAAGGACGTGTCCTAGGGTTGGAGAATGACCCCAACACCCCCTGGTCGTTCCCCTAGGTATTAATAAGGATTAGAGCCGCCACAAACAGATTGGGTTTTGTTTTGTTGAAAGTTTAGCCATTGCTACTTCCTTGTAGACGCGTGTGTTGACTAGACCATCCGTTCTACTTGATTTAGAACCCCAACTTTGTGAGTTCAGATTGGTTTTTCAACTCCATATTTGTAATTGAGTTGCTTGTTCTACTTGTTCTTGCTTGTTCCTCGATTGCTTGCAGGAATTACCCTAGTGGTTTGGTTGATCGTGCTCCACAAGATCACGACGGCTGTTGGAGGTGGTGTATCGGTTGCTAAGGCGCAACTTAGAAGGCTGTAGTCGGGCCGTGAACGTCATCTCCATCCCCAAATCGAGTTTCTCATGCTTCTCATCGAAAGATCGACCACAAACCCTTGCGGGTTCATATCAGTTGGTAATCAGAGCAAGGTTGATCGGTGAGAGACTTCTAGTTCTTTGCTGTTTTTTTAATCTCCTATAGTCTAGAAAAAGCCAAAACAAAATTAGTAGATTAGTTCTCCATAATCCCAAAAACCCTTTGAGCTTAATACTATTACTGCTTAGTTAGGGCTTATTGAATTAACGGTTGCATCGTCGTGTCAAGTTGCTGGTCTTAGCGTCTAGTCGTTTAGAGTTTCGAGTTCTAGTCACGTTTCTATCACCATCGCAGATTTGAGTTTATTTGTTTCTCTCAATGAATCCGAGTGAATTTCCAAATTCCTTTGTTTTGTTTACCACCATTATCCTAGCCACGCCCTTGGAGGTTTCATCCACGTCCATATTTCCATCTACAAAAAAGAAATCCAACAAGATCAAGATAGAATTCGATTCGGAGTCCTGTTTTATCCTGAAAAGAAAAGCACCATATTTCCTTTGTCAGGAGTCTGAATAGGGAGTTTAAAAACAATCTGGAAACCTTAACTTGTCCTCTTTCCAACTGATCAGAGCTTGGTCCCAAATTCAATCTGAGCGCTTCGCAATTGCCCTGGAGATTTGTGCGTCTACTGGTTTTGCAAAACAGCCACTTGTTTGACTTTGCTACTGAATCACCCTTCCCAAGGAAATATTTAATTGTTGTAAGTAGCTTGTTAATTCTTGTTGCAAAATTTCAGTTTAGTGCTAGTTGAAAAAAAAATAGAAAAAAAAGACAGAAGAAAGAAAGAAAAGAAAGATAGAAAGAAAGAAAGAAAAGAAAGAGAAAGAAGAAGAGAAGGGTTTTTCTTTTGTTGTTATTCCTATCCTTGTGATCCTTCTTTGCTGCAGCTCAGTGACTTCGTTTGTGTCCAGGCTCGCGTCTCTAGCACGTACTAGCCTAGGACCAGCACAATAACGTCGTTGAGCGTTTGTTCAATTTGCTTGCAACTAATGTGGTTCTAGTACTTCCTTGCTTTAGCCCACCTACAGCTCCACATATTCGACTATAGCTTGACAATTTGTTTTGTTGCTACGGCACCGATACACTTCACTCCACGGTTGTAGACTTGTTGGTTGCCATCACCTCCTGTTTGGCTTGGTAAGAACTTGTAAGGGCTTGTTTTAACAAGTTGAGTTTGAGAGAGTTACAACCGACACATCCTAGTAGTTGATAGGAGGATACATATTATTTTTGTGTTTCTTGTTTTCTACTAATCATGGCAGGTGATATGGAGATTTTTGAGTTGTTGAAACTAGACCCTCATATTCAGGATGTCATTCAACACTTGCCGTTATATGATGGTAAGTTTGATCCTCAAGCTTACATTGATTGGGAGTTAAAAGTAGACAATGAATTTGATGAGCATGACCTGTCCGAGAAACAAAAGATTTGTATTGCCTCTAATATTTTGATTGAAAATGCTTTGCTAGAATGGAAACACATTTGTAGGCACAACAAAGTTCCAGAATCTTGGAAAGACTTCAAATTTCTTTTTAGAGATGCATTCGTTCCTGCATATTATGTTGATTATTTGCTTGCAAAATTAGACAACTTGAACCAGGGTAGTAAGACTGTGAAACAATACTACCATAATTTTAAGATTTGTATCATGTTTGGTGGATTGGATGAATGCATGGAAGATGTTATGAGTAGATTCATGAGAGGGCTCAATTCTGAAATTCGAACCTTGTTAATTAGCAAATCATATTGCCATATTGGTCAATTGTTTTGTTTGGCTCTCAATGCTGAAAAAGAGATTCTATTATCTGTGAATACTTGCCAGAATGATGTGACCCATAATGTCCAAAATTTGTCCACTCTGCATGCTAATGAAGAACAACAAATAGTGGAACCCACTACTGATTTTCCTTTGTCACAAAATGAATTACTCGCTGTTCCTTGTGATAAAGAGGAGTTGTGTGCTGATGATTCTTTTACTCCTATGCCACAAGTAGCGAATAAGTGTGATACTTTTGGTTTGGAACCATACAAATGTGCTGAAGATAAGCTTTTTCATCCTATTACATGTGCACAAGATGAACTGAATTTACTGTCCTCTTTAAATACTTTGGGTTATATTGAATTTGATATTCTGTGTAATCTAAATTGTCTAAAAGAGAAACTTAAATTTGATTCTGGTTTGCCGAGTTTTAATCATTGTTCGCTTCATGCAATTGGCAAATATGACAGCAAAGGAGAATATTTGGTGCATAAAGTTTATATTTGTTCTAATCTGAAATATCCTTTTGGGCCACAATACCATGATCAAATTGAGGGCTGCACTAACACTAATGATGTCTTGCAAAGTTTTTCTAGTATTCCCCACATGCAACAGGATAAATATCAAGAAGGGGAGCACGGTTCACTTTTACCTACAACACATACTCCAACAAAGATCAAACCGAGGACGGTTTGCTGTCAAGAAGGGGAGAATGATGAGGACATCATTGGCTCAAAGATGACCATGCCAACCACTTCTATACCAAAGGTGCAACCATTCTATATGAGGCATATCATTGATGCATTTGATGAACTGATGCTGCACCATGGTGTGTGTTCATTCTCATTTTCAGAATTACTTACATGGATCAAGGGAAGGTTTGATTGCATATGGAAAGCATGGAAGGTTAATGAAGTTGATTGGGGACCAAATCCAAGTATTCCTAACGTCCTCTGCTAGGCCACCACGTCACTTTGGTTCCAAGGACAGAAAGAGTCCAAGTCCAACACTTTTTGGAAGTTGAATTCGGATTGCAAAATAGTCCCAAATTGCGACGGTCACCCCGACTTCATACGGACTCCGATTGGGACGTTATAGCACTTTTTAGAAAGCTTATCAAGTCTATTTTCCAACGGATCTAGACTCATGGCTATATCTTATCCGATGCTTCTGCAATCGTCGTTTCAACGCTGGGACCTTTTTTTGCCTTTGGTGCTGCGTCACCCTATTTTGGGCCGATGGTCCATGTATCAATTTGGGTCCGTTAAGGACGTGTCCTAGGGTTGGAGAACGACCCCAACACCCCCCTGGTCATTCCCCTAGGTATTAATAAGGATTAGAGCCTATGGTACATTAGACACAAACCGAGCACCTATCTTGCACCGACGCTAACACTGTCTTAAAACAGATCGAAACGAGATTCCACATGACTCACGTCACATAGGAGTTCCATCGGGTGCCTCCAATACTATATCCGAGCACCAATCTTGCATCAAGAGTAGCTATCTCCAAACGGACCGAACTGAGCTTCCGCAAAACAGATCGAAACGAGATTCCACATGACTCACGTCACATAGGAGTTCCATCGGGTGGCTCCAATACTATTTCTGAGCACCAATCTTGCATTAAGAGTAGCGCTATCTCCAAACGGACCGAACTGAGCTTCCGCTTGAGCCTCATCACCTACGAGTCCTATCGAATGCATCCAAAATGATTTCTATGCCTATGGTATGTTCGGTGCAAACCGTGCACCTATCTTGCAATGACACTAACACTATCTCCAATCGGACTAAAACGAGATTCCGCACGACCCACGTCAGTTACGAGTTCCATCTGGTGCGTCCGAAACTATTTATAAGCCTATGGTACGTTCAGTTTAAACCATGCACCTATCTTGCATCGAGATTAGCACTATCTCCAAACGGACGGAACAAAGCTCCAGCATACCCTCGTCACCAAGAAGTGCCATTGGGTGCGTCTGAAATAATTTTATGAGCCTATGGTACGTTTGACGCAAACCAAGCACCTATCTTGCACCGACACTAACACTTTCTCAAAACAGACTAAAACGAGATTTCACATGACCCAAGTCACCTAGGAGTTCCATCAGTTGCCTTCAATACTATTTCTGAGCCTACAGTACATTCAACGCAAACTATACACCAATCTTGCATCAAGAGTAGCACTATATCCAAACAGACCGAACCGAGCTTCCACTTGAGCCTCGTCACCTAGGAGTCCCATCGAGTGCATGCAAAATGATTTTTATGCCTATGGTATGTTCAGTGCAAACCGTGCACCTATCTTGCACTGACACTAACACAATCTCCAAAGGGATTGAAATGAGATTCCACACAACCCACGTCACTTACGAGTTCCATCGGGTGCGTCCAAAATTATTTACGAGCCTGTGCTACATTCAGTGCAAACCGTGCACCTATCTTGCGTCAAGATTAGCACAATCTTCAAAGGACCGAACAGAGGTCCACCAGATCCTCGCCACCTAGGAGTACCATCGGGTGCGTCTAAAAGGATCTATGACCCTATGGTATGTTTGACGCAAACCGGGCACCTATCTTGCACCGATGCTAACACTGTCTCAAAACAAATCGAAACGAGATTCCACATGAGCCACGTCACCTAGGAGATTCATCGGGAACCTCCAATACTATTTCCGAGCCTACAATACGTTCGACGCAAACCATGCACCAATCTTGCACCGACGCTAAAAATGTCTCAAAACAGATCAAAATGAGATTTCACATGACCCACACAACCTAGGAGATCGATTGGGTGCCTCCAATACTATTTCTGAGCCTACGGTACATTCACCGCAAACCGTGCACCAATCTTGCATCAACAGTTGCACTATCTCCAAACGGACCGAACCGAGCTTCCACTTGAGCCTCGTCACCTAGGAGTCCCATCGAGTGCGTCCAAAACAATTTCTATGCCTATGGTATGTTCGGTGCAAACCATGCACCAATCTTGCATTGACATTAACATTGTCTCTAAATGGACTAAAACGAGATTCCACACAACACACGTCACTTATGAGTTCCATCAGGTGCGTCCAAAACTATTTATGAGCATATGGTACGTTTAGTGCAAACCGTGCACCTATCATGCATCGTGATTATCACTATCTCTAAACGGACCGAACAGAGCTCCACCTAACCCTCGACACCTAGGAGTGCCATTGGGTGTGTCTAAAATGATTTATGAGCCTGTGGTTCGTTTGTCACAAACCGAGCACCTATCTTGCACCGATGCTAACACTGTCTCAAAACAGATCGAAACGAGATTCCACATGAGCCACGTCACCTATGAGTTCCATTGGGTGCCTCGAATACTATTTTCGAGCTAACGGTTTGTTCGACGCAAACTGTGCACCAATCTTACATCTAGAGTTGCACTATCTCCAAACGGACCAAACCGTGCTTCCACTTGTGCCTCGTCACATAGGAGTCCCATCGAGTGCGTTTAAAATGATTTCTATGCCTATGGTATCATCGGTGCAAACCATGCACCTATCTTGCACTGACAATAACATTGTCTCCAAACAGACTCAAATGAGATTTCACATGACCCACGTCACTTACGAGTTCTAATGGGTGTGTCCAAAATTATTTATGAGCCTATGGCTTGTTCAGTGCAAACCGTGCACCTATCTCGCGTTAAGATTAGCACCATCTTCAAATGGACCGAACAGAGCTCCACCAGACCCTCGTCACCTAGAAGTACCATCAGGTGCGTCTAAAACGATTTATGAGCCTATGGTACATTAGACACAAACCGAGCACCTATCTTGCACCGACGCTGACACCGTCTTAAAACAGATCGAAACGAGATTCCACATGACTCACGTCACATAGGAGTTCCATCGGGTGCCTCCAATACTATTTCCGAGCACCAATCTTGCATCAAGAGTAGCTATCTCCAAACGGACCGAACTGAGCTTCCGCAAAACAGATCGAAACGAGATTCCACATGACTCACGTCACATAGGAGTTCCATCGGGTGCCTCCAATACTATTTCTGAGCACCAATCTTGCATTAAGAGTAGCACTGTCTCCAAACGGACCGAACTGAGCTTCCGCTTGAGCCTCATCACCTACGAGTCCTATCGAATGCATCCAAAATGATTTCTATGCCTATGGTATGTTCGGTGCAAACCGTGCACCTATCTTGCAATGACACTAACACTATCTCCAATCGGACTAAAACGAGATTCCGCACGACCCACGTCAGTTACGAGTTCCATCTGGTGCGTCCGAAACTATTTATAAGCCTATGGTACGTTCAGTTTAAACCATGCACCTATCTTGCATCGAGATTAGCACTATCTCCAAACGGACGGAACAAAGCTCCAGCATACCCTCGTCACCAAGATGTGCCATTGGGTGCGTCTGAAATAATTTTATGAGCCTATGGTACGTTTGACGCAAACCAAGCACCTATCTTGCACCGACACTAACACTTTCTCAAAACAGACTAAAACGAGATTTCACATGACCCAAGTCACCTAGGAGTTCCATCAGTTGCCTTCAATACTATTTCTGAGCCTACAGTACATTCAACGCAAACTATGCACCAATCTTGCATCAAGAGTAGCACTATATCCAAACGGACCGAACCGAGCTTCCACTTGAGCCTCGTCACCTAGGAGTCCCATTGAGTGAATGCAAAATGATTTTTATGCCTATGGTATGTTCAGTGCAAACCGTGCACCTATCTTGCACTGACACTAACACAATCTCCAAAGGGATTGAAATGAGATTCCACACAACCCACGTCACTTACGAGTTCCATCGGGTGCGTCCAAAATTATTTACGAGCCTGTGCTACATTCAGTGCAAACCGTGCACCTATCTTGCGTCAAGATTAGCACAATCTTCAAAGGACCGAACAGAGGTCCACCAGATCCTCGCCACCTAGGAGTACCATCGGGTGCGTCTAAAAGGATCTATGACCCTATGGTATGTTTGACGCAAACCGGGCACCTATCTTGCACCGATGCTAACACTGTCTCAAAACAAATCGAAACGAGATTCCACATGAGCCACGTCACCTAGGAGATTCATCGGGAACCTCCAATACTATTTCCGAGCCTACAATACGTTCGACGCAAACCATGCACCAATCTTGCACCGATGCTAAAAATGTCTCAAAACAGATCAAAATGAGATTTCACATGACCCACACAACCTAGGAGATCGATTGGGTGCCTCCAATACTATTTCTGAGCCTACGGTACATTCACCGCAAACCGTGCACCAATCTTGCATCAACAGTTGCACTATCTCCAAACGGACCGAACCGAGCTTCCACTTGAGCCTCGTCACCTAGGAGTCCCATCGAGTGCGTCCAAAACAATTTCTATGCCTATGGTATGTTCGGTGCAAACTATGCACCAATCTTGCATTGACATTAACATTGTCTCTAAATGGACTAAAACGAGATTCCACACAACACACGTCACTTATGAGTTCCATCAGGTGCGTCCAAAACTATTTATGAGTATATGGTACGTTTAGTGCAAACCGTGCACCTATCATGCATCGTGATTATCACTATCTCTAAACGTACCGAACAGAGCTCCACGTAACCCTCGACACCTAGGAGTGCCATTGGGTGTGTCTAAAATGATTTATGAGCCTGTGGTTCGTTTGTCACAAACCGAGCACCTATCTTGCACCGATGCTAACACTGTCTCAAAACAGATCGAAACGAGATTCCACATGAGCCACGTCACCTATGAGTTCCATTGGGTGCCTCGAATACTATTTTCGAGCTAACGGTTTGTTCGACGCAAACTGTGCACCAATCTTACATCTAGAGTTGCACTATCTCCAAACGGACCAAACCATGCTTCCACTTGTGCCTCGTCACATAGGAGTCCCATCGAGTGCGTTTAAAATGATTTCTATGCCTATGGTATCATCGGTGCAAACCATGCACCTATCTTGCACTGACAATAACATTGTCTCCAAACAGACTAAAATAAGATTTCACATGACCCACGTCACTTACGAGTTCTAATGGGTGTGTCCAAAATTATTTATGAGCCTATGGCTTGTTCAGTGCAAACCGTGCACCTATCTCGCGTCAAGATTAGCACCATCTTCAAATGGACCGAACAGAGCTCCACCAGACCCTCGTCACCTAGAAGTACCATCAGGTGCGTCTAAAACGATTTATGAGCCTATGGTACATTAGACACAAACCGAGCACCTATCTTGCACCGACGCTGACACTGTCTTAAAACAGATCGAAACGAGATTCCACATGACTCACGTCACATAGGAGTTCCATCGGGTGCCTCCAATACTATTTCCGAGCACCAATCTTGCATCAAGAGTAGCTATCTCCAAACGGACCGAACTAAGCTTCCGCAAAACAGATCGAAACGAGATTCCACATGACTCACGTCACATAGGAGTTCCATCGGGTGCCTCCAATACTATTTCTGAGCACCAATCTTGCATTAAGAGTAGCACTGTCTCCAAACGGACCGAACTGAGCTTCCGCTTGAGCCTCATCACCTACGAGTCCTATCGAATGCATCCAAAATGATTTCTATGCCTACGGTATGTTCGGTGCAAACCGTGCACCTATCTTGCAA
Organism: Saccharum hybrid cultivar R570; assembly: GCA_038087645.1. Lineage (NCBI taxonomy): Eukaryota > Viridiplantae > Streptophyta > Magnoliopsida > Poales > Poaceae > Saccharum > Saccharum hybrid cultivar. Next base: position 1,722,617 of record JAQSUU010000227.1, read on the forward strand.
TGACACTAACACTATCTCCAATCGGACTAAAACGAGATTCCGCACGACCCACGTCAGTTACGAGTTCCATCTGGTGCGTCCGAAACTATTTATAAGCCTATGGTACGTTCAGTTTAAACCATGCACCTATCTTGCATCGAGATTAGCACTATCTCCAAACGGACGGAACAAAGCTCCAGCATACCCTCGTCACCAAGAAGTGCCATTGGGTGCGTCTGAAATAATTTTATGAGCCTATGGTACGTTTGACGCAAACCAAGCACCTATCTTGCACCGACACTAACACTTTCTCAAAATAGACTAAAACGAGATTTCACATGACCCAAGTCACCTAGGAGTTCCATCAGTTGCCTTCAATACTATTTCTGAGCCTACAGTACATTCAACGCAAACTATGCACCAATCTTGCATCAAGAGTAGCACTATATCCAAACGGACCGAACCGAGCTTCCACTTGAGCCTCGTCACCTAGGAGTCCCATCGAGTGAATGCAAAATGATTTTTATGCCTATGGTATGTTCAGTGCAAACCGTGCACCTATCTTGCACTGACACTAACACAATCTCCAAAGGGATTGAAATGAGATTCCACACAACCCACGTCACTTACGAGTTCCATCGGGTGCGTCCAAAATTATTTACGAGCCTGTGCTACATTCAGTGCAAACCGTGCACCTATCTTGCGTCAAGATTAGCACAATCTTCAAAGGACCGAACAGAGGTCCACCAGATCCTCGCCACCTAGGAGTACCATCGGGTGCGTCTAAAAGGATCTATGACCCTATGGTATGTTTGACGCAAACCGGGCACCTATCTTGCACCGATGCTAACACTGTCTCAAAACAAATCGAAACGAGATTCCACATGAGCCACGTCACCTAGGAGATTCATCGGGAACCTCCAATACTATTTCCGAGCCTACAATACGTTCGACGCAAACCATGCACCAATCTTGCACCGATGCTAAAAATGTCTCAAAACAGATCAAAATGAGATTTCACATGACCCACACAACCTAGGAGATCGATTGGGTGCCTCCAATACTATTTCTGAGCCTACGGTACATTCACCGCAAACCGTGCACCAATCTTGCATCAACAGTTGCACTATCTCCAAACGGACCGAACCGAGCTTCCACTTGAGCCTCGTCACCTAGGAGTCCCATCGAGTGCGTCCAAAACAATTTCTATGCCTATGGTATGTTCGGTGCAAACCATGCACCAATCTTGCATTGACATTAACATTGTCTCTAAATGGACTAAAACGAGATTCCACACAACACACGTCACTTATGAGTTCCATCAGGTGCGTCCAAAACTATTTATGAGCATATGGTACGTTTAGTGCAAACCGTGCACCTATCATGCATCGTGATTATCACTATCTCTAAACGGACCGAACAGAGCTCCACCTAACCCTCGACACCTAGGAGTGCCATTGGGTGTGTCTAAAATGATTTATGAGCCTGTGGTTCGTTTGTCACAAACCGAGCACCTATCTTGCACCGATGCTAACACTGTCTCAAAACAGATCGAAACGAGATTCCACATGAGCCACGTCACCTATGAGTTCCATTGGGTGCCTCGAATACTATTTTCGAGCTAACGGTTTGTTCGACGCAAACTGTGCACCAATCTTACATCTAGAGTTGCACTATCTCCAAACGGACCAAACCGTGCTTCCACTTGTGCCTCGTCACATAGGAGTCCCATCGAGTGCGTTTAAAATGATTTCTATGCCTATGGTATCATCGGTGCAAACCATGCACCTATCTTGCACTGACAATAACATTGTCTCCAAACAGACTAAAATGAGATTTCACATGACCCACGTCACTTACGAGTTCTAATGGGTGTGTCCAAAATTATTTATGAGCCTATGGCTTGTTCAGTGCAAACCGTGCACCTATCTCGCGTCAAGATTAGCACCATCTTCAAATGGACCGAACAGAGCTCCACCAGACCCTCGTCATCTAGAAGTACCATCAGGTGCGTCTAAAACGATTTATGAGCCTATGGTACATTAGACACAAACCGAGCACCTATCTTGCACCGACGCTGACACCGTCTTAAAACAGATCGAAACGAGATTCCACATGACTCACGTCACATAGGAGTTCCATCGGGTGCCTCCAATACTATTTCCGAGCACCAATCTTGCATCAAGAGTAGCTATCTCCAAACGGACCGAACTGAGCTTCCGCAAAACAGATCGAAACGAGATTCCACATGACTCACGTCACATAGGAGTTCCATCGGGTGCCTCCAATACTATTTCTGAGCACCAATCTTGCATTAAGAGTAGCACTGTCTCCAAACGGACCGAACTGAGCTTCCGCTTGAGCCTCATCACCTACGAGTCCTATCGAATGCATCCAAAATGATTTCTATGCCTATGGTATGTTCGGTGCAAACCGTGCACCTATCTTGCAATGACACTAACACTATCTCCAATCGGACTAAAACGAGATTCCGCACGACCCACGTCAGTTACGAGTTCCATCTGGTGCGTCCGAAACTATTTATAAGCCTATGGTACGTTCAGTTTAAACCATGCACCTATCTTGCATCGAGATTAGCACTATCTCCAAACGGACGGAACAAAGCTCCAGCATACCCTCGTCACCAAGATGTGCCATTGGGTGCGTCTGAAATAATTTTATGAGCCTATGGTACGTTTGACGCAAACCAAGCACCTATCTTGCACCGACACTAACACTTTCTCAAAACAGACTAAAACGAGATTTCACATGACCCAAGTCACCTAGGAGTTCCATCAGTTGCCTTCAATACTATTTCTGAGCCTACAGTACATTCAACGCAAACTATGCACCAATCTTGCATCAAGAGTAGCACTATATCCAAACGGACCGAACCGAGCTTCCACTTGAGCCTCGTCACCTAGGAGTCCCATCGAGTGAATGCAAAATGATTTTTATGCCTATGGTATGTTCAGTGCAAACCGTGCACCTATCTTGCACTGACACTAACACAATCTCCAAAGGGATTGAAATGAGATTCCACACAACCCACGTCACTTACGAGTTCCATCGGGTGCGTCCAAAATTATTTACGAGCCTGTGCTACATTCAGTGCAAACCGTGCACCTATCTTGCGTCAAGATTAGCACAATCTTCAAAGGACCGAACAGAGGTCCACCAGATCCTCGCCACCTAGGAGTACCATCGGGTGCGTCTAAAAGGATCTATGACCCTATGGTATGTTTGACGCAAACCGGGCACCTATCTTGCACCGATGCTAACACTGTCTCAAAACAAATCGAAACGAGATTCCACATTAGCCACGTCACCTAGGAGATTCATCGAGAACCTCCAATACTATTTCCGAGCCTACAATACGTTCGACGCAAACCATGCACCAATCTTGCACCGATGCTAAAAATGTCTCAAAACAGATCAAAATGAGATTTCACATGACCCACACAACCTAGGAGATCGATTGGGTGCCTCCAATACTATTTCTGAGCCTACGGTACATTCACCGCAAACCGTGCACCAATCTTGCATCAACAGTTGCACTATCTCCAAACGGACCGAACCGAGCTTCCACTTGAGCCTCGTCACCTAGGAGTCCCATTGAGTGCGTCCAAAACAATTTCTATGCCTATGGTATGTTCGGTGCAAACCATGCACCAATCTTGCATTGACATTAACATTGTCTCTAAATGGACTAAAACGAGATTCCACACAACACACGTCACTTATGAGTTCCATCAGGTGCGTCCAAAACTATTTATGAGTATATGGTACGTTTAGTGCAAACCGTGCACCTATCATGCATCGTGATTATCACTATCTCTAAACGGACCGAACAGAGCTCCACCTAACCCTCGACACCTAGGAGTGCCATTGGGTGTGTCTAAAATGATTTATGAGCCTGTGGTTCGTTTGTCACAAACCGAGCACCTATCTTGCACCGATGCTAACACTGTCTCAAAACAGATCGAAACGAGATTCCACATGAGCCACGTCACCTATGAGTTCCATTGGGTGCCTCGAATACTATTTTCGAGCTAACGGTTTGTTCGACGCAAACTGTGCACCAATCTTACATCTAGAGTTGCACTATCTCCAAACGGACCAAACCATGCTTCCACTTGTGCCTCGTCACATAGGAGTCCCATCGAGTGCGTTTAAAATGATTTCTATGCCTATGGTATCATCGGTGCAAACCATGCATCTCTAAAAAGAATTTTGAAGTCTTTCCAAGATTCTGGAACTTTGTTGTGCCTACAAATGTGTTTCCATTCTAGCAAAGCATTTTCAATCAAAATATTAGAGGCAATACAAATCTTTTGTTTCTCGGACAGGTCATGCTCATCAAATTCATTGTCTACTTTTAACTCCCAATCAATGTAAGCTTGAGGATCAAACTTACCATCATATAACGGCAAGTGTTGAATGACATCCTGAATATGAGGGTCTAGTTTCAATAGCTCAAAAATCTCCATATCACCTGCCATGATTAGTAGAAAACAAGAAACACAAAAATAATATGTATCCTCCTATCAACTACTAGGATGTGTTGGTTGTAACTCTCTCAAACTCAACTTGTTAAAACAAGCCCTTACAAGTTCTTACCAAACCAAACAGGAGGTGATGGCAACCAACAAGTCTACAACTGTGGAGTGAAGTGCATCGGTGCCGCAACAACAACACCTGTCAAGCTGTAGTCAAAATATGTGGAGCTATAGGTGGGCTAAAGCAAGGAAGTACGAGCACCACGTTAGTCACAAAAGCAAGCTGAATAATCATTCAACGGAGGTACTGTGCTGGTTCTAGGCTAAACCATGCTAGAGACGTGAGCCTAGACACAAAGGTAGTCACTGAAAAAGAACAACTAGCACAGCATGAAGAAAACAACAGATTCAGCCCCTTGTTTCTTCTCCTTCTCTTGTCTTTTTCTTCTTCTTTTTCTTTCTTTTTTTTTGCAGAGGCCTAAATGTTTTATTTGGTACTATGACAACCCAAACAATAAGGCTATTGCACACAGCCTCTTCGAAGTCAGATTTAACAACTCTTGTTAATACCGCAGATGCGGAAATCTCTAAGATGATTGTGGAGTGCTCAGATCGAATTTTGCTGCAAGGTCAGATCCGTTAGAAAGAAGACAACTTCAAGTTTCCAGATTGTATTTAAACTCCCAAATCGGACATCATATGGATCCGTGGTGGCAGAAACGCAGCAATGATGTATATGGTGATGGTGGATCTCGTGGTGACCAAAACGTGATAGAACTCAAAACTCTAAAGGAATAGACACTAAGACCAGCAACTCCACACAACCGATGCAACCAAAAACTCAACAAGCCCTAACTAAGCAGTGCTAGCAAAGGCTCAAAGGGTTTATAGGAGTGCGGGTAAACTAATCTACTATTTTTTTTGGCTTTTCTGGACTATAGGAAAATTAAAACAGCGAAGAATTGGAAGTGTCTCACCGATAAACCTTGCTCTGATTACCAACTGATATGAACCCACAAGGGTTTGTGGTCGATCTTTCGATGAGAAGCGTGAGAAACTCGATTTGGGGATGGAGTTGACGTTCATGGCCCGACTACAACCTTCCAAGCTGCGCCTTAGCAACCGATACACCACCTCCAACAGCCGTCGTGATCTTGTGGTGCACGATCAACCAAACCACTAGGGTAATTCCTGCAAGCAATCGAGGAACAAGCAAGAACAAGTAGAACAAGCAACTCAATTGCAAATATGAAGATAAAAAACCAATCTGAACTCATAAAGTTGGGGTTCTGAATCAAGTAGAACGGATGGTCTAGTCAACACATGCGTCTACAAGGAAGTAGCAATGGCTAAACTTTCAACAAAACAAAACTCAATCTGTTTGTGGCAGCTCTAATCCTTATTAATACCTAGGAGAACGACCAGGGGGGTGTTGGGGTCATTCTCCAACCCTAGGACACGTCCTTAATGGACCCAAATTGATACATGGACCATCGTCCTAAAATAGGGTGTCGTAGCACCAAAGGCAGAAAAGGTCCCGGTGTTGAAATGACGATTGCGGAAGCATTGGATAAGATATAGCCATGAGTCTAGATCCGTTGAAAAGTAGACTTGATAAGCTTTCCAAAAAGTGCTATAACGTCCCAATCGGAGTCCGTATGAAGTCATGGTGACCGTCGCAATTTGGGACTATTTTGCAGTCCGAAATTCAACTTCCAAAACGTGTTGGACTTGGACTCTTTCTGTCCTTAGAACCAAAGTGATGTGGTGGCCTAGCGGAGGACGTTAGGAATACTTGGATTTGGTCCCCAATCAACTTCATTAACCTTCCATGCTTTCCATATGCAATCAAACCTTCCCTTGATCCATATAAGTAATTCTGAAAATGAGAATGAACACACATCATGGTGCAGCATCAATTCATCAAATGCATCAATGATAAGCCTCATATAGAATGGTTGCACCTTTGGTATAGAAGTGGTTGGCATGGTCATCTTTGTGCCAATGATGTCCTCATCAAGCAGAACACTTGAATTCCCTTGATTTAAATCTGCCTTGGGATTTACTTTACTTGTTCCTTATTTTGAAAGGAACCCTTGTTGCCTGAATTTTCCCTTGCAATACTCCTCTAATTTTGTGGTCTATGACCCCACTGTTTTTACTATGAGTAAGTTGGTAGTAGTTACCTAGTTAATAGCTTATGGTGCCGCGACGGAACCAAGGGCCACCTGTGGATTGCGACCACATGGTTGTGCTGCTCGGCATGCGCTGGTATCAAGGTTGTTGACCAAGTGCTTTTACCAAGTTACACCGCAGTACCGCTCTTGCTACAAATATTCTCCTTGGTAAAAAAATATCTTTGTGTTCAAACGGGAAATCCACAATGAGTTGATGTAGCAGTGCTCTATCCAAGTAACAGGGGTAACACGGTTTTTGAAGAAAGGAAAAGAAGAAAGAGAAAAGCAATAGGAAAGTTAGACCGCACGTAGGTCAGAGAAATTGAATCGCCTGCCTCGACGTCGTTCCTGTGACCGGTTTGGTCACGCTGCACACACCAAGTCACTGTCACTACATGCCCTACGGATGCCGTCTATGGTAGGGTCCATGCATGCCGCTCTCGCGTGGCCGTGATGCTGTGCCGCACTCACCTCGTCTTGTCACACAGTACACCCCTCTGTTCCTAGCACCCGTGTTGGCTCTCGATTCTTGCTCTCGTCCCCATACCGAACCCCTCCTTTCTTTTCTTTTGGGGCACCATCCCTAGCATGCCCTACCGTCGAGCGAACCCTATCCCCTCCTTTCTCCTTTTCCCCACTCAAGCTAGCACAGGGAGCACACCATGGCCGACGCTCTCCCCACCTCGTGACCCCCTGGTGATTCCTTCCACATCGCCTCCACTTTCGGTGCGCTGCACCACCACCTCCGTCCACCAAGCTTTATAATGCCACCTTGCTTGCCTCTCCTCCATCCCACCCCAGATCAGAAGTAGAGCGCGTAGAATCGGTCTTGGTGCTCAGGTGGGAGAAGCTCGGGAAGCAATCGGGAAGGAAGTAGTTGGAGGCAGAGCTACAAGATCTAGTCGTTGCTCATAGATCTAGGGTCGCCAGTCAAATGTGATGATGTAACTTGAGAAGAAGAAGGGATCTGGTTTCCATCAAAAAAGTTCAAGGTCACCTCTGGTTAGTTAGGTTTTAGGCTTCGTGATGATCTATTTACCAGTCTTTAGTTTCTGGCTTTGTTGGGCATATGCCATGTTTTGGATAATCGTTTTCCTATTGTTGTTCCACTGTCCCTATCTCCGTCGGTTTCTAGAGAGGTTGTGAGTTGTATCAGATTTGTTCTTAGCCGTGTTGTCTCTAGATCTTAGAGTGGTTTGGTGTTTGAAGTCATGTAACCTTTCATGTAAGTTCAGATCTAAGGAATTTAATCACGTTTCCCTCTTTTGATTCTTGTTCCGAATCTCGGGACGAGATCCTTTTTAAGGGGGGAAGGATGTAACACCCCTGGTGTTACTAGCTTACTTAACACACGATTAAGGCCTAAACAAGATTAACAAAACAAATTCCACGGGTTTTAAAAATTCAACGCACATAAAATGATAAGCAAATTTCTATAACAAAATAAAATACGACGGGTATGGTACTTCCATAAAACTTGAAGTGCAAATTGTGTAGATGGAAATGCAGCGTTGGTATTGGAAAGTAAATTTTGTTTGCTAGTATTTTGGGGAGCTCAGAAATTGAATTTGAAATTCAAATTGACCTCAACTCTGTATTTTTCCGAGTCCGAGACGATAACCGACAATGCCATTGTGGCATTAAAATTCTAACTAAATTTCTTAAATACTAGCTTTATATTCTTGTACTGTTAGTTGCATCTAGCTGAGCACGTGAGCATGGCGTAGGTTATAGGCATGTTGGGTGTAGCGTTGTTCTCGTAAAATTTACCATTAACTACTTAGAACACGTGGTGAACCATGAATTGGCGCTCTGTTCACGTTCTGGCATTCCGCTTGGCGAGCTAAGGTTGGCGCCTCTATATCTCCCTCTCTGATCACCTTTTAGCGGTGGTTGTTGTTTCTTTGAGCCGCCCTTAGTGCCGGTAGGCCATAGAATGTGGTTTTAATCTCTAACATTTGGGGGGAAAATGTTTTCTAGGCGCTTTAAAATTTGTGCGTAGCACGTTGCCGGTTGTTCAGCCGGGAGTGTGTGCGGTCATTGCGTGCGGGTGCTCTACCGCATGTGGGCTGGCCTGACTCATCCTCGTCCTGGCCATGCGCTCGGTTGCTCTCTGCCCCATAGCCGCGTTGCTGCCACTGCCTACTATCATAGCGTCCGTGTCTTGCACCGTTGCGGCGCTGCCAGCCCGGCCGATGTTGCTGATGCCGTGCGTCGTCGTCATCACGCCATTCATGGCGCTGTGGCTGCACAAGTCGTGCCTAGCCGAGATGCATGACACGTTCACCCCTGACCGCACTGACCTGTTGCGCGCGCGTCTCCCTAGTGACCCCTGACCGCACTGGCCGTTCCTTTGCTTACGGAAAGGAGAGACAAACTCAAGTCAAGTCTTCGTGTACACATCTTCGCCAGTGTGTGCGTTGGCAATTGGCCTCACCCCGCTTGGTTTGGTGCCCGGCTAAGCTCCAATTTGGAGCTTTGCCCCACCACCATGCTTTTAAAGCCGAACCTCGCCATTACCGAGGGCGCCTCCCATCGAACCATCTTAAGCCAAATTGGCCACACCACGTGACTCGCCTCAATCCCCTTGCCATCCTGCGCCCCTTCCCCAAACCGTTACCACCTTACCGCCCTTGCTGACTCAGCCGTGTCCGCGTGGCTCATCGCCAAGCTCGGTGCGCGCACGCAGCCAGACCTCTTTCGCCACCCTTTCCTCCAACTGTCGTTGTAGCCAACTTTGTGGTAAGCATTAGATGCTCTTGTACCGGCTGCGAGCGGTGCAATGGCCTTTGGGGGCAGAAATGGCTGCGTCACTGTCGCAAGCGGCCGCTCGCCGTGGCCACTGCTCCCGCGAGCTCCATCGCTCTCATACCGCCGCACAACGTAGGCGCTAGGCCCGTAGGTGAAGGTTGGCCCGCCATCTAGGCCGGTGCGAGCCCTGGTTGGCCAGCGTGGCTAGCTAGTGCCTGTGCCCGCCGTGCTGCTGTGCTTCCGACCTCAGGGGCGTGCGTGTGAGAATTGGAAAAAGATGAGGGGGATAATTGAAGAGGTTTGAGAGAGGAAGGAATAGGGACTGACTTTATTTGTATTTTGGGTCAAGTTTGGGGGCTTGTTCGCAAAAGCGCCGATGCGCGTAGGCTTCTCCACGCATGGGCCGTCTGCGCACACGAGCTCCTCGCTTTGGGCCGCTGCTGGGCCGGCCGGCTGCGTGCATAGCCATTTTCGAGTGGGCTGCTTCTCGCGTGCGCGCGCGTGGAGGCCGCGCCCCGCGTTGGGCCACTGGGCCGATTGTTTCCATCGGCCTTTTCGATTTTCTAAAGTGATTTTCAATTTATCTTCTAGGTAAACTTGTGTAATTAATATACAATGTTGTAGGTGTCCAAATATGGTGAAACCAATTTGGTTAGACTCATAAAATCATGATCTATCTAAAGGTGTAATTGGTTCGCGTAGTGTTATAATATTTTTAGGCTTGCTCTAATTACTTCGAGACGTTTAATATTATCAAACATGAACTTATAGGATTTTTTATGAATAATCAGTGATAGTATTAATTCTAGAAATTTTATAGTAAGCTCCTAGTATTATTATATGTTCACTGTGATTTTGGTAGCTCCAAAATAATTAGTTGGTAGGATAATTAACAAGCCTAGTTTGAATATGTAGTAAATCAAAAAAATGAATAACGCGACATCTCGGGTTTATATAACTAAAACACTTGTTGAGAAACAATGTTTGAATCAATAACGTGGATACGTGGCCTAGTGAGTTGGTGTGTGGCTAGCCTGCTAGCTTGCGAGATGTAGTCGTACGACGAGAGTTGCGATTGTTGTCTTTTACTTATGTCTCTACGTTGCATTCGCGTAAATCATAATAGGAACGATGATGGATCAATGGATCAACCGAAGGACTTGGCGTTAATCCAAAAGATGGTGCCTTGGTGAACGTGCCCGGAGATGGCATACTAACATTTGGTTATATTTTACCCAGGCAAGCCCCGATGCATAACCCCTATTATTCTGCACTTTATTTTATGGTTGCGCATTAAGTTTTAAGGAGTGGAATGAAACTCACTTGCATATATATATCATGATCCCATGAGTCTTACTAGTATATCAGGATCATGTAGATTGCTATACTATAGGACTCTGGTAGAAGTCGAGTGATTGCCTGTCACTTGCGGGAGATAGGATATATATTATTGTTACTATTACCATGTTAATATCACATGGAATATATATATATATATATATATATATATATATATATATATATATATATATATATATATATATATATATATATATAATGGTAGACCGGGCGGGATTGTACTTGGAATTGGATATGGACTTGGTTGGGCAATCCAAGCGAGGCTCCGATTGCATTTGTCCCGCCTGTGTCGATTAAGGACCGTTCGTTGCACTGGATCCCCGATCAAGTCACAGATTTATTATCCCGAGCACATACTTGCTTATGGGAGAGGGAAGGCTTGTTACTCTCTTATCATGGGCTCTGGCTCTTTTCAAACCGACTGATTGGAGGCGGGGATAGGTGGAGGTCTAAGCACCACTTTGAGGTCGGGCTCAAGTGTGGGGGCTTGGAGTCCAAGTTTGGACGGGGACCTAGAACCCATCAGAGGAGTGAAACGGGTTGGTCTCGTTCGTGCCTAGGGTGCGAGCAAGGCATGTGTTTTTTGGGGTACCCAGCTGGGCACATTGATTCGCGAATCGTAGTTTCTACGTGACGGTATGGCTTGACTGCACTCTGGCACCGTAGTAAGAACTGAAAGATGAAAGATGGAAAGATGGTTCTGATGGCTCAACCTTTGCTTGAAAGTAGAATAGGTGCTTACCTAGAATTGTTGGTTAATAAACTACTGATAACTGCTAATAAAAATTGAATATAAGGATGCAACTTTAGTAATGCTTCCTGCAGTTGCAATAAACCACAAGCCAGATAGCCTTGCATATCCTTGGAGTCTTTTCTTTCCTTCTGATGGGTAAGTCTTGCGGAGTACAATTGAGTACTCAGGGTTTGTTCTACCCTGTTGCAGGTGACAGGAACAACTGGAGCTGACACTTGTGTGTGGAAACCTTCTAGTGGGCTCAGCGAGGATTTCCTTTACGTGCGGACATGGTGTTTATTTAAACTCCCACCTAAAATGTTTTCAAAGGAAAAACTTATAACATGTTATCATTTCATGTATATAAGTGTTCTTCATGATAATGTTTAAACTTGACCTTAAATGATTTCCATTCCGCTAAAATTCTGATAACATTTTACATTCCGCTGTTATAATCAAATAATGAATTACTCTGATGTTGTACTAAAAGTAATGTATGAAATGGCAAAGCTGTTGTAAGCTTTATCTCTCATTTATGATCCGGAGGTAAAATGTGGACTTTCGAGTTCTCCCGTTCGCTGTGCTCGACGGAAACGTAGAGTTTAGTGCTCTCTCTTGGGTACTTAGTGTCTAATGGAAGACAAGTACTCTTGGGAGGGCATTAGATTAGGCGGTTTTGCCACACAAACAAACCGAACTGAGCTTCCACTTGAGCCTCGTCACCTAGGAGTCCCATCGTGTGCATCCAAAACGATTTCTATGTTTATGGTATGTTCGGTGGAAACAGTGCACCTATCTTGCACTGACACTAACACTATCTCCAAACGGACTAAAATGACATTCCACACGACCCACGTCACTTATGAGTTCCATCGGATACATCAAAAACTATTGATGAGCCTATGGTACGTTCAGTGCAAACAGTGCACCTATCTTGCGTTAAGATTAGCACTATCTCCAAACTGACCGAACAGAGCTCCACCAGAGCCTCATCACTTAGGAGATCCATCGGGTGCATCCTAAACGATTTTTGAGCCTATGGTACATTTGAGGCAAACCGTGCACCTATCTAGCATCAAGATTAGCACTATCTCCAAACAGACCGAATCCAGCTTCCACTTGGGCCTCGTCACCTAGGAGTCCCACCGGGTACGTCCAAAATGATTTCTGAGTAGATGGTATGTTCAAGGCAAACCGTGCACCCATCTTGCACCGACACTAACACTGTCTCCAAACGGACTAAAACAAGATTCCACATGACCCACTTCACTTACGAGTTCCATCGGGTGCGTCCAAAACTATTTATGAGCCTATGGTACGTTCAGTGCAAACCATGCACCTGTCTTGCGTTAAGATTAGCACTCTCCAAATAGAATGAACAGAGTTCCACTAGACCTTTGTCACCTAGGAGTACCATCGGGTGCGTCTAAAATGATTTATGAGCCTATGGTACGTTTGACGCAAATCAAGCACCTATCTTGCACCGACGCTAACACTGTCTCAAAACAGATTAAAACGAGATTCCACATGACCCATGTCACATAAGAGTTCTATCGGGTGTGTCCAATACTATTTTCAAGCCTATGGTAAGTTCGACACAAATCGTGCACCAATCTTGCATCAAGAGTAGCACTATCTAAAAACGTACTGAATCGAGCTTCCACTTAAGCCTCGTCACCTAGGAGTCCCATTGAGTGCGTCCAAAATGATTTTTCTGCCTTTGGTAAGTTTGGTGCAAACCGTGCACCTATCTTGCACTGACACTAACACTATCTTCAAATGGACTAAAATGAGATTCCATGACCCACGTCACTTACGAGTTCCATCGTGTGCGTCTAAAACTATTTATGAGCCTATGGTACATTCAGTGCAAACCATGCACCTATTGATATGAACCCGCAAGGGTTTGTGGTCGATCTTTCGATGAGAAGCGTGAGATAACTCGATTGGTGGATGGAGATGACGTTCACGGCCCAACTACAGCCTTCCAAGACCACGCCTTAACGACCGATACACCACTTCCCAAGGCCGTCCTGCAAGCACTTGAAGAACTAGCAAGAACGAGGAAACAAGCACTGAATTTGCAATATAAAATTGAAGGTTTCACACTGAATCTTATTATGAGTGGGGTTCCAAAGACAAGGAGATGGACGACTGGATCAGCACGCGCGCCTACAAGCAAGTAGCGATGGCTAAACTTGATCTAAACAAAACCCAAGTGTTCCTGGTGGTGGCTAAGGGGTATATGACGTGTGGAGGATGACCACAAGAGAGTTTGGGTCATGCTCCAACCCTAGGACGCGTCCCTACTGGACTCTAAACGATACAAGCCCATTGGGCTAACTTAAGGTGGCGCAGCACCCTGGACAGAATAGACCTCTCGGTGATTTTTGGACTGTTGACGCCGCTTCTGAGCAGGTTGGAGGTGTGCTGCAGTCCGAATCCAGCCTACGTGAGTCCTTTTCCCTTTCGGTCTTCTCCTTGATTCCTAATCAAAACAAGAGTGCACGTGTCTCCAAGATCTAAACAGGATGGACAAGAGGTCAAGAAGGAACTCACTTGATGATTAACTTTTCGAGCACGAGCACGAGTAATAGGACTAGCAGGTGTCGGCATGGACGGCGTGGATGTATGATCGGTGTTGATGTCCTCATCATCCTCCCTTTCTTGAATTTGAGTCATCCTCGACTCAAGCTCATCTTCCTCACCCAAATAAGGCTTCAAATCTGCAATGTTAAATGTGGGACTAACCCCAAAATCTACAGGAAGATCAAGCTTATATGCATTCTCATTTATTCGTTGCATCACTTTAAAAGGACCATCCGCTCTAGGCATCAATTTAGATTTTCTTAATCCAGGAAACCTATCCTTTCGCAAATGCAACCAAACCAAATCTCCAGGTTCAAGAATCAATTCCCTTCTACCTTTATCTCCAGCAAATTTGTACTTAGCATTCATGCGTTCTATGTTTTCTTTAGTGGTTTCATGTAGTTTTAGCATCAATTCAGCACGTTGCTTAGCATCAAAATTCAACTTTTCAGAACTTGGCAATGGCATTAAATCAATAGGAGCACGTGGTAACAAGCCATAAACAATCTCAAAGGGACACATCTTTGTAGTAGAATGCAGTGAACGATTATAAGAAAACTCAATATGAGGCAAACAATCTTCCCACATCTTAATATTCTTCTTTAAAATAGTCCTTAACATAGTAGACAAAGTTCTATTCACAACTTCAGTTTGACCATCAGTTTGGGGGTGACAAGTGGAAAATAAAAGCTTAGTCCCCAATTTGGCCCATAAAGTTCTCCAAAAATGGCTAAGAAATTTAGCATCACGATCAGAAATAATTGTATTTGGCACACCATGCAAGCGAACAACTTCTCGAAAGAACAAATCAGCAATATTTATAGCATCATCAGTTTTATGACATGGTATGAAATGTGCCATTTTAGAGAATTGATCCACAACCACAAAAACACTATCTCGCCCTTTCCTAGTCCGTGGCAAGCCCAACACAAAATCCATAGAAATATCCTCCCAAGGAGCACTAGGAACAGGAAGAGGCATATACAAACCGTGTGGATTCAACCGGGACTTAGCCTTTTGACATGTTGTGCAGCGAGCAACAAATCTCTCCACGTCTCGTCGCATCTTTGGCCAAAAGAAATGACCAGCAAGAATGTCCTCCGTCTTCTTTGCTCCAAAATGCCCCATCAAGCCACCTCCATGCGCTTCCTGCAGCAGCAACAACAAGCGAACGGAGCTAGCTGGAATGCATAGCTTGTTAGGTCTAAACACAAACCCATCATTGACGATGAATTTGTTCCACGTTTTCCCATCTTTACAATGCAGCAGCACTTCTTTAAAATCAGCATCATGAGCATATTGGTCTTTAATTGTTTCTAACCCAAAGATCTTGTAATCAAGTTGATTTAGCAAAGTATATCTCCTAGACAATGCATCTGCAATGATATTATCCTTCCCTTTCTTGTGTTTGATAACATAAGGAAAAGATTCAATAAATTCAACTCATTTTGCATGTCTACGATTCAGTTTTCCTTAACTACGAATATGCTTCAAAGATTCATGATCAGAATGTATAACAAATTCTTTGAGCCACAAATAATGCTGCCATGTTTCTAATGTCTGCACTAGAGCATATAATTCCTTATCATATGTAGAATAATTAAGAATAGGCCCGCTCAATTTCTCAATAAAGTATGCTATAGGTTTGCCTTCTTGCAACAAAACACCACCCAATCCAATTCCACTCGTATCACATTCAAGCTCGAAAGTCTTATTAAAATCAGGGAGTTGGAGTAGAGGTGCATGTGTTAACTTATCTTTCAGCACATGGAAGCCGTGCTCTTGTGCTTTGCCCCAAGAAAAGGGCACTCCCTTCTTTGTAAGCTCATTCAATGGTGCAGCAATGGTGCTGAAGTCCTTCACAAAACGACGATAGAAACCAGCAAGTCCTAAGAAACTCCGCACTTGTGTGACCGTCATGGGTACAGGCCATCCTTGTATACCTTCCACCTTGGCTTTATCAACCTCAATTCCCTATGGAGTGACAACATAGCCAAGAAACGATACTCGATCGGTGCAGAAAGTGCACTTCTCAAAGTTACCAAACAAATGTGCATCACGTAGAGCATTGAAAACAGCACGTAAGTGATCAAGGTGTTCATCCATGGATTTGCTATAAATCAGTATATCATCAAAGTAGACGACAACAAATTTCCCAATGAAAGCACGCAAAACCTCGTTCATTAATCTCATGAAAGTACTAGGTGCATTAGTTAACCCAAAAGGCATGACTAACCACTCATATAGACCGAACTTAGTTTTGAAAGCAGTTTTCCATTTATCTCCCAATTTCATACGAATTTGGTGGTACCCACTACGCAAATCAACCTTTGAAAACACAACAGCACCACTCAATTCATCAAGCATATCATCTAATCGTGGAATAGGGTGTCGATATCAAATGGTGATATTATTAATAGCCCTACAATCAACACACATGCACCATGTTCCATCTTTCTTAGGCACTAAAATCACTGGAACAGCACAAGGACTAAGAGACTGACGCACATAACCTTTGTCTAGTAGTTCTTGCACTTGTCGCTGAATTTCCTTCGCTTCTTCCGGATTGGTCCTGTATGGCGCACGGTTTGGCAAAGATGCTCCAGGGATAAGATCAATTTGGTGCTCAATCCCACATATTGGTGGCAGCCCCGCTGGTATGTCAATGGGGAACACATCAGAATACTCCTGCAAAATGTTAGCAACAGCAGGGGGCAAAGAACATTGCATATCCTCAAATGAAATCAAAGCATCCTTGCATACCAAAGCATAAGCAATAGAGGTGGATGCGAACTCATTACTATCAGATTTTGTAGCAAGCATACAACGTCCTTTCAATTTTATCTCATCTTTGTCATCAACAACAGATTTGTCATTTTTATTGCTCTCGCTCTTTGCTTTTGCAGCCTTAGTAACATCAGATTGCATAATAGCTTCAGGAGACATAGAATGCAACACAATTTTTCGATCATGGTATAGAAACGAATATTGATTTGATCTACCATGATGCATCGAATCTCTATCAAATTGCCATGGTCTACCTAGCAGAATATTACAAGCTTGCATAGGCACAACATCACATTCAACAATATCTTTGTATGATCCGATGGCAAAATCGATTCGCACAAGTCTCATTACCTTTGCCTTACCACTGTTGTTCAGCCATTGGATGTAGTAGGGATGGGGGTGTGGTTTGGTGGTGAGTGCGAGCTTCTGTACCATGTCGCTACTTGCCAAGTTGTTGCAGCTACCTCCATCAATGATCATGCGGCACGAACGCTCCTTGATGACACACTTTGTTTGGAATAAAGTGTGTCACTGATTTTGCTCTGCCTTCTCCATTTGTGCACTAAGCACTCTCTGTACAATCAAGCTCTCATAGTGCTCCGCGTCACCTGCATTAATGTGTTCTTCTATGTGTTCCTCACTACCTGCATAGTCAGCCGCAAGCAATGCCAGTGTATCTTCATCAAAATCACTAGCAGATGAACACTCACCATCATCTTTGACAATCATAACACGCTTGTTTGGGCAGTCACGCATCATATGGCCATATCCCTTGCACCGATGACATTGTATGTTGCTTGTTCTACCTGTCGATGCCACGGATGAAGTACTCGTAGCCGGCTTTTGTGCTGTCTTCGCTACTGAATTGGTGGGGGCAGCTCGAGTCTTGTCACTAGATGATGGCGTAGGAGTACATGTAGACGGAGTTGTAGACGTGTGCTGCTGCCATGAACTAGCTTTCCCTACAGAAACATTAGTCCTTGCGCTAGCACGTCATCCCTACACTTCCCGTTCAGCTTTACAAGCAAGATGAAACAGTTTGGTTACGTTATTGTATTCTTTGTAAGCGAGGATATCCTGAATTTCCCGATTTAACCCACCTAAAAATCTAGCCCTCAGGTTCCTCATCCTCTAATTTACAACGCAACATACCCGTTTGTAATTCCTGATAGTATTCTTCTACACTTTTAGAACCTTGTCTCAATTGCTGCAACTTATTTATCATATCACGGGCATAGTAAGATGGAACAAATCTAGCTCTCATGGCTCGTTTCAGCGCATCCCAAGTTTTAGGTATGTTATTAGGATTTTTCTTGCCATATTCGATCCACCAAACAGAAGCAAATCTATGAACTCACTAGTAGCAGCCCTAACACCTATGTTCTCAGGAAATTCATGGCATGCAAACTTTTGATCAACAGCAATATCCCAAGTAATGTATGCATCAGGGTCATATTTACCATCAAAAGGAGGTATTTTAAATTTAATCTTACTGAAAGCATCATCATTATTGTGTACCTCGCGTCGGCGGTGGCCACCCATACCTCTACGGTTGTGACGTAGGCGACGTCGATCACGAGTGTCTCGATCATCATGTTCAGTATCACCTGTGTATTCTTCATCATAACTACCATCCTCTCGATCTTCCTCCTTCTTTTCTTCTTTATGCTGGTCTTTATCATTGTTGTGGAGGTCATCAAAACGCCTCAGCAGAGCAGCAAGGCTTTTGTCCACACTAGCAATGGACTTCTCCAAACCTGCAAGCTTGTTGTTTGCGGCAATCTGCGTAGCCTCCAACTGCCCAAGTTTGTCATTTGTCACCTGCAAGTCATTATCAAGTCCCTCCGTGTGCAACTTCACTTTCCTTTCAAAATGTTGTATGACGCCCTTTGTGCGAGGCGAATGTGGAATTTGGTTATCTTCGTCGGACCCTGGCATGGTTCAAAGACAAAGACAACAAGAAGACAAGTGAAGAAATAAAAGCCCTACAACTACTAGGATGTATCTATAGCAAGTCGCTCACTCTCCACCTGTTACACAAGTTCTTACCAGTTCTTACCTTGCTCGACAGGAGGGGTCGTCTACCAACAAGTTTGCAGCAATGGATGAAGTGTATCGGTGCCGCAGCACGAGACCTGTCAAGCTGTAGAATATGTGGAGCTATAGGTGGGCTGAAACAAGGAACGAACTAGCACCACATTAGTTACAAAAAGCAAGCTGAATAATCGTTCAACCGGTGGTACTGTGCTGGTCCTAGTCTAGACCGTGCTAGAGACGCGAGCCTGGACACAAAGGAGAGCACAACACACCACCCAAAGTGAACGAAAAATCTCTAAGATCAGCCCCTTTCTCTTCTTTTCTTTTGCTTCTTTCTCTTTTTTTCTTATTTTTTTTCAGGGGGCACTCAAAACTGATTATATGAACAAGAACACTCCCAAAGAGTAACTCAGCACACACTCTCTCTCTCTCTCTCTAGAGTAAGCCACTCATTTAGATATGAATACTTGCTGCATGGTTAGTTTGATATTTGTAGCACAGGGTGAACTGATTCCTCGTCCGATTGGAACTTCCAATTCTACTCGGACTTGGCCAACAGCGAGGAATAACCGATTCCTTGATCCGACTCAAACTTGAAAACCTACTTGGATTCGGCCAACAGAGAGACTATATGATAGCACGTGTTGTGATAGGAAAGTGACAAGAACTCAAAACTCTAAGGGAATAAACTAAGACCAGCAATCCGACACACCCGATGCAACCGAATATTCAACAAACCCTAACTAGGTAGCACTAGCCACGGCTCAAAGGTCTATAGGAATGCAGGAAACTAATCTACTATTTTTTTGGCTTTTCTGGACTATAGGAAAAATAAAACAGTGAAGGATTGGAAGTCTCTCACCGATAAACCTTGCTCTGATTACCAATTGATATGAACCCGCAAGGGTTTGTGGTCGATCTTTCGATGAGAAGCGTGAGATAACTCGATTGGTGGATGGAGATGACGTTCACGGCCCGACTACAGCCTTCCAAGACCGTGCCTTAGCGACCGATACACCACTTCCCAAGGCCGTCACAATCTTGTGGAGCATGACAACCAGCCCCTAGGGCTCCCGTCCTGTAAGCAATCGAAGAACTAGCAAGAACGAGGAAATAAGCACTGAAATTGCAAGATAAAATTGAAGGTTTCACACTGAATCTTATTATGAGTGGGGTTCCGAAGACAAGGAGACGGACGACTGGATCAGCACGCGCGCCTACAAGCAAGTAGCGATGGCTAAACTTGATCTAACCAGGAACCCAAGTGTTCCTGGTGGCGGCTAAGGGGTATATGACGTGTGGAGTACGACCACAAGAGAGTTTGGGTCGTGCTCCAACCCTAGGATGTGTCCCTACTGGACTCTAAACGATACAAGCCCATTGGGCTAACTTAAGGTGGCGCAGCACCCTAGACAGAATAGAACTCGCGGTGATTTTTGGACTGTTGACGCCGCTTCTGAGCAGGTATGAGTACGAGGTCAGATCCATATGAAAGTAGACTTTATTAGCTTTCCAACAAGTCCAGAATCACCCCAATCCGACTCCGTATGTAACCGTGGCGACCGTCGCAAGTTGGAGGTGTGCTGCAGTCCGAATCCAGCCTACGCGAGTCCTTTTCCCTTTCGGTCTTCTCCTTGATTCCTAATCAAAACAAGAGTGCACGTGTCTCCAAGATCTAAACAGGATGGACAAGAGCTCAAGAAGCAACTCACTTGATGATTAACTTTTCGAGCACGAGCACGAGTAATAGGACCAGCAGGTGTCGGCATGGATGGCGTGGATGTATGATCGGTGTTGGTGTCCTCATCACCTATCTTACGTCAAATTAGCACTATCTACAAACGAACCGACCAGAGCTCCACCAGACCCTCATCACCTAGGAGTACCATCAGGTGCGTCTAAAATGATTTATGAGCCTATGGTACGTTTGACTTAGACCGAGCACCTATCTTGCACCGACGCTAACACTGTCTCAAAATAGATCGAAAGAAGATTCCACATGACCCATGTCACCTAGGAGTTCCATCGGGCGCCTCCAATACTATTTCCGAGCCTACGGTACGTTCGACGCAAACCGTGCAACAATCTTGCATCAAGAGTAGCACTATGTCCAAACAAACCGAACCGAGCTTCCACTTGAGCCTCGTCTCCTACGAGTCCCATCGAGTGTGTCCAAAATGACTTCTATGCCTATGAAACGTTCGGTGCAAACGTACACCTATCGTGCAATGACACAAACACTATCTCCAAACATACTAAAACGAGATTCCACGACCCACGTCACTTACGAGTTCCATCGGGTGCGTCTAAAACTATTTATGAGTCGATGGTACGTTCTGCAAACCATGCACCTATCTTACGTCAAATTACCACTATCACCAAATGAACTGAACAGAGCTCCACCAAACCCTCATGACCTAGGAGTACCACCGGGTGCGTCTAAAACAATTTATGAGCGCACAGTACGTTTGACGCAAACCGAGCACCTATCTTGTACCGACGCTAACGCTGTCTCAAAACAGATTGAAAGGAGATTCCACTTGACCCTAATACTATTTCGAGCCTACGGTACGTTCGACGTAAACCGTGGACCAATCTGGCATCTAGGGTAGCACTATCTCCAGCCGGACCGAACCGAGCTTCCACTTGAACCTCGTCACCTAGGAGTCCCATCTAGTGCGTCCAAAACAATGTTCGGTGCAAACGGTGCACCTATCTTGCACTGACAATAACATTGTCTCCAAACGGACAAAAACGAGATTCCACATGACCCACTTCACTTATGAGTTCCAACAGGTGCGTCCAAAACTATTGATGAGCCTATGGTATGTTTAGTGCAAATCGTGCACCTATCTTATGTCAAATTACCCCTATCTCCAAACGAACCGAATAGAGCTCCACCAAAACCTCGTCACCTAGGAGTGTCATCAGGTGTGTCTAAAATGATTGATGAGCCTATGGTACGATCTGTGCACACCGTGCACCTATCATGCGTCTAGGTTAGCACTATCTCCAAACAAACCGAGCAGAGCTCCACCTAAGCCTCGTCACTTAGGAGATCCATCGGGTCCGTCCTAAATGATTTCTACGCCTATGTTTGAGGCAAACCGTGCACCTATGTTGCATCAAGATTACCACTATCTCTAAACAGACCGAATCTGGCTTCCACTTGAGCCTCATCGCCTAGGAGTACCATCAGGTATGTCCAAAATGATTTCTGAGCAGATGGTATGTTCAGTGTCAACCGTGCACCTATCTTGCACCTACACTAACACTGTCTCCAAATGGACTAAAACAAAGATTCCACACGACCCACGTCACTTGCGAGTTCCATCGGGTGCGTCCAAAACTATTTATGAGCCTATGGTACATTCAGTGCAAACTGTGCACCTATCTTGCGTCAAGATTAGCACTATCTCTAAACGGACCAAACAGACCCTCGTCACCTAGGAGTACCATTGGGTGCATCTAAAACGATTTATGAGTCTATGGTACGTTTGACACAAACCGAGCACCTATCTTGCACCGATGCTAACACTGTCTCAAAACAGATCGAAATGAGATTCCACATGACCCACGTCATATAGGAGTTCCATCGGGTGCCTCTAATACTATTTCTGAGCCTACGGTACGTTCGACGCAAACCGTGCACCAATCTTGCATCAAGGGTAGCACTATCTAAAAATGTACAGAACCGAGCTTCCACTTGAGCCTCGTCACCTAGGAGTCCCATCGAGTGCGTCCAAAATGATTTATATCCCTATGGTATGTTCGGTGGAAACTGTGCACCTATCTTGCACTGACAATAACAATGTCTAAAGACGGACTAAGAAGAGATTTCACACGACCCACGTCACTTACGAGTTTCATCGAGTGCGTCCAAAACTATTAATGAGCCTATGGTACGTTCATTGCAAACCGTGCACCTATCTTGCGTCAAGATTAGCACTATCTCCAAACAGATCGAACAGAGCTCCACCAGACCCTCATCACCTTGGAGTACCATCAGGTGCGTCTAAAATGATTTATGAGCCTACGGTACGGTTGACGCAAACCGAGCACCGATCTTGCACTAACACTAATACTGTCTCAAAACTGATCGAAACAAGATTCCACATGACCCACGTCACCTAGGAGTTCAATCGAGTGCCTCCAATAATATTTCTAAGCCTACGGTACGTTTGACGCAAACCGTGCGACAATCTTGCATCAAGAGTAGAACTATCTCTAAACGGACCGAACTAAGCTTCCACCTGAGCCTCCTCACCTACGAGTCCCATCGAGTGCGTCCAAAATGATTTCTATGCCTATGGTTTGTTTGGTGCAAACTATGCTCCTATCTTGCACTGACACTAACACTATCTCCAAACGGACTAAAACGAGATTCCACGACCCACGTCACTTACGAGTTCCATCGGGTGCATCTAAAACTATTTATGAGCCTATGGTACATTCAGTGCAAACCATGAACCTATCTTACGTCAAATAGCACTATCTCCAAACGAACCGACCAGAGCTCCACTAGACCCTCGTCATCTAGGAGTACCATCAGGTGCGTCTAAAATGATTTATGAGCCTATGGTACGTTTGACTTAAACCGAGCACCTATCTTGCACCGACGCTAACACTGTCTCAAAATAGATCGAAAGAAGATTCCACATGACCCACATCACCTAGGAGTTCCGTCGGGTGCCTCCAATACTATTTCTGAGCCTACGGTACGTTCAACGCAAACCGTGCACCAATCTTGCATCAAGAGTAGCACTATGTCCAAACAGACCGAACCGAGCTTCCACTTGAGCCTTGTCACCTAGGAGTCCCATCGAGTGTGTCCAAAATTATTTCTATGCCCATGATGTGTTTAGTGCAAACTGTGCACCTATCTTGCACTGACAGTAACATTGTCTCCAAACGCACTAAAACGAGATTCCACATGACCCACGTCACTTACAAGTTCCATTGGGTGCGTCCACAACTATTGATGAGCCTATGGTACATTCAGTGCAAACCGTGCACCTATCCTGCATCAAGATTAGCATAATCTCCAAATAGACCGAACAGAGCTCCACCTGAGCCTCGTCACTTAGGAGATCCATTGGTTGCATCCTAAACGATTTCTGAGCCTATCGTATGTTTGACGCAAACCGTGCACCTATCTTGCATCAAGGTTAGCACTATCTCCAAACGGATCGAATCTAGCTTCCACTTGAGCCTTGTCACCTAGGAGTACCATTGGGTACATCCAAAACATTTTCTGAGCAGATGGTATGTTCGGTGCAAACCGTGCACCTATCTTGCACCGACACTAACACTGTCTCTAAAGAGTCTAAAATGAGATTCCACACAACCCACGTCACTTACGAGTTCCGTCGGGTGTGTCCAAAACTATTTATCAGCCTATGGAACATTTAGTGCAAACCATGCACCTATCTTACGTCAAGATTAGCACTATCTCCAAATGGACCGAACAGAGCTCCACCAGACCCTCATCACCTAGGAGATCAATCGGGTGCGTCCAAAACTATTTATGAGCCTATGGTACGTTCAGTGCAAACCATGCACCTATCTTGTGTCAAGATTAGCACTATCTCCAAATGGACCAAACAGAGCTCCACCAGACCCTCGTGACCTAGGAGTACCATCGGGTGCGTCTAAAATGATTTATGAGCCTATGGTACATTTGATGCAAACCGAGCACCTGTCTTGCACCGACGCTAACATTGTCTCAAAATAGATCGAAACAAGATTTCACATAATCTACATCACCTAGGAGTTCCATCGGGTGCTTCCAATACTATTTTCGAGCCTATGGTACGTTTGACACAAACCGTGCACCAATCTTGCATCAAGGGTAGCACTATCGGGACCTGTCTTGCACCGACGCTAACATTGTCTCAAAATAGATCGAAACAAGATTTCACATAATCTACATCACCTAGGAGTTCCATCGGGTGCTTCCAATACTATTTTCGAGCCTATGGTACGTTTGACACAAACCGTGCACCAATCTTGCATCAAGGGTAGCACTATCTCCAAATAGACCGAACCGAGCTTCCACTTGAGCCTCGTCACCTAGGAGTCCCATCGAGTGTGTCCAAAAACAATTTCTATGCCCATGGTACGTTCAGTGCAAACCGTGCACCTATCTTGCACTGACACTAACATTGTCTCCAAACGGACTAAAACGACATTCCACACGACCCACGTCACTTACGAGTTCCATCGGGTACGTCCAAAACTATTGATGAGCCTATGGTACGTTTAGTGCAAACCGTGCACCTATCTTGCGTCAAGGTTAACACTATCTCCAAACAGACTGAATAGAACTCCGTCAGAGCCTCGTCACTTAGGAGATCCATTAGGTGCATCCTAAATGATTTTCGAGCCTATGGTACATTTGAGGCAAACCGTGCACCTATCTTGCGTCAAGATTAGCACTATCTCCAAACGGGCCGAATCCAGCTTCCACTTGAGCCTCGTCACCTAGGAGTACCATCGGGTACGTCCAAAACGATTTCTGAGCAGATGGTATGTTCGGTGCAAACCGTGCACCTATCTTGCACCGACACAAACACTGTCTTCGAACGTACTAAAACGAGATTCCACATGACTCACGTCACTTCCGGGTTTCATCGGGTGCGTAAAAACTATTGACGAGCCTATGGTACGTTCAATGCAAACCATGCACTTATCTTGCGTCAAGATTAGCACTGTCTCCAAACAGACCAAAAAGAGCTCCACCAGACCCTCGTCACCTAGGAGTACCATTGGGTGTGTCTAAAACGATTTATGAGCCTATGATATGTTTGACGCAAACTAAGCACCTATCTTGCACCAACACTAACACTGTCGCAAACACAGATCAAAACAAGATTCGACATGACCCACGTCACCTAGGAGTTCCATCGAGTGCCTTCAATACTATTTCCGAGCCTATGGTACGTTCGACGCAAACCGTGCACCAATCTTGCATCAAGAGTAGCACTATCTCCAAATGGACCGAATCGAGCCTCCACTTGAGCCTCTTGACCTGGGAGTCCCATCGAGTGTGTCCAAAATGATTTCTATGCCTATGGTACGTTCAGTGCAAACCACGCACCTATCTTGCACTGACACTAACACTATCTCCAAATAGACTAAAACAAGATTCCACACGACCCACGTCACTTACGAGTTCCATCGGGTGCATCTAAAACTATTTATGAGCCTATAGTATGTTCAGTGCAAACCATGCCCCTATCTTGCATCAAGAATAGCACTATCTCCAAACGGACCGAACAGAGCTCCACCAGACCCTCGTCACCAAGGAGTACCATTGGGTGCGTCTAAAATGATTTATGAGCCTATGATACGTTTGATGCAAACTAAGCACGTATCTTGCCCCGACGCTGACACTGTCTCAAAACAGATCGAAAGAAGATTCGACATGACCCACGTCACCTAGGAGTTCCATCGGGTGTGTCTAAAACTATTTATGAGCCTATGGTACGTTCAGTGCAAACCATGCACCTATCTTGTGTCAAGATTAGTACTATCTGCAAATGGACCAAACAAAGCTCCACCAGACCCTCGTGACTTGGGAGTATCATCGGGTGCGTCTAAAATGATTTATGAGCCTATGGTCCATTTGATGCAAACCGAGCACCTGACTTGCACCGACGCTAACATTGTCTCAAAATAGATTAAAACAAGATTTCACATGATCCACATCACCTAGGAGTTCCATCGGGTGCCTCCAATACAATTTGCGAGCCTATGGTACGTTCGACGCAAACCGTGCACCAATCTTGCATCAAGAGTAGCACTATCTCCAAACAGACCGAACCGAGCTTCCACTTGAGCCTCGTCACCTAGGAGTCCCATCGAGTGCGTCCAAAACAATTTCTATGCCCATGGTATGTTCGGTGTAAACCGTGCACCTATCTTGCACTGACACTAACACTGTCTCCAAACGGACTAAAACGACATTCCACACGACCCATCGGGTGCGTCCAAAACTATTTACGAGCCTATGGTACATTCAGTGCAAACCATGCACTTATCTTGCGTCAAGATTAGTACTGTCTCCAAACAGACCTCTTATCTTATGTCAAGATTAGCACTATCTCCAAACAGACAGAATCTAGCTTCTACTTGAGCCTTGACACCTAGTAGTACCATCGGGTATGTCCAAAATGATTTCAGAGTAGATGGTACGATTGATGCAAACCGTGCACCTATCTTGCATCGATACTAACATTGTGATGAGGACATCAACACCGATCATACATCCATGCCATCCACGCCGACACCTGCTGGTCCTATTACTCGTGCTCGTGCTTGAAAAGTTAATCATCAAGTGAGTTCCTTCTTGAGCTCTTGTCCATCCTGTTTAGATCTTGGAGACACGTTGTCGGTACCAACAGTACGGGGTACCCACATCCATCGCTAATAAAAAACTAAAACGACTGAAACCGCAATAAAAGGCAGCCCGCCTCGACCGCGTATCCAGTCCGTCTCGTACGAGGCCCGCTCGACGGAGCGCCTCGACCGCGCTCCGGCTCCGACTCGTACGAGGCACCCTCGACGGGGGCGTCTCGACCGTGCCCCATCCTGTACCGCAAGGTACCTCGACCGCGCTCCGACCCGCGCGAGGCTCGTCCACCCACGGGGAAAAACTCCGACTCGCGTGAGCCCGGGTCGAGCGCCTCGACTCCTTCTCTTTACCTACCCTGGGACAAAAGCCATAGCATTTAATGCGGTTACCTACCACCACCTACCGGTATGGCTGCGATCAGGATCGACGTGGGAACAATGCCCATGTCAGATCTCACTGTTTTACCGCCCCATCCCGTGATGGGAGGTGAAAACCATCACTGTACCCATCTTGTCGTGCACTGTACGTCACTAGTTACCCTCGAGGGGGATACGACAAAATCCGTACACCGTGATCCTAGGGATTTGGACTTATCCGTTCGGCCTCGACCCGGCCTCGACGCCCAGCACGACACAACAGGGAAGGAGGGACGGCATGGCACGGCGCTCCGGGTCACTTCGGTGTCTCATCCTCTACGTCACCATGGTGTCCAGGGATGACCTTCCATTCCCAGGGCACGTCGCTACAGTCACCTCTACAGGGATCGACAAAACATCATTTCAAGACTCCCCGTCGTCTTGGCCTCCTCTCGCCCTATAAAAGGGCAGGCCAAGATTCTACAATGGGAGGGGAGAGGGACAACAAAGAAATACAAGAGACAATACGCCAGACGCAAGATAGAGATCGATACCTCAAGCAATCACCCTGGTCCTCTTTTTCCTCTCTTTGAGACTTGGGCTCGACGCCCTCTCTCGCATGCTTGTAACCCCTACACGAGCACTTCGGTGCAAGGAAATACAAACTTCTCCCCCCCCGCTGGACGTAGGGCCTT
Source organism: Saccharum hybrid cultivar R570 (assembly GCA_038087645.1). Taxonomy (NCBI): domain Eukaryota; kingdom Viridiplantae; phylum Streptophyta; class Magnoliopsida; order Poales; family Poaceae; genus Saccharum; species Saccharum hybrid cultivar. The sequence continues at coordinate 1,750,935 of JAQSUU010000227.1, forward strand.
CTTTTGCCCGAACCAGGATAAACCCCCGTGTGTTCTCCTTGCATCACCATCTAGGAAAGAGACACGCAGCATTTACTCGTTGGTTTAGGACCCCCTCGGGTCTGAACACCGACTGTTGGCGTGCCAGGTAGGGGATCGCTGCGTGCCAACGTCGCTTTCTCGTCTTTTTTCCTGGATGGCTGACCCCGAACGCCCTATTCTGTTGGCCACGGTGATCTGGTTCGGGAGTTTGGAGTTCATGTCACTTGGCTATGGCTACGATATGGTCCTACTCCCACCCAGGCACCCAACCGACGAGGACTACTACTCTCCTAGCCCGGGGGAGCAATCCACCGGTACCATCGCTCTAGGCGGGCGCGGGCCGCCCGACGACGACGAGCCCGGTACAACCACCGTCTTCACCTCGCAGAAGGTGATGGGATCCCCCGGCCCGGCACCCCCCAGCCAGGCGCCGGCCCAGATCTCCTTGTGGAAGGTTTGGGTAGGACGAGCTTGACTGAGGGTATCATGCCGACGGAGAATCCCGCCGCTCCCCCGTCCGGTGAGACACCACTGTCCGAAGCGTCCATTCCAGCACAGGCAGCAACATCTCCATCACCATTCCCGTTTGGGCTAGACTCGGTTGCCCGGGTATACGCATCTTCCGTGAGCACTCGCATGAGTGCTTATGAGGAACTCCCCGGGCACCATCTACGCTCCACTCTAGACCTCGTTGCATCCACACCGGCTTCTGATTATCGGGACTCTGCGGAGACACCAGAAACAGAGCCCCATGTGACTGCTTTGCAACATCGCAACCCCAGTCACGATTTGCAATGGCCACACATTCCCCCGTCATACTACTACTTTGGCGCTCCTGACTCCGACTCGGCTGACGACACCTATGATCCGACCCATGAATGCTGCAACATCGATGTTGAAAGCACTTTGGGATCAGAGGATGAAGAGTCCATCGAAGGAAGGAACACGCCACCTCATGTCGAGCTTCCTGCTGAGCGAGATGACCCTCGGTTCCTTGCGGATCAAGTAATGCAGCTCGAGCAGATTCGTGAGTTGCAGGACAGGCTTGACGAGGAATGGGAAAACCTGGATCTACTCCAACAAACCCTTGAGCGTGAGCGTGCGGAACGCGCACTTGGCGGGAGAGCTCGCGAGAGAGCTCGCGACGTCAACCGTCGCATCAACGAGGACTGGGTGGTCGACCCCCCGGTTTTCGCTCTAGCCAGTCAGAACGTCGTCGCCGCCGCCATGCTCCTCCGCAACATGCCCGAGCCGTCAAACCTCGACGCCCGTCGGGCCCGAGATTAAATCCGAGAACTCCTCGAGACCGCCGCCATGCAACAGGCCGAGAGCTCTGCCTCGAGGCGACGCGAGGCAGCCTCAGAGCGGATCATCGAGCCCTCCCGACAGGAGAGAGAGGCCTCGGTTCACCCCGAGCCTGCCTAGCGAAACCGGGTAGCTCCGGCCCCTGAGTCCACCACCAACGACCACGAGCCTCGAGACACCCGTGGCAACATCGTCGAGCGCCGCACGCGCAAGCACAGTGACGGCGTGCCTCGAGGCTACCACGTCCACAGGGGCGGGCGCTATGACAGTTCGGAAGATCGTAGCCCTTCACCCGAGCCCCCGGGTCCTCGGGTCTTCAGTAAGGCTATCCGTGAGATGGTGCTCCCGGCTCGGTTTCGCCCCCCCACGACTCTCACTAAGTACAACGGCAAAACCAAACCCGAACTTTGGCTCGCCGATTTCCGCTTGGCGTGTCAGCTGGGCGGGGCCACCGACGACCGGGTCATCATTCGACAACTCCCCCTGTTCCTCTCCGACACCGCCCGAGCCTGGCTCGAAGATCTCCCACCTCAACAGATCCACGACTGGGACGATCTCGTAAGGGTGTTTGAGGGAAATTTCAAGGGGACCTACATGCGCCCCGGCAACTCGTGGGACCTCCGGAGCTGCAAGCAGAAACCAGGTGAATCCCTCCGGGATTACATCCGGCGCTTCTCCCGGCAGCGTACCGAGCTCCCCAACGTCACCGACTCCGACGTAATTATGGCCTTCCTCTCTGGCACAACCTGTAAGGAGTTGGTCTGAGAGTTGGGCCGTAACACTCCACTCACTGCCAATGGGTTGATGGACATCTTCACCAACTTTGCCGCCGGCGAGGAGGCGGTTGGTGCAATCTTTGGTGGCGACCTGGAAAGGGGGAAGCAGAAGGTCGACGATCTCGCGAGCTCCACCCGGGGCTCCAAGAGAAACAACCGCAAGAAGAAGAAAGGCCAGCAGGGCAAGCTCGAGGCCCCGGCCGATGAGCTCGTCGCTGCTACCGAGCACAAGAAGCCTCGAGGCCCCCCCGAAGGGGGCATCTTCGACAAAGTGCTCAAAGAGCCGTGTCCCTACCACAAGGGACCCACTAACCATAACCTCAAAGACTATCATATGCTTCGCAGGTACTTTGGGGGTGCCGGCGTCAAGAAGGACGACAAGAAGGAGGACCCTAAGAATGACAACAAGGACGGGGGATTCCCCGAGATCCACGACTGCTTCATGATCTATGGAGGGCCCTCGACCCGCCTCTCGGCGCGCCAGCGCAAGCGAGAACGGCGTGAGGTTTTCTCCGTACAAACGGCAGTCCCCCGCTTCCTTGATTGGTCTGCGGTGGCCATCACTTTCGACCGTGACGACCACCCAGACCACGTCCCCAACCCAGGAGTCTATCCGCTCGTTGTTGACCCCGTCATCGCCAACACACGCCTCACCAAGGTGCTCATGGACGGCGGAAGCAGCCTCAACATCATCTACTCCCAGACCCTCGACCTTCTGGGGATCGAGAGAGCGCGCCTCCAACCTAGCGTCGGGGGCTTCCACGGAGTCGTGCCAGGGAAATGGGCAGAACCCCTCGGACGGGTCGATCTGCCTGTTTGTTTTGGCACACCGGCCAACTTCAGAAAGGAGACTCTCACTTTCAAAGTAGTCGGATTCCGTGGAACGTACCATGCAATCCTAGGGCGCCCATGCTACGCCAGGTTCATGGCCATCCCGAACTACACCTACCTCAAGCTCAAGATGCCAGGCCCAAACGGTGTCATCACTGTAGGGCCCTCATATGAACATGCCTACGAGTGCGACGTCGAGTGCGTCGAGCACGGCGAGGCTGTTTTGGAGTCGACGATCTTGGCTGCAGACCTCGACGGCCTCGCCAGTGCGATTCCCGACCCAAAACGCCATGCCGGCAGCTTCGAGCCCATGGAAGATGTCAAACTCGTACCCCTCGACCCCACTGATCCCAAGGGAAAGGCGCTGAACGTCAGTGCCACCCTCGATCCTAAATAGGAAGCAGTGCTCGTCGACTTTCTCCGCGCAAACGCTGACATCTTTGCGTGGAGTCCCTCGGATATGCCGGGCATACCCAGGGAAGTCGCCGAGCACGCCTTGGAGATCCGAGCCGGATCCAAACCGGTGAAGCAACGCCTGCGTCGCTTCGATGAGGAGAAGTGCAGTGTCATCGGCGAGGAGATACACAAGCTGTTGGAGGCTGGATTCATCAAGGAGGTTCATCATCCCGAGTGGCTAGCTAATCCTGTATTAGTTAGGAAAAAGAGTGGGAAATGGAGGATGTGTGTAGACTATATCAGTTTAAATAAAGCATGTCCAAAAGTTCCCTTTCCTTTGCCACGCATTGACCAAATCGTTGATTCCACTGCGGGATGTGAAACTCTCTCATTCTTAGATGCATATTCCAGCTACCACCATATCAAAATGAAGGAGTCCGACCAGCTTGCGACTTCATTCATCACCCCATTCGGCATGTATTGCTACGTTACGATGCCCTTCGGTCTCTGGAACGCGGGGGCTACGTACCAGCGATGCATGCAGCACGTTTTCGGAAAGCACATCGGGTCGACCGTCGAGGCTTATGTCGACGACATCATTGTCAAAACCAAGCAAGCCGACGATCTGGTCAACGACCTCGATGTTGCGTTCAAATGCCTCTGGGCAAAGAACATCAGACTCAATCCAGAGAAATGCGTCTTTGGCGTCCCACGAGGTATGCTTTTAGGGTTCATCATGTCTAAATGCGGCATCGAGGCCAACCTTGAAAAAATCTCTGCAATAACCAAGATGGGCCCCATCCGAGATCTGAAGGGCGTACAGAGGGTCACAGGTTGCTTGGCGGCACTCAGCCGTTTCATTTCGCGCCTTGGTGAAAAAGCACTCCCTCTGTACCGTCTCTTGAAGAAATAGGAGCTTTTTTCCTGGACCCTTGAGGCTGAGGAGGCCCTCACAAAACTCAAGGCCACACTCTCTAACTCACCAATCCTCGTCCCTCCAACCCTAGGGGAACCACTCCTACTCTATGTCGCCGCGACATCACAAGTAGTCAGTGCTGCCCTGGTTGTCGAACGGGCCGAGGAGGCACATACCTTGCTCGTCTAGAGGCTGGTCTATTTCATTAGCGAGGTACTCTCAGAAACCAAGATTCGATACCCACAGATCCAGAAACTGCTATATGCCGTCATCCTGACACGGCGCAAGCTCCGACACTACTTCGAGGGTCACCCGATTACTGTGGTTTCTTCTTTCCCCCTGGGAGAGATAGCCCAGAACCAGGAAGCCTCGGGTAGGATTGCCAAGTGGGCAGTTGAACTCATGGGCGAGACCTTGTCCTATGCGCCGCGAAAAGCTATCAAGTCACAGGTGTTAGCAGATTTCCTGGCGGAGTGGACCGACACACAACTCCCCCTCCATAGCTTCAGGCGGAGCTGTGGAGCATGTACTTCGATGGGTCATTGATGAAAACGGGAGCAGGCGGGGGCTTGCTCTTCGTTTCACCCCTCGGGGTTCACATGCGCTACGTCATCCGGCTTCATTTTCTTGCGTCTAACAACGTTACCGAATACGAGGCGCTCGTCACGGGATTAAGAATCGCCGTCAAGCTCGGGGTCTGACACCTTGACGTTCGAGGCGACTCCCAACTCGTGATCGATCAGGTCATGAAGAGCTCGAGCTGCCGTGACCCCAAGATGGAAGCCTACTGCTAAGAAGTACGACGCCTCGAGGACAAGTTTCACGGCCTCGAGCTCAACCACATCGCATGCAGGTATAATGAGGCCGCCGATGAACTGGCAAAAATCGCGTCCAGTCGAGCTACGGTTCCACCGGACGTTTTCGCAAAAGACCTTCAGCAGCCATCCGTCGACCTCAGGCCAGACGGAGGGGTTGACGGGACGTCACTCGACCCTCCACCTGAGGCAGAAGCCCCCTCGACCGGGGCTGAAGCCATGCAGGTGCAAAACTTGACCCCACCATCTGACCTCGAGCCTGACTGGCGCGTCCCGTACCTCGACTACCTCAGCCGAGGGGACCTCCCCTCGGATAAGACTGAGGCTCGACGGATCGCACGCCGGACCAAAACCTTTGTAATCATGGGCGACAGCAGAGAGCTCTACCGCCGTAGCCCTACTGGTATCCTCCAACGATGCATCACAAATGAGCAAGGCAGGAACCTACTCAGCGATCTCCACTCGAGGGCTTGCGGTCACCACGCAGCACCTCAAACCCTCGTCGGAAACGCCTTTCGACAAGGATTCTATTGGCCGACTGCGGTCTCCGACACTGTCAAGCTAGTACGCTCCTGCAAGGGTTGTCAGTACTATGCGAGACGAACCCATCTTCCGGCACATGCCCTGCAAACTATCCCCATCACATGGCCGTTTGCCGTTTGGGGGCTTGACCTTGTCGGACCATTGAAAAGGACAACTGGTGGCTTCACCCACTTGCTCGTCGCAATCGACAAATTCTCCAAGTGGATCGAGGCCCGCCCTATCACCAGCATCAGGTCCGAGCAAGCTGTGCTCTTCTTCACCGACATTATTCATCGCTTTGGGGTCCCCAACTGTATCATCACAGACAATGGCACCCAGTTTCACTGGTAAAAAGTTTTTGGATTTCTGCGACAGCCACCACATCCGAGTGCTCTGGTCAGCCGTGGCCCATCCAAAAACAAACGGTCAGGTGGAACATGCCAATGGCATGGTCCTATAAGGCCTAAAACCCAGAATCTTTGACAAACTAAATAAACATGGCAAAAGATGGGCTGCCGAGCTACCCTCGGTCCTGTGGAGCCTAAGAACAACACCGAGTCGAGCCACGGGGTTCACTCCGTTCTTCTTAGTCTACGGGTCTGAGGCCATGCTCCCAACTGATATAGAATACGGATCCCCAAGGTTGAAGGCCTACAACGAAAGAAATAACGACGCCGCAAGACAGGACGCCCTCGACCAGCTCGAGGAAGCCCGAGATGTGGCTCTATTACATTCTGCCAGGTACCAGCAGGGCCTCCGACGCTACCACGACAGACACGTCCGCAAGCGTGACCTCAACGTCGACGACTTGGTGCTACGGCGGAACCAGAACACCAAGGGACGGCACAAGCTCACACCACCATGGGAAGGGCCGTACATCATCGCAGAAGTACTAAAGCCGGGCACCTACAAGCTATCCAACGAGAAGGGCGAAATCCTCACCAACGCTTGGAACATTGAACAGCTACGTCGCTTCTTTCCTTAAAAAAGCCTCGAGGCTCTGTAGTTTCTTTTTCGTCAATAAAGAATACAGCGATGTTCAAACTTTCGTTTCACAATGAGGAAGGATCGACTCTGTACTCCCAGAATCGACCCTCCCTCGGGGGCTACAAGGGGGGAACCCCCCAGTCCCCGAAAAAACTTACGCTCTTTTTTAAATTTAAGAACCGCTTCTTAGATCGACTTCACTACAAGAGCACCCTAAGGTTCGAAAGGGCTCTCGAGTCAGGAGCATCACCTACGCCTCCGAGGATATGGTACCTCCACTCACCCCTCACACCTTTTAGAGGTGTGACTTCATGCTAGGGAGATCTAAATAACGGTTCCTAACTTTGAGAAAGAACATACCCCCTGTCGCTTAGATTAGGCTCTCACACGATTTACAAGGCCGCAACATCACCCTGAAGCTCAAGGGCAGTTGAGCCGTGAGATCACTTACGCCCCCGAGGCTACGGTACCTCCACTCACTCCCTTACGCCAAAGGATGCAACTGTGCGCTAAGTAAATCACACGAGAACACGATCCAAGCGATAAAGGGAAGAAAAGCTCGAATAAAACTAAATTAACCACGAACCGGTTTATATTTCGAGTTCTTAGGGCCTTCGAGGCCACCACGACCAAGATTCAAAATACTAACTTATTACATGGGCCTTCATGCCCAAATTTGGCTCATAGGCCCTCATCGTCAGCAGGCGGAACCACCTCGGCTTCAAAAAGCGAGGCCAGATGGCTTCCAGGCTCTTCGACGGCTTCAATCAGCTCCAGGTAGGCATCCTCGTTCTCCTCGTCCGTCCGATCTGGGTCTGTGATGAAGCCATCAGCGACGAGCTTCATGTCGAACACAAACCCTGAACGGACGACAGCCAGCGCCCTCTTCACACCGTGATGGAGGCCGTCTCGTATCTTCTCCCACGCAAGGCGGCCCAGCGCCACCATCCGACGGACGAAGGAGTTCCCCAGAACATCTTCCCTGGTGTCGGCATCGGGCTCGACCCCCAGGCCATCACACACGGTGGTAATCGCGCCCTGGAGCAGCTGGGTCCTCTGGATCTCGGCTTCGAGGAGGCTCTGGAAGGATTTGGCAGAAGATTGGGCCTCTCGATTCTCCCTCTCCAGCTCTAAAACACGATAAACAAATTAATACCCAACATGGGGCCCTCAACGTCGTGGCCGTAACAATCACACTTACCCTCGATATGGGTCTGCAGGCCCACGACCTCGTTGCGAAGCCTCCCGCACGTCCGCTCGAGCCCTAGGAGGGCACTATCCTTGTCACCGATGGTCGCCTTTAGCGCCTCAATCTCTTGCCGAGCAGACTCGAGAACTGCGTCCTTCTCTTGGACGGCTCCCTTCAGCGTCGTGACCTTGTCCTCCAGAGCATCAGAACGAGCGGTGGCCTGCTTGACCTCGACGTTGAGGGTGTCGCGCTGACGGCTAACCTTGGAGACATCCTCCTTGAGCTCCTTCACCCATGCCGACAGGGGCTCGAGATCCCTGCGTGCCTGGGTAGCCTCCTCCCGAGCCTTGTCCATGTCAGTGCGCATCATGGCTTCGGCCGCCAAAGCCTGCATCGCCTCCTCCTTCACCACCGCGTACGCGACGCGCAGCTCAGCCATTTTGGCGTTCCGATCGAAAAGCCGTTTCTGGGCCTCCTCGACCAGGACCCGTTGCTGAGACAGTGCGGCCCACACGCCACTCTCATCCCGGATGAAGAGTGACTTGCGGCGGGAGTACTCCTTCAGCTCCTGAACGCTATCCGAAAAACCGAAAAGGTTAAAAAAGCCGAGGGAAAAAGACACCAAGAAAACCACGAAGAAAGACGACGGGTCGATCATACCTCGGTGGCATCCCGCATACTCCGCGACACGGCCTTGGACGCCACTTGGAGCAACCGATCAAGGTACCGGCGGATGCCCTCGAGGTACTCCCATCGGTGCACTTCATCTCTGTCATTCAGGATGAAGATGGGCTCGGCGTCGGGGTTCGCGGCGTCCCTAAACTGGAGGGACGGCCCCCCCACCTTGGTATCTTCGTCTCTGCCCGCGCTATCGCCAGCGCGGCGATGTCGGGCCATGACGACGACGACCCGGCCGGGGCGTCTCCCGGTCCCGCAGAAGGACCGGCCTCGCCCGCAGTTCCCGCCTCGCCAACGGCCGCCAAGGCACCGGCCTGATCCGCGGCCTCGCCCCCCTCGACCCCCATCACTTGTTTCCCTTTGTCCAGGGGGGTCTCGTCGAGGGTAAGGTCCACGGTCATGGGTGCCCGCCCTTCTGAGGACGCTGGCCCCTCAACCGCCGGCACCTCCGGAGCCGGCGCCTCGACCGACGGTGGCTCTGGTACCGGCGCCTCGACCGTTGGCGCCCCCGGAGCCGGCGCCTCTTCTTCTGGTGCTCCGGTCGGGGGCTCGACCGCCCCGCCCTCCACCGTACTCGCCGGCTCCGCCGACGGGTCTTGCTGCGGCCGCGACCCCCTCGCCAGGACAGCCTCCTGTCCCGGTGCCGACGCGACCTCCTCCATGGTCACGTCAGCCCCTGCCTGCAGCGCGTCACGGACGGATGCCTCGCCCGTCACGACCTCGACGGCAGCCTCGGCCGTCGCCGACGGCCTGGGCCCCGCCTCGATCGTACCGGGCGCCACCGTCTCTGCCGGTTCGGACCCCTCCACGGCATCTGCTGCCCCCTGCCGTTGTCGCAGGTGCCCCTTCGCGGCCTCGACCTGCCGGACCCAGGCCGCGTCCTGCTCCGCCGTCCGGTTAAGGACAACGGCACTGGCCCGCAGTGACTTCACGGGGGTAGGCCCCATTGGCTCCGTCTTCCGCTTTAACCTATAAAGTGAGAAGAAATGTCAGCCAACGGATCCAGAGAAAGGCAGAACAGCCGAGCAGAAACACTTACCCGGAAATCGGCACCAAGGGCCTCGACCCCGTGCGATCCGAACCTCCTGGGGCGGCCGATGGTGGCCTCGCAGTGGCTCCACCAGCAGGCCGGGCACTCCTTAGGGCCCTGACCGACGCACCGCCCTACGCCTTCTATGCCTCCGAGGCCAGCTAGCCTCGGGTTCTCACGCTTGCCGACACCGCCGCCGATGACGACGCCGGTACCGCCGTCCTAGCCCCTGCCCGAGCTTGCGGGGCCTGGGCTGGTGCAGGCACCCCCGTTGACCCCTCTTGCTGGGTCCGGGGTAAAGCGGCCTCTCTCGTCGAGGGGTCCGTCTCCTTCTCCGTCTTCTCCTCCTCCTCGGACGCCTCGACCACGACGACCGAGGAGGACGCCCCCCTGATGGGCTCCAGCAGGGGGCGAATGTCGGGAAGGACCCCCAGTCCGGTCGCGGTCTCATACCACGACAGGGCGTCGTCGTCTTCGCCGCTGCTATCGTCGTCCTCCCCCGAGATCGTCTCGGAAGGCGACGGCGCCAGGGGGACCCCATCGATGGTCTGCTGGCACCGGAGCCTCTTCAACGCCTCCGCCTCTTTGGCCTTGCGGATTGCCCGTTTCTTGGCCGTCTCCTTGGTTTGCTTCTTCTTGGAGGCATGCTGGCGTCGAGCCTCCCGGGCGGGCCGGTCCTCTGGGACTGGCGAACGCATTTCCCACAGCGCCGACAAATCTTACGCACCGGCCTCGACCAAATCAGCGAAATCCAAAAATAAACGAAATTAACAAACATACTAGCCCTAAGATACGAACCACGGGCTCGAACCCTTCGGTAGGTCTCATGGGGACCCGGTTGGCCTCCTCCACCTTGAAGTTCCCAACCATCCGGCGCGCTCGCCGGAGGACCTCCTCGAGGGCAAGGGATTCGTGGGACATCCGGGTCCCCTCCAGAGATGCCTCCGGAGTCATCTGGTCGAGACGAAGACGACGTCGGCACAACGGCATCACCCTGCGGTGATGGAAGGCCGCGAACACCGCCGCAGCCGTCAAGCCCCGAAGGCGAAGCTGCTGCAGCGCCGCCAGCAGCGGGTCCAGGCGTGACTTCTCGGCTTCCGGCACTCCGTACGTCCAGCGATCCTCTCGAGCGGTCAGCATGCGGCCAGTGTACCTCGGCAACTGATTTTCATCGTTGTGGAGGTAGAACCAACCCTCGTGCCACCCGCTATTCGAAGAGATGAGGCGAGCAGGGATGTACAGATCCGCCCGGCTCGACCTCACCTGCAGGACGTAGCTCCCTACTCGAGCCACGCACAGGACGCCCTTCTCTCCCGCCTTCTTGGCGAAGAGCTCGGCCTTGAAAAGGTGAAGCCACAGGTTCCACTGCGGCTCCACCCCAAGGTAGCCCTCACAGACCGCCACGAAGATGGCGGCCTGCGCGACGGCGTTGAGGGCAAGGTGGTGAAGCTCCACCCGATAGTAGTGGAGGAGCGCGCGCATGAAGATGGACGCCGGCACGCCGGACCCCCGCTCGTGGAAGCAGACGAAGCTCACCACGTACCCTTCAGGGGGCGTCGGCTCCCGGTGGGCAGGGGGCGACGCGATCCACTCCGGCTGCGACCGGCCCATCCTTGGCCGCAGCAGCCCATCCTCGACCAACTCTTCCAACCTCCTCTCCGTCACCGAGGAGGCGGCCCAGTCATCGGCGGGGAGGATCTGGCTCTTTCCTGCCATCGGTGCTGTCGGAAGGGGGGTGGATGGAGAGGATGCGGTGGCGGCAGCGACGCGGGCGGAGAGCGCGATAAGGCAAGGGTTGTCTGAGGCAGAAGATGGTAGGAGCGCAAGGAACCAGTGGGGAACGCAGACCCCTAGGCCTTGACTTTATATGCCCAGGCGGAAGCCCAACGGCCGCGCGAAAAGGTAGGAACAGTTTCCCGCATTAAATGCACCCACCTAACCGTTTCCTTACATCTCGCAGGAATTGGGCACGTGGCGATCCCCCACGTCGTAACCATTCGCCACGTCGCCCACTACCGTGCCGATCTCGCCTCCCCTCCTAAAAAGACGTGCCCGGCTAATGGGCGGGGGAGGGATCCGCGGACGGATATTCCCAGATACCTGAGAAACGGGCCCCAAGCCCGGTATGAGCCTCGAGGGAGCGGAAGCTGGCCCTCGACCAGGGTTCGACAACTGCCCTCGAGCAACAGAGTTAGGGACGACCAGGGGTGAGCCCGTACATGGCCAGGGCTCGAGCCACGCTCTCGAGGCACCCCAGGACGTATTCGAGGCTAAAGGAGGGGGTCGACGTAGGAATCCCCTCGGGGGAGGCACCGAGCCCTCGAATCCTGTCGCAGGGAATCGAGATCCACACGATCACTTCTTGGCATCTTTGAGAGCGCCTCCGGGCCACTAGCCGACCCCTAACGACTGGGGCACGGGCTCTCACTCGAATTCCCCCGCTAGCAGCTCACCGGAGATCATCGAAACTCGCCCAAACGAGGGTAGTACGGCGTTCCCCACCCCTCCTCCTCCTTCCTGAAGGAGGAGCGTGAGGGTCACACAGCAAAAGACGGCCGAGACTCTGATCGACCTCGTGCGCGCGAGGCTCAGGGGCTCGACCGCAGAAACCTAAATCTTGAGGGATCGAAAGCTGGCCCTCGACCAGGGTTCGACAGCTGCCCTCGAGTAACAGAGTCAGGGACGACCCAGGGTGCGCCCGTACATGGCCAAGGCTCGAGCCACGCTCTCGAGGCACCCTAGGACGTATTCGAGGCTAAAGGAGGGGGTCGACGTAGGAATGCCCTCGGGGGAGGCACCGAGCCCTCGAATCCTATCGCAGGGAATCGAGATCCACACGACCACTTCTTGGCATCTTTGAGAGCGCCTCTGGGCCACTAGCCGACCCCTAACGACTGGGGCATGGGCTCTCACTCGAATTCCCCCGCTAGCAGCTCACCGGAGATCGTCGGAACTCGCCCAAATGAGGGTAGTACGGCGTTCCCCACCCCTCCTCCTCCTTCCTGAAGGAGGAGCGTGAGGGTCGCACAGCAAAAGACGGCCGGGACTCTGATGGACCTCGTGCGCGCGAGGCTCGGGGGCTTGACCGCAATGAATCATTCCCCTATAAAACGAATACAAGACCTCGGAGGAATCTCAACACTCCACCGAGGCCTCGGGGGCTACACCCGGCGGGTGCGCTCGCGCGCCCCCACCGGAAAAAATCACGACGCTACGACTCCAGTTCAGACAAACCTCTGGGAGAGTGATCACACACTCACCCAAAAGGCTCGGGGGCTACTGTCGGTACCAACAGTACGGGGTACCCACATCCATCGCTAATAAAAAACTAAAACGACTGAAACCGCAATAAAAGGCAGCCCGCCTCGACCGCGTATCCAGTCCGTCTCGTACGAGGCCCGCTCGATGGAGCGCCTCGACCGCGCTCCGGCTTCGACTCGTACGAGGCACCCTCGATGGGGGCGTCTCGACCGTGCCCCATCCTGTACCGCAAGGTACCTCGACCGCGCTCCGACCCGCGCGAGGCTCGTCCGCCCACGGGGAAAAACTCCGACTCGCATGAGCCCGGGTCGAGCGCCTCGACTCCTTCTCTTTACCTACCCCAGGACAAAAGCCATAGCATTTAATGCGGTTACCTACCACCACCTACCGGCATGGCTACGATCAGGATCGACGTGGGAACAATGCCCGTGTCAGATCTCACTGTTTTACCGCCCCATCCTGTGATGGGAGGTGAAAACCGTCACTATACCCATCTTGCCGTGCACTGTACGTCACTAGTTACCCTCGAGGGGGATACGACAAAATCCGTACACCGCGATCCCAGGGATTCGGACTTATCTGTTCGGCCTCGACCTAGCCTCGACGCCCAGCACGACACAATAGGGAAGGAGGGACGGCATGGCACGGCGCTCCAGGTCACTTCGGCGTCTCATCCTCTACGTCACCATGGTGTCCAGGGATGGCCTTCCATTCCCAGGGCACGTCGCTACAGTCACCTCAACAGGGATCGACAAAACATCATTTCAAGACTCCCCGTCGTCTTGGCCTCCTCTCGCCCTATAAAAGGGCAGGCCAGGATTCTACAACAGGAGGGGAGAGGGACAACAAAGAAATACAAGAGACAATACGCCAGACGCAAGATAGAGATCGATACCTCAAGCAATCACCCTGGTCCTCTTTTTCCTCTCTTTGAGACTTGGGCTCGACGCCCTCTCTCGCATGCTTGTAACCCCTACACGAGCACTTCGGTGCAAGGAAATACAAACTTCTCCCCCCTCCCCCGCTAGACGTAGGGCCTTCTTTTGCCCGAACCAGGATAAACCCCCGTGTGTTCTCCTTGCATCACCATCCAGGAAAGAGACACGTAGCATTTACTCGTTGGTTTAGGACCCCCTCGGGTCCGAACACCGACACACGTGCACTCTTGTTTTGATTAGGAATCAAGGAGAAGACCGAAAGGGAAAAGGACTCGCGTAGGCTGGATTCGGACTGCAGCACACCTCCAACTTGCGACGGTCGCCACGGTTACATACGGAGTCGGATTGGGGTCATTCTGGACTTGTTGAAAAGCTAATAAAGTCTACTTTCATAAGGATCTGACATCGTACTTATGCCTGCTCAGAAGCGGCGTCAACAGTCCAAAAATCACCGAGAGGTCTATTCTGTCCAGGGTGCTACGCCACTTTAAGTTAGCCCAATGGACTTGTATCGTTTAGAGCCCAGTAGGGATGCGTACTAGGGTTGGAGCACGACCCAAACTCTCTTGTGGTCGTCCTCCACACGTCATATACCCCTTAGCCGCCACTAGGAACACTTGTGTTTTGTTTAGATCAAGTTTAGCCATCGCTACTTGCTTGTAGGCGAGCGTGCTGATCCAGTCGTCCGTCTCCTTGTCTTCGGAACCCCACTCATAATAAGATTCAGTGTGAAACCTTCAATTTTATCTTGCAATTTCAGTGCTTGTTTCCTCGTTCTTGCTAGTTCTTCGATTGCTTGCAGGACGGGAGCCCTAGGGGCTGGTTGTCATGCTCCACAAGATCGTGACGGCCTTGGGATGTGGTGTATCGGTCGCTAAGGCGCGGTCTTGGAAGGCTGTAGTCAAGCCGTGAACGTCATCTCCATCCACCAATCGAGTTATATCACGTTTCTCATCGAAAGATCGACCACAAACCCTTGCGGGTTCATATCAATTGGTAATCAGAGCAAGGTTTATCGGTGAGAGACTTCCAATCCTTCACTGTTTTATTTTTCCTATAGTCCAGAAAAGCCAAAAAAAATAGTAGATTAGTTTCCTGCAATCCTATAGACCTTTGAGCCGTGGCTAGTGCTACCTAGTTAGGGTTTGTTGAATATTCGGTTGCATCGGGTGTGTCGGATTGCTGGTCTTAGTTTATTCCCTTAGAGTTTCGAGTTCTTGTCACTTTCCTATCACAACACGTGCTATCATATAGTCTCTCTGTTGGCCGAATCCAAGTAGGGTTTAAAGTTTGAATCGGACAAGGAATCGGTTGTTCCTCTCTATTGGCTGAATCCAAGTAGGTTTTCAAGTTTGAGTCGGATCAAAGAATCGGTTATTCCTCGCTGTTGGCCAAGTCCGAGTAGAATTGGAAGTTCCAATCGGACGAGGAATCAGTTCACCTTGTGCTACAAATATTAAACTAACCACGCAGAAAGTATTCATATCTAAACGAGTGGCTTACTCTAGAGAGAGAGAGAGAGAAAGTGTGTGTGCTGAGTTACTCTTTGGGAGTGTTCTTGTTCATATAATCAGTTTTGAGTGCCCCCTGACAAAAAAAATAAGAAGAAAAAGAGAAAGAAGCAAAAGAAAAGAAGAGAAAGGGGCTGATCTTAGAGATTTTTCGTTCACTTTGGGTGGTGTGTTGTGCTCTCCTTTGTGTCCAGGATCGCGTCTCTAGCACGGTCTAGACTAGGACTAGCACAATACCGCCAGTTGAACGATTATTCAGCTTGCTTTTTGTAACTAACGTGGTGCTAGTTCGTTCCTTGTTTCAGCCCACCTATAGCTCCACATATTCTACAGCTTGACAGGTCTCGTGCTGTGGCACCGATACACTTCATCCATTGCTGCAGACTTGTTGGTAGACGACCCCTCCTGTCGAGCAAGGTAAGAACTGGTAAGAACTTGTGTAACAGGTGGAGACTGAGCGACTTGCTGTAGCTACATCCTAGTAGTTGTAGGGCTTTTATTTCTTCACTTGTCTTCTTGTTGTCTTTGTCTTTGAACCATGCCAGGGTCCGACGAAGATAACCAAATTCCACATTCGCCTCGCACAAAGGGCGTCATACAACATTTTGAAAGGAAAGTGAAGTTGCACACGGAGGGACTTGATAATGACTTGCAGGTGACAAATGACAAACTTGGGCAGTTGGAGGCTATGCAGATTGCCGCAAACAACAAGCTTGCAGGTTTGGAGAAGTCCATTGCTAGTGTGGACAAAAGCCTTGCTGCTCTGCTGAGGCGTTTTGATGACCAGCATAAAGAAGAAAAGGAGGAAGATCGAGAGGATGGTAGTTATGATGAAGAATACATAGGTGATACTGAACATGATGATCGAGACACTTGTGATCGACGTCACCTACGTCACAACCGTAGAGGTATGGGTGGCCGCCGCCGACGCGAGGTACACAATAATGATGATGCTTTAAGTAATATTAAATT
This sequence comes from Saccharum hybrid cultivar R570, assembly GCA_038087645.1. Lineage (NCBI taxonomy): Eukaryota > Viridiplantae > Streptophyta > Magnoliopsida > Poales > Poaceae > Saccharum > Saccharum hybrid cultivar. The sequence goes on from JAQSUU010000227.1 coordinate 1,767,083, forward strand.
TAAAATACCTCCTTTTGATGGTAAATATGACCCTAATGCATACATTACTTGGGAGATTGCTGTTGATCAAAAGTTTGTATGCCATGAATTTCCTGAGAACACAAGTGTTAGGGCTGCTACTAGTGAGTTCACAGATTTTGCTTCTGTTTGGTGGATCGAATATGGCAAGAAAAATCCTAATAACATACCTAAAACTTGGGATGCGCTGAAACGAGCCATGAGAGCTAGATTTGTTCCATCTTACTATGCCCGTGATATGATAAATAAGTTGCAGCAATTGAGACAAGGTTCTAAAAGTGTAGAAGCATACTATCAGGAATTACAAACGGGTATATTGCGTTGTAAATTAGAGGAGGATGAGGAACCTGCTATGGCTAGATTTTTAGGTGGGTTAAATCGGGAAATTCAGGATATCCTCGCTTACAAATAATACAATAACGTAACCAAACTGTTTCATGTTGCTTGTAAAGCTGAACAGGAAGTGCAGGGACGACGTGCTAGTGCAAGGACTAATGTTTCTGTAGGGAAAGCTAGTTCATGGCAGCAGCGCACGTCTACAACTCCGTCTACATGTACTCCTATGCCATCATCTAGTGACAAGACTCGAGCTGCCCCTACCAATTCAGTAGCGAAGACAGCGCAAAAGCCGGCTGCGAGTACTTCATCCGTGGCATCGACAGGTAGAACAAGCAACATACAATGTCATCGGTGCAAGAGATATGGCCATATGATGCGTGACTGCCCAAACAAGCGTGTTATGATTGTCAAAGATGATGGTGAGTGTTCATCTGCTAGTGATTTTGATGAAGATACACTTGCATTGCTTGCGGCTGACTATGCAGGTAGTGAGGAACACATAGAAGAACACATTAACGCAGGTGACGCGGAGCACTATGAGAGCTTGATTGTACAGCGAGTGCTTAGTGCACAAATGGAGAAGGCAGAGCAAAATCAGCGACACACTTTATTCCAAACAAAGTGTGTCATCAAGGAGCGTTCGTGCCGCATGATCATTGATGGTGGTAGCTGCAACAACTTGGCAAGTAGCGACATGGTACAGAAGCTCGCCCTCACCACCAAACCACACCCCCATCCCTACTACATCCAATGGTTGAACAACAGTGGTAAGGCAAAGGTAACGAGACTTGTGCGAATCGATTTTGCCATCGGATCATACAAAGATATTGTTGAATGTGATGTTGTGCCTATGCAAGCTTGTAATATTCTGCTAGGTAGACCATGGCAATTTGATAGAGATTTGATGCATCATGGTAGATCAAATCAATATTCGTTTCTATACCATGATCGAAAAATTGTGTTGCATCCTATGTCTCCTGAAGCTATTATGCAATCTGATGTTACTAAGGCTGCAAAAGCAAAGAGCGAGAGCAATAAAAATGACAAATCTGTTGTTGATGACAAAGATGAGATAAAATTGAAAGGACGTTGTATGCTTGCTACAAAATCTGATATTAATGAGTTCAATGCATCCACCTCTGTTGCTTATGCTTTGGTATGCAAGGATGCTTTGATTTCATTTGAGGATATGCAACGTTCTTTGCCCCCTGCTCTTGCAAACATTTTGTAGGAGTATTCTGATGTGTTCCCCATTGAGATACCAGCGGGGATGCCACCAATACGTGGGATTGAGCACCAAATTGATCTTATCCCTGGAGCATCTTTGCCAAACCGTGCGCCATACAGGACCAATCCGGAAGAAGCGAAGGAAATTCAGCGACAAGTGCAAGAACTACTAGACAAAGGTTATGTGCGTCAGTCTCTTAGTCCTTGTGCTGTTCCAGTGATTTTAGTGCCTAAGAAAGATGGAACATGGCGCATGTGTGTTGATTGTAGGGCTATTAATAATATCACCATTCGATATCAACACCCTATTCCACGATTAGATGATATGCTTGATGAATTGAGTGGTGCTGTTGTGTTTTCAAAGGTTGATTTGCGTAGTGGGTACCACCAGATTCGTATGAAATTGGGAGATGAATGGAAAACTGCTTTCAAAACTAAGTTCGGTCTATATGAGTGGTTAGTCATGCCTTTTGTGTTAACTAATGCACCTAGTACTTTCATAAGATTAATGAACGAGGTTTTGCGTGCTTTCATTAGGAAATTTATTGTCGTCTACTTTGATGATATACTGATTTATAGCAAATCCATGGATGAACACCTTGATCACTTTCGTGCTGTTTTCAATGCTCTACGTGATGCACGTTTGTTTGGTAACCTTGAGAAGTGCACTTTCTGCACCGATCGAGTATCGTTTCTTGGCTATGTTGTCACTCCACAGGGAATTGAGGTTGATAAAGCCAAGGTCGAAGGTATACAAGGATGGCATGTACCCATGACGGTCACACAAGTGCGGAGTTTCCTAGGACTTGCTGGTTTCTATCGCCGTTTTGTGAAGGACTTCAGCACCATTGCTGCACCATTGAATGAGCTTACAAAGAAGGGAGTGCCCTTTTCTTAGGGCAAAGCACAAGAGCATGCCTTCCATGTGCTGAAAGATAAGTTAACACATGCACCTCTACTCCAACTCCCTGATTTTAATAAGACTTTCGAGCTTGAATGTGATGCGAGTGGAATTGGATTGGGTGGTGTTTTGTTGCAAGAAGGCAAACCTGTTGCATACTTTAGTGAGAAATTGAGCGGGCCTATTCTTAATTATTCTACATATGATAAGGAATTATATGCTCTAGTGCGGACATTAGAAACATGGCAGCATTATTTGTGGCCCAAAGAATTTGTTATACATTCTAATCATGAATCTTTGAAGCATATTCGTAGTCAAGGAAAACCGAATCATAGACATGCAAAATGGGTTGAATTTATTGAATCTTTTCCTTATGTTATCAAACACAAGAAAAGGAAGGATAATATCATTGCAGATGCATTGTCGAGGAGATATACTTTGCTGAATCAACTTGATTACAAGATCTTTGGGTTAAAAACAATTAAAGACCGATATGCTCATGATGCTGATTTTAAAGAAGTGCAGCTGCATTGTAAAGATGGGAAAATGTGGAACAAATTCATCGTCAATGATGGGTTTGTGTTTAGAGCTAACAAGCTATGTATTCCAGCTAGCTCCGTTCGCTTGTTGTTGCTGCAGGAAGCGCATGGAGGTGGCTTGATGGGGCATTTTGGAGCGAAGAAGATGGAGGACATTCTTGCTGGTTATTTCTTTTGGCCAAAGATGCGACGAGACGTGGAGAGATTTGTTGCTCGCTGCACAACATGTCAAATGGCTAAGTCCCGGTTGAATCCACACGGTTTGTATATGCCTCTTCCTGTTCCTAGTGCTCCTTGGGAGGATATTTCTATGGATTTTGTGTTGGGATTGCCACGGACTAGGAAAGGTCGAGATAGTGTTTTTGTGGTTGTGGATCGATTCTCTAAAATGGCACATTTCATACCATGTCATAAAACTGATGATGCTACAAATATTGCTGATTTGTTCTTTCGAGAAGTTGTTCGCTTGCATGGTGTGCCAAATACAATTGTTTCTGATCATGATGCTAAATTTCTTAGCCATTTCTGGAGAACTTTATGGGCCAAATTGGGGACTAAGCTTTTATTTTCCACCACTTGTCACCCCAAACTGATGGTCAAACTGAAGTTGTGAATAGAACTTTGTCTACTATGTTAAGGACTATTTTAAAGAAGAATATTAAGATGTGGGAAGATTGTTTGCCTCATATTGAGTTTTCTTATAATCGTTCGCTGCATTCTACTACGAAGATGTGTCCCTTTGAGATTGTTTATGGCTTGTTACCACATGCTCCTATTGATTTAATGCCATTGCCAAGTTCTGAAAAGTTGAATTTTGATGCTAAGCAACGTGCTGAATTGATGCTAAAACTACATGAAACCACTAAATAAAACATAGAACGCATGAATGCTAAGTACAAATTTGCTGGAGATAAAGGTAGAAGGGAAATGATTCTTGAACTTGGAGATTTGGTTTGGTTGCATTTGCGAAAGGATAGGTTTCCTGAATTAAGAAAATATAAATTGATGCCTAGAGCGGATGGTCCTTTTAAAGTGATGCAACGAATAAATGAGAATGCATATAAGCTTGATCTTCCTGCAGATTTTTGGGTTAGTCCCACATTTAACATTGCAGATTTGAAGCCTTATTTGGGTGAGGAAGATGAGCTTGAGTCGAGGACGACTCAAATTCAAGAAAGGGAGGATGATGAGGACATCAACACCGATCATACATCCACGCCGTCCACGCCGACACCTGCTAGTCCTATTACTCGTGCTCGTGCTCGAAAAGTTAATCATCAAGTGAGTTCTTTCTTGACCTCTTGTCCATCCTATTTAGATCTTGGAGACACGTGCACTCTTGTTTTGATTAGGAATCAAGGAGAAGACCGAAAGGGAAAAGGACTCGCGTAGGCTGGATTCGGACTGCAGCCACCTCCAACCTGCGACGGTCGCCACGGTTACATACGGAATCGGATTAGGGTGATTCTGGACTTGTTGGAAATCTAATAAAGTCTACTTTCATACGGATCTGACCTCGTACTTATACCTGCTCAGAAGCGGCGTCAACAGTCCAAAAATCACCGAGAGGTCTATTCTGTCTAGGGTGCTACGCCACTTTAAGTTAGCCCAATGGGCTTGTATCGTTTAGAGTCCAGTAGGGACGCATCCTAGGGTTGGAGCACGACCCAAACTCTCTTGTGGTCCTCCTCCACACGTCATATACCCCTTAGCCGCCACCAGGAACACTTGGGTTTTGTTTAGATCAAGTTTGGCCATCGCTACTTGCTTGTAGGCGCGCGTGCTGATCCAGTCGTCCGTCTCCTTGTCTTCGGAACCCCACTCATAATAAGATTCAGTGTGAAACATTCAATTTTATCTTGCAATTTCAGTGCTTGTTTCCTCATTCTTGCTAGTTCTTCGATTGCTTGTAGGACGGGAGCCCTAGGGGCTGGTTGTCATGCTCCACAAGATCGTGACGGCCTTGGGAAGTGGTGTATCGGTCGCTAAGGCACGGTATTGGAAGGCTGTAGTCGGGCCGTGAACGTCATCTCCATCCACCAATCGAGTTATCTCACGTTTCTCATCGAAAGATCGACCACAAACCCTTGCGGGTTCATATCAATTGGTAATCAGAGCAAGGTTTATCGGTGAGAGACTTCCAATCCTTCACTGTTTTATTTTTCCTATAGTCTAGAAAAGCCAAAAAAATAGTAGATTAGTTTCCTGCAATCCTATAGAACTTTGAGCCATGGCTAGTGCTACCTAGTTAGGGTTTGTTGAATATTCGGTTGCATCGGGTGTGTCGGATTGCTGGTCTTAGTTTATTCCCTTAGAGTTTCGAGTTCTTGTCACTTTCCTATCACAACACGCGCTATCATATAGTCTCTCTGTTGGCCGAATCCAAGTAGGGTTTGAAGTTTGAATCGGACAAGGAATCGGCTGTTCCTCTCTATTGGCCGAATCCAAGTAGGTTTTCAAGTTTGAGTCGGATCAAGGAATCAGTTATTCCTCGCTGTTGGCCAAGTCCGAGTAGAATTGGAAGTTCCAATCGGACGAGGAATCAGTTCACCCTGTGCTACAAATATCAAACTAACCACGCAGCAAGTATTCATATCTAAACGAGTGGCTTACTCTAGAGAGAGAGAGAGAGAGAAAGTGTGTGTGCTGAGTTACTCTTTGGGAGTGTTCTTGTTCATATAATCAGTTTTGAGTGCCCCCTGACAAAAAAAAGAAAAAAAAAGAGAAAGAAGCAAAAGAAAAGAAGAGAAAGGGGCTGATCTTAGAGATTTTTTGTTCACTTTGGGTGGTGTGTTGTGCTCCCCTTTGTGTCCAGGCTCGCGTCTCTAGCACGGTCTAGACTAGGACTAGCACAGTACCGCCGGTTGAACGATTATTCAGCTTGCTTTTTGTAACTAACGTGGTGCTAGTTCGTTCCTTGTTTCAGCCCACCTATAGCTCCACATATTCTATAGCTTGACAGGTCTCGTGCTGCGGCACCGATACCCTTCATCCATTGTTGCAGACTTGTTGATAGATGACCCCTCCTGTCGAGCAAGGTAAGAACTGGTAAGAACTTGTGTAACAGGTGGAGACTGAGCGACTTGCTGTAGCTACATCCTAGTAGTTGTAGGGCTTTTATTTCTTCACTTGTCTTCTTGTTGTCTTTGTCTTTGAACCATGCCAGGGTCCGACGAAGATAACCAAATTCCACATTCGCCTCGCACAAAGGGCGTCATACAACATTTTGAAAGGAAAGTGAAGTTGCACACGGAGGGACTTGATAATGACTTGCAGGTGACAAATGACAAACTTGGGCAGTTGGAGGCTACGCAGATTGCCGCAAACAACAAGCTTGCAGGTTTGGAGAAGTCCATTGCTAGTGTGGACAAAAGCCTTGCTGCTCTGCTAAGGCGTTTTGATGACCAGCATAAAGAAGAAAAGAAGGAGGAAGATCGAGAGGATGGTAGTTATGATGAAGAATACACAGGTGATACTGAACATAATGATCGAGACACTCGTGATCGATGTCGCCTACGTCACAACCGTAGAGGTATGGGTGGCCGCCGCCGACGCGAGGTACACAATAATGATGATGCTTTCAGTAATATTAAATTTAAAATACCTCCTTTTGATGGTAAATATGACCCTGATGCATACATTACTTGGGAGATTGCTGTTGATCAAAAGTTTGCATGCCATGAATTTCCTGAGAACACACGTGTTAGGGCTGCTACTAGTGAGTTCACAGATTTTGCTTCTGTTTGGTGGATCGAATATGGCAAGAAAAATCCTAATAACATACCTAAAACTTGGGATGCGCTGAAACGAGCCATGAGAGCTAGATTTGTTCCATCTTACTATGGCCGTGATATGATAAATAAGTTGCAGCAATTGAGACAAGGTTCTAAAAGTGTAGAAGCATACTATCAGGAATTACAAACGGGTATGTTGCGTTGTAAATTAGAGGAGGATGAGGAACCTGCTATGGCTAGATTTTTAGGTGGGTTAAATCGTGAAATTCAGGATATCCTCGCTTACAAATAATACAATAACGTAACCAAACTGTTTCATCTTGCTTGTAAAGCTAAACGGGAAGTGCAGGGACGACGTGCTAGCGCAAGGACTAATGTTTCTGTAGGGAAAGCTAGTTCATGGCAGCAGCGCACGTCTACAACTCCGTCTACATGTACTCCTATGCCATCATCTAGTGACAAGACTCGAGCTGCCCCCACCAATTCAGTAGCGAAGACAGCGCAAAAGCCGGCTGCGAGTACTTCATCCGTGGCATCGACAGGTAGAACAAGCAACATACAATGTCATCGGTGCAAGGGATATGGCCATATGATGCGTGACTGCCCAAACAAGCGTGTTATGATTGTCAAAGATGATGGTGAGTGTTCATCTGCTAGTGATTTTGATGAAGATACACTTGCATTGCTTGCGGCTGACTATGCAGGTAGTGAGGAACAAATAGAAGAACACATTAATGCAGGTGACGCGGAGCACTTTGAGAGCTTGATTGTACAGCGAGTGCTTAGTGCACAAATGGAGAAGGCAGAGCAAAATCAGCGACACACTTTATTCCAAACAAAGTGTGTCATCAAGGAGCGTTCGTGCCACATGATCATTGATGGAGGTAGCTGCAACAACTTGGCAAGTAGCGACATGGTACAGAAGCTCGCCCTCACCACCAAACCACACCCCCATCCCTACTACATCCAATGGCTGAACAACAGTGGTAAGGCAAAGGTAACGAGACTTGTGCGAATCGATTTTGCCATCGGATCATACAAAGATATTGTTGAATGTGATGTTGTGCCTATGCAAGCTTGTAATATTCTGCTAGGTAGACCATGGCAATTTGATAGAGATTCGATGCATCATGGTAGATCAAATCAATATTCGTTTCTATACCATGATCGAAAAATTGTGTTGCATCCTATGTCTCTTGAAGCTATTATGCAATCTGATGTTACTAAGGCTGCAAAAGCAAAGAGCGAGAGCAATAAAAATGACAAATCTGTTGTTGATGACAAAGATGAGATAAAATTGAAAGGACGTTGTATGCTTGCTACAAAATCTGATATTAATGAGTTCAATGCATCCACCTCTGTTGCTTATGCTTTGGTATGCAAGGATGCTTTGATTTCATTTGAGGATATGCAACGTTCTTTGCCCCCTGCTGTTGCTAACATTTTGCAGGAGTATTCTGATGTGTTCCCCATTGAGATACCAGCGGGGCTACCACCAATACGTGGGATTGAGCACCAAATTGATCTTATCCCTAGAGCATCTTTGCCAAACCGTGCGCCATAAAGGACCAATCCGGAAGAAGCGAAGGAAATTCAGCGACAAGTGCAAGAACTACTAGACAAAGGTTATGTGCGTCAGTCTCTTAGTCCTTGTGCTGTTCCAGTGATTTTAGTGCCTAAGAAAGATGGAACATGGCACATGTGTGTTGATTGTAGGGCTGTTAATAATATCACCATTCGATATCGACACCCTATTCCACGATTAGATGATATGCTTGATGAATTGAGTGGTGCTGTTGTGTTTTCAAAGGTTGATTTGCGTAGTGGGTACCACTAGATTCGTATGAAATTTGGAGATGAATGGAAAACTGCTTTCAAAACTAAGTTCGGTCTATATGAGTGGTTAGTCATGCCTTTTGGGTTAACTAATGCACCTAGTACTTTCATGAGATTAATGAACGAGGTTTTGCGTGCTTTCATTGGGAAATTTGTTGTCGTCTACTTTGATGATATACAGATTTATAGCAAATCCATGGATGAACACCTTGATCACTTACGTGTTGTTTTCAATGCTCTACATGATGCACGTTTGTTTGGTAACCTTGAGAAGTGCACTTTCTGCACCGATCGAGTATCGTTTCTTGGCTATGTTGTCACTCCACAGGGAATTGAGGTTGATAAAGCTAAGGTGGAAGGTATACAAGGATGGCCTGTATCCATGACGGTCACATAAGTGTGGAGTTTCCTAGGACTTGCTGGTTTCTATCGCCGTTTTGTGAAGGACTTCAGCACCATTGCTGCACCATTGAATGAGCTTACAAAGAAGGGAGTGACCTTTTCTTGGGGCAAAGCACAAGAGCATGCCTTCCATGTGCTGAAAGATAAGTTAACACATGCACCTCTACTCCAACTCCCTGATTTTAATAAGACTTTCGAGCTTGAATGTGATGCGAGTGGAATTGGATTGGGTGGTGTTTTGTTGCAAGAAGGCAAACCTGTTGCATACTTTAGTGAGAAATTGAGCGGGCCTATTCTTAATTATTCTACATATGATAAGGAATTATATGCTCTAGTGCGGACATTAGAAACATGGCAACATTATTTGTGGCCCAAAGAATTTGTTATACATTCTGATCATGAATCTTTGAAGCATATTCGTAGTCAAGGAAAACTGAATCGTAGACATGCAAAATGGGTTGAATTTATTGAATCTTTTTCCTTATGTTATCAAACACAAGAAAAGGAAGGATAATATCATTGCAGATGCATTGTCTAGGAGATATACTTTGCTGAATCAACTTGATTACAAGATCTTTGGGTTAGAAACAATTAAAGACCGATATGCTCATGATGCTGATTTTAAAGAAGTGCAGCTGCATTGTAAAGATGGGAAAACGTGGAACAAATTCATCGTCAATGATGGGTTTGTGTTTAGAGCTAACAAGCTATGCATTCCAGCTAGCTCCGTTCGCTTGTTGTTGCTGCAGGAAGCGCATGGAGGTGGCTTGATGGGTCATTTTGGAGCGAAGAAGACGGAGGACATTCTTGCTGGTCATTTCTTTTGGCCAAAGATGCGACGAGACGTGGAGAGATTTGTTGTTCGCTGCACAACATGTCAAAAGGCTAAGTCCCGGTTGAATCCACACGGTTTGTATATGCCTCTTCCTGTTCCTAGTGCTCCTTGGGAGGATATTTCTATGGATTTTGTGTTGGGATTGCCACGGACTAGGAAAGGGCGAGATAGTGTTTTTGTGGTTGTGGATCGATTCTCTAAAATGGCACATTTCATACCATGTCATAAAACTGATGATGCTACAAATATTGCTGATTTGTTCTTTCGAGAAGTTGTTCGCTTGCATGGTGTGCCAAATACAATTGTTTCTGATCGTGATGCTAAATTTCTTAGCCATTTCTGGAGAACTTTATGGGCCAAATTGGGGACTAAGCTTTTATTTTCCACCACTTGTCACCCTAAACTGATGGTCAAACTGAAGTTGTGAATAGAACTTTGTCTACTATGTTAAGGACTATTTTAAAGAAGAATATTAAGATGTGGGAAGATTGTTTGCCTCATATTGAGTTTTCTTATAATCGTTCGCTGCATTCTACTACGAAGATGTGTCCCTTTGAGATTGTTTATGGCTTGTTACCACGTGCTCCTATTGATTTAATGCCATTGCCAAGTTCTGAAAAGTTGAATTTTGATGCTAAGCAACGTGCTGAATTGATGCTAAAACTACATGAAACCACTAAAGAAAACATAGAGCGCATGAATGCTAAGTACAAATTTGCTGGAGATAAAGGTAGAAGGGAATTGATTCTTGAACCTGGAGATTTGGTTTGGTTGCATTTGCGAAAGGATAGGTTTCCTGAATTAAGAAAATATAAATTGATGCCTAGAGCGGATGGTCCTTTTAAAGTGATGCAACGAATAAATAAGAATGCATATAAGCTTGATCTTCTTGCAGATTTTGGGGTTAGTCCCACATTTAACATTGCAGATTTGAAGCCTTATTTGGGTGAGGAAGATGAGCTTGAGTCGAGGACGACTCAAATTCAAGAAAGGGAGGATGATGAGGACATCAACACCGATCATACATCCACGCGCGTCCACGCCGACACCTGCTGGTCCTATTACTCGTGCTCATGCTCGAAAAGTTAATTATCAAGTGAGTTCCTTCTTGAGCTCTTGTCCATCCTGTTTAGATCTTGGAGACACGTGCACTCTTGTTTTGATTAGGAATCAATGAGAAGACCGAAAGGAAAAAGGACTCGCGTAGGCTGGATTCGGACTGCAGCACACCTCCAACTTGCGACGTTCGCCACGGTTACATACGGAGTCGGATTGGGGTGATTCTGGACTTGTTGGAAAGCTAATAAAGTCTACTTTCATACGGATCTGACCTCGTACTTATACCTGCTCAGAAGAGACGTCAACAGTCCAAAAATCACCGAGAGGTCTATTCTGTCCAGGGTGCTGCGCCACTTTAAGTTAGCCCAATGGGCTTGTATCATTTAGAGTCCAGTAGGGACGCGTCCTAGGGTTGGAGCATGACCCAAACTCTCTTGTGGTCGTCCTCCACACGTCATATACCCCTTAGCCGCCACCAGGAACACTTGGGTTTTGTTTAGATCAAGTTTAGCCATCGCTACTTGCTTATAGGCGCGCGTGCTGATCCAGTCGTCCGTCTCCTTGTCTTCGGAACCCCACTCATAATAAGATTCAGTGTGAAACCTTCAATTTTATCTTGCAATTTCAGTGCTTGTTTCCTCGTTCTTGCTAGTTCTTCGATTGCTTGTAGGACGGGAGCCCTAGGGGCTAGTTGTCACGTTTCTCATCGAAAGATCGACCACAAACCCTTGCGGGTTCATATCACATTGTCTCTAAAAGGACGTGAAAGGATATTCCATCTGACCCACATCACCTAGAAGTTCTATAGAGTGTGTCCAAAACGATTTTTGAGCTAGTGGTACATTCGGCGAAAACCGTGCAACTATCTTGAGTCAAGATTAGCACTATCTCCAGCCAGACTGAAACGTGCATCTACTTGAACCTCGTCACCTAGGAGTACCACCAGGTGCATCCAAAATGATTTCCTAGCCTATGGTTCATTCGACGCAAAATCGTGCACGTATCTTGCACTGACACTAACACTATCTCCAAACGGACTGAAACGAGATTCCACACGACCCACGTCACTTAGGAGTTCCATCGGGTGCATCCAAACCTATTTATGAGCCTATGGTATGTTCAGTGCAAACAATGCACCTATCTTGCGTCAAGATTAGCACTACCACCAAACGGACCGAATAGAGCTCCACCCGAGCCTCGTCACCGAGGAGTACCATTGGGTGCATCTAAAACGATTTCTGAGCCTATTCCACAATCTCCTCGTACCAAGGGCAGCATTCAACATTTTATAAGGCAAGTGCAGCTGCATACAGAAGGACTTGAAAACGATTTACAAGTGACCAATGACAAGATTGGGCAACTGGAGATAGCACAACTTACCACCTCCACCAAGCTTACAGGGTTGGAGGCATCTGTGGCTCGTATGGACAAAAGCCTTGCTGCACTTTTGAACCATTTTGATGACTTCCACACAAAAGACAAAGAGCGGCATAATGAAGACAAGAAGGACGAAGAGCGAGTTGAAGATAATTATGATGAAGAATATACTGCTGATACTGAATGTGATGATCAGGATGCTCGTCATCGGCGTCGTCTACGCCATAATCGTAGAGGTATGGGTGGTCACCGCCGACGTGAGGTACCCAATAATAATGATGCTTTCAGCAAGATTAAATTTAAAATACCTCCTTTTCATGGTAAGTATGATCCTGATGCATACATTACTTGGAAAATTGTCGTTGACCAAAAGTTTGCATGTCACAATTTCCCTGAGGATACTCGTGTTAGGGCTGCTACTAGTGAGTTTACCGATTTTGCCTCCGTTTGGTGGATAGAACATGGCAAGAAAAATCTTGATAACATACCTCGAACTTGGGATGCTTTGAAACGAGTCATGAGGGTTAGATTTGTTCCTTCTTGCTATGCACATGATATGTTAAATAAGATGCAGCAATTGAGACAAGGTGCCAAAAGTGTATAAGAATATTATCAGGAATTACAAATGGGTATGCTGCGTTGTAACTTAGAGGAGAAAGAGGAATCTGCTATGGCTAGATTTTTGGGCGGGCTAAATCATGAAATCCAGGACATCCTTGCTTATAAAGATTATACTAACATAACCCGTTTGTTTCGTCTTGCTTGTAAAGCTGAAAGAGAAGTGCAGAGGCGACGTGCCAGTGCCAAGACTAATTTTTCTACAGGGAGGACTAATTCGTGGCAGCCCCGCACGACTACACGTACTCCTATGCCATCATCTAGTGATAAGCCTCGCGTTACTCCTGCAAATTCAGCGACAAAGATAGCCCCAACGCCTGCTGCGAGTGCTACTTCCATGGCATCTATAGGTAGAACAAGGGACGTTCAGTGTTACCGGTGCAAGGGATATGGACATGTGATCCGTGATTGTCCAAGCAAGCGCGTTATGGTCGTCAAAGATGATGGTGAGTATTCATCTGCTAGTGATTTTGATGAAGATACACTTGCATTGCTTGCGGCTGACCATATAGGTAGTGAAGGACACTTGGAAGAACATATTGATGCAGGTGAAGCAGACCGCTATGAGAGCCTCATTGTACAGCGAGTGTTTAGCGCACAAATGGAGAAGGCAGAGCAAAATCAGTGACACATTGTTTCAAACAAAGTGTGTCATCACAGAGCGTTCGTGCCGCATGATCATTGATGGAGGTAGCTGCAACAACTTGGCTAGCAGCAATATGGTGCAAAAATTGGCGCTTACCACCAAACCACACCCACATCCCTATTACATTCAATGGCTGAACAACAGTGGTAAGGCAAAGGTAACTAGACTTGTGAGAATCAATTTTTCCATTGGATCCTATAAAGATATTGTGGAATGTAATGTTGTGCCTATGCAAGCTTGTAATATTCTGCTAGGTAGACCTTGGCAATTTGATAGAGATTCTATGCATCATGGTAGAACAAATCAGTATTCCTTTCTATACCATGATCGAAAAATTGTGTTGCATCCCATGTCTCCTAAAGCTATTATGCAAAATGATGTTGCTAAGGCTGCAAAGGTTCAGAATGAGAACAACAAAAGTGACAAATCTGTGGTCGATGACAAGAATGAGATAAAATTGAGAGGGACTTGTTTGTTTGCTACTAAATCTTATATAAATGAGTTTAATGAATCAGCTTCCATTGCTTATGCTTTAGTATGCAAAGATGCATTGATCTCCCTTCACGATATGCAGCATTCTTTGCCTCTTGCTATTGCTAACATTTTGTAGGAGTATTCTGATGTGTTTCCAAGTGAAATACCAGCGGGGCTGGCACCTATACGTGGGATTGAGCACCAAATTGATCTTATTCCTGGTGCATCTTTGCCAAACCGTGCGCCATACAGGACAAATCTAGAGGAAACAAAAGAAATCTAGTGGCAAGTGCAAGAACTACGCGACAAAGGTTATGTGCGTGAGTCTCTTGGTCCTTGTGTTGTTCCGATTATTTTGGTGCCTAAGAAAGATGGAACATGGCATATGTGTGTTGATTGTAGGGCTATTAATAACATCACCATTCGATATCGACACCATATTCCCCATTTAGATGATATGCTTGATGAATTGAGTGGTGCTGTTGTGTTTTCCAAAGTTGATTTGCGTAGTGGGTACCACCAGATTCGTATGAAATTAGGAGATGAATGGAAAACTGCTTTCAAAACTAAGTTCGGCTTATGAGTGGTTGGTAATGCCTTTTGGGTTAACTAATGCACCTAGTACTTTCATGAGATTAATGAACGAGGTTTTGCGTGCTTTCATTGGGAAATTTTTTATAGTCTACTTTGATGATATATTGATTTACAACAAATCTATGGATGGACACCTAGCTTACTTACGTGTTGTTTTTCATGCTCTACGAGATGCACGTTTATTTGGTAACCTTAAGAAGTGCACCTTTTGCACCGATCGAGTGTCTTTTCACGGCTATGTTGTGACTCCATAGGGAATTGAGGTTGATCAAGCCAAGGTGGAAGCTATAAAAGGATGGCCTATACCAAAGACTATCACACAGATGCGGAGTTTCCTAGGACTTGCGGGGTTCTATCTTCGTTTTGTGAAGGATTTCAGCACCATTGCTGCACCATTGAATGATCTTACAAAGAAGGGAGTGCCCTTTAATTGGGGCAAAGCACAAGAGAATGCCTTCATCATGTTGAAAGATAAGTTGACACATGCACCTCTTCTCCAACTTCCTGATTTTAATAAGACTTTCGAACTTGAATGTGATGCTAGTGGAATTGGATTGGGTGGTGTTTTATTACAAGAAGGAAGACCCATTGCATATTTTAGTGAGAAACTAAGTGGACATGTGCTGAATTATTCTACTTATGACAAAGAATTGTATGCTCTTGTGCGGACATTAGAAACAGGGCAGCATTATTTGTGGCCCAAAGAATTTGTTATACATTCTGATCATGAATCGTTGAAGCATATTCATAGTCAAGGAAAACTAAATCGCAGACATGCTAAGTGGGTTGAATTTATTGAATCTTTTCCTTATGTAATCAAACACAAGAAAGGAAAAGAGAATATCATTGCTGATGCTTTGTCTAGGTGATATACTTTGTTGACACAACTTGACTATAAGATCTTTGGTTTGGAAACAATTAAAGAACAATATGTGTATGATGATGATTTTAAGGACGTGTTGCTGCAATGTAAAGATGGAAAAGCATAGAATAAATTTGTTGTGAATGATGGCTTGGTGTTTAGAGCTAACAAGCTATGCATTCCAACTAGCTCCGTTCGTTTGTTGTTGCTACAGGAGGCGCACAGAGGTGGCTTGATGGGACATTTTGGAGCAAAGAAGACGGAGGACATCCTTGCTGATCATTTCTTTTGGCCAAAGATGAGGAGAGACGTGGAGAGATTTGTCGCTCGCTGCACTACATGTCAAAAGGCGAAGTCACGATTAAATCCACATGATTTGTATATGTCTCTACATGTTCCCAATGCTCCTTGGGAAGATATTTCTATGGATTTTGCCAAGGACTAGGAAGGGTCATGATAGTGTTTTTGTGGTTGTGGATAGATTTTCTAAGATGGCACACTTTATACCTTGTCATAAAACTGATGATGCGACACATATTGCTGATTTGTTCTTTTGTGAAGTTGTTCGTTTGCATGGTGTGCCAAATACAATTGTTTCTGATCGAGATGCTAAATTTCTTAGCCATTTTTGGAGAACTTTTATGGGCTAAATTGGGGACTAAACTTTTATTTCCTACCACTTGTCATCCCCAAACTGATGGTTAAACTGAAGTTGTGAATAGAACTTTATCAACTATGTTAAGGGCTGTTTTAAAGAAAAATATTAAGATGTGGGAAGATTGTTTACCTCATATTGAGTTTGCTTATAATCGTTCAATGCATTCTACTACAAAGATGTGTCCATTTGAGATTGTTTATGGTTTGTTGCCACGTGCTCCTATTGATTTAATGCCTTTGCCAACTTCAGAAAAATTAAATTTTGATGCTAAGCAACGTGTTGAATTGATGTTGAAACTGCATGAAACAACCAAACAAAACATAGAGCATATGAATGCTAAATATAAGCTTGCTGGTGATAAAGGTCGCAAAGAATTAAAATTTGAACCTGGAGATTTGGTTTGGTTGCATTTAAGAAATGAGAGGTTTCCTGAATTGAGAAAATCTAAACTGATGCCTAGAGCTGATGGACCATTTAAAGTGTTGCAACGAATTAATGAGAATGCATATAAGCTTAATCTTCCTGCAGATTTTGGGGTTAGTCCCACATTTAACATTGCAGATTTAAAGCCATATTTGGGTGAGGAAGATGAGCTTGAGTCGAGGATGACTCAAATGCAAGAAAGGGAGGATGATGAGGACTTCAACACCAACGATCTATCCACACCGACACCAGTACCTCTTGCTGGTCCTCTTACTCATGCTCGCGCTCGTAAACTTAATCATCAAGTGAGTTCCTACTTGAACTCCTGTCCATCATGTT
Source organism: Saccharum hybrid cultivar R570 (assembly GCA_038087645.1). Lineage (NCBI taxonomy): Eukaryota > Viridiplantae > Streptophyta > Magnoliopsida > Poales > Poaceae > Saccharum > Saccharum hybrid cultivar. Next base: position 1,783,964 of record JAQSUU010000227.1, read on the forward strand.
TAGATCTTGGAGACACGTGCACTCTTGTTTTGATTAGGAACCAAGGAGAAGACCAAAAGGGAAAAGGACTCGCGTTGGCTGGATTCGAACTGCAAAACTGACCCAACTTGCATGGTCACGATGGCTTCATACGGACTCCAATTGGGATGTTCTAATACTTGGTGGAGAGCTAATGAAGTGTACTTTCCAAAGGATCCAACCTCACATGCAAATCACAACAGAATCGCCGGCAACAGTTAATTTCCTCCGGACTGTTTCTGCCCACAGGAGCTGCAAACACCTAATTTTAGCACCTATTCTTAGTGCATGTTTAGTCAAATAGTGCTACTCTTGATGCAAGATTGGTGCCGGTTTGCGTCGAACGTACCGTAGGCTCGAAAATAGCATTAGAGGAACCCGATGGAACTCCTAGGCGACGTGGGTCATGTGGAATCTCGTTTCGATCTGTTTTGAGACAGTGTTAGCGTCGGTGCAAGATAGGTGCTCGGTTTGCCTCAAACGTACCATAGGCTCATAAATCATTTTAGACACACCCGATGGTACTTCTAGGTGACGAGGGTCTGGTGGAGCTCTGTTCGGTCCGTTTGAAGATAGTGCTAATCCTGATGCAAGATAGGTGCATGGTTTGCACTGAGCGTATCATATTCTCATAAATAGTTTTGGATGCACCCGATGGAACTCCTAAGTGACGTCGGTCATGTGAAATCTCATTTTAGTCCGTTTGGAGACAGTGTCAGTGTTAGTGCAAGATAGGTGCACGGTTTGCACCGATTATACCATAGGCATAGAAATCGTTTTGGACGCACTCGATGGGACTCCTAGGTGATGAGGCTCAAGTGGAAGCTCAGTTCGGTCCGTTTGGAGATAGTGCTACTCTTAATGCAAGATTGGTGCACGGTTTGCGTTGAACGTACCGTAGCCTCAGAAATAGTATTTGAGGAACCCGATGGAACACCTAGGCGACGTGGGTCATGTAGAATCTTGTTTTGATCTGTTCTAAGACAGTGTTAGCGTCGGTGCAAGATAGGTGCTCGGTTTGCCTCAAACGTACCATAGGCTCATAAATCATTTTAGACGCACCCGATGGTAGTCCTAGGTGACGAGGGTCTAGTGGAGCTCTGTTCGATGCGTTTGGAGATAGTGCTAATCTTGACACAAGATCGGTGCTTGGTTTGAACTGAACGTACAATAGGCTCATAAATAGTTTAGGACACACACGAAGGAACTCGTAAGTGACGTGGGTCGTGTGGAATTTCGTTTTAGTCCGTTTGGAGACGATGTTAGTGTCAGTGCAAGATGGGTGCACAATTTGCACCAAACGTACCATAGGCATAGAAATCGTTTTGGACGCACTCGATGGGGCTCCTAGGTGACGAGGCTCAAGTGGAAGCTCGATTCGGTCTGTTTTGAGATAGTGCTACTCTTGATGCAAGATTGGTGCACGGTTTGCGTCGAACGTACCGTTGGCTTAGAAATAATATTGGAGGCACCCGATGGAACTCCTAGGTGACATGAGTCATATGGAATCTCGTTTCAATCTGTTTTTGAGACAGTGTTAGCGTCGGTGTAAGATAGATGCTCGGTTTGTGTCAAACGTACCATAGGCTCATAAATAGTTTTAGATGCACCCGAGGGTACTCCTAGGTGACGAGGGACTGGTGGAGCTCTGTTCGGTCTGGCTCGAGATAGTGCTAATCTTGACGCAAGATAGGTGCACGGTTTGCACTGAATGTACTGTAGGCTGATAAATAGTTTTGGACGCACCTGATGGAACTCGTAAGTGACGTGGGTCATGTGGAGTCTTGTTTTAGTCCATTTGGAGATAGTTTTAGTGTCAGTGCAAGATAGGTGCATGGTTTGCACTTAACATACCAAAGGCATAGAAATCGTTTTGGACGCACTCGATGGGACTCCTAGGTGATGAGGCTCAAGTGGAAGCTCGGTTTGGTCCGTTTGGAGATAGCTCTACTCTTGATGCAAGATTAGTGCACGATTTGCGTCGAACATACCGAAGGCTCAGAAATAGTATTGGAGGCACCCGATGAAACTCCTAGGTGACGTGGGTCTTGTGGAATCTTTGTTTGGATCTGTTTTGAGATAGTGTTAGGAGATAGTGCTAATCTTGACACAAGATAGGTGCATGGTTTGCATTGAATGTACCATAGGCTCATAAATAGTTTTGGACGCACATGATGGAACTCGTAAGTGACGTGGGTCACGTGGAGTCTCATTTTAGTCTATTTGGAGATAGTGTTAGAGTCAGTGCAAGATAGGTGCACGGTTTGCACTGAACATACCATAGGTATAGAAATCATATTGGACGCACTCGATGGGACTCCTAGGTGATGAGGCTCAAGTGGAAGCTCGGTTCGGTCCGTTTGGAGATAGTGCTACTCTTAATGCAAGATTGGTGCACGGTTTGCGTCGAACGTACCGTAGCCTCAGAAATAGTATTTGAGAAACCCGATGGAACACCTAGGCGACGTGGGTCATGTGGAATCTTGTTTTGATCTGTTCTAAGACAGTGTTAGCGTCGGTGCAAGATAGGTGCTCGGTTTGCCTCAAACGTACCATAGGCTCATAAATCATTTTAGACGCACCTGATGGTAGTCCTAGCTGACGAGGGTCTAGTGGAGCTCTGTTCGGTGCGTTTGGAGATAGTGCTAATCTTGACACAAGATAGGTGCTTGGTTTGAACTGAACGTACAATAGGCTCATAAATAGTTTTGGACACGCCCGAAGGAACTCGTAAGTGACGTGGGTCGTGTGGAATTTCGTTTTAGTCCATTTGGAGACGATGTTAGTGTCAGTGCAAGATGGGTGCACAATTTGCACCAAACGTACCATAGGCACAGAAATCGTTTTGGACGCACTCGATGGGGCTCCTAGGTGACGAGGCTCAAGTGGAAGCTCGATTCAGTCTGTTTTGAGATAGTGCTACTCTTGATGCAAGATTGGTGCCGGTTTGCGTTGAACGTACCGTAGGCTTGAAAATAGCATTAGAGGAACCCGATAGAACTCATAGGCGACGTGGGTCATGTGGAATCTCGTTTTGATCTGTTTTGAGACAGTGTTAGCGTCGGTGCAAGATAGGTGCTCGGTTTGCCTCAAACGTACCATAGGCTCATAAATCATTTTAGACACACCCGATGGTACATCTAGGTGACGAGGGTCTGGTGGAGCTCTGTTCGGTCCGTTTGAAGATAGTGCTAATCCCGACGCAAGATAGGTGCATGGTTTGCACTGAGCGTATCATATTCTCATAAATAGTTTTGGATGCACCCGATGGAACTCCTAAGTGACGTCGGTCATGTGGAATCTCATTTTAGTCTGTTTGGAGACAGTGTCAGTGTTAGTGCAAGATAGGTGCACGGTTTACACCGATTATACCATAGGCATAGAAAATTGTTTTGCACGTTCTCGATGGGACTCCTAGGTGATGAGGCTCAAGTGGAAGCTCGGTTCGGTCCGTTTGGAGATAGTGCTACTCTTGATGCAAGATTGGTGCACGGTTTGCGTCGAACATACCGTAGGCTTAGAAATAGTATTGGAGGCCCTCGATGGAACTCCTAAGTGACGTGAATCATATGGAATCTTGTTTCGATCAGTTTTGAGACAGTGCTAGTGTCAGTGCAAGATAGGTGCTCGGTTTGCGTCAAATGGACCATAGGCTCATAAATTGTTTTAGAGACACCCGATGGTACTCCTACGTGACGAGGGTCCGGTGGAGCTCTGTTCGGTGCGTTTGGAGATAGTGCTAATCTTGACACAAGATAGGTGCATGGTTTCAACTGAATGTACCATAGGCACAAATAGTTTTGGACGCACCCGATGGAACTCGTAAGTGACGTGGGTCGTGTGGAATTTCGTTTTACTCCATTTGGAGACAGTGTTAGTGTCAGTGCAAGACGGGTGCACGGTTTGCACCGAACATATCATAGGCATATATATCATTTTAGACGCACTCGATGGGACTCCTAGGTGACGAGGCTCAAGTGAACGCTCGCTTCGGTATATTTGGAGATAGTGCAACTCTTGATGCAAGATTGGTGCACGGTTTGCGTCGAACGTACCGTTGGCTTAGAAATAATATTGGAGGCACCCGATGGAACTCCTAGGTGACATGAGTCATATGGAATCTCGTTTCAATCTGTTTTTGAGACAGTGTTAGCGTCGGTGTAAGATAGGTGCTCGGTTTGTGTCAAACGTACCATAGGCTCATAAATAGTTTTAGACGCACCCAAGGGTACTCCTAGGTGATGAGGGACTGGTGGAGCTCTGTTCGGTCTGGTTCGAGATAGTGCTAATCTTGACGCAAGATAGGTGCACGGTTTGCACTGAATGTACTGTAGGCTGATAAATAGTTTTGGACGCACCTGATGGAACTCGTAAGTGACGTGGGTCATGTGGAGTCTCGTTTTAGTCCATTTGGAGATAGTGTTAGTGTCAGTGCAAGATAGGTGCATGGTTTGCACATAACATACCAAAGGCATAGAACTCGTTTTGGACGCACTCGATGGGACTCCTAGGTGATGAGGCTCAAGTGGAAGCTCGGTTTGGTCTATTTGGAGATAGCTCTACTCTTGATGCAAGATTGGTGCACGGTTTGCGTCGAACATACCGAAGGCTCAGAAATAGTATTGGAGGCACCCGATGGAACTCCTAGGTGACGTGGGTCTTGTGGAATCTCGTTTGGATCTATTTTGAGATAGTGTTAGGAGATAGTGCTAATCTTGGCGCAATATAGGTGCACGGTTTGCACTGAATGTACCATAGGCTCATAAATAGTTTTGGACGCACCTAATGGAACTCGTAAGTGACGTGGGTCACGTGGAGTCTCGTTTTAGTCTGTTTGGAGATAGTGTTAGAGTCAGTGCAAGATAGGTGCACGGTTTGCACTGAACATACCATAGGTATAGAAATCGTATTGGACGCACTCGATGGGACTCCTAGGTGATGAGGCTCAAGTAGAAGCTCAGTTCGGTCAATTTGGAGATAGTGCTACTCTTGATGCAAGATTGGTGCACGGTTTGCGTCGAACGTACCGTAGCCTCAGAAATAGTATTTGAGGAACCCGATGGAACACCTAGGCGACGTGGGTCATGTGGAATCTCGTTTTGATCTGTTCTCAGACAGTGTTAGCGTCGGTGCAAGATAGGTGCTCGGTTTGCCTCAAACGTACCATAGGCTCATAAATCGTTTTAGACGCACCCGATGGTAGTCCTAGGTGACGAGGGTCTGGTGGAGCTCTGTTCGGTGCATTTGGAGATAGTGCTAATCTTGACACAAGATAAGTGCTTGGTTTGAACTGAACGTACAATAGGCTCATAAATAGTTTTGGACACACCCGAAGGAACTCGTAAGTGACGTGGGTCATGTGGAATTTCGTTTTAGTCCGTTTGGAGATGATGTTAGTGATGAGACTAGAGGTTGTTCCTGATCTTTTGGTGAGTGTGGGTAAACTCGATTTGTGGTGGATTCGACGTTGGCTATCCGACTACAACGACCACAAGGTTGCTGCGCCTTAGCAACAGGCTGCTGGCTCTATTTATAAGGAGGAGAGCACAAGGGGGAGTGGGAAACACTAATCTGGGCGTCCCTCAAAGGGTTGTAGTTAGTACAAGGCCCAGGCCCAAGCTGTAGGTCTCTGCGTCCTTTGGCTTGCTGCACACAGCTTTGGTAGATTCTGATAGTGGGGTTGGACCCATGTGAAAGAGGACGACGCACTCTTTCCAACAAGTCAAAAACCAGCTTCATTGGATCTTGTATCAAGGAGTTATGGTACTTTTGATGGAGTGTCCCCTGCTGTCTCGAGATGAGCTGTGCGCCCCATTAATGATGATTCCCACTTGTTCGGCTGCTCCATCCTCATCATGGGGTCCAAACATGAGGCAATAGAGTCTTGACCAATATTCCTAAGAATAAGACAATCATCACCATGATTTAGTAGCATCCAATTCTGAGACGAGTTTGTATGAATAGCGAGGAACGACTTTACCTGATAATTAAGTTGTCGTGCTCGAGCTCTTGTCATCGGACCTTGTTGTGTAGCAGGTGTGGTTGTGTCAATGGAAGGGATGTCCTCATCATCCTCCCCTTCTTGCATTTGAGTCGTCCTCGACTCTAGTTCATCCTCTTCTCCCAAATATGGCTTCAAATTTGCAATGTTAAATGTGGGGCTAACCCCAAAAGCTGCAGGTAGCTCAAGTTTGTATGCATTATCATTAATCCTTTCTAACACTTTAAAAGGACCATCGGCTCTAGGCAGCAACTTAGACTTTCGCAAATTAGGGAACCTATCTTTTCTCAAATGGAGCCAAACTAGATCACCAGGTTCAAAAATGACATGTTTCTTCCCTTTGCTACCAGCTAGTTTATACTTTGCATTCATGCACTCTATTTTCTTTTTAGTGGTTTCATGCAGTTTTAAGATCAGTTCAGCACGTTGTTTAGCATCAAAGTTCACTCGCTCCGTGGTCGGAAGAGGTAACAAATCAATAGGAGCACGTGGCACAAACCCATAAACTATCTCAAAAGGGCTTTTCTTAGTGGTAGAATGCTGTGAACGATTATAAGCAAACTCAACATGAGGCAAGCACTCTTCCCACATTTTTATGTTCTTTTTCAAAACAGCCCTAAGCAATGTAGATAAGGTTATATTGACAACCTCAGTTTGTCCATCAGTTTGGGGATGACAAGTAGTGGAAAATAAAAGCTTAGTCCCTAGCTTAGCCCACAAAGTTCTCCATAAATGACTAAGAAATTTTGCATCCCGATCAGAAACAATGGTGTTAGGCACACCATGCAATCAAACAATCTCACGAAAGAACAAATCAGCAACAGGTGTAGCATCATCACTCTTATGACATGGTATGAAATGTGCCATTTTAGAAAATCTGTCCACAACAACAAACACACTATCCCTCCCCTTCTTTGTTCTAGGCAGTCCTAAAACAAAGTCCATTGAAATATCTTCCCATGGTGCACTTGGAACAGGAAGAGGCATGTATAAACCATGAGGATTAAGGCGTGACTTAGCTTTCTGGCATGTTGTGCAGCGAGCAACGAACCTCTCCACGTCTCTCCTCATCTTGGGACAAAAGAAATGACCAGCAAGGATGTCCTCTGTCTTTTTCACACCAAAATGTCCCATGAGTCCTCCTCCATGCGCTTCCTGCAACAATAACAAACGCACGGAGCTAGCTGGAATGCATAGCTTGTTGGCTCTAAAGACAAACCCGTCGGTGAGGACGAATCTGTTCCATGTTTTCCCCTCTTGGCAATTCAGCAATACATCTTTGAAATCATTGTCATGTGCATATTGTTCCTTAATAGTTTCCAAACCAAAGATTTTAAAGTCAAGTTGTGAAAGCATGGTGTAACGTCTAGACAAAGCATCAGCAATTATATTTTCCTTCCCCTTTTTGTGTTTGATGACATAAGGAAAGGACTCGATGAATTCAACCCACTTGGCATGTCTACGGTTCAGTTTTGCTTGACTACGGATGTGTTTCAATGATTCATGATCAGAATGTATGACAAACTCTTTGGGCCACAAATAATGCTGCCATGTTTCCAAAGTCCGAACTAGAGCAAGCAATTCCTTTTCATAAGTAGAATAGTTCAAACTAGGGCCACTCAACTTTTCACTAAAATACGCCACAGGTTTTCCATCTTGTAACAGCACACCACCCAACCCAATTCCACTAGCATCACATTCAAGCTCAAAGGTTTTGTTGAAATCAGGAAGCTGGAGTAAAGGTGCATGAGTTAACTTATCTTTGAGCATGTTGAAAGCATCCTGTTGGGCTGCAGCCCAAGTGAAGGTTGCACCCTTCTTGGTGAGTTCATGCAGCGGGGCTGCAATGGTGCTGAAGTCCTTCACAAATCGACGGTAGAAACCAGCAAGTCCTAGAAAACTCTGCACTTGTGTGACCGTGCAGGGAACAGGCCAGCTGTGTATGGCCTCAACCTTGGCTTGATCAACTTCGATTCCCTGCGGTGTCACAACATATCCAAGAAAAGAGACTCGATCTGTGCAAAAGGTGCACTTCTCAAGATTGCCAAACAAGTGTGCATCCCGAAGAGCATTGAAAATGGCACGCAAATGATCAAGATGTTCCTCTAATGATCTACTATATATCAAGATGTCATCAAAGTATACCACTACAAATCTGCCAATAAAAGAGCGTAAAACCTCGTTCATTAATCTCATGAAAGTGCTGGGTGCATTAGTCAATCCAAAGGGCATGACAAGCCATTCATATAAACCAAACTTAGTTTTAAACGCTGTTTTCCATTCATCTCCTAGCTTCATACAAATCTGGTGGTAACCACTACGAAAATCAATTTTAGAGAACAGAATTGAGCCACTCAATTCATCAAGCATATCATCTAACCTTGGAATAGGATGACGATATCTGATTGTGATGTTGTTTATCGCTCTACAATCAACACACATGCGCCATGATCCATCCTTCTTAGGAACTAAAAGCACGGGAACGGCACAAGGGCTAAGAGACTCACGCACATAACCTTTGTTGAGCAATTCTTGTACTTGTCTCTGAATCTCTTTTGTCTCGTCCGAGTTGGTCCTATACGGCGCACGATTAGGCAAGGAAGCCCCAGGGATGAGGTCAATCTGGTGTTCAATCCCTCGAATTGGTGGTAGCCCCGGTGGTACCTCCTTTGGAAAAACATCAGCATACTCCTGCAAAAGATTAGTGATAGCAGGAGGCAAAGAAATAGATGTATCTTCGAGTGAAAATAAAGTTTCTTTGCAAACCAAAGCATAGCAAACAATAGTACTAGCATCAATCTCATCCAAATTAGATTTGGTGGCAAAGTAACAAGAGCCTTTCAGCTTGATCTCATTTTTATTATGATGAACATATTTGCTAGACTTCTTCTTATGTTTCTCAAGTTCATTAGCGACAATCTGATTTTTACTAGCAACAACCTGATTCTTAAGTTTGCTAGATCTAGCAAGTTCATCTCTTAGAATAGACTCAGGGGACATGGGGTGCAACACAATCTTCTTGTCATTATGCACGAAAGAGTATTGATTTGTTTTACCAGAGTGCAAGGAATCTTTATCAAACTGCCATGGTCTACCTAACAACATAGAGCATGCTTGCATAGGCACAACATCGCAGTTAATGGAATCATGATAAGAACCAATGGCAAACTCTACCCTTACCAATCGGGTTACCTTCACCTTGCCGCTGCTGTTAAGCCACTGAATGTAGTAAGGCTGCGGGTGTGGTTTTGTGCTCAATGAAAGCTTCTCCACCATTTCAGCACTTGCCAAGTTGTTGCAACTTCCTCCATCTATGATCACACGGCAAGAGCATTCCTTGATCACACACTTGGTTTGAAACAAAGTGTGGCGCTGATTTTGTTCAGCCCTCTCCATTTGGGCACTTAGCACCCGCTGCACCATGAGGCTCTCATAGTGCTCAGCAGCTTCAGCCCTAATGTGCTCTTCGTCTTGTTGAAAATAATCTCCTTCTACTACATTGTTAGCAGCAAGCAAAGCATATGTTTCTTCATCAAAATCACTAGCAGAGGAATACCCACCATCAGCTCGCACAATCATCACACGTGTCTTGGGCAGTCCTTGCGTATGTGGCCATATCCTTTGCAGCGTAGGCACTGAATATCCCTTGTTCTCCCCGTGGATACCACCGAGGGTGAACTCTTGGCAGATGTAGCCGTTGCTCCTCTAGTTGGTTCACTTGGGCATGGTACAGAATTTGTTGTAGAGGAGCGTGGCTTGATGGTTGAGGAAGATTGTGGGGGTGCACGCGTTGACGGTGCAGCAGCATTGGAGGGTGTCCACAGGCTAGCACGACCTGCAGGAATGTTAGCCCTCATGCTAGCTCGTCGTCCCTGCACTTCTCGTTCAGCTTTACAAGCAAGGTGAAATAAACGATTGACAGAATTATATTCCTTATAAGCTAGAATGTCCTGAATCTCTTGGTTCAGCCCACCCATAAATCTAGCTATGGCACCATCCTCATTTTCCTCTAGCCTGCAACGAAGCATACCCATTTGTAGCTCTTGATAGTACTCTTCTACAGATTTGGATCCTTGCCTCAATTGTTGCAACTTATTTAAAAGATCATGTGCATAATAAGAAGGAACAAATCTGGCCTGCATGACCCGTTTCAAAGCATCCCAAGTTGGTGTGTTATTTTGGTTCTTACGATGGTATTCAGACCACCAAACAGAGGCAAAGTCAGTAAACTCACTAGTTGCAGCCCTAACACGTTTGTCCTTACGGAAATCATGACAAGTAAATTTCTGATCAACAGCTAATTCCCAACTAAGGTACATATCAGGATTATACCTCCCATCAAAAGCAGGTATGGTGAATTTAATCTTGCCAAATGAGTCATCGGCACGTACCTCTTGCCGTGGTCGGCGAGGACCTGTCTCATGGCGGCGGCGATGTTGTTCGATGCGTCGATGACCATTTAGCTCCTCATCAAGCTCAGTGTCCGCTGCATATTCTTCTTCATCATGACCAGCAGCACTGCCCATGGTGTTGTTGTTGTTGTGATTGCGTCGTTTGAAACCAACACAGCGATTCTGTTCCATCCTCTCCAATCGCTCCAAGACACCTACAAGAGATGTATTAACAGAATCAAGAGTGCCTTCCAAAGAAGCCAACTTGGTGTTGGTCTCAATCTGAGCCGTCTCCAATTGACCAAGGCGCTCATTGGTGACACGAACATCCTCATCAAGGTGTTCAGCATGGAGCCTCACTTTGCGTTCAAAGTGTTGTAGCAAGGCTTTTGATCGAGGTGATTGTGGAGGGGTCCTTTCACCTTCTCCTACCATGGTTAGTATGTAGCAAGGGAATCACAAGAAAATATGTCCTACCAACTAACTGAATTAGGTGGCAACAATTTTCATTCTCTCAGCATGTGCAACCGAGTTCTTACATGTCCTTACCTTGCTATGCAGATGGTGTTGGTGACGACAAGAACAACACAAGTAGTAGCAAGTAGAACCCTATAACGTTGTAGATAATTTGTGGAGCTATAGGTGGCTTAAAAAAATCAAGGTACAACTGGAACCACGTTAGTCAAAGCAAGTTGAATAAGTGTTCAAAGATAGTATCGTGCTGGTCCTAGGCTAACCCGTGCTAGAGACGCGAGCCTAGACACAAATGTTGTCACCGGATAGTAGCAACCAATGGAAATGATGAGAGTAAATAACATCAACTTAACCCTTTTCTTTCTTTCTTTCTTTCTTTCTTTCTTTCTTTCCTCCTTTTCCTTTCTTTTTCTTTTCTATTTTCTTTTCTTTTATTTTATTTTCTTTTCTTTTCTTTTCTTTTCTTTTCTTTTCGACAAGTAAAGCACAAACTGAACTTTTGCAATATGATTATAACAAGAATGCAACAAGTAGCATAGACTTTCTTTTACTAGGGATAAGGATTGCAACAAGTAGTACAAATATGCAATTTGAACTCTCTTATTTTCAGAACTGAGTGTACTTAGATTTGCACCAAAAGGACAGGTGCATAAGGTAGTGTTTGTGTAGGCGTGGCTAAAGGTGATGGTGGTGAGGGTTTCAGCGAAAAGGTGGAGAGAGCAGCGGTGCTTTTGGTGGTGGTGGTGGTATTGGTGGAGATTGCAGCGGCTGAAGTGGGGGGGGGGGGGAAGGCAACAACGGATTGTGTGGTGACTAAAACGTGACAAGAACTCGAAACTCTAAAGGATTAGAACCTAAGAACCAGCACTTGACACCACGATGTAAAGCACAAACTCAATAAGCAAAGAACTAAGCAGATCAGCAAGGCTCAAACTTGTGTTTGGAATTTCAGTTCTATCCTATTTTTATATTTCTGGAACATAGGTAAAGTAATGAACAGTAAATCACTCACCAAAGAACCTTGCTCTGATTACCACATGATGAGACTAGAGGTTGTTCCTGATCTCTTGGTGAGTGTGGGTAAACTCGATTTGTGGTGGATTCGACGTTGGCTGTCCGACTACAACGACCACAAGGTTGCTGCGCCTTAGCAACAGGTACACCGGCTCCGATTGTGATGTTCTTGCCGTGCCAAGAACACCAAGAACCTGCAAGCAACCGAGAACAAGCAAGAACAAGATGAACAAGCAAATAACTCACGGATTTAAGCCAAAGGCTGAATCTGAATCACAAGTTGGGGTCTTGAAACAAGCAAATCGGGTGGTCTAGCCGACACACACGTTTACAAGGAAGAAGCAGCAGCTATCTTGCATCTAAACAAAACCCCCCTCATTCTGATGGCTGCTGGCTCTATTTATAAGGAGGAGAGCACAAGGGGGAGTGGGAAACCCTAATCTGGGCGTCCCTCAAAGGGTTGTAGTTAGTACAAGGCCCAGGCCCAAGCTGTAGGTCTCTGCGTCCTTTGGCTTGCTGCACACAGCTTTGGTAGATTCTGATAGTGGGGTTGGACCCATGTGAAAGAGGACGGCGCGCTCTTTCCAACAAGTCAAAAACCAGCTTCATTGGATCTAGTATCAAGGAGTTATGGTACTTTTGATGGAGTGTCCCCTGCTGTCTCGAGATGAGCTGTGCGCCCCATTAATGATGATTCCCACTTGTTCGGCTGCTCCATCCTCATCATGGGGTCTAAACATGAGGCAATGGAGTCTTGACCAACATTCCTAAGAATAAACAATCATCATCATGATTTAGTAGCATCCAATTCTGAGACGAGTTTGTATGAACAACGAGGAACGACTTTACCTGATAATTAAGTTGTCATGCTCGAGCTCTTGTCATCGGACCTTGTTGTGCAGCAGGTGTGGTCGTGTCAATGGAAGAGATGTCCTCATCAGTTAGTGTCAGTGCAAGATGGGTGCACAATTTGCACCAAACGTACCATAGGCATAGAAATCGTTTTGGACGCACTCGATGGGACTCCTAGGTGATGAGGCTCAAGTGGAAGCTCGGTTCGTTCTGTTTTGAGATAGTGCTACTCTTGATGCAAGATTGGTGCCGGTTTGCGTCGAACATACCGTAGGCTCAAAAATAGCATTAGAGGAACCCGATGGAACTCCTAGGCGACGTGGGTCATGTGGAATCTCGTTTCGATCTGTTTTGAGACAGTGTTAGCGTCGGTGCAAGATAGGTGCTCGGTTTGCCTCAAACGTACCATAGGCTCATAAATCATTTTAGACACACCCGATGGTACTTCTAGGTGACGAGGTTCTGGTGGAGCTCTGTTCGGTCCGTTTGAAGATAGTGCTAATCCCGACGCAAGTTAGGTGCATGGTTTGCACTGAGCGTATCATATTCTCATAAATAGTTTTGGATGCACCGATGGAACTCCTAAGTGACGTCGGTCATGTGGAATATCATTTTAGTCCGTTTGGAGACAGTGTTAGTGCAAGATAGGTGCACGGTTTGCACCGATTATACCATAGGCATAGAAATCGTTTTGCACGTTCTCGATGGGACTCCTAGGTGACGAGGCTCAAGTGGAAGCTCGGTTCGGTCCGTTTGGAGATAGTGCTAATCTTGATGCAAGATTGGTGCACGGTTTGCGTCGAACATACCGTAGGCTCAGAAATAGTATTGGAGGCCCCCGATGGAACTCCTAGGTGACGTGAGTCATATGGAATCTCGTTTCGATCAGTTTTGAGACAGTGCTAGTGTCTGTGCAAGATAGGTGCTCGGTTTGCGTCAAATGGACCATAGGCTCATAAATTGTTTTAGAGACACCCGATGGTACTCCTACGTGACGAGGGTCCGGTGGAGCTAATCTTGACACAAGATAGGTGCATGGTTTCAACTGAACGTACCATAGGCACAAATAGTTTTGGACGCACCCGATGGAACTCATAAGTGACGTGGGTCGTGTGGAATTTCGTTTTACTCCATTTGGAGACTGTGTTAGTGTCAGTGCAAGACGGGTGCACGGTTTGCACCGAACATATAATAGGCATATATATCATTTTGGACGCACTCGATGGGACTCCTAGGTGACGAGGCTCAAGTGAACGCTCGCTTCGGTCTATTTGGAGATAGTGCAACTCTTGATGCAAGATTGGTGCACGGTTTGCGTCGAACGTACCGTTGGCTTAGAAATAATATTGGAGGCACCCGATGGAACTCCTAGGTGACATGAGTCATATGGAATCTCGTTTCAATCTGTTTTTGAGACAGTGTTAACGTCGGTGTAAGATAGGTGCTCGGTTTGTGTCAAACGTACCATAGGCTCATAAATAGTTTTAGACGCACCCGAGGGTACTCCTAGGTGACGAGGGACTGGTGGAGCTCTGTTCGGTCTGGTTCGAGATAGTGCTAATCTTGACGCAAGATAGGTGCACGGTTTGCACTGAATGTACTGTAGGCTCATAAATAGTTTTGGACGCACCTGATGGAACTCGTAAGTGACGTGGGTCATGTGGAGTCTCGTTTTAGTCCATTTGGAGATAGTGTTAGTGTTAGTGCAAGATAGGTGCATGGTTTGCACTTAACATACCAAAGGCATAGAAATCGTTTTGGACGCACTCGATGGGACTCCTAGGTGATGAGGCTCAAGTGGAAGCTCGGTTTGGTCCGTTTGGAGATAGCTCTACTCTTGATGCAAGATTGGTGCACGGTTTGCGTCGAACATACCGAAGGCTCAGAAATAGTATTGGAGGCACCCGATGGAACTCCTAGGTGACGTGGGTCTTGTGGAATCTCGTTTGGATCTGTTTTGAGATAGTGTTAGGAGATAGTACACATCTTGACGCAAGATAGATGCACGGTATGCACTGAATATACCATAGGCTCATAAATAGTTTTGGACGCACCTGGTGGAACTCGTAAGTGACGTGGGTCACGTGGAGTCTCGTTTTAGTCAGTTTAGAGATAGTGTTAGGGTCAGTGCAAGATAGGTGCACGGTTTGCACTGAACATACCATAGGTATAGAAATCGTATTGGACGCACTCGATGGGACTCCTAGGTGATAAGGCTCAAGTGGAAGCTCCGTTCGGTCCGTTTGGAGATAGTGCTACTCTTGATGCAAGATTTGTGCACGGTTTGCGTCGAACGTACCGTAGCCTTAGAAATAGTATTTGAGGAACCCGATGGAACACCTAGGCGACGTGGGTCATGTGGAATCTCATTTTGATCTGTTCTCAGACAGTGTTAGCGTCGGTGCAAGATAGGTGCTCGGTTTGCCTCAAATGTAGCTTAGGCTCATAAATCGTTTTAGACGCACCCGATGGTAGTCCTAGGTGACGAGGGTCTGGTGGAGCTCTGTTCGGTGCGTTTGGAGATAGTGCTAATCTTGACACAAGATAGGTGCTTGGTTTGAACTGAACGTACAATAGGCTCATAAATAGTTTTGGACACACCCGAAGGAACTCGTAAGTGACGTGGGTCGTGTGGAATTTCGTTTTAGTCCGTTTGGAGACGATGTTAGTGTCAGTGCAAGATGGGTGCACAATTTGCACCAAACGTACCATAGGAATAGAAATCGTTTTGGACGCACTCGATGGGACTCCTAGTTGATGAGGCTCAAGTGGAAGCTCGGTTCGGTCTGTTTTGAGATAGTGCTACTCTTGATGCAAGATTGGTGCCGGTTTGCGTCGAACGTACCGTAGGCTCGAAAATAGCATTAGAGGAACCCGATGGAACTCCTAGGCGACGTGGGTCTTGTGGAATCTCGTTTCGATCTGTTTTGAGACAGTGTTAGCGTCGGTGCAAGATAGGTGCTCGGTTTGCCTCAAACCTACCATAGGCTCATAAATCATTTTAGACACACCCGATGGTACTTCTAGGTGACGAGGGTCTGGTGGAGCTCTGTTCGGTCCGTTTGAAGATAGTGCTAATCCCGACACAAGATAGGTGCATGGTTTGCACTAAGCGTATCATATTCTCATAAATAGTTTTGGATGCACCCGATAGAACTCCTAGGTGACGTCGGTCATGTGGAATCTCATTTTAGTCGGTTTGGAGACAGTGTCAGTGTTAGTGCAAGATAGGTGCACGGTTTGCACCGATTATACCATAGGCATAGAAATCGTTTTGCACGTTCTCGATGGGACTCCTAGTTGACGAGGCTCAAGTGGAAGCTTAGTTCGGTCCGTTTGGAGATAGTGCTACTCTTGATGCAAGATTGGTGTACGGTTTGCGTCGAACATACCGTAGGCTCAGAAATAGTATTGGAGGCCCCCGATGGAACTCCTAGGTGACGTGAGTCATATGGAATCTCGTTTCGATCAGTTTTGAGACAGTGCTAGTGTCAGTGTAAGATAGGTGCTCGGTTTGCGTTAAATGGACCATAGGCTCATAAATTGTTTTAGAGACACCCGATGGTACTCCTACGTGACGAGGGTCCGGTGTTGCTCTGTTCGGTGCGTTTGGAGATAGTGCTAATCTTGACACAAGATAGGTGCATGGTTTCAACTGAACGTACCATAGGCACAAATAGTTCTGGACGCACCCGATGGAACTTGTAAGTGACGTGGGTCGTGTGGAATTTCGTTTTACTCCATTTGGAGACAGTGTTAGTGTTAGTGCAAGACGGGTGCACGGTTTGCACCGAACATATCATAGGCATATCTATCATTTTGGACGCACTCGATGGGACTCCTAGGTGACGAGGCTCAAGTGAACGCTCGCTTCAGTCTATTTGGAGATAGTGCAACTCTTGATGCAAGATTGGTGCACGGTTTGCGTCGAACGTACCGTTGGCTTAGAAATAATATTGGAGGCACCCGATGGAACTCCTAGGTGACATGAGTCATATGGAATCTCGTTTCAATCTGTTTTTGAGACAGTGTTAGCGGCGGTGTAAGATAGGTGCTCGGTTTTTGTCAAACGTACCATAGGCTCATAAATAGTTTTAGAGGCACCCGAGGGTACTCCTAGGTGACGAGGGACTGGTGGAGCTCTGTTCGGTCTGGTTCGAGATAGTGCTAATCTTGACGTAAGATAGGTGCACAGTTTGCACTGAATGTACTGTAGGCTCATAAATAGTTTTGGACGCACCTGATGAAACTCGTAAGTGACGTGGGTCATGTGGAGTCTCGTTTTAGTCCATTTGGAGATAGTGTTAGTGTAAGTGCAAGATAGGTGCATGGTTTGCACTTAACATACCAAAGGCATAGAAATCGTTTTGGACGCACTCGATGGGACTCCTAGGTGATGAGGCTCAAGTGGAAGCTCGGTTTGGTCCGTTTGGAGATAGCTCTACTCTTGATGCAAGATTGGTGCACGGTTTGCGTCGAACATACCGAAGGCTCAGAAATAGTATTGGAGGCACCCGATGGAACTCCTAGGTGACGTGGGTCTTGTGGAATCTCATTTGGATCTGTGTTTGAGATAATGTTAGGAGATAGTGCTAATCTTGACGCAAGATAGGTGCACGGTATGCACTGAATGTACCATAGGCTCATACATAGTTTTGGACGCACCTGATGGAACTCGTAAGTGACGTGGGTCACGTGGAGTCTCGTTTTAGTCTGTTTGGAGATAGTGTTAGAGTCAGTGCAAGATATGTGCACGGTTTGCACTGAACATACCATAGGTATAGAAATCATATTGGACGCACTCGATGGGACTCCTAGGTGATGAGGCTCAAGTGGAAGCTCGGTTCGGTCCGTTTGGAGATAGTGCTACTCTTGATGCAAGATTGGTGCACGGTTTGCGTCGAACGTACCGTAGCCTCAGAAATAGTATTTGAGGAACCCGATGGAACACCTAGGCGACGTGGGTCATGTGGAATCTCATTTTGATCTGTTCTCAGATAGTGTTAGCGTCGGTGCAAGATAGGTGCTCGGTTTGCCTCAAATGTACCATAGGCTCATAAATCGTTTTAGACGCACCCGATGGTAGTCCTAGGTGACGAGGGTCTGGTGGAGCTCTGTTCGGTGCGTTTGAAGATAGTGCTAATCTTGACAAAAGATAGGTGCTTGGTTTGAACTGAACGTACCATAGGCTCATAAATAGTTTTGGACACACCCGAAGGAACTCGTAAGTGACGTGGGTCTTGTGGAATTTCGTTTCAGTCCGTTTGGAGACGATGTTAGTGTTAGTGCAAGATGGGTGCACAATTTGCACCAAACGTACCATAGGCATAGAAATCGTTTTGGACGCACTCGATGGGACTCCTAGGTGATGAGGCTCAAGTGGAAGCTCGGTTCGGTCTGTTTTGAGATAGTGCTACTCTTGATGCAAGATTGGTGCCGGTTTGTGTCGAACGTACCGTAGGCTCGAAAATAGCATTAGAGGAACCCGATGGAACTCCTAGGCGACGTGGGTCTTGTGGAATCTCGTTTCGATCTGTTTTGAGACAGTGCTAGCGTCGGTGCAAGATAGGTGCTCGGTTTGCCTCAAACATACCATAGGCTCATAAATCATTTTAGACACACCCGATGGTACTTCTAGGTGACGAGGTTCTGGTGGAGCTCTGTTCGGTCCGTTTGAAGATAGTGCTAATCCCGACGCAAGATAGGTGCATGGTTTGCACTGAGCGTATCATATTCTCATAAATAGTTTTGGATGCACCGATGGAACTCCTAAGTGACGTCGGTCATGTGGAATATCATTTTAGTCCGTTTGGAGATAGTGTTAGTGCAAGATAGGTGCACGGTTTGCACCGATTATACCATAGGCATAGAAATCGTTTTGCACGTTCTCGATGGGACTCCTAGGTGACGAGGCTCAAGTGGAAGCTCGGTTCGGTCCGTTTGGAGATAGTGCTACTCTTGATGCAAGATTGGTGCACGGTTTGCGCCGAACATACCGTAGGCTCAGAAATAGTATTGGAGGCCCCCGATGGAACTCCTAGGTGATGTGAGTCATATGGAATCTCGTTTCGATCAGTTTTGAGACAGTGCTAGTGTTAGTGTAAGATAGGTGCTCGGTTTGCGTTAAATGGACCATAGGCTCATAAATTGTTTTAGAGACACCCGATGGTACTCCTACGTGACGAGGGTCCGGTGTTGCTCTGTTCGGTGTGTTTGGAGATAGTGCTAATCTTGACACAAGATAGGTGCATGGTTTCAACTGAACGTACCATAGGCCCAAATAGTTTTGGACGCACCCGATGGAACTTGTAAGTGACGTGGGTCATGTGGAATTTTGTTTTACTCCATTTGGAGACAGTGTTAGTGTCAGTGCAAGACGGGTGCACGGTTTGCACCGAACATATCATAGGCATATATATCATTTTGGACGCACTCGATGGGACTCCTAGGTGACGAGGCTCAAGTGAACGCTCACTTCAGTCTGTTTGGAGATAGTGCAACTCTTGATGCAAGATTGGTGCACGGTTTGCGTCGAACGTACCGTTGGCTTAGAAATAATATTGGAGGCACTCGATGGAACTCCTAGGTGACATGAGTCATGGAATCTCGTTTCAATCTGTTTTTGAGACAGTGTTAGCGTCGGTGTAAGATAGGTGCTCGGTTTGTGTCAAACATACCATAGGCTCATAAATAGTTTTAGAGGCACCCGAGGGTACTCCTAGGTGACGAGGGACTGGTGAAGCTCTGTTCGGTCTGGTTCGAGATAGTGCTAATCTTGACGCAAAATAGGTGCACGGTTTACACTGAATGTACTGTAGGCTCATAAATAGTTTTGGACGTACCTGATGGAATCGTAAGTGACGTGGGTCATGTGGAGTCTCGTTTTAGTCCATTTGGAGATAGTGTTAGTGTCAGTGCAAGATAGGTGCATGGTTTGCACTTAACATACCAAAGGCATAGAAATCGTTTTGGACGCACTCGATGGGACTCCTAGGTGATGAGGCTCAAGTGGAAGCTCGGTTTTGTAACACCCCAGGTGTTTAGCTCCTTAATTGCATTGCATTTGCATGAGCATAAGCAAGCATCATTCATTTCATGCATAAGCTTATGATATGTTTATATTTCATGTGAAGTAAGAAGTGAGTAGTGTGCAAAACATAAGTACCTTATGTGCAATTTCCTTGTGAGACATGTCAACCACTTTAGTGTAACATAACTAGTAAGTGTTATGCAACACACTCATGCAACATGTGCAACATGGGCTTGCAACATTTGGGTGAAAGTATTGAAATACTTGTTCCAAAGAATGTGACACTAGGAACTTTGTGCAACCAATATGTAGAGTGGTTAATTAGGTCTTATAACACCTTAATTACATTTAGGGTAAGTGGTGGAGCAATGTTTATGTTGACCAAAATTACCAAATTACCCTTCCAAATGTTGTTGACCAAGTTTGGAACCCTAGAGTGATCTGGTTTGACCAATTAAAAAGTCCAGCTTAGAAATCTTGCATGGAGAAGCAACCTTAAGTAAAGTTGTAGAGAATTTCATGAGGAACAAAAGTTCTAATATGGCCATCTCATGAAAATGACCAGAACATGCTCAAAAATGGCCCACAAGTCAGCTCGAGTGGTGATCAACACTTAGAAAAATTCTAAGTCTGGAAATTGGACTTTTTAGTTTCACTGTACCTCACTTTAGCAACTTGTAACTCACAAACTAGGCCAAACCAGTCCTGGAGCCAATTGGCAAAGTTGTTGTCCACACATAGCTCTACAACATTGTCAATATCACCATCACCTAGTTCTAAATGGTTTAGGAGATATGGTGTCTAGAAAATCGGGTTTCAGTCGGCTTAGTGACTGAAACTAAGTTTCAGTTTCAAGGGGCACCACTTTGGAGCCTTGTAGTTTCAAATCCAGGCCGAACCAGCCCAAACTCCAATTGACAAACTTGTAGTCCTCATGTAGCTCTACAAAATTGGTGTAATCATCTTCGACTAATTCGAACCGGTTTGGGAGATAATCATTGTTAAACTTGGCTTGTCAGTCGGTTGATGCGGGGTTTGAATTCAGTTGGTCAGACATCCGAGTGAGCTGTCCGACCGGGGCAGACCGTCGCCGCCGCGTGTCCTCCACGCGCCGCGCGCGACCTGGCGCCTTGGCCAGCTGCCGAGCGCATAGAAGGGCGCCTCTGCTGTCGTCCCGGCCTTACCCATCCATTTCCCCCCTCCTTTCCTCTCTCGTCGGCAGAGCGGAGAAACCGAGCCGCCATTGCCGCCACCCGCTCCGACGTGCTCGCAAGCGCTCGCCACCGCATCACCACCGGCCAAACTGCATCTCTCGCTCCGCCTTGAAGCCCGCTACCTCATGTCCACTCCTCGCAGCCAATCGCGCTTTGGTAGGGCCACATTTTCATTTTCCTCCGCCGCGGTACCTCGCCGGAGTTCCTCCGCGCGACGGCTCTCCGTGGCCAGAGGTCTCTGGGTGTCTCTGTCGCCCACTTGTAGGTGCGTTAGGGTCGAGGTAGAATGGGGATGCTCATCGGGGGTTAGGGTTGGGATGTCAGGCTCACCGGCGGCGAGATTTCGCCACCACCGTGCCGGTGGTCCGCCATGCCCAACGGCGAGCACCTTACCGTGGCTCTGCCGCCCTGTTCTTGCCACCAACCGATGTTTTTCGATGACGTGGTCATGCTCATACGTCCAATTTCGTCGGCCGGCTCACCGACGGCGAGCTCCGGCGACCGCAGCTCCGCCCTCCGCCTCTCTCTCGCTGACAAGTGGGGCCACCTGGTCAGTCGCACGCGCGCGCGGGCGGGAGCCGTAGCAGGCCGCGCGCGGGAACGGGCCACGCCGCGAGACGTGGGCCGCGTCTTTCCCGGGCCGGCCCAGTAACAGATCTGATTTATTTTCATTTCTTTTATTCTGTCACAGTTTTAGATAATGTTTAGAAAATGTAGATCTAGGGTTTTACTTGCCCAAAAATTATGAGATAAATTTTGTTGGGATCTACAGGACGTGTAGTATTTTAGAAAAATATAAATTGGATATGTGATGTTTGTTTTCTGGGATATTTAAATAGGTCTTTGAAATGTGTTTTAAATCACATGCAAACTTGTTTAAATTATATCTTGAGTTCCAGTGTTCCAAAAATTATGAAATTTGGTGAGTAGGCTAATTTATACTTGCTCTAGCTTTGGTAAAAATTTGGGCAGTAGTGCTTAAGTACTTTTCAAATTATAATGCTATCTTGTTATTCTAGGAAATACTTAAATGAATTTTAGTAATTTTTCTACATGTGCTATGTTCTTATAAATTTTTGGAGAATGTCTTGGTACCCTAGAGTGTCCAAGAAAATTAAGAAATCTGTTGTTTGACACTTTTTACTATGCTTTGTTATTTATACAAAAATCAGCCTTTTGGGCTTGTGAATTTTGTTCAGAGAGTTCCTGTGAATAAATTGAGTTCAAATTTTACAGTAGTCTCTTTTTGGGTCAGAGAGTCCCTGGTAATTTTTGTAGAATTTTAGGAGCAGTTTACATATATGTTTAAAATTCCACTTAATTACTTAAGTAAATTAAGAAAGGGGTGTAAATAAATATTCTAGGTGGGCACACCTTACTTTCTGGTGTTCTTGTGACCTTTGTGAACTTGTGGTAACAGTAGTTTGGTCTTATGGGATATTTGCCACATAAATAAATATTTAATCTTTGCAATTCTAGATTTTCTGGACAGCTGGTAGTATTTCTAGGTTGGACCTTTGATAAAAGTGTTTGCTGGAAAACTTGTGAATACCAAAATTGTAGTAAACTGGATAAACTAGCTTGTGTCACAATTTGGGAGCATTTGGCTTAGTAGTTTGGGAGTCATTGCTGTTTTAAGTGACGGTCCAGAATTGACTGCTCTCTGTTTAGAGAGGACAGATTCTGGAACTTGAGGAATTCGAAATGGAAAACTTAGGAATTAAGGGTTGAGGTCTGAAAATGATTTGTAGAGCATTTCATAAGCTTTCCAGATTGTCTTAGATCATATCTTTTGGAGTTGGGATTCTCCAGTTATATTAGAATCTTTGAGCTGCTGTCCAGAATAACTTACTGTGGTAACCTAAGTAATATTACTCTTGTGTTGTTAGGTGTTAGGGCCTTAACCGAAGAAGAACAGCTGTATCTTAGGTTGAGTAGCTTAGGTAAGTACTTCTCCACTGGAGAAGAGATTTGCACGTACTAATAAAGTAACTTGATTAGATTATTGTTTTTATTTCTGAAATGCATTTCATCCCGAGCATGTTGCACCTTTATGCATCCATGATATCTATTGTGCATTCATGCAATAGGTGTACCGGAGGGGGTAACTCTCCTCGAGTTCGAGCCGGTGATTCCGGAGGAAGTCCAGGACCAGCCGGAGCAGCTAGAGGAACCAACCGGCGACGAAGCTCCTGCCGAAGATCTACCCGAGTGTCCTGACCACCGGCCTTCGACCTTTCTGAAAGGCAAGCCCCGGTGCATGCTGAACCTACTGATTTATAAATTAATCTTGAGTATTTTTAATTGTTTACTGCATTAAGTTGTAGGAGTTATATGAAAACACTTGTTGCATTATACCTGTCCTTGTCCAGATATCGTACTTAATCCTATATTAGGTTTAGGCACGTGTCAATGCTTAGCCCTGCTTAGTACAGTAGAAGTCGGGTGATTTCCGGTCATCCGCGAGATGTAGGAAGGAGTCACGAGTGGCTTTATGGCTATCGTGGATGGAACCATGCTTAAAAATGAAATTGAGACCGGGCGGGAGTTCGATAGTACAGCCGCAAGACACTTCACGTCTTGGGTGTGGAGCTATGCCCGTCTGAGTCGTTTAAGGACCGATTCGCTGTACGTCCTTGAGTCATGTTGAACGCAGTCTAACACTTAGTTGGCCGGATAAGTCGTTCCGACCGCGAAGCCGAGTAATGTGGTTCAGGCCGAGAATCGAATGGTAGGTTGCTTCTTGGAGGAGAGAAAAGATGTGCTTGGGGACATTGGCGTGAGACCAAGGGGGGGTTAGAGTCCCTATCACCTGGCAGAGTGTCGCCCTTGGGGTCGCGACATTATTCGGACCCGCGATTCCTGAATCATATGAAACGGTGGCCTGTGCGACCCTGGCAGGGGTCTGCACGGTGAGTGTTAGAAATACCCCTCCAGCTGGATAGGAATTCGATTCAAATCGCCGTCGCTCCCGGTTAGTGAGCACTTGACTTGAGCAGCGGCAACGTAGACCTCATTAAATGAACTGGTGGTTAAGGGAATGATACAATGTTGCCATAATGATATACCTGCTATGGATATAATAATCATGCTGTTTGATTATAATCAAGTGCATGTTTAGTACAGGTGCTAAGATAGATGACAGGTAAATGCTAAAAATAACTGCTAGTACAGGTTATAAGAGTTTCAATTACTTATGCCTTTATGCAAAATGTTATGTCAACTAGCCCCTTGTGTAAGCCTTGCATAATCCTTGGTGTCATCTTATTTCTGGTTTTCGACGGGTAAGTCTAGCTGAGTACATTCCAGTACTCAGGGTTTATTCCCTCCTGTTGCAGATGATATGCTCTATCAAGGCTTCTGCAAAACTTGTCTCCACCCTGCGGGTGAAGAAGACTAGATCACTTGGGCGTGATCATCTTTTATGTACTTTTCTCATGCTTTTGCGGGATGTTGATCATCAAGACTGGCAGTAGTTAAACAACTGGTGTGTGTTTGCTTCCGCTACTTTTATAAACTTGGTTTGTAATAATTGCAACTCTGTTTGTGTAAACTTATTTCAGAACTACTTGTGAAATGTAACGTATGATGTTGTATGTTGAATGATGCGATCCTGGTTGTAAGCAAGTTGGTTTGAAATCCTTCGTGGTTTCGATTGACTACCGGGATTATATGGGCTCAAGTTCGAAAATTTGAGCGCTTCGGTGCTTGTTTTTGTACTTGTGCTCTTATAATTTGGTCGGTTCTGTTACAGGTTTGGTCCGTTTGGAGATAGCTCTATTCTTGATGCAAGATTGGTGCACGGTTTGCGTCGAACATACCGAAGGCTCAGAAATAGTATTGGAGGCACCCGATGGAACTCCTAGGTGACGTGGGTCCTGTGGAATCTCGTTTGGATCTGTGTTTGAGATAGTGTTAGGAGATAGTGCTAATCTTGACGCAAGATAGGTGCACGGTATGCACTGAATGTACCATAGGCTCATAAATAGTTTTGGACGCACCTGATGGAACTCGTAAGTGACGTGGGTCACGTGGAGTCTCGTTTTAGTCTGTTTAGAGATAGTGTTAGAGTCAGTGCAAGATAGGTGCACGGTTTGCACTGAACATACCATAGGTATAGAAATCGTATTGGACGCACTCGATGGGACTCCTAGGTGATAAAGCTCAAGTGGAAGCTCGGTTCGGTCCATTTGGAGATAGTGCTACTCTTGATGCAAGATTGGTGCACGGTTTACGTCGAACGTACCGTAGCCTTAGAAATAGTATTTGAGGAACCCGATGGAACACCTAGGCGACGTGGGTCATGTGGAATCTCATTTTGATCTGTTCTTAGACAGTGTTAGCGTCGGTGCAAGATAGGTGCTCGGTTTGCCTCAAATGTACCATAGGCTCATAAATCGTTTTAGACGCACCCGATGGTAGTCCTAGGTGACGAGGGTCTGGTGGAGCTCTGTTCGGTGCGTTTGGAGATAGTGCTAATCTTGACACAAGATAGGTGCTTGGTTTGAACTGAACGTACAATAGGCTCATAAATAGTTTTGGACACACCTGAAGGAACTCGTAAGTGACGTGGGTCGTGTGGAATTTCGTTTTAGTCCGTTTGGAGACGATGTTAGTGTTAGTGCAAGATGGGTGCACAATTTGCACCAAACTTACCATAGGCATAGAAATCGTTTTGGACGCACTCGATGGGACTCCTAGGTGATGAGGCTCAAGTGGAAGCTCGGTTCGGTCTGTTTTGAGATAGTGCTACTCTTGATGCAAGATTGGTGCCGGTTTGCGTCGAACGTACCGCAGGCTCGAAAATAGCATTAGAGGAACCCGATGGAACTCCTAGGCGACGTGGGTCATGTGGAATCTCGTTTCGATCTGTTTTGAGACAGTGTTAGCGTCGGTGCAAGATAGGTGCTCGGTTTGCCTCAAACGTACCATAGGCTCATAAATCATTTTAGACACACCCGATGGTACTTCTAGGTGACGAGGGTCTGGTGGAGCTCTGTTCGGTCCATTTGAAGATAGTGCTAATCCCGACGCAAGATAGGTGCATGGTTTGCACTAAGCGTATCATATTCTCATAAATAGTTTTGGATGCACCCGATGGAACTCCTAAGTGACGTCGGTCATGTGGAATCTCATTTTAGTCTGTTTGGAGACAGTGTCAGTGTTAGTGCAAGATAGGTGCACGGTTTGCACCGATTATACCATAGGCATAGAAATCGTTTTGCGCATTCTCGATGGGACTCCTAGGTGACGAGGCTCAAGTGGAAGCTCGGTTCGGTCCGTTTGGAGATAGTGCTACTCTTGATGCAAGATTGGTGCACGGTTTGCGTCGAACATACCTTAAGCTCAGAAATAGTATTGGAGGCCCCCGATGGAACTCCTAGGTGACGTGAGTCATATGGAATCTCGTTTCGATCAGTTTTGAGACAGTGCTAGTGTCAGTGTAAGATAGGTGCTCGGTTTGCGTTAAATGGACCATAGGCTCATAAATTGTTTTAGAGACACCCGATGGTACTACGTGACGAGGGTTCGGTGGAGCTCTGTTCGGTGCGTTTGGAGATAGTGCTAATCTTGACACAAGATAGGTGCATGGTTTCAACTGAACGTACCATAGGCACAAATAGTTTTGGACGCACCCGATGGAACTTGTAAGTGACATGGGTCGTGTGGAATTTCGTTTTACTCCATTTGGAGACAGTGTTAGTGTCAGTGCAAGACGGGTGCACGGTTTGCACCGAACATATCATAGGCATATATATCATTTTGGACGCACTCGATGGGACTCCTAGGTGACGAGGCTCAAGTGAACGCTCGCTTCAGTCTATTTGGAGATAGTGCAACTCTTGATGCAAGATTGGTGCATGGTTTGCGTCGAACGTACCATTGGCTTAGAAATAATATTGGAGGCACTCGATGGATCTCCTAGGTGACATGAGTCATATGGAATCTCGTTTCAATCTGTTTTTGAGACAGTGTTAGCGTCGGTGTAAGATAGGTGCTCGGTTTGTGTCAAACGTACCATAGGCTCATAAATAGTTTTAGAGGCACCCGAGGGTACTCCTAGGTGACGAGGGACTGGTGGAGCTCTGTTCGGTCTGGTTCAAGATAGTGCTAATCTTGACGCAAGATAGGTGCACGGTTTGCACTGAAAGTACTGTAGGCTCATAAATAGTTTTGGACGCACCTGATGGAACTCGTAAGTGACGTGGGTCATGTGGAGTCTCGTTTTAGTCCATTTGGAGATAGTGTTAGTGTCAGTGCAAGATAGGTGCATGGTTTGCACTTAACATACCAAAGGCATAGAAATCGTTTTGGACGCACTCGATGGGACTCCTAGGTGATGAGGCTCAAGTGGAAGCTCGGTTTGGTCCGTTTGGAGATAGCTCTACTCTTGATGCAAGATTGGTGCACGGTTTGCGTCGAACATACCGAAGGCTCAGAAATAGTATTGGAGGCACCCAATGGAACTCCTAGGTGACGTGGGTCTTGTGGAATCTCGTTTGGATCTGTTTTGAGATAGTGTTAGGAGATAGTGCTAATCTTGACGCAAGATAGGTGCACGGTATGCACTGAATGTACCATAGGCTCATAAATAGTTTTGGATGCACCTGATGGAACTCGTAAGTGACGTGGGTCACGTGGAGTCTCGTTTTAGTCTGTTTGGAGATAGTGTTAGAGTCAGTGCAAGATAGGTGCACGGTTTGCACTGAATATACCATAGGTATAGAAATCGTATTGGACGCACTCGATGGGACTCCTAGGTGATGAGGCTCAAGTGGAAGCTCGGTTCGGTCCATTTGGAGATAGTGCTACTCTTGATGCAAGATTTGTGCACGGTTTGCGTCGAACGTACCGTAGCCTCAGAAATAGTATTTGAGGAACCCGATGGAACACCTAGGCGACGTGGGTCATGTGGAATCTCATTTGGATCTGTTCTCAGACAGTGTTAGCGTCGGTGCAAGATAGGTGCTCGGTTTGCCTCAAATGTACCATAGGCTCATAAATCGTTTTAGACGCACCCGATGGTAGTCCTAGGTGAAGAGGGTCTGGTGGAGCTCTGTTCGGTGCGTTTTAGAGATAGTGCTAATCTTGACACAAGATAGGTGCTTGGTTTGAACTGAACGTACAATAGGCTCATAAATAGTTTTGGACACACCCGAAGGAACTCGTAAGTGACGTGGGTCGTGTGGAATTTCGTTTTAGTCCGTTTGGAGACGATGTTAGTGTCAGTTCATGATGGGTGCACAATTTGCACCAAACGTACCATAGGCATAGAAATCGTTTTGGACGCACTCGATGGGACTCCTAGGTGATGAGGCTCAAGTGGAAGCTCGGTTTGGTCTGTTTTGAGATAGTGCTACTCTTGATGCAAGATTGGTGCCGGTTTGCATCGAACGTACCGTAGGCTCGAAAATAGCATTAGAGGAACCCGATGGAACTCCTAGGCGACGTGGGTCATGTGGAATCTCGTTTCGATCTGTTTTGAGACAGTGTTAGCGTCGGTGCAAGATAGGTGCTTGGTTTGCCTCAAACGTACCATAGGCTCATAAATCATTTTAGACACACCCGATGGTACTTCTAGGTGACGACGGTCTGGTGGAGCTCTGTTCGGTCCGTTTAAAGATAGTGCTAATCCCGATGAAAGATAGGTGCATGGTTTGCACTGAGCGTATCATATTCTCATAAATAGTTTTGGATGCACCCGATGGAACTCCTAAGTGACGTCGGTCATGTGGAATCTCATTTTAGTCCGTTTGGAGACAGTGTCAGTGTTAGTGCAAGATAGGTGCACGGTTTGCACCGATTATACCATAGGCATAGAAATCATTTTGCGCGTTCTCGATGGGACTCCTAGGTGACGAGGCTCAAGTGGAAGCTCGGTTCGGTCCGTTTGGAGATAGTGCTACTCTTGATGCAAGATTGGTGCACGGTTTGCGTCGAACATACCGTAGGCTCAGAAATAGTATTGGAGGCCCCCGATGGAACTCCTAGGTGACGTGAGTCATATGTAATCTTGTTTCGATCAGTTTTGAGACAGTGCTAGTGTCAGTGCAAGATAGGTGCTCGGTTTGCGTCAAATGGACCATAGTCTCTTAAATTGTTTTAGAGACACCCGATGGTACTCCTACGTGACGAGGGTCCGGTGGAGCTCTGTTCGGTGCGTTTGGAGATAGTGCTAATCTTGACACAAGATAGGTGCATGGATTCAACTGAACGTACCATAGGCACAAATAGTTTTGGATGCACCCGATGGAACTCGTAAGTGACGTGGGTCGTGTGGAATTTCGTTTTACTCCATTTGGAGACAGTGTTAGTGTCAGTGCAAGACGGGTGCACGGTTTGCACCGAACATATCATAGGCATATATATATCATTTTGGACGCACTAGATGGGACTCCTAGGTGACGAGGCTCAAGTGAACGCTCGCTTCGGTCTATTTGGAGATAGTGCAACACTTGATGCAAGATTGGTGCACGGTTTGCGTCGAACGTACCGTTGGCTTAGAAATAATATTGGAGGCACCCGATGGAACTCCTAAGTGACATGAGTCATATGGAATCTCGTTTCAATCTGT
Organism: Saccharum hybrid cultivar R570; assembly: GCA_038087645.1. Taxonomy (NCBI): domain Eukaryota; kingdom Viridiplantae; phylum Streptophyta; class Magnoliopsida; order Poales; family Poaceae; genus Saccharum; species Saccharum hybrid cultivar. The sequence continues at coordinate 1,813,533 of JAQSUU010000227.1, forward strand.
TTTTGAGACAGTGTTAGCGTCGGTGTAAGATAGGTGCTCGGTTTGTGTCAAACGTACCATAGGCTCATAAATAGTTTTAGACGCACCCGAGGGTACTCCTAGGTGACGAGGGACTGGTTCGAGATAGTGCTAATCTTGACGCAAGATAGGTGCACGGTTTGCACTGAATGTAATGTAGGCTCATAAATAGTTTTGGACGCACCTGATGGAACTCGTACGTGACGTGGGTCATGTGGAGTCTCGTTTTAGTCCATTTGGAGATAGTGTTAGTGTCAGTGCAAGATAGGTGCATGGTTTGCACTTAACATACCAAAGGCATAGAAATCGTTTTGGACGCACTTGATGGGACTCCTAGGTGATGAGGCTCAAGTGGAAGCTCGGTTTGGTCCGTTTGGAGATAGCTCTACTCTTGATGCAAGATTGGTGCACGGTTTGCGTCGAACATACCGAAGGCTCAGAAATAGTATTGGAGGCATCCGATGGAACTCCTAGGTGACGTGGGTCTTGTGGAATCTAGTTTGGATCTGTTTTGAGATAGTGTTAGGAGATAGTGCTAATCTTGACGCGAGATAGGTGCACGGTTTGCACTGAATGTACCATAGGCTCATAAATAGTTTTGGACGCACCTGATGGAACTCGTAAGTGACGTGGGTCATGTGGAGTCTCATTTTAGTCTGTTTGGAGATAGCGTTAGAGTCAGTGCAAGATAGGTGCACGGTTTGCACTGAACATACCATAGGTATAGAAATCGTATTGGACGCACTCGATGTGACTCCTAGGTGATGAGGCTCAAGTGGAAGCTCGGTTCGGTCCGTTTGGAGATAGTGCTACTCTTGATGCAAGATTGGTGCACGGTTTGCGTCGAACGTACCGTAGCCTCAGAAATAATATTTGAGGAACCCGATGGAACACCTAGGCGACGTGGGTCATGTGGAATCTCATTTGGATCTGTTCTCAGACAGTGTTAGCGTCGGTGCAAGATAGGTGCTCGGTTTGCCTCAAATGTACCATAGGCTCATAAATCATTTTAGACGCACCCGATGGTAGTCCTAGGTGACGAGGGTCTGGTGGAGCTCTGTTCGGTGCGTTTGGAGATAGTGCTAATCTTGACACAAGATAGGTGCTTGGTTTGAACTGAACGTACAATAGGCTCATAAATAGTTTTGGACACACCCGAAGGAACTCGTAAGTGACGTGGGTCATGTGGAATTTCGTTTTTGTCCGTTTGGAGACGATGTTAGTGTCAGTGCAAGATGGGTGCACAATTTGCACCAAACGTACCATAGGCATAGAAATCGTTTTGGACGCACTCGATGGGACTCCTAGGTGATGAGGCTCAAGTGGAAGCTCGGTTTGGTCTGTGTTGAGATAGTGCTACTCTTGATGCACGATTGGTGCCGGTTTGCGTCGAACGTACCGTAGGCTCGAAAATAGCATTAGAGGAACCCGATGGAACTCCTAGGCGACGTGGGTCATGTGGAATCTCGTTTTGATCTGTTTTGAGACAGTGTTAGCGTCGGTGAAAGATAGGTGCTCGGTTTGCCTCAAACGTACCATAGGCTCATAAATCGTTTTAGACACACCCGATGGTACTTCTAGGTGACGAGGGTCTGGTGGAGCTCTATTCGGTCCGTTTAAAGATAGTGCTAATCCCGATGCAAGATAGGTGCATGGTTTGCACTGAGCGTATCATATTCTCATAAATAGTTTTGGATGCACCCGATGGAACTCCTAAGTGACGTCGATCATGTGGAATCTCATTTTAGTCCGTTTGGAGACAGTGTCAGTGTTAGTGCAAGATAGGTGCACGGTTTGCAACGATTATACCATAGGCATAGAAATCGTTTTGCACATTCTCAATGGGACTCCTAGGTGACGAGGCTCAAGTGGAAGCTCGGTTCGGTCCATTTGGAGATAGTGCTACTCTTGATGCAAGATTGGTGCACGGTTGCGTCGAACATACCGTAGGCTCAGAAATAGTATTGGAGGCCCCCGATGGAACTCCTAGGTGACGTGAGTCATATGGAATCTCGTTTCGATCAGTTTTGAGACAGTGCTAGTGTCAGTGCAAGATAGGTGCTCGGTTTGCGTCAAATGGACCATAGGCTCATAAATTGTTTTAGAGACACCCGATGGTACTCCTACGTGACGAGGGTCCGGTGGAGCTCTGTTCGGTGCGTTTGGAGATAGTGCTAATCTTGACACAAGATAGGTGCATGGTTTCAACTGAACGTACCATAGGTACAAATAATTTTGGACGCACCCGATGGAACTCGTAAGTGACGTGGGTCGTGTGGAATTTCGTTTTACTCCATTTGGAGACAGTGTTAGTGTCAGTGCAAGACGGGTGCACGGTTTGCACCGAACATATCATAGGCATATATATCATTTTGGACGCACTCGATGGGACTTCTAGGTGACGAGGCTCAAGTGAACGCTCGCTTCGGTCTATTTGGAGAGTGCAACTCTTGATGCAAGATTGGTGCACGGTTTGCGTCAAACGTACCGTTGGCTTAGAAATAATATTGGAGGCACCCGATGGAACTCCTAGGTGATATGAGTCATGGAATCTCGTTTCAATCTGTTTTTGAGACAGTGTTAGCGTCGGTGTAAGATAGGTGCTCGGTTTGTGTCAAACGTACCATAGGCTCATAAATAGTTTTAGACGCACCCGAGGGTACTCCTAGGTGACGAGGGACTGGTTCGAGATAGTGCTAATCTTGACGCAAGATAGGTGCACGGTTTCCACTGAATGTAATGTAGGCTCATAAATAGTTTTGGACGCACCTGATGGAACTCGTACGTGACGTGGGTCATGTGGAGTCTCGTTTTAGTCCATTTGGAGATAGTGTTAGTGTCAGTGCAAGATAGGTGCATGGTTTGCACTTAACATACAAAAGGCATAGAAATCGTTTTGGACGCACTTGATGGGACTCCTAGGTGATGAGGCTCAAGTGGAAGCTCGGTTTGGTCCGTTTGGAGATAGCTCTACTCTTGATGCAAGATTGGTGCACGGTTTGCGTCGAACATACCGAAGGCTCAGAAATAGTATTGGAGGCATCCGATGGAACTCCTAGGTGACGTGGGTCTTGTGGAATCTCGTTTGGATCTGTTTTGAGATAGTGTTAGGAGATAGTGCTAATCTTGACGCGAGATAGGTGCACGGTTTGCACTGAATGTACCATAGGCTCATAAATAGTTTTGGACGCACCTGATGGAACTCGTAAGTGACGTGGGTCATGTGGAGTCTCATTTTAGTCTGTTTGGAGATAGCGTTAGAGTCAGTGCAAGATAGGTGCACGGTTTGCACTGAACATACCATAGGTATAGAAATCGTATTGGACGCACTCGATGTGACTCCTAGGTGATGAGGCTCAAGTGGAAGCTCGGTTCGGTCCGTTTAGAGATAGTGCTACTCTTGATGCAAGATTGGTGCACGGTTTGCGTCGAACGTTCCGTAGCCTCAGAAATAATATTTGAGGAACCCGATGGAACACCTAGGCGACGTGGGTCATGTGGAATCTCATTTGGATCTGTTCTCAGACAGTGTTAGCGTCGATGCAAGATAGGTGCTCGGTTTGCCTCAAATGTACCATAGGCTCATAAATCATTTTAGACGCACCCGATGGTAGTCCTAGGTGACGAGGGTCTGGTGGAGCTCTGTTCGGTGCGTTTGGAGATAGTGCTAATCTTGACACAAGATAGGTGCTTGGTTTGAACTGAACGTACAATAGGCTCATAAATAGTTTTGGACACACCCGAAGGAACTCGTAAGTGACGTGGGTCGTGTGGAATTTCGTTTTTGTCCGTTTGGAGACGATGTTAGTGTCAGTGCAAGATGGGTGCACAATTTGCACCAAACGTACCATAGGCATAGAAATCGTTTTGGACGCACTCGATGGGACTCCTAGGTGATGAGGCTCAAGTGGAAGCTCGGTTTGGTCTGTTTTGAGATAGTGCTACTCTTGATGCACGATTGGTGCCGGTTTGCGTCGAACGTACCGTAGGCTCGAAAATAGCATTAGAGGAACCCGATGGAACTCCTAGGCGACGTGGGTCATGTGGAATCTCGTTTTGATCTGTTTTGAGACAGTGTTAGCGTCGGTGAAAGATAGGTGCTCGGTTTGCCTCAAACGTACCATAGGCTCATAAATCATTTTAGACACACCCGATGGTACTTCTAGGTGACGAGGGTCTGGTGGAGCTCTATTCGGTCCGTTTAAAGATAGTGCTAATCCCGATGCAAGATAGGTGCATGGTTTGCACTGAGCGTATCATATTCTCATAAATAGTTTTGGATGCACCCGATGGAACTCCTAAGTGACGTCGATCATGTGGAATCTCATTTTAGTCCGTTTGGAGACAGTGTCAGTGTTAGTGCAAGATAGGTGCACGGTTTGCAACGATTATACCATAGGCATAGAAATCGTTTTGCACATTCTCAATGGGACTCCTAGGTGACGAGGCTCAAGTGGAAGCTCGGTTCGGTCCATTTGGAGATAGTGCTACTCTTGATGCAAGATTGGTGCACGGTTGCGTCGAACATACCGTAGGCTCAGAAATAGTATTGGAGGCCCCCGATGGAACTCCTAGGTGACGTGAGTCATATGGAATCTCGTTTCGATCAGTTTTGAGACAGTGCTAGTGTCAGTGCAAGATAGGTGCTCGGTTTGCGTCAAATGGACCATAGGCTCATAAATTGTTTTAGAGACACTCGATGGTACTCCTACGTGACGAGGGTCCGGTGGAGCTCTGTTCGGTGCGTTTGGAGATAGTGCTAATCTTGACACAAGATAGGTGCATGGTTTCAACTGAACGTACCATAGGCACAAATAATTTTGGACGCACCCGATGGAACTCGTAAGTGACGTGGGTCGTGTGGAATTTCGTTTTACTCCATTTGGAGACAGTGTTAGTGTCAGTGCAAGACGGGTGCACGGTTTGCACCGAACATATCATAGGCATATATATCATTTTGGACGCACTCGATGGGACTTCTAGGTGACGAGGCTCAAGTGAACGCTCGCTTCGGTCTATTTGGAGAGTGCAACTCTTGATGCAAGATTGGTGCACGGTTTGCGTCAAACGTACCGTTGGCTTAGAAATAATATTGGAGGCACCCGATGGAACTCCTAGGTGATATGAGTCATGGAATCTCGTTTCAATCTGTTTTTGAGACAGTGTTAGCGTCGGTGTAAGATAGGTGCTCGGTTTGTGTCAAACGTACCATAGGCTCATAAATAGTTTTAGACGCACCCGAGGGTACTCCTAGGTGACGAGGGACTGGTTCGAGATAGTGCTAATCTTGACGCAAGATAGGTGCACGGTTTCCACTGAATGTAATGTAGGCTCATAAATAGTTTTGGACGCACCTGATGGAACTCGTACGTGACGTGGGTCATGTGGAGTCTCGTTTTAGTCCATTTGGAGATAGTGTTAGTGTCAGGGCAAGATAGGTGCATGGTTTGCATTTAACATACCAAAGGCATAGAAATCGTTTTGGACGCACTCGATGGGACTCCTAGGTGATGAGGCTCAAGTGGAAGCTCGGTTTGGTCCGTTTGGAGATAGCTCTACTCTTGATGCAAGATTGGTGCACGGTTTGCACCCGATGGAACTCCTAGGTGACATGGGTCTTGTGGAATCTCGTTGGATCTGTTTTGAGATAGTGTTAGGAGATAGTGCTAATCTTGACGCAAGATAGGTGCACGGTTTGCACTGAATGTACCATAGGCTCATAAATAGTTTTGGACGCACCTGATGGAACTCGTAAGTGACGTGGGTCATGTGGAGTCTCGTTTTAGTCTGTTTGGAGATAGTGTTAGAGTCAGTGCAAGATAGGTGCACGGTTTGCACTGAACATACCATAGGTATAGAAATCGTATTGGACGCACTCGATGTGACTCCTTGGTGATGAGGCTCAAGTGGAAGCTCGGTTAGGTCCGTTTGGAGATAGTGCTACTCTTGATGCAAGATTGGTGCACGGTTTGCGTCGAACGTACCGTAGCCTCAGAAATAGTATTTGAGGAACCCGATGGAACACCTAGGCGACGTGGGTCATGTGGAATCTCATTTGGATCTGTTCTCAGACAGTGTTAGCGTCGGTGCAAGATAGGTGCTCGGTTTGCCTCAAATGTACCATAGGCTCATAAATTGTTTTAGACGCACCCGATGGTAGTCCTAGGTGACGAGGGTCTGGTGGAGCTCTGTTCGGTGCGTTTGGAGATAGTGCTAATCTTGACATAAGATAGGTGCATGGTTTCAACTAAACGTACCATAGGCACAAATAGTTTTGGACGCACCCGATGGAACTCGTAAGTGACGTGGGTCGTGTGGAATTTCGTTTTACTCCATTTGGAGACGGTGTTAGTGTCAGTGCAAGACGGGTGCACGGTTTGCACCGAACATATCATTGGCATATATATCATTTTGGACGCACTCGATGGGACTCCTAGGTGACGAGGCTCAAGTGAACGCTCGCTTCAGTCTATTTGGAGATAGTGCAACTCTTGATGCAAGATTGGTGCACGGTTTGCGTCGAACGTACCGTTGGCTTAGAAATAATATTGGAGGCACCCGATGGAACTCCTAGCTGACATGAGTCATATGGAATCTCGTTTCAATCTGTTTTTGAGACAGTGTTAGCGTCGGTGTAAGATAGGTGCTCGGTTTGTGTCAAACGTACCATAGGCTCATAAATAGTTTTAGAGGCACCCGAGGGTACTCCTAGGTGACGAGGGATTGGTGGAGCTCAGTTCGGTCTGGTTCGAGATAGTGCTAATCTTTACGCAAGATAGGTGCACGGTTTGCACTGAATGTACTGTTGGCTCATAAATAGTTTTGGACGCACCTGATGGAACTCGTAAGTGACGTGGATCATGTGGAGTCTTGTTTTAGTCCATTTGGGGATAGTGTTAGTGTCAGTGCAAGATAGGTGCATGGTTTGCACTTAACATACCAAAGGCATAGAAATCGTTTTGGACGCACTCGATGGGACTCCTAGGTGATGAGGCTCAAGTGGAAGCTCGGTTTGGTCCGTTTGGAGATAGCTCTACTCTTGATGCAAGATTGGTGCACGGTTTGCGTCGAACATACCGAAGGCTCAGAAATAGTATTGGAGGCACCCGATGGAACTCCTAGGTGACGTGGGTCTTGTGGAATCTCGTTTGGATCTGTTTTGAGATAGTGTTAGGAGATAGTGCTAATCTTGACGCAAGATAGGTGCACGGTATGCACTGAATGTACCATAGGCTCATAAATAGTTTTGGACGCACCTGATGGAACTCGTAAGTGACGTGGGTCCGTGGAGTCTCGTTTTAGTCTGTTTGGAGATAGTGTTAGAGTCAGTGCAAGATAGGTGCACGGTTTGCACTGAACATACCATAGGTATAGAAATCGTATTGGACGCACTCGATGGGACTCCTAGGTGATAAAGCTCAAGTGGAAGCTCGGTTCGGTCCATTTGGAGATAGTGCTACTCTTGATGCAAGATTGGTGCACGGTTTGCGTCGAACGTATCGTAGCCTCAGAAATAGTATTTGAGGAACCCGATGGAACACCTAGGCGACGTGGGTCATGTGGAATCTCATTTTGATCTGTTCTCAGACAGTGTTAGCGTCGGTGCAAGATAGGTGCTCAGTTTGCCTCAAATGTACCATAGGCTCATAAATCGTTTTAGACGCACCCGATGGTAGTCCTTGGTGACGAGGGTCTGGTGGAGCTCTGTTCGGTGCGTTTGGAGATAGTGCTAATCTTGACACAAGATAGGTGCTTGGTTTGAACTGAATGTACAATAGGCTCATAAATAGTTTTGGACACACCCGAAGGAACTCGTAAGTGACGTGGGTCGTGTGGAATTTCGTTTTAGTCCGTTTGGAGACGATGTTAGTGTCAGTGCAAGATGGGTGCACAATTTGCACCAAACGTACCATAGGCATAGAAATCGTTTTGGACGCACTCGATGGGACTCCTAGGTGATGAGGCTCAAGTGGAAGCTCGGTTCGGTCTGTTTTGAGATAGTGCTACTCTTGATGCAAGATTGGTGCCGGTTTGCGTCGAACGTACCGTAGGCTCGAAAATAGCATTAGAGGAACCCGATGGAACTCCTAGGCGACGTGGGTCATGTGGAATCTCGTTTCGATCTGTTTTGAGACAGTGTTAGCTTCGGTGCAAGATAGTTGCTCGGTTTAACTCAAACGCACCATAGGCTCATAAATCATTTTAGACACACCCGATGGTACTTCTAGGTGACGAGGGTCTGGTGGAGCTCTGTTCGGTCCGTTTGAAGATTGTGCTAATCCCGACACAAGATAGGTGCATGGTTTGCACTGAGCGTATCATATTCTCATAAATAGTTTTGGATGCACCCGATGGAACTCCTAAGTGACGTCGGTCATGTGGAATCTCATTTTAGTCCGTTTGGAGACAGTGTCAGTGTTAGTGCAAGATAGGTGCACGGTTTGCACCGATTATACCATAGGCATAGAAATCGTTTTGCACGTTCTCGATGGGACTCCTAGGTGACGAGCTCAAGTGGAAGCTCGGTTCGGTCCATTTGGAGATAGTGCTACTCTTGATGCAAGATTGGTGCACGGTTTGCGTCGAACATACCGTAGGCTCAGAAATAGTATTGGAGGCCCCCGATGGAACTCCTAGGTGACGTGAGTCATACGGAATCTTGTTTCGATCAGTTTTGAGACAGTGCTAGTGTCAGTGCAAGATAGGTGCTCGGTTTGCGTCAAATGGACCATAGTCTCATAAATTGTTTTAGAGACACCCGATGGTACTCCTACGTGACGAGGGTCCGGTGGAGCTCTGTTCAGTGCGTTCGGAGATAGTGCTAATCTTGACACAAGAAAGGTGCATGGATTCAACTGATCGTACCATAGGCTCAAATAGTTTTGGATGCACCTGATGGAACTCGTAAGTGACGTGGGTCGTGTGGAATTTCGTTTTACTCCATTTGGAGACAGTGTTAGTGTCAGTGCAAGACGGGTGCACGGTTTGCACCGAACATATCATAGGCATATATATCATTTTGGACGCACTAGATGGGACTCCTAGGTGACGAGGCTCAAGTGAACGCTCGCTTCGGTCTATTTCGAGATAGTGCAACACTTGATGCAAGATTGGTGCACGGTTTGCGTCGAACGTACCGTTGGCTTAGAAATAATATTGGAGGCACCCGATGGAACTCCTAGGTGACATGAGTCATATGGAATCTCGTTTCAATCTGTTTTTGAGACAGTGTTAGCGTCGGTGTAAGATAGGTGCTCGGTTTGTGTCAAACGTACCATAGGCTCATAAATAGTTTTAGACGCACCCGAGGGTACTCCTAGGTGACGAGGGACTGGTGGAGCTCTGTTCGGTCTGGTTCGAGATAGTGCTAATCTTGACGCAAGATAGGTGCACGGTTTGCACTGAATGTAATGTAGGCTCATAAATAGTTTTGGACGCACCTGATGGAACTCGTATGTGACGAGGGTCATGTGGAGTCTCGTTTTAGTCCATTTGGAGATAGTGTTAGTGTCAGTGCAAGATAGGTGCATGGTTTGCACTTAACATACCAAAGGCATAGAAATCATTTTGGACGCACTCGATGGGACTCCTAGGTGATGAGGCTCTAGTGGAAGCTCGGTTTGATCCGTTTGGAGATAGCTCTACTCTTGATGCAAGATTGGTGCACGGTTTGCGTCGAACATACCGAAGGCTCAGAAATAGTATTGGAGGCACCCGATGGAACTCCTAGGTGACGTGGGTCTTGTGGAATCTCGTTTGGATCTGTTTTGAGATAGTGTTAGGAGATAGTGCTAATCTTGACGCAAGATAGGTGCACGGTTTGCACTGAATGTACCATAGGCTCATAAATAGTTTTGGACGCACCTGATGGAACTCGTAAGTGACGTGGGTCATGTGGAGTCTCATTTTAGTCTGTTTGGAGATAGTGTTAGAGTCAGTGCAAGATAGGTGCACGGTTTGCACTGAACATACCATAGGTATAGAAATCGTATTGGACGCACTCGATGTGACTCCTAGGTGATGAGGCTCAAGTGGAAGCTCGGTTCGGTCCGTTTGGAGATAGTGCTACTCTTGATGCAAGATTGGTGCACGGTTTGCGTCGAACGTACCGTAGCCTCAGAAATAATATTTGACGAACCCGATGGAACACCTAGGCGACGTGGGTCATGTGGAATATCATTTGGACTGTTCTCAGATAGTGTTAGCGTCGGTGCAAGATAGGTGCTCGGTTTGCCTCAAATGTACCATAGGCTCATAAATCGTTTTAGACGCACCTGATGGTAGTCCTAGGTGACGAGGGTCTGGTGGAGCTCTGTTCCGTGCGTTTGGAGATAGTGCTAATCTTGACACAAGATAAGTGCTTGGTTTGAACTGAACGTACAATAGGCTCATAAATAGTTTTGGACACACCCGAAGGAACTCGTAAGTGACGTGGGTCGTGTGGAATTTCGTTTTAGTCCGTTTGGATACGATGTTAGTGTCAGTGCAAGATGGGTGCACAATTTGCACCAAACGTACCATAGGCATAGAAATCGTTTTGGACGCACTCGATGGGACTCCTAGGTGATGAGGCTCAAGTGGAAGCTCGGTTTGGTCTGTTTTGAGATAGTGCTACTCTTGATGCAAGATTGGTGCCGGTTTGCGTCGAACGTACCGTAGGCTCGAAAATAGCATTAGAGGAACCCGATGGAACTCCTAGGCGACGTGGGTCATGTGGAATCTCGTTTCGATCTGTTTTGAGACAGTGTTAGCGTCGGTGCAAGATAGGTGCTCGGTTTGCCTCAAACGTACCATAGGCTCATAAATCATTTTAGACACACCCGATGGTACTTCTAGGTGACGAGGGTCTGGTGGAGCTCTGTTCGGTCCGTTTAAAGATAGTGCTAATCCCGATGCAAGATAGGTGCATGGTTTGCACTGAGCTTATCATATTCTCATAAATAGTTTTGGATGCACCCGATGGAACTCCTAAGTGACGTCGGTCATGTGGAATCTCATTTTAGTCCGTTTGGAGACAGTGTCAGTGTTAGTGCAAGATAGGTGCACGGTTTGCACCGATTATACCATAGGCATAGAAATCGTTTTGCACGTTCTCGTTGGGACTCCTAGGTGACGAGGCTCAAGTGGAAGCTCGGTTTGGTCCGTTTGGAGATAGTGCTACTCTTGATGCAAGATTGGTGCACGGTTTGCGTCGAACATACCGTAGGCTCAGAAATAGTATTGGAGGCCCCCGATGGAATTCCTAGGTGACGTGAGTCATATGGAATCTCGTTTCGATCAGTTTTGAGACAGTGCTAGTGTCAGTGCAAGATAGGTGCTCGGTTTGCGTCAAATGGACCATAGGCTCATAAATTGTTTTAGAGACACCCGATGGTACTCCTACGTGACGAGGGTCCGGTGGAGCTCTGTTCGGTGCGTTTGGAGATAGTGCTAATCTTGACACAAGATAGGTGCATGGTTTCAACTGAACGTACCATAGGCACAAATAGTTTTGGACGCACCCGATGGAACTCGTAAGTGACGTGGGTCGTGTGGAATTTCATTTTACTCCATTTGGAGACAGTGTTAGTGTCAGTGCAAGACGGGTGCACGGTTTACACCGAACATATCATAGGCATATATATCATTTTGGACGCACTCGATGGGACTTCTAGGTGACGAGGCTCAAGTGAACGCTCGCTTCGGTCTATTTGGAGAGTGCAACTCTTGATGCAAGATTGGTGCACGGTTTGCGTCGAACGTACCGTTGGCTTAGAAATAATATTGGAGGCACCCGATGGAACTCCTGGGTGATATGAGTCATGGAATCTCGTTTCAATCTGTTTTTGAGACAGTGTTACCGTCGGTGTAAGATAGGTGCTCGGTTTGTGTCAAACGTACCATAGGCTCATAAATAGTTTTAGACGCACCCGAGGGTACTCCTAGGTGACGAGGGACTGGTTCGAGATAGTGCTAATCTTGACGCAAGATAGGTGCACGGTTTGCACTAAATGTAATGTAGGCTCATAAATAGTTTTGGACGCACCTGATGGAACTCGTACGTGACGTGGGTCATGTGGAGTCTCGTTTTAGTCCATTTGGAGATAGTGTTAGTGTCAGTGCAAGATAGGTGCATGGTTTGCACTTAACATACCAAAGGCATAGAAATCGTTTTGGACGCACTCGATGGGACTCCTAGGTGATGAGGCTCAAGTGGAAGCTCGGTTTGGTCCGTTTGGAGATAGCTCTACTCTTGATGCAAGATTGGTGCACGGTTTGCGTCGAACATACCGAAGGCTCAGAAATAGTATTGGAGGCACCCGATGGAACTCCTAGGTGACGTGGGTCTTGTGGAATCTCGTTTGGATCTGTTTTGAGATAGTGTTAGGAGATAGTGCTAATCTTGACGCAAGATAGGTGCACGGTTTGCACTGAATGTACCATAGGCTCATAAATAGTTTTGGACGCACCTGATGGAACTCGTAAGTGACGTGGGTCATATGGAGTCTCGTTTTAGTCTGTTTGGAGATAGTGTTAGAGTCAGTGCAAGATAGGTGCATGGTTTGCACTGAACATACCATAGGTATAGAAATCGTATTGGACGCACTCGATGTGACTCCTAGGTGATGAGGCTCAAGTGGAAGCTCGGTTCGGTCCGTTTGGAGATAGTGCTACTCTTGATGCAAGATTGGTGCACGGTTTGCGTCGAACGTACCGTACCCTCAGAAATAGTATTTGAGGAACCCGATGGAACGCCTAGGCGACGTGGGTCATGTGGAATCTCATTTGGATCTGTTCTCAGACAGTGTTAGCGTCGGTGCAAGATAGGTGCTCGGTTTGCCTCAAATGTACCATAGGCTCATAAATCGTTTTAGACGCACCCGATGGTAGTCCTAGGTGACGAGGGTCTGGTGGAGCTCTGTTCGGTGCGTTTGGAGATAGTGCTAATCTTGACATAAGATAGGTGCATGGTTTCAACTGAACGTACCATAGGCACAAATAGTTTTGGACGCACCCGATGGAACTCGTAAGTGACGTGGGTCGTGTGCAATTTCGTTTTACTCCATTTGGAGACAGTGTTAGTGTCAGTGCAAGACGGGTGCACGGTTTGCACCGAACATATCATAGGCATATATATCATTTTGGACGCACTCGATGGGACTCCTAGGTGACGAGGCTCAAGTGAACGCTCGCTTCAGTCTATTTGGAGATAGTGCAACTCTTGATGCAAGATTGGTGCACGGTTTGCGTCGAACGTACCGTTGGCTTAGAAATAATATTGGAGGCACTCGATGGAACTCCTAGGTGACATGAGTCATATGGAATCTCGTTTCAATCTGTTTTTGAGTCAGTGTTAGCGTCGGTGTAAGATAGGTGCTCGGTTTGTGTCAAACGTACCATAGGCTCATAAATAGTTTTAGAGGCACCCGAGGGTACTCCTAGGTGACGAGGGATTGGTGGAGCTCTGTTCGGTCTGGTTCGAGATAGTGATAATCTTTACGCAAGATAGGTGCACGGTTTGCACTGAATGTACTGTAGGCTCATAAATAGTTTTGGACGCACCTGATGGAACTCGTAAGTGACGTGGGTCATGTGGAGTCTCGTTTTAGTCCATTTGGAGATAGTGTTAGTGTCAGTGCAAGATAGGTGCATGGTTTGCACTTAACATACCAAAGGCATAGAAATCGTTTTGGACGCACTCGATGGGACTCCTAGGTGATGAGGCTCAAGTGGAAGCTCGGTTCGGTCCGTTTGGAGATAGTGCTACTCTTGATGCAAGATTGGTGCACGGTTTGCGTCGAACGTATCGTAGCCTTAGAAATAATATTTGAGGAACCCGATGGAACACCTAGGCGACGTGGGTCATGTGGAATCTCATTTGGATCTGTTCTCAGACAGTGTTAGCGTCGGTGCAAGATAGGTGCTCGGTTTGCCTCAAATGTACCATAGGCTCATAAATCGTTTTAGACGCACCCGATGGTAGTCCTAGGTGACGAGGGTCTGGTGGAGCTCTGTTCGGTGCGTTTGGAGATAGTGCTAATCTTGACAAATTATAGGTGCTTGGTTTGAACTGAACGTACAATAGGCTCATAAATAGTTTTGGACACACCCGAAGGAAATCGTAAGTGACGTGGGTCGTGTGGAATTTCGTTTTAGTCCGTTTGGAGACGATGTTAGTGTCAGTGCAAGATGGGTGCACAATTTGCACCAAACGTACCATAGGCATAGAAATCGTTTTGGACTCACTCGATGGGACTCCTAGGTGATGAGGCTCAAGTGGAAGCTTGGTTTGGTCTGTTTTGAGATAGTGCTACTCTTGATGCAAGATTGGTGCCGGTTTGCGTCGAACGTACCGTAGGCTCGAAAATAGCATTAGAGGAACCCGATGGAACTCCTAGGCGACGTGGGTCATGTGGAATCTCGTTTCGATCTGTTTTGAGACAGTGTTAGCGTCGGTGCAAGATAGGTGCTCGGTTTGCCTCAAACGTACCATAGGCTCATAAATCATTTTAGACACACCCGATGGTACTTCTAGGTGACGAGGGTCTGGTGGAGCTCTGTTCGGTCCGTTTGAAGATAGTGCTAATCCCGATGCAAGATAGGTGCATGGTTTGCACTGAGCGTATCATATGCTCATAAATAGTTTTGGATGCACCCGATGGAACTCCTAAGTGACGTCAGTCATGTGGAATCTCATTTTAGTCCGTTTGAAGACAGTGTCAGTGTTAGTGCAAGATAGGTGCACGGTTTGCACCGATTATACCATAGGCATAGAAATCGTTTTGCACGTTCTCGATGGGACTCCTAGGTGACGAGGCTCAAGAGGAAGCTCGGTTCGGTCCGTTTGGAGATAGTGCTACTCTTGATGCAAGATTGGTGCACGGTTTGCGTCGAACATACCGTAGGCTTAGAAATAGTTTTGGAGGCCCCCGATGGAACTCCTAGGTGACGTGAGTCATATGGAATCTCGTTTCGATCAGTTTTGAGACAGTGCTAGTGTCAGTGCAAGATAGGTGCTCGGTTTGCGTCAAATGGACCATAGGCTCATAAATTGTTTTAGAGACACCCGATGGTACTCCTACGTGACGAGGGTCCGGTGGAGCTCTGTTCGGTGCGTTTGGAGATAGTGCTAATCTTGACACAAGATAGGTGCTTTGTTTGAACTGAACATACCACAGGCTCATAAATAGTTTTGGACACACCCGAAGGAACTCGTAAGTGACGTGGGTCGTGTGGAATTTCGTTTTACTCCATTTGGAGACAGTGTTAGTGTCAGTCCAAGACGGGTGCCCGGTTTGCACCGAACATATCGTAGGCATATATATCATTTTGCACGCACTCGATGGGACTTCTAGGTGACGATGCTCAAGTGAACGCTCGCTTCGGTCTATTTGGAGAGTGCTACTCTTGATGCAAGATTGGTGCACGATTTGCGTCGAACGTACCGTTGGCTTAGAAATAATATTGGAGGCACCCGATGGAACTCCTAGGTGATATGAGTCATGGAATCTCGTTTCAATCTGTTTTTGAGACAGTGTTAGCGTCGGTGTAAGATAGGTGCTCAGTTTGTGTCAAACGTACCATAGGCTCATAAAATAGTTTTAGACGCACCCGAGGGTACTCCTAGGTGACGAGGGACTGGTTCGATATAGTGCTAATCTTGACACAAGATAGGTGCATGGTTTCAACTGAACGTACCATAGGCACAAATAGTTTTGGACGCACCCGAAGGAACTCGTAAGTGACGTGGGTCGTGTGGAATTTCGTTTTACTCCATTTGGAGACAGTGTTAGTGTCAGTGCAAGACGAGTGCACGGTTTGCACCGAACATATCATAGGAATATATATATCATTTTGGACGCACTCGATGGGACTTCTAGGTGACGAGGCTCAAGTGAACGCTCGCTTCGGTCGTTTTGGAGAGTGCAACTCTTGATGCAAGATTGGTGCACGGTTTGCGTCGAACATACAATTGGCTTAGAAATAATATTCGAGGCACCCGATAGAACTCCTAGGTGATATGAGTCATGGAATCTCGTTTCAATCTGTTTTTGAGACAGTGTTAGCGTCGGTGTAAGATAGGTGCTCGGTTTGTGTCAAACGTACCATAGGCTCATAAATAGTTTTAGACGCACCCGAGGGTACTCCTAGGTGACGAGGGACTGGTTCGAGATAGTGCTAATCTTGACGCAAGATAGGTGCACGGTTTGCACTGAATGTACTGTAGGCTCATAAATAGTTTTGGACGCACCTGATGGAACTCGTAAGTGACGTGGGTCATGTGGAGTCTCGTTTTAGTCCATTTGGAGATAGTGTTAGTGTCAGTGCAAGATAGGTGCATGGTTTTCACTTAACATACCAAAGGCATAGAAATCGTTTTGGACGCACTCGATGGGACTCCTAGGTGATGAGGCTCAAGTGGAAGCTCGGTTTGGTCCATTTAGAGATAGCTCTACTCTTGATGCAAGATTGGTGCACGGTTTGCGTCGAACATACCGAAGGCTCAGAAATAGTATTGGAGGCACCCGATGGAACTCCTAGGTGACGTGGGTCTTGTGGAATCTCGTTTGGATCTGTTTTGAGATAGTGTTAGGAGATAGTGCTAATCTTGACGCAAGATAGGTGCACGGTTTGCACTGAATGTACCATAGGCTCATAAATAGTTTTGGACGCACCTGATGGAACTCGTAAGTGACGTGGGTCATGTGGAGTCTCGTTTTAGTCTGTTTGGAGATAGTGTTAGAGTCAGTGCAAGATAGGTGCACGGTTTGCACTGAACATACCATAGGTATAGAAATCATATTGGACGCACTCGATGTGACTCCTAGGTGATGAGGCTCAAGTGGAAGCTCGGTTCGGTCTATTTGGAGATAGTGCTACTCTTGATGCAAGATTGGTGCATGGTTTGCGTCGAACGTACCGTAGCCTCAGAAATAGTATTTGAGGAACCCGATGGAACACCTAGGCGACGTGGGTCATGTGGAATCTCATTTTGATCTGTTCTCAGATAGTGTTAGCGTCGGTGCAAGATAGGTGCTCGGTTTGCCTCAAATGTACCATTGGCTCATAAATCGTTTTAGACGCACCCGATGGTAGTCCTAGGTGACGAGGGTCTGGTGGAGCTCTGTTCGGTGCGTTTGGAGATAGTGCTAATCTTGGCACAAGATAGGTGCTTGGTTTGAACTGAACGTACAATAGGCTCATAAATAGTTTTGGACACACCCGAAGGAACACATAAGTGACGTGGGTCGTGTGGAATTTCGTTTTAGTCCGTTTGGAGACGATGTTAGTGTTAGTGCAAGATGGGTGCACAATTTGCACCAAACGTACCATAGGCATAGAAATCGTTTTGGACGCACTCGATGGGACTCCTAGGTGATGAGGCTCAAGTGGAAGCTCGGTTTGGTCTATTTTGAGATAGTGCTACTCTTGATGCAAGATTGGTGCCGGTTTGCGTCGAACGTACCGTAGGCTCAAAAATAGCATTAGAGGAACCCGATGGAACTCCTAGGCGACGTGGGTCATGTGGAATCTCGTTTCGATCTGTTTTGAGACAGTGTTAGCGTCGGTGCAAGATAGGTGCTCGGTTTGCCTCAAACGTACCATAGGCTCATAAATCATTTTAGACACACCCGATGGTACTTCTAGGTAACGAGGGTCTGGTGGAGCTCTGTTCGGTCCGTTTGAAGATAGTGCTAATCCCGACGCAAGATAGGTGCATGGTTTGCACTAAGCGTATCATATTCTCATAAATAGTTTTGGATGCACCCGATGGAACTCCTAAGTGACGTCGGTCATGTGGAATCTCATTTTAGTCCGTTTGGAGACAGTGTCAGTGTTAGTGCAAGATAGGTGCACGGTTTGCACCGATTATACCATAGGCATAGAAATCATTTTGCACGTTCTCGATGGGACTCCTAGGTGACGTGGCTCAAGTGGAAGCTCGGTTCGGTCCGTTTGGAGATAGTGCTACTCTTGATGCAAGATTGGTGCACGGTTTGCGTCGAACATACCGTAGGCTTAGAAATAGTATTGGAGGCCCCCGATGGAACTCCTAGGTGACGTGAGTCATATGGAATCTCGTTTCGATCAGTTTTGAGACAGTGCTAGTGTCAGTGCAAGATAGGTGCTCGGTTCGCGTCAAATGGACCATAGGCTCACAAATTGTTTTAGAGACACCTGATGGTACTCCTACGTGACGAGGGTCCGGTGGAGCTCTGTTCGGTGCGTTTGGAGATAGTGCTAATCTTGACACAAGATAGGTGCATGGTTTCAACTGAACGTACCATAGGCACAAATAGTTTTGGACGCACCCGAAGGAACTCGTAAGTGACGTGGGTCGTGTGGAATTTTGTTTTACTCCATTTGGAGACAGTGTTAGTGTCAGTGCAAGACGGGTGCACGGTTTACACCGAACATATCATAGGCATATATATATCATTTTGGACGCACTCGATGGGACTTCTAGGTGACGAGGCTCAAGTGAACGCTCGCTTCGGTCGATTTGGAGAGTGCAACTCTTGATGCAAGATTGGTGCACGGTTTGCGTCGAACATACAATTGGCTTAGAAATAATATTCGGGGCACCCGATGGAACTCCTAGGTGATATGAGTCATGGAATCTCGTTTCAATCTGTTTTTGAGACAGTGTTAGCGTCGGTGTAAGATAGGTGCTCGGTTTGTGTCAAACGTACCATAGGCTCATAAATAGTTTTAGATGCACCCGAGGGTACTCCTAGGTGACGAGGGACTGGTTCGAGATAGTGCTAATCTTGACGCAAGATAGGTGCACGGTTTGCACTGAATGTACTGTAGGCTCATAAATAGTTTTGGACGCACCTGATGGAACTCGTAAGTGACGTGGGTCATGTGGAGTCTCGTTTTAGTCCATTTGGAGATAGTGTTAGTGTCAGTGCAAGATAGGTGCATGGTTTTCACTTAACATACCAAAGGCATAGAAATCGTTTTGGACGCACTCGATGGGACTCCTAGGTGATGAGGCTCAAGTGGAAGCTCGGTTTGGTCCATTTAGAGATAGCTCTACTCTTGATGCAAGATTGGTGCACGGTTTGCGTCGAACATACCGAAGGCTCAGAAATAGTATTGGAGGCACCCGATGGAACTCCTAGGTGACGTGGGTCTTGTGGAATCTCGTTTGGATCTGTTTTGAGATAGTGTTAGGAGATAGTGCTAATCTTGACGCAAGATAGGTGCACGGTTTGCACTGAATGTACCATAGGCTCATAAATAGTTTTGGACGCACCTGATGGAACTCGTAAGTGACGTGGGTCATGTGGAGTCTCGTTTTAGTCTGTTTGGAGATAGTGTTAGAGTCAGTGCAAGATAGGTGCACGGTTTGCACTGAACATACCATAGGTATAGAAATCGTATTGGACGCACTCGATGTGACTCCTAGGTGATGAGGCTCAAGTGGAAGCTCGGTTCGGTCCGTTTGGAGATAGTGCTACTCTTGATGCAAGATTGGTGCATGGTTTGCGTCGAACGTACCGTAGCCTCAGAAATAGTATTTGAGGAACCCGATGGAACACCTAGGCGACGTGGGTCATGTGGAATCTCATTTTGATCTGTTCTCAGATAGTGTTAGCGTCGGTGCAAGATAGGTGCTCGGTTTGCCTCAAATGTACCATTGGCTCATAAATCGTTTTAGACGCACCCGATGGTAGTCCTAGGTGATGAGGGTCTGGTGGAGCTCTGTTCGGTGCGTTTGGAGATAGTGCTAATCTTGACACAAGATAGGTGCTTGGTTTGAACTGAACGTACAATAGGCTCATAAATAGTTTTGGACACACCCGAAGGAACACATAAGTGACGTGGGTCGTGTGGAATTTCGTTTTAGTCTGTTTGGAGACGATGTTAGTGTTAGTGCAAGATGGGTGCACAATTTGCACCAAACGTACCATAGGCATAGAAATCGTTTTGGACGCACTCGATGGGACTCCTAGGTGATGAGGCTCAAGTGGAAGCTCGGTTTGGTCTGTTTTGAGATAGTGCTACTCTTGATGCAAGATTGGTGCCGGTTTGCGTCGAACGTACCGTAGGCTCAAAAATAGCATTAGAGGAACCCGATGGAACTCCTAGGCGACGTGGGTCATGTGGAATCTCGTTTCGATCTGTTTTGAGACAGTGTTAGCGTCGGTGCAAGATAGGTGCTCGGTTTGCCTCAAACGTACCATAGGCTCATAAATCATTTTAGACACACCCGATGGTACTTCTAGGTAACGAGGGTTGGTGGAGCTCTGTTCGGTCCGTTTGAAGATAGTGCTAATCCCGACACAAGATAGGTGCATGGTTTGCATCCAAAACTATTTATGAGAATATGATACGTTCAGTTGAAACCATGCACCTATCTTGCGTTGGGATTAGCCCTATCTTCAAACAGATCGAACAGAGCTCCACTAGACCCTCGTCACCAAGAAGTACTATCGGGTGTGTCTAAAATGATTTATGAGCCTATGGTATGTTTGAGGCAAACCGAGCACCTATCTTGTACCGACGCTAACACTGTCTCAAAACAGATCGAAACGAGATTCCACATGACCCACGTCGCCTAGGAGTTCCATCGGGTTCCTCTAATGCTATTTTCGAGCCTACGGTACGTTCGACGCAAACCAGCACCAATCTTGCATCAAGAGTAGCACTATCTCGAAATAGACCGAACCGAGCTTCCACTTGAGCCTCATCACCTAGGAGTCCCATCGAGTGCGTCCAAAATGATTTCTATGCCTATGGTACGTTTGGTGCAAATTGTGCACCCATCTTGCACTGACACTAACATCGTCTCCAAACGGACTGAAACGAAATTCCACACGACCCACGTCACTTACGAGTTCCTTCGGGTGTGTCCAAAACTATTTATGAGCCTATGGTACGTTCAGTTCAAACCAAGCACCTATCTTGTGTCAAGATTAGCACTATCTCCAAACGCACCGAACAGAGCTCCACCAGACCCTCGTCACCTAGGACTACCATCGGGTGCGTCTAAAACGATTTATGAGCCTATGGTACGTTTGAGGCAAGCCTGATACATCCGGCCCAGGTGGGGTTGGCCGAGGCCCAATAAATTAAGGTTGCCCGGAGCCCAACAGTTCTTATGCACACCCACTCGAGGAAAGACCCAATGTTCCTAAAAGACTAGTCTGATAGGGAAAGGGTGGCTCTCTCTTTTTAATGTGGCTTCCTCCTCCCAAGCTAAGCAAGGTGGGGTTATTTAGAGGCTCACACGGTCGTCGCCCGACTACAACTTGGCCACTTGGCCTTTTTTGTTGCGTCTTTGCCAGCGGGTAATAGTGGAGGATGTCCTCATCATTCCCACCTTCTTAAATAAGGGCCCAGCTCTGATACCAAATGATACATCTGGCTCAGGTGGGGTTGGCCGAGGCCCAATAAATTATGGTTGCCCGGACCCCAATAGTTCTTATGCACACCCACTCGAGGAAAGGCCCAATGTCCCTAAAAGACTAGTCTGATAGGGAAAGAGTGGCTCTCTTTTTAAGGTGGCTTCCTCCTCCTAAGCTAAGCAAGGTGGGATTATTCAGAGGCTCACACGATCGCCGCCCGACTACAACTAGGCCACTTGGCCTTTTTTGTTGCGTCTTTACCAGCGGGTAATAGTGGAGGATGTCCTCATCAAAACCGAGCACCTATCTTGCACCGACGCTAACACTGTCTAAGAACAAATCAAAATGAGATTCCACATGACCCACGTCGCCTAGGTGTTCCATCGGGTTCCTTAAATACTATTTCTGAGGCTACGGTACGTTCGACGCAAACCGTACACCAATCTTGCATCAAGAGTAGCACTATCTCCAAACGGACCGAACCGAGCTTCCACTTGAGCCTCATCACCTAGGAGTCCCATCGAGTGCAAACATAGGCATAGATATCATTTTGGACGCACTCGATGGGACTCCTACGTGACGAGGCTCAAGTGAACGCTCTCTTCGGTCTATTTGGAGATAGTGCAACTGTTGATGCAAGATTGGTGCACGGTTTGCGTCGAACGTACCGTTGGCTTAGAAATAATATTAGAGGCACCCCGATGGAACTCCTAGGTTTCATGAGTCATATGGAATCTCGTTTCAATCTGTTTTTGAGACAGTGTTAGCGTCGGTGTAAGATAGGTGCTCGGTTTGTATCAAACGTACCATAGGCTCATAAATAGTTTTAGACGCACCCGAGGGTACTCCTAGGTGACGAGGGACTGGTGGAGCTCTGTTCGGTCTGGTTCGAGATAGTGCTAATCTTGACGCAAGATAGGTGCACGGTTTGCACTGTATGTACCGTAGGCTCATAAATAGTTTTGGACGCACCTGATGAAACTCGTAAGTGATGTGGGTCATGTGGAGTCTCGTTTTAGTCCATTTGGAGATAGTGTTAGTGTCAGTGCAAGATAGGTGCATGGTTTGCACTTAACATACCAAAGGCATAGAAATCATTTTGGACGCACTCGATGGGACTCCTAGGTGATGAGGCTCAAGTGGAAGCTCGGTTCGGTCCGTTTGGAGATAGCTCTACTCTTAATGCAAGATTGGTGTACGGTTTGCGTCGAACATACCAAAGGCTCAGAAATAGTATTGGAGGCACCCAATGGAACTCCTAGGTGACGTGGGTCTTGTGGAATCTCGTTTGGATCTGTTTTGAGATAGTGTTAGGAGATAGTGCTAATCTTGACGTAAGATAGGTGCACGGTTTGCACTGAATGTACCATAGGCTCATGAATAGTTTTAGACGCACCTGATGGAACTCGTAAGTGACGTGGGTCACGTGGAGTCTCGTTTTAGTCTGTTTGGAGATAGTGTTAGAGTCAGTGCAAGATAGGTGCACGGTTTGCACTGAACATACCATAGGTATAGAAATCGAATTGGACGCACTCAATGGGACTCCTAGGTGATGAGGCTCAAGTGGAAGCTCGGTTCGGTCCGTTTGGAGATAGTGCTACTCTTGATGCAAGATTGGTGCACGGTTTGCGTCGAACGTAGCGTAGCCTCAGAAATAGTATTTGAGGAACCCGATGGAACACCTAGGCGACGTGGGTCATGTGGAATCTCGTTTTGATCTGTTCTCAGATAGTGTTAGCGTCGGTGCAAGATAGGTGCTCGGTTTGCCTCAAACGTACCATAGGCTCATAAATCGTTTTAGACGCACCCGATGGTAGTCCTAGGTGACGAGGGTCTGGTGGAGCTCTGTTCGGTGCGTTTGGAGATAGGGCTAATCTTGACACAAGATAGGTGCTTGGTTTGAACTGAACGTACCATAGGCTCATAAATAGTTTTGGACACACCCAAAGGAACTCGTAAGTGACGTGGGTCATGTGGAATTTCGTTTTAGTCCGTTTGGAGACGATGTTAGTGTCAGTGCAAGATGGGTGCACAATTTGCACCAAACGTACCATAGGCATAGAAATCGTTTTAGACGCACTCGATGGGACTCCTAGGTGATGAGGCTCAAATGGAAGCTCGGTTCGGTCTGTTTCGAGATAGTGCTACTCTTGATGCAAGATTGGTTCTGGTTTGCGTCGAACATACCGTAGGCTCGAAAATAGCATTAGAGGAACCCGATGGAACTCCTAGGCGACGTGGGTCATGTGGAATCTCGTTTCGATCTGTTTTGAGACAGTGTTAGCGTCGGTGCAAGATAGGTGCTCGGTTTGCCTCAAACATACCATACGCTCATAAATCGTTTTAGACACACCCGATGGTACTTCTTGGTGACGAGGGTCTAGTGGAGCTCTGTTCGGTCCGTTTGAAGATATTGCTAATCCCAACGCAAGATAGGTGCATGGTTTCAACTGAACGTATCATATTCTCATAAATAGTTTTGGATGCACCCGATGGAACTCCTAAGTGATGTCGGTCATGTGGAATCTCATTTTAGTACGTTTGGAGACAGTGTCAGTGTTAGTGCAAGATAGGTGCACGATTTGCACCGATTATACCATAGGCATAGAAATCATTTTGCACGTTCTCGATAGGACTCCTAGGTGACGAGGCTCAAGTGAAAGCTCGGTTCGGTCCGTTTGGAGATAGTGCTACTCTTGATGTAAGATTGGTGCACAGTTTGCGTCGAACATACCATAGGCTCAGAAATAGTATTGGAGGCCCCCGATGGAACTCCTAGGTGACGTGAGTCATATGGAATCTCGTTTCGATCAGTTTTGAGACAGTGCTAGTGTAAGTGCAAGATAGGGGCTCGGTTTGCGTCAAATGGACCACAGGCTCATAAATTATTTTAGACAAACCCGATGGTACTCCTACGTGACGAGGGTCTGGTGGAGCTCTGTTCGGTGCGTTTGGAGATAGTGCTAATCTTGACACAAGATAGGTGCATGGTTTCAACTGAACGTACCATAGGCACAAATAGTTTTGGACGCACCCGATGGAACTCGTAAGTGACGTGGGTCGTGTGGAATTTCGTTTTACTCCATTTGGAGACAGTGTTAGTGTCAGTGCAAGACGGGTGCACGGTTTGCACCGAACATATCATAGTCATAGATATCATTTTGGACGCACTCGATGGGACTCCTAAGTGACGAGGCTCAAGTGAACACTCGCTTCGGTCTATTTGGAGATAGTGCAACTCTTGATGCAAGATTGGTTCACGGTTTGCGTCGAACGTACCGTTGGCTTAGAAATAATATTGGAGGCACCCGATGGAACTCCTAGGTGACGTGAGTCATATGGAATCTTGTTTCAATCTGTTTTTGAGACAGTGTTAGCGTCAGTGTAAGATAGGTGCTCGGTTTGTGTCAAACGTACCATAGGCTCATAAATAGTTTTAGACGCACCCGAGGGTACTCCTAGGTGACGAGGGACTGGTTCGAGATAGTGCTAATCTTGACGCAAGATAGGTGCACGGTTTGCACTGAATGTAATGTAGGCTCATAAATAGTTTTGGATGCACCTGATGGAACTCGTACGTGACGTGGGTCATGTGGAGTCTCGTTTTAGTCCATTTAGAGATAGTGTTAGTGTCAGTGCAAGATAGGTACATGGTTTGCACTTAACATACCAAAGGCATAGAAATCGTTTTGGACGCACTCGATGGGACTCCTAGGTGATGAGGCTCAAGTGGAAGCTCGGTTTGGTCCGTTTGGAGATAGCTCTACTCTTGATGCAAGATTGGTGCACGGTTTGCGTCGAACATACCGAAGGCTCAGAAATAGTATTGGAGGCACCCGATGGAACTCCTAGGTGACGTGGGTCTTGTGGAATCTCGTTTGGATCTGTTTTGAGATAGTGTTAGGAGATAGTGCTAATCTTGACGCAAGATAGGTGCACGGTTTGCACTGAATGTACCATTGGCTCATAAATAGTTTTGGACGCACCTGATGGAACTCGCAAGTTATGTGGGTCACGTGGAGTCTCGTTTTAGTCTGTTTGGAGATAGTGTTAGAGTTAGTGCAAGATAGGTGCACGGTTTGCACTGAACATAGCATAGGTATAGAGATCGTATTGGACGCACTCGATGGGACTCCTAGGTGATGAGGCTCAAGTGGAAGCTCGGTTCAGTCCATTTGGAGATAGTGCTACTCCTGATGCAAGATTGGTGCACGGTTTGCGTCGAACATACCGTAGCCTCAGAAATAGTATTTGAGGAACCCGATGGAACACCTAGGCGACGTGGGTCATGTGGAATCTCGTTTTGATCTATTCTCAGACAGTGTTAGCGTCGGTGCAAGATAGGTGCTCGGTTTGCCTCAAACATAATATAGGCTCATAAATCATTTTAGACGCACCCGATGGTAGTCCTAGGTGACGAGGGTCTGGTGGAGCTCTGTTCGGTGCGTTTGGAGATAGTGCTAATCTTGACACAAGATAGGTGCTTTGTTTGAACTGAACATACCATAGGCTCATAAATAGTTTTGGACACACCCGAAGGAACTCGTAAGTGACGTGGGTCATGTGGAATTTCGTTTCAATCCGTTTGGAGACGATGTTAGTGTCAGTGCAAGATGGGTGCACAATTTGCACCAAACGTACCATAGGCATAGAAATCGTTTTGGACGCACTCGATGGGACTCCTAGGTGACGAGGCTCAAGTGGAAGCTCGGTTCGGTCTGTTTCGAGATAGTGCTACTCTTGATGCAAGATTGGTTCTGGTTTGCGTCGAATGTACCGTAGGGTCGAAAATAGCATTAGAGGAACCCGATGGAACTCCTAGGCGACGTGGATCATGTGGAATCTCGTTTCGATCTGTTTTGAGATAGTGTTAGCGTCGGTGCAAGATAGGTGCTCGATTTGCCTCAAACATACCATAGGCTCATAAATCATTTTAGACACACCCGATGGTACTTCTTGGTGACGAGGGTCTAGTGGAGCTCTGTTCGGTCCGTTTGAAGATAGTGCTAATCCCAACGCAAGATAGGTGCATGGTTTCAACTGAACGTTTCATATGCTCATAAATAGTTTTGGATGCACCCGATGGAACTCCTAAGTGACGTCGGTCATGTGGAATCTTATTTTAGTATGTTTGGAGACAGTGTCAGTGTTAGTGCAAGATAGGTGCACGATTTGCACCGATTAAACCATAGGCATAGAAATCATTTTGCACGTTCTCGATAGGACTCCTAGGTGACGAGGCTCAAGTGGAAGCTCGGTTCGGTCTGTTTGGAGATAGTGCTACTCTTGATGCAAGATTGGTGCACGGTTTGCGTCGAACATACCGTAGGCTCAGAAATAGTATTGGAGGCCCCCGATGGAACTCCTAGGTGACGTGAGTCATATGGAATCTCGTTTCGATCAGTTTTGAGACAATGCTAGTGTCAGTGCAAGATAGGTGCTCAGTTTGCGTTAAATGGACCATAGGCTCATAAATTGTTTTAGAGACACCCGATGGTACTCCTACGTGACGAGGGTCCTGTGGAGCTCTATTCGGTGCGTTTGGAGATAGTGCTAGTCTTGACACAAGATAGGCGCATGGTTTCAACTGAACGTACCATAGGCACAAATAGTTTTGGACGCACCCGATGGAACTCGTAAGTGACGTGGGTCGTGTGGAATTTCGTTTTACTCCATTTAGAGACAGTGTTAGTGTCAGTGCAAGACGGGTGCACGGTTTGCACCGAACATATCATAGGCATATATATCATTTTGGACGCACTCGATGGGACTTCTAGGTGACGAGGCTCAAGTGAACGCTCGCTTCGGTCTATTTGGAGAGTGCAACTCTTGATGCAAGATTGGTGCACGGTTTGCGTCGAACATACCGTTGGCTTAGAAATAATATTGGAGGCACCCGATGGAACTCCTAGGTGACGTGAGTCATATGGAATCTCGTTTCAATCTGTTTTTGAGACAGTGTTAGCGTCGGTGTAAGATAGGTGCTCGGTTTCAAACGTACCATAGGCTCATAAATAGTTTTAGACGCACCCGAGGGTACTCCTAGGTGACGAGGGACTGGTGGAGCTCTGTTCGGTCTGGTTCGAGATAGTGCTAATCTTGACCCAAGATAGGTGCACGGTTTGCACTGAATGTACCGTAGGCTCATAAATAGTTTTGGACGCACCTGATGGAACTCGTAAGTGACGTGGGTCATGTGGAGTCTCGTTTTAGTCCATTTGGAGATAGTGTTAGTGTCAGTGCAAGATAGGTGCATGGTTTGCACTTAACATACCAAAGGCATAGAAATCGTTTTGGACGCACTCGATGGGACTCCTAGGTGCTGAGGCTCAAGTGGAAGCTCGGTTCGGTCCGTTTGGAGATAGTTCTACTCTTGATGCAAGATTGGTGCACGGTTTGCGTCGAACATACCGAAGGCTCAGAAATAGTATTGGAGGCACCCGATGGAACTCCTAGGTGACGTGGGTCATGTGGAATCTTGTTTCGATCTGTTTTTGAGATAGTGTTAGGAGATAGTGCTAATCTTGACGCAAGATAGTTGCCCGGTTTGCACTAAATGTACCATAGGCTCATAAATAGTTTTGGACGCACCTGATGGAACCCGTAAGTGATGTGGGTCACGTGGAGTCTCGTTTTAGTCTATTTGGAGATAGTGTTAGTGTAAGTGCAAGATAGGTGCACGGTTTGCACTGAACATACCATAGGTATAGAAATTATTTTGGACGCACTCGATGGGACTCCTAGGTGATGAGGCTCAAGTGGAAGCTCGGTTCGGTCCGTTTGGAGATAGTGCTACTCTTGATGCAAGATTGGTGCACGGTTTGCGTCGAACATACCGTAGGCTCAGAAATAGTATTGGAGGCCCCCGATGGAACTCCTAGGTGACGTGAGTCATATGGAATCTCGTTTCGATCAGTTTTGAGACAATGCTAGTGTCAGTGCAAGATAGGTGCTCGGTTTGCGTTAAATGGACCATAGGCTCATAAATTGTTTTAGAGACACCCGATGGTACTCCTACGTGACGAGGGTCCGGTGGAGCTCTATTCAGTGCGTTTGGAGATAGTGCTAATCTTGACACAAGATAGGCGCATGGTTTCAACTGAACGTACCATAGGCACAAATAGTTTTGGACGCACCCGATGGAACTCGTAAGTGACGTGGGTCGTGTGGAATTTCGTTTTACTCCATTTAGAGACAGTGTTAGTGTCAGTGCAAGACGGGTGCACGGTTTGCACCGAACATATCATAGGCATATATATCATTTTGGACGCACTCGATGGGACTTCTAGGTGACGAGGCTCAAGTGAACGCTCGCTTCGGTCTATTTGGAGAGTGCAACTCTTGATGCAAGATTGGTGCACGGTTTGTGTCGAACATACCGTTGGCTTAGAAATAATATTGTAGGCACCCGATGGAACTCCTAGGTGACGTGAGTCATATAGAATCTCGTTTCAATCTGTTTTTGAGACAGTGTTAGCGTCGGTGTAAGATAGGTGCTCGGTTTCAAACGTACCATAGGCTCATAAATAGTTTTAGACGCACCCGAGGGTACTCCTAGGTGACGAGGGACTGGTGGAGCTCTGTTCGGTCTGGTTCGAGATAGTGCTAATCTTGACCCAAGATAGGTGCACGGTTTGCACTGAATGTACCGTAGGCTCATAAATAGTTTTGGACGCACCTGATGGAACTCGTAAGTGACGTGGGTCATGTGGAGTCTCGTTTTAGTCCATTTGGAGATAGTGTTAGTGTCAGTGCAAGATAGGTGCATGGTTTGCACTTAACATACCAAAGGCATAGAAATCGTTTTGGACGCACTCGATGGGACTCCTAGGTGATGAGGCTCAAGTGGAAGCTCGGTTCGGTCCGTTTGGAGATAGTTCTACTCTTGATGCAAGATTGGTGCACGGTTTGCGTCGAACATACCGAAGGCTCAGAAATAGTATTGGAGGCACCCGATGGAACTCCTAGGTGACGTGGGTCATGTGGAATCTTGTTTCGATCTGTTTTTGAGATAGTGTTAGGAGATAGTGCTAATCTTGACACAAGATAGTTGCCCGGTTTGCACTAAATGTACCATAGGCTCATAAATAGTTTTGGACGCACCTGATGGAACCCGTAAGTGATGTGGGTCACGTGGAGTCTCGTTTTAGTCTATTTGGAGATAGTGTTAGTGTAAGTGCAAGATAGGTGCACGGTTTGCACTAAACATACCATAGGTATAGAAATTATTTTGGACGCACTCGATGGGACTCCTAGGTGATGAGGCTCAAGTGGAAGCTCGGTTCGGTCCGTTTGGAGATAGTGCTACTCTTGATGCAAGATTGGTGCACGGTTTGCGTCGAACATACCGTAGGCTCAGAAATAGTATTGGAGGCCCCCGATGGAACTCCTAGGTGACGTGAGTCATATGGAATCTCGTTTCGATCAGTTTTGAGACAATGCTAGTGTCAGTGCAAGATAGGTGCTCGGTTTGCGTTAAATGGACCATAGGCTCATAAATTGTTTTAGAGACACCCGATGGTACTCCTACGTGACGAGGGTCCGGTGGAGCTCTATTCAGTGCGTTTGGAGATAGTGCTAATCTTGACACAAGATAGGCGCATGGTTTCAACTGAACGTACCATAGGCACAAATAGTTTTGGACGCACCCGATGGAACTCGTAAGTGACGTGGGTCGTGTGGAATTTCGTTTTACTCCATTTAGAGACAGTGTTAGTGTCAGTGCAAGACGGGTGCACGGTTTGCACCGAACATATCATAGGCATATATATCATTTTGGACGCACTCGATGGGACTTCTAGGTGACGAGGCTCAAGTGAACGCTCGCTTCGGTCTATTTGGAGAGTGCAACTCTTGATGCAAGATTGGTGCACGGTTTGCGTCGAACATACCGTTGGCTTAGAAATAATATTGTAGGCACCCGATGGAACTCCTAGGTGACGTGAGTCATATGGAATCTCGTTTCAATCTGTTTTTGAGACAGTGTTAGCGTCGGTGTAAGATAGGTGCTCGGTTTCAAACATACCATAGGCTCATAAATAGTTTTAGACGCACCCGAGGGTACTCCTAGGTGACGAGGGACTGGTGGAGCTCTGTTCGGTCTGGTTCGAGATAGTGCTAATCTTGACCCAAGATAGGTGCACGGTTTGCACTGAATGTACCGTAGGCTCATAAATAGTTTTGGACGCACCTGATGGAACTCGTAAGTGACGTGGGTCATGTGGAGTCTCGTTTTAGTCCATTTGGAGATAGTGTTAGTGTCAGTGCAAGATAGGTGCATGGTTTGCACTTAACATACCAAAGGCATAGAAATCGTTTTGGACGCACTCGATGGGACTCCTAGGTGATGAGGCTCAAGTGGAAGCTCGGTTCGGTCCGTTTGGAGATAGTTCTACTCTTGATGCAAGATTGGTGCACGGTTTGCGTCGAACATACCGAAGGCTCAGAAATAGTATTGGAGGCACCCGATCGAACTCCTAGGTGACGTGGGTCATGTGGAATCTTGTTTCGATCTGTTTTTGAGATAGTGTTAGGAGATAGTGCTAATCTTGACGCAAGATAGTTGCCCGGTTTGCACTAAATGTACCATAGGCTCATAAATAGTTTTGGACGCACCTGATGGAACTCGTAAGTGATGTGGGTCACGTGGAGTCTCGTTTTTGTCTATTTGGAGATAGTGTTAGTGTAAGTGCAAGATAGGTGCACGGTTTGCACTGAACATACCATAGGTATAGAAATTGTTTTGGACGCACTCGATGGGACTCCTAGGTGATGAGGCTCAAGTGGAAGCCCGGTTCGGTCCGTTTGGAGATAGTGCTTCCCTTGATGCAAGATTGGTGCACGGTTTGCGTCGAACGTAACGTAGCCTCGGAAATAGTATTTGAGGAACCCGATGGAACACCTAGGCGACGTGGGTCATGTGGAATCTCGTTTTGATCTGTTCTGAGACAGTGTTAGCGTCGGTGCAAGATAGGTGCTCGGTTTGCCTCAAACGTACCATAGGCTCATAAATCGTTTTAGACGCACCCGATGATACTCCTAGGTGACGAGGGTCTAGTGGAGCTCTGTTTGGTGTGTTTGGAGATAGTGCTAATCTTGACACAAGATAGGTGCTTGGTTTGAACTGAACGTACCATAGGCTCATAACTAGTTTTGGACACACCCGAAGGAACTCGTAAGTGACGTGGGTCGTGTGGAATTTCGTTTTTGTCCGTTTGGAGACGATGTTAGTGTCAGTGCAAGATGGGTGCACAGTTTGCACCAAATGTACCATAGGCATAGAAATCGTTTTGGACGCACTCAATGGGACTCCTAGGTGATGAGGCTCAAGTGGAAGCTCGGTTCGGTCTGTTTTGATATAATGCTACTCTTGATGCAAGATTGGTGCTGGTTTGCGTCGAACGTACCACAGGCTAAAAAATAGCATTAGAGAAACCCGATTGAACTCCTAGGCGACGTGGGTCATGTGGAATCTCGTTTCGATCTATTTTGAGACAGTGATAGCGTTGGTGCAAGATAGGTGCTCGGTTTGCCTCAAACGTACCATAGGCTCATAAATCGTTTTAGACACATCCGATGGTACTTCTAGGTGACATGGGTCTGGTAGAGCTCTGTTCGGTCCGTTTGAAGATAGTGCTAATCCCGACGCAAGATAGGTGCATGGTTTGCATTGAACGTATCATATTCTCATAAATAGTTATGGATGCACCCGATGGAACTCCTAAGTGACGTCGGTCGTGTGGAATCTCATTTTAGTCCGTTTGGAGACAGTGTTAGTGCAAGATAGGATGCACCCGATCAAAGTCGTAAGTGACAAGGGTCGTGTGGAATCTTGTTTTAGTCCGTTTGGATATAGTGTTAGCGTCAGTGCAGAGATAGGTGCACGGTTTGCACCGAACATACCATAGGCATGAAATCGTTTTTGACGCACTCGATGGGACTCCTAGGTGACGAGGCTCAAGTGGAAGCTCGGTTTGGTCCGTTTGGAGATAGTGCTACTCTTGATGCAAGATTGGTGCACGGCTTGCGTCGAACATACCGTAGGCTGAGAAATAGTGTTGGAGGCCCCCGATGGAACTCCTAGGTGACGTGAGACATATGGAATCTCGTTTCGATCAGTTTTGAGACAGTGCTAGTGTCAGTGCAAGATAGGTGCTCGGTTTGCGTCAAATGGACCATAGGCTCATAAATTGTTTTAGACACACCCGATGGTACTCCTATGTGACAAGGGTCCAGTGGAGCTCTGTTCGGAGCGTTAGGAGATAGTGCTAATCTTGACACAAGATAGGTGCATGGTTTCAACTGAACGTACTATAGGCACAAATAGTTTTGGACGCACCCGATGGAACTCGTAAGTGACGTGGGTCATGTGGAATTTCGTTTTAGTCCATTCGGACACAGTGTTAGTGTCAGTGCAAGATGGGTGCACAGTTTGCACCGAACATACCATATGCATAGAAATCATTTTGGACGCACTCGATGGGACTCCTAGGTGACGAGGCTCAAGTGAACGCTCACTTCGGTCCATTTGGAGATAGTGCAACTCTTGATGCAAGATTGGTGCACGGTTTGCGTCGAACCTACCGTTGGCTTAGAAATAATATTGGAGGCACCCGATGGAACTCCTAGGTGACGTGAGTAATGTGGAATCTCATTTCAATCTATTTTGAGACACTGTTAGCGTCGGTGTAAGATAGGTGCTCGGTTTGTGTCAAACGTACCATAGGCTCATAAATAGTTTTAGACGCACCCAAGGGTACTCCTAGGTGACGAGGGTCTGGTGGAGCTCTGTTCGGTCTGGTTCGAGATAGTACTAATCTTGACTTGCGATAGGGGCACGGTTTGCACTGAATGTACTGTAGGCTCATAAATAGTTTTGGACGCACCTGATGGAACTCGTAAGTGACGTGGGTCATGTGGAGTCTCGTTTTAGTCCGTTTAGAGATAGTGTTAGTGTCAGTGCAAGATAGGTGCATGGTTTGCACTTAACATACCAAAGGCATATAAATCGTTTTGGACGCCTCGATGGGACTCCTAGGTGATAAGGCTCAAGTGGAAGCTCGGTTCGGTCCGTTTGGAGATAGTTCTACTCTTGATGCAAGATTGGTGCACAGATTGCGTTGAATGTACCGTAGGCTCAGAAATAGTATTGGAGGCACCCGATGGAACTAGGTGACGTGGGTCATGTGGAATCTCGTTTCAATCTGTTTTGAGATAGTGTTAGAAGATAGTGCTAATCTTGATGCAAGATAGGTGCACGATTTGCACTGAATGTACCATAGGCTCATAAATAGTTTTGGACGCACCTGATGGAACTCGTAAGTGACATGGGTCATGTGGAGTCTCGTTTTAGTCTGTTTGGAGATAGTGTTAGCGTAAGTGCAAGATAGGTGCACGGTTTGCACTGAACATACCATAGGTATAGAAATCGTTTTGGACGCACTCGATGGGACTCCTAGGTGATGAGGCTCAAGTGGAAGCTCAGTTTGGTCCGTTTGGAAATAGTGCTACCCTTGATGCAAGATTGGTGTATGGTTTGCGTCGAACGTACAATAGGCTCGGAAATAGTATTGGAGGCACCCGTTGGAACTCCTAGGTGACATGGGTCATGTGGAATCTCATTTTGATCTATGTTTGAGACAGTGTTAGGAGATAGTGCTAATCTTGACGCAAGATAGGTGCACGGTTTGCACTGAATGTACCATAGGCTCATAAATAGTTTTGGACGCACCCGATGGAACTCATAAGTGACGGGGGTCGTGTGGATTCTCGTTTTAGTCCGTTTGGAGACAGTGTTAGCGTCAGTGCAGAAATAGGTGTGATGAGGACATCATTGGCTCAAAGATGACCATGCCAACCACTTCTATACCAAAGGTGCAACCATTCTATATGAGGCTTATCATTGATGCATTTGATGAATTGATGCTGCACCATGATATGTGTTCATTCTCATTTTTAGAATTACTTACATGGATCAAGGGAAGGTTTGATTGCATATGGAAAGCATGGAAGGTTAATGAAGTTGATTGGGGACCAAATCCAAGTATTCCTAACGTCCTCCGCTAGGCCACCACGTCACTTTGGTTCCAAGGACAGAAAGAGTCCAAGTCCAACACGTTTTGGAAGTTGAATTCGGACTGTAAAATAGTCTCAAATTGTGATGGTCACCATGACTTCATACTGACTCCGATTGGGACGTTATAGCACTTTTTAGAAAGCTTATCAAGTCTATTTTCCAATGGATCTGGACTCATGGCTATATCTTATCCGATGCTTCCACAATCATCGTTTCGACGCCGGGACCTTTTCTGCCTTTGGTGCTGCGTCACCCTATTTTGGGCCGATGGTCCATGTATCAATTTGGGTCCATTAAGGACGTGTCCTAGGGTTGGAGAACGACCCCAACACCCCCTGGTCGTTCCCCTAGGTATTAATAAGGATTAGAGCCGCCACAAACAGATTGGGTTTTGTTTTGTTGAAACTTTAGCCATTGCTACTTCCTTGTAGACGCATGTGTTGACTAGACTATCCGTTCTACTTGATTCAGAACCCCAACTTTATGAGTTCAGATTGGTTTTTCATCTCCATATTTGCAATTGAGTTGCTTGTTCTACTTGTTCTTGCTTGTTCCTCGATTGCTTGCAGGAATTACCCTAGTGGTTTGGTTGATCGTGCTCCAAAAGATCATGAAAGCTGTTGGAGGTGGTGTATCGGTTGCTAAGGCGCAGCTTGGAAGGCTGTAGTCGGGCCGTGAACGTCATCTCCATTCCTAAATCGAGTTTCTCATGCTTCTCATCGAAAGATCGACCATAAACCCTTGTGGGTTCATATCAGTTGGTAATCAGAGCAAGGTTTATCAGTGAGAGACTTCCAATTCTTCACTGTTTTAATTTTTCTATAGTCCAGAAAAGCCAAAAAAATAGTAGATTAGTTTACCCGCACTCCTATAAACCCTTTGAGCCTTTGCTAGCACTGCTTAGTTAGGGCTTGTTGAGTTTTTGGTTGCATCGGTTGTGTCAAGTTGCTGGTCTTAGTGTCTATTCCTTTAGAGTTTTGAGTTCTATCACGTTTTGGTCACCATGAGATCCACCATCACCATATACATCGTTGCTGCGTTTCTGCCACCATGGATCCATATGATGTCCGATTTGGGAGTTTAAATACAATCTGGAAACTTAAAGTTGTCTTCTTTCCAACGGATCTGACCTTGCAGCAAAATTCAATCTGAGCACTCCACAATCATCTTAGAGATTTCCGCATCTGCGGTATTAACAAGAGTTGTTAAATCTGACTTCGAAGAGGCTGTGTGCAATAGCCTTATTGTTTGGGTTGTTATAGTACCAAATAAAACATTTAGGCCTCTGCAAAAAAAAACAAAAAGAAAGAAAAAGAAGAAGAAAAAGACAAGAGAAGGAGAAGAAACAAGGGGCTGAATCTGTTGTTTTCTTCATGCTGTGCTAGTTGTTCTTTTTCAGTGACTACCTTTGTGTCTAGACTCACGTCTCTAGCATGGTTTAGCCTAGAACCAGCACAGTACCTCCATTGAACGATTATTCAGCTTGCTTTTGTGACTAACGTGGTGCTCGTACTTCCTTGCTTTAGCCCACCTATAGCTCCACATATTTCGACTACAGCTTGATAAGTGTTGTTGTTGCGGCACCGATACACTTCACTCCACGGTTATAGACTTGTTGGTTGCCATCACCTCCTATTTGGTTTGGTAAGAACTTGTAAGGGCTTGTTTTAACAAGTTGAGTTTGAGAGAGTTACAACCGACACATCCTAGTAGTTGATAGGAGGATACATATTATTTTTGTGTTTCTTGTTTTCTACTAATCATGGCAGGTGATATGGAGATTTTTGAGCTGTTGAAACTAGACCCTCATATTCAGGATGTCATTCAACACTTGCCGTTATATGATGGTAAGTTTGATCCTCAAGCTTACATTGATTGGGAGTTAAAAGTAGACAACGAATTTGATGAGCATGACCTGTCCGAGAAACAAAAGATTTGTATTGCCTCTAATATTTTGATTGAAAATGCTTTGCTAGAATGGAAACACATTTGTAGGCACAACAAAGTTCCAGAATCTTGGAACGACTTCAAATTTCTTTTTAGAGATGCATTCGTTCCTGCATATTATGTTGATTATTTGCTTGCAAAATTAGACAACTTGAAGCAGGGTAGTAAGACTATGAAACAATACTACCATAATTTTAAGATTTGTATCATGTTTAGTGGATTGGATGAATGCATGGAAGATGTTATGAGTAGATTCATGAGAGGGCTCAATTCTAAAATTCGAACCTTGTTAATTAGCAAATCATATTGCCATATTGGTCAATTGTTTTGTCTGGCTCTCAATGCTGAAAAAGAGATTCTATTATCTGTGAATACTTGCCAGAATGATGTGACCCATAATGTCCAAAATTTGTCCACTCTGCATGCTAATGAAGAGCAACAAATAGTGGAACCCACTACTGATTTTCCTTTGTCACAAAATGAATTACTCGCTATTCCTTGTGATAAAGAGGAGTTGTGTGCTGATGATTCTTTTACTCCTATGCCACAAGTAGCGAATAAGTGTGATACTTTTGGTTTGGAACCATACAAATGTGCTGAAGATAAGCTTTTTCATCCTATTACATGTGCACAAGATGAACTGACTTTATTGTCCTCTTTAAATACTTTGGGTTATATTGAATTTGATATTCTGTGTAATCTAAATTGTCTAAAAGAGAAACTTAAATTTGATTCTGGTTTGCCGAGTTTTAATCATTGTTCGCTTCATGCAATTGGCAAATATGACAGCAAAGGAGAATATTTGGTGCATAAAGTTTATATTTGTTCTAATCTGAAATATCCTTTTGGGCCACAATACCATGATCAAATTGAGGGTTGCACTAACACTAATGATGTCTTGCAAAGTTTTTCTAGTTTTCCCCATATGCAACAGGATAAATATCAAGAAGGGGAGCACAGTTCACTTTTACATACAACACATACTCCAACAAAGATCAAACCTAGGACGGTTTGCTGTCAAGAAGGGGAGAATGATGAGGACATCATTGGCTCAAAGATGACCATGCCAACCACTTATATACCAAAGGTGCAACCATTCTATATGAGGCTTATCATTGATGCATTTGATGAATTGATGCTGCACCATGATGTAGATTGGGTTTGATGCCGCCACAAATAGATTGGGTTTTGTTTTATTGAAAGTTTAGCCATTGCTACTTCCTTGTAGACGCGTGTGTTGACTAGGCCATCCGTTCTACTTGATTCAGAACCCCAACTTTGTGAGTTCAGATTGGTTTTTCATCTCCATATTTGCAATTGAGTTGCTTGTTCTACTTGTTCTTGCTTGTTCCTCGATTGCTTGCAGGAATTACCCTAGTGGTTTGGTTGATCATGCTCCACAAGATCACGACAGCTGTTGGAGATGGTGTATCGGTTGCTAAGGCGCAGCTTGGAAGGCTGTAGTCGGGCCGTGAACGTCGTCTCCATCCCCAAATCGAGTTTCTCACGCTTCTCATCGAAAGATCGACCAGAAACCCT
Organism: Saccharum hybrid cultivar R570; assembly: GCA_038087645.1. Classification (NCBI taxonomy): domain Eukaryota; kingdom Viridiplantae; phylum Streptophyta; class Magnoliopsida; order Poales; family Poaceae; genus Saccharum; species Saccharum hybrid cultivar. Next base: position 1,851,450 of record JAQSUU010000227.1, read on the forward strand.
TGTGGGTTCATATCAAGGTGCATGGGTTGCACTAAACATACTATAGGCATAGAAATCATTTTGGACGCACTCGATGGGACTCCTAGGTGACGAGGCTCAAGTGGAAACTCGGTTCGGTCCATTTGGAAATAGTGCTACTCTTTATGGAAGATTGGTGCACGGTTTGCGTCAAACGTATCGTAGGCTTGGAAATAGTATTGGAGGCAACTGATGGAACTCCTAGGTGACGTGAGTCATATGAAATCTCCTTTCGATCAGTTTTGAGACAGTGCTAGTGTAAGTGCAAGATAGGTGCTCGGTTGGCATCAAGTGGACCATAGGCTCATAAATTGTTTTAGACACACCTGATGGTACTCCTACGTGACGAGGGTCTGGTGGAGCTTTGTTCGGTGCTTTTGGAGATAGTGCTAATCTTGAAGCAAGATAGGTGCATGGTTTCAACTAAACGTACCATAGGCACAAATAGTTTCGGATGCGCTCGATGGAACTCGTAAGTGACGTGGGTCGTGTGGAATTTCATTTTAGTCCATTTGGAGACAGTGTTAGTGTTAGTCCAAGATGGGTGCACGGTTTGCACCGAACATACCATAAGAATAGAAATCATTTTGGACGCACTCAATGGGACTCCTAGGTGATGAGGCTCAAGTGAACGCTCGCTTCGGTCCATTTGGAGATAGTGCAACTCTTGATGCAAGATTGGAGCACGGTTTGCGTCGAACATACCATTGGCTTGAAAATAGTATTGGAGGCACCCGATGGAACTCCTAGGTGACGTGAGTCATATGGAATCTCGTTTCAATCCGTTTTTGAGACAGTGTTAGCGTCGGTGTAAGATAGGTGCTCGGTTTGTGTCAAACATACCATAGGCTCATAAATAGTTTTAGACGTACCCGAGGGTACTCCTAGGTGACGAGGGTCTGGTGGAAGCTCAGTTCGGTCTGGTTCGGGATAGTGCTAATCTTGACGCAAGATTGGTGCACGGTTTGCACTGAATGTACCGTAGGCTCATAAATAGTTTTGGACGCACCTGATGGAACTCGTAAGTGATGTGGGTCATGTGGAGTCTCGTTTTAGTACGCTCGGAGATAGTGTTAGTGTCAGTGCAAGATAGGTGCATGGTTTGCACTTAACATACCATGGGCACAGAAATCATTTTGGATGCACTCGATGGGACTCCTAGGTGATGAGGCTCAAGTGGAAGCTCAGTTCGGTCCGTTTGGAAATAGTGCTACTCTTGATGCAAGATTGATGCACGGTTTGCGTCGAACTTATAGTAGGCTTGGAAATAGTATTGGAGGCCCCCGATGGAACTCCTAGGTGACGTGGGTCATGTGGAATCTCATTTCGATCTATTTTGAGATAGTGTTAGGAGATAGTGTTAATCTTGACGCAAGATAGGCGTGGGTTTGCACTGAAATGTACCATAGGCTCATAAATAGTTTTGGACACACCCGATGGAACTCGTTAGTGATGGGGGTCGTGTGGAATCTCGTTTTAGTCCGTTTGGATATAGTGTTCGCGTCAGTGCAGAAATAGGTGCATGGGTTGCACCAAACATACCATAGGCATAGAAATCATTTTGGATGCACTCGATGGGACTCCTAGGTGACGAGGCTCAAGTGGAAACTTGGTTTGGTCCATTTGGAAATAGTGCTACTCTTTATGCAAGATTGGTGCCCGGTTTGCGTCGAACATATAGTAGGCTTGGAAATAGTATTGGAGGCAACTGATGGAACTCCTAGGTGACGTGAGTCATATGGAATCTCGTTTCAATCTGTTTTGAGACAGTGTTTGCATCGGTGTAAGATAGGTGTTCGGTTTGCGTCAAATGTACCATAGGCTCATAAATAGTTTTAGACGCACCCGATGGTACTCCAAGGTGACGAGGGTTTGGTGGAGCTCTATTCGGTCTGGTTCGAGATAGTGCTAATCTTGACGCAAGATAGGTGCATGGTTTGCACTAAATGTACCATAGGCTCAAAAATAGTTTTGGACGCACCTGATGGAACTCGTAAGTGACGTGAGTCATGTGGAGTCTCATTTTTGTCCGTTTGGAGATAGTGTTAGAGTTAGTGCAAGATAGGTGCACAGTTTGCACTAAACATACCATAGGTGATGAGGCTCAAGGCTTGGTTCGGTCTGTTTGGAGATAGTGCTACTCTTGATGCAAGATTGGTGCACGGTTTGTGTTGAACGTACCGTAGGCTCAAAAATAGTATTGGAGGCACCCGATGAAACTCCTAGGTGATGTGGGTCATGTGGAATCTCGTTTTGATCTGTTTTCAGACAGTGATAGGAGATAGTGCTAATCTTGATGCAAGATAGGTGCACGGTTTGCACTAAATGTACCATAGGCTCATAAATAGTGTTGGACGCACCCGATCGAAGTTGTAAGTGACGGGGGTCGTGTGGAATCTTGTTTTAGTCCGTTTGGATATAGTGTTAGCGTCAGTGTAGAGATAGGTGCATGGGTTGCACCGAACATACCATAGGCATGAAATCGTTTTGGATGCACTTGATGGGACTCCTAGGTGACGAGGCTCAAGTGGAAGCTCGCTTCGGTCTGTTTGGAGATAGTGCTACTCTTGATGCAAGATTGGTGCACGGTTTGCGTCGAACGTACCGTAGACTCAGAAATAGTATTGGAGGCCCCCGATGGAACTCCTAGGTGACGTGAGTCATGTGGAATCTCATTTCGATCAGTTTTGAGACATTGCTAGCATCAGTGCAAGATAGGTGCTCGGTTTGCACTTAACATACCATAGGCATAGAAATCATTTTGGACGCACTCGATGGGACTTCTAGCTGATGAGGCTCAAGTGGAAGCTCGGTTCAGTCCGTTAGGAGACAGTGCTACTCTTGATGCAAGATTGGTGCACAGTTTGCGTCGAACGTTCCATAGGCTCGGAAATAGTATTGGAGGCACCCGATGAAACTCCTAGGTGACGTCGGTCCTGTGGAATCTCGTTTCAATCTGTTTTGAGACAGTGTTAGGAGATAGTGCTAATCTTGACGCAAGATAGGTGCACGGTTTGCACTGAATGTGCCATGGGCTCATAAATAGTTTTAGACGCACCTGATGGAACTCGTAAGTGACGAGGGTCGTGTGGAAACTCATTTTAGTTTTTTCGAAGATAGTGTTAGAGTCAATGCAAAGATAGGTGTATGGGTTGCACCGAACATACCATAGGCAGAGAAATTGTTTTGGACACACTCGATGGGACTCCTAGGTGACGAGGCTCAAGTGGAAGCTTGGTTTAGTCCATTTGGATAGAGTGCTACTCTTGATGCAAGTTTGGTGTATGGTTTGTGTTGAACTTACCGTTGGCTCAGAAATAGTGTTGGAGGAACTCGATGGAACTCATAGGTGATGTGGGTCATGTGGAATCTCGTTTCGATCTGTTTTGAGACTCTTAGCGTCGGTGCAAGATAGGTGCTCAGTTTGCCTCAAACGTACCATAGGCTCATAAATCATTTTAGACTTACCCGATGATACTCCTAGGTGACGAGGGTAAGGTGGAGCTCTGTTCGGTCCGTTTAGAGATAGTGCTGATCTTGAAACAATATAGGTGTATGGTTAGCACTAAACGTATCATAGGCTCATAAAATAGTTTTGGACGCACCCAATGGAACTCCTAAGTGACGTGGGTCATGTTGAATCTTGTTTTAGTCCGTTTGGATACAGTGTTAGTGTCAGTTGAAGATAGGTGCACGGTTTGCACCGAACAAACCATAGGCATAGAAATCGTTTTGGACGCACTCGATGGGACTCCTAGGTGACGAGGCTCAAGTGGAAGCTTGGTTCGGTCCGTTTGGAGATAGTGCTACTCTTGATGCAAGATTGGTGCATGGTTTGCATCGAACGTACCGTAGACTCAAAAATTGTATTGGAGGAACCCGATGGAACTCTGAGGTGACGTGGTCATGTGGAATCTCGTTTCGATCTGTTTTGGGATATTGTTAGCGTCGGTGCAAGATAGGTGCTCAATTTGTGTCAAACGTACCATAGGCTCATAAATCTTTTTAGACACACCCGATGGAACTCCTAGGTGATGAGGGTCTGGTGGACAGCTGTTCGGTCTGTTTGGAGATAGTACTAATCTTGACACAAGACAGGTGCATGGTTTGAACTGAACGTACCATAGGCTCATAAATAGTTTTGGACGCACCCGATGGAACTCGCAAGTGACGTGGGTCGTGTGGAATTTCATTTTAGTTCATTTGGAGATAGTGTTAGTGTAAGTGCAAGATAGGTGCACGGTATGCACCGAACATACCATAGGCATAGAAATCATTTTGGACACACTCGATGGGACTCCTAGGTGACGAGGCTCAAGTGGAAGCTCACTTCGGTCCATTTGGAGATAGTGCAACACTTGATGCAAGATTGGTGCACGGTTTGCATCGAACGTACCGTAGGCTCGGAAATAGTATTGGAGGCACCCGATGGAACTCCTAGGTTATGTGAGTCATGTGGAATCTTGTTTCAATATGTTTTGAGATAGTATTAGCGTCGGTGTAAGATAGGTGCTCAGTTTGGGTCAAACGTACCATCGGCTCATAAATAGTTTTAGACGCACCTGATGGTACTCCTAGGTGGCGAGGGTATGGTGGAGCTCTGTTCCGTCCGGTTCAAGATAGTGCTAATCTTGACGCAAGATAGGTGCACGGTTTGCGCTGAACGTACCATAGGCTCATAAATAGTTTCGACGCACCTGATCGAACTCGTAAGTGATGGGGGTCATGTGGAATCTCATTTTAGTTTGTTTGGAGACAGTGTTAGTGTGAGTGCAAGATAGGTGCATGGTTTCCACTGAACATACCATAGGCATAGAAATCGTATTGGATGCACTCGATGGGACTCCTAGGTGATGAGGCTCAAGTGGAAGCTCGGTTCTGTCCATTTGGAGATAGTGCTACTTTTGGTGCAAGATTGGTGTACGGTTTGCGTTGAACGTATCGTAGACTCAAAAATAGTACTGGAGGCTCCCAATGGAACTCGTAGGTGACGTGAGTCATGTGGAATCTCGTTTCGATCTGTTTTGAGATAGTGTTAGCATTAGTGCAAGATAGGTGCTCGCTTTGCGTCAAATGTACCATAGGCTGATAACTTGTTTTAGATGCACCTGATGGTACTCCTACCTGACGAGGGTCTAGTGGAGCTCTGTTCAGTCTGTTTGGAGATAGTGCTAATCTTGACACAAGATAGGTGCATGGTTTGCACTGGGCATACCATAGGCTCATAAAAATATTTGGACGCACCCGATAGAACTCGTAAGTGACGTGGGTCGGGTGGAATCTTGTTTTAGTCTGTTTAGAGACAGTGTTAGTGTCGGTGCGAGATAGGTGCATGGTATGCACCGAACATTCCATCTGCTCAAAAATCATTTTGGATGCACTCGATGGGTCTTCTAGGTGACGAGGCTCAAGTGGAAGCTCGGTTCGGTCCGTTTGGAGATAATGCTACTCTTGATGCAAGATTGGTGCACAGTTTGCGTCGAACATACCTTAGGCTTAGAAATAGTATTGGAGGCCCCCGATGGAACTCTTAGGTGATGTGAGTCATGTGGAATCTCATTTCGATCAGTTTTGAGATAGTGCTAGCGTCGGTGCAAGATAGGTGCTCGGTTTGCGTCAAACGTACCATAGGCTCATAAATCGTTTTAGACGCACCCGATGGTACTCCTCGGTGACGAGGGTCTGGTGGAGCTCTTTTCGGTATTCCAAATGACCCACGTCACCTAGGAGTTCTATCGGGTGTGTCCAAAATTATTTTCTGATTCTGTGGTACGTTCGGCGCAAACATGCACCTAACTTGTATCAAGGTTAGCACTATCTCAAAACAAACCTAAACAAGCATCCACTTTAGCCTCGTAAACCGTACACTTGGCGCAAATCGTACACCTATCTTGCACTGACAATCATGCTGTCTCTAAATGGACCGAAACAAGATTCCACATGACCCACGTCACCAAGGAGAACCATCAGATGCGTCCAAAACAATTTCCGAGCATATGGTACGTTCGTCGCATACCGTGCAGCTATCTTATGTCAAGATTAGCACTATCTACAAACAGACCGAATCGAGCCTCCACTTGAGCCTCATAACTAAGGAATACCATCAAGTGCGTCCATAATGATTTCTAAGCCTATTGTACATTTTGCGCAAACCGTGCACCTATCTTGCCCCAACACTAATACTGTCTCCAAATGAACTAAAATGAGATTCCAATGGTACGTTTGGCGCAAACCATGCACCTATCTTGCACTGATACTAATGTTGTCTCCAAATAGACCGAAATGAGATTCCACTTGACCCACGTCATCTAGGTTTCTATCAGATGTGTCCAAAAGCATTTTGAGCCAATGGTACATTTGACGCAAACTTTGCACCTATCTAGCATCAAGATAAGCACTATCTCCAAATAGACTGAATCAGGCTTCCACTCGACCTTGTCACCTAGGAGTACCATCGGGTGCGTCCAAAATGATTTCTGAGCTTATGGTATATTTGGCGCAAACCGTGCACTTATCTTTCATCGATACTAACACTGTTTCCAAATAGACTAAAATGAGATTCCGCAAGACCCACGACACCTAGGAGTTCCATCGGGTGCATCCAAAATAACATCCGAGCCTAAGGTACGTTCGGCGCAAACCGTGCACCTAACTTGCGACAGGATTAGCAATATCTCCAAACAAACTGAAACGAGCACCTATCTTGCACCGGTACTAGCACTATCTCTAAACAGACTGAAATGAGATTTCGCATGACCCATGTCACCTAGGAGTTCTATCAGGTGTGTCCAAAATGATTTTCGAGCCTATGATATGTTCGGCGCAAACCGTGCACCTATCTTGTGTCAAGATTAGCAGTACCTCCAAACGGACCGAAATGAGCATCCACTTGAGCCTCATCGCCTAGGACTACTATCAGGTGCTTCCAAAATGACATCAAGATTAGCACTGTCTCCAAACAAACTGAATCGAGCTTCCACTTGAGCCTTGTCACCTAGGAGTACCATCGGTGCATCCAAAACGATCTCTGAGCCTATGGTAGTTTGGCGCAAACCGTGCTCCTATCTTGCATCAAGATTAACACTATCTGCAAATTAACTGAATCAAGCTTCCACTTGAGCCCCATCACCTAGGAGTACCATCGATTGCGTCCATAATGATTTCTGAGCCTATGGTATGTTTGTCACAAACCATGCCCTATCTTGCACCGATACTAACACTGTCTCCAAACGAACTAAGACGAGATTCCACATGACCCACGTCACCTACAATTCCATCGGGTGCATCCAAAACGACATCGAAGGCTATGGCATATTCGGCGCAAACCATGCACGTACCTTGCGACAGGATTAGCAATATCTCCAAACGGACCAAATTGACCTTCCACTTGAGCCTCGTGACCTAGGAGTACCATCGGGTGCGTCTAAAATGATTTCTGAGCCTATGGTACGTTTGGCGCAAATCATGCACCAATCTTGCACCAACACTAACATTGTCTCCAAATGGACTAAAACACATGGCCCGCATCACCTAGGAGATCCATCGAGTGCGCCCAAAATAATTTCTGAGCCTATGATATGTTCGACACAATCCGTGCATCTACTTTGCGTCAAGATTAGCAGTATGTCCAAACATACCGAATCGAGCTTCCACTTGAGCCTCGTCACCGAGGAGTACCATTGGATGCGTCCAAACTGATTGCTTAGCCTACGGTACATAAGGCACAAATCATGCACCTATCATGCACTGATGCTAACAGTCTTCAAACGAACTCAAACAGATTCCAAATGACCCACGTCACCTTGGAGTTCTATCGGGTGTGTCCAAAATAATTTCTGAGCCTATGGTACATTCTGTGAAAACATGCACCTATCTTGCGTCAAGGTTAGCACTATCTCCAAATAGACCGAATCGAGCTTCCACTTGAGCCTCATCACCTAGGAGTACCATCGGGTGTGTCCAAAATGATTTCTGAGCCTATGATAGTTTGGTGCAAACCGTGCACCTATCTTGCGTCAAGATTAGCACTATCTTCAAACAGACCAAATCGAGTTTCCACTTGAGCCTCATCACGTAGGAGTACCATCGGGTGCATCCATAATGATTTCTGAGCCTATGGTATATTTGTCGCAAGCCATGCACCAATCTTGCAGTGACACTAACATTGTCTTCAAACGGATGGAAACGAGATTCCACGTTATCCACATCACCTAGGAGATCCATCGGGTGTGTCGAATTTGATTTTCGAGCCTCTGGTACGTTCGACGCAAACGGTGCACCTATCTTGCATTAAGATTAGCACTGTCTCCAAAAGGACCAAATTGAGCTTCCACTTGAGCCACATCACTTAGGAGTATCATCGGGTGCGTCCAAAAAAAATTCTGAGCCTATGGTTCATTTGGCGCACACTGTGCACCTATCTGGCAACGATGCTAACACTGTCTCTAAATAAACCGAAATAAGATTCCACATGGCCCATGTCACTTAGAAGTTATCTCTGGTGTGTCCGGAATGATTTTTGAGCCTTCGCTTGGCACAAACTGTGCACCTATATTGCATCAAGATTAGCACTATCTCCAAATAGACCCAAACGAGCATCCACCTGAGGCTCATCACCTAGGAGTACTATCTGGCGTGTCCAAAAATGATTTCTGCGCCTATGTTACGTTTGGCGCAAACAGGGCACCTATCTTGTGTTAAGATTAGCACTATCTTCAAACGGACCGAAACGAACATCCACTTGAGCTTCATCACCTAGGAGTACAATCTGGTGCGTCCAAAAATGATTTCTGAGCCTATGTTATGTTTGGCACAAACGGTGCACCTATCTTGCACCGACACTAACACTGTCTCCAAACGGATCGAAACGAGATTCCACATGACCCACATCACCTAGGAGTTCCATCGGGCACGTCCAAAACAATTTTCGAGCCTATGGTATGTTCTGCACATACCGAATTGAGCTTCCAGTTGTGCCTCGTCACCAAGGAGTACCATCGGGTGCGTCCAAAATGATTTCTGAGCCTATGGTACGTTTGGAGCAAATCATGCACCAATCTTGCACCAACACTAACATTATCTCCAAATGGACTAAAACACAAGTCCCGCATCACCTAGGAGATCCATCGAGTGCATCCAAAATAATTTCTAAGCCTATGATATGTTCGACACAATCCGTGCACCTACCTTGCGTCAAGATTAGCAGTATGTCAAAATAGACTAAATCGAGCTTCCACTTGAGCCTCGTCACCGAGGAGTACCGTTAGATGCGTCCAAACTGATTGCTAAGCCTATGGTACATATGTCACAAACCGTGCACCTATCATGCACTGATGCTAATAGTCTTCAAACGAACTGAAACAAGATTCCAAATGACCCACGTCACCTTGGAGTTCTATCGGGTGTGTCCAAAATGATTTCTGAGCCTATGGTACATTCGGTGAAAACATGCACCTATCTTGCGTCAAGATTAGCACTATCTCCAAATGGACCGAATCGAGCTTCCACTTGAGCCTCATCACCTAGGAGTACCATCGGGTGCGTCCAAAATGATTTCTGAGCTTATGATAGTTTGGCGCAAATAGTGCACCTATCTTGCGTCAAGATTAGCACTATCTTCAAACAGACCAAATCGAGCTTCCACTTGAGCCTCATCACGTAGGAGTACCATCGGGTGCATCCATAATGATTTCTGAGCATATCGTACATTTGTCGCAAGCCATGCACCAATCTTGCAGTGACACTACCATTATCTTCAAACGGATGGAAATGAGATTCCACGTTATCCACATCACCTAGGAGATCCATCGGGTGTGTCGAATTTGATTTTTGAGCCTCTGGTACGTTCGACGCAAACCGTGCACCTATCTTGCATTAAGATTCGCACTGTCTCCAAAAGGACCAAATTGAGCTTCCCTTGAGCCACATCACTTAGGAGTATCATCGGGTGCGTCCAAAACGATTTCTAAGTCTATGGTTCATTTGGTGCACACTGTGCACCTATCTTGCAACGATGCTAACACTATCTCTAAATGAACCGAAATGAGATTCCACATGGCTCACGTCACTTAGGAGTTATCTCTGGTGTGTCCGGAATGATTTTTGAGCCTACGGTCACAAACCGTGCACCTATATTGCATCAAGATTAGCACTATCTCCAAAAGGACCCAAACGAGCATCCACCAGAGGCTCGTCACCTAGGAGTACTATCCAGCACGTCCAAAAATGATTTCTGCGCCTATGTTACGTTTGGCGCAAATAGTGCACCTATCTTGTGTTAAGATTAGCACTATCTTCAAACAGACCAGAACGAACATCCACTTGAGCTTCATCACCTAGGAGTACAATCTGATGCGTCCAAAAACGATTTCTGAGCCTATGGTACGTTTGGCACAAACGGTGCACCTATCTTGCACCGACACTAACACTTTCTCCAAACAGATCGAAATGAGATTCCACATGACCCACGTCACCTAGGAGTTCCATCGGGCGCGTCCAAAATAATTTTCGAGCCTATGGTATGTTCTGCACATAGCGAATTGAGCTTCTAGTTGTGCCTCGTCACCAAGGAGTACCATCGGGTGCGTCCAAAATGATTTTTAAGCCTATGGTACGTTTAGCGCAAACCGTGCACCTATCTTGCACCAACACTAACACTGTCTCCAAATGGACTGAAATAAGATTCCACATGACCCACATCACCTAGGAGATCCATCAGGTGCATCCAAAATGATTTCTGAGTCTATGGTACATTTGACGCAAAATGTGCACCTATCTTGTGTTAAGGGTAGCACTATCTCCAAATGGACCGAATCGAGCTTCCACTTGGGCCTCGTCACGTATTAGTACCACTAGGTGCGTGCAAAATGATTTCTAAGCCTATGGCATGTTTGGTGCAAACCATGCACCTATGTTGCACTAAAACTAACAATGTCTCTAAATGGACCGAAATGAGATTCCACATGACCTTTTTCACCTATGTGTTATATCTAGTGTGTCCAAAATGATTTTTGAGCATATGGTATGTTCAGTGCAAACCATTCACCTATCTTGTGTCAAGATTAGCACTATCTCCAAACGAAACGAAATGAGCATCCACTTGAGCCTTGTCACCTAGGAGTAGCATAGGGTGCGTCAAAATGATTTTCATGCCTATGATACATTTGGCAGAAACCGTGCACCTATCTTGCATCGATACTAACCGTCTCTAAACGAACCAAAACAAGATTCCAAATGACACATGTCACCTAGGTGTTCTACCGGATGTGTTCAAAATGATTTTCGAGCCTATCATACGTTCGGCACAAACATGCACCTATCTTGTGTCAAGATTAGCACTATCTCCAAACAGACCAAAACAAGCATCCACTTGAGCCTTGTCACCTCGGAGTACCATCCGGTACGTCCAAAATGATTTTCTGAGCCTATGGTACGTTTTGCGCAAACTGTGCACCTATCTGCACCGACACTAACACTATCTTCAAATGAACCGAAACTAGATTCCAAATGACCCACATCACCTAGGAGTTCTATCGGGTGTGTCCAAAATAATTTTCGAGCCTGTGATACGTTTGGCGCAAACCGTGCACCTATCTTGCAACAAGATTTGCACTATCTCCTAACGGAACGAAACAAGCATCCACTTGAGCTTGGTCACCCAGGAGGACCATCGGGTTCGTCCAATACGATTTCTGAGCCTATGGTACGGTTGGCGCAAACTGTGCACCTGTCTTGCACGACACTAACACTATCTCCAAACGGACAGAAATGAGATTCCACATGACCCACGTCACCTAGTAGATCCATCAGATGCGTCCAAAACAATTTCTGAGCCTACGGTATGTTCGACACATAATGTGCACCTATCTTGCATCAAGATTAGCACTATCTCCAAACAGACCGAAATGAGCATCCACTTGAGCCTCCTCACCTAGGAGTCCCATCGAGTGCGTCCAAAACAATTTCTATGCCTATGGTATGTTCGGTGCAAACCGTGCACCTATCTTGCACCGACACTAACACTGTCTCCAGATGGACTAAAACGAGATTCTACATGACCCACGTCACCTAGGAGTTCTATCGGGTGTGTCCAAAATGATTTTCAAGCCTGTGGTATATTCGGCGCAAACCATGAAACTATCTTGCATCAAGATGAGCACTATCTCCAAACAGATTAAAGCAAGCATCCACTTAAGCCTCGTCAACTACGAGTACCATCGGGTACGTCCAAAATAATTTTTGAGCCTATGGTACATTTGGCGCAAACCGTGCACCTACCTAGAACTGACAATAACAATGTCTCCAAACAGACCGAAACGAGATTCCACATGACCCATGTCACCTAGGAGATCCATCAGATACATCAAAAACAATTTCTAAGCTTGTGTTACGTTTGACACATACCGTGCACCTATCTTGCAACAAGATTAACACTATCTTCAAACACACCGAATTGGGCTTCCACTTGAGCCTCGTCACCTAGGAGTACCATCGGGTGCGTCCAAAAATGATTTTTGAGCCTATGGTAGATTGGTGCAAACTGTGCACCTATCTTGCGTCAAGATTAGCACTATCTCCAAACGGACCGAATCTAGCATCCACTTGAGCCTCATCACCTAGGAATACCATCAGGTGCGTCCATAATATTTTCTAGCCTATGGCACCTTTGGTGCAAACAGTGCACCTCTCTTGCACCGATACTAACAGTGTCTTTAAACGGACTGAAACAAGATTCCACATGACCCACGTCACCTAGCGATTCCATCAGGTGCATCCAAAATGACATCCGAGCCTATGGTACGTTTGGCATAAACGGTGCACCTATCTTGCGACAGGATTAGCAATATCTCTAAATGGACCAAATCGAGCTTCCACTTGAGATTCGTCACCTAGGAGTACGATCGGGTGTGTTTAATACGATTTCTAAGCCTATGTTACGTTTAGCGCAAATCATGCACCAATTTTGCACCGACACTAACACTGTCTCCGAACGGAGTACACATGACCCACGTCACCTTGGAGATCCATCAGGTGCATACAAAATGATTTTTGAGCCTATGGTATGTTCGACGCAATCCATGCACCTACCTTGCGTCAAGATTGGCACTATCTCCAAACGGACAGAATCGAGCTTCCACTTGAGCCTCGTCACCGAGGAGTACCATTGGGTGCGTCGAAAATGATTTCCGAGCCTAAGGTATGTTTGGCGCAAGTTGTGCACCTATCTTGCACTGATACTAATGCAGTCACCTAACCAACCGAAACGAGATTCCAAATGACCCACGTCACCTATGAGTTCTATCAGGTGTGTCCAAAATAATTTCCGAGCCTATGGGATATTCGGCGCAAACATGCACCAAACTTACGTCAAGATTAGCACTATCTCCAAACTGAGCAAAATGAGCATCTACTTGAGCCTCATCACCTAGGAGTACCATCCGATGCGTACAAAACGATTTCTAAGCCTATGGTACGTTTGGCACAAACCATGCACCTATCTTGCATCGACACTAACACTGTCTCCAAATGAACTTGAGATTCCAAATGACCCACATCACCTAGAAGTCTTATCGGGGGTGTCCAAAATGATTTTCAAGCCTTGGTATGTTCAGCGCAAACCGTGCACCTATCTTGCATCAAGGTTAGCACTATCTTCAAATGGACCGAAACAAGTAGCCACTTGAGCCTCATCACCTAGGAGTACTATCGGGTGCGTCCAAAATAATTTCTAAGCCTATGGTACGTTTGGCACAAACCGTGCACCTATCTTGTGATAGGATTAGCAATATCTCCAAACGGACCGAATCGCGCTTCCACTTGAGGCTTATCACCTAGGAGTACCATCGGGTGCATCCAAAACGTATCTGAGCCTATGGTACGTTTGGCGCAAACTATGCACCTAAGTTGCACCGATACTAACATTGTCTCCAAATATACTGAAATGAGATTCCACTTGACCCACGTCACCTACGTGTTTTATCAGATGTGTCCAAAACCATTTATGAGCCTATGGTATGTTTGACGCAAACTGTGCACCTATCTAGCATCAAGATAAGAACTATCCCAAACAGACTGAATCAGACTTCCACTTGACCTCGTCACCTAGGAGTACCATCGGGTGTGTCAAAAATGATTTCTAAAGCTTATAGTACGTTTGGCACAAACTATGCACTTATCTTGCACCGACACTAACACTGTCTCCAAACGAACTGAAATGAGATTGCACATGACCCACGTCACCTAGGAGTTTCATCGGGTGCATCCAAAACAACATCTTAGCCTATGGTACGTTCGACGCAAACGTACACCTAACTTGCGACAGGATTAGCAATATCTCCAAATGGACCGAAACGAGCATCCACTTGAGCCTCATCCTAGGAGTACTATTGGGTGCGTCCAAAAAGATTTCTGAGCCTATAGTAGTTTGGCGCAAACCATACTCCTATCTTGCTTCAAGATTCGCACTATCTCTAAACGGACTGAATTGAGCTTCCACTTGAGCCTCATCACCTTAGAGTACCATCGGCTGTGTCCATAATGATTTATGAACCTATGGTACATTTGGCGCAAGCCATGCACCTATTTTGTAGCGACACTAACACTGTCCCCAAATTAATGGAAACAAGATTCCACATTACCCACATCACCTTGCAATTCCATCGGGTGCATCCAAAACAACATCCGAGCCTATGGTACGTTTGGCGCAAACCGTGCACCTATCTTGTGACAGGATTAGCAATATCTCAAAACGGACCGAATCGAGCTTCCACTGGAGCCTCATCACCTAGGAGTACCATTGGATGCGTCTAAAATGATTTCTAAGCCTATGGTATGTTTGGCGCAAATCATGCACCTATGTTGCACCAACACTAACACTATCTCCAAACAGACTAAAACACATGGCCCACATCACCTAGGAGATCCATCGGGTGCGTCTAAAACAATTTCCGAGCCGATGGTACGTTTGACGCAATCCGTGCACCTACCTTGCGTCAAGATTAGCACTATGTCCAAACAGACAGAATCGAGCTTCCACTTGAGCCTCATCATTGAGTAGCATTTCTTGCGTCCAAAATGATTTCTGAGCCTACGATACATATGGCGCAAACCATGCATCTATCTTTGCACCGATACTAATAGTCTCCAAACAAACCGAAACGAGATTCCAAATGACCCACATCACCTAGAAGTTCTATTGGGTGTGTCCGAAATAATTTTTGAGCTTGTGGCACATTCGGCGGAAACATGCACATATCTTGTGTCAAGGTTAGTACTATCTCCAAACGGACCGAATCGAGCTTCCACTTGAGCCTCATCACCTAGGAGCACCATCGGGTGCGTCCAAAATGATTTCTGAGCCTATGGTAGTTTGGCACAAACCATGCACCTATCTTGCATCAAGATTAGCACTATCTCCAAATGTACCAAATCAAGCTTCCACTTGAGCCTCATCACCTAGGAGTACCATCAGGTGCGTCCATAATGATTTCTGAGCCTATGGTACATTTGGTGCAAGCCATGCACCTATCTTGTAGCGACACTAACACTGTCTCCAAACGGATGGAAACAAGATTTCACATTACCCACATCACCTAGGAGATCCATCGGGTGTGTCCAAAACGATTTTTGAGCCTATGGTATGTTCGACGCAAACCGTGCACCTATCTTGCGTCAAGATTAGCACTATCTCCAAAAGGACCAAATTGAGCAACCAGTTGAGCCATGTCACTTAGGAGTACCATCGGATGTGTCCAAAACGATTTCTAAGCCTATGGTTCATTTGGCGCACACTGTGCACCTATCATGTACCGATACTAACACTGTCTCTAAATAAACCAACATGAGATTCCACATGGCCCACGTCACTTAGGAGTTCTATCTAGTGTGTCCAAAATGATTTTCGAGCCAGCGGTACGTTCAACACAAAACCGTGCACCTATTTTCCGTCAATATTAGCACTACCTCCAAACGGACCCAAACGAGCATCCACTTGAGGCTCATCACCTAGGAGTACCATCCAGCACGTCTAAGAATGATTTCTGAGCCTATGTTATGTTTGGCACAAACAGTGCACCTATCTTACATCAAAATTAGTACTATCTTCAAACGGACCGAAACGAACATCCACTTGAGCCATGTCACCTAGGAGTACCATCCGGTGCGTCCAAAAATGATTTCTGAGCCTATGGTACGTTCGGCACAAATGGTGCACTTATCTTCCACCGACACTAACACTATCTCCAAACAGACCGAAACAAGATTCTACATGACCCACGTCATCTAGGAGTTCCATCAGGCGCATCAAAACAATTTTTGAGCCTATGGTACATTCTATGTAAACAGAATTGAGCTTCCACTTGTGCCTCGTCACCAAGGATTACCATCGGGTGCGTCCAAAATGATTTTTGAGCCTATGGTATGTTTGGTGCAAATCATGCACCTACTTGCACCGACACTAACACTGTCTCCAAATGGATTGAAATAAGATTCCATATGACCCACGTCACCTAGGAGATCCATCGGGTGCGTCCAAAATGATTTTCGAGTCTATGGTACGTTCGACACAAAACGTGCACCTATCTTGCGTCAAGATTAGTACTATCTCCAAACGGACCAAATTGGGTGCGTGCAAAATGATTTCTAAGCTTATTGTACATTTGGCACAAACCATGCACCTATGTTGCACCAAAACTAACACTGTATCTAAATGGACCGAAATGAGATTCTACATGACCCTTTTCTCCTAGGTGTCCTATCTGGTTTGTCCAAAATGATTTTTAAGCCCGTGGTACGTTTAGTGCAAACCATTCACCTATCTTGTGTCAAGATTAGCACAATCTCCAAACGGACCGAAACGACCATCCACTTCAGCCTCGTCACCTAGGAGTAGCATCGGGCACGTCCAAAACGATTTTTGTGCCTATGGTACATTCAGCACAAACTGTGCACATTTCTTGCATCAAGATTAGGACTATCTCTAAAAAAACCAAATCAAGCTTCCACTTGAGCCTCGTCAATATGGAGTACCATCGGGTGTGTCCAAAACAATTTCTGAGCTTATGGTACCTTTGGCACAAACCGTGCACCTATCTTGCATCAGGATTAGCATTATCTCCAAATTGACCGAATTGAGCTTCTACTTGAGCCTCGTCACCTAGGAGTACGATCGGGTGCGTCCTTAATGATTTCTGAGCCTATGGTACGTTTGGCGCATGCCGTGCACCAATCTTGCACCAATACTAACAATGTCTCCAAATGGGCTAAAATGAGATTCTAGATGACCCACGCCACCTAGGAGTTCTATCTGGTATGCCCAAAATGATTTTCAGGCCTGCGGTACGTCCGGCGCAAATCATGCACCTATCTTGTGTTAAGTTTGGCACTATCTCCAAATGGACCAAATTGAGTTTCCACTTGAGCCTCATCACCTAAGAGTACCATCGGGTGCGTCCATAATGATTTCTGAGCCTATGGTACATTTGGCACAAGCCATGCACCTATCTTGTAGCGATACTAACACTGTCTCCAAACGGATGGAAACAAGATTCCACATTACCCACATCACCTAGGAGATCCATCGGGTGTGTCCAAAAATGATTTCTAAGCCTATGGTATGTTCGACACAAACCGTGCACCTATCTTGCGTCAAGGTTAACACTATCTCCAAAAGGACCGAATTGAGTATCCAGTTGAGCCATGTCACTTAGAAGTTCCATCAGGTGTGTCCAAAATGATTTTTGAGCCTATGGTTCATTCGGCGCAGACTTTGCACCTATCTTGCACCGATGCTAACAATGTCTCTAAATGAACCGAAATACGATTCCACATGGCCCACGTCACTTAGAACTTATATCTTGTGTGTCCAAAATGATTTTCGAGCCTGCGGTACGTTCGGCATAAATCGTGCACCTATTTTTGCGTCAAGATTAGCACTACCTCCAAACGGACCCAAATAAGCATCCAGTTGAGGCTCGTCACCTAGGAGTACCATCTGGCGTGTCCAAAAATGATTTTCTAAGCCTATGTTACGTTTGGCACAAACAGTTCACCTATCTTGCGTCAAGATTAGAACTATCTTCAAACGGACTGAAATGAACATCCACTTGAGCCACATCACCTAGGAGTTCCATCCGGTGCGCCCAAAAATGATTTCTGAGCCTTTGGTACGTTTGGCGCAAATGGTGCACCTATCTTGCACCAACACTAACACTATCTCCGAACGGACCGAAACGAGATTCCACATGACCCACATCACCTAGGAGTTCTATTAGGCGCATCCAAACAATTTCTGAGCCTATGGTACGTTCTACACAAACAGAATTGAGCTTCCACTTGTGCCTTGTCACCAAGAATTACCATCGGGTGCGTCCAAAATGATTTCTGAGCCTATGGTACGTTTGGCGCAAATCGTGCACCTATCTTGCATCGACACTAACACTGTCTCCAAACGGATTGAAACAAGATTCCACATGACCCACGTCACCTGGAGATCCATCAGGTGCGTCCAAATTGATTTCCAAGTCTATGGTATATTTGACGCAAAATGTGCACCTATCTTGCGTCAAGATTAGCACTATCTCCAAACGAACCGAATCGAGCTTCCACTTGAGCCTCGTTACGTATTAATACCATTAGATGCGTGCAAAACGATTTCTAAGCCTATGGTACATTTGGTGCAAACCATGCACCTATGTTGCACCGAAACTAACACTGTCTCTAAATGGACCAAAATGAGATTCTACATGACCCTTTTCACCTAGGTGTCCTATCTGGTGTGTCCAAAAAGATTTTTAAGATTGTGTTACGTTCAGCGCAAACCATTCACCTATCTTGTATCAAGATTAGCATAATCTCCAAACGGACCAAAACAACCATCCACTTGAGCCACGTCACCTAGGAGTAGCATCTGGTGCGTCCAAAATGATTTTTATGCCTATGGTACATTCTACACAAACCGTACACCTATCTTTCGTCAAGTTTAGGACTATCTCTAAAAAGACCAAATCGAGCTTCCACTTGAGCCTCGTTAATATGGAGTACCATCGGGTGTGTCCAAAAATTTTTTCGAGCTTATGGTACATTTGGCACAAACCGTGCACCTATCTTGCATCAGGATTAGCATTATCTCTAAATGGACCGAATTGAGCTTCTACTTGAGCCTCGTCACCTAGGAGTACCATCGGGTGTGTCTAAAACGATTTCTGAGCCTATGGTATGTTCAGCACAAATGGTGCACAGTTTTGGACGCACTCGATGGAACTCGTAAGTGACATGGGTCGTGTGGAATTTCGTTTTAGTCCGTTTGAAGATAGTGTTAGTGTTAGTGCAAGATAGGTGCATGGTTTGCACCGGACATACCATAGGTATAAAAATCATTTTGGATGCACTTGATGGGACTCCCTAGGTGATGAGGCTCAAGCGGAAGCTCGCTTTGATCTGTTTGGAGATAGTGCAACAATTGACGCAAGATTGGTGCACGGTTTGCGTCGAACGTATCGTAGGCTTGGAAATTGTATTGGAGGCACCTGATGGAACTCCTAGGTGACGTGAGTCAGCGTCGATGCAAGATAGGTGCTCGGTTTGCCTCAAATGTACCATAGGCTCATAAATCGTTTTAGATGCACCTGATGGAACTCCTAGGTGACGAGGGTCTGGTGGAGCTCTATTCGGTGCGTTTAGACATTGTGCTAATCTTGACACAAGATAGGTGCATGGTTTGGACTGAACGTACCATATGCTCATAAATAGTTTTGGATGCACCCCATGGAACTCGTAAGTGACGTGGGTTGTGTGGAATTTTTTTTGGTCCATTTGGAGACAGTGTTAGGGTCAATGCAAGATGGGTGCACAGTTTGCACTGAACATACCATAGACATAAAAATCATTTTGGACGCACTTGATGGGACTCCTAGGTGACGAGGCTCAAGTGAAAGCTCGCTTTGGTCCGTTTGGAGATAGTGCAACTCTTGATGCAAGATTGGTGCACGGTTTGCGTCGAACGTACCGTAGGCTTGGAAATAGTATTGGAGGCACCCGATGGAAGTCCTAGGTGACGTGAGTCATGTGGAATCTCGTTTCAATTTGTTTTGAGACAGTGTTAGCGTCGGTGTAAGATAGGTGCTCAATTTGTGTCAAATGTACCATAGGCTCATAAATAGTTTTAGACGCACCCGATAGTACTCCTAGGTGACGAGGGTCTAGTGGAGCTCTGTTCGGTCTGGTTCGAGATAGTGCTAATCTTGACGCAAGATAGGTGCACGATTTGCAATGAATGTACAATAGGCTCATAAATAGTTTTGGACGCACTCGATGGAACATGTAAGTGACGTGGGTCGTGTGGAATTTTGTTTTAGTCCGTTTGGAGACAGTGTTAGTGTCCATGCAAGATGGGTGCACGGTTTGCACCAAACATACCATAGGCATAGAAATTGTTTTGGACGCACTCGATGGGACTTCTAGGTGACGAGGCTCAAGTGGAAGCTCAGATCGGTCTGTTTGGAGATAGTGCTACTCTTGATGCAAGATTGGTGCACGGTTTGCATCAAACATACCGTAGGCTTGGAAATAGTATTGGAGGCACCCGATGGAACTCCTAGGTGATGTGAGTCATGTGGAATCTCGTTTCAATCTGTTTTGAGACAGTGTTAGCGTCGGTGTAAGATAGGTGCTCGTTTCGTGTCAAACATATCATAGGCTCATAAATAGTTTTAGACGCACTCGATGGTACTCTTATGTGACGAGGGTCTGGTGGAGCTCTGTTCGGTCCGGTTCGAGATGGTGCTAATCTTGACGCAAGATAGGTGCATGGTTTGCACTAAATGTACCATAGGCTCATAAATAGTTTTGGATGCACCTGATGGAACTCGTACGTGACGTGGGTCCTGTGGAGTCTCGTTTTAGTCCGTTTGGAGATAGTGTTAGTGTCAGTGCAAGATAGGTGCACGGTTTGCACTGAACATACCATAGGCATAGAAATCATTTTGGACGCACTCGATGGGACTCCTAGGTGATGAGACTCAAGTGGAATCTCGGTTCGGTCCGTTTAGAGATAGTGCTAGTCTTGATGCAATATTGGTGCACGGTTTGCGTCGAACGTACCGTAGGCTCAGAAATAGTATTGGAGGCACCCGATGGAACTCCTAGGTGACGTGGGTCATGTGGAATCTCGTTTCGATCTATTTTGAGATAGTGTTAGGAGATAGTGCTAATCTTGACGCAAGATAGGTGCACGGTTTGCACTCATGTGCCATAGGCTCATAAATAGTTTTGGATGCACCCGATGGAACTCGTAAGTGACAGGGGTTGTGTGGAATCTCGTTTTAGTCCATTTGGAGATAGTGTTAGTGTCAATGCAAAGATAGGTGCATGGGTTGCACCAAACATACCATAGGCATATAAATTGTTTTCGACACACTCGATGGGACTCCTAGGTGACGAGGCTCAAGTGGAATCTCGGATCGATCTGTTTGAAGATAGTACTACTCTTGATGCAAGATTGGTGCACGGTTTGCGTCGAATGTACCGTAGGCTCAGAAATAGTATAGGAGGAACCTGATGGAACCCCTAGGTGAGGTGGGTCATGTGGAATCTCGTTTTGATCTGTTTTGAGACAGTGTTAGCATCGGTGCAAGATAGGTGCTCGGTTTGCCTCAAACATACCATAGGCTCATAAATCATTTTAGACACACCCGATGGTACTCCTAGGTGATGAGGGTCTGGTGGAGCACTATTCGGTGCGTTTGGAGAAAGTGCTAATCTTGACATAAGATAGGTGCATGGTTTGAACTGAACGTACCAGAGGCTCATAAATAGTTTTGGACACACCCGATGGAACTCGTAAGTGACGTGGGTCGTGTGGAATTTCGTTTTAGTCCGTTTGGAGACAATGTTAGTGTCAGTGCAAGATGGGTGCACGGTTTGCACCTAACATATCATAGGCATAGAAATCATTTTGGACGCACTCGATGGGACTCCTAGGTGATGAGGCTCAAGTGAAAGCTCGGTTCGGTCCATTTGGAGATAGTGCTACTCTTGATGCAAGATTGGTGCATGGTTTGCGTCGAACGTACCGTAGGCTCGAAAATAGTATTAGAGGAATCCAATGGAACTCCTAGGCGACGTGGGTCATGTGGAATCTCATTTCGATCTGTTTTGAGACAGTGTTAGCGTCGGTGCAAGATAGGTGCTCAGTTTGCCTCAAACGTACCATAGGATTATAAATTGTTTTAGACGCACCCGATGGTACTTCTAGGTGATGAGGGTCTTGTGGAGCTCTATTCGGTCCGTTTGAAGATAGTGCTAATCCTAATGCAAGATAGGTGCATGGTTTGTACTGAATGTATCATATTCTCATAAATAGTTTTGGAAGCATCCAATGGAACTCCTAAGTGACGTGGGTCATGAGGAATCTCATTTTAGTCTGTTTGGAGACTGTGTCAGTGTTAGTGCAAGATGGGTGCATGGTTTACACCGATTATACCATAGTCATAGAAATTGTTTTGCACGTTCTCGATGGTACTCCTAGGTGACGAGGCTCAAGTGAAAGCTTAGTTCGGTTCGTTTGGAGATAGTGCTACTCTTGATGCAAGATTGGTGCACGGTTTGCGTCGAACGTACCGTAGGCTCGAAAATAGTATTGGAGGAACCCGATGGAATCCCTAGGCGACGTGGGTCATGTGGAATCTCTTTTCGATCTGTTTTGAGACAGTTCAAGCGTTAGTGCAAGATAGGTGCTCGGTTTGCGTCAAACGTATCATAGGCTCATAAATCGTTTTAGACGCACCCAATGGTACTCCTAGGTGACGAGGGTCTGGTGGAGCTCTGTTCGGTGCGTTTAGAGATAGTGCTAATCTTGACACAAGATAAGTGCATGGTTTGGACTGAACGTACCATAGGCTCATAAATAGTTTTTGACGCACCCGATGGAACTTGTAAGTGACGTGGTCGTGTGGAATTTCGTTTTAGTCCGTTTGGAAACAGTGTTAGTGTTAGTGCAAGATAGGTGCACTAATGAGGACATCATTGGCTCAAAGATGACCATGCCAACCACTTCTATACCAAAGGTGCAACCATTCTATATGAGGCTTAACGTTGATGCATTTGATGAATTGATGCTGCACCATGATGTGTGTTCATTCTCATTTTCAGAATTACTTACATGGATCAAGGGAAGGTTTGATTGCATATGGAAAGCATGGAAGGTTAATGAAGTTGATTGGGGACCAAATCCAAGTATTCCTAACGTCCTCCGCTAGGCCACCGCATCACTTTGGTTCTAAGGACAGAAAGAGTCCAAGTCCAACACGTTTTGGAAGTTGAATTCGGACTGCAAAATAGTCCCAAATTGTGACGATCACCACGACTTCATACGGACTCCGATTGGGACGTTATAGCACTTTTTGGAAAGCTTATCAAGTCTATTTTCCAACAGATCTGGACCCAAGGCTATATCTTATCCGATGCTTCCACAATCGTCGTTTCAACGCCAGGACCTTTTCTGCCTTTGGTGCTGCGTCACCCAATTTTGGGCCGATGGTCCATGTATCAATTTGGGTCCATTAAGGACGTGTCCTAGGGTTGGAGAATGACCCCAACACCCCCCCTGGTCGTTCCCCTAGGTATTAATAAGGATTAGAGCCGCCACAAACAGATTGGGTTTTGTTTTGTTGAAAGTTTAGCCATTACTACTTCCTTGTAGACGCGTGCGTTGACTAGACCATCCGTTCTACTTGATTCAGAACCCCAACTTTGTGAGTTCAGATTGGTTTTTCATCTCCATATTTGCAATTGAGTTGCTTGTTCTACTTGTTCTTGCTTGTTCCTCGATTGCTTGCAGGAATTACCCTAGTGGTTTGGTTGATCGTGCTCCACAAGATCACGACGGCTGTTGGAGGTGGTGTATCGGTTGCTAAGGCGCAGCTTGGAAGGCTGTAGTCGGGCCATGAACGTCATCTCCATCCCCAAATCGAGTTTCTCACGCTTCTCATCGAATGATCGACCACAAACCCTTGCGGGTTCATATCAGTTGGTATCAGAGCAAGGTTTATCGGTGAGAGACTTCCAATTCTTCGCTGTTTTAATTTTCCTATAGTCCAAAAAAGCCAAAAAATAGTAGATTAGTTTACCCGCACTCCTATAAACCCTTTGAGCCTTTGCTAGCACTGCTTAGTTTGGGCTTGTTGAGTTTTTGGTTGCATCAGTTGTGTCGAGTTGCTGGTCTTAGTGTCTATTCCTTTAGAGTTTTGAGTTCTATCACGTTTTGGTCCCCACGAGATCCACCATCACCATATACATCGTTGCTGCGTTTCTGCCACCACGGATCCATATGATGTTCGATTTGGAAGTTTAAATACAATCTGGAAACTTGAAGTTGTCTTCTTTCCAACGGATCTGACCTTCCAGCAAAATTCGATCTGAGCACTCCACAATCATCTTAGAGATTTCCGCATCTGCGGTATTAACAAGAGTTGTTAAATCTATGATGAGGACATCATTGGCTCAAAGATGACCATGCCAACCACTTCTATACCAAAGGTGCAACCATTCTATATGAGGCTTATCATTAATGCATTTGATGAATTGATGCTGCACCATGATGTGTGTTTATTCTCATTTTCAGAATTACTTACATGGATCAAGGGAAGATTTGATTGCATATGGAAAGCATGGAAGGTTAATGAAGTTGATTGGGGACCAAATCCAAGTATTCCTAACATCCTCCGCTAGGCTACCACGTCACTTTGGTTCCAAGGACAGAAAGAGTCCAAGTCCAACACGTTTTGGAAGTTGAATTCAGACTGTAAAATAGTCCCAAATTGCGACGGTCACCACGACTTCATACGGACTCCGATTGGGACGTTATAGCACTTTTTGGAAAGCTTATCAAGTCTATTTTCCAACGGATCTAGACTCATGGCTATATCTTATCCAATGCTTCCGCAATCGTCATTTCAACGCTGGGACCTTTTCTGCCTTTGGTGCTGTGTCACCCTATTTTGGGCCGATGGTCCATGTATCAATTTGGGTCCATTAAGGACGTGTCCTAGGGTTGGAGAATGACCCCAACACCCCCCTAGTCGTTCCCCTTGGTATTAATAAGGATTAGAGCCGCCACAAATAGATTGGGTTTTGTTTTATTGAAAGTTTAGCCATCGCTACTTCCTTGTAGACGCGTGTGTTGACTAGGCCATCCGTTCTACTTGATTCAGAACCCCAACTTTGTGAGTTCAGATTGGTTTTTCATCTCCATATTCGCAATTGAGTTGCTTGTTCTACTTGTTCTTGCTTGTTCCTCGATTGCTTGCAGGAATTACCCTAGTGATTTGGTTGATCGTGCTCCACAAGATCACGATGGCTATTGGAGGTGGTGTATCGATTGCTAAGGCGCAGCTTGGAAGGCTGTAGTCGGGCCATGAACGTCATCTCCATCCCTAAATCAAGTTTCTCACGCTTCTCATCGAAAGATCGACCACAAACCCTTGTGGGTTCATAACAGTTGGTATCAGAGCAAGGTTTATCGGTGAGAGACTTCCAATTCTTCGCTGTTTTAATTTTCCTATAGTCCAAAAAAGCTAAAAAAAATAGTAGATTAGTTTACCCGCACTCCTATAAACCCTTTGTGGCTTTGCTAGCACTGCTTAGTTAGGGCTTGTTGAGTTTTTGGTTGTATCGGTTGTGTCGAGTTGCTGGTCTTAGTGTCTATTCCTTTAGAGTTTTGAGTTCTATCACGTTTTGGTCACCACGAGATCCACCATCACCATATACATCGTTGCTGCGTTTCTGCCACCACGGATCCATATGATGTCCGATTTGGGAGTTTAAATACAATCTGGAAACTTGAAGTTGTCTTCTTTCCAACGGATCTGACCTTCCAGCAAAATTCGATCTAAGCACTCCACAATCATCTTAGAGATTTCCGCATCTTCGGTATTAACAAGAGTTGTTAAATCTATGATGAGGACATCATTGGCTCAAAGATGACCATGCCAACCACTTCTATACCAAAGGTGCAACCATTCTATATGAGGCTTTTCATTAATGCATTTGATGAATTGATGCTGCACCATGATGTGTGTTCGTTCTCATTTTCAGAATTACTTACATGGATCAAGGGAAGGTTTGATTGCATATGGAAAGCATGGAAGGTTAATGAAGTTGATTGGGGACCAAATCCAAGTATTCCTAAGGTCCTCCACTAGGCCACCACGTCACTTTGGTTCCAAGGACAGAAAGAGTCCAAGTCCAACACGTTTTGGAAGTTGAATTCGGACAGTAAAATAGTCCCAAATTGCGACGGTCACCACGACTTCATACGGACTCCGATTGGGACGTTATAGCACTTTTTGGAAAGCTTATCAAGTTTATTTTTCAACAGATCTGGACTCATGGCTATATCTTATCCAATGCTTCCGCAATCGTCGTTTCAACGCCGGGACCTTTTCTGCCTTTGGTGCTGTGTCACCCTATTTTGGGCCGATGGTCCATGTATCAATTTGGGTCCATTAAGGACATGTCCTAGGGTTGGAGAATGACCCCAACACCCCCCTGGTCGTTCCCCTAGGTATTAATAAGGATTAGAGCCGCCACAAACAGATTGGGTTTTGTTTTGTTGAAAGTTTAGCCATTGCTACTTCCTTGTAGACGCGTGTGTTGACTAGACCATCTGTTCTACTTGATTCAGAACACCAACTTTGTGAGTTCAGATTGGTTTTTCATCTCCATATTTGCAATTGAGTTGCTTGTTCTACTTGTTCTTGCTTGTTCCTCAATTGCTTGCAGGAATTATCCTAGTGGTTTGGTTGATCGTGCTCCACAAGATCACGACGACTGTTGGAGGTGGTGTATCGGTTGCTAAGGCGCAGCTTGGAAGGCTGTAGTCGGGCCATGAACGTCATCTCCATCCCCAAATCGAGTTTCTCACGCTTCTCATCGAATGATCGACCACAAACCCTTGCGGGTTCATATCAGTTGGTATCAGAGCAAGGTTTATCGGTGAGAGACTTCCAATTCTTCGCTGTTTTAATTTTCCTATAGTCCAAAAAAGCCAAAAAAATAGTAGATTAGTTTACCCGCACTCCTATAAACCCTTTGAGCCTTTGCTAGCACTGCTTAGTTAGGGCTTGTTGAGTTTTTGGTTGCATCAGTTGTGTCGAGTTGCTGGTCTTAGTGTCTATTCCTTTAGAGTTTTGCGTTCTATCACGTTTTGGTCCCCACGAGATCCACCATCACCATATACATCGTTGCTGCGTTTCTGCCACCACGGATCCATATGATGTCCAATTTGGGAGTTTAAATACAATCTGAAAACTTGAAGTTGTCTTCTTTCCAACGGATCTGACCTTCCAGCAAAATTCGATCTGAGCACTCCACAATCATCTTAGAGATTTCTGCATCTGCGGTATTAACAAGAGTTGTTAAATCTATGATGAGGACATCATTGGCTCAAAGATGACCATGCCAACCACTTCTATACCAAAGTTGCAACCATTCTATATGAGGCTTATCATTAATGCATTTGATGAATTGATGCTGCACCATGATGTGTGTTCATTCTCATTTTCAGAATTACTTACATGGATCAAGGGAAGGTTTGATTGTATATGGAAAGCATGGAAGGTTAATGAAGTTGATTGGGGACCAAATCCAAGTATTCCTAACGTCCTCCGCTAGGCTACCATGTCACTTTGGTTCCAAGGACAGAAAGAGTCCAAGTCCAACACGTTTTGGAAGTTGAATTCGGACTGTAAAATAGTCCCAAATTGTGACGGTCACCACGACCTTCATACGGACTCCGATTGGGACGTTATAGCACTTTTTGGAAAGCTTATCAAGTCTATTTTCCAACGGATCTGGACTCATGGCTATATCTTATCCAATGCTTCCGCAATCGTCGTTTCAACACCGGGACCTTTTCTGCCTTTAGTGCTGTGTCACCCTATTTTGGGCCGATGGTCCATGTATCAATTTGGGTCCATTAAGGACGTGTCCTAGGGTTGGAGAATGACCCCAACACCCCCCTGGTCGTTCCCCTTGGTATTAATAAGGATTAGAGCCGCCACAAATAGATTGGGTTTTGTTTTATTGAAAGTTTAGCCATTGCTACTTCCTTGTAGACGCGTGTGTTGACTAGGCCATCCGTTCTACTTGATTCAGAACCCCAACTTTGTGAGTTCAGATTGGTTTTTCATCTCCATATTTGCAATTGAGTTGCTTGTTCTACTTGTTCTTGCTTGTTCCTCGATTGCTTGCAGGAATTACCCTAGTGGTTTGGTTGATCGTGCTCCACAAGATCACGATGGCTATTGGAGGTGGTGTATCGATTGCTAAGGCGCAGCTTGGAAGGCTGTAGTCGGGCCATGAACGTCATCTCCATCCCTAAATCGAGTTTCTCACGCTTCTCATCGAAAGATCGACCACAAACCCTTGTGGGTTCATAACAGTTGGTATCAGAGCAAGGTTTATCGGTGAGAGACTTCCAATTCTTCGCTGTTTTAATTTTCCTATAGTCCAAAAAGCTAAAAAAATAGTAGATTAGTTTACCCGCACTCCTATAAACCCTTTGAGCCTTTGCTAGCACTACTTAGTTAGGGCTTGTTGAGTTTTTGGTTGCATCGGTTGTGTCGAGTTGCTTGTCTTAGTGTCTATTCCTTTAGAGTTTTGAGTTCTATCACGTTTTGGTCACCACGAGATCCACCATCACCATATACATCGTTGCTGCGTTTCTGCCACCACGGATCCATATGATGTCCGATTTGGGAGTTTAAATACAATCTGGAAACTTGAAGTTGTCTTCTTTCCAACGGATCTGACCTTCCAGCAAAATTCGATCTGAGCACTCCACAATCATCTTAGAGATTTCCGCATCTATGGTATTAACAAGAGTTGTTAAATCTATGATGAGGACATCATTGGCTCAAAGATGACCATGCCAACCACTTCTATACCAAAGGTGCAACCATTCTATATGAGGCTTATCATTAATGCATTTGATGAATTGATGCTGCACCATGATGTGTGTTCATTCTCATTTTCAGAATTACTTACATGGATCAAGGGAAGGTTTGATTGCATATGGAAAGCATGGAAGGTTAATGAAGTTGATTGGGGACCAAATCCAAGTATTCCTAACGTCCTCCGCTAGGCCACCATGTCACTTTGGTTCCAAGGACAGAAAGAGTCCAAGTCCAACACGTTTTGGAAGTTGAATTCGGACTGTAAAATAGTCCCAAATTGCGACGGTCACCACGACTTCATACGGACTCCGATTGGAACGTTATAGCACTTTTTGGAAAGCTTATCAAGTTTATTTTTCAACGGATCTAGACTCATGGCTATATCTTATCCAATGCTTCCGCAATCGTCGTTTCAACGCCGGGACCTTTTCTGCCTTTGGTGCTGTGTCACCCTATTTTGGGCCGATGGTCCATGTATGAATTTGGGTCCATTAAGGACGTCTCCTAGGGTTGGAGAATGACCCCAACACCCCCTCTGGTCGTTCCCCTAGGTATTAATAAGGATTAGAGCCGCCACAAACAGATTGGGTTTTGTTTTGTTGAAAGTTTAGCCATTGCTGCTTCCTTGTAGACGCGTGTGTTGACTAGACCATCCGTTCTACTTGATTCAGAACCCCAACTTTTTGAGTTCAGATTGGTTTTTCATCTTCATATTTGCAATTGAGTTGCTTGTTCTACTTGTTCTTGCTTGTTCCTCGATTGCTTGCAGGAATTACCCTAGTGGTTTGGTTGATCGTGCTCCACAAGATCACGACGGCTGTTGGAGGTGGTGTATCGGTTGCTAAGGCGCAGCTTGGAAGGCTGTAGTCGGGCCATGAACGTCATCTCCATCCCCAAATCGAGTTTCTCACGCTTCTCATCGAAAGATCGACCACAAACCCTTGCGGGTTCATATCAGTTGGTATCAGAGCAAGGTTTATCGGTGAGAGACTTCCAATTCTTCGCTGTTTTAATTTTCCTATAGTCTAGAAAAGCCAAAAAAATAGTAGATTAGTTTACCCGCACTCCTATAAACCCTTTGAGCCTTTGCTAGCACTGCTTAGTTAGGGCTTGTTGAGTTTTTGGTTGCATCGGTTGTGTTGAGTTGCTGGTCTTAGTGTCTATTCCTTTAGAGTTTTGAGTTCTATCACGTTTTGGTCACCACGAGATCCACCATCACCATATACATCGTTGCTGCGTTTCTGCCACCACGGATCCATATGATGTCCGATTTGGGAGTTTAAATACAATCTAGAAACTTGAAGTTGTCTTCTTTCCAACGGATCTGACCTTGCAGCAAAATTCGATCTGAGCACTCCACAATCATCTTAGAGATTTCCGCATCTGCGGTATTAACAAGAGTTATTAAATCTGACTTCGAAGAGGCTGTGTGCAATAGCCTTATTGTTTAGGTTGTCATAGTATCAAATAAAACATTTAGGCCTCTGCAAAAAAAAAACAAAAAGAATGAATAAAGAAGAAGAAAAAGACAAGAGAAGGAGAAGAAAGAAGGGGTTGAATCTGTTGTTTTCTTCATGTTGTGCTAGTTGTTCTTTTTCAGTGACTACCTTTGTGTCTAGGCTCACGTCTCTAGCATGGTTTAGCCTAGAACCAACACAGTTCCTCCATTGAACAATTATTCAGCTTGCTTTTGTGACTAACGTGGTGCTCATACTTCCTTGCTTTAGCCCACCTATAGCTCCACATATTTCGACTACAACTTGACAGGTGTTGTTGTTGTGGCACCGATACATTTCACTCCACGGTTGTAGACTTGTTGGTTGCCATCACCTCCTGTTTGGTTTGGTAAGAACTTGTAAGGGCTTGTTTTAACAAGTTGAGTTTGAGAGAGTTATAACCGACACATCCTAGTAGTTGATTGGAGGATACATATTATTTTTGTGTTTCTTGTTTTCTACTAATCATGGCAGGTGATATGGAGATTTTTGAGCTGTTGAAACTAGACCCTCATATTCAGGATGTCATTCAACACTTGCCGTTATATGATGGTAAGTTTGATCCTCAAGCTTACATTGATTGGGAGTTAAAAGTAGACAATGAATTTGATGAGCATGACCTGTCCGAGAAACAAAAGATTTGTATTGCCTCTAATATTTTGATTGAAAATGCTTTGCTAGAATGGAAACACATTTGTAGGCACAACAAAGTTCCAGAATCTTGGAAAGACTTCAAATTTCTTTTTACAGATGCATTCGTTCCTGCATATTATGTTGATTATTTGCTTGCAAAATTAGACAACTTGAAGCAGTGTAGTAAGACTGTGAAACAATACTACCATAATTTTAAGATTTGTATCATGTTTGGTGGATTGGATGAATGCATGGAAGATGTTATGAGTAGATTCATGAGAGGGCTCAATTCTAAAATTCAAACCTTGTTAATTAGTAAATCATATTGCCATATTGGTCAATTGTTTTGTCTAGCTCTCAATGCTGAAAAAGAGATTCTATTATCTATGAATACTTGCCAGAATGATGTGACCCATAATGTCCAAAATTTGTCCACTCTGCATGCTAATGAAGAGCAACAAATAGTGAAACCCACTACTGATTTTCCTTTGTCACAAAATGAATTACTCGCTGTTCTTTGTGATAAAGAGGAGTTGTGTGCTGATGATTCTTTTACTCCTATGCCACAAGTAGCGAATAAGTGTGATACTTTTGGTTTGGAACCATACAAATGTGCTGAAGATAAGCTTTTTCATCCTATTACATGTGCACAAGATGAACTGAATTTTCTGTCCTCTTTAAATACTTTGGGTTATATTGAATTTGATATTCTGTGTAATCTAAATTGTCTAAAAGATAAACTTAAATTTGATTCTGGTTTGCCGAGTTTTAATCATTGTTCGCTTCATGCAATTGGCAAATATGACATCAAAGGAGAATATTTGGTGCATAAAGTTTATATTTGTTCTAATATGAAATATCCTTTTGGGCCACAATACCATGATCAAATTGAGGGCTGCACTAACACTAATGATGTCTTGTAAAGTTTTTCTAGTTTTCCCCATATGCAACAGGATAAATATCAAGAAGGGGAGCATGGTTCACTTTTACCTACAACACATACTCCAACAAAGATCAAACCGAGGACGGTTTGCTGTCAAGAAGGGGAGAATGATGAGGACATCATTGGCTCAAAGATGACCATGCCAACCACTTCTATACCAAAGGTGCAACCATTCTATATGAGGCTTATCATTGATGCATTTGATGAATTGATGCTGCACCATGATGTGTGTTCATTCTCATTTTCAGAATTACTTACATGGATCAAGGGAAGGTTTGATTGCATATGGAAAGCATGGAAGGTTAATGAAGTTGATTGGGGACCAAATTCAAGTATTCCTAACGTCCTCCGCTAGGCCACCACGTCACTTTGGTTCCAAGGACAGAAAGAGTCCAAGTCCAACACGTTTTAGAAGTTGAATTCGGACTGCAAAATAGTCCCAAATTGCGACGGTCACCACGACTTCGTACGGACTCCGATTGGGACGTTATAGCACTTTTTCGAAAGCTTATCAAGTCTATTTTCCAACAGATCTAGACTCATAGGTATATCTTATCCGATGCTTCCGCAATCGTCGTTTCAACGCTAGGACCTTTTCTACCTTTGGTGCTGCATCACCCTATTTTGGACCGATGGTCCATGTATCAATTTGGGTCCATTAAGGACGTGTCCTAGGGTTGGAGAACGACCCCAACACCCCCCTGGTCATTCCCCTAGGTATTAATAAGGATTAGAGCCACCACAAACAGATTGGGTTTTGTTTTGTTGAAAGTTTAGCCATTGCTACTTCCTTGTAGACGCGTGTGTTGACTAGACCATCCAATCTACTTGATTCAGAACCCCAACTTTGTGAGTTCAGATTGGTTTTTCATCTCCATATTTGCAATTGAGTTGCTTGTTCTACTTGTTCTTGCTTGTTCCTCGATTGCTTGCAGGAATTACCCTAGTGGTTTGGTTGATCGTGCTCCACAAGATCACGACGGCTGTTGGAGGTGGTGTATCGGTTGCTAAGGCGCAGCTTGGAAGGCTGTAGTCGGGCCATGAACGTCATCTCCATCCCCAAATCGAGTTTCTCATGCTTCTCATCAAAAGATCGACCACAAACCCTTGCGGGTTCATATCATGCATGGTTTGCACCGAACATACGATATGCATAGAAATCATTTTGGACACACTCGATGGGACTCCTGGGTGATGAGGACCAAGTGGAAGCTCGCTTTGCTCCGTTTAGAGATGGAACTCCTAGGTGAACGTACCGAAGGCTTGGAAATAGTATTGGAGGCAACCGATGGAACTCCTAGGTGACGTGAGTCATATGGAATTTTGTTTCAATCTGTTTTTGAGACAGTGTTAGCATCAGTGTAAGATAGGTGCTCAGTTTGTGTCAAACGTACCATAGGCTCATAAATAGTTTTAGACGCACCTGATGGTACTCCTAGCTGACGAGTGTCTGGTGGAGCTCTGTTCGGTCTGGTTCGAGATAGTGCTAATCTTGACGCAAGATAGGTGCACGGTTTGCACTGAATGTACCATGTGCTCATAAATAGTTTTGGACGCAACTGATGGAACTCGTAAGTGACGTAAGTCATGTGGAGTCTCATTTTTGTCCGTTTGGAGATAGTGTTAGTATCTGTGCAAGATAGGTGCACGGTTTGCACTGAACATACCATAGGCATAGAAATCATTATGGATGCACTCGATGGGACTCCTAGGTGATGAGGCTCAAGTGGTAGCTTGGTTCGATCCGTTTGGAGATAGTGCTACTCTTGATGCAAGATTGGTGCACGGTTTGTGTTGAATGTACTGTAGGCTCTAAAATAGTATTGGAGGCACCTGATGGAACTCCTAGGTGACGTGGGTCATGTGGAATCTCATTTTGATCTGTTTTGAGACAGTGTTAGGAGATAGTGCTAATCTTGACGCAAGATAGGTGCACGATTTGCACTGAATGTACCATAGGCTCATAAATAGTTTTGGACGCAGCCGATGGAACTCATAAGTGACGGGGGTTATGTGGAATCTCATTTTAGTCCGTTTGGATATAGTGTTAGCGTAAGTGCAGAGATAGGTGCATGGGTTGCACTGAACATACCATAGGCATAGAAATCGTTTTGAACGCACTTGATGGGACTCCTAGTTGACGAGGCTCAAGTGGAAGCTCGGTTCGGTCCGTTTGAAGATAGTGCTACACTTGATACAAGATTGGTGCACGGTTTGCATCGAACGTACCGTAGGCTTAGAAATAGTATTGGAGGCCCCCGATGGAACTCCTAGGTGACGTGAGTCATGTGGAATCTCGTTTCGGTCTTTTTTGAGACAGTGCTAGGAGATAGTGCTAATCTTGATGTAAGATAGGTGCACGGTTTGCAGTGAATGTGCCATAGGCTCATAAATAGTTTTGGACGCACCCGATGGAACTTGTAAGTGACAGGGGTCGTGTGGAATCTCGTTTTAGTTTTTTCGAAGATAGAGTTAGAGTCAATGCAAAGATAGGTGCATGGGTTGCACCGAACATACCATAGGCATAGAAATCGTTTTGGATGCACTCGATGAGACTCTTAGGTGACGAGGCTGAAGTGGAAGCTCGGTTCAGTCCGTTTGGATAGAGTGCTACTCTTGATGCAAGATTGGTGCATGGTTTGCGTCGAACTTACCGTAGGCTCGGATATAGTATTGGAGGAACTCGATGGAACTCCTAGGTGACGTGGGTCATGTGGAATCTCGTTTCGATCTGTTTTGAAACTGTTAACGTCGGTGCAAGATAGGTGCTCGGTTTGCCTCAAACGTACCATAGGCTCATAAATCGTTTTGGACGTACCCGATGCTACTCCTAGGTGACGAGGGTCTGGTGGAGCTCTGTTCGGTCCATTTGGAGATAGTGCTAATCTTGACACAAGATAGGTGCATGGTTTGCACTGAACATATCATAGGCTCATAAATAGTTTTGGACGCACCCGATGGAACTCCTAAGTGACGTGGGTTGTGTAAAATCTCGTTTTAGTCCGTTTGGAGACAGTGTTAGTGTCAGTGCAAGATAGGTGCACGGTTTGCACTAAACGTACCATAGGCATAGAAATCATTTTGGACGTACTTGATAGGACTCCAACGTGACGAGGCTCAATTGGAAGCTCGGTTCGGTCCGTTTGGAGATAGTGCTACTCTTGATGCAAGATTGGTGGATGGTTTACGTCGAATGTACCGTAGGCTCAGAAATAGTATTGAAGGCCCCCGATGGAACTCCTAGGTGACGTGAATCATGTGGAATCTCATTTTGATCTGTTTTGAGACAGTGTTAGGAGATAGTGCTAATCTCTTGACGCAAGATAGGTGCACGGTTTGCACTGAATGTACCATAGGCTCATAAATAGTTTTGGACGCAGCCGATGGAACTCGTAAGTGACGGGGGTTATGTGGAATCTCATTTTAGTCCGTTTGGATATAGTGTTAGCGTAAGTGCAGAGATAGGTGCATGGGTTGCACTGAACATACCATAGACATAGAAATCGTTTTGAACGCACTTGATGGGACTCCTAGTTGACGAGGCTCAAGTGGAAGCTCGGTTCGGTCCGTTTGAAGATAGTGCTACACTTGATACAAGATTGGTGCACGGTTTGCATCGAACGTACCGTAGGCTTAGAAATAGTATTGGAGGCCCCCGATGGAACTCCTAGGTGACGTGAGTCATGTGGAATCTCGTTTCGGTCTTTTTTGAGACAGTGCTAGGAGATAGTGCTAATCTTGATGTAAGATAGGTGCACGGTTTGCAGTGAATGTGCCATAGGCTCATAAATAGTTTTGGACGCACCCGATGGAACTTGTAAGTGACAGGGGTCGTGTGGAATCTCGTTTTAGTTTTTTCGAAGATAGAGTTAGAGTCAAGATAGAGTTAGAGTCAATGCAAAGATAGGTGCATGGGTTGCACCGAACATACCATA
Organism: Saccharum hybrid cultivar R570; assembly: GCA_038087645.1. NCBI lineage: Eukaryota > Viridiplantae > Streptophyta > Magnoliopsida > Poales > Poaceae > Saccharum > Saccharum hybrid cultivar. Next base: position 1,887,424 of record JAQSUU010000227.1, read on the forward strand.
GGCATAGAAATCATTTTGGATGCACTCGATGAGACTCTTAGGTGACGAGGCTCAAGTGGAAGCTCGGTTCAGTCCGTTTGGATAGAGTGCTACTCTTGATGCAAGATTGGTGCATGGTTTGCGTCGAACTTACCGTAGGCTCGGATATAGTATTGGAGGAACCCGATGGAACTCCTAGGTGACGTGGGTCATGTGGAATCTCGTTTCGATCTGTTTTGAAACTGTTAACGTCGGTGCAAGATAGGTGCTCGGTTTGCCTCAAACGTACCATAGGCTCATAAATCGTTTTGGACGTACCCGATGCTACTCCTAGGTGACGAGGGTCTGGTGGAGCTCTGTTCGGTCCATTTGGAGATAGTGCTAATCTTGACACAAGATAGGTGCATGGTTTGCACTGAACATATCATAGGCTCATAAATAGTTTTGGACGCACCCGATGGAACTCCTAAGTGACGTGGGTTGTGTCAAATCTCGTTTTAGTCCATTTGGAGACAGTGTTAGTGTCAGTGCAAGATAGGTGCACGGTTTGCACTAAACATACCATAGGCATAGAAATCATTTTGGACGTACTTGATAGGACTCCAATGTGACGAGGCTCAATTGGAAGCTCGGTTCGGTCCGTTTGGAGATAGTGCTACTCTTGATGCAAGATTGGTGGATGGTTTACGTCGAATGTACCGTAGGCTCAGAAATAGTATTGAAGGCCCCCGATGGAACTCCTAGGTGACGTGAATCATGTGGAATCTCGTTTCGATCAGCCTTGAGACAGTGCTAGTATCGGTGCAAGATATGTGCTCGGTTTTGCGTCAAACATACCATAGGCTCATAAATCGTTTTAGACGCACCCGATGGTACTTCTAGGTGACGAGGGTCTGGTGGAGCTCTGTTCGGTCCGTTTGGAGATAGTGCTAATCTTGACACAAGATAGGTGCATGGTTTGAACTGAACGTACCATAGGCTCATAAAATAGTTTTGGATGCACCCGATGGAACTCGCAAGTGACATGGGTCGTGTGGAATTTTGTTTTAGTCCATTTGGAGATAGTGATAGTATCAGTGCAAGATAGGTGCACGGTTTGCACTGAACATACCATAGGCATACAAATCGTTTTGGACGTAGTTGATGGGACTCCTAGGTGACGAGTCTCAAGTGGAAGCTCGGTTCGGTCCGTTTGGAGATAGTGCTACTCTTGATGCAATATTGGTGCATGGTTTGCGTCGAACGTACCATAGGCTCATAAATAGTATTGGAGGCCCACGATGGAACTTCTAGGTGACGTGAATCATGTGGAATCTCGTTTCCATCAGCTTTGAGACAGTGCCAGCGTCGGTGTAAGATAGGTGCTCGGTTTTGCGTCAAACGTACCATAGGCTCATAAATCGTTTTAGACACACCCGATGGTACTCCTAGGTGACGAGGGTCTGGTGGAGCTCTGTTCGGTCCATTTGGAGATATTGCTGATCTTGACATAAGATAGGTGCATGGTTTGAACTGAATGTACCATAGGCTCATAAACAGTTTTGGATGCACCTGATGGAACTCGCAAGTGACGTGGGTCGTGTGGAATTTTGTTTTAGTCCCTTTGGAGATAGTGTTAGTGTCAGTGCAAGATAGGTGCACGGTTTGCACGGAACATACCATAGGCATAGAAATCGTTTTGGTCGCACTCGATGGGACTCCTAGGTGACGAGGCTTAAGTGGAAGCTCGCTTCGGTCTGTTTGGAGATAGTGCAACTCTTGATGCAAGATTGGTGCATGGTTTGCGTCGAACGTACCGTAGGCTCAGAAATAGTATTGGAGGCACCCGGTGGCACTCCTAGGTGACGTGGGACATGTGGAATCTCGTTTCGATCTATTTTGAGACAGTGTTAGGAGATGGTGCTAACCTTGACGCAAGATAGGTTCACGGTTTGCATTGAATGTAACATAGGCTCATAAATAGTTTTGGACGCACCCGATGGAAGTCAGAAGTGACGAGGGTCGTGTGGAATCTCGTTTTAGTCCGTTTGGTGACAATGTTAGTGTTAATGCAAAGATAGGTGCATGGATTGCACCGAACATGCGATATGTAACACCTCAGGTGTTTAGCTCCATAACTGTATTGCATTTGCATGAGCATAAGCATGCATCATTTCATGTTATTTTATGTGGTTGCAACTAAGGTGGTTGTTTTTAGAACTTTGTTTGGTCACATCATGTGACACTTGAGAATTGGTGTAACTAAAGGGTAGAGTAGCCAATTATATCTCACAACACCTTAGTTATACTTAGGGTCACTAATGGAGCAAGGTTCATGTTGACCAAAATCACCAAAATGCCCTCCAAGGTGTAGTTGACCAGCATTTAGCTCTAGGATGCTCTATTTGACCAATTAAAAAGCCTAGCTTAGAGACCTTGCATGGAGGAGCACCCTTAAGCAAAGTTGTAGGGAATTTTATGGGGAACAAAAGTCTCAATATGACCATCTCATGAAACTGGCCAGAACATGCTCAAAAATGGCCCACAAGTCAGCTAGAGGGGCTATCTCAACACTTAGAATTTTTCTAAGTCTCAAAAGTGTCCCTCTAGTTTTACTGTGGCCTACTTTGGAAGCTTGTAGTTTGCAAACCAGACCAAACTAGCCCCAACTCATATTGACACTTTTGTAGTACTCGCCTAGCTCTACAACATTGTCAACATCACCATCACCTGGTTCTAAATGGTTTAGGAGATATGGTGCTTTGAAAAATGGGGTTCAGTCGGCATAGTTGACTGAAACTCAGTTCAGTTTTCGGGTACCCCACTTTAGAGCTCGGTAGTTTCAAATCTAGGCCGAACCAGTCCAAGCTCCAATTGACAATTTTGTTGCCCTCACATAGCTCTACAAAGTTGCTGTTAACACTTATCACTAACTCTGGCTAGATTGGGAACGGTGATCGGTTGAACTTTGGCCGTCAGTCGGTTGATGGACACCGAAGCCGTCGAGTTCAGAGTCCAGACGGAGGCGGTGTCGTGGCGACCGGGCAGAACGGTGCTGCCGCATGGCGCCCGCGCTCTGCCAGCGTCTCCACGTCGCGAGTCCAGGCGCGGAGGTGAAGATCGAGCCGACACCACGCCTCACACTCACTTGCGCTCGCCATCCCCATTCACCTCTCGCTCTTGCCGTGCTCACCGAGGCGCAAAATGGAGGCGCCATTGCCGCCGCACCCTTCCCCGTGGTCGTGCGAGCTCGCCGTCACACCACAGCCACCCAAACCCCATCCACCGCTCCACCAGAGTCCCCTCTACCTCCTCCATCCTTTACCTGAACCAATCGTGCGGAGGTGAGAGTGAATTTCCATTTCCGCCACCGTGAGACCTCGCTGGCGTTTTCGTCTGCGCGGCGGCTCACCGTGGCCAGCTCACTACCATTACTCTCCATCCTTGCTAACTCTTGTTTCGGGTTCCGGGTTGCGTAGAGAAGCTTAGGGTATGGTGTTACCGGTAGTAGTGGACGGTCCATGCCGAAACACGATCGTGCGCTTCCGTGCCATGGCCGCCGATTCGGTGCTCACGTGGCCAGCCGTAGCGCGCCCAACCTAGGTCCCTGGTTCCCGGAGCTCGCCGGAGCGCCACCGTGTGCCACCTCCGAGCCGCGGTCGCCATGGTCATTGTAGCTAGGGTTGGGTAGAATCCATGATTTGAGGGTTAGGTGATGCGGGAGGTCACGGGGAACCCGTCGGTGATCTTCCCGTCACCGGAGACGTCGTCGTCGGCGAGTAAGAGCTCACCGGAGCCCGCGCCCTTCCCCTCTCTGCTCCCCTCTCACTGCCAACTGTCCCCACCTGGCAGATGCCGCGCGCGGGCGGGGCGGCCGAGCAGGCCGCGCGCGCAGCGGGCCGCGTCGGTTCCTAGGCCGGCCCAGTAGCGAGTTGGGTTCGGTTTTTTGTTTTTTCTTTGCATATTGTCACAGATTTTAATGATGTTTGGAAAATGTATATCTAGGGTTTTACTTGTTCAAAAATTGTGAAGTAAATTTTGTTAGACCCTGCATGGTGTGTAGTATTTTAGAAAAATATAAATTGGATATGTGATGTTTAGTTTCTAGGAGATTTAAATAGGTCTTTGAAATGTGTTTTAAATTACATGCAAATTGTTTAAATCATGTCTTGAGTTTCATTGTTCCAAAAATTATGAAATTTGGTGGGTAGGCTAATTTATACTTGCTCTAGCTTTGGTAAAAATTTGGGCAGTAGTGCTTAAGTACTTTTCAAGTTATAATGCTATCTTGTTATTTTAGGAAATACTTAAATGAATTTTAGTAATTTTTCTACATGTGAAATGTTCTTATAAATTTTTGGAGAATGTCTTGGTACCATAAAGTGTCTAAGAAAAATATAAAATCTGTTGTTTGATACTTTTTAATATAATTTGTTAATTATACAAAAATCAGCCTTTTGGGCTTGAGAATTTTGTTTAGGGAGTTTCTGTAAATAAATTTAGTTCAAATTTTTACAGTGGTCTCTTTTTGGTTCCTAGAGTCTCCTGTAATGTTTGTAGAATTTTAGGAGCAGTTTACATATATGTTTAAAATTTCACTTAATTACTTAAGTAAATTAAGAAATGGGTTTAAATAAATATTTTAGGTGGGCCAACCTTACTTTCTGGTGTTTTTTGTGACCTATGTGAACTTTTGGTAATATTAGTTTGGTCTTATGGGATGTTTGCCACATAAATAAATATTTAATCTTTGCAATTCTAGGTTTTCTGGACAGCTGGTAGTATCTTTGGGTTTGACCCTTAATAAAAGTGTTTGCTGGAAAACTTGTGAATACCAAAGTTGTAGTAAACTTGATAAACTAGCTTGTGGCAATATTTGGGAGCATTTGGCTTAGTAGTTTAGGAGTTATTGCTGTTTTTAAGTGACAGTCTAGAATTGACTGCTCTCTGTTTGGGGAGGATAGATTCTGGAACTTGGGAAATTCGACATGGAAAACTTAGGAATTTTGGGTTGAGGTCTGAAAATGAATTGTAGTGCATTTCTTAAGCTTTTCAGATTGTCTTAGATCATATCTTTTGGAGTTAGGAATCTTCAGTTATATTAGAATCTTTGAGCTGCTGTCCAGAATGTCTTACTGTGGTAACCTAAGTAATATTACTCTTGTGTTGTTAGGTGTTAGGGCCTTAACCGAAGATGAACAGCTATATCTTAGGTTGAGTAGATTAGGTAAGTACTTCTCCACCGGAGAAGAGATTTGCACGTAATGGTGAAGTGACTTGAATAGAGTACTTTTACTGCTGAAATGCATTTCATTCCGAGCATGTTGCACCTTTATGCATCCATGATATTTATTGTGCATTCATGCAATAGGTGTTCCAGAGGGGGTAACTCTCCTCGAATTCGAGCCAGTGATTCCGGAGGAAGTCTAGGACCAGCCGGAGCAGCTAGAGGAACCAACCGGCGACGAAGCTCCTGCCGAAGATCTACCCGAGTGTCCTGACCACCGGCCCTCGACCTTTCTGAAAGGCAATCCCCGGTGCATGCTGAACCCATCATTTTATAAATCTATCTTAAGTACTTTTAATTGTTTAATGCATTAAGTTGTAGGAGTTGTATGAAAACAATTGTTGCATTATACATGTCCTTGCCCAGATATCGTACTTAAATCCTAATTTAGGTTTAGGCACGTATCAATGCTTAGCCCTGCTTAGTACGGTAGAAGTCGGGTGATTTCCGGTCATCCGCGAGATATAGGAAGCAGTCATGAGTGGCTTTATGGCTATCGTGGATGGAACCATGCTTTAAAATGAAACTGAGACCGGGCGGGAGTTCGATAGTACAGCTGCAAGACACTTCACGTCTTGGGTGTGGAGCTATGCCCGTCTGAGTCGTTTAAGGACCGATTCGCTGTACGTCCTTGAGTCATGTTGAACGCAATCTAACACTTAGTTGGCCGGATAAGTCGTTCCGACCGCGAAGCCGAGTAATGTGATTCAGGCCGGGAATCGAATGGTAGGTTGCTTCTTGGAGAAGAGAAAGGATGTGCTTGGGGACATTGGCGTGAGACCAAGGGGGGGGGTTAGAGTCCCTATCACCTGGCAGAGTGTCGCCCTTGGGGTCGCGACATTGTTCGGACCCGCGATTCCTGAATCATATGAAACGGTGGCCTGTGCGACCCTGGCAGGGGTCTGCACGGTGAGTGTTAGAAATACCCCTCCAGCTGGATAGGAATTCGATTCGAATCACCGTCGCTCCCGATTAGTGAGCACTTGACTTGAGCAGCAGCAACGTAGATCTCATTAAATGAACAGGTGGTTAAGGGAATGATACAATGTTGCCACAATGATATACCTGCTATGGATATAATAATAATGTTGTTTGATTATACTCAAGTGAATATGTAGTACAGGTGCTAAGATAGATGACAGGTAAATGCTAAAAAGAACTGCTAGTACAAGTTATAAGAGTTCCAATTACTTATGCCTTTTATGCAAAATGTGCTGTCAGCTAGCCTCTTGTGTAAGCCTTGCATAATCCTTGGTGTCATCTTATTTCTGGTTTTTGACGGGTAAGTCTAGCTGAGTACATTCTAGTACTCAGGGTTTATTCCCTCCTGTTGCAGATGATATGCTCTACCAAGGCTTCTGCAAAAATTGTCTCCACCCATCGGTGACAAAGACTAGATCACTAGGGCGTGATCTTCTTTTATGTACTTTCCTGATGCTTTTGCGGGTTGTTGATCAACAAGATTGGCAGTAGTAAAACAACTGGTGTGTGTGTATGCTTCCGCTACTTTATAAACTTGGTTTGTAATATTTGTGACTCCGTGTGTGTAAACTTATTCGGAACTACTTGTGTAATGTAACGTATGATGTTGTATGTTGAATGATGCGATCTTGGTTGTAAGCAAGTTGGTTTGAAATCCTTCGTGGTTTCGATTGACTACCGGGATTATATGGGCTCAAGTTCGAAAATTTGAGCGCTTCGGTGCTTGTTTTTGTACTTGTGCTCTTATAATTTGGTCTGTTCTGTTACACGATAGGCATAGAAATCATTTTGGACGCACTCGATGGGACTCCTAGGTGACGAGGCTCAAGTGGAAGCTTGGTTCGGTCTGTTTGGAGATAGTGCTACTCTTGATGCAAGATTGGTGCACGGTCTGCGTCAAAAGTACCGTAGGCTCGGAAATAGTATTGGAGGCACCCCATGGAACTAAGAGGTGATGTGAGTCATGTGGAATCTCGTTTCGACCTGTTTTGAGACAGTATTAGCATCGGTGCAAGATAGGTGCTCGGTTTGCGTCAAACGTACCATAGGCTCATAAATCATTTTAGACGCACCCGATGGTACTCCTAGGTGACGAGGGTCTGGTGGAGCTCTATTTGGTCCGTTTGGAGATAGTGCTAATCTTTACATAAGATAGGTGCACGGTTTGCACTGAACATACCGTAGGATCATAAATAGTTTTCGACGCACCCGATGGAACTCATAACTAACGTGGGTCGTGTGAAATCTCGTTTTAGTCTGTTTAGAGATAGTGTTAGTGTCAGTGCAAGATAGGTGCACGGTTTGCACCGAACATACCATAGGCATAGAAATCATTTTGGATGCACTCGATGGAGCTCCTAGGTGACGAGGCTCAATTGGAAGCTCGGTTCGGTCCGTTTGGAGATAGTGCAACTCTTGATGCAAGATTGGTGCACGGTTTGCGTCAAACGTATTGTAGGCTCAGAAATAGTATTGGAGGCGCCCAATGGAACTCATAGGTGACTTGGGTCATGTGGACTCTCGTTTTGATCTGTTTTAAGACAGTGTTAGCATCGGTGCAAGACAGGTGCTTGGTTTGCCTCAAACATACCATAGGCTCATAAATCGTTTTAGACACACCCAATGGTACTCCTAGGTGACGAGGGTAACGTGGAGCTCTGTTCGGTCCGTTTGGAGATAGTGCTAATCTTGAAACAAGATAGATGTATGGTTTGCACTGAACATATCATAGGCTCATAAAATAGTTTGGACGCACTCAATGGAACTCCTAAGTGACGTGGGTCATGTGGAATCCCGTTTTAGTCCATTTGGAGACAGTATTAGTGTCAGTTGAAGATAGGTGCACGGTTTGCACCGAACGTACGATAGGCATAGAAATCGTTTTGGACGCACTCGATGGACTCCTAGGTGACGAGGCTCAAGTGGAAGCTCGGTTCGGTCCGTTTGGAGATAGTGAACTCTTGATGCAAGATTGGTTCACGGTTTGCATTGAACGTACCGTAGACTCAAAAATAGTATTGGAGGAACCCGATGGAACTCCTAGGTGACGTGGGTCTTGTGGAATCTCGTTTCGATCTGTTTTGAGATAGTGCTAGCGTCGGTGCAAGATAGGTGCTCTGTTTGCCACAACCGTACCTTAGGCTCATAAATCGTTTTAGATGCACCCAGTAGTACTCCTAGGTGACAAGGGTCTGGTGGAGCTCTATTCAGTACGTTTGGAGATAGTACTAATCTTCACACAAGATCGGTGCATGGTTTGCACTGAACGTATCATTGGCTTATAAATAGTTTTGGACGCACCCGATGGAGCTCCTAAGTGATGTGGGTCATGTGGAATCTCGTTTTAGTCCGTTTGGAGACAGTGTTAGTGTCAGTGCAAGATAGGTGCATAGTTTGCACTGAACATACCGTAGGCATAGAAATCATTTTGGATGCACTCGATGGGACTCCTAGGTGACAAGGCTCAAGTGGAAGCTCGGTTCGGTCCGTTTGGAGATAGTGCTACTCTTGATACAAGATTAGTGCACGGTTTGCGTTGAACATCCCGTAGGCTCAGAAATAGTATTGGAGGCCCCCGATGGAACTCCTGAGTGACATGAGTCATGTGGAATCTTGTTTTGATCAGTTTTGAGACAGTGATAACGTCGGTGCAAGATAGGTGCTCGGTTTGCGTCAAACGTACCATAGGCTCATAAATCGTTTTAAACACACCCGATGGTACTCCTAGGTGACGAGACTCTGGTGGAGCTCTGTTCGGTCCATTTGGAGATAGTGCTAATCTTGACACAAGACAGGTGCATGGTTTCAACTGAATGTACCATAGGCTCATAAATAGTTTTGGACGCACCCGATGGAACTCGCAAGTGACGTGGGTCATGTGGAATTCCATTTAAGTCCGTTTGGAGACAGTGTTAGTGTTAGTGCAAGATAGGTTCATGGTTTGTATCTAACATACCATAGGCATAGAAATCGTTTTGGATGCACTCGATGGGACTCCTAGGTGATGAGGCTCAAGTGGAAGCTCGCTTCGGTCCGTTTGGAGATAGTGCAACTCTTGATGCGAGATTGGTGCACGGTTTGCATTGAATGTACCGTAGGCTCGGAAATAGTATTAGAGGCACCCGATGGAACTCCTAGGTGACGTGAGTCATGTGGAATCTCGTTTCAATATGTTTTGAGACAGTATTAGCGTCGGTGTAAGATAAGTGCTCAGTTTGGGTCAAACGTACCATCGGCTCATAAATAGTTTTAGACGCACCTGATGGTACTCTTAGGTGACGAGGGTCTGGTGGAGCTCTGTTTGGTTCGGTTCGAGATAGTGCTAATCTTGACGCAAGATAGGTGCACGGTTTGCACTGAACGTACCATAGCCTCATAAATAGTTTGGACGCACCTGATTGAACTTGTAAGTGACGTGGGTCATGTGAAATCTCGTTTTAGTTCGTTTGGAGACAGTGTTAGTGTCAGTGCAAGATAGGTGCACGGTTTCCACTAAACATACCATCGGCATAGAAATCGTATTGGACGCACTCGATGAGACTCCTAGGTGATGAGGCTCAAGTGGAAGCTCGGTTCGGTCCGTTTGGAGATAGTGCTACTCTTGGTGCAAGATCGGTGCACGGTTTGCGTCATATGTACTATAGGCTCAAAATAGTATTGGACTCTCCCAATGGAACTCGTAGGTGACGTGAGTCATGTGGAATCTCGTTTTGATCTATTTTGAGACAGTGTTAGCATCGGTGCAAGATAGGTGCTTGGTTTGCGTCAAATGTACTATAGGCTGATAAATCATTTTAGACGCACCTGATGGTACTCCTATGTGACGAGGGTCTGGTGGAGCTCTGTTCGGTCTGTTTGGAGATAGTGCTAATCTTGACACAAGATAGGTGCATGGTTTGCACTGGACGTACCATAGGCTCATAAATATATTTGGATGCACCCGAGAGAACTCGTAAGTGACGTGGGTCAGGTGGAATCTTGTTTTAGTCTGTTTAGAGACAGTGTTAGTGTCGGTGCAAGATAGGTGCATGGTAGCTCGGTTCGGTCCGTTTGGAGATAGTGCTACTCTTGATGCAAGATTGGTGCACAGTTTGCGTCGAACGTACCGTAGGCTTAGAAATAGTATTGGAGGCCCCCGATGGAACTCTTAGGTGACGTGAGTCATGTGGAATCTCATTTCGATCAGTTTTGAGATAGTGCGAGTGTCGGTGCAAGATAGGTGCTCGGTTTGCGTCAAACATACCATAGGCTCATAAATCATTTTAGATGCACCCGATGGTACTGCTCGGTGACGAGGGTCTGGTGGAGCTCTGTTCGGTATTCCAAATGACCCACGTCACCTAGGAGTTCTATCGGGTGTGTCCAAAATGATTTCTGAGCCTATGGTACGTTCGGCGCAAACATGCACCTAACTTGCATCAAGGTTAGCACTATCTCCAAACAAATCTAAACGAGCATCCACTTTAGCCTCGTCACCTCAGAGTACCATCTGTAGCATCCAAAATGATATCTGAGCCTATGGTACATTTGGCGCAAACCGTACACCTATCTTGCACTGACAATAGCGCTGTCTCCAAATAGACCGAAACAAGATTCCACATGACCCACGTCACTAAGGAGAACCAATGGATGCGTCTAAAATAATTTCTGAGCATATGGTATGTTCATCACATACCGTGCAGCTATCTTATGTCAAGATTAGCACTATCTACAAACAGACCAAATCGAGCCTCCACTTGAGCCTCATAACCAAAGAATACCATCAGGTGCGTCCATAATGATTTCTAAGCCTATGGTACATTTTGCGCAAACCGTGCACCTATCTTGCCCTGACACTAATATTGTCTCCAAACGAACTAAAATGAGATTCCAAATGGCCCACGTTACCTAGGAGTTTTATTGGGTGTGTCCAAAATAATTTTCAAATGGACCGAAACAAGCAGCCACTTGAGCCTTGTCACCTAGGAGTACCATCAAGTGCGTTCAAAATGATTTCTGAGCCTATGGCTATTTGGCACAAACCTGCACCTATCTTGGACCGACAATAACATTGTCTCCAAATGGACTGAGACGAGATTCCACAATACCCACGTCACCTAGGAGATCCATGGGATGCGTCTAAAACAATTTTTGAGCGTATGGTATGTTTGACGCATACCATGCACCTATCTTGCATCAAGATTAGCACTATCTCTAAATGGACCGAATCGATCTTCCACTTGAGGCTCATTCCCTAGGAGTACCATTGGGTGTGTCCAAAACGATATCTGAGCCTATGGTACATTTGGCGCAAACCGTGCACCTATCTTGCACCGATACTAACACTATCTCCAAACGGTCCGAAATGAGATTCCACATGACCCACATCACCTAGGTGTTTTATCAGTTGTGTCCAAAATGATTTTTGAGCCTATGGAACGTTCGTCACAAACCGTGCACCTATCTTGCATCAAGATTAACACTATCTCCAAATAGACTTAATTGAGCTTCCACTTGAGCCTCATCACCTAGGAGTACCATCGGGTGCGTCCAAAATGATTTCTGAGCTAATGGTACGTTTGGCGCAAATCGTGCACTTATCTTGCACTGATACTAACAGTCTCCAAACGAACCAAAATGAGATAACAAATAAGCCACGTCACCTAGGAGTTTTATCAAGTGTGTCTAAAATGATTTCTGAGCCTACGGTACATGCGGCGCAAACATACACCTATCTTGCATCAAGATTAGCACTATCTCCAAACGGACAAAAATGAGCATCCACTTGAGCCTCGTCACGTAGGAGTACCATTGGGTGCGTCTAAAAGGATTTATGAGCCTATGGTACATTTGGCGCAAACCATGCACCTATCCTGCACTGATACTAACGCTATCTCCAAATGGACCGAAATGAGATTCCACTTGACCCACGTCATCTAGGTTTCTATCAGTTGTGTCCAAAAGCATTCTTGAGCCAATGGTACGTTCGACGCAAACCTTGCACCTATCTAGCATCAAGATAAGCACTATCTCAAAACAAACTGAATCGGACTTCCACATGACCTTGTCACTTAGGAGTACCATCGGGTGCGTCCAAAATGATTTCTGAGCTTATGGTACATTTGACGCAAACCGTGCACTTGCATCAATACTAACACTATTTCCAAACAGACTAAAATGAGATTCCACAAGACCCACGTCACCTAGGAGTTCCATCGGGTGCATCCAAAATGACATCTGAGCCTATGGTACATTCGGCGCAAACCGTGCACCTAACTTGCGATAGGATTAGCAATATCTCCAAACAGACTGAAACGAGCACCTATCTTGCACCGGTACTAGCACTGTCTCTAAACAGACCGAAATAAGATTCCACATGACCCACGTCACCTAGGAGTTGTATCGGGTGTGTCCAAAATGATTTTCGAGCCTGTGGTATGTTCGGCGCAAACCGTGCACCTATATTGTGTCAAGATTAGCAGTACCTCCAAACGGACCGAAATGAGCATCCACTTGAGCCTCATCTCCTAGGAGTACTATCAAGTGCTTCCAAAATGACATCAAGATTAGCACTATCTCCAAACAGATGAAATCGAGCTTCCACTTGAGCCTCGTCACCTAGGAGTACCATCGGTGCATCCAAAACGATTTCTGAGCCCATGGTAGTTTGGTGCAAACCATGCTCCTATCTTGCATCAAGATTAACACTATTTGCAAATTAACTGAATCGAGCTTCCACTTGAGCCCCATCACCTAGGAGTACCATCGGTTGCGTCCATAATGATTTCTGAGCCTATGGTATGTTTGTCACAAACCATGCACCTATTTGCACCGATACTAACGCTGTCTCCAAACGAACTAAGACGAGATTCCACATGACCCACGTCACCTACAATTCCATCGGGTGCGTCCAAAATGACATTGAAGCCTATGGTACGTTCAGCGCAAACCATGCACGACCTTGCGACAGGATTAGCAATATCTCCAAACGGACCAAATCGAGCTTCCACTTGAGCCTCGTCACCTAGGAGTACCATCGGGTGCGTCTAAAATGATTTCGAGCTTATGGTACGTTTGGCGCAAATCATGCACCCATCTTGCACCAACACTAACATTGTCTCCAAACGGACTAAAACACATGGCCCGCATCACCTAGGAGATCCATCAAGTGCATCCAAAATAATTTCTGAGTCTATGATACGTTTAACACAATCCGTGCACCTACCTTGCGTCAAGATTAGCAGTATGTCCAAACAGACCGAATCGATCTTCCACTTGAGCCTCGTCACTGAGGAGTACCATTGGATGCGTCCAAACTGATTGCTAAGCCTACGGTACATATGGCGCAAACCGTGCACCTATCATGCGCTGATGCTAACAGTCTCCAAACGAACTGAAACGAGATTCCAAATGACCCACGTCACCTTGGAGTTCTATTGGGTGTGTCCAAAATGATTTCTGAGCCTATGGTACATTTGGCGTAAACATGCACCTATCTTGTGCAAGGTTAGCACTATCTCCAAATGAACCGAATCGAGCTTCCACTTGAGCCTCATCACCTAGGAGTACCATCGGGTGCGTCTAAAATGATTTCTGAGCCTATGATAGTTTGGCGCAAACCGTGCACCTATCTTGCGTCAAGATTAGCACTATCTTCAAACAGACCAAATCGAGCTTCCACTTGAGCCTCATCATGTAGGAGTACCATCGGGTGCGTCCATAATAATTTCTGAGCCTATGGTAATTTGGCGCAAGCCATGCACCAATCTTGCAGTGACGCTAACATTGTCTTCCAACGGATGGAAACGAGATTCCACGTTATCCACATCACCTAGGAGATCCATCGGGTGTGTCGAATTTAATTTTTGAGCCTTTGGTACGTTTGATGCAAACAGTGCACCTATCTTGCATTAAGATTAGCACTGTCTCCAAAAGGACCAAATTGAGCTTCCACTTGAGCCACATCACTTAGGAGTATCATCGGGTGTGTCCAAAACGATTTCTGAACCTTTGGTTCATTTGGCGCACACTGTGCACCTATCTTGCAACGATGCTAACACTGTCTCTAAATGAACCGAAATGAGATTCCACATGGCCCACGTCACTTAGGAGTTATCTCTAGTGTGTCCGAAATGATTTTTGAGCCTACGGTACGCTTGGCACAAACCGTGCACCTATATTGCATCAAGATTAGCAATATCTCCAAATAGACCCAAACGAGCATCCATTTGAGGCTCGTCACCTAGGAGTACATCCGGCGTGTCCAAAAATGATTTCTATGCCTATGTTACATTTGGCGCAAACAGTGCACTTATCTTGTGTCAAGATTAGCACTATCTTCAAATGGACCAAAACGAACATCCACTTGAGCTTCATCACCTAGGAGTACAATCTGGTGCGTCCAAAAATAATTTCTGAGCCTGTGGTACGTTTGGCGCAAATGGTGCACCTATCTTGCACCGACACTAACACTATCTCCAAACAGATCAAAACAAGATTCCATATGACCCACGTCACCTAGGAATTCTATCGGGCGCGTCCAAAACAATTTTCGAGCCTATGGTATGTTTTGCACATACCGAATTGAGCTTCTAGTTGTACCTCGTCACCAAGGAGTACCATCGGGTGCGTCCAAAATGATTTCTAAGCCTATGGTACGTTTGGCGCAAACCATGCACCTATCTTGCACCAACACTAACACTGTGTCCAAATGGACTGAAATAAGATTTCACATGACCCACATCACCTAGGAGATCCATCGGGTGCGTCCAAAATGATTTCTGACTCTATGGTACATTCGACGCAAAATGTGCACCTATCTTGTGTCAAGAGTAGCACTATCTCCAAATGGACCGAATTGAGCTTCCACTTGGGCCTCGTCACATATTAGTACCATTAGGTGCGTGCAAAATGATTTCTAAGCCAATGGCATGTTTGGTGCAAACCATGCACCTATGTTGCACTGAAACTAACAATGTCTCTAAATGGACCGAAATGAGATTTCACATGACCCTTTTTCACCTAGGTGTTCCATCTAGTGTGTCCAAAATGATTTTTGAGCCTGTTGATGAGACTAGAGGTTGTTCCTGATCTTTTGGTGAGTGTGGGTAAACTCGATTTGTGGTGGATTCGACGTTGGCTGTCCGACTACAATGACCACAAGGTTGCTGCGCCTTAGCAACAGGTACACCGGCTCCGATTCTGATGTTCTTGCCATGCCAAGAACAACAAGAACCTGCAAGTAACCGAGAACAAGCAAGAACAGATGAACAAGCAAATAACTCACGGATTTAAGCCAAAGGCTGAATCTGAATCACAAGTTGGGGTCTTGAAACAAGCAAATCGGGTGGTCTAGCCGACACACGCGTTTACAAGGAAGAAGCAGCAGCTATCTTGCATCTAAACAAAACCCGCCCTCATTCTGATGGCTGCTGGCTCTATTTATAAGGAGAGCACAAGGGGGAGTGGGAAACCCTAATCTGGGCGTCCCTCAAAGGGTTGTAGTTAGTATAAGGCCCAGGCCCAAGCTGTAGGTCTCTGCGTCCTTTGGCTTGCTGCACACAGCTTTGGTAGATTCTGATAGTGGGGTTGGACCCATGTGAAGGAGGACGACGCGCTCTTTCCAACAAGTCAAAAACCAGCTTCATTGGATCTTGTATCAAGGAGTTATGGTACTTTTGATGGAGTGTCCCCTGCTGTCTCGAGATGAGCTGTGCGCCCCATTAATGATGATTCCCACTTGTTCGGCTGCTCCATCCTCATCATGGGGTCTAAACATGAGGCAATGGAGTCTTGACCAATATTCCTAAGAATAAGACAATCATCACCATGATTTAGTAGCATCCAATTCTGAGACGAGTTTGTATGAACAGCGAGGAACAACTTTACCTGATAATTAAGTTGTCGTGCTCAAGCTCTTGTCATCGGACCTTGTTGTGTAGCAGGTGTGGTTGTGTCAATGGAAGGGATGTCCTCATCATCCTCCCCTTCTTGCATTTGAGTCGTACTCGACTCTAGTTCATCCTCTTCTCCCAAATATGGCTTCAAATCTGCAATGTTAAAAGTGGGGCTAACCCCAAAAGCTGCAGGTAGCTCAAGTTTGTACGCATTATCATTAATCCTTTCTAACACTTTAAAAGGACCATCGGCTCTAGGCAGCAACTTAGACTTTTGCAAATTAGGGAACCTATCTTTTCTCAAATGGAGCCAAACTAGATCACCAGGTTCAAAATGACATGTTTCTTCCCTTTGCTACCAGCTAGTTTATACTTTGCATTCATGCACTCTATTTTCTCTTTAGTGGTTTCATGCAGTTTTAAGATCAGTTCAGCACGTTGTTTAGCATCAAAGTTCACTCGCTCCGAGGTCGGAAGAGGTAACAAATCAATAGGAGCACGTGGCACAAACCCATAAACTATCTCAAAAGGGCTTTTCTTAGTGGTAGAATGCTGTGAACGATTATAAGCAAACTCAACATGAGGCAAGCACTCTTCCCACATTTTTATGTTCTTTTTCAAAACAGCCCTAAGCAATGTAGATAAGGTTCTATTGACAACCTCCGTTTGTCCATCAGTTTGGGGATGACAAGTAGTGGAAAATAAAAGCTTAGTCCCTAGCTTAGCCCACAAAGTTCTCCAAAAATGACTAAGAAATTTTGCATCCCGATCAGAAACAATGGTGTTAGGCACACCATGCAATCGTACAATCTCACGAAAGAACAAATCAGCAACAGGTGTAGCATCATCGCTCTTATGACATGGTATGAAATGTGCCATTTTAGAAAATCTGTCCACAACAACAAACACACTATCCCTCCCCTTCTTTGTTCTAGGCAGTCCTAAAACAAAGTCCATTGAAATATCTTCCCATGGTGCACTTGGAACAGGAAGAGGCATGTATAAACCATGAGGATTAAGGCGTGACTTAGCTTTCTGGCATGTTGTGCAGCGAGCAACGAACCTCTCCACGTCTCTCCTCATCTTGGGCCAAAAGAAATGACCAGCAAGGATGTCCTCTGTCTTTTTCACACCAAAATGTCCCATGAGTCCTCCTCCATGCGCTTCCTGCAATAATAACAAACGCACGGAGCTAGCTGGAATGCATAGCTTGTTGGCTCTAAAGACAAACCCGTCGGTGAGGACGAATCTGTTCCATGTTTTCCCCTCTTGGCAATTCAGCAATACATCTTTGAAATCATTGTCATGTGCATATTGTTCCTTAATAGTTTCCAAACCAAAGATTTTAAAGTCAAGTTGTGAAAGCATGGTGTAACGTCTAGACAAAGCATCAGCAATTATATTTTCCTTCCCCTTTTTGTGTTTGATGACATAAGGAAAGGACTCGATGAATTCAACCCACTTGGCATGTCTACGGTTCAGTTTTGCTTGACTACGGATGTGTTTCAATGATTCATGATCAGAATGTATGACAAACTCTTTGGGCCACAAATAATGCTGCCATGTTTCCAAAGTCCGAACTAGAGCAAGCAATTCCTTATCATAAGTAGAATAGTTCAAACTAGGGCCACTCAACTTTTCACTGAAATACGCCACAGGTTTTCCCTCTTGTAACAGCACACCACCCAACCCAATTCCACTAGCATCACATTCAAGCTCAAAGGTTTTGTTGAAATCAGGAAGCTGGAGTAAAGGTGCATGAGTTAACTTATCTTTGAGCGTGTTGAAAGCATCCTGTTGGGCTGCAGCCCAAGTGAAGGTTGCACCCTTCTTGGTGAGTTCATGCAGCGGGGCTGCAATGGTGCTGAAGTCCTTCACAAATCGATGGTAGAAACCAGCAAGTCCTAGAAAACTCCGCACTTGTGTGACCGTGCAGGGAATAGGCCAGCTGTGTATGGCCTCAACCTTGGCTTGATCAACTTCAATTCCCTGCGGTGTCACAACAAATCCAAGAAAAGAGACTCGATCTGTGCAAAAGGTGCACTTCTCAAGATTGCCAAACAAGTGTGCATCCCGAAGAGCATTGAAAATGGCACGCAAATGATCAAGATGTTCCTCTAATGATCTACTATATATCAAGATGTCATCAAAGTATACCACTACAAATCTGCCAATAAAAGAGCGTAAAACCTCGTTCATTAATCTCATGAAAGTGCTGGGTGCATTAGTCAATCCAAAGGGCATGACAAGCCATTCATATAAACCAAACTTAGTTTTAAACGCTATTTTCCATTCATCTCCTAGCTTCATACGAATCTGGTGGTAACCACTACGCAAATCAATTTTAGAGAACACAATTGAGCCACTCAATTCATCAAGCATATCATCTAACCTTGGAATAGGATGACGATATCTGATTGTGATGTTGTTTATTGCTCTACAATCAACACACATGCGCCATGATCCATCCTTCTTAGGAACTAAAAGCACGGGAACGGCACAAGGGCTAAGAGACTCACGCACATAACCTTTGTTGAGCAATTCTTGTACTTGTCTCTGAATCTCTTTTGTCTCGTCCGGGTTGGTCCTATACGGCGCACGATTAGGCAAGGTAGCCCCAGGGATGAGGTCAATCTGGTGTTCAATCCCTTGAATTGGTGGCAGCCCCGGTGGTACCTCCTTTGGAAAAACATCGGCATACTCCTGCAAAAGATTAGTGATAGCAGGAGGCAAAGAAATAGATGTATCTTCGAGTGAAAATAAAGTTTCTTTGCAAACCAAAGCATAGCAAATAGTAGTACTAGCATCAATCTCATCAAAATCAGATTTGGTGGCAAAGTAACAAGAGCCTTTCAGCTTGATCTCATTTTTATTATGATGAACATATTTGCTAGACTTCTTCTTATGTTTCTCAAGTTCATTAGCGATAATCTGATTTTTACTAGCAACAGCCTGATTCTTAAGTTTGCTAGATCTAGCAAGTTCATCTCTTAGAATAGACTCAGGGGACATGGGGTGCAACACAATCTTCTTGTCATTATGCACGAAAGAGTATCGATTTGTTTTACCAGAGTGCAAGGAATCTTTATCAAACTGCCATGGTCTACCTAACAACATAGAGCATGCTTGCATAGGCACAACATCACAGTCAATGGAATCATGATAAGAACCAATGGCAAACTCTACCCTTACCAATCGGGTTACCTTCACCTTGCCGCTGCTGTTAAGCCACTGAATGTAGTAAGGCTGCGGGTGTGGTTTTGTGCTCAATGAAAGCTTCTCCACCATTTCAGCACTTGCCAAGTTGTTGCAGCTTCCTCCATCTATGATCACACGGCAAGAGCGTTCCAAAACTATTTCTAAGCCTATGGTACGTTCAGTGCAAACCGTGCACCTATCTTGCATCAAGATTACCACTATCTCCAAACGGACCGAACAGAGCTCCACCAGACCCTCATCACCTAGGAGTACCATCGGGTACGTCTAAAACGAGCACCTATCTTGCACCGACGCTAACACGGTCTCGAAACGAGATTCCACAAGACCCACGTCACCTAGGAGTTCCATCGGATGCCTCCAATACTATTTCCAAGTCTACGGTACATTCGATGCAAACCATGCACCAATCTTGCATCAAGAGTAGCACTATCTCCAAACAGACCAAACCAAGCTTCCACTTGAGCCTCGTCACTTAGGAGTCCCATCGAGTGTGTCCAAAATGATTTTTATGCCTATGGTACGTTCGGTGTAAACCGTGCAACTATCTTGCACCGATGCTAACACTGTCTCAAAACAGATCGAAACAAGATTCCACATGACCCACGCACCTAGGAGTTCCATCGGGTGCCTGGATTACTATTTCCAAGCCAACGTTACGTTCGACGCAAACCGTGCACCATTCTTGCATCAAGAGTTGCACTATCTCCAAACAGACCGAACCGAGCTTCCACTTGAGCCTCATCACATAGGAGTTCCATTGAGTGCGTCCAAAATGATTTCAATGCCTATGGTATGTTCGATGGAAACCGTGCTCCTATCTTGCACTGACACAAACACTGTCTCCAAATAGACTAAAACAAGATTCCACACGCCCCTCGTCACTTACGAGTTCCATCGGGTGCCTCCAAAACTTTTTATGAGCCTATGGCACGTTCAGTGCAAACCGTACAGCTATCTTGCGTCAAGATAAGCACTATCTCCAAACGGACCAAACAGAGCTCCACTAGACCCTTATCACCTAGGAGTACCATCGGGTGCGTCAAACGATTTATGAGCCTATGGTACGTTTGACGCAACCCGAGCACCTATCTTTCACCGACCCTAACACTGTGTCAAAACAGATCGAAATAAGATTCTACATGACTCACGTCACCTAGGAGTTCCATCGGGTGCCTCTAATACTATTTCCGAGCCTACGGTACGTTCGACGTAAACCTTGCACCAATTTTGCATCGAAGAGTAGCACTATCTCCAAATGGACCAAACCGAGCTTCCACTTGCGCCTCATCTCCAAAGAGTACCATCAAGTTCGTCCAAAACTATTTCGATGCCTATGGTATCTTCGGTGCAAACCGTGCTCCAATCTTACACCGACACTAACACTGTCTACAAACGGACCAAAACGAGATTCGACACGGCCCACGTCACTTACGAGTTCCATCGGGTGCATCCAAAACTATTTATTAGCCTATGGAACATTCAGTGCAAACCTTGCACCAATCTTGCATCAAGTGCAGCACTATCTCCAAACAAACCGAACCGAGCTTGCACTTGAGCCTCGTCACCTAGGAGTCCCATCGAGTGCGTCCAAAATGATTTCTATGCCTATGGTACGTTCAGTACAAATCGTGCTCCTATGTTGCACCAACACTAACACTGTCTACAAATGGACTAAAACGAGATTTCACATGGCCCACGTCACTTACAAGTTCCATCGGGTGCGTCAAAAACTATTTATGACCTAGGGTATGTTCATTGCAAACCTTGCACCTATCTTGTGTAGCACTATCTCCAAACAGAATGAACAGAGCTCCACCAGACCCTCGTCACCTAGGAGTACCTCGGGTGCGTCTAAAACGATTTGTTAGCCTATGGTACGTTTGACGCAAACCGAGCACCTATCTTACACCGACGCTAACACTGTCTCAAAACAGATCGAAACGAGATCCCACATGACCCACGTCACCTAGGAGTTCTACCGGGTGCGTCCAATACTATTTTTTAGCCTACGGTATGTTCGACGCAAATCGTGCATTAATCTTGCATCAAGAGTTGCACTATCCCCAAACAGACCGAACCGACCTTCCACCTGAGCCACGTCACTTAGGAGCCCCATCGAGTGCGTCCAAAACGATTTCTATGGCTATGGTATGTTCGGTGCAAACCGTACACCTATCTTACACTGGCACTAACACTGTCTCCAAACGGACTATAACGAGATTCCACAAGAACCACGTCACTTAAAGAGTTCCATCGGGTGCGTCCAAAACTATTTATGAGCCTATAGTACGTTGAGTGCAAACTATGCCCCTATCTTGTGTCAAGATTAGCACTACCAGACCCTCACCAACCTAGGAGTACCATCGGGTGCGTCGAAAATGGATTATGAGCCTATGGTACGTTTGACACAAACTGAGCACCTATCATGCACCGACGCTAACACTGTCTCAAACACAAATCGAAATAGGATTCGACTTGACCCACATCACATTGGAGTTCCATCGGGTGCCTCTAATACTATTTTCGAGCCTTCGGTATGTTCGACACAAACCATGCACCAATCCTGCATCAAAAGTAGCACTATCTCCAAATGGACCGAACCGAGCATTCACTTGACTCTCATCACCTAGGAGTCCATCGAGTTCATCCACAATGATTTCTATGCCTATGGTACGTTTGACAAAAACTAAGCACCTATGTTGCACCGAGGCTAACACTGTCTCAAAACCAATCGAAATGAGATTCCACGTGACCCACGTCACCTAGGAGTTCCATCGGGTGCCTCCAATACTATTTCCAAGTCTACGGTACATTCAACGCCAACCGTGCACAAATCTTGCATCAAGAGTAGCACTATCTCCAAACGGACAGAACCGAGCTTCCACTTGAGCCTCGTCACCTAGGAGTCCCATCGAGTGTGTCCAAAACAATTTCTATGCCTATGGTACGTTCGGTGAACTGGTGCACCTATCTTGCACCGACGCTAACACTATCTCAACACAGATCAAAAAGAGATTCCACATGACACGTCACCTAGGAGTTCCATCCGGTGCCTCCAATACTATTTTTGAACCAACAGTACGTTTGACACAAACCGTGCACCAATCTTGCATCAAGAGTAGCACTATCTCCAAACAGACTGAACCGAGCTTGCACTTGAGCCTCGTCACCTAGGAGTCCCAGCGAGTGCATCCAAAATGATTTCTATGCCTATGGTATGTTCGGTGCAAACCGTGCTCCTATCTTACACCGACACTAACATTGTCTCCAAACGGACTAAAAAGAGATTCCACACGGCCCACGTCACTTACGAGTTCCATCAGGTGCGTCCAAAACTATTTGTGAGCCTATGGAACATTCAGTGCAAACTATGCACCTATCTTGCGTCAAGATTACAACTATCTCCAAGCGGACCAAACAGAGCTCCACTAGACCCTAGTCACCTAGGAGTACCATCGGGTACGTCTAAAAAAATTTATGAGCATGTGGTACATTTGACGTAAACCGAGCACCTATCTTTCACCGACACTAACACTATCTCAAAACAGATCGAAACGAGATTCCACATGACTCACGTCAACTAGGAGTTCCATCAGGTGCGTCCAATACTATTTTTGAGCCTACGATACATTTGACGCAAACCGTGCATTAATCTTGCACCAAGAGTAGGACTATCCCCAAACGGACCGAACCGACCTTCCACTTGAGACACGTCACTTAGGAGCCCCATCAAGTGCGTACAAAATGATTTCTATGCCTATGGTATATTCGGTGCAAACTGTACACCTATCTTACACTGGCACTAACAATGTCTGATGAGGACATCCCATCCATTGACACAACCACACCTGCTGCACAACAAGGTCCGATGACAAGAGCTTGAGCATGACAACTTAATTATCAGGTAAAGTTGTTCCTCGCTGTTCATACAAACTCGTCTCAGAATTGGATGCTACTAAATCATGGTGATGATTGTCTTATTCTTAGGAATGTTGGTCAAGACTCCATTGCCTCATGTTTAGACCCCATGATGAGGATGGAGCAGCCGAACAAGTGGGAATCATCATTAATGGGGCGCACAGCACATCTCGAGACAGCAGGGCACACTCCATCAAAAGTACCATAACTCCTTGATACAAGATCCAATGAAGCTAGTTTTTGACTTGTTGGAAAGAGCGCGTCGTCCTCTTTCACATGGGTCCAACCCTACTATCAGAATCTACCAAAGCTATGTGCAGCAAGCCAAAGGACGCAGAGACCTACAGCTTGGGCCTGGGCCTTGTACTAACTACAACCCTTTGAGGGACGCCCAGATTAGGGTTTCCCACTCCCCCTTGTGCTCTCCTCCTTATAAATAGAGCCAGCAGCCATCAGAATGAGGGTGGGTTTTGTTTAGATGCAAGATAGCTGCTGCTTCTTCCTTGTAAACGCGTGTCGGCTAGACCACCCGATTTGCTTGTTTCAAGGCCCCAACTTGTGATTCAGATTCAGCCTTTGGCTTAAATCCGTGGGTTATTTGCTTGTTCATCTTGTTCTTGCTTGTTCTCGGTTGCTTGCAGGTTCTTGGTGTTCTTGGCATGGCAAGAACATCACAATCGGAGCCGGTGTACCTGTTGCTAAGGTGCAGCAACCTTGTGGTCGTTGTAGTCGGACAGCCAACGTCGAATCCACCACAAATCGAGTTTACCCACACTCACCAAAAGATCAGGAACAACCTCTAGTCTCATCATGTGGTAATCAGAGCAAGGTTCTTTGGTGAGTGATTTACTGTTCATTACTTTACCTATGTTCCAGAAATATAAAAATAGGATAGAACTGAAATTCCAAACACAAGTTTGAGCCTTGCTGATCTGCTTAGTTCTTTGCTTGTTGAGTTTGTGCTTTACATCGTGGTGTCAAGTGCTGGTTCTTATGTTCGAATCCTTTAGAGTTTCGAGTTCTTGTCACGTTTTAGTCACCACACAATCCGATGTTGCCTTCCCCCCCACTTCAGCCGCTGTAATCTCCACCAATACCACCACCACCAAAAGCACCGCTGCTCTCTCCACCTTTTCGCTGAAACCCTCACCACCATCACCTTTAGCCGCGCCTACACAAACACTACCTTATGCACCTGTCCTTTTGGTGCAAATCTGAGTACACTCAGTTCTGAAAATAAGAGAGTTCAAATTGCATATTTGTACTACTTGTTGCAATCCTTATCCCTAGTAAAAGAAAGTCTATGCTACTTGCTGCATTCTTGTTATAATCATATTGCAAAAGTTCAGTTTGTGCGCTACTTGTCGAAAAGAAAAGAAAAGAAAAGAAAAGAAAATAGAAAAGAAAAAGAAAGGAAAAGGAGGAAAGAAAGAAAGAAAGAAAGAAAGAAAGAAAGAAAAAAAGGGTTAAGTTGATGCTATTTACTCTCATCATTTCCATTGTTTGCTACTATCCGGTGACAACATTTGTGTCTAGGCTCGCGTCTCTAGCACGGGTTAGCCTAGGACCAGCACGATACTATCTTTGAATACTTATTCAACTTGCATTGACTAACGTGGTTCCAATTGTACCTTGATTTTTTAAGCCACCTACAGCTCCACAAATTATCTACAACGTCACATGGTTCTACTTGCTACTACTTGTGTTGTTCTTGTCGTCGCCAACACCATCTGCATAGCAAGGTAAGGACATGTAAGAACTCAGTTGCACATGCTGAGAGAATGAAAGTTGTTGCCACCTAATTCAGTTAGTTGGTAGGACATATTTTCTTGTGATTCCCTTGCTACATACTAACCATGGTAGGAGAAGGTGAAAGGACCTCTCCACAATCACCTCGATCAAAAGCCTTGCTGCAACACTTTGAACGCAAAGTGAGGCTCCATGCTGAACACCTTGATGAGGATGTTCGTGTCACCAATGAGCGCCTTGGTCAATTGGAGACGGCTCAGATTGAGACCAACACCAAGTTGGCTTCCTTGGAAGGCACTCTTGGTTCTGTTAATACATCTCTTGTAGGTGTCTCGGAGCGATTGGAGAGGATGGAACAGAATCGCTGTGTTGGTTTCGAACGACGCAATCACAACAACAACAACACCATGGGCAGTGCTGCTGGTCATGATGAAGAAGAATATGCAGCGGACACTGAGCTTGATGAGGAGCTGAATGGTCATCGACGCATCAAATAACATCGCTGCCGCCATGAGACAGGTCCTCGCCAACCACGGCAAGAGGTACGTGCTAATGACTCATTTGGCAAGATTAAATTCACCATACCTGCTTTTGATGGGAGGTATAATCCTGATATGTACCTTAGTTGGGAATTAGCTGTTGATCAGAAATTTACTTGCCATGATTTCCTTGAGGACAAATGTGTTAGGGCTGCAACTAGTGAGTTTACTGACTTTGCCTCTGTTTGGTGGTCTGAATACCATCGTAAGAACCCAAATAACACACCAACTTGGGATGCTTTGAAACGGGTCATGCGTGCCAGATTTGTTCCTTCTTATTATGCCCGTGATCTTTTAAATAAGTTGCAAAAATTGAGGCAAGGATCCAAATCTGTAGAAGAGTACTATCAAGAGCTACAAATGGGTATGCTTCGTTGCGGGCTAGAGGAAAATGAGGATGGTGCCATAGCTAGATTTATGGGTGGGCTGAACCAGGAGATTCAGGACATTCTAGCTTATAAGGAATATAATTCTGTCAATCGTTTATTTCACCTTGCTTGTAAAGCTGAACGAGAAGTGCAGGGACGACGAGCTAGCATGAGGGCTAACATTCCTGCAGGTCGTGCTAGCCTGTGGACACCCTCCAATGCTGCTACACCGTCAACGCGTGCACCCCCACAATCTTCCTCGACCATCAAGCCATGCTCCTCTACAACAAATTATGTACCATGCCCAAGTGAACCAACTAGAGGAGCAACGGCTACATCTGCCAAGAGTTCACCCTCGGTGGTATCCACAGGGAGAACAAGGGATATTCAGTGCCTACGCTGCAAAGGATATGGCCACATACGCAAGGACTGCCCAAGCACACGTGTGATGATTGTGCGAGCTGATGGTGGGTATTCCTCTGCTAGTGATTTTGATGAAGAAACATATGCTTTGCTTGCTGCTAACAATGTAGCAGAAGGAGATTATTTCCAACAAGACGAAGAGCACATTAGGGCTGAAGCGGCTGAGCACTATGAGAGCCTCATGGTGCAGCGGGTGCTAAGTGCCCAAATGGAGAGGGCTAAACAAAATCAGCACCACACTTTGTTTCAAACCAAGTGTGTGATCAAGGAACGCTCTTGCCGTGTGATCATAGATGGAGGAAGCTGCAACAACTTGGCAAGTGCTGAAATGGTGGAGAAGCTTTCATTGAGCACAAAACCACACCCGCAGCCTTACTACATTCAGTGGCTTAACAGCAGCGGCAAGGTGAAGGTAACCCGATTGGTAAGGGTAGAGTTTGCCATTGGTTCTTATCATGATTCCATTGACTGCGATGTTGTGCCTATGCAAGCATGCTCTATGTTGTTGGGTAGACCATAGCAGTTTGATAAAGATTCCTTGCACTCTGGTAAAACAAATCAATACTCTTTCGTGCATAATGACAAGAAGATTGTGTTGCACCCCATGTCCTCTGAGTCTATTCTAAGAGATGAACTTGCTAGATCTAGCAAACTTAAGAATCAGGCTGTTGCTAGTAAAAATCAGATTGTCGCTAATGAACTTGAGAAACATAAGAAGAAGTCTAGCAAATCTGTTCATCATAATAAAAATGAGATCAAGCTGAAAGGCTCTTGTTACTTTGCCACCAAATCTGATTTGGATGAGATTGATGCTAGTACTACTGTTTGCAATGCTTTGGTTTGCAAAGAAACTTTATTTTCACTCGAAGATACATCTATTTCTTTGCCTCCTGCTATCACTAATCTTTTGCAGGAGTATGCCGATGTTTTTCCAAAGGAGGTACCACCGGGGCTGCCACCAATTCGAGGGATTGAACACCAGATCGACCTCATCCCTAGGGCTTCCTTGCCTAATCGTGCGCCGTATAGGACCAACCCGGATGAGACAAAAGAGATTCAGAGACAAGTACAAGAATTGCTCAACAAAGGTTATGTGCGTGAGTCTCTTAGCCCTTGTGCCGTTCCCGTGCTTTTAGTTCCTAAGAAGGATGGATCATGGCGCATGTGTGTTGATTGTAGAGCGATAAACAACATCACAATCAGATATCGTCATCCTATTCCAAGGTTAGATGATATGCTTGATGAATTGAGTGGCTCAATTGTGTTCTCTAAAATTGATTTGCATAGTGGTTACCACCAGATTCGTATGAAGCTAGGAGATGAAAGGAAAACAGCGTTTAAAACTAAGTTTGGTTTATATGAATGGCTTGTCATGCCCTTTGGATTGAGTAATGCACCTAGCACTTTCATGAGATTAATGAACGAGGTTTTACGCTCTTTTATTAGCAGATTTGTAGTGGTATACTTTGATGACATCTTGATATATAGTAGATCATTAGAGGAACATCTTGATCATTTGCGTGCCGTTTTCAATGCTCTTCGGGATGCACACTTGTTTGGCAATCTTGAGAAGTGCACCTTTTGCACAGATCGAGTCTCTTTTCTTGGATATGTTGTGACACCACATGGAATTGAAGTTGATCAAGCCAAGGTTGAGGCCATACACAGCTGGCCTGTTCCCTGCACGGTCACACAAGTGTGGAGTTTTCTAGGACTTGCTGGTTTCTACCGTCGATTTGTGAAGGACTTCAGCACCATTGCAGCCCCGCTGCATGAACTCACCAAGAAGGGTGCAACCTTCACTTGGGCTGCAGCCCAACAGGATGTTTTCAACACGCTCAAAGATAAGTTAACTCATGCACCTTTACTCCAGCTTCCTGATTTCAACAAAACCTTTGAGCTTGAATGTGATGCTAGTGGAATTGGGTTGGGTGGTGTGCTGTTACAAGAGGGAAAACCTGTGGCGTATTTCAGTGCAAAGTTGAGTGGCCCTAGTTTGAACTATTCTACTTATGATAAGGAATTGCTTGCTCTAGTTCGGACTTTGGAAACATGGCAGCATTATTTATGGCCTAAAGAGTTTGTCATACATTCTGATCATGAATCATTGAAACACATCCGTAGTCAAGCAAAACTGAACCATAGACATGCCAAGTGGGTTGAATTCATCAAGTCCTTTCCTCATGTCATCAAACACAAAAAGGGGAAGAAAAATATAATTGCTGATGCTTTGTCTAGACGTTACACCATGCTTTCACAACTTGACTTTAAAATCTTTGGTTTGGAAACTATTAAGGAACAATATGCACATGACAATGATTTCAAAGATGTATTGCCGAATTGCCAAGAGGGGAAAACATAGAACAGATTCGTCCTCACCGACGGGTTTGTCTTTAGAGCCAACAAGCTATGCATTCCAGCTAGCTCCGTGCGTTTGTTATTGTTGCAGGAAGCGCATGGAGGAGGACTCATGGGACATTTTGGTGTGAAAAAGACAGAGGACATCCTTGCTGGTCATTTCTTTTGGCCCAAGATGAGGAGAGACGTGGAGAGGTTCGTTGCTCGCTGCACAACATGCTAGAAAGCTAAGTCACGCCTTAATCCTCATGGTTTATACATGCCTCTTCCTGTTCCAAGTGCACCATGGGAAGATATTTCAATGGACTTTGTTTTAGGACTGCCTAGAACAAAGAAGGGTAGGGATAGTGTGTTTGTTGTTGTGGACAGATTTTCTAAAATGGCACATTTCATACCATGTCATAAGAGCGATGATGCTACACATGTTGCTGATTTGTTCTTTCGTGAGATTGTTCGATTGCATGGTGTGCCTAACACCATTGTTTCTGATCGGGATGCAAAATTTCTTAGTCATTTTTGGAGAACTTTGTGGGCTAAGCTAGGGACTAAGCTTTTATTTTCCACTACTTGTCATCCCCAAACTGATGGACAAACTGAGGTTGTCAATAGAACCTTATCTACATTGCTTAGGGCTGTTTTGAAAAAGAACATAAAAATGTGGGAAGAGTGCTTGCCTCATGTTGAGTTTGCTTATAATCGTTCACAGCATTCTACCACTAAGAAAAGCCCTTTTGAGATAGTTTATGGGTTTGTGCCACGTGCTCCTACTGATTTGTTACCTCTTCCGACCTCGGAGCGAGTGAACTTTGATGCTAAACAACGTGCTGAACTGATCTTAAAATTGCATGAAACCACTAAAGAGAAAATAGAGTGCATGAATGCAAAGTATAAACTAGTTGGTAGCAAAGGGAAGAAACATGTCATTTTTGAACCTGGTGATCTAGTTTGGCTCCATTTGAGAAAAGATAGGTTCCCTGATTTGCGAAAGTCTAAGTTGCTGCCTAGAGCCGATGGTCCTTTTAAAGTGTTAGAAAGGATTAATGATAATGCGTACAAACTTGAGCTACCTGCAGCTTTTAGGGTTAGCCCCACATTTAACATTGCAGATTTGAAGCCATATTTGGGAGAAGAGGATGAACTAGAGTCGAGGACGACTCAAATGCAAGAAGGGGATGATGATGAGGACATCCCTTCCATTGACACAACCACACCTGCTGCACAACAAGGTCCGATGACAAGAGCTCGAGCACGACAACTTAATTATCAGGTAAAGTCGTTCCTCGCTGTTCATACAAACTTGTCTCAGAATTGGATGCTACTAAATCATGGTGATGATTGTCTTATTCTTAGGAATGTTGGTCAAGACTCCATTGCCTCATGTTTAGACCCCATGATGAGGATGGAGCAGCCGAACAAGTGGGAATCATCATTAATGGGGCGCACAGCTCATCTCGAGACAGCAGGGGACACTCCATCAAAAGTACCATAACTCCTTGATACAAGATCCAATGAAGCTGGTTTTTAACTTGTTGGAAAGAGCGCGTCGTCCTCTTTCCCATGGGTCCAACCCCACTATTAGAATCTACCAAAGCTGTGTGCAGCAAGCCAAAGGACGCAGAGACCTACAGCTTGGGCCTGGGCCTTGTACGTACAACCCTTTGAGGGACGCCCAGATTAGGGTTTCCCACTCCCCCTTGTGCTCTCCTCCTTATAAATAGAGCCAGCAGCCATCAGAATGAGGGTGGGTTTTGTTTAGATGCAAGATAGCTACTGCTTCTTCCTTGTAAACGCGTGTGTCGGCTAGACCACCCGATTTGCTTGTTTCAAGACCCCAACTTGTGATTCAGATTCAGCCTTTGGCTTAAATCCATGAGTTATTTGCTTGTTCATCTTGTTCTTGCTTGTTCTCGGTTGCTTGCAGGTTCTTGGTGTTCTTGGCACAGCAAGAACATCACAATCGGAGCCAGTGTACCTGTTGCTAAGGCGCAGCAACCTTGTGGTCGTTGTAGTCGGACAGCCAACGTCGAATCCACCACAAATCGAGTTTACCCACACTCACCAAAAGATCAGGAACAACCTCTAGTCTCATCAATGTCTCCAAATGAACTAAAACGAGATTCCACAGGACCCACATCACTTGCGAGTTCTTTCGGGTGCGTACAAAACTGATTATGAGCCTATGGTACGTTTGACACAATCCGAGCAAAACAGATCGAAATAGGATTCCACATGACCCACATAACCTAGGAGCTCCGTCGGGTGACTCTAATACTATTTCTGAGCCTACGGTATGTTCGACGCAAACCGTGCACCAATCCTGCATCAAGAGTAGCACTATCTCCAAACGGACCGAACCAAGCTTCCACTTGAGCCTCGTCACCTAGGAGTCCCATCGAGTTCGTCCAAAATGATTTCTATGCCTATGATACGTTTGACATAAACTGAGCACCAACCTTGCACCGACGCTAACACTGTCTCAAAACAGATCGAAATGCGATTCCACATGGCGCACATCAACTAGGATTTCGATCGGGTGCCTCCAATACTATTTCTAAGCCTACGGTACGTTCGACGCAAATCGTGCACCAATCTTGCATCAAGAGTAGCACTATCTCCAAACGGACCGAACCGAGCTTCCACTTAAGCCACATCACCTAGGAGTCCCATCGAGTGTGTCCAAAACGATTTCTATGCCTATGGTACGTTTGGTGCAAATAGTGCACCTATCTTGCACCGACGCTAACACTGTCTCAAAACAGATCGAAAGAGATTCCACATGACACGTCACCTAGGAGTTCCATCCAGTGCCTCCAATACTATTTTCGAGCCAACGGTACGTTTGACACAAACCGTGCACCAATCTTGCATCAAGTGTAGCACTATCTCCAAATAGACCGAACCGAGCTTGCACTTGAGCCTCGTCACCTAGGAGTCCCATCGAGTGCGTCCAAAATGATTTCTATGGCTATGGTATGTTCGATACAAACCAACCTCGTATCTTACACCAACACTAACACTGTTTACAAACGGACTAAAACGAGATTCTACACGGCCCACGTCACTTACGAGTTCCCTCGGGTGCGTCCAAAGCAATTTATGAGCCTATGGAACATTCAGTGCAAACCGTGCACCTATCTTGTGTCAAGATTACAACTATCTCCAAACGGACCAAACAGAGCTCCACCAGACCCTCATCACCTTGGAGTACCATCGGGTACGTCTAAAACAATTTATGAGCCTGTGGTATATTTGACGCAACCCGAGCACCTATCTTTCACTGACACTAACACTATCTCAAAACAGATCGAAACGAGATTCCACATGACTCATGTCAACTAGGAGTTCCACCGGGTGCCTCCAATACTATTTCCGAGCCTACGGTATGATCGACGAAAACCGTGCACCAACCTGCATCAAGAGTAGCACTATCTCCAAACGGACCGAACTGAGCTTTCACTTGAGCCTTATCACCTAGGAGTCCCATCAAGTTCGTCAAAAATGATTTCTATGCCTTTGGTACATTTGACACAAACCGAGCACCTATCTTGCACCGATAATAACACTGTCCCCAAACTGATCGAAACGAGATTCCACGTGACCCACGTCACCTAGGAGTTCCATCGGGTGCCTCCAATACTATTTCTAAGTCTATAGTACGTTGGACGCCCACCGTGCACCAGTCTTGCATCAAGAGTAGCACTATCTCCAAACGGACCGAACCGAGCTTCCACTTGAGCCTCGTCACCTAGGAGTCCCATCGAGTGTGTCCAAAATGATTTCTATGCCTATGGTACGTTTGGTGTGAACCGTGCACCTATCATGCACCGACACTAACACTATCACAAAACAGATCGAAACGAGATTCCACATGACTCACGTCGACTAGGAGTTTCATCAGGTGCATCCAATACTATTTTTTGAGCCTACGGGACGTTCGACGCAAAATCGTGCATTAATCTTGCAGCAAGAGTAGCACTATCCCCAAACAGACAGAACCAACCTTCCACTTGAGCCACGTCACTTAGGAGCCCCATTGAGTGCTCCAAAATGATTTCTATGCCTATGGTATGTTCGGTGCAAACAGTACACCTATCTTACACTGGCACTAACAATATCTCCAAACGGACTAGAATGAGATTCCATAGGACCCACGTCACTTGCGATTTCCATCAGATGCGTCTAAAACTATTTATGAGCCTATGGTACATTGAGTGCAAACCGTGCACCTATCTTATGTCAAGATTAGCACTACCAGACCGTCGCCACCTAGGAGTAACATCGGGTGCGTCGAAAATGGATTATGAGCCTATGGTACATTTGACACAAACCGAGCACCTATCATGCACCGATGCTAACCCTGTCTCAAAACAGATCGAAATAGGATTCCACATGACCCACATCACCTAGGGGTTCCATCGGGAGCTTCCAATACTATTTCCAAGCCTACGGTATGTTCGACGCAAACCGTGCTCCAATCCTGCATCAAGAGTAGCACTATCTCCAAATGGACCGAACCAAACTTTCACATAAGCCTTGTCACCTAGGAGTCCCATCGAGTTCATCCAAAATGATTTTTGTGCCTATGGTATGTTTGACACAAACCGAGCACCTATCTTGCACCGGCGCTAACACTGTCTCAAAACCGATCGAAGCGAGATTCCACGTGACCCACGTCACCTAGTAGTTCCATCAGGTGCCTCCAATACTATTTCCAAGTCTACGTTACGTTCGATGCCAACCATGCACCAATCTTGCATCAACAGTAGCACTATCTCCAAATAGACCGAACCGAGCTTGCACTTGAGCCTCGTCACATAGGAGTCCCATCGAGTGTGTCCAAAACGATTTCTATACCTATAGTACGTTCAGTGCAAACGGTGCACCTATCTTGCACCGATGCTAATACTATCTCAAAATAGATCAAAACGAGATTCCACATGACACGTCACCTAGGAGTTCCATTCGGTGCCTCCAATACTATTTTTGAGCCAACGGTACGGTCAACGCAAACCATGCAACAATCTGGCATCAAGAGTAGCACTATCCCCAAACGGACCAAACAGAGCTCCACCAGACCCTCGTCACCTAGGAGTACCATCGGGTACGTCTAAAACAATTTATGAGTCTATGGTATGTTTGACGCAAACCGAGCACATATGTTTCACTGACACTAACACTGTCTCAAAACAGATCGAAACGAGATTCCACATGACTCATGTCCACTACGAGCTCCATCGGGTGCATCCAATACTATTTTTGAGCCTACGGCACGTTCGACTCAAACCGTGCATTAATCTTGCATCAAGAGTAGCACTATCCCCAAACAGATCGAACCGACCTTCCACTTGAGCCACGTCACTTAAGAGCCCCATCGAGTGTGTCCAAAATGATTTCTATGGCTACGGTATGTTCGGTGCAAACCATAGACCTATCTTACACTAGCACTAACACTGTCTCCAAATGGACTAGAACGAGATTCCACACGACCCATGTCACTAGCGAGTTCCATCGGGTGTGTCCAAAACTAATTATGAGCCTATGGTATGTTGAGTGCAAACCGTGCACCTATATTATGTTAAGATTAAAACTACCACACCCTTGCCACCTAGGAGTACCATCGGGTGCGTCAAAAACGGATTATGAGCCTATGGTACGTTTGACACAAACTGAGCACCTATCATGCAACAACGCTAACACTATCTCAAAACAGATCGAAATAGGATTCCACATGACCCACATCACCTAGGAGTTCCATCGGGTGCCTCCAATACTATTTCTAAGCCTACGGCATGTTCGACGCAAACCGTGAACCAATCTTGTATCAAGAGTAGCACTATCTCCAAATACACCGAACCAAGCTTTCACTTGAGCCTCATCAACTAGGAGTCCCATCGACTTCATCCAAAATGATTTCTATGCCTATGGTACGTTTGACACAAACCGAGCACCTATCTTGCACCGACGCTAACACTGTCTCAAAAATAATCGAAACGAGATTCCACGAGACCCATGTCACCTAGGAGTTCCATCGAGTGCCTCCAATACTATTTCCAAGTCTATGGTACGTTCGACGCCAACCGTGCACCAATCTTGCATCAAGAGTAGCACTATCTCCAAACGGACCGGACCGAGCTTCCACTTAAGCCTCGTCACCTAGGAGTCCCATCGAATGTGTCCAAAACAATTTCTATGCCTATGGTACGTTCGGTGCAAACCGTGCAACTATCTTGCACCGACGCTAACACTGTCTCAAAATAGATTGAAACAAGATTCCATACGCCCACGTCACCTAGGAGTTCTATCGGGTGCCTCCAATACTATTTCCGAGCATATGGTACGTTCGACGCAAACCATGCACCAATCTTGCATCAAGAATAACACCATCTCCAAACGGACCGAGCCGAGCTTGCACTTAAGCCTTGTCACCTAGGAGTCCCATCGAGTGCGTCCAAAATGATTTATGTGCCTATGGTATGTTCGCTGCAAACCGTGTTCCTATATTGCACGGACACTAACACTATCTCCAAATAGACCGAACCGAGCTTGCACTTGAGCCTCGTCACATAGGAGTCCCATCGAGTGTGTCCAAAACGATTTCTATGCCTATAGTACGTTCAGTGCAAACGGTGCACCTATCTTGCACCGATGCTAATACTATCTCAAAATAGATCAAAACGAGATTCCACATTACACGTCACCTAGGAGTTCCATTCGGTGCCTCCAATACTATTTTTGAGCCAACGGTACGGTCAACGCAAACCATGCAACAATCTGGCATCAAGAGTAGCACTATCCCCAAACAGACCAAACAGAGCTCCACCAGACCCTCGTCACCTAGGAGTACCATCGGGTACGTCTAAAATAATTTATGAGTCTATGGTATGTTTGACGCAAACCGAGCACATATGTTTCACTGACACTAACACTGTCTCAAAACAGATCGAAACGAGATTCCACATGACTCATGTCCACTAGGAGCTCCATCGAGTGCATCCAATACTATTTTTGAGCCTACGGCACGTTCGACTCAATCCATGCATTAATCTTGCATCAAGAGTAGCACTATCCCCAAACAGATCAAACCGACCTTCCACTTGAGCCACGTCACTTAAGAGCCCCATCGAGTGCGTCAAAAATGATTTCTATGGCTACGGTATGTTCGGTGCAAACCATAGACCTATCTTACACTAGCACTAACACTGTCTCCAAATGGACTAGAACGAGATTCCACATGACCCACGTCACTAGCGAGTTCCATCGGGTGCGTCCAAAACTAATTATGAGCCTATGGTATGTTGAATACAAACCGTGCACCTATCTTATGTTAAGATTAAAACTACCATACCCTCACCACCTAGGAGTACCATCGGGTGCGTCAAAAACGGATTATGAGCCTATGGTACGTTTGACACAAACTGAGCAAATATCATGCACCAACGCTAACACTATCTCAAAACAGATCGAAATAGGATTCCACATGACCCACATCACCTAGGAGTTCCATCGGGTGCCTCCAATACTATTTCTAAGCCTACGGCATGTTCGACGCAAACCGTGAACCAATCTTGTATCAAGAGTAGCACTATCTCCAAATACACCAAACCAAGCTTTCACTTGAGCCTCATCAACTAGGAGTCCCATCGACTTCATCCAAAATGATTTCTATGCCTATGGTACGTTTGACACAAACCGAGCACCTATCTTGCACCGACGCTAACACTGTCTCAAAAACAATCGAAACGAGATTCCACGAGACCCACGTCACCTAGGAGTTCCATCGAGTGCCTCCAATACTATTTCCAAGTCTATGGTATGTTCGACGCCAACCGTGCACCAATCTTGCATCAAGAGTAGCACTATCTCCAAACGGACCGAACCGAGCTTCCACTTAAGCCTCATCACCTAGGAGTCCCATCGAGTGTGTCCAAAACAATTTCTATGCCTATGGTACGTTCGGTGCAAACCGTGCAACTATCTTGCACCGATGCTAACACTGTCTCAAAATAGATTGAAACAAGATTCCATACGCCCACGTCACCTAGGAGTTCCATCGGGTGCCTCCAATACTATTTTCCGAGCATATGGTACGTTCGAAGCAAACCATGCACCAATCTTGCATCAAGAATAACAGCATCTCTAAACGGACCGAGCCGAGCTTGTACTTAAGCCTTGTCACCTAGGAGTCCCATCGAGTGCGTCCAAAATGATTTATGTGCCTATGGTATGTTCGCTGCAAACCGTGTTCCTATATTGCACGGACACTAACACTATCTCCAAATAGACTGAAACGAGATTCCACACAACCCACGTCACTTACAAGTTCCATCGGGTGCGTCCAAAACTATTTATGGCCCTATGGTACGTTCAGTGCAAATCGTGCACCTATCTTGCACCGACGCTAACACTGTCTCAAAACAGATCGAAATGAGATTCAACATGACTCACGTCAACTACGAGTTCCATCAGGTGCCTCTAATACTATTTCTAAGCCTACAGTACGTTCGACGCAAACCGTGCACCAAACTTGCATGAAGAGTAGCACTATCTCCAAACGGACCGAACTGAGCTTCCACTTGAGCCTCCTCACTAGGAGTCCCATCAAGTGTGTCCAAAATGATTTCTATGTCTATGGTACGTTCGGTGCAAACCATGCACCTATCTTGCACTTACACTAACACTGTCTCCAAATGGACTAAAACAAGATTCCACACGATCCATGTCACATACGAGTTCCATCGGGTGCGTCCAAAACTATTTATGAGCCTATGGTACGTTTAATGCTGACCGTGCACCTATCTTGCGTCAAGATTAGCACTAGCTCCAAACGGACCGAACAGAGCTCCACCAGACCGTCATCACCTAGGAGTACCATCGGGTGTGTCTAAAACAATTTATGAGCCTCTGGTACGTTTGATGCAAACCGAGCACCTATCTTGCACCGACGCTAACACTGTCTCGATATGAGATTCCACACGACCCACGTCAGCTAGGAGTTCCATCATGTGCCTCCAATACTATTTCCAAGCCTACGGTTTGTTCGACGCAAACTATGCACCAATCTTGCATTAAGAGTAGCACTATTTCTAAATGGACCGAACCGAGCTTCCACTTGAGCCTCGTCACCTAGGAGTCCCATCGAGTGTGTCCAAAACAATTTCTATGCCTATGGTACGTTCGGTGCAAACCGTGCACCAATCTTGCACCGACGCTACCACTATCTCAAACACAGATCGAAACGAGATTTCACAGGACCCACGTCACCTAGGAGTTCCATCGGGTGTCTCCAACAATATTTCCGAGCGAATGGTACGTTCGACGCAAACCATGCACCAATCTTGCATCAAGAGTAGCACTATCTCTAAACAGACCGAACCGAGCTTGCACTTGAGCCTCGTCACCTAGGAGTCCCATCGAGTGTGACCAAAATGATTTCTATGTCTATGGTATGTTCGGTGCAAACCGTGCTCCTATCTTGCACTGACACTAACACTATCTCTGAAAGGACTAAAATGAGATTCCACATGCCCCACGTCTCTTACGAGTTCCATCGGCTGCGTCCAAAACTATTTATGAGCCTATGAACGTTTAGTGCAAACCATGCCCCTATCTTGCATCTAAAATGATTTATGAGCCTATGGTACGTTTGATGCAAACCGAGCACCTATCTTTCACCGACGCTAACACTGTCTCAAAACAGATCGAAATGCGATTCCACATGGCGCACATCAACTAGGATTTCGATCGGGTGCCTCCAATACTATTTCTAAGCCTACGGTACGTTCGACGCAAATCGTGCACCAATCTTGCATCAAGAGTAGCACTATCTCCAAACGGACCGAACCGAGCTTCCACTTAAGCCACGTCACCTAGGAGTCCCATCGAGTGTGTCCAAAACGATTTCTATGCCTATTGTACGTTTGGTGCAAATAGTGCACCTATCTTGCACCGACGCTAACACTGTCTCAAAACAGATCGAAAGAGATTCCACATGACACGTCACCTAGGAGTTCCATCCAGTGCCTCCAATACTATTTTCGAGCCAACGGTACGTTTGACACAAACCGTGCACCAATCTTGCATCAAGTGTAGCACTATCTCCAAACAGACCGAACCGAGCTTGCACTTGAGCCTCGTCACCTAGGAGTCCCATCGAGTGCGTCCAAAATGATTTCTATGGCTATGGTATGTTCGATACAAACCAACCTCGTATCTTGCACCAACACTAACACTGTTTACAAACGGACTAAAACGAGATTCTACACGGCCCACGTCACTTACGAGTTCCCTCGGGTGCGTCCAAAGCTATTAATGAGCCTATGGAACATTCAGTGCAAACTGTGCACCTATCTTGTGTCAAGATTACAACTATCTCCAAACGGACCAAACAGAGCTCCACCAGACCCTCGTCACCTTGGAGTACCATCGGGTACGTCTAAAACAAGTTATGAGCCTGTGGTATATTTGACGCAACCCGAGCACCTATCTTTCATCGACACTAACACTGTCTCAAAACAGGTCGAAACGAGATTCCACATGACTCATGTCAACTAGGAGTTCCACCGGGTGCCTCCAATACTATTTCTGAGCCTACGGTATGATCGAAGAAAACCGTGCACCAACCTGCATCAAGAGTAGCACTATCTCCAAACGGACCGAACTGAGCTTCCACTTGAGCCTCATCACCTAGGAGTCCCATCAAGTTCGTCAAAAATGATTTCTATGCCTTTGGTACATTTGACACAAACCGAGCACCTATCTTGCACCGATAATAACACTGTCCCCAAACCGATCGAAACGAGATTCCACGCGACCCACGTCACCTAGGAGTTCCATCGGCTGCCTCCAATACTATTTCTAAGTCTATAGTACGTTGGACGCCCACCGTGCACCAGTCCTGCATCAAGAGTAGCACTATCTCCAAACGGACCGAACCGAGCTTCCACTTGAGCCTCGTCACCTAGGAGTCCCATCGAGTGTGTCCAAAATGATTTCTATGCCTATGGTACGTTTGGTGTGAACCGTGCACCTATCTTGCATGGACACTAACACTATCACAAACACAGATCGAAACGAGATTCCACATGACTCACGTCGACTAGGAGTTTCATCAGGTGCATCCAATACTATTTTTTGAGCCTACGGGACGTTCGACGCAAAATCATGCATTAATCTTGTAGCAAGAGTAGCACTATCCCCAAACAGACAGAACCAACCTTCCACTTGAGCCACGTCACTTAGGAGCCCCATTGAGTGCTCCAAAATTATTTCTATGCCTATGGTATGTTTGGTGCAAACAGTACACCTATCTTACATTGGCACTAACAATGTCTCCAAACGGACTAGAATGAGATTCCATAGGACCCACGTCACTTGCGATTTCCATCGGATGCGTCTAAAACTATTTATGAGCCTATGGTACATTGAGTGCAAACCGTGCACCTATCTTACGTCAAGATTAGCACTACCAGACTGTCGCCACCTAGGAGTAACATCGGGTGCGTCGAAAATGGATTATGAGCCTATGATACATTTGACACAAACCGAGCACCCGATGCTAACACTGTCTCAAAACAGATCAAAATAGGATTCCACATGACCCACATCACCTAGGGGTTCCATCGGGAGCTTCCAATACTATTTCCAAGCCTACGGTATGTTCGACGCAAACCGTGCTCCAATCCTGCATCAAGAGTAGCACTATCTCCAAATGGACCGAACCAAACTTTCACATAAGCCTTGTCACCTAGGAGTCCCATCGAGTTCATCCAAAATGATTTTTGTGCCTATGGTATGTTTGACACAAACCGAGCACCTATCTTGCACCGGCGCTAACACTGTCTCAAAACCGATTGAAACGAGATTCCACGTGACCCACGTCACCTAGTAGTTCCATCAGGTGCCTCCAATACTATTTCCAAGTCTACGTTACGTTCGACGCCAACCATGCACCAATCTTGCATCAACAGTAGCACTATCTCCAAATAGACCGAACCGAGCTTGCACTTGAGCCTCGTCACATAGGAGTCCCATCGAGTGTGTCCAAAATGATTTCTATGCCTATGGTATGTTCAGTGCAAACGGTGCACCTATCTTGCACCGATGCTAATACTATCTCAAAATAGATCAAAACGAGATTCCACATGACACGTCGCCTAGGAGTTCCATTCGGTGCCTCTAATACTATTTTTGAGCCAACGGTACGGTCAACGCAAACCATGCAACAATCTGGCATCAAGAGTAGCACTATCCCCAAACGGACCAAACAGAGCTCCACTAGACCCTCGTCACCTAGGAGTACCATCGGGTACGTCTAAAACAATTTATGAGT
Organism: Saccharum hybrid cultivar R570; assembly: GCA_038087645.1. Classification (NCBI taxonomy): domain Eukaryota; kingdom Viridiplantae; phylum Streptophyta; class Magnoliopsida; order Poales; family Poaceae; genus Saccharum; species Saccharum hybrid cultivar. Next base: position 1,928,427 of record JAQSUU010000227.1, read on the forward strand.
CTATGGTATGTTTGACGCAAACCGAGCACATATGTTTCACTGACACTAACACTGTCTCAAAACGGATCGAAACAAGATTCCACATGACTCATGTCCACTACGAGCTCCATCGGGTGCATCCAATACTATTTTTGAGCCTACGGCACGTTCGACTCAAACCGTGCACTAATCTTGCATCAAGAGTAGCACTATCCCCAAACAGATCGAACCGACCTTCCACTTGAGCCACGTCACTTAAGAGCCCCATCGAGTGTCCAAAATGATTTCTATGGCTACGGTATGTTCGGTGCAAACCATAGACCTATCTTACACTAGCACTAACACTGTCTCCAAATGGACTAGAACGAGATTCCACATGACCCACGTCACTAGCGAGTTCCATCGGGTGCGTCCAAAACTAATTATGAGCCTATGGTATGTTGAGTGCAAACCGTGCACCTATATTATGTTAAGATTAAAACTACCACACCCTTGCCACCTAGGAGTACCATCGGGTGCGTCAAAAACGGATTATGAGCCTATGGTACGTTTGACACAAACTGAGCACCTATCATGCAACAACGCTAACACTATCTCAAAACAGATCGAAATAGGATTCCACATGACCCACATCACCTAGGAGTTCCATCGGGTGCCTCCAATACTATTTCTAAGCCTACGGCATGTTCGACGCAAACCGTGAACCAATCTTGTATCAAGAGTAGCACTATCTCCAAATACACCGAACCAAGCTTTCACTTGAGCCTCATCAACTAGGAGTCCCATCGACTTCATCCAAAATAATTTCTATGCCTATGGTACGTTTGACACAAACCGAGCACCTATCTTGCACCGACGCTAACACTGTCTCAAAAACAATCGAAACGAGATTCCACGAGACCCACGTCACCTAGGAGTTCCATCGAGTGCCTCCAATACTATTTCCAAGTCTATGGTACGTTCGACGCCAACCGTGCACCAATCTTGCATCAAGAGTAGCACTATCTCCAAACGGACCGAGCCGAGCTTGCACTTAATCCTTGTCACCTAGGAGTCCCATCGAGTGCGTCCAAAATGATTTATGTGCCTATGGTATGTTCGCTGCAAACCGTGTTCCTATATTGCACGGACACTAACACTATCTCCAAACGGACCGAACTGAGCTTCCACTTGAGCCTCCTCACTAGGAGTCCCATCAAGTGTGTCCAAAATGATTTCTATGCCTATGGTACGTTCGGTGCAAACCATGCACCTATCTTGCACTTACACTAACACTGTCTCCAAATGGACTAAAACAAGATTCCACACGACCCATGTCACATACGAGTTCCATCGGGTGCGTCCAAAACTATTTATGAGCCTATGGTACGTTTAATGCTGACCGTGCACCTATCTTGCGTCAAGATTAGCACTAGCTCCAAACGGACCGAACAGAGCTCCACCAGACCGTCATCACCTAGGAGTACCATCGGGTGTGTCTAAAACAATTTATGAGCCTCTGGTACGTTTGATGCAAACCGAGCACCTATCTTGCACCGACGCTAACACTGTCTCGAAATGAGATTCCACACGACCCACGTCAGCTAGGAGTTCCATCATGTGCCTCCAATACTATTTCCAAGCCTACGGTTTGTTTGACGCAAACTATGCACCAATCTTGCATTAAGAGTAGCACTATTTCTAAACGGACCGAACCGAGCTTCCACTTGAGCCTCGTCACCTAGGAGTCCCATCGAGTGTGTCCAAAACAATTTCTATGCCTATGGTACGTTCGGTGCAAACCGTGCACCTATCTTGCACCGACGCTAACACTATCTCAAACACAGATCGAAACGAGATTTCATAGGACCCACGTCACCTAGGAGTTCCATCGGGTGTCTCCAACAATATTTCCGAGCGAATGGTACGTTCGACGCAAACCATACACCAATCTTGCATCAAGAGTAGCACTATCTCTAAACAGACCGAACCGAGCTTGCACTTGAGCCTCGTCACCTAGGAGTCCCATCGAGTGTGACCAAAATGATTTCTATGTCTATGGTATGTTCAGTGCAAACCGTGCTCCTATCTTGCACTGACACTAACACTATCTCCGAAAGGACTAAAATGAGATTCCACATGCCCCACGTCTCTTACGAGTTCCATCGGCTGCGTCCAAAACTATTTATGAGCCTATGAACGTTTAGTGCAAACCATGCCCCTATCTTGCATCTAAAATGATTTATGAGCCTATGGTACGTTTGATGCAAACCGAGCACCTATCTTTCACCGACGCTAACACTGTCTCAAAACAGATCGAAATGCGATTCCACATGGCGCACATCAACTAGGATTTCGATCGGGTGCCTCCAATACTATTTCTAAGCCTACGTTACGTTCGACGCAAATTGTGCACCAATCTTGCATCAAGAGTAGCACTATCTCCAAATAGACCGAACCTAGCTTCCACTTGAGCCTCGTCACCAAGGAGTCCCATCGAGTGCGCCCAAAATGATTTTTATCCCTATGGTATGTTCGGTGCAACCCATGCACCTATCTTTGCACTGACACTAATACTATCTTTAAACGGACTAAAATGAGATTCCACACGACCCTCATCACTTACGAGTTCCATCGGGTGCGTCCAAAATTATTTATGAGCCTATGGTACGTTTAGTGCAAACCGTGCACCTATCTTACATCAAGAATAGCACTATCTCCGAACGGACCGAACAGAGCTCCGCCGGACCCTCGTTACCTAGGAGTACCATCGAGTGCGTCTAAAATAATTTATGAGCCTATGGTACGTTTGACGCAAACCAAGCACCTATCTTTCACCGATGCTAACACTGTGTCAAAACAGATCGAAATGAGATTCTACATCACTCACATCACCTAGGAGTTCCATCGGGTGCCTCCAATACTATTTCTGAGCCTACGGTATGTTTGACGCAAACCGTGCTCCAATTTTGCATCAAGAATAGCATTGCCTCCAAATGGACCAAACCGAGCTTCCACTTGAGCCTCGTCACCAAGGAGTCCCATCAAGTTCGTCCAGAACGATTTTGATGCGTATGGTATGTTCGGTGCCAACCGTGCTCCTACCTTGCACTGACACTAACACTGTCTCCAAATGGACTAAAACGAGATTCCACATGACCCACGTCACTTATGAGTTCCATCAGGTGCCTCCAAACTATTTATGGCCTAGGGTACGTTCAGTGCAAACTGTGCACCTATCTTCTGTAGCACTATATCCAAACAGAACGAACAAAGCTCCACCAGACCCTCACCACCTAGGAGTACCTCGGGTGAGTCTAAAACGATTTATGAACTTGTGGTGCCTCCAGCACTATCTTTCACCGACGCTAACACTATCTTAAAATAGATCGAAACGAGATTCCAAATGACTCACGTCAACTAGGAGCTCCATCAGGTGCCTCCAATACTATTTCTAAGCTACGGTACGTTAGACGCAAACTGTGCACCAATCTTACCTCAAGATTAGCACTATCTCCAAACAGACCGAACCGAGCTTTGACTTGAGCCTCGTCACCTAGGAGTCCCATCAAGTGTGTTCAAAACGATTTCTATGCCTACGGTACGTTCGGTGCAAACCATGCACCTATCTTGCACTGACACTAACACTATCTCCAAATGGACTAAAACGAGATTCCACATGACCAACGTCACTTACGAGTTCCATCAGGTGCGTCCAAAACTATTTATGAGCCTATGGTACGTTCAGTGCAGACCGTGCACCAATTTTGCATCAAGAGTAGCAGTATCTCTGAACAGATTGAACCGAGGTTGCACTTGAACCTCGTCACCTAGGAGTACCATCGAGTGCGCCCAAAATGATTTCTATGCCTATGGCATGTTTGATGAAAACCGTGCTCCTATCTTGCACTGACACTAACACTGTCTCCAAACAGACTAAAACGAGATTCCACCCGACCCACGTCACTTACAGGTGCCATCAGGTGCGTCCAAAACTATTTATGAGCCTATGGAACGTTCGGTGCAAACCATGCACCTATCTTGCGTCAAGATTAGCACTATCTCCAAACATACCGAACCGAGATCCACCAGACCCTCATCACCTAGGTATCCATCGGGTGTGTCTAGAACGATTTATGAGCCTATGGTACGTTTGACGCAAACTGAGCCCCTATCTTTCACCGACGCTAACACTGTGACAACACACAGATCAAAATAAGATTCTACATGACTCACATCACCTAGCAGTTCCATCGAGTGCCTCCAATACTATTTTCGAGCCTACGGTACGTTCAACGCAAACCACGCACCAATTTTGCATCAAGAGTAGCACTATCTCCAAATGGACCAAACCGAGCTTCCACTTGAGCCTCGCCACCAAGCTGTCCCATCGAGTTCGTCCAAAACGATTTTGATGCCTATGGTATGTTCGGTGCACACCGTGCCCCTACCTTGCACTGACACTAACACTGTCTCCAAATGGACTAAAACGAGATTCCACATGACCCATGTCACTTATGAGTTCCATCGGGTGCCTCCAAACTATTTATGACCGAGGGTACGTTCAGTGCAAACCGTGCACCTATCTTGTGTAGCACTATCTCCAAACGGAACGAACAAAGCTCCACCAGACCCTCATCACCTAGGAGTACCTCGGGTGCGTCTAAAACGATTTATGAACCTGTGGTGCCTCCAACACTATCTTTCACCGACCCTAACACTATCCCAAAACAGATCAAAACGAGATTCCACGTGACTCACGTCAAATAGGAGCTCCATCAGGTGCCTCCAATACTATTTCTAAGCCTACGGTGCGTTAGACGTAAACCGTGCACCAATCTTGCCTCAAGAGTTGCACTATCTCCAAACGGATCGAACCGAGCTTCCACTTGAGCCTCATCACCTATGAGTCCCATCAAGTGCGTTCAAAATGATTTCTATGCCTATGGTACATTCGGTGCAAACCATGCACCTATCTTGCACCGACACTAACACTATCTCCAAATGGACAAAAACGAGATTCCACATGACCCACGTCACTTACGAGTTCCATCAGGTGCATCCAAAACTATGTATGAGCATATGGTACGTTCAGTGCAGATCGTGCACCAATTTTGCATCAAGACTAGCACTATCTCCAAACCGTTCACCAACGCTAGCACTGTTTCAAAACAGATCAAAATGAGATTCTACATGACTCACGTCACCTAGGAGTTCCATCAGGTGCCTCCAATACTATTTTTGAGCCTACGATACTGATGAGGACATCAACACCACACCTACACCATTGCTAGCACCACTTGGTCCTCTTACTCGTGCTCGTGCCCGTCAACTCAACCATCAAGTAAGTTTATTCTTAAACTCTTGTCCATATTATTTAGATAATGGAAATGCGTGCACTCTTGTTTTACTTAGGAATGATGGAGAGGATCAGAAGGGAAGGGGATTGGCGCCGGCTGGATTTGGACTGCAGGATAGCACCAACTTGTGATGCATGCCACGACTTCATACGGACTCGGATTGGGACGGTCTAGTAGTTTTTGGAAAGCTTATCAAGTCTACTTTCCAACGGATCCAGCCACATGGATATATCTTATCAGATGCTTCTGCAGTAACTATTTTTGTACCGAGACCTTTTCTGTCAACAGGGCTGCGTCACCTTATTTTGGGCCGATGGCCCATGTATCAAGTTGGGTCCATTAGGGATGCATCCTAGGGTTGGAGAATGATCCAAACACCCTTGTGGTCATTCCTCCCATCTACTTATATGCCTTTAGGGCCACCACAAACAGATTATGTTCTGTTTCGTCGAGTTAGCTATTGCTACCGCCTTTCAGCGCGCGTGTTGGATCAACCGCTTGACTGATTGTTTTCAGAACCTCACCATCTTGTGTTTTCAGATTGAAACCTTCAAATTTATTTGGCAATTAATTGCTTGTTCTTCTTGTTCTTGCTGGTTCTTCGATTACTTACAGGACGGGTGCCCTAGTAGCTGGTTGTCGCACCGCAAGATCACGGCAGCCATCGGAGGAGGTGTATCGGTTGCTAAGGCGTAGCGTCCTTGGACGGTTGTAGTCGGGCCGTGAACGTCGTCTCCATCCACAAATCGAGTTATCCACCATCTCTCATCGAAAGATCGGCCAGTGAACCCTACGTGATCTCATTAGTTAGCGATACATCCGGCCCAGGTGGGGTTGGCCGAGGCCCAATAAATTAAGGTTGCCCGAACCCCAACAGTTCTTATGCACACCCACTCGGGGAAAGGCCCAATGTCCCTAAAAGACTAGTCCAATAGGGGAAGGGTGGCTCTGTCTTTTAAGGTGGCTTCCTCCTCCCAAGCTAAGCAAGGTGGGATTATTCAGAGGCTCACATGGTCGCCGCCCAACTACAACTAGGCCACTTGGCCTTTTTTTGTTACGTCTTTGCCAGCGGGCAATAGTGGAGGATGTCCTCATCAGGTACGTTCGACGCAAACCGTGCACCAATTTTGCATCAAGAGTAGCACTATCTCCAAATGGACCAAACCGAGCTTCCACTTGAGCCTCGTCTCCAAAGAGTCTCATCGCGTTCGTCTAAAACTATTTCGATGCCTATGGTATGTTCGGTGCAAACCGTGCTCCTATCTTGCACCGACACTAACACTGTCTACAAACAGACCAAAACGAGATTCCACACGGCCCACGTCACTTACGAGTTCCATCGGGTGCATCCAAAACTATTTATGACCTAAGGTACATTCAGTGCAAACAGTGCACCTATCTCGTGTAGCACCATCTCCAAACGGAACGAACAAAGCTCCACCAGACCCTCGTCACCTAGGAGTACCTCGGGTGCGTCTAAAATGATTTATGAACTTGTGGTGCCTCCAGCTCTATCTTTCACCGACGCTAACACTATCTCAAAACAGATCGAAACGAGATTCCACATGAATTACGTCAACTAGGAGCTCCATTAGGTGCCTCCAATACTATTTCTAAGGCTACGGTACGTTAGACGCAAACCGTGCACCAATCTTGCCTCAAGAGTAGCACTATCTCCAAACAGACTGAACCGAGCTTTGACTTGAGCCTCGTCACCTAGGAGTCCCATCAAGTGCGTCCAAAATGATTTCTATGCCTATGGTACGTTCGGTGCAAACCATGCACCTATCTTGCACTGACACTAACACTATCTCCGAATGGACTAAAACGAGATTCCACACGACCAACGTCACTTACGAGTTCCATCAGGTGCGTCCAAAACTATTTATGAGCCTATGGTTCATTCAGTGTAGACCATGCACCAATTTTGCATTAAGAGTAGCAGTATCTCCAAATAGACCGAACCGAGGTTGCACTTGAACCTCGTCACCTAGGAGTCCCATCGAGTGCATCCAAAATGATTTCTATGCCTATGGTATGTTCGATGCAAACTGTGCTCCTATCTTGCACTGACACTAACACTGTCTCCAAACAGACTAAAACGAGATTCCACACGACCCACATCACTTACGAGTTCCATCGGGTGTGTCCAAAACTATTTATGAGCCTATGGTACGTTCAGTGCAAACCGTGCACCTATCTTGTGTCAAGATTAGCACTATCTCCAAACGGACCGAACAGAGCTCCACCAGACCCTCATCACCTAGGTGTACCATCGGGTGCATCTAAAACGATTTATGAGCCTATGGTACGTTTGATGCAAACCGAGCATCTATGTTTCACCAATGCTAACACTATCTCAATACAGATCGAAACGAGATTCCACATGACTCACGTCAACTAGGAGCTCCATCAGGTGCCTCCAATACTATTTCTGAGCCTACGGTACGTTAGATGCAAACCGTGCACCAATCTTGCCTCAAGAGTAGCACTGTCTCCAAACGGACCGAACCGAGCTTCCACTTGAGCCTCATCACCTAGGAGTCCCATCAAGTGCGTCCAAAATAATTTCTATGCCCATGGTACATTCGTTGCAAACCATGCACCCATCTTGCACTGACACTAACGCTGTCTCCAAATGGACTAAAATGAGATTCCACACGACCCACGTAACTTACGATTTCCATTGGGTGCGTCCAAAACTATTTATGAGCCTATGGTACGTTCAGTCCAAACTATGCACCTATCTTACGTCAAGATTAGCACTATCTCCAAACAGACCGAACAAAGCTCCACCAGACCCTCATCACCTAGGAGTACCATCGGGTGCGTCTAAAACGATTTTATGAGCAAATGGTACGTTTGATGAAAACCGAGCACCTATCTTGCACCGACGCTAACACGGTCTCAAAACGAGATTCCACAAGACCCATGTCACCTAGGAGTTCCATCGGGTGCCTCTAATACTATTTCCAAGTCTACGGTACATTCGACGCAAACTATGCACCAATCTTGCATCAAGAGTAGCACTATCTCCAAACGGACCAAACCGAACTTCCACTTGAGCCTCGTCACCTAGGAGTCCCTTCGAGTGTGTCCAAAATGATTTCTATGCCTATGGTACATTTGGTGCAAACTGTGCAACTATCTTGCACCGATGCTAACACTATCTCAAAATAGATCGAAACAAGATTCCACATGACCCACGCACCTAGGAGTTCCATCGGGTGCCTGCAGTACTATTTCCAAGCCAACGGTACGTTCGACGCAAACCGTGCACCAATCTTGCATCAAGAGTTGCACTATCTCCAAACAGACCGAAACGAGCTTGCACTTGAGACTCGTCACCTAGGAGTCCCATCGAGTGCGTCCAAAATGATTTACATGCCTATGGTATGTTCGGTGGAAACCGTGCTCCAATCTTGCACTAAAACTACCACTGTCTCTAAATGGACTAAAACGAGATTCCACACGCCCCTCGTCACTTACGAGTTCCATCGGGTGCCTCCAAAACTTTTTATGAGCCTATGGTACGTTCAGTGCAAACCGTGCACCTATCTTGCGTAAAGATAAGCACTATCTCCAAACGGACGAAACAGAGCTCCACTAGGCCCTTGTCACCTAGGAGTACCATCGGGTGCGTCAAACAATTTATGAGCCTATGGTACGTTTGACGCAACCCGAGCACCTATCTTTCATCGACCCTAACACTGTGTCAAAACAGATCAAAATGAGATTCTACATGACTCACCTCACCTAGGAGTTCCATCGGGTGCCTCCAATACTATTTCTGAGCCTACGGTACGTTCGATGCAAACCGTGCACCAATTTTGCATCAAGAGTAGCACTATCTCCAAATGGACCAAACCGCGCTTCCACTTGAGCCTCATCTCCAAAGAGTCCCATCGCGTTCGTCCAAAACTATTTCGATGCCTATGGTATGTTCGGTGCAAACTGTACTCCTATCTTGCACCGACACTAACACTGTCTACAAACAGACTAAAACGAGATTCCACACGGCCCACGTCACTTACGTGTTCCATCGGGTGCATCCAAAATTATTTATGAGCCTATGGAACATTCAGTGCAAACTGTGCACCAATCTTGCATCAAGTGCAGCGCTATCTCCAAACAGACCGAACCGAGCTTGCACTTGAGCCTCGTCACCTAGGAGTCCCATCGAGTGCGTCCAAAATGATTTCTATGCCTAGGGTATGTTCGGTACAAACCGTGCTCCAATCTTGCACCAACACTAACACTGTCTACAAACGGACTAAAACGAGATTCCACATGGCTCACGTCACTTACGAGTTCCATCGGATGTGTCCAAAACTATATATGACCTAGGCTATGTTCAGTGCAAACCTTGCACCTATCTTGTGTAGCACTATCTCCAAACAGAATGAACAGAGCTCCACCAGACCCTCGTCACCTTGGAGTACCTCGGGTGCGTCTAAAACGATTTGTTAGCCTATGGTACGTTTGGCGTAAACCGAGCACCTATCTTACACCGACGCTAACACTGTCTCAAAACAGATCGAAACAAGATCCCACATGACCCACGTCACCTAGGAGTTCTACCGGGTGCATCCAATACTATTTTTGAGCCTACGGTACATTCAATGCAAATCATGCATTAATCTTGCATCAAGAGTAGCACTATCCCCAAACGGACCGAACCGACCTTCCACCTGAGCCACGTCACTTAGGAGCCCCATCGAGTGTGTCCAAAACGATTTCTATGGCTATGGTATGTTCGGTGCAAACCGTACACCTATCTTACACTGGCACTAACAATGTCTCCAAACGGACGAGAACGAGATTCCACAAGAACCACGTCACTTACTAGTTCCATCGGGTGCGTCCAAAACTATTTATGAGCGTATGGAACGTTGAGTGCACACCGTGCACCTATCTTACGTCAAGATTAGCACTACCAGACCCTCGCCACCTAGGAGTACCATCGGGTGCGTCGAAAATGGATTATGAGCCTATGGTACGTTTGACACAAACTGAGCACCTATCATGCACCGACGCAAACACTGTCTCAAAACAGATCGAAATAGGATTCCACATGACCCACATCACCTTAGAGTTCCATCGGGTGCCTCTAATACTATTTCCAAGCCTACGGTATGTTCGACGCAAACCGTACACCAATCATGCATCAAGAGTAGCACTATATCCAAATGGACCGAACTGAGCTTTCACTTGAGCCTCATCACCTAGGAGTACCATCGAGTGCGTCGAAAACGGATTATGAGCCTATGGTACATTTGACACAAACTAAGCACCTATCATGTACCGACACTAACACTATCTCAAACACAGATCGAAATAGGATTCCACATGACCCACATCACCTAGGAGTTCCATCGGGTGCCTCCAATACTATTTCCGAGCCTATGGTATGTTCAATGCAAACCGTGCACCAATCCAGCATCAAGAGTAGCACTATCTCCAAACGGACCGAACCGAGCTTCCACTTGAGCCTCGTCACCTAGGAGTCCCATCGAGTGTGTCCAAAATGATTTCTATGCCTATGGTACGTTTGGTGCAAACGGTGCACCTATCTTGCACCGACGCTAACACTGTCTCAAAACAGATCGAAATGAGATTCCACATGACACGACACCTAGGAGTTCCATCCGGTGCCTCCCATACTATTTTTGAGCCAACGGTACGTTTGACACAAACCGTGCACCAATCTTACATCAAGTGCAGCACTATCTCCAAACAGACCGAACCGAGCTTGCACTTGAGCCTCGTCACCTAGGAGTCCCATCGAGGGCGTCCAAAATGATTTCTATGCCTATGGTATGTTCGGTACAAACTGAGCTCCTATCTTGCACCAACACTAACACTGTCTATAAACGGACTAAAACGAGATTCCAGATGGCCCACATCACTTACGAGTTCCATCGGGTGCGTCCAAAACTATTTATGAGCCTATGGAACATTCAGTGCAAACCGTGCACCTATCTTGTGTCAAGATTACAACTATCTCCAAATAGACCAAACAGAGCTCCACCAGACCCTCGTCACCTTGGATTACCATCGAGTACGTCTAAAATAATTTATGAGCCTGTGATACGTTTGACGCAACCCGAGCACCTATCTTTCACCGACACTAACACTTTCTCAAAACAGATCAAAATGAGATTCCACATGACTCATGTCAACTAGGAGTTCCATCGGGTTCCTCCAATACTATTTCCGAGCCTACGGTTTGATCGATGCAAACCGTTCACCAATCCCGCATCCAGAGTAGCACTATCTCTAAACGGACCGAACTAAGCTTCCGCTTGAGCCTCATCACCTAGTAGTCCCATCGAGTTTGTCCAAAATGATTTCTATGCCTATGGTACGTTTGACATAAATAGAGCACCTATCTTGCACCGATGCTAACACTGTCTCAAAACCGATCGAAACGAGATTCCACGTGATCCACGTCACCTAGAAGTTCCATCGGGTGCCTCCAATACTATTTCTAAGTCTACAGTACGTTCGACGCCAACCGTGCACCAATCTTGCATCAAGAGTAGCACTATCTCCAAACAGACCGAACCGAGCTTCCACATAAGCCTCGTCACCTAGGAGTCCCATCGAGTGTGTCCAAAAGGATTTCTATGCCTATGGTACGTTCAGTGCAAACCGTGCAACTATCTTGCACCGATGCTAACACTATCTCAAAACAGATCGAAACAAGATTCTACATGACCCACGCACCAAGGAGTTCCATCGGGTGCCTGCAATACTATTTCCAAGCCAACGGTACGTTCGACGCAAACCGTGCACCAATCTTGCATCAAGAGTTGCACTATCTCCAAACAGATCGAACCAAGCTTGCACTTGAGCCTCATCACCTAGGAGTCCCATCGAGTGCGTCCAAAATGATTTCAATGCCTATGGTATGTTCCGTTGAAACCGTGCTCCTATCTTGCACTGACACTAACACTGTCTCCAAATGGACTAAAACGAGATTCCACACGCCCCTCGTCACTTACGAGTTCCATCGGGTGTGTAACACCCCAGGTGTTTGGCTTCCTTAATTGCATTGCATTTCATAAGCATTAACATTAATCATCTCATTCATGAGTGTGAGCATCATTCATTTCATGCATGAGCTTATAATATGTGAAACATGCTTTTGAAACATTGCAACATGTGTTTATATTTCATGTGTATTATGAAGTGAGTAGTGTGCAACACACAAGTACCGTATGTGCAACTTCCTTTTTAGACATGCCAACCACTTTAGTGTAACATGATTAGCAAGTGCTATACAACACACTCATGCAACATGTGCAACATGATCTTGCAACATTTGGGTGGAATATTGATTTGCTTGTTTCAAAGTATGTGACACTAGGAATTTTGTGTAACCAATGTGTAGAGTGGCTAATTAGGTCTTATAACACCTTAATTACCTTTAGGGTAAGTAGGGGAGAAATGTTCATGTTGACCAAAATTACCAAATTGCCATTCCAAATGTTGTTGACTAGGTTATGACCCCTAGAATGCTTTGGTTTGACCATTTAAAAAGTCCAGCTTAGAAATCTTGCATGGAGGAGCAACCTTAAGCAAAGTTGTAGAGAATTTCATGAGGAACAAAAGTTCTAATATGGCCATCTCATGAAAATGACCAGAACATGCTAAAAATGGCCCACAAGTTAGCTTGAGTGGTGATCAACACTTAGAAAAATTCTAAGTCTGGAAATTGGACTTTTCAGTTTCACTGTACCTCACTTGGACAACTTGTAACTCACAAACCAGGCCGAACCAGTCCTTGAGCCAATTGACAAAGTTGTAGTCCTCATGTAGCTCTACCATTTTGGTATTATCATCTTCTGCTAACTCGAGCTGGTTTAGGAGATAATCGGCGTCAAAATCCCTTTGTCAGTCTAAGCCTTGGACACCGATTCAGTCAAACGAGCAGGTTCAGAAACCGTCGTGGCCGACCGGCCACAGGCCCGCGCCGATGCGTGGACGCGCAGTGGCGACCGTATGCCAGCCGTGGCCCCACCCGTCAGGTCGCGGCGTCTTCAAGGGCGCCACGGAGCCACCACTCACCCTCACTCGCGCCCCTGCCCTCTCTCTCGCCCTCTCCAAGCCAGAGCAGAGCACCGAGGCGCCATTGCCGCCGCGGGCTTCCTCGCGCTCGTGCACCGTCATCGTCGCGCCATGCCCCAATTCCTTCCAGCAGCAGCACCACAACGCCTTCCTCTACCATCTCCATTCCTTCCACGGGTCGTTGGAGCGAAGGTAAGGCCACATCGGCCGATTTCGCCACCGCACCATGTGCGGGACCTCACCGGAGTCGAGGCCACCGTGGTCAGAGTAGCTAGGACCCTCCCCAGCCTCCCTTTCTCCCTCCATTAGATCCCTGGTTCCCTCGTGAAGCTCGTACTGAGCTTAGACGGGGCGTTGTGACCTCGCCGTCGCCGGCACACCATCACCGGAACACCGTGTCTGCCTTCGTCGTCGGCAGGTGCGCTCCGGTGCGGTAGCATTGGGGAAAAAGGTATGCCTAGGTGCGGTTTGGGGTCGTGAGCACGACGGTGTGCTCGGCTTCGTCGGAGGGGCCGCCGGTGGTGAGAACCCGCTCATAGGAGTTCTTCCCCTACCGCTGTCCCTCTGACCCGGGGGCCCGTCCTGTCAGCAGCTGCGAGCACGCGCGGGAGGCCGTCGCAGGCCGCGCATGAGATCTGGGCCGCGCTGGCGTATTGAGCCGGCCCAGTAGCGGTTTAGGAATTTAATTGTATTTTTTTATTTAATGCACATATTTGCTTGCTACATGGTAAAATCCATATCTCATGCTTTATAGATCCAAAAATTGTGATCCAAATTTTGTTGGGCTCCAAATAAAGTGTAGGATCTAGAAAAAATATCAAATGCCTATGTGATGTTTAATTTCTAGAATAATTAATTAGGGTTTTGAAATGTGTTTTAAAATGCATGCAAACTTGTTTAAATCATATCTTGAGATTTTGTGTTCCAAAAATTATGAAATTTGGTGAGTAGGTTATTTCATATATATCCTAGCTCTGGTAAAAGTTTGGATCCTATTGCTTGAGTAGTTTTCAAGTTATGATGTTGTCATTTTATTTTAGGAGATACTTGAATGAATTTTCATAATTTTTCTATAGGTCTAGTAAAGGTAAAATTTTGAGAGTGTTGTTCTTAGGGTAGAATGATACTAGGAAAAATATGAAATCTATTGTTTGACACTTTTCAATAGGGTTTCCTATTTATACAAAAATCAGCCTTTTTGGCTTGTGAATTTTGTGTAGGGAGTTTCTCTGAATAACTTTAGTTGAAATTTTTACAGTAGCCTCCTAGTAGCCCAAGGAGCCTCCTGTAATTTTTATAGAATTTTCTAAGCTGCTTGCATATAAGTTTAATTTTCCACTTAATTAATTAAGTAAATTAAGAGAGGGGTTAAAATAAATGTTCTGGGTTGACACACCTTACTTTCTGGAGTTTTCATGACATGTGTGAACTAGTGGTATCATTAGTTTGGTCATAGAGGAAGTTTGACACATGAATAAATATTTAATTTTCACATTTCTAGGTTCTCTGGACAGCTGGTAGCAATTTTGGATTTGAACTTTGATAAAATTGTTTGCTGGGTAACTTGTGAATACCAAAGTGGTAGTAAACTAGTTAAACTAGCTTGTGTCAAAATTTTATGGCATTTGGCCTTGTAGTTTAGGAGTTATAGCTGTTTAAAGTGGCTATCCAGAAATGGCTGCTCTCTGTTTGGAGAGGACAGATTTTTAGAACTTTAGAGTTTCTACAAGGTAAACTTTGGAATTAAGTGTTGAGGTCTGAGAATGAATTGTAGAGTATTTTATAAGCTTTCCAGATTGTCTTGTATCATACCTTTAGGATTTGGGAATCTCCAGTTGTAATAAGAATACGTAGCTGCTGTCCAGAATAGAGTACTTAAATTGCTGCGATGCATTCCATTCCGAACATATTGCATTCATTATGCATCCATGAGATTTATTGTGTATTCATGCAATAGGTGTACTGGAAGGAGTAACACTCCTCGAGTTCGAGGGAGTGTTTCCGGAGGAGGACCAGGAGCAGCCGAGGGAGCCCGAGGACCCAGCCGGCGAAGGAGTGCCCGCAGACGACCTACCTGAGTGCCCAGATCACCGCCCGTCCTCTTTTCTGAAAGGCAAGCCCCGGTGCATGCTGACCTAATTGTTTTAAATATAAATCTTGAGTATTTTTACTTGTTTACTGCATTAAGTTGTAGGAGTTGTATGGAAACACTTGTTGCATTACACCTGTCCTTGTCCAGATATCATACTTAAACCCTAAATTAGGTTTAGGCCCGTGTTAATGCTTAGCCTTGCTTAGTCCGATAGAAGTCGGGTGATATCCGGTCATCCGCGAGATGTAGGAATGGGTCACGAGTGGCTATGTTGGCTATCGTGGATAGAACTAGGCCTAAAAATGAATTTGAGACCGGGCGGGAGTTTGATAGTGCAGCCGCAAGACACTTCACGTCTTGGGTGCGGATCTATGCCCATCTGAGTCGTTTAAGGACTGATTCGCTGTACGTCCTTGAGTCATGTCGAACGCAGTCTAACACTTAGTTGGCCAGATAAGTCGTTCTGACCGCGAAGCCGAGTAATTCGGTTCAGGCCGGGAGTTGAATGGTAGGTCGCATCTTGGAGGAGAGAAACGTTGTGCTTGGGGACATTGGCGTGAGACCAAGGGGGGTTAGAGTCCCTAGCACCTGGCAGAGTGTCACCCTTGGGGATGCGGCATCATTCGAACCCGTGACTCCTGAATCGTATGAAAGGTGGCTTGTGCGACCCTGGCAGGGGCCTGCGCGGTGAGTGTTAGAAATACCCCTCCAGCTGGATAGGAATTCGATTCGAATCGCCGTCGCTCCCGGTTAGTGAGCACTTGACTTGAGCAGCGGCAACGTAGATCTCATTAAATTGAACAGATGGTTAAGTGAATGATATAATGTTGCCACAAATTTATACCTGCTATGGATATAATAATATTATTGTTTGATTATACTCAAGTGAATGTTTAGTATAGGTTGAGGGCTGAGTTGGCTGAGGTGACTGCTGCTAGAAATGCGGTCCAACAACAGTTGGAGCAAATGATACATGATAGAGATCAGGAGACACTTGCGGTCCAGAGGTTGACTGTGGTGAATCGCAACTGTCAGCGCATGCTGGTCCACGTGATGAACCAGCGGGATGAAGCCTAGCACGAAGAGAACGTCCTGAGAGCTCGTCAGGTGGAGCTTGAGCAACGGATTGAAGCTGCAGAAGAATACAATGACAATCTTCATGAGGAAGTGCACCGCCTCAACAACTAGCTCAATCCTCTGCTTCCTCATGACAATAACGTGGATGAGGAGATGGGCTCTGGAGTCTTCTTGGCTGAAGACGATGACGATGAGGAGGTCGATGGGCCATAGGATGTTCCACCAGAAGAAGAAGAAGAAGAAGAGGAGTTAGAGCCTGTTAGTGACAAGGATGGTGGGGAGATCTTCGACACTGACTCCGAGGACGATGCTTAGAGTAGTCGTCGACTAGCTATGACACTAGAGTTATCTTTTGTGCCCTCCATGTGTAGGAGTGAGGCTTTGTAATAACTTAGCTTTTGGGATGTAATATCGAACCCTATGTTATCCTAGATGTTAGTTGAACGTGTTAAATTTCGGTCACGAATGGATATCTCACGTGTTGTGTTCGGTGATGGTGTCACGATTAGCACCCTTCGGTGCCGCGACGAAACTGAGGGCCTACTATGGCGCGCGACATAAGGTTGTGCTGCTTGGCACGCGCTGGTATCGAGGTGACTACTCATGATCCACCATGGAACTCTACCCATAGGATGTCTCCTTGTGGTCATTCTTGGTTAGCCTTCCTAGTTGGCTAGAAGTTTAGTTTGAATCCGGACACCTGTTACGTAAGGTTGAAATTCCGTTGATATCAATGTAACCTGTCTAGTCATGTTTGTGCTCCCTACATGCGAGCCATTAATAAATTTCATCTTTTCATCTGGAGATATCTTGTTGTTATGCTCATTGCGTAATTGCGTCAATTGGTGCACTTGATGAGTTGGTGTGGTTGTGATGAATTACTGTGCCTCGATTGTTTGCAAATTCATTTCTAATGAAATCAGTTTGGCATATTTACACAATTCATCTACAAATTTCCCACAGTGTCAGTGCTCATTGGCTATGCATTTTGCAGATGGCGTACAACCTCCGTCGTGGTCGTGGCATTGAGGATGAGGAACAACCACCCCCTCCTCCACCACCCACCCCGACAGATCTGATGCAGATGGTGGTTGAAGGTCAGCGCATGTTAGCAGAAGCTATGCACCAGCTAGTCAACCGGGATGCTCGCCATGGTCGTCAAGGACCGGAACCCAATTAGTATAGTGATTTCAAGGATTTTCTTGACACCAAGCCCCCACTCTTTAAGGAGGCGGAGGAACCTTTGCAGGCTGATGAGTGGTTGAATACCATTGAGCAGAAGTTCCGTCTGCTTCGTCTGACTGAGGAGCTGAAGACTGAGTATGCTTCTCACCAACTGCATGGCCCGGCTAGTATTTGGTGGAGTCACTACCGCTCCACGAAGCCTCCTAATGTCTCGATCGCTTGGGACCAATTTAAAATGGCTTTCCATGGGAATTACATTCCTCCAGGTTTGATGGCTATGAAACACACTGAATTCATGAGATTAAACCAAGGTAATAAGAGTTTGACGGAATACCTGCAAGCCTTTAACAACCTTGCAAGGTATGCAACTGAGTTTGTTGATACTGAGGCTAAGAAGATTGCTAGCTTCAAGCGTGGCCTTGGTCCAAAGCTGATGAAGACCATGGGCACTAGCAAATGTGCTACTTTCAATGATTTTATCAGTGACGCTCTGACCCAAGAGAATAATAACTCCATCTATGCTGCTTCTAAGAGCCGCAAGAGGGCCCTTGAGGCAGGTGCTTCACAGTCTCGAGCTCTGGCTGCACCGAGGGCTCCTCCTCGCCCTCCTTCCACAAGTGCTAAGTTTCGTCCCCCGCAGAAGAAGGCTCCAGCTAAGACTAGATTTCGCAAAGCATATATAGTGTCTCTGCCAAAGGGTAGTTCTGGTCAAGGCAACTCCAGTGTCCCTCCCAGCAACATGCCATGCTAGAACTGCAACAAACCAGGTCATTGGTTTAGGAATTGTCCATATCCTAAGAAGAATACCAATCAAGGTGGTCGTCAGGGGAATGTTCATTATAATAGTATTGAAGAAATTCCATCTGGTGAGGTAGTCACTGTTGGTAAGTTCCTAGTTGATCAACATTCTGCAGTGGTGCTATTTTGATTTAGGTGCTTTGCATTCCTTTATCAGTCCTATGTTTGCATTGAAGTTTGCACACAAATTGCATACTGTTGATGATGGGGGTTATTGCATTAGAGTGGCAAGTGGGAATATTTCCACAAATCAAGTAGTAGGAGATCTAGAGTTTGAAATAGAAGGGCGAAAATACTTGCTTACCTTGGTGGTTTTGCCTAGATTAGGTATTGATGTTATTTTGGGCATGAATTGGATGAGTCAGAATGGGGTGCTCATTGATACATCCACCCGTGTAGTTATGCTGAGAGATCCTACTGATCAGAAAGGTTTTCTAGTGCAACTTCCCAGGCAGTTTGACCTTTCTAGTGAGGTTCATGCGGTGCAAGCGAAGGTATTAACCGATATTCCCGTAGTGAGTGAGTTTCCTGACGTTTTTCCCGATGATTTGCCAAGACTGCCTCCGGATCGGGATGTGGAGTTTAAAATCGAGTTGTTGCCTAGCATGGCACCTATCTCTAGGAGACCCTATAGGATGCCTCCGAATGAACTAGCTGAACTTAAGGTGCAGTTGAATGAACTTTTGAAGAAGGGGCTGATTCGTCCTAGTTCGTCTCCGTGGGGATATCCTGCTATCTTTGTAAAGAAGAAGGATCAGTCGTTGCGGATGTGCGTAGATTATAGGCCTCTGAATGCAGTCACTGTCAAAAATAAGTATCCTTTGTCGCGCATCGACATCTTGTTTGATCAGTTGTCTAAAGCTAAAGTCTTTTCCAAGATCGATCTCAGATCTGGCTACCATCAAATTAAAATCCGTCCGGAAGATGTTCCAAAAACAGCCTTCTCTACCAGATACGGTCTTTATGAGTATCTTGTTGTGTCCTTCGGCTTGACCAACACCCCCACACACTTCATGTACTTGATGAATTTAGTGTTTATGCCCGAATTGGACAAGTTTGTGGTGGTATTTATTGATGACATCCTGATATATTCTGAAAATGAGGAAGACCACGCTGAACATCTGCGTATAGTCCTCACGAGACTGCGTGAACATCAACTATATGCAAAGTTCAGTAAGTGTGAATTCTGGCTTCGAGAAGTACCTTTCCTTGGGCATGTGCTGTCCGATGGAGGAATTATGGTGGATCCCGCCAAGGTACAAGAAGTACTGAATTGGAAGGCTCCTATCTCGGTTCATGAGGTTTGGAGTTTTCTTGGATTGGCTGGCTATTATCGTCGCTTCATCCCGGATTTCTCAAAGATAGCCAAACCAATGACTCGGCTGCTGTAAAAAGACACCAGGTTTGTCTGGACTCCTGAGTGTGATGCAACTTTTCACAAACTGCGAACTCTCCTAACCTCGGCTCCAGTTTTGGCGCAACCGGATATCGAGAAACCATTTGATGTGTATTGTGATGCCTCAGGCATAGGTTTGGGAGGTGTTCTGATGCAGGAAGGCTGAGTAATTGCATATACCTCTTGACAACTTCGGAAGCATGAGGTGAATTATCCCACGCATGACTTAGAACTCGCTGTAGTTGTTCATGCTTTGAAAGCCTGGTGGCACTATCTGTTGGGCAATGTTTGCAATATCTATACTAACCATAAAAGCCTCAAATATATCTTCACCCAACCTGAGTTGAATATGCGTTAAAGAAGATGGCTTGAGTTGATTAAAGATTATAATCTCCAAGTGCACTATCATCCTGGCAAGGCAAATGTGGTTGCTGATGCTTTAAGCCGTAAGTCTCATTGTCACTCCTTAGTTGAAAGTGATTTTCATCTGTCTCGCCTTCTACACCTAGCAATTATGTACAACGTCACTGTCAGTTGCACTCTCAAGAGTAGAATTATTGAGCTTCAAAAAACTAACACTGGTATATTCCACATCAAGCATAAGATGAAAGAGCAAGAAACTACACAGTTCAGGGTAGATGAAGAGGGTGTACTGTGGTTCAAAGATAGGTTAGTTGTGCCTAAGGACCGAGAGCTTAGAAATCAGATCATGTCTGAAGCACACTCCTCTAAGTTGTCCATCCATCCTAGTAGCAATAAGATGTATTACGATTTGAAACCATACTATTGGTGGACCAAAATGCGGAAAGAGATAGCTACATATGTTGCCAGGTGTGACACCTGCTGTAGGGTTAAGGCTGTGCACATGAAAGCTGGATTGCTTCAACCACTTTCTATCCTAGGTTGGAAATGGGAGGAGATAAGCATGGATTTCATTGTTGGACTTCCTCCTACTGTCAAGAACCATAACTCTATCTAGGTAATTGTAGATCGCCTAACCAAGTCGGCTCACTTCATTCCTGTTCGAGTAGACTATCGTCCTACTAACTATGCTAAGTTGTACTTCAATCAGATAGTTCGGCTCCATGGCATACCTTGTACTATCGTTTCTGACCGTGGTCTATAGTTCACTGCTCGTTTTTGGGAGCACTTGCACCATCTTCTGGGAACCAAGTTAGTGAGAAGCTCTGCTTATCACCCCCAGACGTCAGGTCAGACTGAACGAGTTAACCAGATCTTGGAGGACATGTTACGGGCTTGTGTTATTTCATCCAAGGGTTCGTGGGAGAAATGGTTGCCTCTAGCTGAGTTTTCATATAATAATAGTTATCAAGAGAGCATTAAGATGGCCCCATTCGAAGCATTGTACGGTCGGAAGTGTAGAACCCCACTAAATTGGATAGAAGCTGGTGAGAGAAGATATTATGGTATTGATTTTGTCAAGGAAGCTGAGGAACAAGTTTGTACCATCAAAATCCATATGGCTGCAGCTCAAGCTAGACAGAAAAGTTATGCTAATCGCCGTAGAAAACCAATCAAGTTTGAAGTTGGAGACTTCGTATACCTGAAAGTTTCCCCTATGAAGGGTGTACAACGTTTTGGTGTGAAGCGGAAGCTTGCACCGAGATACGTGGGTCCTTTTTAGATCATAGGAAAGAGTGGTGCTGTCGCATATAAGATCCAGTTACCTCCTAAAATGAGCACCATTTTCAATGTTTTCCATGTATCCCAGTTAAAGAAGTGTCTTCGAGTTCCGGAAGAAAGAGTTCCTTTAGGAGATATCAGGCTAGAATCCGATTTAACTTATGAAGAAAAGCCAGTCCGTGTGATTGACACTCAAGAACGGGTAACTAGAAGTCGAGTGGTTAAGTGGTATAAAGTAATGTGGAGTAATCAGGGTAGTGAGAGTGATGCTACGGGGGAGCGAGAAGACTATTTACGTGATGGTTATAAGGAATTTTATCAACAATGGTACGCTTTCCAAATCTCAGGACGAGATTTTTATAAGGGGGAAGGGCTGTAACACCTCCAGGTGTTTGGCTTCCTTAATTGCATTGCATTTCATAAGCATTAACATTAATCATCTCATTCATGAGTGTGAGCATCATTCATTTCATGCATGAGCTTATAATATGTGAAACATGCTTTTGAAACATTGCAACATGTGTTTATATTTCATGTGTATTATGAAGTGAGTAGTGTGCAACACACAAGTACCATATGTGCAACTTCCTTTTTAGACATGCCAACCACTTTAGTGTAACATGATTAGCAAGTGCTATGCAACACACTCATGCAACATGTGCAACATGATCTTGCAACATTTGGGTGGAATATTGATTTGCTTGTTTCAAAGTATGTGACACTAGGAATTTTGTGTAACCAATGTGTAGAGTGGCTAATTAGGTCTTATAACACCTTAATTACCTTTAGGGTAAGTAGGGGAGCAATGTTCATGTTGACCAAAATTACCAAATTGCCCTTCCAAATGTTGTTGACTAGGTTTTGACCCCTAGAATGCTTTGGTTTGACCATTTAAAAAGTCCAGCTTAGAAATCTTGCATGGAGGAGCAACCTTAAGCAAAGTTGTAGAAAATTTCATGAGGAACAAAAGTTCTAATATGGCCATCTCATGAAAATGACCAGAACATGCTAAAAATGGCCCACAAGTCAGCTTGAGTGGTGATCAACACTTAGAAAAATTCTAAGTCTAGAAATTGGACTTTTCAGTTTCACTGTACCTCACTTTGACAACTTGTAACTCACAAACCAGGCCGAACCAGTCCTTGAGCCAATTGACAAAGTTGTAGTCCCCATGTAGCTCTACCATTTTGGTATTATCATCTTCTACTAACTCGAGCTGGTTTAGGAGATAATCGGCGCCAAAATCCCTCTGTCAGTCTAAGCCTTGGACACCGATTCAGTCAAACGAGCAGGTTTAGAAACCATCGTGGCCGACCGGCCACAGGCCCGTGCCGACACGTGGACACGCGGTGGCGACCGTACGCCGGCAGTGGCCCCACCCGTCAGGTCACGACGTCTTCAAGGGCGCCACGGAGCCACCACTCACCCTCACTCGCGCCCCTGCCCTCTCTCTCGCCCTCTCCGAGCCAGAGCGGAGCACCGAGGCGCCATTGCCGTCGTGGGCTTCCTCGCGGTCGTGCACCGTCGTCATCGCGCCACGCCCTAATTCCTTCCAGCAGCAGCACCGCAACACCTTCCTCTACCATATCCATTCCTTCCATGGGTCGTTGGAGCGAAGGTAAGGCCACATCGGTCGATTTCGCCACCGCGCCATGTGTGGGACTTCGCCGGAGTCGAGGCCACCGTGGTCAGAGTAGCTAGGACCCTCCCCAGCCTCCCTTTCTCCCTCCATTAGATCCCTGGTTCCCTCGTGAAGCTCGTACCGAGCTTAGACGGGGCGTTGTGACCTCGCCGTCGCCGGCGCACCATCACCGAAACACCGTGTCCGCCTTCGTCGTCGGCAGGTGCGCTCCAGTGCGGTAGTGTTGGGGAAAAAGGCATGCCTAGGTGCAGTTTGGGGTGGTGAGCATGACGGTGTGCTCGGCTTCGTCGGAGGGGCCGCCGGCGGTGAGAACCCGCTCACCGGAGTTCTTCCCCTACCGCTGTCCCTTTGACCTAGGGGCCCGTCCTGTCAGCAGCTGCGAGCGCGCGCGGGAGGCCGTCGCAGGCCACGCACGGAGGAGTGGGGCGCGCGTGAGATCTGGGCCGCGCTGGCGTATTGAGCCGACCCAGTAGCGGTTTAGGAATTTAATTGTATTTTTCTTTTATTTAATGCACAGATTTGCTTGCTACATGGTAAAATCCATATCTCATGCTTTATAGATCCAAAAATTGTGATCCAAATTTTGTTGGGCTCCAAATAAAGTGTAGGATCTAGAAAAAATATCAAATGCCTATGTGATGTTTAATTTCTAGAATAATTAATTAGGGTTTTGAAATGTGTTTTAAAATGCATGCAAACTTGTTTAAATCATATCTTGAGATTTTGTGTTCCAAAAATTATGAAATTTGGTGAGTAGGTTATTTCATATATATCCTAGCTCTGGTAAAAGTTTGGATCCTATTGCTTGAGTAGTTTTCAAGTTATGATGTTGTCATTTTATTTTAGGAGATACTTGAATGAATTTTCATAATTTTTCTATAGGTCTAGTAAAGGTAAAATTTTGAGAGTGTTGTTCTTAGGGTAGAATGATACTAGGAAAAATATGAAATCTATTGTTTGACACTTTTCAATAGGGTTTCCTATTTATACAAAAATCAGCCTTTTTGGCTTGTGAATTTTGTGTAGGGAGTTTCTTCGAATAACTTTAGTTCAAAGTTTTACAGTAGCCTCCTAGTATGCTAGGGAGCCTCTTGTAATTTTTATAGAATTTGCTAAGCTGCTTGCATATAAGTTTAATTTTCCACTTAATTAATTTAGTAAATTAAGAGAGGGGTTAAAATAAATGTCGGTACCAACAGTACGGGGGTACCCACATCCATCGCTAATAAAAAAAACTAAAATGACTGAAACCGCAATAAAAGGAAGCCCGCCTCGACCGCGTATCCAGTCCGCCTCGTACGAGGCCCGCTCTACGAGGCGCCTCGACCGTGCTCCGGCTCCGACTCGTACGAGGCCCGCTCGACGGGGCGCCTCGACCGCGCTCCATCCCGTACAGCAAGGTACCTCGACGGCGCTCCGACCCGCGCGAGGCTCGTCTGCCCACTGGGAAAAACTCCGACTCGCGTGAGCCCGGGTCGAGCGCCTCGACTCCTTCTCTTTACCTACCCCAGGACAAAAGCCATAGCATTTAATGCGGTTACCTACTACCACCTACCGACATGGCTGCGACCAGGATCGACGTAGGAACAATGCCCGTGTCAGATCTCACTGTTTTACCGCCCATCCCGTGATGGGAGGTGAAAACCGTCACTGTACCCACCTTACCGCGCACTATTTACCATCGATCACCCTCGAGGGAGGATAAGACAAGGCCCATTCTCCGCAATCTCGGGGATTCAGCCTTATCCATCCGGTCTCGACCCGGCCTCGACCCAACCTCGACGCTCGGCACAGTTCAACGGCAAGGGAAGGACGGTGTGGCACGGCGCTCCGGGTCATTTCGCCATCTCGTCTCCCACGACGCCATGGTGTCCAGGGATGGCCGGCCATTCCCAGAGCACGTCGCTACGGTCAGCTCAACAGGAATCGACAAAACATCACCTCAAAGCTCCCCGTCGTCTTGGCCTCCTCTCGCCCTATAAAAGGGCAGGCCAGGGTTCTACAACGGGGAGGAACAACGAAGAAAAACAAGAGACAACAGGCAAGACGCAAGATAGAGATCGATATCTCAAGCAATCACCTTGGTCCTCTTTTTCCTCTCTTTGAGACTTGGGCTCGACGCCCTCTCTCGCATGCTTGTAACCCCTACACGAGCACTTCGGTGCAAGGAAATACAAACTTCTCCCCCCCCCGCTGGACGTAGGGCCTTCTTTTGCCCGAACCAGGATAGACCCCCGTGTGTTCTCCTTGCATCACCATCCAGGAAAGAGACACGCAGCATTTACTCATTGGTTTAGGACCCCCTCGGGTCTGAACACCGACAGTTGGCGCGCCAGGTAGGGGATCGCTGCGTGCCAACGTCGCTTTCTCGCCTTTTTTCCTAGATGGCTGACCCCGAACGCCCTATTCCGTTGGCCACGGTGATCTGGTTCGGGAGTTTGGAGTTCATGTCGCTTGGCTATGGCTACGATATGGTCCTACTTCCATCCAGGCACCCAACCGACGAGGACTATGAGCTCTCCCAGCCCGGGGGAGCAATCCGCCGGTACCGTCGCTCTAGGCGGGCACGGGCTGCCCGACGACGACGAGCCCGGTACAACCACCGTCTTCACCTCGCGGAGGGTGATGGGATCTCCCGGTCCGGCACCCCCCAGCCAGGCGCCGGCCCAGATCTCCTTGTGGAAGGTTTAGGTAGGACGAGCTTGACTGAGTGATGAGGACATCCTCCACTATTACCCGCTGGCAAAGACGCAACAAAAAAGGGCCAAGTGGCCTAGTTGTAGTCGGGCGGCGACCGTGTGAGCCTCTGAATAATCCCACCTTGCTTAGCTTGGGAGGAGGAAGCCACCTTAAAAGAGAGAGCCACCCTTCCCCTATCAGACTAGTCTTTTAGGGATATTGGGCCTTTCCCCGAGTGGGTGTGCATAAGAACTGTTGGGGTCCGGACAACCTTAATTTATTGGGCCTTAGCCAACCCCATCTGGGCCAGATGTATCATTTGGTATCAGAGCTGGGCCCTTGTTTAAGGGGGTGGGAATGATGAGGACATCCTCCACTATTACCCGCTGGCAAAGACGCAACAAAAAAGGGCCAAGTGGCCTAGTTGTAGTCGGGCGGCGACCGTGTGAGCCTCTGAATAATCACACCTTGCTTAGCTTGGGAGGAGGAAGCCACCTTAAAAGAGAGAGCCACCCTTCCCCTATCAGACTAGTCTTTTAGGGATATTGGGCCTTTCCCCGAGTGGGTGTGCATAAGAACTGTTGGGGTCCGAGCAACCTTAATTTATTGGGCCTCGGCCAACCCCATCTAGGCCGGATGTATTAGTTGGTAATCAGAGCAAGGTTGATCAGTGAGAGACTTCTAGTTCTTTGCTGTTTTTTTAATCTCCTATAGTCCAGAAAAAGCCAAAACAAAATTAGTAGATTAGTTCTCCATAATCCCAAAAACCCTTTGAGCTTAATACTATTACTGCTTAGTTAGGGCTTATTGAATTAACGGTTGCATCGTCGTGTCAAGTTGCTGGTTTTAGCATCTAGTCGTTTAGAGTTTCGAGTTCTAGTCACGTTTCTGTCACCATCGCAGATTTGAGTTTATTTGTTTCTCTCAACAAATCCGAGTGGATTTCCAAATTCCTTTGTTTTGTTTACCACCATTATCCTAGCCACGCCCTTGGAGGTTTCATCCACGTCCATATTTCCATCTACAAAAAGGAAATCCAACAAGATCAAGATAGAATTTGATTCGGAGTCCTGTTTTATCCTGAAAAGAAAAGCACCATATTTCCTTTGTTAGGAGTCTGAATAGGGAGTTTAAATACAATCTAGAAACCTTAACTTGTCCTCTTTCCAACTAATCAGAGCTTGGTCCCAAATTCAATCTGAGCGCTTCTCAATTGCCCTGGAGATTTGTGTGTCTGCTGGTTTTGCAAAACAGCCACTTGTTTGACTTTGCTACTGAATCACCCTTCCCAAGGAAACATTTAATTGATGTAAGTAGCTTGTTAATTCTTGTTGCAAAATTTCAGTTTTGTGCTAGTTGAAAAAAATAGAAAAAAAGATAGAAGAAAGAAAGAAAAGAAAGATAGAAAGAAAGAAAGAAAAGAAAGAGAAAGAAGAAGAGAAGGGTTTTTCTTTTGTTGTTATTCCTGTCCTTGTGATCCTTCTTTGCTGCAGCTCTGTTTGTGTCCAGGCTCACGTCTCTAGCACGTACTAGCCTAGGACCAGCACAATAACGTCGTTGAGCGTTTGTTCAATTTGCTTGCAACTAACGTGGTTCTAGTACTTCCTTGCTTTAGCCCACCTACAGCTCCACATATTCGACTACAGCTTGACAATTTGTTTTGTTGCTACGACACCGATACACTTCACTCCACGGTTGTAGACTTGTTGGTTGCCATCACCTCCTGTTTGGCTTGGTAAGAACTTGTAAGGGCTTGTTTTAACAAGTTGAGTTTGAGAGAGTTACAACCGACACATCCTAGTAGTTGATAGGAGGATACATATTATTTTTGTGTTTCTTGTTTTCTACTAATCATGGCAGGTGATATAGAGATTTTTGAGTTGTTGAAACTAGACCCTCATATTCAGGATGTCATTCAACACTTGCCGTTATATGATGGTAAGTTTGATCCTCAAGCTTACATTGATTGGGAGTTAAAAGTAGACAATGAATTTGATGAGCATGACCTGTCCGAGAAACAAAAGATTTGTATTGCCTCTAATATTTTGATTGAAAATGCTTTGCTAGAATGGAAACACAATTGTAGGCACAACAAAGTTCTAGAATCTTGGAAAGACTTCAAATTTCTTTTTAGAGATGCATTCGTTCCTGCATATTATGTTGATTATTTGCTTACAAAATTAGACAACTTGAAGCAGTGTAGTAAGACTGTGAAACAATACTACCATAATTTTAAGATTTGTATCATGTTTGGTGGATTGGATGAATGCATGGAAGATGTTATGAGTAGATTCATGAGAGGGCTCAATTCTGAAATTCGAACCTTGTTAATTAGCAAATCATATTGCCATATTGGTCAATTGTTTTGTCTGGCTCCCAATGCTGAAAAAGAGATTCTATTATCTGTGAATACTTGCCAGAATGATGTGACCCATAATGTCCAAAATTTGTCCACTCTGCATGCTAATGAAGAGCAACAAATAGTGGAACCCACTACTGATTTTCCTTTGTCACAAAATGAATTACTCGCTATTCCTTGTGATAAAGAGGAGTTGTGTGCTGATGATTCTTTTACTCCTATGCCACAAGTAGCGAATAAGTGTGATACTTTTGGTTTGGAACCATACAAATGTGCTGAAGATAAGCTTTTTCATCCTATTACATGTGCACAAGATGAACTGAATTTACTGTCCTCTTTAAATACTTTGGGTTATATTGAATTTGATATTCTGTGTAATCTAAATTGTCTAAAAGAGAAACTTAAATTTGATTCTGGTTTGCCGAGTTTTAATCATTGTTCGCTTCATGCAATTGGCAAATATGACAGCAAAGGAGAATATTTGGTGCATAAAGTTTATATTTGTTCTAATCTGAAATATCCTTTTGGGCCACAATACCATGATCAAATTGAGGGCTGCACTAACACTAATGATGTCTTGCAAAGTTTTTCTAGTTTTCCCCATATGCAACAGGATAAATATCAAGAAGGGGAGCACGGTTCACTTTTACCTACAACACATACTCCAACAAAGATCAAACCGAGGACGGTTTGTTGTCAAGAAGGGGAGAATGATGAGGACATCATTGGCTCAAAGATGACCATGCCAACCACTTCTTACCAAAGGTGCAACCATTCTATATGAGGCTTATCATTGATGCATTTGATGAATTGATGCCGCACCATGATGTGTGTTCATTCTCATTTTCAGAATTACTTACATGGATCAAGGGAAGGTTTGATTGCATATGGAAAGCATGGAAGGTTAATGAAGTTGATTGGGGACCAAATCCAAGTATTCCTAACGTCCTCCGCTAGGCCACCACATCACTTTGGTTCCAAGGACAGAAATAGTCCAAGTCCAACACGTTTTGGAAGTTGAATTCGGACTGCAAAATAGTCCCAAATTGCGACGATCACCTTCATACGGACTCCGATTGGGACGTTATAGCACTTTTTGGAAAGCTTATCAAGTCTATTTTCCAACGGATCTGGACTCATGGCTATATCTTATCCAATGCTTCCGCAATCGTCGTTTCAATGCCGGGAAGTCCCAAATTGCGACGGTCACCACGACTTCATACGAACTCCGATTGGGACGTTATAGCACTTTTTGGAAAGCTTATCAAGTCTATTTTCCAACGGATCTAGACTCATGGCTATATCTTGTCCAATGCTTCCGCAATTGTCGTTTCAATGCCGGGACCTTTTCTGCCTTTGGTGCTGTGTCACCCTATTTTGGGCCGATGGTCCATGTATCAATTTGGGTCCATTAAGGACGTGTCCTAGGGTTGGAGAACGACCCCAACACCCCCTGGTCATTCCCCTAGGTATTAATAAGGATTAGAGCCACCACAAACAGATTGGGTTTTGTTTTGTTGAAAGTTTAGCCATTGCTACTTCCTTGTAGACGCGTGTGTTGACTAGACCATCCGTTCTACTTGATTCAGAACCCCAACTTTGTGAGTTCAGATTGGTTTTTCATCTCTATATTTGCAATTGAGTTGCTTGTTCTACTTGTTCTTGCTTGTTCTTCGATTGCTTGCAGGAATTACCCTAGTGGTTTGGTTGATCGTGCTCCACAAGATCACGACGGCTGTTGGAGGTGGTGTATTGGTTGCTAAGGCGCAGCTTGGAAGGCTGTAGTCGGGCCGTGAACGTCATCTCCATCCACCAAATCGAGTTATCCACCTTCTCTCATCGAAAGATCAGGATTCACCCTAGCGGGTTCATATCATTTGGTATCAGAGCTGGGCCCTTGTTTAAGGGGGTGGGAATGATGAGGACATCCTCCACTATTACCCGCTGGCAAAGACACAATAAAAAAGGGCCAAGTGGCCTAGTTGTAGTCGGGCGGTGACCGTGTGAGCCTCTGAATAATCCCACCTTGCTTAGCTTGAGAGGAGGAAGCCACCTTAAAAGAGAGAGCCACCCTTCCCCTATCAGACTAGTCTTTTAGGGATATTGGGCCTTTCCCCGAGTGGGTGTGCATAAGAACTGTTGGGGTCCGGGCAACCTTAATTTATTGGGCCTCGGCCAACCCCATCTGGGCCGGATGTATCACTGAGGGTAACATGCCGACGGAGAATCCCGCCGCTCCCCCGTCCGGTGAGACACCACTGTCCGGAGCATCCATTCCGGTACAGGCAGCAACATCTCCATCACCATTCCTGTTTGGGCTAGACTCGGCTGCCCGCGTATACGCATCTTCCGTGAGCACTCGCATGAGTGCTTATGAGGAACTCCCCGGGCACCATCTACGCTCCACTCTGGACCCCGTTGCATCCACACCGGCTTCTGATTGTCGGGACTCTACGGAGACACCGGAAACAGAGCCCCATGTGACTGCTTCTCAACATCGCAACCCCAGTGACGATTTGCAACGGCCACACATTCCCCCGTCATACTACTACTTCGGCGCTCCTGACTCCGACTCGGCTGACGACACCTATGATCCGACCCGTGAATGCTTCAACATCGATGTTGAAAGCACTTCGGAATCAGAGGACGAGGAGCCAGTCGAAGGAAGGCACACGCCACCTCATGTCGAGCTTCCTGCTGAGCGAGACAACCCTCAGTTCCTTGCGGATCAAGGGACGCAGCTCGAGCAGATTCGTGAGTTGCAGGACAGGCTTGACGAGGAACGGGAAAACCTGGATCTACTCCAACGAACCCTCGAGCGTGAGCGTGCGGAACGCGCACTTGGCAGGAGAGCTCGCGACGTCAACCGTCGCATCAACGAGGACCGGGTGGTCGACCCCCCGGTTTTCGCTCGAGCCAGCCAGAACGTCGTCGCCGCCGCCATGCTCCTCCGCAACATGCCCGAGCCGTCAAACCCCAACGCCCGTCGGGCTCGAGATGAAATCTGAGAACTCCTCGAGACCGTCACCATGCAGCAGGCCGAGAGCTCTGCCTCGAGGCGACGCGAGGCAGCCTCGGAGCGGATCATCGAGTCCTCCTGACAGGAGAGAGAAGCCTCGGTTCACCCCGAGCCTGCCCGGCGAAACTAGGTAGCTCCGGCCCCTGAGCCCACCACCAACGACCACGAGCCTCGAGACACCCGTGGCAACGTCGTCGAGCGCCGCACGCGCAAGCACGGTGACGGCGTGCCTCGAGGCTACCACGTCCACAGGGGCGGACGCTACGACAGTTCGGAAGATCGTAGCCCTTCACCCGAGCCCCCGGGTCCTCGGGTCTTCAGTAAGGCTATCCGTGAGACGGTGCTCCCGGCTCGGTTTCGCCCCCCCACGACTCTCACCAAGTACAACGGCGAAACCAAACCCGAACTTTGGCTCACCGATTTCCGCTTGGCGTGTCAGCTGGGCGGGGCCACCGACGACCGGGTCATCATTCGACAACTCCCCCTGTTCCTCTCCGACACCGCCTGAGCCTGGCTCGAGGATCTCCCACCTCGACAGATCCACGACTGGGACAATCTCGTAAGGGTGTTTGAGGGAAATTTCAAGGGGACCTACATGCGCCCCGGCAACTCATGGGACCTCCGGAGCTGCAGGCAGAAACCAGGTGAATCCCTCCGGGATTACATCCGGCGCTTCTCCCAGCAGCGTACCGAGCTCCCTAATGTCACCGACTCCGACGTAATTATGGCCTTCCTCTTCGGCACCACCTATAAGGAGTTGGTCTGAGAATTGGGCCGTAACACTCCACTCACTGCCAACGGGTTGATGGACATTGTCACCAACTTCGCCGCCGGCGAGGAGGCGGTTGGTGCAATCTTTGGTGGTGACCTGGAAAGGGGGAAGCAGAAGGTCAACGATCCCGCGAGCTCCACCTGGGGCTCCAAGAGAAACAACCGTAAGAAGAAGGAAGGCCAGCAGGGCAAGCTCGAGGCCCCGGCCGACGAGCTCGTCGCTGCTACCGAGCACAAGAAGCCTCGAGGCCCCCCCTGGCGGGGGCATCCTCAACAAAATGCTCAAAGAGCCGTGTCCCTACCACAAGGGACCCACTAACCATAACCTCGAAGGCTGTCATATGCTTCACAGGTACTTTGGGGGTGCCGGCGTCAAGAAGGACGACAAGAAGGAGGACCCTAAGAGTGATGACAAGGACGGGGGATTCCTCGAGATCCACGACTGCTTCATGATCTACGGAGGGCCCTCGACCCGCCTCTCGGCGCGCCAGCGCAAGCGAGAACGCCGTGAGGTTTTCTCCGTACAAACGGCAGTCCCCCGCTTCCTTGATTAGTCTACGGTGGCCATCACTTTTCGACCGTGACGACCACCCAGACTACGTCCCCAACCCGGGAGTCTATCCGCTCGTTGTTGACCCCGTCATCGCCAACACACGCCTCACCAAGGTGCTCATGGACGGCGGAAGCAGCCTCAACATCATCTACTCCCAGACCCTCGACCTTCTGGGGGTCGAGAGAGCGCGCCTCCAACCTAGCGTCGGGGGCTTCCACAAAGTCGTGCCAGGGAAACGGGCGGAACCCCTCGGACGGGTCGATCTGCCTGTTTGTTTTGGCACACCGGCCAACTTCAGAAAGGAGACTCTCACTTTCGAAGTGGTCGGATTCCGTGGAACGTACCACGCTATCCTAGGGCGCCCATGCTACGCTAGGTTCATGGCAATCCCGAACTACACCTACCTCAAGCTCAAGATGCCAGGCCCGAACGGTGTCATCACTGTAGGGCCCTCATATGAACATGCCTACGAGTGCGATGTCGAGTGCGTCGAGCATGGCGAGGCTGTTTTGGAGTCGGCGATCTTGGCTGCAGACCTCGACGGCCTCGCCAATGCGATTCCCGACCCAAAACGCCATGCCGGCAGCTTCGAGTCCGCGGAAGATGTCAAACTCGTACCCCTTGACCCCGCTGATCCCAAGGGAAAGGCGCTGAACGTTAGCGCCACCCTTGATCCTAAATAGGAAGCAGTGCTCGTCGACTTTCTCCGCGCAAACGTCGACATCTTTGCGTGGAGTCCCTCGGATATGCCAGGCATACCCAGGGAAGTCGCCGAGCACGCCTTGGAGATCCGGGCCGGATCCAAACCGGTGAAGCAACGCCTGCGTCGCTTCGATGAGGAGAAGCGCAGGGTCATCGGCGGGAGATACACAAGCTGTTGGAGGCCGGATTCATCAAGGAGGTTCATCATCCCGAGTGGCTAGCTAATCCTGTATTAGTTAGGAAAAAGAGTGGGAAATGGAGGATGTGTGTAGACTATACCAGTTTAAATAAAGCATGTCCAAAGGTTCCCTTTCCTTTACCACGCATTGACCAAATCGTTGATTCCACCGTGGGATGTGAAACTCTCTCATTCTTAGATGCATACTCCGGCTACCACCAAATCAAAATGAAGGAGTCCGACGAGCTTGCGACTTCATTCATCACCCTATTCGGCATGTATTGCTACGTTACGATGCCCTTCGGTCTCCGGAACACGGGGGCTACGTACCAGCGATGCATGCAACACGTCTTCGGAAAGCACATCGGGTCGACCGTCGAGGCTTATGTCGACGACATCGTTGTCAAAACCAAACAAGCCGACGATCTGGTCAACAACCTCGACGTTGCGTTCAAATGCCTCTGGACAAAAAACATCAGACTCAATCCAGAGAAATGCATCTTTGGCGTCCCACGAGGTATGCTTTTAGGGTTCATCGTGCCTAAACGCGGCATCAAGGCCAACCCTGAAAAAATCTCTGCAATAACCAAGATGGGCCCCATCCAAGATCTGAAGGGCGTACAGAGGGTCACAGGTTGCTTGGCGGCACTCAGCCGTTTCATTTCGCGCCTCAGCGAAAAAGCACTCCCTCTGTACCGTCTCTTGAAGAAATCGGAGCATTTTTCCTGGACCCTTGAGGCTGAGGAGGCTCTCACAAAACTCAA
This sequence comes from Saccharum hybrid cultivar R570, assembly GCA_038087645.1. Lineage (NCBI taxonomy): Eukaryota > Viridiplantae > Streptophyta > Magnoliopsida > Poales > Poaceae > Saccharum > Saccharum hybrid cultivar. The sequence goes on from JAQSUU010000227.1 coordinate 1,962,677, forward strand.
GGCCACACTCTCTAACTCACCAATCCTCGTCCCTCCAACCCCGGGGGAACCACTCCTACTCTATGTCGCCGTGACATCACAAGTAGTCAGTGCTACCCTGGTTGTCGAACGGGCCGAGGAGGCACATACCTTGCTCGTCCAGAGGCCGGTCTATTTCATTAGCGAGGTGCTCTCAGAAACCAAGATTCGATACCCACAGATCCAGAAACTGCTATATGTCGTCATCCTGACATGGCGCAAACTCCGACACTACTTCGAGGGTCACCCGATTACTGTGGTTTCTTCTTGCCCTATGGGAGAGATAGCCCAGAACCGGGAAGCCTCGGGTAGGGTTGCTAAATGGGCAGTCGAACTCATGGGTGAGACCTTGTCCTATGCACCGCGAAAAGCTATCAAGTCACAGGTGTTAGCAGATTTCCTGGCTGAGTGGACCGACACCCAACTCCCCCCTGCACAGCTTCAGGCGGAGCTGTGGACCATGTACTTCGATGGGTCATTGATGAAAACGGGAGCAAGCGCGGGCTTGCTCTTCGTCTCACCCCTCGGGGTTCACATGTGCTACGTCATCCGGCTTCATTTTCCTGCGTCTAACAACGTCGCCGAATACGAGGCGCTCGTCACGGGATTAAGAATCGCCGTCGAGCTTGGGGTCCGACACCTTGACGTTCGAGGCGACTCCCAACTCGTGATCGATCAGGTCATGAAGAACTCGAGCTGCCGTGACCCCAAGATGGAAGCCTACTGCCAAGAAGTACGGCACCTCGAGGACAAGTTTCATGGCCTCGAGCTCAACCACATCGCATGCAGGTATAATGAGGCCACCGATGAACTGGCAAAAATCGCGTCCAGTCGAGCTACGGTTCCACCGGACGTTTTCGCAAAAGACCTTCAGCAGCCATCCGTCAACCTCGGGCCAGACGGAGGGGTTGACGGGACGTCACTCGACCCTCCACCTGAGGCAGAAGCCCCCTTGACCGGGGCTGAAGCCATGCAGGTGGAAGACTTGACCCCACCGTCTGACCTCGAGCCTGACTGGCGCGTCCCGTACCTCGACTACCTCAGCCGAGGGGACCTCCCCTCGGATAAGACTGAGGCTCGACGGATCGCACGCTGGGCCAAAACTTTTGTAATCATGGGCGACAACAGAGAGCTATACCGCCGTAGCCCTACTGGTATCCTCCAACGATGCATCACAAATGAGCAAGGCAGGAACCTGCTCAGCGATCTCCACTCGGGGGCTTGCGGTCACCACGCAGCACCTCGAACCCTCATCGGAAATGCCTTTCGACAAGGATTGTATTGGCCGACCATGGTCTCCGACGCTGTCAAGCTAGTACGCTCCTGCAAGGGTTGTCAGTACTATGCGAGACGAACCCATCTTCCGGCACATGCCCTGCAAACTATCCCCATCACATGGCCATTTGCCATTTGGGGGCTCGACCTTGTCGGACCATTAAAAAGGACAACTGGCGGCTTCACCCACTTGCTCGTCACAATCGACAAATTCTCCAAGTGGATCGAGGCCCGCCCTATCACCAGCATTAGGTCTGAGCAAGCTGTGCTCTTCTTCACCGACATTATTCATCGCTTTGGGGTCCCCAACTGTATCATCACAGACAATGGCACCCAGTTCACTGGTAAAAAGTTTTTGGATTTCTGTGACAGCCACCACATCCGAGTGCTCTGGTCAGCCGTGGCCCATCCAAAAACAAACGGTCAGGTGGAACGTGCCAATGGCATGGTCCTACAAGGCCTGAAACCCAGAATCTTTGACAAATTAAATAAACATGGCAAAAGATGGGCTGCCGAGCTACCCTCGGTCCTGTGGAGCCTAAGAACAACGCCGAGTCGAGCCACGGGGTTCACTCCGTTCTTCTTAGTCTACGGGTCTGAGGCTATGCTCCCAACTGATATAGAATACGGATCCCCAAGGTTGAAGGCCTACAACAAAAGAAATAACGACGCCACAAGACAGGACGCCCTCAACCAGCTTGAGGAAGCCCGAGATGTGGCTCTGTTGCATTCTGCCAGGTACCAGCAGGGTCTCCGACGCTACCACGACAGACACGTCCGCAAGCGTGACCTCAACGTCGGCGACTTGGTGCTACGGCGGAACCAGAACACCAAGGGACGGCACAAGCTCACGCCACCATGGGAAGGGCCGTACATCATCGCAGAAGTACTAAAGCCGGGCACCTACAAGCTATCCAACGAGAAGGACGAAATCCTCACCAACGCCTGGAACATTGAACATCTATGTCGCTTCTTTCCTTAAAAAGCCTCGAGGCTCTGTAGTTTCTTTTTCGTCAATAAAGAATACAGCGATGTTCAAACTTTCATTTCACAATGAGGAAGGATCGACTCTGCACTCCCAGAATCGACCCTCCCTCGGGGGCTACAAGGGGGAACCCCCCAGTCCCCGAAAAAACTTATGCACTTTTTTTAAATTTAAGAACCGCTTCTTAGATCGACTTCGTTGCAAGAGCACCCTAAGGTTCGAAAGGGCTCTCGAGTCAGGAGTATCACCTACGCCTCCGAGGCTACGGTACCTCCACTCACCCCTCACACCTTTTAGAGGTGCGACTTCACGCTAGGGAGATCTAAATAACGGTTCCTAACTTTGAAAAAGAACATACCCCCTGTCGCTTAGATCAGGCTCTCACATGATTTACAAGGCCGCAACATCACCCTGAAGCTCGAAGGCAGTTGAGCCATGAGATCACTTATGCCCCCGAGGCTACGGTACCTCCACTCGCTCCCTTACGTCAAAGGATGCAACTGCGTGCTAAGTAAATCACGCGAGAACACGATCCAAGCGATAAAGGGAAGAAAAGCTCAAATAAAACTAAATTAATCACGAACCGGTTTATGCTTCGAGTTCTTAGGGCCTTCGAGGCCACCACGACCAAAATTCAAAATACTAACTCATTACATGGGCCTTCATGCCTAGATTTGGCTCACAGGCCCTCGTTGTCAGCAGGCAGAACCACCTCGGCTTCAAAAAGCGAGGCCAGATGGCTTCTAGGCTCTTCCGCGGCTTCAATCAGCTCTAGGCAGGCATCCTCGTTCTCCTCGTCCGTCCGATCTGGGTCTATGATGAAGCCCTCAGTGACGAGCTTCATGTCAAAAACAAACCCTGAACGAACAAGGGCCAGCGCCCTCTTTACGCCGTGATGGAGGCCGTCCTGTATCTTCTCCCGGGCAAGGCGGCCCAGCGCCACCATCCGACGGATGAAGGAGTTCCCCGGAACATCTTCCCCGGTGTCGGCATCGGGCTCGACCCCTAGGCCCTCACACACGGTGGTGATCGCACCCTGGAGCAGCTGGGTCCTCCGGATCTCGGCTTCGAGGAGGCTCTGAAGGGAGTTGGCAGAAGATTGGGCCTCTCGATTCTCCCTCTCCAGCTCGGAAACACGATAAACAAATTAACACCCAACACGAGGCCCTCAACGTCGTGGCCGTAACGATCACACTTACCCTCGATATGGGTCTGCAGGCCCATGACCTCGTTGCGAAGCCCCCCGCACGTCCGCTCGAGCCCTAGGAGGGCGCTGTCCTTGTCACTGATGGTCGCCTTTAGCGCCTCGATCTGTTGCCGAGCAGACTTGAGAACTGCGTCCTTCTCTTGGACAGCTCCCTTCAGCGTCGTGACCTTGTCCTTCAGAGCATCAGAACGAGCGGTGGCCTGCTCGACCTCGACGTTGAGGGCATCGCGCTAACGGCTAACCCGGGAGACATCCTCCTCGAGCTCCTTCACCCGTCCCGACAGGGGCTCGAGATCCCTGCGGGCCTGGGCAGCCTCCTCCCGAGCCTTGTCCATGTCAGTGCGCATCACGGCTTCAGCCGCCCAAGCCTGCATCGCCTCCTCCTTCACCACCGCGTACGCGACGCGCAGCTCAGCCATTTCGGCGTTCCGATCGGAAAGCCATTTCTGGGCCTCCTCGACCAGGACCCGTTGCTGAGACAGTGTGGCCCACACGCCACTCTCATCCCGGATGAAGAGTGACTTGCGGCGGCAGTACTCCTTCAGCTCCTGAACGCAATCCGAAAAAAACCAAAAAGGTTAAAAAGCCGAGGGAAAAAGACACCAAGAAAACCACGGAGAAAGACGACGGGTCGATCATACCTCGGTGGCATCCCGCACACTCCGGGACATGGCCTCGGACGCCACTCGGAGCAACCGATCAAGCTGCCGGCGGATGCCCTCGAGGTACTCCTATCGATGTACTTCATCTTTGTCGTTAAGGACGAAGATAGGCTCGGCGTTGGGGTTCGCGGCGTCCCTAAACTGGAGGGACAGCCCCCCCACCTCGGTATCTCCGTCTCTGCCCGCGCTATCGCCAGCGTGGCAATGTCGGGCCATGACGACGACGACCCGGCCGGGGCGTCTCCCGGTCCCGTGGAAGGACTAGCCTCGCCCGTAGTTCTCGCCTCTCCAACGGCCGTCGAGGCACCGGCCTGATCCGCGGCCTCGCCCCCCTCGACCCCCATCACTTGTTTCCCTTTGTCCAGGGGGGTGTCGTCGAGGGTAAGGTCCACGGTCATGGGTGCCCGCCCTCCTAAGGGAACTGGCCCCTCAACCGTCGGCGCCTCCGAAGCCAGCGCCTCGACCGACGACAGCGCCGGTACCAGCGCCTCGACCGTTGGCGCCCTCGAAGCTGGCGCCTCTTCTTCTGGTGCTCCGGTCAGGGGCTCGACTGCCCTGCCCTCCACCGTACCTGCTGGCTCCGCCGACGGGTCTTGCTGCGACCGCGACCCCCTCGCCAGGGCCGCCTCCTGCCCCGACACCGACGCGACCTCCTCCATGGTCACGTCAGCACCCGCCCGCTCCACGCCATGGACGGGTGCCTCGCCCGTCACGACCTCGACGGCAGCCTCGGCCGTCGTCGATGACCTGGGCCCCGCCTCGACCACACCTGGCGCCACCATCTTCGCCGGTTCGGACCCCTCCATGGCAGGATCAGGGCTAGCAACGACCGTGGCATCCACTGCCCCCTGCCGTTGTTGCAGGCACCTCTTCGCGGCCTCGACCTGTCGGACCCAGGCCGCATCCTGCTCCGTCGTCCGGTTAAGGACAACGGCGCTGGCCCGCAGCGACTTCACGAGGGTAGGCCCCATCGGCTCCGCCTTCCGCTTTAACCTGCAAAGTGAGAAGAAATGTCAGCCAATGGATCCAGAGAAAGGCAGAACAACCAAGCAGAAACGCTTACCCGGAAATCGGCACCAAGGGCCTCGACCCCGTGCGATCCGAGCCTCCCAGGGCGGCCGATTATGGCCTCGCAGCGGCCCCACCAGCAGGCTGAGCACTCCTTAGGGCCCTGACCGACGCACCGCCTTGTGCCTTCTGTGCCTCCAAGGCCAGCTGGCCTCGGGTTCTCACGCCTACCGACGCCGCCGCCGATGACGACGCCGGTACCGCCGTCCCAGCCCCTGCCCGAGCTTGTGGGGCCTGGGCTGGTGCGGGCATCCCAGTTGACCCCTCTTGCTGGGTCCGGGGTAAAGCGGCCCCTCCCGTCAAGGGACCCATCTCCTTCTCTGTCTTCTCCTCCTCCTCGGACTCCTCGACAGCGACAACCGAGGAGGACCCCCCTGATGGGCTCCAGCAGGGGGCGAATGTCGGGAAGGTCCCCTAGTCCGGTCGCGGTCTCATACCGCGACAGGGCGTCGTCGTCTTCGCCGCTGCTGTCATCGTCCTCCCCCGAGATCATCTCGGAAGGCGACGGCGCCAGGGGGACCCCGTCGATGGTCTGCTAGCGCCGGAGCTTCTTCAACGCCTCCGCCTCTTTGGCCTTGCGGATTGCCCGCTTCTTGGCCGTCTCCTTGGTTTGCTTCTTCTTGGAGGCATGCTGGCGTCGAGCCTCCCGGGCGGGCCGGTCCTCTGGGACTTGCGGACGTGTTTCCCACAGCGCCGACAAATCCTACGCGCCGGCCTCGACCAAATCAGCGAAATCCAAAAATAAACGAAATTAGCAAACATACTAGTCCTAAGATACGCACCACGGGCTCGAACCCTTCGGTAGGTCTCATGGGGACCCGGTTGGCCTCCTCCACCTTGAAGTTCCCAACCATCCGGCGCGCTCGCCGGAGGACCTCCTCGAGGGCAAGGGATTCATGGGACATCCGGGTCCCCTCCAGAGATGCCTCCAGAGTCATCTGGTCGAGGCGGAGACAACGCCGGCACAGCGGCATCACTCTGCAGCGATGGAAGACCGCGGCCACCGCCGCAGCCGTCAAGCCCCGAAGGCGAAGCTGCTGCAGCACCGCCAGCAGCGGGTCCAGGCACGACTTCTCGGCTTCTGGCACTCCGTACGTCCAGCGATCCTCTCGAGCGGTCAGCACGTGGCCGGTGTACCTCGACAACTGATTTTCATCGTTGCGGAGGTAGAACCAACCCTCATGCCAACCGTTGTTCGAAGAGATGAGGCGAGCCGGGATGTACAGATCCGCCCGGCTCGACCTCACCTGCAGGACGCAACTCCCTACTCAAGCCGTGCACAGGACGCCCTTCTCCCCCGCCTTCTTGGCAAAGAGCTCGGCCTTGAAAAGGTGAAGCCACAGGTTCCACTTCGGCTCCACCCCAAGGTAGCCCTCACAGACCGCCGCGAAGATGGCGGCCTGCGCGATGGCATTGGGGGCAAGGTGGTGAAGCTCCACCTGGTAGTAGTGGAGGAGCGCGCGCATGAAGACAGACATCGGCACGCCGAACCCCCGCTCGTGGAAGCAGACGAAGCTCACCACATACCCTTCAAGGGGCGCCGGCTCCCGGTGGGCAGGAGGCATCGCGACCCACTCCGGCTGCGACCGGCTCGTCCTTGGCCGTAGCAGCCCGTCCTCGACCAACTCTTCCAACCTCCTCTCCATCACCGAGGAGGCGGCCCAGTCATCGGCGGGGAGGATCTGGCTCTTTCCTGCCATCGGTGCTGTCGGAAGGGAGGTGGACGGAGAGGATGCGGTGGTGGCAGCAATGCGGGCGGAGAGCGCAATAAGGCAAGGGTTGTCTAAGGTAGAAGATTGCAGGAGCGCAAGGGACCGGTGGGGAACGTAGACCCCTAGGCCTTGATTTTATATGCCCAGGCGGAAGCCCAACGGCCACGCGAAAAGGTAGGAACAGTTTCCCGCATTAAATGCGCCCACCTAACCGTTTCCTTACATCTCGTAGGAATTGAGCACGTGGCCGTCCCCCACTTTGTAATCGTACGCCACGTCGCCCACAACCGCGCCGATCTCGCCTCCCCTCCTAAAAAGACGCGCCCGGCTAACGGGCGAGGGAGGGATCCGTGGACAGATATTCCCAGATACCTAGGAAATGGGCCCCGAGCCCGGTATGAGCCTCAAGGGAGCGGAAGCTGGCCCTCGACTAGGGTTCGACAGCTGCCCTCGAGCAACAGAGTTAGGGACGACCAAGGGTGCGCCCGTACATGGCCAGGGCTTGAGCCACGCTCTCGAGGCACCCCAGGACGTATTCGAGGCCAAAGGAGGAGGTCGACGTAGGAATCCCCCCGGGGGAGGCACCGAGCCCTCGAATCCTGTCATAGGGAATCGAGATCCACACGACCACTTCTTGGCATCTTTGAGAGCGCCTCTGGGCCACTAGCCGACCCCTAATGACTGGGGCACGGGCTCTCACTCGAATTCCCCCGTTAGCAGCTCACCGGAGGCCGTCGGAACTCGCCCAAACGAGGGTAGTACGACGTTCTCCACCCCTCCTCCTTTTTTCGGAAAAGGAGCATGAGAGATGAACAGTAAAAGACGGTCTGGACTCTGATCGACCTCGCGCGCGCGAGGCTCGGGGGCTCGACCGCAGAAACCTAAACCTTGAGGGAACGAAAGCAGGCCCTCGACCAGGGTTCGATAGCTGCCCTCGAGTAACAGAGTTAGGGACGACCAAGGGCGCGCCCGTACATGGCCAGGGCTCGAGCCATGCTCTCGAGGCACCCCAAGACGTATTCGAGGCCAAAGGAGGAGGTCGACGTAGGAATCCCCCCAGGGGAGGCACCGACCCCTCGAATCCTATCGTAGGGAATCGAGATCCACACGACCACTTCTTGGCATCTTTGAGAGCGCCTCCGGGCCACTAGCCGACCCCTAACGACTGGGGCACGGACTCTCACTCGAATTCCCCCGTTAGCAGCTCACCGGAGGCCGTCGGAACTCGCCCAAACGAGGGTAGTACGACGTTCTCCACCCCTCCTTTTTTCGGAAAAGGAGCGTGAGGGACGAACAGTAAAAGACGGTCCGGACTCTGATCGACCTCGCGCGCGCGAGGCTCGGGGGCTCGACCGCAGAAACCTAAACCTTGAGGGATCGAAAGCTGGCCCTTGACCAGGGTTCGACAGCTGCCCTCGAGTAACAGAGTTAGGGATGACCAAGGGTGCGCCCGTACATGGCCAGGGCTCGAGCCACACTCTCGAGGCACCCCAGGACGTATTCGAGGCCAAAGGAGGTGGTCGACGTAGGAATCCCCTCAGGGGAGGCACCGAGCCCTCGAATCCTGTCGCAGGGAATCGAGATCCACACGACCACTTCTTGGCATCTTTGAGAGCGCCTCCGGGCCACTAGCCGACCCTTAACGACTGGGTCACAGACTCTCACTCGAATTCCCACACTAGCAGCTCGCCAGAGATCGTCGGAACTCACCCAAACAGGGGTAGTACGGCGTTCCCCACCCCTTCTCCTCCTTCCTAAAGGAGGAGCGTGAGGGTCGCACAGCAAAAGACGACCGAGACTCTGATCGACCTCGTGCGCGCGAGGCTCGAGGGCTTGACCGCAACGAATCATTCCCCAATAAAACGAAAACAAGACCTCGGAGGAGTCTCAACACTCCACCGAGGCCTCGGGGGCTACTGTCGGTACCAACAGTCCGGGGGTACCCACATCCATCGCTAATAAAAAAAAAACTAAAACAACTGAAACCGCAACAAAAGGCAGCCCGCCTCGACCACGTATCCAATCCGCCTCATACGAGGCCCACTCTACGGGGCGCCTCGACCGTGCTCCGGCTCCGACTCATACGAGGCCCGCTCGACGGGGCGCCTCGACCGCGCTCCATCCCGTACAGCAAGGTACCTCGACGGCGCTCCGACCCGCGCGAGGCTCGTCCGCCCACTGGGAAAAACTCTGACTCGCGTGAGCCCGGGTCGAGCGCCTCGACTCCTTCTCTTTACCTACCCCAGGACAAAAGCCATAGCATTTAATGCGGTTACCTACTACCACCTACCGGCATGGCTGCGACCAGGATCGACGTAGGAACAATGCCCGTGTCAGATCTCACTATTTTACCGCCCATCCCGTGATGGGAGGTGAAAACCGTCACTGTACCCACCTTACCACGCACTGTTTACCATCGATCACCCTCGAGGGAGGATAAGACAAGGCCCGTTCTCCACAATCTCGGGGATTCGGCCTTATCCATCCGGTCTCGACCCGGCCTCGACCCAACCTTGATGCTCGGCATAGTTCAACGGCAAGGGAAGGACGGTGTGGCACGGCGCTCCGGGTCATTTCGCCGTCTCGTCTCCCACGACGCCATGGTGTCCACGGATGGCCGGCCATTCCCAGAGCACGTCACAACGGTCAGCTCAATAGGAATCGACAAAACATCACCTCAAAGCTCCCCGTCGTCTTGGCCTCCTCTCGCCCTATAAAAGGGCAGGCCAGGGTTCTACAACGGGGAGGAACAACGAAGAAAAACAAGAGACAACAGGCAAGACGCAAGATAGAGATCGATATCTCAAGCAATCACCCTGGTCCTCTTTTTCCTCTCTTTGAGACTTAGGCTCGACGCCCTCTCTCGCATGCTTGTAACCCCTACACGAGCACTTCGGTGCAAGGAAATACAAACTTCTCCCCCCCCCGCTAGACATAGGGCCTTCTTTTGCCCGAACCAGGATAAACCCCCCGTGTGTTCTCCTTGCATCACCATCCAGGAAAGAGACACGCAGCACTTACTCGTTGGTTTAGGACCCCCTCGGGTCCGAACACCGACAATAAATGTTCTGGGTTGACACACCTTACTTTCTGGAGTTTTCATGACATGTGTGAACTAGTGGTATCATTAGTTTGGTCATAGAGGAAGTTTGACACATGAATAAATATTTAATTTTCACATTTCTAGGTTCTCTGGACAGCTGGTAGCAATTTTGGATTTGAACTTTGATAAAATTGTTTGCTGGGGAACTTGTGAATACCAAAGTGGTAGTAAACTGGTTAAACTAGCTTGTGTCAAAATTTGATGGCATTTGGCCTTGTAGTCTAGGAGTTATAGCTATTTAAAGTGGCTATCCAGAAATGGCTGCTCTCTGTTTGGAGAGGACATATTTCTGGAACTTTAGAGTTTCGACTAGGTAAACTTTGGAATTAAGTGTTGAGGTCTGAGAATGAATTGTAGAGTATTTTATAAGCTTTCCAGATTGTCTTGTATCATGCCTTTAGGATTTGGGAATCTCCAGTTGTAATAAGAATACATAGCTGCTGTCCAGAATATGTTGTTACGATATTTGATGATTTGTTGTTGGTAACCTAAGTAATGTTGTTCTTTATGATTTTTAGGTGTTAGGGCCTTAACTGAAGAGGAACAATTATACATTAGGTTGGGTAGATTAGGTAAGTACTTCTCCACCGGAGAAGAGATTTGCACGTAATGTTGAAGTAACTTGAATAGAGTACTTAAATTGCTGCGATGCATTCCATTTCGAGCATATTGCATTCATTATGCATCCATGAGATTTATTGTGCATTCATGCAATAGGTGTACCGGAAGGAGTAACACTCCTCGAGTTCGAGGGAGCGTTTCTGGAGGAGGACCAGGAGCAGCCGAGGGAGCCCGAGGACCCAGCCGGCGAAGGAGTGCCCGCAGACGACCTACCTGAGTGCCCAGATCACCGCCCGTCCTCTTTTCTGAAAGGCAAGCCCCGGTGCATGCTGACCTAATTGTTTTAAATATAAATCTTGAGTATTTTTACTTGTTTACTGCATTAAGTTGTAGGAGTTGTATGGAAACACTTGTTGCATTACACCTGTCCTTGTCCAGATATCATACTTAAACGCTAAATTAGGGTTAGGCCCGTGTTAATGCTTAGCCCTGCTTAGTCCGGTAGAAGTCGGGTGATTTCCGGTCATCCGCGAGATGTAGGAATGGGTCACGAGTGGCTATGTTGGCTATCGTGGATGGAACCATGCCTAAAAATAAATTTGAGACCGGGCGGGAGTTCGATAGTGCAGCCGCAAGACACTTCACGTCTTGGGTTTGGAGCTATGACTGTCTGAGTCGTTTAAGGACCGATTCGCTATACGTCCTTGAGTCATGTTGAACGCAGTCTAACACTTAGTTGGCCGGATAAGTCGTTCCGACCGCGAAGCCGAGTAATTCGGTTCAGGCGGGGAGTCGAATGGTAGGTCGCATCTTGGAGGAGAGAAACGTTATGCTTGGGGACATTGGCGTGAGACCAAGGGGGGGTTAGAGTCCCTAGCACCTGGCAGAGTGTCACCCTTGGGGATGCGGCATCATTCGAACCCGCGACTCCTGAATCGTACGAAAGGTGGCTTGTGCGACCCTGGCAGGGGCCTGCGCGGTGAGTGTTAGAAATACCCCTCCAGCTAGATAGGAATTCGATTCGAATCGTCGTCGCTCCCGGTTAGTGAGCACTTGACTTGAGCAGCGGCAACGTAGATCTCATTAAATTGAACAGATGTTTAAGTGAATGATATAATGTTGCCGCAAATTTATACCTGCTATAGATATAATCATATTATTGTTTGATTATACTCAAGTGAATGTTTAGTACAGGTGCTAAGATAGATGACAGGTTAATGCTAAAAATAAATGCTAGTACAGGTTAAAAGAGTTTAAATTACTTATGCTTTTCCGCAAAGGTAATGTGAGCCAGCTCCACTTATGAAAGCCTTGCATGATCCTTGGTGTCTCTTATTTTCTGTTTCGACGGGTAAGTCTAGCTGAGTACATTCCCGTACTCAGGGTTTATTCCCTACTGTTGCAGATGACATGCTTTATCAGGGCTTCTGCAAGACCTGCCTCCACCCCGCGGGGGACGAGGACTAGATCACTCGGACGTGATCGTCTGTTAGTTCCTTTCCTTAATGCTTTTGTGGGATGGTGATCTATAATACTGGCAGTAGTACTTGAACTAAATGCGTGTGTTATGCTTCCGCTACTTTATGAACTCGGTTTGTAATAATTTTGTGACTCCGTGTGTTGTAAGCGAACTTCCGCTCTACTTGTGAAATGTAACGTGTGATGTGTATGTTGAATGATGCGATCTTGGTTGTAAAAGAGTTGGTTTGAAATCCTTCGTGGTTTCGATTGACTACCGGGATTATATGGGCTCAAGTTCAAAAATTTGAGCATTTCGGCGCTTGTTTTTGTACTTGTGCTCTTATAATTTGGTCGGTTCTGTTACAGGGTGCCTCCAAAACTTTTTATGAGCCTATGGTACGTTCAGTGCAAACTGTGCTCCTATCTTGCGTCAGGATAAGCACTATCTCCAAACGGACCAAACAGAGCTCCACTAGACCCTTGTCAACTAGGAGTACCATCGGGTGCGTCAAACGATTTATGAGCCTATGGTACATTTGACGCAACTCGAGCACCTATCTTTCACTAACCCTAACACTGTGTCAAAACAGATCGAAATGGGATTCTACATGACTCATGTCGCCTAGGAGTTCCATCGGCTGCCTCCAATACTATTTCTGAGCCTACGGTACGTTTGACGCAAACCGTGCACCAATTTTGCATCAAGAGTAGCACTATCTCCAAATGGATCAAACCGAGCTTCCACTTGAGCCTCGTGTCCAAAGAGTCCCATCGAGTTCGTCCAAAACTATTTCGATGCCTATGGTATGTTTGGTTCAAACAGTGCTCCTATCTTGCACCAACACTAACACTGTCTATAAACGGACTAAAACAAGATTCCACACGGCCCACGTCACTTACGAGTTCCATCGGGTGCATCCAAAACTATTTATGAGCCTATGGAACATTCAGTGCAAACCGTGCACCTATCTTACGTCAAGATTAGCACTATCTCCAAACGGACCGAACCAAGCTTCCACTTGAGCCTCGTCACCTAGGAGTCCCATCGAGTTCGTCCAAAACAATTTTGTTGCCTATGGTATGTTTGGTGCAAACCATGCTCCTACTTTGCACTGACACTACCACTGTCTGCAAATGGACTAAAACGAGATTCCAGACGAACCACGCCCCTTACGAGTTCCATCGGATGCCTCCAAAACTATTTATGACCTAGGGTATGTTCAGTGCAAACCTTGCACCTATCTTATGTAGCACTATCTTCAAACAGAATGAACAGAGCTCCACCGGACCCTCGTCACCTAGAAGTACCTCGGGTGCGTCTAAAACGATTTGTTAGCCTGTGGTATATTTGGTACAAACCAAGCACCTATCTTACACCGACGCTAACACTGTCTCAAAACAGATCGAAATGAGATCCCACATGACCCACGTCACCTAGGAGTTCTACCGGGTGCGTCCAATACTATTTTTGAGCCTACGGTACGTTCGATGCAAACTGTGCATTAATCTTGCATCAAGAGTAGCATTATCCCCAAACGAACCGAACCGACCTTCCACCTGAGCCACGTCACTTAGGAGCCCCATCGATTGCGTCCAAAATGATTTCTATGGCTACGGTATGTTCGGTGCAAACCGTACACCTATCTTACACTAGCACTAACACTGTCTCCAAATGGACTAGAACGAGATTCCACAGGACCCACGTCAGTTACGAGTTCCTTCGGGTGCGTCCAAAACTATTGATAAGCCTATGGTACGTTGGTGCAAATCGTGCACCTATCTTGCGTAAAGATTAGCACTACCAGACCCTCGCCACCTAGGAGTACCATCGGGTGCGTCGAAAAACGGATTATGAGCCTATGGTACGTTTGACACAAACTAAGCACCTATCATGTACCGATGCTAACACTGTCTCTAAATAGATCAAAATAGGATTCCACATGACCCACATCACCTAGGAGTTCCATTGGGTGCCTCCAATACTATTTCTGAGCCTACGGTATGTTCGACACAAACCGTGCACCAATCCAGCATCAAGGGTAGCACTATCTCCAACCGGACCGAACCGAGCTTTCACTTGAGCCTCGTCACCTAGGAGTCCATCGAGTTCATCCAAAACGATTTCTATGCCTATGGTACATTTGACACAAACCGAGCACCTATCCTGCACCGACGCTAACACTGTCTCAAAACCGATCGAAACAAGATTCCACGTGACCCACGTCACCTAGGAGTTCCATCAGGTGCCTCCAATACTATTTCCAAGTCTACGGTACATTTGACGCCAACCGAGCTTCCACTTGAGCCTCGTCACCTAGGAGTCCCATCGAATGTGTCCAAAATGATTTCTATGCCTATGGTACATTCAGTGCAAACAGTACACCAATCTTGCAACGACGCTAACACTATCTCAAAACAGATCAAAACGAGATTCCACAAGACACGTCACCTACGAGTTCCATCTGGTGCCTCCAATACTATTTTCGAGCCAACGGTACGTTTGACACAAACCGTGCTTCAATCTTACATCAAGAGTAGCACTATCTCCAAATAGACCGAACCAAGCTTGCACTTGAGCCTCGTCACCTAGGAGTCTCATTGAGTGCGTTCAAAATGATTTCTATGCCTATGGTATGTTTGATGCAAACCGTGCACCTATCTTGCACCGACACTAACACTGTCTCCAAACGGACTAAAACGAGATTCCACACGGCCCACGCCACTTACGAGTTCCATCGGGTGCGTCCAAAACTATTTATGAGCCTATGGAACATTCAGTGCAAACCATGCACCTATATTGTGTCAAGATTATAACTATCTCCAAACGGACCAAACAGAGCTCCACTAGACTCTCATCACCTAGGAGTACCATCGGGTACGTCTAAAACAATTTATGAGCATGTGGTACGTTTGACGCAAACCGAGCACCTATCTTTCACCAACACTAACACTGTCTCAAAACAGATTGAAACGAGATTCCACATGACTCACGTCAACTAGGAGTTCCATCAGGTGCGTCCAATACTATTTTTGAGCCTACGGTACGTTTGACGCAAACCGTGCATTAATCTTGCAGCAAGAGTAGCACTATCCCAAACGGACCAAACCGACCTTCCACTTAAGCCACGTCACTTAGGAGCCCCATCAAGTGCGTCCAAAATGATTTCTATGCCTATGGTATGTTCGGCGCAAACCGTACACCTATCTTACACTGGCACTAACAATATCTCCAAACAGACTAGAACGAATTTCCACAGGACACACGTCACTTGCGAGTTCCATCGGGTGCGTCCAAAACTATTTATGGGCCTATGGTACATTGAGTGCAAACCGTGCACCTATCTTGCATCAAGATTAGCACTACCAGACCGTCGCCACCTAGGAGTACCATCAGGTGCGTCGAAAACAGATTATGAGCCTATGGTACGTTTGACACAAACCGAGCACCAATCATGCACCGATGCTAACACTATCTCAAAATAGATCAAAATAGGATTCCACATGACCCACATCACCTAGGAGTTCCATCAGGTGCCTTCAATACTATTTCTGAAACTACGGTATGTTCGACGCAAACCGTGCACCAATCCTGCATCAAGAGTAGCACTATCTCCAAATGGACTAAACCGAGCTTCCACTTGAGCCTCGTCACCTAGAAGTCCCATCGAGTTCGTCCAAAATAATTTCTATGCCTATGGTACATTTGACACAAACCGAGCACCTATCTTGCACCGACGCTAACACTGCCTCAAAACTGATCGAAACGAGATTCCACGTGACACGTTACCTAGGAGTTCCATTGGGTGCCTCCAATACTATTTCCAACTCTACGGTATGTTCGACGCTAACCGTGCACCAATCTTGCATCAAGAGTAGTACTATCTCCAAATGGACCGAACCGAGCTTTCACCAGAGCCTCGTCACCTAGGAGTCCCATCGAGTGTGTCCAAAATGATTTCTATGCCTATGGTGCGTTTGGTGCAAATGGTGCACCGATCTTGCACCGACGCTAACACTATCTCAAAATAGATCGAAACGAGATTCCACATGACACATCACCTAGGAGTTCCTGCCGGTGCCTCCAATACTATTTTTGAGCCAACGGTACGTTTGACACAAACCATGCACCAATCTTGCATCAAGTGCAGCACTATCTCTAAACAGACCGAACCGAGCTTGCACTTGAGCCTCGTCACCTAGGAGTCCCATTGAGCACGTCCAAAATGATTTCTATGCCTATAGTATGTTCGGGGCAAACCCTGCTCCTATCTTGCACCAACACTAACACTTTCTCCAAACGGACTAAAACGAGATTCCACATGGCCCATGTCACTTACGAGTTCCATCGGGTGCGTCCAAAACTATTTATGAACCTATGGAGCATTCAGTGCAAACCGTGCACCTATTTTGTGTCAAGATTATAACTATCTCCAAACGGACCAAACATAGCTCCACCAGACCGTCGTCACCTAGGAGTACCATCGGGTATGTCTAAAACAATTTATGAGCCTATGGTATGTTTGACGCAAACCGAGCACCTATCTTTCACCGACACTAACACTGTCTCAAAATAGATCAAAACGAGATTTCACATGACTCATGTCAACTAGGAGTTCCATCAGGTGCCTCCAATACTATTTCTGAGCCAACAGTATGATCGACGCAAACCGTGCACCAATCCTGCATCAAGAGTAGCACTATCTCCAAATGAACCGAACCGAGCTTCCACTTGAGCCTCATCACCCAAGAGTCCCATCAAGTTCGTCTAAAATGATTTCTATGCCTATGGTATGTTTGACACAAACCGAGCACCTATTTTGCACCAACGCTAACACTGTCTCAAAACAGATCGAAACGAGATTCCACGTGACACGCTACCTAGGAGTTCCATCGGGTGCCTCCAATACTATTTCCAAGTCTACGGTATGTTCGATGCTAACCGTGCACCAATATTGCATCAAGAGTAGCACTATCTCCAAATGGACCGAACCGAGCTTCCACCAGAGCCTCGTCACCTAGGAGTCCCATCGAGTGTGTCCAAAATGATTTCTATGCCTATGGTACGTTTGGTGTAAATGGTGCACCTATCTTGCACCGACGCTAATACTATCTCAAAATAGATCGAAACGAGATTCCACATGGCACGTCACCTAGGAGTTCCTTCCGGTGCCTCCAATACTATTTTCGAGCCAACGGTACGTTTGACACAAACCATGCACCAATCTTGCATCAAGTGCAACACTATCTCTAAACAGACCGAACCGAGCTTGCACTTGAGCCTCGTCACCTAGGAGTCCCATTGAGCGCGTCCAAAATGATTTCTATGCCTATAGTATATTCAGTGCAAACCCTGCTCCTATCTTGCACCAACACTAACACTTTCTCCAAACGGACTAAAACGAGATTCCACACGGCCCACGTCACTTACGAGTTCCATTGGGTGCGTCCAAAACTATTTATGAGCCTATGGAGCATTCAGTGTAAACCATGCACCTATTTTGTGTCAAGATTACAACCATCTTCAAACAGACCAAACAGAGCTCCTCCAGACCGTTGTCACCTAGGAGTACCATCGGGTACGTCTAAAACAATTTATGAGCCTGTGGTACGTTTGACGCAAACTAAGCACCTATCTTTCACCGACACTAACACTGTCTCAAAACAGATCAAAACGAGATTCCACATGACTCATGTCAACTAGGAGTTCCATTGGGTGCCTCCAATACTATTTCCGAGCCAACAGTATGATCGACGCAAACCATGCACCAATCCTGCATCAAGAGTAGCTCTATCTCCAAACAGACTGAACCGAGCTTCCACTTGAGCCTCATCACCCAGGAGTCCCATCGAGTTCATCCAAAATGATTTCTATGCCTATGGTATGTTTGACACAAACCGAGCACCTATCTTGCACCAACGCTAGCACTATCTCAAAACCGATCGAAACGAGATTCCACTTGACCCACGTCACCTAGGAGTTCCATCGGGTGCCTCCAATACTATTTCTAAGTCTACAGTACGTTCGACGCCAACCGTGCACCAATCTTGCATCATGAGAAGCACAATCTCCAAACAGACCGAACCGAGCTTCCACTTGAGCCTCGTCACCTAGGAGTCCCATTGAGTGTGTCCAAAGCGATTTCTATGCCAATGGTACGTTCGGTGCGAACCATGCACCTATCTTACACCGACACTAACACTATCACAAAACAGATCGAAACGAGATTCCAAATGAGTCACATCAACTAGGAGTTTCATCAGGTGCGTCCAATACTATTTTTGAGCCTATGGGACGTTCGATGCAAAACCATGCATTATTCTTGCATCAAGAGTAGCAGTATCCCCAAACGGACCGAACCGACCTTCCACTTGAGCCACATCACTTAGGAGCTCCATCGAGTGCTCCAAAATGATTTCTATGCCTATGGTATGTTTGGTGCAAACCGTACACCTATCTTACACTGGCACTAACAATGTCTCCAAACGGACTAGAGCGAGATTCCACAAGACCCACGTCACTTGCGAGTTTCATCGGGTGCGTCCAAAACTATTTATGAGCCTATGGTACATTGAGTACAAACCGTGCACCTATCTTGCATCAAGTTTATCACTACCAGACCGTCGCCACCTAGGACTACCATCGGGTGCGTCGAAAACAGATTATGAGCCTATGGTATGTTTGACACAAACCGAGCACCTATCTTGCACCGACGCTAACACTGTCTCAAAACCGATCGAAATGAGATTCCACGTGACCCACGTCACCTATTAGTTCCATCGGGTGCCTCCAATACTATTTCCAAGTCTACGTTACGTTCGACGCCAACCGTGCACCAATCTTGCATCAAGAGTAGCACTATCTCCAAACGGACTGAACCAAGCTTCCACTTGAGCCTCGTCACCTAGGAGTCCCATCGAGTGTGTCCAAAATGATTTCTATGCCTATGGTACGATTGACACAAACCGAGCACCTATTTGCACCGACGCAAACACTGTCTCAAAACCGATCGAAACGAGATTCCACGTGACCCATGCCACCTAGTAGTTCCATCGGGTGCCTCCAACACTATTTCCAAGTCTGTGTTACGTTCGACGCCAACCGTGCACCAATCTTGCATCAAGAGTAGCACTATCTCCAAACAGACCGAACCGAGCTTGCACTTGAGCCTCGTCACTTAGGAGTCCCATCGAGTGCATCCAAAATGATTTTTATGCCTATGGTATGTTCGGTGCAAACCGTGCCCCTATCTTGCACCGACACAAACACTGTCTCCAAACGGACTAAAACGAGATTCCACACGGCCCACGTCACTTACGAGTTCCATCGGGTGCGTCCAAAACTATTTATGAGCCTATGGGACATTCAGTGCAAACCGTGCACCTATCTTGCGTCAAGATTATAACTATCTCGAAACGGACCAAATAGAGCTCCACCGGACTCTCATGACCTAGGAGTACCATCGGGTACGTCTAAAACAATTTATGAGCCTATGGTACGTTTGATGCAAACCGAGCACCTATCTTTTACCGACACTAACACTGTCTTAAAACAGATCGAAACAAGATTCCACATGACTCACGTCAACTAGGAGTTCCTCAGGTGTGTCCAATACTATTTTTGAGCCTACGGGACGTTCGACGCAAACCGTGCATTAATCTTGCATCAAGAGTAGCACTATCCCCAAACGGACCGAACCGACCTTCCATTTGAGCCACGTCACTTAGGAGCCCTATCGAGTGCTCCAAAATGATTTCTATGCCTATGGTATGTTCAGTGTAAACTGTACACCTATCTTACATTGGCACTAACAATGTCTCCAAACAGACTAGAACGAGATTCCACAAGACCCACGTCACTAGCGAGTTCCATCGGGTGCGTCCAAAACTATTTATGAGCCTATGGTACATTGAGTGCAAACCGCGCACCTATCTTGCGTCAAGATTAGCACTACCAGACCGTCGCCACCTAGGAGTACCATCGGGTGCGTTGAAAACGGATTAGGAGCCTATGGTACGTTTGACACAAACTGAGCACCTATCATGCACCGAAGCTAACATTGTCCCAAAACAGATCGAAATAGGATTCCACATGACCAACATCACCTAGGAGTTCCATCGGGTGCCTCCAATACTATTTCCAAGTCTACGGTATGTTCGACGCTAACCGTGCACCAATCTTGCATCAAGAGTAGCACTATCTCCAAATGGACCGAACCAAGCTTCCACCAGAGCCTCGTCACCTAGGAGTCCCATCGAGTGTGTTCAAAATGATTTCTATGCCTATGGTACGTTTGGTGTAAATGGTGCACCTATCTTGCACCAACGCTAACACTATCTCAAAATAGATCGAAACGAGATTCCACATGACATGTCACCTAGGAGTTCCTTCCGGTGCCTCCAATACTATTTTCGAGCCAATGGTACGTTTGACACAAACCATGCACCAATCTTGCATCAAGTGCAGCACTATCTCTAAACAGACCGAACCAAGCTTGCACTTAAGCCTCGTCACCTAGGAGTCCCATTGAGCGCGTCCAAAATGATTTCTATGCCTATAGTATGTTCGGTGCAAACCCTGCTCCTATCATGCACCGAAGCTAACATTGTCTCAAAACAGATCGAAATAGGATTCCACATGACCCACATCACCTAGGAGTTCCATCGGGTGCCTCCAATACTATTTTCTAGCCTATGGTATGTTCGACGCAAACCGTGCACCAATCCTGCATCAAGAGTAGCACTATCTCCAAACGGACCGAACCGAGCTTCCACTTGAGCCTCATCACCTAGGAGTCCCATCGAGTGTGTCCAAAATGATTTCTATGCCTATGGTACGATTGACATAAACCGAGCACTTATCTTGCACCGATGCAAACACGGTCTCAAAACCGATCGAAACGAGATTCCATGTGACCCATGCCACCTAGTAGTTCCATCAGGTGCCTCCAATACTATTTCCAAGTCTGTGTTACGTTCGGCGCCAACCGTGCACTAATTTTGCATCAAGAGTAGCACTATCTCCAAACAGACCGAACCGAGCTTGCACTTGAGCCTCGTCACCTAGGAGTCCCATCGAGTGCGTCCAAAATGATTTCTATGCCTATGGTATGTTCGGTGCAAACCGTGCCCCTATCTTGCACCGACACAAACACTGTCTCCAAACGGACTAAAACGAGATTCCACACGGCCCACGTCACTTACGAGTTCCATCGGGTGCGTCCAAAACTATTTATGAGCCTATGGGACATTCAGTGCAAACCGTGCACCTATCTTGCGTCAAGATTACAACTATCTCGAAACGGACCAAATAGAGCTCCACCGGACCCTCATGACCTAGGAGTACCATCGGGTACGTCTAAAACAATTTATGAGCCTGTGGTACGTTTGATGCAAACCGAGCACCTATCTTTCACCGACACTAACACTGTCTTAAAACAAATCAAAACGAGATTCCACATGACTCATGTCAACTAGGAGTTCCATCAGGTGCGTCCAATACTATTTTTGTGCCTACGGGACGTTCGTCGCAAACCGTGCATTAATCTTGCATCAAGAGTAGCACTATCTCCAAATGGACCGAACCGACCTTCCATTTGAGCCACGTCACTTAGGAGCCCCATCGAGTGCTCCAAAATGATTTCTATGCCTATGGTATGTTCGGTGCAAACTATACACCTATCTTATACTGGCACTAACAATGTCTCCAAACAGACTAGAACGAGATTCCACAAGACCCACGTCACTTGCGAGTTCCATCGGGTGCGTCCAAAACTATTCATGAGCCTATGGTACATTGAGTGCAAACCGCGCACCTATCTTGCGTCAAGATTAGCACTACCAGACCGTCACCACCTAGGAGTAGCATCGGGTGCGTTGAAAACGGATTAGGAGCCTATGGTACGTTTGACATAAACCGAGCACCTATCATGCACCGAAGCTAACATTGTCTCAAAACAGATCAAAATAGGATTCCATATGACCCACATCACCTAGGAGTTCCATCGGGTGCCTCCAATACTATTTTTGAGCCTATGGTATGTTCGACGCAAACCGTGCACCAATCCTGCATCAAGAGTAGCACTATCTCCAAACGGACCGAACCGAGCTTCCACTTGAGCCTCGTCACCTAGGAGTCCCATCGAGTGTGTCCAAAACGACTTCTATCCCTATGGTACGTTCGGTGCAGACGGTGCACCTATCTTGCACCGACGCTAACACTATCCCAAAACAAATCGAAACGAGATTCCACATGACACTTCACCTAGGAGTTCCATCCGGTGCCTCCAATACTATTTTTGAGCCAACGGTACGTTTGACACAAACTGTGCAACAATCTTGCATCAAGTGTAGCACTATCTCCAAACAGACCGAACTGAGCTTGCACTTGAGCCTCGTCACCTAGGAGTCCCATCGAGTGCATCCAAAATGATTTCTATGCCTATGGTATGTTCGATGCAAACCATACTCCTATCTTCCATCAACACTAACACTGTCTACAAACGGACTAAAACGAGATTCCACATGGCCCACGTCACTTACGAGTTCCATTGGGTGTGTCTAAAACTATTTATGAGCCTATGGAACATTCAGTGCAAACCTTGCACCTATCTTGCGTCAAGATTACAACTATCTCCAAACAGACCAAATAGAGCTCCACCAGACCCTCGTCACGTAGGAGTAACATCAGGTACGTCTAAAACAATTTATCAGCCTGTGGTACGTTTGACGCAAACCGAGCACCTATCTTTCACTGACACTAACACTGTCTCAAAACAGATCGAAACGAGATTCCACATGACTCACGTCAACTAGGAGTTCCATCGGGTGCCTCCAATACTATTTCCAAGCCTACGGTATGTTCGACGCAAACCGTGCACCAATACTGCATCAAGAGTAGCACTATCTCCAAATGGACCGAACCAAACTTTCACATAAGCCTCATCACCTAGGAGTCCCATCGAGTTCATCCAAAATGATTTCTATGCCTATGGTATGTTTGACACAAACCGAGCACCTATCTTGCACCGGCGCTAACACTGTCTCAAAACCATGCAACAATCTTGCATCAAGAGTAGCACTATCCCCAAACAGACCAAACAGAGCTCCACCAGACCTTCGTCACCTAGAAGTACCATCGGGTACGTCTAAAACAATTTATGAGCCTGTGTTACGTTTGACGCAAACCGAGCACCTATCTTTCACCGACACTAACACTGTCTCAAAACAGATCAAAACGAAATTCCACATGACTCACGTCAACTAGGAGTTCCATCGGTTGCGTCAAATACTATATTTGAGCTTACGGTACGTTCGACACAAACTGTGCATTAATCTTGCATCAAGAGTAGCACTATCCCCAAACGGACCAAGCCGACCTTCCACTTGAGCCACGTCACTTAGGAGCCCCATCGAGTGCGTCCAAAATGATTTCTATGGCTATGGTATGTTCGGTGCAAACTGTACACCTGTCTTACACTGGCACAAACACTATCTCCAAATGGACTAGAACGAGATTCCATTGGACCCACGTCACTTGCGAGTTCCATCGGGTGCGTCCAAAACTATTTATGAACCTATGGTACGTTGAGTGCAAACCGTGCAACTATCTTGCGTTAAGATTAACACTACCAGACCCTCGCCACCAAGGAGTACCATCGGGTGCGTCTAAAATGATTTATGAGCCTATGGTACATTTGACGCAACCCGAGCACCTATCTTTCACTGACCCTAATACTATGTCAAAATAGGTCGAAATGAGATTCCACATGACTCACATCAACTAAGAGTTCCATCGGGTGCCTCCAATACTATTTCTAAGCCTATGGTACGTTCGACGCAAACCATGCATCAATCTTGCATTAAGAGTAGCACTATCTCCAAACAGACCGAACCGAGCTTCCACTTAAGCCTCGTCACCTAGGAGTCCCATCAAGTGCATCCAAAACAATTTCTATGGCTATGGTACGTTTGGTGCAAACCATGCACCTATCTTGCAATGACAATAACACTGTCTCCAAATGGACTAAAACAAGATTCCACACGAGCCACGTCACTTACAAGTTCCATCGGGTGTGTCCAAAACTATTTATGAGCCGATGGTACGTTCAATACAAACCTCACCTATCTTGCGTCAAGATTAGCACTATCTCCAAACAGACCGAACAGAGCTCCACCAGACCCTCATCACCTAGGAGTACCATCGGGTGCATCTAAAACGATTTATGAGCCTGTGCTACGTTTGATGCAAACTGAGCACCTATCTTGCACCGACACTCTTGGACCGATGCTAACACTATCTCGAAACGAGATTCTACATGACCCACGTCACCTAGCAGTTCCATTGGGTGCCTCCAACACTATTTTCGAGCCTACAATATGTTTGACGCAAACTGTGCACCAATCTTGCATCAAGAGTAGCACTATCTCCAAACGGACCAAACCGAGTTTCCACTTGAGCCTCGTCACTTAGCAGTCTCATTGAGTGTGTCCAAAACTATTTCTATACCTATGGTACGTTCGGTGCAAACCGTGCACCTATCCAGCACCGACGCTAACACTATCTCAAAACGAGATTCCATAGGACCCACGTCACCTAGGAGTTCTATCAGGTGCCTCTAATACTATTTCTAAACCAATTGTACGGTCGACTCAAACCATGCAACAATCTGGCATCAAGAGTAGCACTATCTCCAAACAAACTGAACCGAGCTTGCACTTGAGCCTCGTCACCTAGGAGTCCCATCGAGTGCGTCCAAAATGATTTCAATTTCTATGGTATGTTCGGTGCAAACCGTGATCCTATCTTGCACTGACACTAACACTGTCTCCAAACGGACAAAAATGAGATTCCACACACCCCATGTCACTTACCAGTTCCATCGGGTGTGTCCAAAATTATTTATGAGCCTATGGTACATTCAGTGCAATCGGTGCACCTATCTTGCGTCAAGATTAGCACTATTTCTAAACGGACCAAATAGAGCTCCACCAGACCCTCATCACCTAGGAGTCCCATCAAGTGCGTCCAAAATGATTTCTATGCCTATGGTATGTTCGGTGCAAACCGTGCTCCTATCTTGCACTGACACTAACATTGTCTCCAAACAGACTAAAATGAGATTCCACACGGCCCACGTCACTTACGAGTTCCATCGGGTGCGTCCAAAACTATTCAGTGCAAACTGTGCATTGCGTCAAGATTACAACTATCTCTAAACGGACCAAACAGAGCTCCACCAGACCCTCGTCACCTAGGAGTACCATCGGGTACGTCTAAAACCATTTATGAACCTATGGTATGTTTCACGCAAACTGAGCACCTATCTTTCACCGACACTAACAATGTCTCAAAACAGATCGAAACAAGATTCCACATGACTCAAGTCAACTAGGAGTTCCATCGGGTGCCTCCAATACTATTTCTAAGCCTACAGTACATCAACACAAACCGTGCACCAATCTTGCATGAAAAGTAGCACTATCTCCGAACGGACCGAACCGAGCTTCCACTTGAGCCTCGTCATCTAGGAGTCCCATCAAGTGCGTCCAAAACGATTTCTATACCTATGGTATGTTCGGTGCAAACCATGCACCTATCTTGCACTGACACTAACAATGTCTCCAAATGGACTAAAATGAAACTCCAGACGACCTATGTCACTTATGAGTTCCATCGGTTGCGTCCAAAACTATTTATGAGCCTACGGTACGTTCAGTGCAAATCGTGCACCTATCCTACGTCAAGATTAGCACTATCTCCAAACAGACCGAATAGAGCTCCACCAGACCCTCATCACCTAGGAGTACCATAGGGTGCGTCTAAAACGATTTATGAGCCTATGGTATGTTTGACGCAAACCGAGCACCTATCTTGCACCGATGCTAACACTGTCTCAAAACAGATCAAAATGAGGTCCCACATGACCCACATCACCTATGAGTTCTATCGGGTGCCTCCAATTCTATTTCTGAGCCTCGGTACGTTCAACGCAAACCATGCACCAATCTTGCATCAAGAGTAGCACTATCTGCAAACGGACCGAACCGAGCTTCCACTTGAGCCTCGTCACCTAGGAGTCCCATCGAGTGTGTCCAAAATGATTTCTATGCCTATGGTACGTTCGGTGCAAACCATGCACCTATCTTGCACCGACGTTAACACTGTCTCAAAACAGATCGAAACGAGATTCCACATGACCCACGTTACCTAGGATTTCCATCGGGTGCCTCCAATACTATTTTTGAGCCTATGGTACGTTCGACGCAAACAATGCACCAATCCTGCATCAAGAGTAGCACTATCTCTAAATAGACTGAACCGAGCTTTCACATGAACATCGTCACCTAGGAGTCCCATCGAGTTCGTATAAAATGATTTTCTATGCCTATGGTACGTTTGACACAAACCAAGCACCTATCTTGCACCGACGCTAACACTGTCTCAAAACCGATCGAAACGAGATTCCACATGACCCACGTCACCTAGGAGTTCCATCGGGTGCCTCCAATACTATTTCCATGTCTACGATACATTCGACGCAAACCGTGCACCAATCTTGCATCAAGAGTAGCATTATCTCCAAACGGACTGAACTGAGCTTCCACTTGAGCCTCGTCACCTAGGAGTCCCATCGAGTGTGTCCAAAACGATTTCTACGCCTATGGTACGGTGCCAACTGTGCACCTATCTTGTACCGACACAACACTGTCTCAAAACAGATCGAAACAAGATTCCACATGACCCACATCACTATTGACACCTCTAACACCACCTAAGCTAGGTTGTCATCCCTAGCATGACACTAAATGTGCTGGTACCAAAATATGCAAATGCTCCTCTGAAATAAATATGAAATCTGTAAGCGCACAGATAATACCGATGTAGCATTTTAATCGAGAGTAATCCAGGTATCGTTATTTATATTTTTACCACTAGGAAGGGATGCTAAGGATAATGAGCAATGAGCATCACTGCATGTGATAATGGAGAGCATAACCATGTCTTTATCGATCTTCTCATACAGCGTAAGTGTCACAAGATAAATAATATATATATATGAATAAAGAATAATAAGAGATAACCGATAAGCTCATAGCCACATAAAATGATAAACATCTCAATAGATTACTCTAAGCATATAGCACTAGCATGGATTAGGATGAACTATAAGGATAAATCCTAAGTTATTCTAACTATACAGTCAAAGCATACAATGATTAGTGCAATTACACTTGGCAATCATGGCAAGAAAAGGTTATATCTATGCATAGTGATATTACTAAGGAAGATATAGAATATAGCCGTCACTTCCCGATAATAGTTGTGCTCTGCCTGCCCTATACTCGGGAGGTGAACTACAAAGGTCTCAACAGGACTGTCACTCCTACGAGCTACCACACGGTCCGGAATATAGGGTGCAATCGCAGATAAATATGGTATAGGCACCACGGCTACACAATATTTACCACTCACCCACGATATCAATGAGCAAGCGCTATACGATCCTATACTTAAATATAATTCTGATCGAACTATGCCAAGCATATAATCAAAGTAGACTAAGAACAATATAATTGAGAACATAATCAAATATAGCAAAGTCATATCCAATATGATAGAATAGACTAAAGTCATATTCATACAAATGATGAACTAGATGAATAATATAAGAACAAATACAAAAGTAGGAGAGAATTACCATGTATTCTCTTGACAGATCCGGAAATCAAGCAATGCTTGGCTCCTTCTAGTTCTAATCTTATGTAGCTA
Organism: Saccharum hybrid cultivar R570; assembly: GCA_038087645.1. NCBI lineage: Eukaryota > Viridiplantae > Streptophyta > Magnoliopsida > Poales > Poaceae > Saccharum > Saccharum hybrid cultivar. Next base: position 1,990,498 of record JAQSUU010000227.1, read on the forward strand.
TGCTAAACTAGAGATCTAATTGAGATGGTGGCTCTAGGGCTTCTCTAAATGAATGGAATGAGTTCTCTCTCTAACGAATTAGGGTTTCTCCTAGGGCTAGGGGCCTTGCTTATATAGCCCTCTAGGAAGCACCACATCCCTTGGATCAAACCGACCTTCATCAATGACTTTTTATTGATCCTCAAAGGCTGTGGAGGCAGGATCCACGAGGTGGAAGCTGATTGGCTTCCTGGGTGGGGCGGGCGCCTAGGCCTAGGGGCGACCACCCCTGTTGCCTGGCCTATGGGCCCTACCCTCCGGGGGAAGATCTTCTCGAGTCTTCTAGAGTATACTTTTTCATAGTATGGTCGGTTTATCTCTATGTAAATCTGACATGTGGACCTCCTTTGGTTCTTTCCTGATAACCCCCTGCAGAAATAGATATTCACCAACACTCGTGGAATTGTGTCAGTATAACCCCTATATCTAGATAGTATTTATGTTTAGGTCCTTTCTCATGCTATGTTGATGGTTAAAAATGATACTTATCTACCGTCAACAAACTCCCCCAAGCTTACCTTTTGCTCATCCCTGAGCAAAGTAGACTCAGTGATGGATCAGGAGTTGCTACAATACTTTCACGCCTTATAGGTACACTGTGTTCAAACAAGAACTCTCCTCCGGATTAGAGTGAACTATTCTGATGAAAAACTCACTCATATTACCTTCCACCATGGAGCTTGTAGCCATCACTTGGGTCTTGAGTAGTTGAAAGACAGAACGGTTTTCAAGCTCTTTGATCAACTATTATTCCAGAGTTTTGCTATATTTTCAAAATAAAACTCAGAGATTCCTATGTATGACCCTTCCAAATCTCTCCTTTGTGGTATTTCTGGATCCTCTCCAAGGCAATTATGGTGTATGCCTTTTCTCTCCTCTCAAAATATATGGTATTTTTGGTAGCATAGTAACATTATGCCTTCTCTCTCTCACCCTACTTCTAATAGGCTTATGTGGAGTCCATAGGTGGGGAGACAACAAAACATATATTGCATAATCAAAACTATGGATCCAAAGGAACGAGTCATAAAGTCAAATCAAGATATGCATGTGCATAGGTTGTATGGTAGGTGAGGGTAAATGGATAAATAGAGAATAAGGTAGAAGTGGTTATAAGGGGTAAAGGAATGACGATGGTGAATACTTAGCTCCTTTGAGAAATTTCATATACCTCTCTTAGAAACTTGAAAACTTTGAGGAAAACTTGGGCTGCTAAATCTCTCTTTATTTTGAGTGGGACATTTGTCCTCTTTCTTTTGTTTTTCTTTCTTTCTCTTTTTCTCTTTTTTTCATAGAATACCCAAGCCTCTTTTGGAACATAATAACATGAGGTAACATAACTGGATGTTTGGAGCTTTATTGGCTAGCAAGGGATAAAATGGAAGATAGGGATATTTTTGGATAGTTCACTCCCAGTATAAGAGTAGAACTATTTTCTGGGTGGATCTGAATGGAATATATATGGATTCATACTTCCAGGGTAGAAGCAGAATATATAGGTGGATGTATATGGGTGGATATGGATGTGTACTTCTAGGGTAGAAGTAGCATATATAGGTAGAGTGTATAGGTGGATCTCGATTTTAACTGCATGACCGGTTCCTAAGGATCGACACAGCCTGACCATACTCAATGCTCACAAATAGTAAATATGAATGTAAGGCTTCCTAATCTATAAACATGTATATGGCTGTGGTAGGAATTCAAACTCTCGTCATACAGGAACTCATCATGTAGCAAGTTAATTTTCAAAAGATAAATTCTCTAGAACTCTAGTATCTCTAGGAACATGATAGATAGCAGCTCAAAACCTTGCCATATAATATCCGTCAACTACCTAGACTTAGATCAAGCATTCGCTACCCACAGGTTCAGGTTTAGAGCAAATCAATCAAAACCATTGTGTCCAAAACTCGGGAGAGCTCGAGGTTGAAAACTAGGTACTTAAAAGGAATTACGGTAGAGCAACTATTCATCATTTCCATATAAGAGTTTATTCTAGGGGTTCACTTAGCAAGATGAAACTTAGCACACTCTCCTATATTTATTTATCAAACTTAAAGATTATACAGAAAGCATATATATATAAGAAAACATTTATTTGGGTTTCTAAAGGTTATGCATCTTTTTATTTGTTTCATATATCAAAGCAAAAATAAGTAGGTAAGAAAATACTTAGCTGGATACATGGGGGATGCTCTCCCCCAAGCTGGATGTTGACATAGTCTTGCTTGATGAAGCAGACAGACAGTGAAGTTGTACTCCCTTCATTAGAGTGCTTATGATGATGATTGTTGAGACAGCACTTCGACAGGGGACAGATTGTCCTTTTGTCTATTGATCCTTCAAATTCTATGAAGCTCAAAATAGATAACAAAGCTTGTGGAACTTGATTAAGTGTTAGTGATAAACCTCTAAGCCTTGAGCATCTAGAACCTCTTAACAGATGTATCTTTCTAGCAGGATCTCGTGTTGCCATATTTTTATGCTTTTATATTTATACTATGAAAGGAATTATAAAGGATGATAAATGCTTCCTTATTTTATTTTTATGCCACCACAGCAAGTAGACTTATGGGTTTTATGCCACAAATTTATTTGCATGGGGCTTAGTAATTTTATGATGCAATGCAAGACATATTTATTTTCTTTCGTATGCAAAAATAAAGTGTAACTAAACATGTGATAAAGGAAAGTAAATATGATGCGAAAAATTAAATGTAGAACTAAAGAGGGAAATATTAATAACTACCAAGTTACCTCTTGGCATAGTGTTTGGTGATTTGGGTCCTCCGAACAGAACCTCTTGTTCGCTCTAATCATTCTGGGGCACCTCGGATGGATCGAGTGGTGCTTCTGATTGTGCTGAGTCTGACATTGAATTTATTTTTACTTTCCATACCTATTTTGTTGGTGAGGTTGACTTTGAGGAGGAAGCTTGCTTTTCTGTCTTATCTTCTTTGTACCCCTTAGTGACTGAGTCTCTCTGTTGGTGGTACAACTTCTCTCTCAGGAGATGTATTGTCTTTGGGAAATCGATCTTCATATCTTGATACCTCTCCTTCATAGTCAGCCCATCCATCCTTGGGGATCTAATTCTTCTGGGTGCGGTTTCGGCGCCTTCTTCTGGTTCTGTTCTTCTTGGGTTCTTCGTCAACTATATAGTTACTGTTGAAATAGCGGCGTACCTTCTCTGAGGGAAATTGGAAATATACTTCTCCTGTTGCAATGTAGATGATGGCTTTGGTGGTGCTTAGGAATGGTCTCCCTAGGATGATCGGTGGATCGTACTCATCTTCTCCCATGTCGTTGACTAAGAAGTCAGTCAGGATGAAGTGGTCATCAATTTGTATGGGGACGTTCTTAGCTATTCCATCCATGAAGTGAAATGATTGGTTCGCCATCTGTAGCTGCACATAGGTTGGGTCTAAAGGCATAGTACCATATAGATATTCATAAGTTACCTTGGCCATTATGCTGACGCCCGATCTAGTGTCACAGACAGCTTTCTGAAAGGAGCTCCTGTTGATTGTGCATTCAATGGTTGGGACACTTGGGTCATCTCTCTTGAGCAGGTATGGGGACTTGAGCTGATGATCATGCTCTCTGTGGACTGTAGTGATCACTCTCGCTGATTCCATTTATTGTGGCTTCTTGCTCTTGTTCTTGTTCCTCCGATTGTTCTTCTTTGGCTCATAGGGATGTTGAGGGTGTGCAGGGAACTGCAACACTCTGTCCTTGAAGAAGAAGGTCTCTCTTTTTCCCTTGATGTTGAAACATATCTTGGCAGTGTTGGCATACATGATAGCTCCAGCAGTGTTCAAGAACGGTCGTCCCAAAATGATGGGCGACTTCTCATCACCACCTGTCTCTATTACCACGAAGTCTGTAGAAACATACGAGCTGCCTACTCGTACACATATGTCTTCTAAGATTCCCTTGCTGTAGCAAAGTGACTAATCTGCAAGCTGCAAGCACATGGTTGTATACAATAAAGGATAATTAAACATTTTATCATAGATCACCTTAGGCATGATGTTGATGCTTGCACCGAAGTCACAGATAGCTTCGTTGAAGTTCACGCTTCCAATGGAGATCGGGATGACAGGTCTTCCTAGATCACCTTTCTTGATTGGCAGAGTCTCCTCGTTCCATCCTTTGGAGATAGGGTCACTCCAATAACCTGTCTATAAGATTTGCAGTTTCTAGATCTTCCGGTTGTCCTAGAATTTTACCTTGGTTAGCAGGAACAATATTAGCAAGCTGTTGCAACTGAGACTCTAGCATCTTATTAAAGCTGAGCTGATTCTTAATAGCAGTAGAAAAGCTATCCATTCTTTTATTAATTGTTTCTAATGTTTTATCATTGGATGCTAATTTCTTACATAGGCTATCCATTAACTTTCCTTGATTAATCACTAACTCTCTCAAAGGCGGTTGATTAAAAGAATTATTACCTTGATAATTACCTGAGTAGTTACCTGAGTAGTTAGGCCTTTGCTATTGATTCCAACCTTGATTTTGTTGTGGACGGCAGTAGTAGTTGTTGTTATTGTTGAGGTAGTTCATATCCTCTTGTAGTTCTGGGCAATTGCTTCCTAAATGCCCAGTGTCTCCACACTCTTCATAAGTCATGCGGGAATCATGAATGTGCATGACTTCCTTCTTCTCGCCGGCTCTCTCATTGAGCCTCTTCATAAGTAGGTCCATCTTAGCAGACAGCATGTCTACCTCCTTTAGCTGGTGCATACCTCCACCTCTCTTGCGGGTTTGAGTTATTTCTTCATTCCAACCTTGGTTGGATGCCATTTTCTCCACAAGAGCTATGGCTTGATTGATTGTAAGTGATAAGAATGTTCCTCCAGTGGCAACATCCATAGTCTCATGGGTACTATTGGTGAGCCCGTGATAGAAGGTCTGCATAAGTAGCCAATTCTCCATTCCATGATGAGGACATTCTAGAATGTAGTCTTGAAAGCGCTCCCATGCTTCTAGGACTGACTCATCATGTTATTGCTGAAAACTTGATATCTTCCCACGAAGAGCATTTGTCTTGCCCATGGGAAAGAACTTCACCAAGAAATTGGTGGAACAGGGTGCTCACGTAGTATTCTTCTCCTTATTCGCATAGAACCACTGCTTCGCTCTCCCCAAGAGTGAGAATGGAAAGAGGCGAAGTAGTATGGCATCTCTAGGGACATCCTTGGTGGTGAAAGTGTTGTAAATCTCCAAGAAGTGTTGGAGATGAGCACTAGCATCTTCATGGGCCTTCCCACAAAATTGAATGGCTTGCACCATGTTGATCAATGCCGGCTTTAGCTCAAATTTTTGCTCAATCTCTATCGCAGGTCCAGTCCGGATGTTAGCTGTAGTTGGAGCTGAGAACTCACGAAGTGACTTGTTTTCCATGGCGTCGAACTCTAGTGTTAAGTTTTGAACTATGCTTGGTTGGCCTTTCAAATCAGAGAGTGGAGCTTCAAGCTAAGATGATGATGTATCTGCTTGAACTCTTTTTAGCTTGGCTCTTGCTCTTCTGAATAATAATTCTGGATTATCGATGAAATTATCGGGATGGTCAAACCTGCTCATACATTACCCTATATATGATATATAAATAGACAATAGACAAGGGTAAGGTTGTATGAGTAGAGAAGGATGATGGTTTCTCGATCACATTAGTGGATGCAAGTGATAGCTCATTATCCTTTGAATAGCAATTCAACCTTCCCCGACAACGGCGCCAAAAATGCTTGTTGACACCTCTAACGCCACCTAACCTAGGTTGTCATCCCCAGCATGACACTAAAGGTGCTGGTACCAAAATATGCAAATGCTCCTCTGAAATAAATATGAAATCCGCAAGCGCACAAATAATACCGATGTAGCATTTTAACCGGGAGTAATCCAGGTATCGTTATTTATATTTTTACCACTGGGAAGGGATGCTAAGGATAATGAGCAATGAGCATCACTGCATGTGATAATGGAGAGCATAACCATGTCTTTATCGATCTTCTCATATAGGGTAAGTGTCACAAGATAAATTATATATATATATATATACATCTCAATAGATTACTCTAAGCATATAGCACTAGCATGGATTAGGATGAACTATAAGGATAAATCCTAAGTTATTCTAACTAGTAGTCAAAGCATACGATGATTAGTGCAATTACACTTAGCAATCATGGCAAGAAAAGGTTATATCTACGCATAGTGATATTATTAAGGAAGATATAGAACATAGCTATCACTTCCCTATAATAGTTGTGCTCTGCCTGCCCTATACTCAGGAGGTGGACTACAAAGGACTCAATAGGACTGTCACTCCCGCGATCTACCACACGGTCCGGAATATAGGGTGCAATCGTAGGTAAATACGGTATAGGCACCACGCCTACACAATGTTTACCACTCACCCATGATATCAATGAGCAAGCGCTATACGATCCTATACTTAAATATAATTCTGATCGAACTATGCCAAGCATATAATCAAAGTAGACTAAGAATAATATAATTGAGAACATAATCAAATAGAGCAAAGTCATCCAATATGATAGAATAGACTAAAGTCATATTCATACAAATGATGAACTAGATGAATAATATAAGAACAAATACAAAAGTAGGAGAGAATTACAAGTATTCTCTTGACAAATCCAGAAATCAAGCAATGCTTGGCTCCTTCTAGTTCTAATCCTATGTAGCTATGCTAAACTAGAGATCTAATTGAGATGGTGGCTCTAGGGCTTCTCTAAATGAATGGAATGAGTTCTCTCTCTAATGAATTAGGGGTTCTCCTGGGGCCAGGGGCCTTGATTATATAGTCCTCTAGGAAGCACCACATCCCTTGGATCAAACCGACCTTCATCAATGACTTTTTATTGATCCTCAAAGGCTGTGGAGGCAGGATCCATGAGGTGGAAGCTGATTGGCTTCCTGGGTGGGGCGGGTGCCCAGGCCCAGGGGCGGCCGCCCCTGTTGCCTGGCCTGTGGGCCCTAGCCTTTGGGGGAAGATCTTCTCGAGTCTTCTAGTGTATACTTTTTCATAGTATGGTCGGTTTCTCTCTATGTAAATCTGACATGTGGACCTCCTTTGGTTCTTTCCTAATAACCCCATGTAGAAATAGATATTCACCAACACTCGTGGAATTCTGTCAGTATAACCCCTATATCTAGATAGTATTTATGTTTAGGTCCTTTCTCATGCTATGTTGACGGTTAAAAATGATACTTATCTATCGTCAACAATCATCTGCAATACTATTTCCAAGCCAATGGTATGTTTGACGTAAACCGTGCACCAATCTTGCATCAAGAGTAGCACTATCTCCAAATAGACTGAACCGAGCTTGCACTTGAGCCTTGTCACCTAGGGATCACATCGAGTGCGTCCAAAATAATTTCTATGCCCATGGTATGTTCGGTGCAAACCGTGCTCCTATCTTGCACTGATACTAACACTATCTCCAAACGGACGAAAATGAGGTTCCACACGATTCATCTCACTTACAAGTTCCATTGGGTGTGTCCAAAACTATTTATGGGCCTATGGTACGTTCAGTGGAAACCATGCACCTATCTTGCGTCAAGATTAACACTATCTCCAAACGGACCAAACAGGGCTCCACCAGAACCTCGTCACCGAGGAGTATCATCGGGTGCATCTAAAACGATTTATGAGCCTATGGTACATTTGATGGAAACTGAGCACCTATCTTTCACCGACGCTTCGAAACGAGATTCCACATGACTACGTCACCTAGGAGCTCCATTGGGTGCCTCCAATACTATTTCTAAGCCTATGGTACGTTCAACGCAAACCGTGCACCAATCTTGCATCAGGAGTAGCACCATCCCCAAACGGACCGAACCGAGCTTCCACTTGAGCCTCGGCACCTAGATGTCCCATCAAGTGCGTCCAAAATGATTTCTATGCCTATGGTACGTTTGGTGCAAACCATGCACCTATCTTGCACTGACACTAACACTGTCTCCAAATGGACTAAAATGAGATTCCACACGACCCACGTCACTTACGAGTTCCATCGGGTGCATCCAAAACTGTTTATGAGCCTATGGTACGTTAGGTGCAAACCATGCACCTATCTTGCATCAAGATTAGCACTATCTCCAAACGTACCGAACAGAGCTCCACCAGACCGTCATAACCTAGGAGTACCATCAGGTGCGTCTAAAATGATTTATGAGCTTATGGTACATTTGATGCAAACCGAGCACCTATCTTGCACAGATGCTAACACTGTCTCGAAACGAAATTCCACATGACCGACATCACCTAGGAGTTCCATCGGGTGCCTCCAATACTATTTTTGAGCCTACGGTACGTTTGACGCAAACTGTGCACCGATCTTGCATCAGGGGTAGCACTATCTCCAAACGGACCAAACCGAGCTTCCACTTGAGCCTCATCACCTAGGAGTCCCATCGAGTTCGTCCAAAACGATTTCTGTGCCCATGGTATGTTCGGTGGAAACCAAACTCCTATCTTGCATTGACACTAACACTATCTCTAAGTAGACTAAAACAAGATTCCACATGACCCAGGTCACTTACGAGTTCCATCGAGTGCGTCCAAAACTTTTTTTGACCTATGGTACGTTCAGTGCAAACCGTGCACCTATCTTGTGTAGCACTATCTCCAAACAGAACGAACAGAGCTCCACCAGACCCACGTCACCTAGGAGTACCTCGGGTGCGTCTAAAATGATTTATGAGCCAATGGTATGTTTGACGCAAACCAAGCACCTATGTCACACCGACGCTAACACTGCCTCGAAACAGATCAAAACGAGATCCCATATGACCCATGTCACCTAGGAGTTCTACCGGGTGCGTCCAATACTATTTTTGTGCCTACGGTACGTTCAACACCAACAGTGCACTAATCTTGCATCAAGAGTAGCACTATCCCTAAACGGACCAAACCGACCTTCCACTTGAGCCATGTCACCTAGGAGCCCCATCGAGTGTGTCCAAAGTGATTTCTGTGCCTATGGTATGTTCAGTGCAAACCGTACACCTATCTTACATTAGCACTACACTGTCTCCAAACGGACTAGAACGAGATTCCACAGGACCCACGTCCTTGGGAGTTCCATCGGGTGCGTCCAAAACTATTTATGAGCCTATGGTACATTGAGTGCAAACCGTGCACCTATCTTGTGTTAAGATTAGCACTACCAGACCCTCGTCACCTAGGAGTACCATCGAGTGCGTCGAAAACGGATCATGGGCCTATGGTTCGTTTGACACAAACTGAGCACCTATCATGCACCGACGCTAACACTGTCTCAAAATAGATCAAAACAGGATTTCACATGACCCACATTACCTAGGTGTTCCATCGGGTGCCTCCAATACTATTTCTGTGCCTATGGTACATTCGATGCAAACCATGCACCAATCTTACATCAAGAGTAGCACTATCTCCAAACAGACAGAACCAAGCTTCCACTTGAGCCTCATCACCCAGGAGTCCCATTGAGTGCGTCCAAAATGATTTTTATGCCAATGGTATGTTCGGTGCAAACCATGCTCCTATCTTGCACTGACACAAACACTGTCTCCAAATGGGCTAAAATGAGATTCCAGATGACCCACGTCACTTACGAGTTCCATCAGGTGCGTCCAAACCTATTTATGAGCCTATGGTACGTTCAGTGCAAACCATACACCTATCTCGCGTCAAGATTAGCACTATCTCCAAACGGACCGAACAGAGCTCCACCAGACCCTCGTCACCTAGGAGTACCATTGGGTGCGTCTAAAACGATTTATGAGCCTATGGTATGATTGACACAAACCGAGCACCTATCTTGCACCGATGCTAACACTGTCTCAAAACAGATCGAAATGAGATTCCACATGTCCCAAATCACCTAGGAGTTCCATGGGGTCCTCCAATACTATTTTCGAGCCTACGGTACCTTCGGCACATACCGTGCACTAATCTTGCATCAAGAGTAGCACTATCCCCAAACGGACCGAACCGAACTTCCACTTGAGCCTCGTCACCTAGGAGTCCCATCGAGTGCGTCCAAAATGATTTCTATGCCTATGGTATATTCGGTGCAAACCATGCACCTGTCTTCCACTGACAATAACACTATCTCCAAACGGTTAAAACGAGATTCCATAAGACCCACGTCACTTACGGGTTCCATCGGATGCGTCCAAAACTATTTTTTAGCTTATGGTATGTTTAGTGCAAACCGTGCACCTATCTTGCGTCAAGATTCGCACTATCTCCAAATGGACCAAACAGAGCTACACTAGACCCTTGTCTCCTAGGTGTACCATCGAGTGCGTCTAAAATGATTTATGAGCCTGTGGTATGTTTGACGCAAACCGAGCACCTATATTTTACCGATGCTTACGAGATTCCACATGACTATGTCACCTAGGAGTTCAATCGGGTGCCTCCGATACTATTTCTGAGCCTACGGTAGATCGACGCAAACCGTGCATTAATCTTGCATCAAGAGTAGCACTATCCCCAAACGGACCGAACCGACCTTCCACTTGAGCCACGTCACCTAGGAGCCCCATCGAGTGCGTCCAAAATGATTTCTATCCCTATGGTATGTTCGATGCAAACCGTACACCTATCTTACACTAGCACTAACTTTGTCTCCAAACGGACTAGAATGAGATTCCACAGGACCCACATCACTTGGGAGTTCCATCAGGTGTGTCCAAAACTATTTATGAGCCTATGGTACATTCAGTGCAAACCGTGCACCTATCTTGTGTCAAGATTAGCACTACTAGACCCTCGTCACCTAGGAGTACCATTGGGTGCGTCGAAAACGGATCATGAGCCTATGGTTCGTTTGACACAAACCGAGCACCTATCATGCACCGACGCTAATACTATCTCAAAACAGATCGAAACACGATTTCACATGACCCACATCACCTAGGTGTTCCATCGGGTGCCTCCAATACTATTTCTGTGCCTATGGTACGTTCGATGCAAACCGTGCACCAATGTTACATCAAGAGCAGCACTATCTCCAAACAGACAGAACCGAGATTCCACTTGAGCCTCGTCACCCAGGAGTCCCATTGAGTGTGTCCAAAATGATTTTTATGCCTATGGTATGTTCGGTGCAAACCGTGCTCCTATCTTGCACTGACACAAACACTGTCTCCAAACGGACTAAAATGAGATTCCACACGGCCCACGTCACTTACGAGTTCCATCAGGTGCGTCTAAAGCTATTTATGAGCCTATGGAGCATTCAGTGCAAACCGTGCACCTATTTTGTGTCAAGATTACAACTATCTCCAAACGGACCAAACAGAGCTCCACCAGACCCTCATCACCTTGGAGTACCATCGGGTACGTCTAAAACAATTTATGAGCCTGTGGTACATTTGATGCAAACCGAGCACCTATCTTTCACCAACACTAACACCGTCTCAAAACAGATCGAAACGAGGTTCCACATGACTCATATCAACTAGGAGTTCCATCGGGTGCCTCCAATACTATTTCCGAGCCTACGGTATGAACGACGCAAACCGTGCACCAATCCTGCATCAAGAGTAGCACTATCTCCAAATGGACCGAACCGAGCTTCCACTTGAGCCTCGTCACCTAGGATGTAATGGAACCGTCCAAATTATAAGAGCACAAGTTTAAAAAAACAATCACCGAAACGATCAAATTCTCAAACCTGAGCCCATATAACTCCGGTAGTCCACGAAATCACGAGGGATTTCAAACCAAACCGAGAGCAACCAAGATCGTAGTGACTCAACATAACACAACACTTGTTACAACAGTTCAAAAGTAATCTCATACATCAGAGTACAAATGATTTATTACAAAACCAAAGTAAAGATTAGCGGAAGCAACATAATTTCTGAAACCATTTGAAGTCAAATACTGCCAGTACATAGTCACATCCTGCAAAAGCATACCAGAAGAGATACTATAGAGACCATGCCCATATGGTCTAGTCTTCATGCCCACAAGGCGAAGACAATACTTGCAGCAACAAGTACGAATCTGCTACCTGCAACAGGTGGGAATAAACCCTGAGTACGAGAAGGTACTCAGCTAGACTTACCCGTAAAAAACCAGAAACAAAGGTGACAATAAGGAGTATGCAAGGCTTTATAAAGTGGGCTAGCTTGACAACATTTTGCATAAAAGCTTAGTACAAATAAGTAATCATTAATGCTTAAGCATCAAGTTAATAATCATTAACCTGTCATCTAGATTAGCACCTATACTAGAGCAATCACTTTATTAGGAGCAAACAATATTAATCATAGCAGGTATAATAAGGTCATCATCATCATTATCATCAATTCCGAACCATCATTAATAATTAGTGTATCTATGCTGGAGATAACTAGTCAAGTTTCTCACAATCCGAGAGAGACGGCGACTCAAATCGATTCCAACTCAGCTGAGGGGGGTATTCCTGACACTCACCCGGCCAACCCCGCTAAAGGCAGCCGTAGATAACCTTTGGTACAACTCAGGGTGGGCCCGAACAGCGCCACATTCTCGGGGATATCAGTGGCTAGGATGCTCAGGACTTTTAACTCACCTGCCCTTGGACCCTCTGGCTCCCTTCTGAGGTGACTTTTACTTTCGACTTCGCTGCCTGAGTTGAGCTACTAGGCTTCGCGGTCGGCAACCTCAGGCCGGCCAACTAAATGTCAGGCATGCGTTCAAAATGACATAGAAGGCTCCAGGTCTCGGTCCTTAATCGACACAGACGGGGATAGATCCACACCCAAGACCTCCATGCCTTGCTGCTTCACTATCGTCATCCCGCCCGGTCTCATTTCATTTCATTTCATTAACACACAGTTCATTTCCATGATAGCAAATATAGCCAACAGTGACCTGATAAAGCCCTACATCTCGCAGGTGATAGGAAATCACCTGACATCTACCGGTCTAATTTAGCAGGGCTAAGCATAGATACGATCCTGTCTACTTAGGATTCAAGGTTCGAATTGCTGGACAAGGAGTGTTATCAATGCAGCAAGGGTTTCCAACCAACTCCTATCACGTAATGCAACAATACATATAACATGTATATATAGATAATTGCTTTGAAAGTAGGAGGCTTATAATGCTTCGGGGCTTGCCTTAACCGAAAGAAGATAGATCAAAGGTTGGCTTCAAGAACGGTTCCCACGTCTTTTCCGATTTCGTCGGACTGGACCTCCGGCTCCTAAATGGACTTCAACTTCAGGTTCCACGCCCAGCGGGACTTCGCTCGTAACACGATTCTCGGCACACCTATTGCATGTATATGCACCCAATGAATTTCATGTATGCATCTAGGATGACACGATGATTTATGACATGCATGAATGATGTGAAGATGAATGTAATGATATTGCAACATCATGAGCACAAAATCAAGTCATGTGGCGCTCTATTCAAATCACTTCAAGCTTAGGTGCAAATTTCCTCTCTGGTATTAACATGTTTGAACATCCCTAAGAAACCACTAAGTATCACAAAGTTAAGACTAAACACGCACATAACAAGATTCCAGAAATTTAGTATTTCCAACATATTATCAACAGTAGGTAAGAAAACTCACAACTGGAGTTCTATAGATCCAAAAGACTTGAAAGAGGACACACTGGAAAGCTTATAAAATTGTCTATATTTCATTTATAAACATCTAAGCATGATTTCATCATTTACCAGGTCAAAATAGCACATGTACAGAATCTGTTCTAAAAGACAGAGAGCACTTCCAAAACTGAACCTAGCTTGGAACGGTTGCCATTTCTAATTTATAAGTCCAAATGCTACCAAAATTTACCAGAAACTAGTTCATGAAGTTCTCAACAACTTTGCTATAGATCACCAAGCATGAAAACATCATTAACAAAGCCTAATTTGCTTAACCACCAAATCTGTACAGAAAAAGGTAGATTGGTACAATTAAATATTAAGTGATGTTGAGAACATCACAAATGACCTATCCAACTTCACTAACAGTTAGATCATGTTTAAGTAACACCAAAACAAGTCATGGCACTAGCATAATCATTTATCTAATCACCCTTTTCTATTTATTTAGAGTGCATGAGTATAAATGGCATCACATATAAAATTTAACTAGAAAATTCTAATAAATTTACAGAGGCAAATACATGCTAACAAGAGGCTACCATAAAAATTTCACCTCAATTTGACAAGTAGATTAGGAGATATCAAAATAACAAAAAGATAAGTGCTAATAAAGCCTATAACAAAGAAATTTTATAACTAGAGCAAATGACCTTTAAAAAGGCTGAAAATTTAACTATAGCATCTTTATAGCATACTTAGCATCTCACAAAAATTCCATGGCAATTGGATGACTACATAGGGAGATACAAAAACTACAAAAATCACATAGTTAAATAGAGGCATAGCAAAATTAATTACAAACTTCAGAAAACATTAATAAAAATGACACATATTATATTTTATAAATAAACTAGAGGTCAATCAGAGCACTACACATTTTGAACCATATCATTTGGGGCTCTAAAACTTGAGATATGAAATTTCAAAGTTTGCACAAGAATCAACATATTAAATAAAAACAGAAAATAACAAAATCTAATTATATCCTCCCACTCGGGCTGGCCCAGCAAGGGCGGCTCGGCCTGTGGCCTATTCGGCCCAATGCTGGAACAGGGAGGGGGAACAGAGGAGGGGGTCACGCTGACAACTGGGGCCCGCTTGCCATAGAAATAGAGGCAGGGGAGGGAGGACGACGGCGGATTTCGTGCCGGCGGTGAGGACGCCGGGGAAAACGACCATACCAACGTGATCTCCATCACATTCCGCACTCAGGGTGTACGTGTTCGGGGCGCTAGCTCACTGGAGTGAGCTCGCCGACGTTAATGGCGGCGACGGCGAACTGGCGACGGTGTGCCGGCTGACACAGAGCAAGGTGGAGCGCGGTGAGGGCATCTACGCTCTCAGGAAGGTGAGGCGTAGCCCCCAAGTGCATAAGCGAGGCGGCGGAGCAGACGGCGAGACATGGCCTCACACGAGGTGCTGCGGCGGCGACGGACGTGCTCGTTCCGGCCAGACCGTGGCGAGAGGAATGGTACCATCTAAGGAAAACCATCTATGGGACATAGAGACCAGAGAACGAGAGGTGGAGAGGCGGGACAAGTTCCGGTGGAGGCCGACCACATGAGCGCGGGTTCACCGGAGTCGGTGACGACGGTGGAGAGGCCGAAGCGCAGTTCACCCTGCTCGTCTGGCTCAGCAAGAGGGATCGAGAGATAGCGCAGGCGATTGCGAAGCCGTGGAGGCGCTAGGTTTGCAGAGTGACAGGGCGGTGATGGCATGCGGTTCAGCGGCTTGCCGCGGCAGCCATGAGCGCCCCCGTGCTCCTAAGCTGAGAGCAGAGAAGAGAAAGGGAGCAAGAATGCGAGCGGGAGGGAATGCTTCCAGGGCGTCATGGCGCTTCAACCCTACGAGCAGGACACGACTTCGATGCATGGAGACCACGCGGCACCGATCTTCTGAAGACGGTCGGCCACGACCGAAGTTCACAGCTTCTGAACTTGAAACTACAGAACTCTAATAGTAGTTCGGTGCTCCACCTGACAGCCGGTGTTAAGCACCCAAAAACTCTCTAACCAAGCTGAGTTAGCAAAAGTTACAGTAGACTTTTATGTAGATCTCAGTGAGCTCTTCAATCAAGTCTACTATCAGTTGAACTGGATCGGATTGGTTTGCAAGTTACAAGCCCGCAAAGGGGTGCACTTGAAACTGTTTCAGTCAAAAGGTGACTGATAGCCGATATTGATCGAAGCTTAACTCCTAAACCAGCCCGAGTTAGAGATAGGTGATGTTAGCAAACTTGTAGAGGTACGTTAGGTCTCCAATTTTGTCAATATAGACTTGAGCTAGTTCAGCTTCGTTTGCAAGTTAGAAGCTCCCAAAGAAGGGTACTTGGAAACTGAAAAGCAGTTCTAGGACTTAGAAAAATTATAAGTGTGGAAACAATCTTCCATTCCCACATGTGGGCCATGTTTGGGCATGATCCAAGCTTTTTCATGAGATAACCCCAAAACAACTTTTGTTCCTCATGAAATTTGGCACAAACTTTGTTAAGGTTGCTCTCTCATGCAAAGGCTCTAGGTTAGACTTTCTAAAAGGCCAAACAAAGAAGGTCCTAAAGGTCAACTAGTCAAAGCATGAGTCAAAATGGAATTATGGCATGGCATAAACATAACCCTAGGTCAAATTGCTTAACTAACATGTTGCAAACATCATCAAGGCCTTAAACACATTCTAGCATCACCTATGCATGAAAGTTTCACAAGTAGACATTGAAGCACTATTACTATAACTAATGAAACATCACCAACATGATTAGTGAAACCTACTATTGCATATGTTTCAGGAGCATGTTTCACATGTTTTCAAGCATAACAAACCTAGCACATGTACTAGCATGGTCCAGATTCATGATATTATCACTAGCACCCATAACATACATAAGTTGCAATGTTGCAAGGCCATGTTTCAAGCAAGGATGCCCATGAAATGATGTTGTTTATGGTAATGCCATGCTATGACCATGCTCAAATAATGCTAAAATGCAAGGCAAACACCTGGGGTGTTACATAGGAGTCCCATCGAGTGCGTCCAAAATAATTTCTATGCCTGGTATGTTCGGTGCAAACCATGCACCTGTCTTCCACTGATAATAACACTATCTCCAAACGGCTAAAACGAGATTCCATAAGACCCACGTCACTTACGGGTTCCATCGGATGCGTCCGAAACTATTTTTGAGCCTATGGTATGTTTAGTGCAAACCGTGCACCTATCTTACGTCATGATTAGCACTATCTCCAAATGGACCAAACAGAGCTGCACTAGACCCTTTTCTCCTAGGAGTACCATTGAGTGCGTCTAAAATGATTTATGAGCCTGGGGTAGTTTGACGCAAACCGAGCACCTATATTTTACCGATGCTTACAAGATTCCACATGACTATGTCTCCTAGGAGTTCAATCGGGTGCCTCTGATACTATTTCTGAGCCTACGGTAGATCGACGCAAACTGTGCGTTAATCTTGCATCAAGAGTAGCACTATCCCCAAACGGACCAAACCGACCTTCCACTTGAGCCACGTCACCTAGGAGCCCCATCGAGTACGTCCAAAATGATTTCTATGCCTAGGGTATATTCGGTGCAAATCGTACACCTATCTTACACTGGCACTAACACTGTCTCCAAACGGACAAGAACGAGATTCCACAGGACCCACGTCACTTGGGAGTTCCATCGGGTGCGTCCAAAACTATTTATGAGCCTATGGTACGTTGAGTGCAAACCGTGCACCTATCTTGCGTTAAGATTAACACTACCAAACCCTCGCCACCTAGGAGTACCATTGGGTGCATCCAAAACTATTTATGAGCCTATGGTACATTGAGTGCAAACCGTGCACCTATCTTGCGTCAAGATAGCACTACTAGACCCTCACCACTTGGGAGTACCATCAAGAGCGTCGAAAACGGATTGTGAGCCTATGGTACGTTTGACAAAAACCGAGCACCTATCTTGCACCGACGCTAACACTATCTCAAAACAGATCGAAACAGGATTTCACATGACCCACATCACCTAGGAGTTCTATTGGGTGCCTCCAATACTATTTCTGAGCCTACGGTACGTTTGACGCAAACCATGCACCAATCTTGTATCAAGATTAGCACTATCCCCAAACGGAATAAACTGAGCTTCCACTTGAGCCTCGTCACCTAGGAGTCCCATCGAGTGTGGCCAAAACGATTTCTATGCCTATGGTACATTCGGTGGAAACCGTGCACCTATCTTGGACCGACGCTAACACTGTCTCAAAATAGATCAAAACAAGATTCCACATGACCCACGTCACCTAGGAGTTCCATCAGGCGCCTGCAATACTATTTCCAAGCCAACGGTACGTTCGATGCAAACCGTGCACCAATCTTGCATCAAGAGTAGCACTATCTCCAAATAGACCGAACCAAGCTTGCACTTGAGCCGCGTCACCTAGGAGTCCCGTCGAGTGCGTCCAAAATAATTTCAATGCCTATGGTATGTTCGGTGCAAATCGTGCTTCTATCTTGCACTGACACTAACACTATCTCCAAACGGACTAAAACGAGGTTCCACACGACCCACGTCCCTTACCAGTTCCATCGGGTGCGTCCAAAACTATTTATGAGCCTATGGTACGTTAGGTGCAAACCATGCACCTATCTTGCGTCAAATAAGCACTATCTACAAACGGACCGAACAGAGCTCCACCAAAACCTCATCACCTAGGAGTACCATCGGGTGTGTCTAAAATGATTTACGAGCCTGTGGTACGTTTGACGGAAACCGAGCACATATCTTTCACTGACGCTGCGAAATGAGATTCCAGATGACTACGACACCTTGGAGTTCTATCGGGTGCCTCCAATACTATTTCTGAGCCTACGGTGTGTTTGACGCAAACTGTGCACTAATCTTGCATCAAGAGTAGCACTATCTCTAAACGGACCGAACCGAGCTTCCACTTGAGCCTCGTCACCTAGGAGTCCCATCAAATGCGTCCAACATAATTTCTATGCCTATGGTACGTTCAGTGCAAACCATGCACCTATCTTGCACTGACACTAACACTGTGTCCAAATGGACTAAACCGAGATTCCACACGACCCATGTCACTTACGAGTTCCATCAAGTGTGTCCAAAACTATTTATGGGCCTATGGTACGTTTAGTGCAAATCGTGCACCAATCTTGTGTCAAGATTAGCACTATCTCCAAATGGACCGAACAGAGCTCCACCAGACCCTCATCACCGAGGAGTACCATCTGGTGCGTCTAAAATGATTTATGAGCCTATGGTACATTTGATGCAAACCAAGCACCTATCTTGCACCGACGCTAACACTGTCTCGAAACGAGATTCCACATGACCCACGTCACCTAGCAGTTCCATCGGGTGCCTCCAATACTATTTCTGAGCCTACGGTACGTTCGACGCAAACCGTGCACCAATCTTGCATCAAGGTTAGCACTATCTCCAAACGGACTAAACCGAGCTTCCACATGAGCCTCATCATCTAGGAGTCCCATCAAGTTCGTCCAAAACGATTTCTATGCCCATGGTATGTTCGGTGCAAACCATGCTCCTATATTGCACTGATACTAACACTGTCTCCAAGTGGACTAAAATAAGATTCCACATGACCCACGTCACTTAAGAGTTCCATCGAGTGCGTCCAAAACTATTTATGACCTATGGTACGTTTAGTGCAAACCGTGCACCTATCTTGTTTACCACTATCTCCAAACGGAACGAACAGAACTCCACCAGACCCTCGTCACCTAGGAGTACCTCGGGTGCGTCTAAAATGATTTATGAGCCTATGATACATTTGACGCAAACCGAGCACCTATCTTACACCGACGCTACACACTGTCTCAAAACAGATCGAAACGAGATCCCACATGACCCACGTCACCTAGGAGTTCTACCGGGTGCGTCCAATACTATTTTTAAGCCTACAGTACGTTCGACGCAGACCGTGCACTAATCTTGCATCAAGAGTAGCACTATCCCCAAACGGACCGAACCGACATTCCACTTGGGCCACGTCACCTAGGAGCTCCATCGAGTGCGTCCAAAATGATTTCTATGCCATGGTATGTTCGGTGCAAACCATACATCTATGTTACACAAGCACTAACACTATCTCCAAATGGACTAGAACAATATTCCACAGGACCCACGTCACTTGCAAGTTCCATAGGGCGCATCCAAAACTATTTTATTAGCCTATGGTACGTTGAGTGCAAACCGTGCACCTATCTTGTGTCAAGATTAGCACTACCAGACCATCGTCACCTAGGAGTACCATCGGGTGCCTCAAAAACAGATTATGAGCCTATGGTACGTTTGACACAAACAGAGCACTTATCATGCACCGACACTAACACTGTCTCAAAACAGATCGAAACATGATTCCACATGACCCACATCACCTAGGAGTTCCATCGGGTGCCTCCAATACTATTTCTGTACCTATGGTACGTTCAACGCAAACCGTGCACCAATCTTACATCAAGAGTAGCACTATCTCCAAATAGACAGAACCGAGCTTCCACGTGCGCCTCGTCACCTAGGAGTCCCATTGAGTGCGTCCAAAATGATTTCTATGCCTATGGTATGTTCGGTGCAAACCGTGCTCCTATCTTGCACTGGCACTAACACTGTCTCCAAACGGACTAAAACGAGATTCCACATGACCCACGTCACTTATGAGTTCCATCAAGTGCGTCCAAACCTATTTATGAGCCTACGATACGTTCAGTGCAAACCACACACCTATCTTGCATCAAGATTAGCACTATCTCTCCAAACGGACCGAACAAAGCTACACTGGACCCTCGTCACCTAAGAGTACCATCGAGTGCATCTAAAACAATTTATGAGCCTATGGTATGTTTGACACAAACCTAGCACCTATCTTGCACCGATGTTAACACTGTCTCAAAACAGATCGAAACGAGATTCCACATGACCCACATCACCTAGGAGTTCCATCGGGTGCCTCCAATACTATTTCTAAGCCTACGGTATGTTCAACGCAAACCATGCACTAATCTTGCATCAAGAGTAGCACTATCTCCAAACGGACCAAGCCAAACTTCCACTTGAGCCTCGTCACCTAGGAGTCCCATCGAGTGCATCCAAAACGATTTCTATGCCTATGGTATGTTGGGTTGAAACCGTCCACCTGTCTTCCACTGACAATAACACTATCTCCAAACGGACTAAAACGAGATTCCACATGACCCACGTCACTTACGAGTTCCATCGGATGAGTCCATAACTATTTATGGGCCTATGGTATGTTTAGTGAAAACCGTGCACCTATCTTGCGTCAGGATTAGCACTATCTCCAAATGGACCAAACAGAGCTCCACCAAACCCTCGTCTCCTAGGAGTACCGTCGGGTGCGTCTAAAACAATTTATGTGCCTGTGGTACGTTCGGTGAAAACCATGCACCTATCTTGCACTGACACTAACACTATTTCCAAATAGACTAAAACAAGATTCCACATGACCCATGTCACTTACGAGTTCCATTGGATGCATCCAATACTATTTCCGAGACTACGGTACGTTCTACGCAAACCATGCACCAATCTTGCATCAAGGGTAGTACTATCTCTAAATGGACTAAACCAGGCTTTCACTTGAGCCCCGTCACCTAGGAGTCCAATTGACTTCGCCCAATATGATTTCTATGCCTATGGTATGTTCGGTGCAAACCATGCCCCTATGCTGCACTAACACTAACACTGTCACCAAATGGACTAAAATGAGATTCCACACGACCCACGTCACTTACGAGTTCCATCGGGTGCATCCAAAACTATTTATGAGCCTATGGTTCGTTCAGTGCAAACCATGCACCGAACTTGCGTCAAGATTAGCACTATCTCCAAACGTATCGAATAGAGCTCCACTAGACCCTCATCACCTAGGAGTACCATCGGGTGTGTCTAAAATGATTTATGAGCCTATGGTATGTTCGATGCAAACCGAGCACCTATCTTGCACCGACGATAACACTATCTCGAAACAAGATTCCACATGACCCACGTCACCTAGGAGTTCCATCAGGTGCCTCCAATACTATTTCTGAGCCTACGGTATGTTCGACGCAAACTGTGCACCAATCTTGCATCAAGGGTAGCACTATCTCCAAACGGACCGAACCGAGCTTCGACTTGAGCCTCGTCACCTTGGAGTCCCATATAGTTCGTCCAAAATGATTTCTGTGCCTATGCCGGCAAAGGTGCAAACCAAGCTCCTATCTTGCACAGACGCTAACACGGTGTCTAAATGGACTAAAACGAGATTCCACAAGACCCATGTCACTTACGAGTTCCATCGAGTGCGTCCAAAACTATTTATGACCTATGGTACGTTCAGTGCAAACCGTGCACCTATCTTGTGTAGCACTATCTCTAAACGGAACGAACAGATATCCACCAGACCCTCATCACCTAGGACTACCGTGGGTGCGTCAAAAATGATTTTTGAGCCCATGGTACGTTTGACGCAAACCGAGCACCTATCTTGCGCCGACGCTAACACTGTCTCAAAACTGATCGAAACGAGGTCCCACATGACCCACGTCACCTAGTTGTTCTACCGGGTGCGTCCAATACTATTTTTGAGCCTACGGTACATTCGATGCAAACCCTGCACTAATTTTGCATCAACAGTAGCACTATCCCCAAACGGACCAAACTGAGCTTCCACTTAAGCCACGTCTCCTATGAGCCCCATCGAGTGCGTCCAAAATGATTTCGATGCCTATGGTATGTTCGGTGCAAACCGTGCACCTATCTTACACTGGTACTAACACAGTCTCCAAACGGACTAGAATGAGATTCGACAGGACCCACGTCACTTACGAGTTCCATTGAGTGCATCCAAAACTATTTATGACCCTATGGTTCATTGAGTGCAAACCGTGAACCTATCTTGTGTCAAGATTAGCACTATCTCCAAACGGACCGAAAAGAGCTCCACTAGACCCTCGTCACCTAGGAGTACCATCGGCTGCGTCTAAAACAGTTTACGAGCCTATGGCACGTTTGACGCAAACCGAGCGCCTATCTTGCACCAACGCTAACACTATCTCAAAATAGATCAAAACGAGATTCCACATGACTCACGTCACCTAGGTGTTATATCGGGTGCATCTAATACTATTTTTGAGCCCATGGCACGTTTGACGCAAATCGTGCAGTAATCTTGCATCAAGAGTAGCACTATCTCCAAACGGACCGAACCGAGCTGCCACTTGAGCCTCGTCACCTAGGAGTCCCATCGAGTGCGTCCAAAATGATTTCTATGCCTATGGTATGTTCGATGCAAACCGTGCACCTATCTTGATCTGACACTAACACTGTCTCCAGATGGACTAGAACGAGATTCCATAGGACCCACGTCACTTGCGAGTTCCATCGAGCGCGTCTAAAACTATTTTATTAGCCTATGGTACATTGAGTGCAAACCGTGCACCTCTCTTGTGTCAAGATTAGCACTTCCAGACCCTCGTCACCTAGGAGTACCATCGGGTGCGTCAAAACAGATTATGATCCTATGGTACAATTGACACAAACAGAGCACCTATCATGCACCGACGCTAACACTGTCTTAAAACAGATCGAAATAGGATTCCACAAGACCCACATCACCTAGGAGTCCCAACGGGTGCCTCCAATACTATTTCTGTTCCTTTGGTACGTTCAATGCAAACCGTGCACCAATCTTACATCAAGAGTAGCACTATCACCAAACAGACAAAACAGAGCTTCCACTTGAGCCTCGTCACCTAGGAGTCTCATTGAGTGCGTCCAAAATGATTTCTATGCCTATGGTATGTTCAGTGAAAACCATGCTCCTATCTTGCACTCGCACTAACACTGTCTCCAAACGGACTAAAACGAGATTCCACATGACCCACATCACTTATGAGTTCCATCAGGTGCGTCCAAATCTATTTATGAGCCTATGGTACGTTCAGTGCAAACCACACACCTATCTTGAGTCAAGATTAGCACTATCTCCAAACGGACCGAACAGAGCTAACTAGACCGTCGTCACCTAGGAGTACCATCGGGTGCATCTAAAACAATTTATGAGCCTATGGTATGTTTGACACAAACCTAGCACCTATCTTGCACCGATGCTAACACTGTCTCAAAACAGATCAAAACGAGATTCGACATGACCACATCACCTAGGAGTTCTATCAGGTGCCTCTAATACTATTTTCGAGCCTACGGTACGTTTGACGCAAACAGTGCACTAATCTTGCATCAAGAGTAGCAGTATCTCCAAACGGACCGAACCGAGCTTCCACTTGAGCTTCGTCACCTAGGAGTCCCATCGAGTGTGACCAAAACGATTTCTATGCCTATGGTATATTCAGTGCAAACCGTGCACCTATCTTGATCTGACACTAACACTGTCTCCAAATGGACTAGAACGATATTCCACAGGACCCACGTCACTTGCGAGTTCCATCGAGCGCGTCTAAAACTATTTATGAGCCTATGGTACGTTGAGTGCAAACTGTGCACCTATCTTGTGTCAAGATTAGCACTACCAGACCCTCGTCACCTAGGAGTACCATCGGGTGCGTCAAAAACGGATTATGAGCCTATGGTACATTTGACACAAATAGAGCACCTGATATGAACCCGCAAGGGTTTATGGTCGATCTTTCGATGAGAAGCGTGAGAAACTCGATTTGGGGATGGAGATGACGTTCACGGCCCGACTACAGCCTTCTAAGCTGCGCCTTAGCAACCGATACACCACCTCCAACAACCGTCGTGATCTTGTGGAGCACGATCAACCAAACCACTAGGGTAAGTCCTGTAAGCAATCGAGGAACAAGCAAGAACAAGTAGAACAAGCAACTCAATTGCAAATATGGAGATGAAAAACCAATCTGAACTCACAAAGTTGGGGTTCTGAATCAAGTAGAACGGATGGTCTAGTCAACACACGCGTCTACAAGGAAGTAGCAATGGCTAAACTTTCAACAAAACAAAACCCAATCTGTTTGTGGCGGCTCTAATCCTTATTAATACCTAGGGGAACAACCAAGGGGTGTTGGGGTCGTTCTCCAACCCTAGGACACGTCCTTAATGGACCCAAAATGATACATGGACCATCGGCCCAAAATAGGGTGACGCAGCACCAAAAGCAGAAAAAGGTCCCGGCGTTCAAACGATGATTACAGAAGCATCGGATAAGATATGGCCATGAGCCCAGATCCGTTGGAAAATAGACTTGATAAGCTTTCCAAAAAGTGCTATAACGTCCCAATCGGAGTCTGTATGAAGTCGTGGTGACCGTCGCAATTTGGGACTATTTTGCAGTCCGAATTCAACTTCCAAAACGTGTTGGACTTGGACTCTTTCTGTCCTTGGAACCAAAGTGACGTGGTGGCCTAGCGGAGGACGTTAGGAATACTTGGATTTGGTCCCCAATCAACTTCATTAACCTTCCATGCTTTCCATATGCAATCAAACCTTCCCTTGATCCATGTAAGTAATTCTGAAAATGAGAATGAACACACATCATGGTGCAGCATCAATTCATCAAATGCATCAATGATAAGCCTCATATAGAATGGTTGCACCTTTGGTATAGAAGTGGTTGGCATGGTCATCTTTGAGCCAATGATGTCCTCATCATTCTCCCCTTCTTGACAGCAAACCGTCCTCGGTTTGATCTTTGTTGGAGTATGTGTTGTAGGTAAAAGTGAACCGTGCTCCCCTTCTTGATATTTATCCTGTTGCATATGGGGAAAACTAGAAAAACTTTGCAAGACATCATTAGTGTTAGTGCAGCCCTCAATTTGATCATGGTATTGTGGCCCAAAAGAATATTTCAGATTAGAACAAATATAAACTTTATGCACCAAATATTCTCCTTTGCTGTCATATTTACCAATTGCATGAAGTGAACAATGATTAAAACTCGGCAAACTAGAATCAAATTTAAGTTTCTCTTTTAGACAATTTAGATTACACAGAATATCAAATTCAATATAACCCAAAGTATTTAAAGAGGACAGTAAATTCAGTTCATCTTGTGCACATGTAATAGGATGAAAAAGCTTATCTTCAGCACATTTGTATGGTTCCAAACCAAAAGTATCACACTTATTCGCTACTTGTGGCATAGGAGTAAAAGAATCATCAGCACACAACTCCTCTTTATCACAAGGAACAACGAGTAATTCATTTTGTGACAAAGGAAAATCAGTAGTGGGTTCCACTATTTGTTGCTCTTCATTAGCATGCAGAGTGGACAAATTTTGGACATTATGGGTCACATCATTCTGGCAAGTATTCACAGATAATAGAATCTCTTTTTCAGCATTGAGAGCCAGACAAAACAATTGACCAATATGGCAATATGATTTGCTAATTAACAAGGTTCGAATTTTAGAATTGAGCCCTCTCATGAATCTACTCATAACATCTTCCATGCATTCATCCAATCCACCAAACATGATACAAATCTTAAAATTATGGTAGTATTGTTTCACAGTCTGACTACCCTGCTTCAAGTTGTCTAATTTTGCAAGCAAATAATCAACATAATATGCAGGAACGAATGCAGCTCTAAACAGAAATTTGAAGTCGTTCCAAGATTCTGGAACTTTGTTGTGCCTACAAATGTGTTTCCATTCTAGCAAAGCATTTTCAATCAAAATATTAGAGGCAATACAAATCTTTTGTTTCTCGGACAGGTCATGCTCATCAAATTCGTTGTCTACTTTTAACTCCCAATCAATGTAAGCTTGAGGATCAAACTTACCATCATATAACGGCAAGTGTTGAATGACATCCTGAATATGAGGGTCTAGTTTCAATAGCTCAAAATCTCCATATCACCTGCCATGATTAGTAGAAAACAAGAAACACAAAAATAATATATATCCTCCTATCAACTACTAGGATGTGTCGGTTGTAACTCTCTCAAACTCAACTTGTTAAAACAAGCCCTTACAAGTTCTTACCAAACCAAACAGGAGGTGATGGCAACCAACAAGTCTACAACCATGGAGTGAAGTATATCAGTGCTGCAACAACAACACCTGTCAAGCTGTAGTTGAAATATGTGGAGCTATAGGTGGGCTAAAGAAAGGAAGTACGAGCACCATGTTAGTCACAAAAAGCAAGCTGGATAATCGTTCAACGGAGGTACTGTGCTAGTTCTAGGCTAAACCATGCTAGAGACGTGAGCCTAGGAACAAAGATAGTCACTGAAAAAGAACAACTAGCACAGCATGAAGAAAACAACAGATTCAGCCCCTTCTTTCTTCTCCTTCTCTTGTCTTTTTCTTCTTCTTTTTCTTTCTTTTTTTTGCAGAGGCCTAAATGTTTTATTTGGTACTATGACAACCCAAACAATAAGGCTATTGCACACAGCCTCTTCGAAGTCAGATTTAACAACTCTTGTTAATACCACAGATGCGGAAATCTCTAAGATGATTGTGGAGTGCTCAGATCGAATTTTGCTGCAAGGTCAGATCTGTTGGAAAGAAGACAACTTCAAGTTTCCAGATTGTATTTAAACTCCCAAATTGGACATCATATGGATCCATGGTGGCAGAAATGCAGCAACGATGTATATGATGATGGTGGATCTCGTGGTGACCAAAACGTGATAGAACTCAAAACTCTAAAGGAATAGACACTAAGACCAGCAACTCGACATAACCGATGCAACCAAAAACTCAACAAGCCCTAACTAAGCAGTGCTAGCAAAGGCTCAAAGGGTTTATAGGAGTGCGGGTAAACTAATCTACTATTTTTTTGGCTTTTCTGGACTATAGGAAAATTAAAACAGTGAAGAATTGGAAGTCTCTCACCGATAAACCTTGCTCTGATTACCAACTGATATGAACCCGCAAGGGTTTGTGGTCGATCTTTCGATGAGAAGCGTGAGAAACTCGATTTGGGGATGGAGATGATGTTCACAGCCTGACTACGGCCTTCTAAGCTGCGCCTTAGCAACCGATACACCACCTCAAACAGCCGTCGTGATCTTGTGGAGCATGATCAACCAAACCACTAGGGTAATTCCTGCAAGCAATCGAGGAACAAGCAAGAACAAATAGAACAAGCAACTCAATTGCAAATATGGAGATGAAAAACCAATCTGAACTCACAAAGTTGGGGTTCTGAATCAAGTAGAACGGATGGTCTAGTCAACACACGCGTCTACAAGGAAGTAGCAATGGCTAAACTTTCAACAAAACAAAACCCAATCTGTTTGTGGCGGCTCTAATCCTTATTAATACCTAGGGGAACGACCATGGGGGTGTTGGGGTCGTTCTCCAACACTAGGACACATCCTTAATGGACCCAAAATGATACATGGACCATCGGCCCAAAATAGGGTGACGCAGCACCAAAAGCAGAAAAGGTCCCGGCGTTGAAATGACGATTGTGGAAGCATCGGATAAGATATAGCCATGAGTCCAGATCCGTTGGAAAATAGACTTGATAAGCTTTCCAAAAAATGCTATAACGTCCCAATCGGAGTCCGTATGAAGTCGTTGTGACCGTCTCAATTTGGGACTATTTTGCAGTCCGAATTCAACTTCCAAAACGTGTTGGACTTGGACTCTTTCTGTCCTTGGAACCAAAGTGACGTGGTGGCCTAGCGGAGGACGTTAGGAATACTTGGATTTGGTCCCCAATCAACTTCATTAACCTTCCATGCTTTCCATATGCAATCAAACCTTCCCTTGATCCATGTAAGTAATTCTGAAAATGAGAATGAATACACATCATGGTGCGGCATCAATTCATCAAATGCATCAATGATAAGCCTCATATAGAATGGTTGCACCTTTGGTATAGAAGTGGTTGGCATGGTCATCTTTGAGCCAATGATGTCCTCATCAGCACCTATCATGCACTGACGCTAACACTGTCTCAAAATAGATCGAAATAGGATTCCACATGACCCACATCACCTAGGAGTCCCAGCGGGTGCCTCCAATACTATTTCTGTGCATATGGTACGTTCAACGCAAACCGTGCACCAGTCTTACATCTAGAGTACACTATTAGCAAACAGACAGAACCGAGCTTCTACTTGAGCCTCGTCACCTAGGAGTCCCATGGAGTGTGTCCAAAATGACTTCTATGCCAATGGTATGTTCAGTGAAAACCGTGCTCCTATCTTGCACTGGCACTATAATGAGATTCCACCCGACCCACGTCACTTACGAGTTCCATCGAGTGCGTCCAAAACTATTTATGACCAATGGCACCTTGTGTACCACTATCTCCAAACGGAACAAACAGAGCTCCACTAGACCCTCATCACCTAGGAGTACCTCGGGTGCCTCTAAAATGATTTATGAGCCTATGGTACGTTTGACACAAACCGAGCACCTATCTTGCACCGACGCTAACACTGTCTCAAAACAGATCGAAACGAGTTCCATCGGGTGCGTCCACAACTATTTATGAGCCAATGGTATGTGCAGTGCAAACCGTGCACCTATCTTGTGTCAAGGTTAGCACTATTGCCAAATGGACCGAACAGAGCTCCACCAGACCCTCGTCGCCTAGGAGATAGATCGGGCGCGTCTAAATCAATTTATGAGCCTACGGTACGTTTGACGCAAACTAAGCACCTATCTTGCCCCGACGCTAACACCCTCTCAAAACAGATCGAAACAAGATTACACATGACCCACCTCACCTAGGAGTTTCATCTGGTGCCTCCAATACTATTTCCGAGCCTACGGTATGTTCGACGCAAATCGTGCACCAATCTTGCATCAAGAGTAGCACTATCTCTAAACGAACCGAACCGATCTTCCACTTGAGCCTCATCACCTAGATTCCCATCGAGTTCGTCCAAAATGTTTTCTATGCCTATGGTATGTTCGGTGCAAACCGTGCACCAATCTTGCACTAACACTAACACTGTCTCCAAACGGACTAAAACGAGATTCCACACAACCCACGTCACTTACGAGTTCCATCGGGTGCATCCAAATCTATTTATGAGCCTATGGTATGTTTTACGCAAACTGAGCACCTATCTTGCACCGCCGCTAACACTGTCTCAAACACAGATCGAAACGAGATTCCACCTGACCCACCTCACCTAAGAGTTCTAGCGGGTGCCTCCAATACTATTTTTGAGACTATGGTACGTTTGACGCAAACCTTGCACCAATCTTGCATCAGGAGCAGCACTATCTCCAAACAGACCGAACCGAGCTTCTAGTTGAGCCTCATCACCTAGAAGTCCCATCAAGTGCCTCCAAAACAATTTGTATGCCTATGGTATGTTCGGTGCAAATCGTGCACCTATCTTGCACTAACACTAACACTGTCTCCAAATGGACTAAAACGAGATTCCACACGACTCACGTCACTTACGTGTTCCATCGGGTGCGTCCAAAACTATTTATGAGCCTATGGTACGTTCAGTGCAAACCATGCACCTATCTTGCGTCAAGATTAGCACTATCTCTAAACAGACCGAACAAAGCTCCACCAGACCCTCGTCACCTAGTACCATCGGTATCATCTAAAATGATTTATGGGCCTATGGTACGTTTGACGCAAACCGAGCACCTATCTTGCACCGACGCTAACACTGTCCCAAAATAGATTGAAACAAGATTCCACATGACCCACCTCACCTAGGGTTCCATCGTGTGCCTCCAATGCTATTTCTAAGACTACGGTACGTGCGACGCAAAACCGTGCACCAATCTTGCATCAAGAGTAGCACTATCTCCAAACGGACCGAACTGAGCATCCACTTGAGCCTCGTCACCTAGGAGTCTCATCGAGTGCGTCCAAAACGATTTCAATGCCTACGGTATGTTCGGTGCAACCCATGCACCTATCTTTGCACAGACACTAACACTGTCTCCAAACGGACTAAAACGAGATTCCACATGACCTCGTCACTTACGAGTTCCATCGGGTGCGTCCAAAACTATTTATGAGCCTATGGTACATTCAGTGCAAACCGTGCACCTATCCTGCGTCAAGATTAGCACTATCTCCTAACACTGTCTCAAAACAGATCGAAACGAGATTCCACATGACCCATGTCACCTAGGAGTTCCATCGGGTGCCTCCAATACTATTTTTGAGCCTACGGTACGTTCGACGCAAACCATGCAACAAACTTGCATCCAGAGTAGCACTATCTCCAACCGGACTGAACTGAGCTTCCACTTGAGCCTCATCACATAGGTGTCCCATCGAGTGTGCCCAAAATGATTTCTATGCCTGTGGTATGTGTCGGGGCAAACCATGCACCTATCTTGCATTGAAAGAAACACTGTCTCCAAATAGACTAAAACGAGATTCCACATGGCCCACGTCACTTACGAGTTCCATCGAGTGCGTCCATAACTATTTATGAGCCTATGGTACATGCAGTGCAAACCGTGCACCTATCTTGTGTCAAGGTTAGCACTATTTCCAAATGGACCGAACAGAGCTCCACCAGACCCTAGTCACCTAGGAGATCCATCGGGCGTGTCTAAAACTATTTATGAGCCTATGGTATGTTTGACGCAAACCAAGCACCTATCTTGCACCGACGCTAACACTGTCTCAAAATAGATCGAAATGAGATTCCACATGACCCACCTCACCTAGGAGTTCTATCGGGTGCCTCCAATACTATTTTTGAGACTACGGTACGTTTGACGCAAACCGTTCACCAATCTTGCATCAGGAGTAGCACTATCTCCAAACAGACCGAACTGAGCTTCCAGTTGAGCCTCATCACCAAGAAGTCCCATTGATTGCGTTCAAAATGATTTCTATGCCTATGGTATGTTCGGTGCAAACCGTGCTCCTATCTTGCACTGGCACTAACACTGTCTCCAAACGGACTAAAATGAGACTCCACATAACCCATATCACTTACGAGTTCCATCAAGTGTGTCCAACCCTATTTATGAGCCTATGGTACATTCAGTGCAAACCACACACCTATCTTGCGTCAAGATTAGCACTATCTCTAAACGGACCGAACAGAGCTACACTAGACCCTCGTCACCTAGGAGTACCACCAGGTGCGTCTAAAACGATTTATGAGCCTATGGTATGTTTGACATAAACCTAGCACCTATCTTGCAACGATGCTAACACTGTCTCAAAACAGATCGAAACGAGATTCCACATGACTCACATCACCTAGGAGTTCCATTGGGTGTTACCAATACTATTTCTAAGCCTATGGTATGTTCGACGCAAACCGTGCACTAATCTTGCATCAAGAGTAGCGCTATCTCCAAACGGACCCAGCCGAACTTCCACTTGAGCCTCGTCACCTTGGAGTCCCATCGAGTGCGTCCAAAACGATTTCTATGCTTATGGTATGTTCGGTGCAAACCGTTCACCTGTCTTCCACTGACAATAACACTGTCTCCAAACGAACTAAAACGAGATTACACTGGACCCATGTCACTTACGAGTTTCATCGGATGCGTCTAAAACTATTTATGAGCCTATGGTATGTTTAGTGCAAACCGTGCATCTATCTTGCGTCAAGATTAGCACTATCTCCAAATGGACCAAACAGAGCTCCACCAGACCCTCGTCTCCTAGGAGTACAGTCGGGTGCATCTAAAACAATTTATGAGCCAACGTTTGATGCAAACCGAGTGCCTATATTTCACTGACACTTCCAAACAAGATTCCACATGGCTATGTCACCTAGGAGTTCAATCGGGTGCCTCCTATACTATTTCTGAGCCTACGGTACATTCGACGCAAACCGTGCACCAATCTTGCATCAAGAGTAGCACTATCTCTAAACAGGCCGAATTGAGCTTCCACTTGAGCCTCGTCACCTAGAGTCCCATCAAGTGCGTCCAAAATGATTTCTATGCCTATCTTGCACTGACACTAACATTGTGTCCAAATGGACTAAAACGAGATTTCACAAGTGATATGAACCCGCTAGGGTGAATCTTGATCTTTCGATGAGAGAAGGTGGATAACTCGATTTGGTGGATGGAGATGACGTTCACGGCCCGACTACATCCTTCCAAGCTGCGCCTTAGCAACCGATACACCACCTCCAACAGCCGTCGTGATCTTGTGGAGCACGATCAACCAAACCACTAGGGTAATTCCTGCAAGCAATCAAGGAACAAGCAAGAACAAGTAGAACAAGCAACTCAATTGCAAATATGGAGATGAAAAACCAATCTGAACTCATAAAGTTGGGGTTCTGAATCAAGTAGAACGGATGGTCTAGTCAACACACGCGTCTACAAGGAAGTAGCAATGACTAAACTTTCAACAAAACAAAACCCAATCTGTTTGTGGCGGCTCTAATCCTTATTAATACCTAGGGGAATGACCAGGGGGGTGTTGGGGTCGTTCTCCAACCCTAGGACACGTCCTTAATGGACCCAAATTGATACATGGACCATCGGCCCAAAATAGGGTGACGCAGCACCAAAGGCAGAAAAGGTCCCGGCATTGAAACGACGATTGCGGAAGCATTGGATAAGATATAGCCATGAGTCCAGATCCGTTCGAAAATAGACTTGATAAGCTTTCCAAAAAGTGCTATAACGTCCCAATCGGAGTCCGTATGAAGTCGTGGTGACCGTCACAATTTGGGACTATTTTGTAGTGCGAATTCAACTTCCAAAACGTGTGGGACTTGGACTCTTTTCTATCCTTGGAACCAAAGTGACGTGGTGGCCTAGCGGAGGACGTTAGGAATACTTGGATTTGGTCCCCAATCAACTTCATTAACCTTCCATGCTTTCCATATGCAATCAAACCTTCCCTTGATCCATGTAAGTAATTCTGAAAATGAGAATGAACACACATCATGGTGCGGCATCAATTCATCAAATGCATCAATGATAAGCCTCATATAGAATGGTTGCACCTTTGGTATAGAAGTGGTTGGCATGGTCATCTTTGAGCCAATGATGTCCTCATCATTCTCCCCTTCTTGATAGCAAACCGTCCTCGGTTTGATCTTTGTTGGAGTATGTGTTGTAGGTAAAAGTGAACCGTGCTCCCCTTCTTGATATTTATCCTGTTGCATATGGGGAAAACTAGAAAAACTTTGCAAGACATCATTAGTGTTAGTGCAGCCCTCAATTTGATCATGGTATTGTGGCCCAAAAGGATATTTCAGATTAGAACAAATATAAACTTTATGCACCAAATATTCTCCTTTGCTGTCAAATTTGCCAATTGCATGAAGCGAACAATGATTAAAACTCGGCAAACCAGAATCAAATTTAAGTTTCTCTTTTAGACAATTTAGATTACACAGAATATAAAATTCAATATAACCCAAAGTATTTAAAGAGGACAGTAGATTCAGTTAATCTTGTGCACATGTAATAGGATGAAAAAGCTTATCTTCAGCACATTTGTATGGTTCCAAACCAAAAGTATCACACTTATTCGCTACTTGTGGCATAGGAGTAAAAGAATCATCAGCACACAACTCCTCTTTATCACAAGGAACAGCGAGTAATTCATTTTGTGACAAAGGAAAATCAGTAGTGGGTTCCACTATTTGTTGCTCTTCATTAGCATGCAGAGTGGAAAAATTTTGGACATTATGGGTCACATCATTCTGGCAAGTATTCACAGATAATAGAATCTCTTTTTCAGCATTGAGAGCCAGACAAAACAATTGACCAATATGGCAATATGATTTGCTAATTAACAAGGTTCGAATTTCAGAATTGAGCCCTCTCATGAATCTACTCATAACATCTTCCATGCATTCATCCAATCCACCAAACATGATACAAATCTTAAAATTATTGTAGTATTGTTTCACAGTCTGACTACCCTGCTTCAAGTTGTCTAATTTTGCAAGCAAATAATCAACATAATATGCAGGAACGAATGCATCTCTAAAAAGAAATTTGAAGTCTTTCCAAGATTCTAGAACTTTGTTGTGCCTACAAATGTGTTTCCATTCTAGCAAAGCATTTTCAATCAAAATATTAGAGGCAATACAAATCTTTTGTTTCTCGGACAGGTCATGCTCATCAAATTCATTGTCTACTTTTAACTCCCAATCAATGTAAGCTTGAGGATCAAACTTACCATCATATAACGGCAAGTGTTGAATGACATCCTGAATATGAGGGTCTAGTTTCAACAACTCAAAAATCTCCATATCACCTGCCATGATTAGTAGAAAACAAAAAACACAAAAATAATATGTATCCTCCTATCAACTACTAGGATGTGTCGGTTGTAACTCTCTCAAACTCAACTTGTTAAAACAAGCCCTTACAAGTTCTTACCAAGCCAAACAGGAGGTGATGGCAACCAACAAGTCTACAACCGTGGAGTGAAGTGTATCGGTGCCGTAGCAACAAAACAAATTGTCAAGCTGTAGTCGAATATGTGGAGCTGTAGGTGGGCTAAAGCAAGGAAGTACTAGAACCACGTTAGTTGCAAGCAAATTGAACAAACGCTCAACGACGTTATTGTGCTGGTCCTAGGCTAGTACGTGCTAGAGACGCGAGCCTGGACACAAACAGAGCTGCAGCAAAGAAGGATCACAAGGACAGGAATAACAACAAAAGAAAAACCCTTCTCTTCTTCTTTCTCTTTCTTTTCTTTCTTTCTTTCTATCTTTCTTTTCTTTCTTTCTTCTGTCTTTTTTTCTATTTTTTTCAACTAGCACAAAACTGAAATTTTTCAACAAGAATTAACAAGCTACTTACAGCAATTAAATGTTTCCTTGGGAAGGGTGATTCAGTAGCAAAGTCAAACAAGTGGCTGTTTTGCAAAACCAGCAGACACACAAATCTCCAGGTTAATTGAGAAGCGCTCAGATTGAATTTGGGACCAAGCTCTGATCAGTTGGAAAGAGGACAAGTTAAGGTTTCCAGATTGTATTTTAACTCCCTATTCAGACTCCTAACAAAGGAAATATGGTGCTTTTCTTTTCAGGATAAAACAGGACTCCGAATCGAATTCTATCTTGATCTTGTTGGATTTCCTTTTTGTAGATGGAAATATGGACGTGGATGAAACCTCCAAGGGCGTGGCTAGGATAATGGTGGTAAACAAAACAAAGGAATTTGGAAATCCACTCGGATTCGTTGAGAGAAACAAATAAACTCAAATCTGCGATGGTGACAGAAACGTGACTAGAACTCAAAACTCTAAATGGATAGATGCTAAAACCAGCAACTTGACACGACGATGCAACCGTTAATTCAATAAGCCCTAACTAAGCAGTAATAGTATTAAGCTCAAAGGGTTTTTGGGATTATGGAGAACTAATCTACTAATTTTGTTTTGGCTTTTTCTGGACTATAGGAGATTAAAAAAAACAGCAAAGAACTAGAAGTCTCTCACTGATCAACCTTGCTCTGATTACCAACTGATATGAACCCGCTAGGGTGAATCCTGATCTTTCGATGAGAGAAGGTGGATAACTCGATTTGGTGGATGGAGATGACATTAACGGCCCGACTACAGCCTTCCAAGCTGCGCCTTAGCAACCGATACACCACCTCCAACAGTCGTCGTGATCTTGTGGAGCACGATCAACCAAACCACTAGGGTAATTCCTGCAAGCAATCGAGGAACAAGCAAGAACAAGTAGAACAAGCAACTCAATTGCAAATATGGAGATGAAAAACCAATCTGAACTCACAAAGTTGGGGTTCTGAATCAAGTAGAATGGATGGTCTAGTCAACACACGCGTCTACAAGGAAGTAGCAATGGCTAAACTTTCAACAAAACAAAATCCAATCTGTTTGTGGTGGCTCTAATCCTTATTAATACCTAGGGGAACGACCAGGGGGGTATTGGGGTCATTCTCCAACCCTAGGACACGTCCTTAATGGACCCAAATTGATACATGGACCATCGGCCCAAAATAGGGTGACGCAGCACCAAAGGCAGAAAAGGTCCCGGCGTTGAAATGACGATTGCGGAAGCATTGGATAAGATATAGCCATGAGTCCAGATCCGTTGGAAAATAGACTTGATAAGCTTTCCAAAAAGTGCTATAACGTCCCAATCGGAGTCCGTATGAAGTCGTGGTGACCGTCGCAATTTGGGACTATTTTGCAGTCCAAATTCAACTTCCAAAACGTGTTGGACTTGGACTCTTTCTGTCCTTGGAACCAAAGTGACGTGGTGGCCTAGCGGAGGACGTTAGGAATACTTGGATTTGGTCCCCAATCAACTTCATTAACCTTCCATGCTTTCCATATGCAATCAAACCTTCCCTTGATCCATGTAAGTAATTCTGAAAATGAGAATGAATACACATCATGGTGCGGCATCAATTCATCAAATGCATCAATGATAAGCCTCATATAGAATGGTTGCACCTTTGGTATAGAAGTGGTTGGCATGGTCATCTTTGAGCCAATGATGTCCTCATCAACAAGACCCATTGATGAGGACATCAACACCACAAGACCAGCACGCGCTCAGTTAAGTTCACACCGGACGCTCCAGTGCTCTTCACCAGATGCACCACACGCGGCATCCGATGCGGTCCAGTAAGCTCCCTGAGCTCGGAAACGCGCATCGGATGTGATGAGGACATCAACACCACACCTACACCTACACCATCACCAGCACCACTTGGTCCTATTACTCGTGCTCGTGCCCGTCAACTCAACCATCAAGTAAGTTTATTCTTAAACTCTTGTCCATCATATTTAGACAATGGAGACGTGTGCACTCTTGTTTTACTTAGGAATGATGGAGATGATCAGAAGGGCAGGGGATTGGCGCCGGCTTGATTTGGACTGCAGGACAGCACCAACTTGTGATGGATGCCACGACTTCATACAGACTCCGATTGGGACGTTCTAGCACTTTTTGGAAAGCTTATCAAGTCTACTTTCCAACGGATCCAGCCACATGGATATATCTTATCAGATGCTTCTGCAGTAACTATTTTTGTACCGAGACTTTTTCTGTCAACGGTGCTGCGTCACCTTATTTTGGGCCGATGGCCCATGTATCAAGTTGGGTCCATTAAGGACGCGTCCTAGGGTTGGAGAATGACCCAAACACCCTTGTGGTCGTCCTCCCATCTACTTATATGCCTCTAGGGCCGCCACAAACAGATTAGGTTTTGTTTCGTTGAGTTAGCTATTGCTACCGCCTTTCAGTGTGCGTGTTGGATCAACCGCCTGACTGATTGTCTTCAGAACCTCACCATCTTGTGTTTTTAGATTGAAACCTTCATATTTATTTGGCAATTGAGTGTTTGTTCTTCTTGTTCTTGCTGGTTCTTCAATTGCTTGTAGGACGGGTGCCCTAGTGGCTGGTTGTCGCGCCGCAAGATCACGGCAGCCATCGGAGGAGGTGTATCGGTTGCTAAGGCGCAGCGTCCTTGGACGGTTGTAGTCAGATCGTGAACATCATCTCCATCCACCAATCGAGTTATCCGCCATCTCTTATCGAAAGATCAGCCAGTGAACCCTACGGGATCTCATCACCCACGTCACTTACGAGTTCCATCGAGTGCGCCCAAAACTATTTATGACCTATGGTATGTTCAGTGCAAACCATGCACCTATCTTGTGTAGCACTATCTCCAAATAGAACAAACAGAGATCCACCGGACCCTCATCACCTAGGACTACTTTGGGTGCGTCTAAAATGTTTTTTGAGCGCATGGTACGTTTGACGCAAACCGAGCACCTATCTTGCACCGACGCTAACACTGTCTCAAACCAGATCAAAACGAGGTCCACATGACCCACATCACCTAGGTGTTCTATCGGGTGCGTCTAATACTATTTTTGAGCCCACGGTACGTTTGACGCAAACCGTGCACTAATCTTGCCTCAAGAGTAGCACTATCTCCAAACGGACCGAACCAAGCTTCCACTTGAGCCTCGTCACCTAGGAGTCCCATCGAGTGCGTCCAAAACGATTTCTATGCCTATGGTATATTCGGTGCAAACCATGCATGTACCTTACACTGGCACGAACACTGTCTCCAAACAGACTAGAACGAGATTCCATGGGACCCACGTCACTTACGAGTTCCATCGAATACATCCAAAACTATTTATGACCCTATGGTACGTTGAGTGCAAACCATGGACCTATCTTGTGTCATGACTAGCACTATATCCAAATGTACCGAAAAGAGCTCCACCAGACCCTCGTCACCTAGGAGTACCATCTCCTGCATCTAAAACAGTTTATGAGCCTATGGTTTGAGCGCATGGTACGTTTGACGCAAACCGAGCACCTATCTTGCACCGACGCTAACACTGTCTCAAACCAGATCAAAACGAGGTCCACATGACCCACATCACCTAGGTGTTCTATCGGGTGCGTCTAATACTATTTTTGAGCCCACGGTACGTTTGACGCAAACCGTGCACTAATCTTGCCTCAAGAGTAGCACTATCTCCAAACGGACCGAACCAAGCTTCCACTTGAGCCTCGTCACCTAGGAGTCCCATCGAGTGCGTCCAAAACGATTTCTATGCCTATGGTATATTCGGTGCAAACCATGCATGTACCTTACACTGGCACGAACACTGTCTCCAAACAGACTAGAACGAGATTCCATGGGACCCACGTCACTTACGAGTTCCATCGAATACATCCAAAACTATTTATGACCCTATGGTACGTTGAGTGCAAACCATGGACCTATCTTGTGTCATGACTAGCACTATATCCAAATGTACCGAAAAGAGCTCCACCAGACCCTCGTCACCTAGGAGTACCATCTCCTGCATCTAAAACAGTTTATGAGCCTATGGTACGTTTGACACAAACCGAGCGCCTATCTTGCACCGACGCTAACACCATCTCAAAATAAATCAAAACGAGATTCCACTTGACCCACGTCACCTAGGTGTTCTATCGGGTGCGTCTAATACTATTTTTGAGCCCACAGTACGTTTGACGTAAATGGTGCACTAATCTTGCCTCAAGAGTAGCACTATCTCCAAACGGACCGAACCGAGCTTGCACTTGAGCCTTATCACCTAGGAGTCCCATCGAGTGCGTCCAAAACGATTTCTATGCCTATGTTATGTTCCGTGCAAACCGTGCACCTCTAACATTGTCTCCAAATGAACTAGAACGAGATTCCACAGGACCCACATCACTTGCGAGTTCCATCGGGTGCGTCTAAAACTATTTTATGGGCCTATAGTACGTTCAGTGCAAACCGTGCACCTATATTGTATCAAGATTAGCACTACCAGACCCTCATCACCTAGGAGTACAATCGGGTGCGTCAAAAATGGATTATGAGCCTATGGTACATTTGACACAAACAGAGCACCTATCATGCACCGACGCCAACACTGTCTCAAAATAGATCAAAATAGGATTCCACATGACCCACATCACCTAGGTGTTCCATCGGGTGCCTCCAATACTATTTCTGTGCCTATGGTACGTTCAAAGCAAACCATGCACCAA
The DNA here is from genome assembly GCA_038087645.1 of Saccharum hybrid cultivar R570. Classification (NCBI taxonomy): domain Eukaryota; kingdom Viridiplantae; phylum Streptophyta; class Magnoliopsida; order Poales; family Poaceae; genus Saccharum; species Saccharum hybrid cultivar. The sequence goes on from JAQSUU010000227.1 coordinate 2,030,604, forward strand.
TCTTACATCAAGAGTAGCACTATCTCCAAACAGCAAGAACCAAGCTTCCACTTGAGCCTCATCACCTAGGAGTCCCATTGAGTGCGTCCAAAATGATTTCTATGCCTATGGTATGTTCAGTGAAAACTGTGCTCCTATCTTGCACTGGCACTAACACTGTCTCCAAACAGACTAAAACGAGATTCCACACGACCCACGTCACTTACGAGTTCAATCGGGTGCGTCCAAAACTATTTATGAGCCTATGGTATGTTTAGTGCAAACCAAACACCTATCTTGCGTCAAGATTAGCACTATCTCCAAACAGACCTACAGTATGTTTGACACAAACCTAGCACCTATCTTGCACCGATGCTAACATTGTCTCAAAACATGATCGAAACGAGATTCCACATGACCCACATCACCTAGGAGTTCCATCAGGTGCCTCCAATACTATTTCTGAGCCTCGTCATCTAGGAGTCCCATTGAGTGCGTCCAAAATGATTTCTATGCCTATGGTATGTTCAGTGAAAACTGTGCTCCTATCTTGCACTGGCACTAACACTGTCTCCAAACAGACTAAAACGAGATTCCACACGGCCCACGTCACTTACGAGTTCCATCGGGTGCGTCCAAAACTATTTATGAGCCTATGGTACGTTCTATACAAACCAAACACCTATCTTGCGTCAAGATTAGCACTATCTCCAAACGGATCTATGGTATGTTTGACACAAACCTAGCACCTATCTTGCACCGATGCTAACATTGTCTCAAAACATAATCGAAACGAGATTCCACATGACCCACATCACCTAGGAGTTCCATCGGGTGCCTCCAATACTATTTCTGAGCCTACGGTACGTTCAACACAAACCGTGCACCAATCTTGCATCAAGAGTAGCCCTTTCTCCAAACGGACGGAACAGAGCTTGCACCTGAGCCTCGTCACCTAGGAGTCCCATCGAGTGCGTCCAAAACGATTTCCATGCCTATGGTATGTTCAGTGCAAACTGAGCACCTATCTGCCACTCACAATAACATGTCTCCAAATGGACTAAAACAAGATTCCATAGGACCCACGTCACTTGCAAGCTCCATCGGGTGTGTCCAAAACTATTTATGAGCCTATGGTACGTTGAGTGCAAACCATGCACCTATCTTATGTCAAGATTAGGACTACTAGACCCTCACCATCTAGGAGTACAATTGAGTGCTTCAAAAACGAATTATGAGTCTATGGTACGTTTAACACAAACCGAGAACCTACCAAGCACCAACGCTAACTCTGTCTCAAAACAGATCAAAATAGGACTCAACATGACCCACATCACCTAGGAGTTCCATCGGGTGCCTCTAATACTATTTTCGAGCTTATGGTATGTACGACGCCAACCGTGCACCAATCCTGCATCAAGAGTAGCACTATCTCCAAATAGACCAAACCGAGGTTTCACTTGAGCCTTATCACCTAGGAGTCCCATCGAGTTCGCCCAAAATAATTTCTATGCCTATGGTACATTTGACATAGACCGAGCACCGATCTTGCACCGACGCTATCACTGTCTCAAAACAGATCGAAACGAGATTCCACGTGACTCGCGTCACCTAGGAGTTCCATCAGGTGCCTCCAATACTATTTCCAAGTATACGGTACGTTCGACGCAAACTGTACACCAATCTTGCAACAAAAGTAGCACTATCTCCAAATGGACCGAACCAAGCTTCCACTTGAGCCTTGTCACCAAGGAGTCCCATCGAGTGTTTCCAAAATGATTCTATGCCTATGGTACGTTCGGTGCAAACCGTGCACCTATCTTGCACCGACGCTAACACTATCTCAAAACAGATCGAAACAAGATTCCACATGACCCACGTCACCTAGGAGTTCCATCGGGTGCCTGCAATACTATTTCCAAGACAACGGTATATTCGACGCAAACCGTGCACCTAACTTGTGTTAAGATTAGCATTATCTCCAAATGTGTCGAATAGAGCTCCATAAGACCCTCATCACCTAGGAGGACCATCGGGTGCGTCTCAAATGATTTATGAGCCTATGGTCCGTGGATGCAAACCGAGCACCTATCTTGCACCGATGCTAACACTATCTCGAACCAAGATTCCACAAGGCCCACATCACCTAGGAGTTCCATCGGGTGCCTCCAATACTATTTCTGAGCCTACGGTATGTTCGACGCAAACCGTGCACCAATCTTGCATCAAGGGTAGCACTATCTCCAAACAGACCGAACCGAGCTTTGACTTGAGCCTCGTCACCTCGGAGTCCCAACTAGTTCGTCCAAAATGATTTCTATGCCTATGCTACGTTCGGTGCAAACCATGCTCCTATCTTGCACTTACACTAACACTGTGTCCAAATGGACTAAAACGAGGTTCCATAAGACCCACGTCACTTACGAGTTCTATCGAGTGTGTCCAAAACTATTAATAACCTATGGTACGTTCAGTGCAAACCGTGCACCTATCTTGTGTAGCACTATCTCCAAATGGAACAAACAGAGCTCCACCAGACCCTTATCCCTAGTACTACCTCGAGCGCGTCTAAAACGATTTTTGAGCCAATGGTACATTTGACCAAACTGAGCACCTATCTTGCACCGACGCTAACACTGTCTCAAACACAGATCGAAACGAGGTCCTACATGACCCACATCACCTAGGAGTTCTACCAGGTGCGTCCAACACTATTTTGGAGCCTACGGTATTTTTGAGCACTATCTCCAAACGGACCGAACTGAGCTTCCACTTGAGCCACATCACCTATGAGCCCCATCGAGTGCGTCCAAAACGATTTCTATGCCTATGGTATGTCCGGTGCAAACCGTGCACCTGTCTTACACTGTCACTAACACTGTCTCCAAACGGACTAGAACGAGATTCCATATGACCCACGTCACTTACGCGTTCCATCGAGTGCATCCAAAACTATTTATGACACTATGGTACGTTGAGTGCAAACCGTGCACCTATCTTGTGCCAAGATTAGCATTATCTCCAAACGGACCAAAAAGAGCTCCACCAGACCCTCGTAACCTAGTACCATCGGGTGCGCCTAAAATGGTTTATGCGCCTATGGTACGTTTGACGCAAACCGAGCGCCTATCTTGCACCGACGCTAACACTATCTCAAAACAGATCAAAACGAGATTCCACACGACCCACGTGACCTAGGTGTTCTATCGGGTGCGTCTAATACTATTTTTGAGCCTACGGTACATTTGACGCAAACCGTGCTCTAATCTTGCATCAATTGTAGCACTATCTCCAAACGGACCAAACTGAGCTTCAACTTGAGTCTCATCACCTAGGAGTGCCATCGAGTGGATCCAAAATGATTTCTATGCCTATGGTATTTTCGGTGCAAACCGTGCACCTATCTTGCACAAACACTAACACTGTCACCAATCGGACTAAAACGAGATTCCATGCGACCCATGTCACTTACGAGTTCCATCGGGTGCGTCCAAAACTATTTATGAGCCTATGGTCGTTCAGTGCAAACCGTGCTCCTATCCTACGTCAAGATTAGCACTATCTCCAAACAGACCAAACAAAGCTTCACCAGACCCTCGTTACCTAGGAGTACCATCGGGTGCGTCTAAAATGATTTATGAGCCTACGGTACGTTTGATGCAAACCGAGCACCTATCTTGCACCGATGCTAACACTGTCTCAAAATAGATCGAAACGAAATTCCACATGACCCATCTCACCTAGGAGTTCCATCGGGTGCCTCCAAAACTATTTCTGAGACTACGGTACGTTCGACACAAATTGTGCACCGATCTTGCATCAGGAGTAGCACTATCTCCAATCAGACCGAACCGAGCTTCTAGTTGAGCCTCATCACCTAGAAGTCCCATCGAGTGTGTCTAAAACGATTTCTATGCCTATGGTATGTTCGGTGCAAACCGTGCACCTATCTTTCACTAACACTAACACTGTTTCCAAATGGACTAAAATGAGATTCCACATGACCCACGTCACTTACGAGTTCCATCGGGTGCGTCTAAAACTATTTATGAGCCTATGGTACGTTCAGTGCAAACCGTGCACCTATCTTGCGTCAAGATTAGCACTATCTCCAAACGGACTGAACAAAGCCCCACCAGACCCTCGTCACCTAGGAGTACCATCGGGTGCGTCTAAAATGATTTATGAGCCTTTGGTATGTTTGACGGAAACCAAGCGCCTATCTTGCACCGATGCTAACACTGTCCCAAAACAGACCGAAATGAGATTCCACATGACTCACCCGACCTAGGAGTTCCATCGGGTGCGTCTAATACTATTTCTGATACTACGGTACGTTCAACATATACCGTGCACCAATGTTGCATCAAGAGTAGCACTATCTCCAAATGGACCGAACCGAGCTTCTACTTGAGCCTCATCACCTAGGAGTCCCATCAAGTGCGTCCAATACGATTTCAATGACTACGGTATGTTCGGTGCAACCCATGCACCTATCCTTGCACTAACACTAACATTGTCTCCAAACGGACTAAAACAAGATTCCACATGACCCACGTCACTTACGAGTTCCATCAGGTGCGTCCAAAACTATTTATGAGCCAATGGTTCTTTCAGTGCAAACCTTGCACCCATCCTGCTTCAAGACTAGCACTATCTCCTAACACTGTCTCAAAACAGATCGAAATGAGATGCCACATGACCCACGTCACCTAGGAGTTCCATCGGGTGGCTCCAATACAATTTTTAAGCCTACGATACGTTCGACGCAAACCGTGCACAAATATTGCATCAAGAGTAGCACTATCTCCAAACGGACCGAACCAAGCTTCCACTTGAGCCTCGTCACCAAGGAGTCCCATCGAGTGTGCCAAAACAATTTCTATGCATATGGTATGTTCGGTGCAAACCGTAAACCTATCTTGCACTGACATAAACACTGTCTCCAAATGGACTAAAATGAGATTCCACACGGCCCACGTCACTTACGAGTTCCATCGGGTGCGTCCAAAACTATTTATGAGCCTATTGTACGTTCAGTGCAAACCGTGCACTTATCTTGCGTCAAGGTTAGCATTGTCTCCAAACGGGCCGAACAGAGCTCCTCTAGACCCTCGTCACCTAGGAGTACCATCGGGTGCGTCTAAAAGGATATATGAGCCTATCATACGTTTGACGCAAACCGAGCACCTATCTTGCACCGACGCTAATACTGTTTCAAAATAGGTCGAAACAAGTTTCCACATGACCCACGACACCTAGGAGTTCTATCGGGTGCCTCCAAGACTATTTCTAAGCCTACAGTATGTTCGACGCAAACAGTGCACCAATCTTGCACCAAGATTAGTAGTATCTCCAAATAGACCAAATCGAGCTTCCACTTGAGCCTCATCACCTAGGAGTCCCATCGAGTGTGTCCAAAACGATTTCTATGCCTATGGTATGTTCGGTGCAAACCACGCACCTATCTTGCTCTGACATTAACACTGTCTCCAAACGGACTAAAATGAGATTCTACACGACCCACGTCACTTACGAATTCCATCGGGTGCGTCCAAAACTATTTATGAGCCTATGGCACATTTAGTGCAAACCGTGCACCTATCCTGCGTCAAGATTAGCACTATCTCCAAAGGGACCGAACAGAGCTCCACCAGACCCTCGTCACCGAGTACCATCGTGTGCGTCTAAAATGATTTATGAGCCTATGGTACGTTTGACGCAAACCGAGCACCTATCTTGCTCCAACGCAAACAATGTCTCAAAACAGACCGAAACGAGATTCCACATGACCCACCTCACCTAAGAGTTCCATCAGGCTCCTCCAATACTATTTCTGAGACTACGGTACATTCGACACAAAACCGTGCACTAATCTTGCATCAAGAGTAGCACTATCTCCAAACGGACCGAACCAAGCTTCCACTTGAGCCTCGTCACCTAGGAGTCCCATCAAGTTCATCCAATACGATTTCAATGACTAAGGTATGTTCGGTGCAACCCATGCACCTATCCTTGCACTGACACTAACACTGTCTCCAAACGGACTAAAACAAGATGCCACACGACCCTCGTCACTTACGAGTTCCATCGGGTGCGTCCAAAACTATTTATGAGCCAATGGTACTTTCAGTGCAAACCTTGCACCCAACCTGCTTCAAGATTAGCACTATCTCCTAACACTGTCTCAAAACAGATCGAAATGAGATGCCACATGACCCACGTCACCTAGGAGTTCCATCGGGTGCCTCCAATACAATTTTTGAGCCTACGGTACGTTCGACGCAAACCGTGCACAAATCTTGCATCAAGAGTAGCACTATCTCCAAACAGACCGAACCGAGCTTCCACTTGAGCCTCGTCACCAAGGAGTCCCATCGAGTGTGCTAAAACAATTTCTATGCATATGGTATGTTCGGTGCAAACCGTGCACCTATCTTTCACTGACATAAACACTGTCTCCAAATGGACTAAAATGAGATTCCACACGGCCCACGTCACTTACGAGTTCCATCGGGTGTGTCCAAAACTATTTATAAGACTATGGTACGTTCAGTGCAAACCATGCACCTATCTTGCGTCAAGGTTAGCATTGTCCCCAAATGGACCGAACAGAGCTCCACCAAACCCTCGTCACCTAGGAGTACCATCGGGTGCGTCTAAAAGGATATATGAGCCTATCGTACGTTTGACGCAAACCGAGCACCTATCTTGCACCGACGCTAACACTGTTTCAAAACAGGTCAAAACAAGTTTCCACATGACCCACGACACCTAGGAGTTCCATCGGGTGCCTTCAAGACTATTTCTGAGCCTACAGTATGTTCGATGCAAACCGTGCACCAATCTTGCACCAAGATTAGTAGTATCTCGAAACAGACCAAATCGAGCTTCCACTTGAGCCTCATCACCTAGGAGTCCCATCGAGTGTGTCCAAAACGATTTCTATGCCTATGGTATGTTCGGTGCAAACCGTGCACCTATCTTGCTCTGACACTAACACTGTCTCCAAACAGACTAAAATGAGATTCTACACGACCCACGTCACTTACGAGTTCCATCAGGTGCGTCCAAAACTATTTATGAGCCTATGGTACATTTAGTGCAAACCGTACACCTATCTTGCGTCAAGATTAGCACTATCTCCAAAGGGACTGCACAGAGCTCCACCAGACCCTCGTCACCGAGTACCATTGGGTGCGTCTAAAATGATTTATGAGCCTTTGGTACATTTGACGCAAACCGAGCACCTATCTTGCTCCAACGCAAACAATGTCTCAAAACAGATCAAAACGAGATTCCACATGACCCACCTCACCTAAGAGTTCCATCAGGCTCCTCCAATACTATTTCTGAGACTACGGTACATTCGACGCAAAACCATGTACCAATCTTGCATCAAGAGTAGCACTATCTCCAAACAGACCGAACCAAGCTTCCACTTGAGCCTTGTCACCTAGGAGTCCCATCAAGTGCATCCAATATGATTTCAATGACTAAGGTATGTTCGGTGCAACCCATGTACCTATCCTTGCACTGACACTAACACTGTTTCCAAACGGACTAAAACAAGATGCCACACGACGCTCGTCGCTTACGAGTTCCATCGGGTGCGTCCAAAACTATTTATGAGCCAATGGTACATTCAGTGCAAACCGTGCACCTATCCTACGTCAAGATTAGCACTATCTCCTAACATTGTCTCAAAACAGATCGAAACGAGATGCCACATGACCCACGTCACCTAGGAGTTCCATCGGGTGCCTCCAATACAATTTTTGAGCCTACGGTACGTTCGACGCAAATCATGCACCAGTCTTGCATCAAGAGTAGCACCATCTCCAAACGGACCGAACCGAGCTTCCACTTGAGCATCGTCACCTAGGAGTCCCATCGATTGTGCCCAAAACAATTTCTATGCCTATGGTATTTTGGGTGCAGATCGTGCACCTATCTTACATTGACATAAACACTATCTCCAAATGGACTAAAACGAGATTCCACATGGCCCACGTCACTTACGAGTTCCATCGGGTGCGTCCAAAACTATTTATAAGACTATGGTATGTGCAGTGCAAACCGTGCACATATCTTGGTCAAGGTTAGCACTGTCTCAAAACAGACCGAATAGATCTCCACCAGACCCTCGTCACCTAGGAGTACCATCGGGTGCGTCTAAAAGGATTTATAAGTCTATGGAACGTTTGACGCAAACCGAGCACCTATCTTGCACCGACGCTAACACTGTTTCAAAACAGATCGAAACAAGGTTCTACATGACTCACGACACCTAGGAGTTCCATCGGGTGCCTCCAAGACTATTTCTGAGCCTACGGTACGTTCGACGCAAACCGTGCACCAATCTTGCACCAAGATTAGCACTATCTCCAAATAGACGAAATCGAGCTTCCACTTGAGCCTCGTCACCTAGGAGTCCCATCGAGTGTGTCCAAAATGATTTCTATGCCTATGAAATGTTTGGTGCAAACCGTGCACCTATCTTGCTCTGACACTAACACTGTCTCCAAATGGACTAAAACGAGATTCCACACGACCCACGTCACTTACGAGTTCTATCGGTTGCGTCCAAAACTATTTATGAGCCTATGGTATGTTTGGTGCAAACAGTACACCTATCTTGCGTTAAGGTTAGCACTATCTCCAAACAGACCGAACAGAGCTCCACCAGACCCTCGTCACCTAGGAGTACCATCGGGTGCGTCTAAAATGATTTATGAGCCTATGGTACATTTGACGCAAACCGAGCACCTATCTTGCACCAACGCAAACACTGTCTCAAAACATATCGAAACGAGATTCCACATGACCCACCTTACCTAAGAGTTCCATCGGGCACCTCCAGTACTATTTCTGAGACTACGATACGTTCGATGCAAAACCGTGCACCAATCTTTCATCAAGAGTAGCACTATCTCCAAACGGAGCGAACCAAGCTTCTACTTGAGCCTCATCACCTAGTAGTCCCATCAAGTGCATCCAATACGATTTCAATGACAAAGGTATGTTCGGTGCAACACATGTACCTATCCTTGCACTGACACTAACACTGTCTCCAAACGGACTAAAACGAGATTCCACATGACCCTCGTCACTTACGAGTTCCATCGGGTGCGTACAAAACTATTTATGAGCCAATGGTACATTCAGTGCAAACCGTGCACCTATCCTGCGTCAAGATTAGCACTATCTCCTAACACTGTCTCAAAACAGATCGAAACGAGATGCCACATGACCCACATCACCTAGGAGTTCCATCGGGTGCCTCCAATACAATTTTTGAGCCTACGGTACGTTCGACGCAAATCATGCACCAATCTTGCATCAAGAGTAGCACTATCTCCAAACGGACCGAACCGAGCTTCCACTTGAGCCTCGTCATCTAGGAGTCCCATCAAGTCCGTCCAATACGATTTCAATGACTATGGTATTTTGGTGCAACTCATGCACCCATCCTTGCACTGACATAAACACTGTCTCCAAATGGACTAAAACGAGATTCCACACGGCCCACGTCAGTTACGAGTTCCATCGGGTGTGTCCAAAACTATTTATGAGCATATGGTACGTGCAGTGCAAACCGTGCACCTATCCTGCGTCAAGATTAGAACTATCTCCTAACACTGTCTCAAAACAGATCGAAACGAGATGCCACATGACCCACGTCACCTAGGAGTTCCATCAGTTGCGTCCAAAATAATTTCTGAGCCTATGGTACGGTTGGCACAAACCGTGCACCTATCTTGCACCGACACTAACACTATCTCCAAATGGACCGAAACGAGATTCCACATGACCCACGTCACCTGGGAGTTCCATCGGGTGCGTCCAAAATGATTTCAGAGCCTGTGATATGTTTGGTGCAAACCGTGCTCCTATCAAGAATCAAGATTAGCACTATCACCAAACGGGCCGAAGTGAGCATCAAGTAGAGTCTTGTCACCTAGGAGTACCATTGGGTGTGTCCAAAACAATTTCTAAGCCTATGGTACATTAGGCGCAAACCGTGCACCTATCTTGCATCAAGATTAGCACTATCTCCAAACGGACCGAAGTGAGAACCACTAGAGCCTCATCACCTAGGAGTACCATCGGGTGTATCCAAAAGGATTTCTGAGCTTGTGGTTTGTTTCGTGCGAACCGTGCACCTATATTGCACCGACACTAACACTATCTCTAAACAGACCGAAACGAGATTCCACTTGACCCACATCGTCTAGGAGTTCCATCGGCTGCGTCCAAAACAATTTCTGTGCCTGTGGTACGTTCGCCGCAAACCATTCACCTATTTTGCATCAAAATTAGCACAATCTCCAAACGGACCAAAACACTCTTCCACTTGAGCCTCATCACTTAGGAGTACCATCGGCTACGTCCAAAATGATTTCTGAGCCTATGGTACGTTTGGTGCAAACCATGCACCTATTTGCACTAACACTAACACTGTCACCAAACAGACCGAGATAAGATTCCATATGACCCACGTCACCTAGGAGTTCCATCGGGTGCATCCAAAGCGATTTCAGAGCCTGTGTTATGTTCGGTGCAAACTGCGCACCTATCATGCATCAAGAGTAGCACTGTCTCCAAACGGGCCGAAGTGAGAATCCAGTAGAGCCTTGTCACCTAGGAGTACCATCGGGTATGTCCAAAATAATTTCTAAAACTATGGTATGTTAGGCGCAAATTGTGCACTTATCTTGCACAAGGTTAGTACTATCTCCAAACGGACCGAAGTGAGCATACACTAGAGCGTTGTCACCTAGGAGTACCATCGGGTGCATCCAAAAGGATTTCTAAGCCTACTATACGTTTTGCGCAAACTGTGCACCTATCTTGCATGGACACTAACACTGTCTCCAATTTTCGAGCCTATGGTACATTCGGCGCAAACCGTGCACCTATCTTGTGTCAAGATTAGCACTATTTTCAAATGGACCGAAACGACCTTCCACTTGAGTCTCGTCACCAAGGACTACCATCAGGTGTGTCCAAAAATGATTTGTGAGCCTATGGTACGTTTCGTGCAAACAGGGCACCTATCTTGCACCGACACTGACACTGTATCCAAACAGACCAAAACGAGATTTCCCATGACCCACGTCACCTAAGAGTACCATCGGGTGCATCCAAAATGATTTGTAAGCCTATGGTATGTTTGGCACAAACCTTGCACCTATCTAGCACTAACACTGACACTGTCTCCAAACGGACCGAAACAAGATTTCACTTGAGCCTTGTCACCTAGGCGTACCATCGGGTGCATCCAAAATGATTTCTGAGCCTATGGCACGTTTGGTGCAAACCGTGCAGCTATCCAGCAGTCAGTGGCGGATCTAGGATTTTAGTTCAGGGTATGCCATCCAAAAATTTCATATCTGAATTCGGTAAAACCATTTACCAATTTGGTAACAATTCATTTTTTAATATAATTCGGTATATCCACAATAAATGACAATATAAATGTTAAATTTGATGATTAAGTTAAAAACATCGACAAATTATAATATAAATAATTCAAATGCCATATTGGTAGTATAAAATATAGACACAAAAGAGAGTAAGAGACTTATAATTAGGGATGCAATGTCACTGGCTCCCCACACTCTTTATAATATAAAATAAAATGCCAAATAATTAAACAGATTGTTCTCTTATGTATCAAATTTTCACATGCATGCAACTAGACAAACACTAACATGATATCAATCTAGATTGTCTTTGATGTTGGGGCAAATCTACAATCTCGGTGCACCTGCATGAGGGAATGAGGGATGATTTGATGATATTAGCAAATAGCATTGAAATTAAGTAGATAGAAATTTTCTACAAGACGACGAAGAGACCGAGGAGAAAAGATTAAATCTTACCATGCGAATCCAAGACAGTAGCGACTACTAGGCGATGAGGTTTCATACTGGTGTGTGGCACTATTGACGGTAGATAAGTATTATTTTTAACCGTCAACATAGCATGAGAAAGGACCTAAACATAAATACTATCTAGATATAGGGGTTACATTGACAGAATTCTATGAGTTTTAGTGAATATCTATTTCTACAGGGGGTTATCAGGAAAGAACCAAAGGAGGTCCACATGTTAGATTTACATAGAGAGAAACCGACCATACTATGAAAAAGTATACTCTAGAAGACTCGAGAAGATCTTTCCCCGAAGGGTAGGGCCCATAGGCCAGGCAACAGGGGCGGCCGCCCCTGGGCCTAGGCGCCCACCCCACCCAAGAAGCCAATCAGCTTCCACCTCATGGATCATGCCTCCACCGCCTTTGAGGATCAATAAAAAGTCATTGATGAAGGTCGGTTTGATCCGAGGGCTGTGGTGCTTCCTAAAGGGCTATATAAGTACGTCCCCTGGCCCTAGGAGAAACCCTAATTCATTAGAGAGAAAACTCATTCCATTCATTTAGAGAAGCCCTAGAGCCACCATCTCAATTAGATCTCTAGTTTAGCATAGCAGCATAGGATTAGAACTAGAAGGAGCCAAGCATTGCTTGATTTTTGGATCTATCAAGAGAATACTTGGTAATTCTCTCCTACTTTTGTATTTGTTCTTATATTATTCATCTAGTTCATCATTTGTATGAATATGACTTTAGTCTATTCCATCATATTGGATATGACTTTGCTCTATTTGATTATGTTCTCAATTATATTGTTCTTAGTCTACTTTGATTATATGCTTGGCATAGTTCGATCAGAATTATATTTAAGTATAGGATCGTATAGCGCTTGCTCATTGATATCATGGGTGAGTGGTAAACATTGTGTAGGCATGGTGACTATACCGTATTTACCTATGATTGCACCCTATATTCCGGCCCGTGTGGTAGATCACGGGAGTGACAGTCCTGTTGAGTCCTCTGTAGTCCACCTCCCGAGTATAGGGCAGGCAGAGCACAACTATTACAGGGAAGTGACGGCTATGTTCTATATCTTCCTTAGTAATATCACTATGCCAAGTGTAATTGCACTAATCATCGTATGCTTTGACTGTATAGTTAGAATAACTTAGGATTTATCCTTATAGTTCGTCCTAATCCATGCTAGTGCTATATGCTTAAAGTAATCTATTGAGATGTTTATCATTATATGTGGCTATGAGCTTATCAGTTATCTCTTATTATTCTTTATTCACACACACACACACAGATATATATATATATATATATATATATATATATATATATATATATATATATATATATATATATATATATATATATATATATATATATATATATATATATATATAGCATCCCTTTCCAGTGGTAAAAATATAAATAACGATACCTGGATTACTCCCAGTTAAAATGCTACATCGGTATTTTCTGTGCGCTTGCGGATGCCATATTTATTTCAGAGGAGCATTTGCATATTTTAGTACCAGCACCTTTAGTGTCATGCTGGGGATGACAACCTAGCTTAGGTGGCATTAGAGGTGTCAACAAGCATTTCTTGTGCCGTTGCCGGGGAAGTTGAATTGTTATTCAAAGGATAATGAGCCATCACTTGCATCCACTAATGTGATCGAGAAACCATCATCCTTCTTTACTCATACAGCCTTACCCTTATCTATTGTCTATTTATATATTATATACAGGGTAATGTATGAGTAGGTTTGGCCATCCAGATAACTTCATTGATAATCCAGAATTATTGTTCAGAAGAGCAAGAGCCAAGCTAAAGAGAGTTCAAGCAGACACATCATCATCTTAGCTTGAAGCTCCACTCTCTGATTCGGAAGGCCGACCAAGCATAGTTCGAAACTTAACACCAGAGTTCGACGCTATGGCAAACAAGTCACTCCGCGAGTTCTTAGCTCTAACTACCGCTAACATCCAGACTGGACCTGCGGTAGAGATTGAGCAAAACTTTGAGCTAAAGCCGGCGTTGATCAACATGGTGCAAGCCAATAAATTTTGTGGGAAGACACATGAAGATGCTAGTGCTCATCTCCAACACTTGGAGATTTGTAGCACTTTCACCATCAAGGATGTCCCCAAAGATGCCATACTACTTCGCCTCTTCCCATTCTCACTCTTGGGGAGAGCGAAGCAGTGGTTCTATACAAATAAGGAGAAGAATACTATGTGGGTACTCTGTTTTACCAATTTCCTGGCGAAGTTCTTTCCCATGGGCAAGAAAATGCTCTTCATGGGAAGATATCAAGTTTTCAGCAGCAACATGATGAGTTAGTCCCAGAAGCATGGGAGCACTTTCAAGACTACATTCTAGAATGTCCTCATCATGGACTAGAGAATTGGCTACTTATGCAGACCTTCTATCATGGGCTCACCAATAGTACCCATGAGACTATGGATGCTGCTGCTGGAGGAGCATTCTTATCACTTACAATCAATCAAGCCACAACTCTTGTGGAGAAAATGGCATCCAACCAAGGTTGGAATGAAGAAAGAACTCAAACCCACAAGAGAGGTGGAGATATGGACCAGCTAAACGAGGTAGACATGCTGTCTGCCAAGATGGACCTACTTATGAAGAGGCTCAATGAGAGAGCCGACGAGAAGAAGGAAGTCATGCACATTCATGATTCCCGCATGACTTGTGAAGAGTGTGGAGACACTAGGCATTCAGGAAGCAATTGCCCAGAACTACAAGAGGATGTGAACTACCTCAACAATAACAACAACAACTACTACCGTCCTCAACAGAATCAAGGCTGGAATCAACAACAAAGGCCTAACTACTCAAGTAACTACACAGGTAATCATCAAGGTAATAATTCTTTTAATCAACCACCTTTGAGAGAGTTAGTGCTTAATCAAGGAAAGTTAATGGATAGCCTATCTAAGAAATTAGCATCCAATGATAAAACATTAGAAACAATTAATAACAGAATGGATAGCTTTTCTGCTGCTATTAAGAATCAGCTTAGCTTTAATAAGATGCTAGAGTCTCAGCTGCAATAGCTTGCCAATATTGTTCCTGCTGACCAAGGTAAAATTCCAGGACAACCGGAAGATCTAGAAACTGCAAATCTTGTAGACATATTTAATGCAGGAAGTTATTGGAGTGACCCTATCTCCAAAGGATGGAACGACAAGACTCTACCAATCAAGAAAGGTGATCTAGGAAGACCTGTCATCTCGATCTCCATTGGAAGCATAAACTTCAATGAAACTATCTATGACTTCGGTGCAAGCGTCAACATCATGCCTAAGCTTGCAGACCAGTCACTTTGCTACACTAAGGGAATCTTAGAAGACATATGTGTACGAGTAGGCAGCTCGTATGTTCCTGTAGACTTTGTGGTAATAGAGAGGTGGTGATGAGAAATCGCCCATCATTTTGGGACGACCGTTCTTGAACACCGCTGGAGCTATCATGTATGCCAACACTACCAAGATATGTTTTAACATCAAGGGAAAAAGAGAGACCTTCTTCTTCAAGGACAGAGTGTTGCAGTTCCCTGCACACCCTCAACATCCCTATAAGCCAAAGAAGAAGAACAATCGAAGGAACAAGAACAAGAACAAGAGCAAGAAGCCACAACAAATGGAATTAGCGAGAGTGATCACTGTAGTCCACAGAGAGCATGATATCAGCTCAAGTCCCCATACCTACTCAAGAGAGATGACCTAGGTGTCCCAACCATTGAATGCACAATCAATAGGAGCTCCTTTCAGAAAGCTGTCTGTGACACTGGATCAAGCGTCAATATAATGGCCAAGGTAACTTATGAATATCTATATGGTACTATGCCTTTAGACCCAACCTATGCGCAGCTGTAGATGGTGGACCAATCATTTCGCTTCATGGATGGAATAGCTAAGAATGTCCCCGTACAAATTGATGACCACTTCATCCCGACTGACTTCTTAGTCATCGACATGGGAGAAGATGAGTACGATCCACCGATCATCCTAGGGAGACCATTCCTAAGCACCACCAAAGCCATCATCTATATTGCAACAAGAGAAGTACAATTACAATTCCCCTCAGAGAAGGTACGCCACTATTTCAACAGTAACTATATAGTTGACGAAGAACCCAAGAAGAACAGAACCAGAAGAAGGCGCTGTAACTGCACCTAGAAGAATTAGATCCCCAAGGATGGAGGGCTAACTATGAAGGAGAGGTATCAAGATATGAAGATCGATTTCCCGAAGACAATACATCTCCTGAGAGAGAAGCTGTACCACCAACAGTGAGTGACTCAGTCACTGAGGAGTACAAAGAAGATAAGATAGAAAAGCAAGCTTCCTCCTCAAAGTCAACCTCACCAACAAAACACGTATGAAAAGTAAAAATAAATTCAATGTCAGACTCAGCACAATCAGAAGCACCACTCGATCCATCCGAGGTGCCCTAGAATGATTAGAGCGAACAAGAGGTTTTGTTCGGAGGACCCAAATCACCGAACACTATTCCAAGAGGTAACTTTGTAGTTATCAATATTTCCCTCTTTAGTTCTGCATTTAATTTTTCGCATCATATTTACTTTACTTTATCACATGTTTAGTTACACTTTATTTTTGCATAGGAAAGAAAATAAATATGTCTTGCATTGCATCATAAAATTACTAAGCCCCATGCAAATAAATTTGTGGCATAAAACCCATAAGTCTACTTGCTGTGGTGGCATAAAAATAAAATAAAGAAGCATTCATTATCCTTTATAATTCCTTGCATAGTATAAATATAAAAGCATAAAAATATGGCAACACGAGATCCTGCTAGAAAGATACATATGTTAAAGAGGTTCTAGATGCTCAAGGCTTAGAGGTTTATCACTAACACTTAATCAAGTTCCACAAGCTTTGTTATCTATTTTGAGCTTCATAGAATTTGAAGGATCAACAGACAAAAGGACAATCTGTCCCCTGTCGGAGTGTTGTCTCAACAATCATCATCATAAGCACTCTGATGAAGGGAGTACAACTTCACTGTCTACCTGCTTCATCAAGCAAGACTATGTCAACATCCAGCTTGGGGGAGAGCATCCCCCATGTATCCAGCTAAGTATTTTCTTACCTACTTATTTTTGCTTTGATATATGAAACAAATAAAAAGATGCATAACCTATAGAAACCCAAATAAATGTTTTCTTATATATATATATATATATATATATATATATATATATATATATATATATATATATATATATATATATATATATATATATATATATATATATATATATATATATATATATATATATATATATATATATATATATATGCTTTCTGTATAATTTTTAAGTTTGATAAATAAATATAGGAGAGTGTGCTAAGTTTCATCTTGATAAGTGAACCCCTCTTATATGGAAATGACGAATAGTTGCTCTACCGTAATTCCTTTTAAGTACCTAGTTTTCAACCTCGAGCTCTCTCGAGTTTTGGACATAATGGTTTTGATTTAAGATTTGCTCTAAACCTGAACCTATGGGTAGCGAATGATTGATCTAAGTCTAGGTAGTCGACGGATATGATATGGGAAGGTTTTGAGCTGTTGTCTATCATGTTCCTAGAGATACTAGAGTTCTGGAGAATTTATCTTTTGAAAATTAACTTGCTACATGATGAGTTCCTGTATGACGAGAGTTTGAATTCCTACCACATCCATATACATGTTTATAGATTAGGAAGCCTTACATTCATATTTACTATTTGTGAGCATTGAGTATGGTCAGGCTATGTCGATCCTTAGGAACTGGTCATGCGGTTAAAATCAAGATCCACCTATACACTCTACCTATATATGTTGCTTCTACCCTGGAAGTACGCATCCATATCCACCCATATACATCCACCCATATATTCTGCTTCTACCCTGGAAGTACGAATCCACATATATTCCATTCAGATCCACCCAGAAAATAGTTCTACTCTTATACTGGGAGTGAACTATCCAAAAATATCCCTATCATCCATTTTATCCCTTGCTAGCCAATAAAGCTCCAAACATCCAGTTATGTTACCTCATGTTATTATGTTCCAAAAGAGGCTTGGGTATTCTATGAAAAAAGAGAGAAAAAAGAGAAAGAAAGAAAAACAAAAGAAAGAGGACAAATTTCCCACTTAGAAATAAAGAGATTTAGAGCCCAAGTTTCTTCTCAAAGTTTTCAAGTTTCTAAGAGAGGTATATGAAATTTCTCAAAGGAGCTAAGTATTCACCATCGTCATTCTTTTACACCTTATAACCACTTCTACCCTATTCTCTATTTATCCATTTACCACCACCTACCATACAGCCTATGCACATGCATATCTTGATTTAACTTTATGACTCGTTCCTTTGGATCCATGATTTTGATTATGCAATATATGTTTCACTGTCTCCCCACCTATGAGCTCCACATAAGCCTATTAGAAGTAGGGTGAGAGAGAGAAGGCATAATGTTACTATGCTACCAAAAATACCACATATTTTGAGAGGAGAGAAAAGGCAAACACCATAATTGACTTGGAGAGGATCTAGAAATACCACAAAGGAGAGACTTGGAAGAGTCATACATAGGAATCTCTGAGTTTTATTTTGAAAATCTTGCAAAACTCCACAATAATAGTTGATCAAAGAGCTTGAAACATGGTGCTTGACTTGATCGTTCTATCTTTCAACTACTCAAGACCCAAGTGATGGCTACAAGCCCCATGGTGGAAGGTAATATGAGTGAGTTTTTCATCAGAATAGTTCACTCTAATTTGGAGGAGAGTTCTTGTTTAAACGCATGTGTACCTGTAAGGCGTGAAAGTATTGTAGCAACTCCTGATCCATCACTGAGTCTATTTTTACTCAGGGACGAGCAAAAGGTAAGCTTGGGGAGTTTGTTGACGGTAGATAAGTATCATTTTTAACCATCAACAAAGCATGAGAAAGGACCTAAACAAAAATACTATCTAGATATAGGGGTTACACTGACTGAATTCTACGAGTTTTGGTGAATATCTATTTCTGCAGGGGTTATTAGGAAAGAACAAAAGCAGGTCCACATGTCAGATTTACATTGAGAGAAACCGACCATACTATGAAAAAGTATACTCTAGAAGACTTGAGAAGATCTTTCCTCGAAGGGTAGGGCCCACAGGCTAGGCAACAGGGGTGGTCACCCCTAGGCCTGGGCGCCCACCCCACCTAGGAAGCCAATCAGCTCCCACCTCGTGGATCCTGCATCCACCGCCTTTGAGGATCAATAAAAAGTCGTTGATGAAGGTCAGTTTCATCCAAGGCTTGTGGTGCTTCCTATAGGGCTATATAAGCAAGGCCTCTGGCCCCAGGAGAAACCCTAATTTATTAGAGAGAGAACTCATTCCATTCATTTAGAGAAGCCCTAGAGCCACCATCTCAATTAGATTCTAGTTTAGCATAGCTACATAGGATTAGAACTAGAAGAAGCCAAGCATTGCTTGATTTCCAAATCTGTCTAGAGAATACTTGGTAATTCTCTCCTACTTTTGTATTTGTTCTTATATTATTCATCTAGTTTATCATTTGTATGAATATGACTTTAGTCTATTCTATCATATTGGATATGACTTTGCTCTATTTGATTATGTTCTCAATTATATTGTTCTTAGTCTACTTTGATTATATGCTTGGCATAGTTCGATCAGAATTATATTTAAGTATAGGATCGTATAGTGCTTGCTCATTGATATCATGGATGAGTGGTAAACATTGTGTAGGCATGGTGCCTATATCGTATTTACCTGCGATTGCACCCTATATTCCAGACCGTGTGGTAGATCACGGGAGTGACAGTTCTGTTGAGTCCTCTGTAGTCCACCTCCCGAGTATAGGGCAGGCAGAGCACAACTATTACAGGGAAGTGACGGCTATGTTCTATATCTTCCTTAGTAATATCACTATGCATAGATATGACCTTTTCTTGCCATGATTGCCAAGTGTAATTGCACTAATCATCATATGCTTTGACTGTATAGTTAAAATAACTTAGGATTTATCCTTATAGTTCGTCCTAATCCATGCTAGTGCTATATGCTTAGAGTAATCTATTGAGATGTTTATCACTATATGTGGCTATGAGCTTATTAGTTATCTCTTATTATTCTTTATTCATATATATATTATTTATCTTGTGACACTTATCCTGTATGAGAAGATCGATAAAGATATGGTTATGCTCTCCATTATCACATGCAGTGATGCTCATTGCTCATTGTCCTTAGCATCCCTTCCTAGTGGTAAAAATATAAATAACGATACATGAATTAATCCTGGTTAAAATGCTACATCAGTATTATTTGTGCGCTTGTGGATTTCATATTTATTTCAGAG
Source organism: Saccharum hybrid cultivar R570 (assembly GCA_038087645.1). Taxonomy (NCBI): domain Eukaryota; kingdom Viridiplantae; phylum Streptophyta; class Magnoliopsida; order Poales; family Poaceae; genus Saccharum; species Saccharum hybrid cultivar. The sequence goes on from JAQSUU010000227.1 coordinate 2,050,883, forward strand.
GAGCATTTGCATATTTTAGTACCAGCACCTTTAGTGTCATGCTAGGGATGACAACCTAGCTTAGGTGGTGTTAGAAGTGTCAACAGGCAAAGTCGACGTGCCTGCCTCCATCTCCTGTGCGATCGTGCGCCTGCAGCCGTGCGGTCAGTTCAGCCTTGGCGACACGGTGTGTACGATTAGACGAGGAATAGAATCAAGGCATCATGGCAATGAGCGGTCACATGGTGAGGCGACGTGTTGTGGCCATCTGTACGATATGATCGAAGGGAACTTGGTCATGGCTGCATGGCCTAGTGGGCCGCCTAGGCCTCATCCACTAGCGGCGTGCAATCACGTTGCATGCGAGCCAGTGGCCGCTGGTTGCTAGGCGAGGGTGAGCGTTCTGACGTTCTCCTGGTAAGTGTTTTCTCTATTTTTTCAAAAAAAATACATGTATATACTGTAATTGTTTCTAGGATCATAGGGTACGCCGGTGCATACCTGGCATACCCTGTAGATCCGCATCTGCCAGCACCGACACTAATACTATCTTCAAATAGACCAAAACGAGATTCCACTTGAGCCTCGTCACCAAGGAGTACCATCGGCTGCGTCCAAAACAATTTCAGAGCCTGTGGTACGTTCGACGCAAACTGTGCACCTATCTTACATCAAGATTAGCACTATCTCTAGATGGGCCAAAGTGAGCATCCAGTATAGCCTTGTCACCTAGGTGTACCATCGGGTGTGTCCAAAATAATTCCTAAGCCTATGGTACGTTAGGCGCAAACCATGCATCTATCTTGCATTGACATTAACACTGTCTCCAAACAGACTGAAACAAGATTCCATATGACCAACATCACCGAGGAGTACCATCAAGTGCATCCAAAATGATTTCTGAGCCTATGGTACGTTTCGCGCAAACGGAGCAACTATCTTGCGTCAAGATTAGCACTATCTCCAAACGGACCAAAATGAGCTTCCACTTGAGCCTCATCACTTAGGAGTACCATCGGATACGTCTAAAATGATTTGTGAGCCTGAGGTACGTATGGCGCAAACCCCGCACCTATCTTGCACCGACACTACCACTGTTTCCAAATGGACCGAAACGAGATTCCACGTGACCCACATCACCTAGGAGTTCCATCAGGTGCGTCCAAAACGATTTCCCAGCGTACGGAATGTTCATCGCAAACCGAGCCACATTCTTGCGTCAAGATTAGCACTATCTCTAAACGGACCAAAACTAGATTCCACTTGAGTCTCGTCACCTACGAGTACCATCAGCTGTGTCCAAAATGATTTCTAAGAATATGGTACGTTTGGCGCAAACCATGCACCTATCTTGCACCGACATTAACACTGTCTCCAAACTTTCTTGCGTCAAGATTAGCACTATCTACAAACGGGTCGAAGTGAGCATCCATTATAGTCTTGTCACCTAGGAGTACCATCAGGTACGTCCTAAACAATCCCTGAGCCTATGGTACGTTTAGCGCAAACCGTGCACCTATCTTGCACCGACACTAGCATTGTCTTCACATGACCCATGTCACCTAGGAGTTCCATCGGGTGCGTCCAAACTAATTTTTGAGCCTATGGTACATTTGGCGCAAAGTGAGCAACTTTCTTGCGTTAAGATTAGCACTATGTCTGAACGAACCAAAACAAGCTGCCACCTAAGCCTCGTCACCTAGGAGTACCATCGGCTGCATCCAAAACAATTTCTATGCCTATACCTTTGGCGCAAACCATGCACCTATCTTGCATCAAGATTAGCACTATCTCCAACCGGACCGAAACGAGATTCCACTTGAGCCTCATCACTAGGGAGTACCATCGGGTGCATCCAAAATGACTTCTGAGCCAATGGTATGTTTAACGCAAACCGTGCACCTATCTTGCACCGACACTAACACTATCTCCAAACAGACCAAAAGGAGATTCCATATGACCCATGTCCCCTAGGAGTACCATCGGGTTCGTCCAAAACTATTTATGAGCCTATGGTATGTTCGGCGCAAACTGAGCAATTGTCTTGCATCAAGATTAGCACTATCTCCAAACAGAATGAAATGAGGTTCCACTTGAGCCTCGTCACTAGGGAGTACCACTGGGTGCATCGAAAACAACTTCTGATCCTATGGTACGTTTTGCGCAAACCGTGCACCTATCTTGCACCAACACTAACACTGTCTCCAAACAGACCAAAACGAGATTCCACATGACCCATGCCCCCAAGGAGTATCATCAGGTGCGTCCGAAACGATTTCCAAGCCAATGATACTTTTGGCGCAAACTGAGCAACTATCTTGCATCAAGAGTCGCACTATCTCCAAATGGACCGAAACGAGCTTCCACTAGAGCCTCATCACCAAGTTGTACCATCGGGTGCGTCCAAAATGACTTTTGAGCTTATGGTACGTTTGGCTCAAACCTATCTTGCACCGACACTAACACTATCTCTGAACACACCAAAACGAGATTCCTCATGATCCACGTCACCAAGGAGTTCTATCGGGTGTGTCCAAAATGATTTTAAGCCTATTGTACGTTCGGTGCAAACCGTGCAACTATCTTGTGTCAAGATTAACACTATCTCAAAGTGGACCAAATCAAGCTTCCAATTGAGCACCATCACCAACAAAGTACCATCGGGGGCATCCAAAATTATTTATGAGCCTATGGTACGTTTGGCGCAAACCATGCACCTATCTTGCACCGACACAAACACTATCTCCAAACGGACCAAAACGAGATTCCACATGACCCACGTTGCCTAGGAGTTTAATCGGGTGCATCCAAAATGATTTTTGTGCCTGTGCTATGTTCAATGCAAACCATCCACCTATCTTGCGTCAAAATTTACACTCTCTCAAAATCGACCGAAGTGAGCATCCACTAGAGGCTCATCACCTAGGAGTACTATCAGGTGCGCCCAAACTATTTTATGAGCCTATGTATGTTTGGCGCAAACCGTGCACCTATCTTGCACCAACACTAACACTGTCTCCAAATGGACCGAAACTAGATTCCACTTGACCCACATCGCCTAGTAGTTCCATTGGGTGCGTACAAAACAGTTTCCGTGCCTATGGTACGTTTGCCTATCTCGCGACAAGATTAGCTCTATCTCCAAACTGACCAAAACAAGCTTCCACTTGAGCCTCATCACCTAGGAGTACCATCGGGTGCGTCCAAAATGATTTTTGAGCCTATGGTACGTTTGGTATAAACCATGTACCTATCTTGCACCGACACTAACACTATCTCCAAATAGACCAAAATGAGATTTCACATGACCCACGTCACCTAGGAGTTCCACCGGGTGCGTCCAAAACGATTTCAGAGCATGTGGTATATTCGGCACAAACCGTGCACCTATCATACGTAAAGATTAGCATTATCTCCAAATGGGCCGAAGTGAGCATCCAGTAGAACCTTGTCACCTAGGAGTACCATCGGGTGTGCCCAAACCAATTTTTGAGCCTATGGTACATTTGGCGTAAAACGTGCACCTATCTTGCATCAAGATTAGGACTGTCTCCAAACGGACCAAAGTGGGCATCCACTAGAGCCTCGTCACCTAGTAGTACCATGGGTGCGTTGAAAAGGATTTCTAAGCCTACAGTACGCTTGGCACAAACTGTGCACCTATCTAGCACGGACACTAAAACTATCTTGAAACAGACCAAAACGAGATTCCACATGACCCACGTCACCTTGGTGTACCATCGGGTGCGTCCAATTTCTGAGCCTATGGTACGTTTGGAGCAAACCATGCACCGATCTTGCATCAAGATTAGCACTATCTCCAAACGGACCAAAACGTGCTTCCACTTGAGCCTCGTCACCAACGAGTACCATCAGGTGTGTCCAAAACGATTTGTGAGCCTATGGTACGTTTCGCACAAACCGTGCACCTATCTTGCACCGACACTAACACTGTCTCCAAATGGACAAAAATGAGATTCCACATGACCCACATCACCTAAGAGTACCATCGGGTGCATCCAAAATGATTTGTGAGCCTATGGTTCGTTTGGCATAAACCGTGCACCTATCTAGCACCAACACTAACACTGTCTCTAAACAGACTAAAATGAGATTCTACATGACCCACATCACCTAGGAGTACCATCGGGTCCATCCAAAATGATTTCCGAGCCTATGGTACGTTTGGAGCAAACCGAGCAACTATCTTGCGTCAAGACTAACACTATCCCCAAACAGACCGCAACGAGCTTCCACTTGAGCCACATCACCAAGTAGTACCATCGGGTGCGTCCAAAACAAGTTTTGAGCCTATGGTACATTTAGCGTAAACCTATCTTGCACCGACACTAACACTATCTCCAAACAGACAGAAACAAGATTCCACATGATCCATATCACCAAGGAGTTCCATCGGTTGTGTCCAAAATGATTTTCAAGCCTTTGGTATGTTCGGCACAAACCGTGCAACTATCTAGCGTCAAGATTAGAACTATCTCGAAATAGACCAAATCGAGCATCCAATGGAGCATCATCACCAAGGAGTACCATCGGGTGCGTCCAAAATGATTTCTGAGCCTTGGTATGTTTGGTGTAAACTGTGCACCTATCTTGCACTAACACAAACACTGTCTCCAAATAGACTAAAATGAGATTCCCCATGACCCACGTTACCTAGGAGTTCTATCGGGTGCGTCCAAAATGATTTTCGTGCCTATGCTATGCTCGGCGTAAACCATCCACCTATCTTGCGTCAATGTTAGTACTCTCACCAAACGGACCGAAGTGAGCATCCACTAGAGCCTCATCAATTAGGAGTACCATCGGGTGCGCCCAAAATGATTTCTGAGCCTATGTACGTTTGGCGCTAACCGTGCACCTATCTTTCACTGACACTAACACTGTCTCTAAATAGACTGAAACGAGATTCCACTTGACCTACGTCGCCTATGAGTTCCATCGGGTGCGTCCAAAACAATTTCCGTGCCTGTGGTACGTTCACCGCAAACCATTCACCTATCTTGTGTCAAGATTAGCACTATCTCTAAACGGACCAAAACGAGCTTCCACTTGGGCCTCGTCACCTATTAGTACCATCGGGTGCATCCAAAACGATTTCTGAGCCATGGTATGTTTGGTGCAAACCGTGCACCTATCTAGCACTGACACTAACATTGTCTCCAAACGGACCGAAATGAGATTACACATGACCCACGTCACCTAGGAGTACCATAGGTGCGTCCAAAATGATTTCAGAGCCTATGGTATATTCGGCGTAAACCATGCACCTATCATGCGTCAAGATTAGCGTTGTCTCCAAACAGGCCGATGTGAGCATCTTGAAGAGCCTTGTCACCAAGGAGTACTATCGGGTGCGCCCAAAACAATTTCTAAGCCAGTACGTTAGGCACAAACCGGGCACCTATCTTGCATCAAGATTAGCACTATCTCCAAATGGACCAAACTGAGCATCCACTAAAACCTCGTCACCTAGGAGTACCATCGGGTGCGTCTAAAAGAATTTCTGAGCTTGCAGTATATTTGGCGTAAATCGTGCACCTATCTTGCATGGACACTTGTAACACCCCTAGTGTTAAGCATGCATTAGGCATTGCTAATCATGTGCATGAGCATCATCATGCATTCAAAAACATTTCATGCACTATAAGTGAAACATAACACTGAAACATGTGAAACATGTCACTAAACACATGGAGGTTGCATTTTCTTGTCTCAATAGATTAATGAAATGTTAATGCTTGTTATGCTTTATATATGCTTGTTTGTTAATGTAAATAGCTTAGAAATGTTCATCAAATAATTTGGAGCAAAGTTTATTTTAAAAGTTTTTGGCAAATTTCGCTTTTGAAAATAATCTTGAAAATTAGGGTTTATGTTCAAAAAATCAACTTTTAATCCCTATCCAAAAATTTGTTTGGAATTTCAAAATGCACCTTAAAGCAATGTTGTAGAGAATGAAATTCTGCACAACTTTTGTTTTTAGGTCACTTTGTGAAAATGCCTCTCACTTGTTCAAAATGAGAGTTTTTGTGCTATTGTCAAAAGAAAAGGCATTTTTATTTCCTTAATGGGCCTCCCCTACCCTTTCTGGCCCATGGCCGTTGCGGTCTGGCCTGCCCCGCGCACTCTCGGCCCACGTCCGCGCCTGACTAGAAGCAGAGCTTCCTCACCGCATGTCCGTACTGTTGGGAGTATGCCCTAGAGGTTATCATAGAGATGATTGTATTGCCTTGTATCCATGACATATTATGAGTCCATTGAATATCCATTAAAGACAACTTGTATCGATTAGTAATTATGTGAATTGTTTGTGAAACTCTTTTACTTGTATGGTTATTCTAAAATGGTCCCTGATCGGAGTTCATGTTAGGACGCACATGAATATTAGATCAGCACATTATTAGTTGATGACTATGACCTTGTTTAGCTGGGAGAATCTGGCTGGGCTGAAGCACGTGCTGAACCAGCCAGCCAACCAGCTGGCGGCAGCACCCAGCCAGGTCCCATCCAGCTCCCAGCCACCCCCAGCCAATTCAAATTCAAACGATACTGCATTCAAAAAAAAGGCGCCAACAAGTGTACAATGTGTATCCACGCGCGCACACACATACACAAAAAGACCAAAAGTATTCTGATGCATTTCCGTCCTTTCTTTACACAAGAACTTATAATGTCCATATCATGTTCAGATAAACCAAATCCCTCTCCCCTTTGACACTTCTTAAAAACTCCTTTTCCTCTTCTAAAGTCATTAAGCAGAACGCTTTGAAGCCACACAAAAATTTGACAAAGTTACGTATAGAAATTTCATTTCCCAGTGGAATTTCATTTCATTGATTAGTAAGCAAATTCATCGAAAGCAGTAGCCGAATCAAGACACTACAGCACCAAACAAGACACTCCAAGCCATTAATCCTCAACTAAATTACAAAGGATCCAGCAGTACATCACCTATTAAACTTCATGGTACCCCCAAACAGACCACGATACCAACTCCCTCACCGACTCGATAGCATTTCCAGCATTCATCCGCACCCAATCCGACGGCTCATACGTCAGACCTGGTCCATGCTCACGCACCCACAAGTAATTGTCCATTGCAAAGCAAGATATGAGTACCCAATTTTGCTTCACCCTCTTGTAAAACAGTATCTTATTGAGAATATGCCACCGCTCTTTGAGAATACCAAACCTTCGTTCAATGATATTGCACAGCTTGGAGTGAATGTAGTTAAATTTGTCACAACGCTCTAATGTGTTCAAGTTCACTCCCTTGAAATCATTCTTATGGTACCTACAATTCTGGAAAGGAGTCATGTATCCCGCCTGCTCGTTGTATCCAGAGTCCACCAAGTAATACCGTCCTACAACAATTCAATCAATTGCACTATTAGTACCAAAACAAATGCTACAAAGGCCAACGGACTGCCCTGTTCCGTCTTAAGTTTGCACAACAAACAAATAACACCAACTTGGGGGTGGATGAGGAAACCTTCGATCCGCTTGACAGTCTTCTAGCACAGCCATGTCATGACATGCACCCGCCTTCCCGGAGCCCACATAACACCAGCAGCCATGCATGTTCACTATGGCAAGCACATTCATGGAAGGTTCTCCATCCCTACCAATGAAGTCAACTCTCGATGCTCGACTGACTTCCACAGGAATGTGGGTGCCGTCTATAGCACCTATGCAACCATCAAACCATGGTGCATATTTGGCCAGTTCACTATGAACTTGTTCGTAATTCCTATCCGAAGGAATTATAACAGTCTGCGCCCACCTAAACATAACTTGTGCTACAGTGGTTGTCTTGCAACTGACTGTTCCTAAAGACCTTTCAAACCTATCTTTGACTTGTCTAACACCAGTTCCGTGTGCACAAGTGACGATGTACACAGCTAAAGCTTCCCTAGATGTGCACTCTCGAGTAGATTCCAACCCAAAAGGAAGTAACCGATCATGTAACTCCAAGAAGGCTTCACGAGACATACGCAACATCTCATGACACCTTGTTCCATCAGCAAGCACAATGTACAGCCACTGAGCCCCAGTCAGGATGGGGATGGGAGGAGCAGGGTTTACCACAGGTTGCGGCGGGGCGATCAGTCGTTTACACTTGCGCAGCAGCAACAAAGCCTTCTCCAATTTCTTTATTCGAGGAGAGTTACTGGAATGGCTGCTGCCGCCTGACTCGTTGTTGCTGTCCATCTCCCCCTTTGTGTGCAGCTTTCACAGTTGCCAGATACTTGCCCAAGTACACAACACTCATGCAGCTTAGTCAGAGTATGAATAATTCATGAAGTTTAGAACCATGTACCAAACAATATCACAATGCACCATACAAAATGGATTACAAACAGTTTGTCGTCCATATTTTACTACACACAAGGAACGCAGCAATCAATATTCTGGGAGTTCATTATTACAATACATAGTACTTAACAAACGATGACAGAGAAAAAACCGCAACATGGTGATCAAGGATAACTAAAACAAATCATAGCTCCCCAGGACTGGTGCTCCTTCGGATCACTTGGACTGTAGATGCATCAGGTCCAAGGAGTACTTCACGTAGTTCATCCGGCCTTCTTTGCTTTGGAAATTAAGGAAAGAACTACGGTGCATCTTGTCTGTGCAAAGATTTGTGGCTTGGGTGAAGTACAGGTCACTCTCGCTGAACCCATCTTCCCTCAGAATTTTGTGGACTTTGGCCATCTCCTCATTTTCAAGGTCACGACTTGACTTGCGACGCTTGTAGTCCTGAACGAGGGTGTCTAGGTCTTGAATGCAGTCATCAAGGGAGGTAGTCTTGCTACTCTTCTTGCGGGGGCTGCAAACGGATTGCTCCCTGCTAGATCTTTTGGACGACTGGCCAATACTACGTGGCGGCGTGGGCGCGTCCGGCAAAACGCTAGGAGTACGAGGGCTGTCATCACTGCTGCCGTTGCCGGAGCCATGGCCACCAGCGGACACCAACTGGCCCTGATCACGTGGTGTGTGACCTAAAATATGGTAAAGTTGCTCATAGCATGGCGGCCTCTTGTACTTCGCACCAGCACTATCCTGCAGATGCGGCAACGTTCGACGTGTTAGTAGTCAGTTAGTGGGAACCTGGCTAGTGTAGGAAGGGGAGTACAAGAAGGAAGTTAGTACCCCATCAACAGCCGCGGCCCAGAGGGGGTCAACATCAACCTCTCCGGTGTCTGGGTCACGGCCTAGCCCAGTTTGTTGCATACCGTCGCGCCACTTGAAGTACTGCCTTTTCAAATCAGCCCACTTGCTCTGGATTTGTTTCTTGTCGAAGCCACGCGTGTTGTTGTCATTGAAGTAGCGAAGGATGTTGACCCAGCCTAGCGACGTAGGGCCTCTGTCGCCCCAGTAGCATTGTTGTTTCTGTTGGGCCACTACGTCAACCAACTGAGCGATGCTCTGGGCATCCCAGGATTTCATCTGTACTAATGGGTGTTATTCGTATGTATTGTGAACGTGGATCAAATTGAAACGGAAGACAACCATACGGTTTTATAGGTAATTGAACCCTAGAGTTATAATAGGAGATGGGAACTTGCCTTTGCACAACGGCGCCGGCGTTTTGACCGGAGGTTGTACCGCCTGGCTTCAGGTGGAGACCACGATGAAGTCGACGAAGCTGCCAGTGTGGGCAGCGCTGGCACCTGGATGCAGCGAGGGCAGAGACGGATCCGCGTGGGTAGGTTGCAGATCCGGTGAAGACGGAGAAGGTGTCGTGTAGTTGGGAGTCGGATCCGGCGAGGTAACTATCCGAGTGGTGGAGGAAGGCAGCGATTCCGGCGATGTCGTCGGCGGTACGGACTGAAAGTGGAAAATGAAGGGGGCTGAGGGGGGAGGGGGACATCCGGGTGCGAGGAACAAAGGGAGGATGGGAGTCGGACGTACCTTGTTTTCCGGCGTATGGCGTCGACGGCGACGGGTTGTGGGAGGGATGTCGAGGTCATGGTGTAGGAGACCGGGGAGGTACCTTGTGTTCACGGTGGTAGGAGACCAGGGGGAGGAGGGGGGAGGGGCGCACAAGGCGGGCACGGCGTGGGCGCCGCTCAGGACCGCCGCCGCGGGCGGGGGAGGCGGAACCACTGCTAACCCTAGCCGCGGGCGTGGGGGGCACGAATGGAGGAAGGAGGGAGCGGCAACGGGTGGGTGGCGGCGTATAGGACGGGTCGGCTGGTTAGCGGCTGGGCCTCTACCGAACGGCTAGGCTGATCAGCCCAGCCAGCTCCCATCCAGCCCCAGCCGCTTTCAGCCAGCCCATCCTGCCGAACGGGGCCTATGTTTCACAAGTCATAGACATAGAGATGTCAAACTAATAATGTGGGCACATGTGTGATATGTAGGCTGGACTGACCCAACGTGAGATGTTGTTATTGTCTCGATTCACATCATGTACGTTATGTCCTTAGACCTGAGATTGTTGTATGTACTCAAGATGTGAAATGACCTACTTAGAGACTATCAAACGCTACTCCGTAACTGGGTAGTTATAAAGGTGGTCTTCGGGTTTGTTAAGAAACATGCTATGAGACATAGACAATCAAGATGGAATTTGCCCCTCTCTATGTGAGAGAGATATCAATGGAACTCTAATGATTGGATCAACAAATGCATGGCCGTGCTTAGGTTAAGTGTTAACCTATGAGTTGGACTAAATATCATGTGGCAAAAGGAATAACATGTATATGGTTTGTGGTGGTTCGTCTGATATGATCTTTGCGTACACATAGGAGTTGACACGTCTTGCTGGAGACCGCTATCAACTAATGGCCGAGTAGGAGTACTCAGGCCACGTCTACGTGTGCGTAAACCCATAGGGTCGCACGCTTAAGGGGCTAGAAGCCCAATTCGGGTTGGACCCAAATTTGACTAGGCTTAGGGTTTTCTAATTGGGCCTCCAACTTGGGTCTGATTAGAGGCACCTATATAAGAGAGAGAGAGGGGGCATGGCTAGGTTACTCACGCCATTAGACAGCCGCCATCGTGCCCCACGCTCACGCCTACTGCTCCACGCGGACCTAGCAGTCTGAGGCACAACGCTTCCTCCCCGTACGTGTGGGATACCTTGAAGGTGCTGCATCTAGAGCACAAGGTTGAACTGCATGAGAGGGACAATCCACGAGCGGAGGGTGGACATGACAGACGACCACGCAACTGCACGGCACTGCTATGACGCGTTCAACTACATCGAGTCACTTCCGCTGTACTTGCGCGTCTAGTGGTAATCCTATAACCTGTAACTAGCAGTAGATCCTATTTTATGAGGTCAAAAATTTTGATTTTTTGGCTAGCGTAGCACCCTCATAACCCTACACATACGCCAGCGATGCCCTCCGTCGGGTGGCGACCGGTGGCCCCCGTGCACGAGCCTACCTTCAAACCGAGCCAAGCACCCCCTTCGCAATTTTGCACGCCCCGCTTCACCCTCCTCCTCCTTTTCGCCAGCGCAAGTAGCGGCAGCAGTGCCACCATGCCATCACCGGTGTCGCACTCCACCACCGCCGCACCTCTCCATGATTCAGCCAGCAAACAGCTCCGCCTTGCCTCCCTCTTCACCGTCGACCCACTTGTGCCATCGTTCACGTCAAGGTAGAGCCGATTTGGTCGCTCCTCCTTGCCGGCCGCTGCAGTCGGTCTCACCGAAGTTCACCTCATGCACAAATAGCTCGCTCCCCTCCATCTCCAAACAGACCAAAACGAGATTCCACATGACCCACGTCACCTTGGTGTACCATCGGGTGCATCCAATTTCTGAGCCTATGGTATGTTCGACACAAACCGTGCACCTATCTTGTGTCAAGATTAGCACTATCTCCAAACGGAATGAAACGAGCTTCCACTTGAGCCTTGTCACCAAGTAGTACCATCGGGTGCGTTCCAAATGACATTTGAGCCTATGGTACATTTGGCGTAAACCTATCTTGCATCGACCCTAACACTATCTCCAAATAGATTGAAACGAGATTCCACATGATCCACATCACCAAGGAGTTTCATCGAGTGCGTCCAAAATCATTTTTAAGCCTATGGTATGTTTGGCACCAACCGTGCAACTATCTTGTGTCAAGATTAGCACAATCTCAAAATGGACCAAATTGAGCTTCCAATTCAGCATCATCACCAAGGAGTACCATCGAATGCGTCCAAAATGATTAATGAGCCTATGGTACGTTTAGCGCAAATCGTGCACCAGTCTTGTACTAACACCAATACTATCTCCAAATAGACCACAACGAGATTCCACAAGACCCACGTCGCCTAGGAGTTCCATCGGTTGCGTCCAAAATGATTTATGTGCTTGTGCTACTTTCGATGCAAACCATCCACCTATCTTGCGTCAAGATTAGCACTCTCCCTAAACGGATCGAAGTGAGCATCCACCAGAGCCTCATCACCTAGGAGTACCATCGGGTGCACCTAAAATGATTTCTAAGCCTATGTACGTTTGGCGCAAACTGTGCACCTATCTTGCACCGACACTAACACTGTCTCCAAATAGACTGAAAGGAGAATCCACTTGACCCACGTCACCTAGGAGTTCCATCGGGTGCGTCCAGAACAATTTTCATGCCTGTGGTACGTTCACCGTAAAAAGTTCACCTATCTTCCGTCAAGATTAGCACTATATTCAAACGGACCAAAACAAGCTTACACTTGAGCCTCGTCACCTAGGAGTACCATCAGGTGCGTCCAAAATGATTTCTGAGCGTATGATACGTTTGGCGCAAGCCGGGCATCTATCTTGCACCGATACAAACACTGTCTCCAAACAGACTGAAATGAGATTTCACACGACCCACATCACATAGGAATCAATCAGGTGTGTCCAAAATGATTTTTGAGGCAGTGGTACATTTGACGCAAACCGTGCACCTATCTTCAATCATGATTAGCACTATCTCCAAATGGGCCGAAGTGAGCATCCAATATAGCCTTGTCACCTAGGTGTACCATCGGGTGCATCCAAAACAATTCCTGAGCTTGATAGAGCTTGAGTGCCCGATCCTTCGGTGAGTGGATGATAACTAGATTTGGTGGGTGTCGACCCTCGCGATCCGACTACGACGAACAAGTTCGTGGCGCCTCCCGATGGTTATTGACCTTGCTGGTGCTAGATCAACCTAATCACGAAGATCAATTCCTGCTGGCAATCGAAGAACAAGCAAGAATTTGAGGTGAACAACCCAGAATATTACTCAAAGGTGGGGTTCTGAATTACACGAAGACAAAGCTTCAGAAAGTAGCAATGGCTAAATTAAGCAAAACAAAACCCAAGCCAAAGAGGGGGCACAGCCCATGGCTAAATAGGGGGAGGAGGGAGGAAGGAGGATGCCCAGCCTGCCAACAAGGCAGGGAATAGACGCCCAAATAGCCACACACCATCTCCTTGATCCCCTTTCCTGATTTAGGTGGCGCAGTACCTTCCTGGTTATTTCTTGACAAAACTAAAAAAACATAGGTGGCGCAGCACCTAAACATTATTCTGGGCAGGTTCATCATGAGCATAGATGGCGCATGCACTTAGGAAACTTCTGGTCCTTCATTCTTCAAAATCATCATGAAGTTTAATTCACGTGCATGAGCTCGAGTGAGTGGTCCTGGTGGCGCCTATGCTGGTTCAGTTGGAGTAGCCATTCCCGTGTCGGGGTTGATGTCCTCATCATCCTCCCCTTCTTGAATCGAAGTCGTCCTCGACGGCAGCTCCTCAGCCTCGCCCGCATATGGTTTCAAATCTGCAACATTAAAACTAGAGGAAACACCATATTCTGCCGGCAGGTCAAGTATATAAGCATGATCATTAATTTTCGTTAACACCTTGAAGGGACCAGCCGCACGGGGCATCAGCTTAGATCTGCGCAAACTAGGAAAGCGATCCTTGCGCAAATGCAACCAAACCAAGTCACCAGGTTCAAAAGTAACAAGTTTACATCCTTTACTACCAACAGCCTGATTTTTAGCATTAGTGTGCGCAATGTTCTGCTGTGTTTACTCATGGATGTCCAACATTTGTTGAACACGTGCAACAGCATCTACATGTGGGGCGTCCAAAGGATCAAAGGACAGCAAGTCAATTGGCGCCCGTGGAATGTAACCATAGACAACCAGAAAAGGGCATATTTTCGTGGAGGAATGTGTAGCACGATTGTAAGCAAACTCGACATGGGGCAAACAATCCTCCCAAAGTTTCAGATTCTTGTCTAACACAGCCCTAAGCATGGTAGATAAGGTTCTGTTCACAACCTCAGTTTGCCCATCTGTTTGTGGGTGACAAGTGGTGCTGAAAAGCAATTTAGTTCCTAGTTTATTCCAAAGAGATCTCCAAAAATGACTTAGGAACTTAGCATCGCGATCTGAGACTATTGTATTTGGAACACCATGTAAACAAATAATCTCACGAAAGAACAACTCAGCAACGCTGCTAGCATCATCAGTTTTATGACATGGTATGAAGTGAGCCATTTTAGAGAATCGATCAACAACCACAAAGATACTATCCCTCCCCTTCTTAGTTCGAGGTAAGCCCAAAACAAAATCCATAGAAATATCGAGCCAAGGAGAAGTAGGGACAGGTAACGGCATATACAAACCATGGTTGTTCAGGTGTGACTTAGCTTTCTGGCACGTGGTGCAGCGTGCAACAAAACGCTCCACGTCGCGGCGCATCTGGGGCCAAAAGAAGTGTGCGGCCAAAATCTCCTATGTCTTGTAAATGCCAAAGTGTCCCATTAGGCTGCCACCATGCGCTTCCTGCAACAACAAAAGATGAACCGAGCTTGCGGGAATACATAGCTTGTTAGTGCGGAACAAGAACCCATCAGTTACATGGAATGTACCCCATGGTTTACCATCCTTGCAATGCAGCATGATGTCCTTAAAGCTAGGATCATCGGCGTATTGGGGTTTCACAGTTTGTAAACCAAAAATTTTAAAGTCTAACTGGGACAACATGGTGTATCTACGCGACAAAGCATCAGCAATAATGTTGTCTTTCCCGTTCTTGTGTTTGATGATGTAAGGAAAAGACTCTATGAATTCGACCCACTTAGCATGCCAACGGTTCAGATTAGTTTGGCTCCGAATATGTTTTAATGCCTCATGATCAGAATGAATTATAAACTCGCGAGGCCAAAGATAGTGCTGCCATGTTTGAAGTGTGCGAACCAAAGCGAAAAGCTCCTTATCATAAGTTGAATAATTCAGACTAGCACCGCTTAATTTTTCGCTAAAGTAAGCAACTGGCTTGCCCTCTTGCAGCAAAACACCGCATTCAAGTCCAAACATCTTATTGAAATCAGGTAGCTGTAGTAAGGGGGCATGTGTCAACTTATCTTTTAGAATGGTGAATGCCTCGTCCTGTGCTGCACCCCAGGAGAAAGGAACGCCCTTCTTGGTGAGCTCATGCAACGGGGCGGCAATGGAGCTGAAGTCACGGACGAACCGTCGGTAGAAACCTGCAAGCCCAAGAAAACTTTGAATCTGCGTAACCGTCGTCGGCATGGGCCAGCTCTGGATGGCGTCAATCTTGCTGCTGTCCACTTCAATGCCATGCGGAGTAACAACATAGCCAAGAAACGAAACACGTTGTGTGCAGAAGTCGCACTTGTCCAAGTTACCAAACAAGCGGGCAGCGCGCAAAGCATCAAAAATAGCATGCAAATGTTCCAAATGCTCTTTCATAGACTTGCTATAAATTAGAATATCATCAAAATATACAACCACAAACAATCCTATGAAAGGCCTCAAAACTTCATTCATTAAGCGCATAAATGTGCTGGGAGCATTAGTCAATCCAAACGGCATAACTAACCATTCATATAAGCCAAATTTTGTTTTAAAAGCCGTTTTCCATTCATCCCCAAGTTTCATTTGAATCTGATGGTACCCGCTACGCAAATCTACCTTGAAGAATATAACAGCACCGCTAAGCTCGTAAAGCATATCATCAAGGCGAGGTATAGGATAACGATAACGAATTGTGATATTGTTAATCGCGCGACAATCTACACACATGCGCCAGGTACCATCTTTCTTTGGGACAAGTAGTATAGGAACAGAGCAAGGGCTAAGAGACTCACGAATGTAGCCCTTATCAAGTAGCGCTTGGACTTGGTGCTGAATCTCCTTTGTCTCATCGGGATTGGTACAGTACGGGGCGCGGTTGGGAAGCTGGGCGCCCGGGATGAGGTCGATCTGGTGCTCAATTCCACGAATGGGAGGAAGACCTGGTGGTAAGTCCTTCGGAAACACATCGGCAAAGTCCTACAAAAGCTTAGTAACAGTAGGGGGTATATCCAAAGATGGTGCATCATCGAGTGAAACAAGCATATGAGAACATACAAGCGCATAGCAAGGCATATTATCAACATGTAGTTCATCAAAATCAGCACGTGTAGCAAGTAAAACAGGAGCATGTAGCTTAATCTCTTTAGACGTGGCTGGTTGTTGTTGGCATTGTTTTAATGCTTTAGTAGTCCGAGCAATGTCATCTTTCACAATCTGTTCAGGGGTCATTGGATGAAGAATAATTTTCTTGCCCTTAAACAGCAATTAATAATGATTTGTGCGACCATGATGTAAACAATCAGTATCATATTGCCATGGCCTACCAAGCAACAACGAACATGCCTCCATAGGAACAACATCGCAATCAGTATAATCAGAATAAGAACCCATGGAGAAGTGAACATGTACCGAGCATGTTACCTTGAGTTTGCCACCCTAGTTGAGCCATTGAATGTGGTATGGATGTGGATGTGGATGCGTTTGGAGAGACAACTTCTCCACCAGATCCGAACTTGCCAAATTGTTGCAACTACCGCCGTCAATGATGATGCGAATGGATCGTTCGTGCACAACGCCTTTGGTGTGGAACAAAGTGTGGCGCTGGTTCTGCTCAGGCTGTGCAACCTATGTATTGAGGACTCGCTGCACAACAAGACTCTCATACTTGTCAGCGTTAGTGGCAGCCACGTGTTCTTCCGCATGTCCTGAAATGTCAGCAGCAAGCATAGCATATATGGTTTCATCAGAATCACTAGCGGAAGAATACTCACCATCGTCACGTATAATCAACGTACGCTTGTTGGGGCAGTCCCGTATCACATGCCCATAACCTTTGCAACGATGGCATTGAATGTCCTTTGTGCGGCTAGTGGAAGAGGAGGCGCTCTTATTAGCTGAAAGGGGTGCTGGAGGTGGAGCTGCTGCCTTGTCACGTGACATACTGCTAGGTGGGGAGGGCGTCGTAGGGGCTGAAGGGGTCAAAGTACTGCGACCTGCAAAAGAGTTAGAATGGGTCCTTGCTCGTCATCCCTGCATTTCACGTTCCGCTTTGCAAGCAAATGCAAACAAAGTAGTAATATCATCATAGTGCTTATAATCAAGAATATCCTGAATTTCATGGTTCAAACCACCACGGAATCATGCCATCGCAGCATCATTAGTCTCAACAAAACCACAACGAATCATGCCAGTTTGCAACTCCTGATAATACTCTTCTACAGATTTGGTTCCTTGCTGAAAACGCTGAATTTTATTAAGCAAGTCTCGTGCATAATAGGAAGGAACAAATCGGTGTCGCATGACAGTTTTTAATTGCTCCCAAGTTGTGGGAATGTTATTAGGGTGTTTGCTGCGATGCTCACGCCACCAAATGGATGCAAAATCTGTAAACTCACTAGTAGCAGCCCTAACTTGATATTGTGCAGGAATATCATGACAATGAAATTTCTGATCTACCGCAAGTTCCCAATCAAGATATGCACCCGGATCATATTTGCCATTAAATGAAGGAATCGTGAACTTAATCTTAGTAAATGAGTCGTTTCGATGACGTACCACGCGCTCACCACGGCGGTTGCGGTGGCGCCCTCCATGGCGGTCCTGGTCGTCGATCTCGGTATCACCACCATAATCAAATTCCGCACGTTGATCAGCAAGTTGTTGTACCAACTCATCAAGGCGTGTAGTGAGCGTGGCAAGGCTGGTGGCGTGGCCAGCTTGTGCTTGCTGCATCTCTGCGAGCGTAGCATTTGTGGCCATTTGAGCGTCCTGAAATTGACCCACTTGCTCGTTGGCAATCCTAATCTCCTCTGCCAAGCCCTCCACGTGCTCGTTTATCTTGTGATTGAAATGGTGAATGATGCCTTTAGTGCGTGGGGACTGAGGCATGGCGTCCTGATCAGCTGGCTCCCCTGTCATTGTTAGTGGAAAAACAACGAACACGAAAACAAGTATGTGCCCTAAAGCCTATAGGATGTGGTGCTGATCAAGGCACTCAAACTAAAGTTGTTATCAAACTCTTACCCGTTCTTACCAAGCTCGCAGGGGTGACTTGCAACCAGCGGTACAACCTTCCAAAGATTGAATGGAGCGATTGCTATAGGACACAGAGCTTGATCGCTATAGAAAATTTGTGGAGTTTTGGGAAGGCTGCACTCAATTGCAAGGGTTAGCACAATCAAACAGCAATGCAAGGTTGAATAATAGTGCTAAACACGTCGCTATGTTGCTGGAAACAAGTGTAAACGTGCAAAGGCAGCAAAGGTGGTGGCACCCAAGGGGGGAGGCGCCTTGGTGTGTTCCTGTCCAGAGAGGAAAACCAGCGCCCAAATCAAGGTGGCTCACAACAACCGGAATTCTTCTTTCCAAAACTTGACAATCTGAAATAAGGAAGAATATTGCACCAAATCCCAAAACAGTGAAGGGGGGTGGCGCCCAACAGGGGAAAAGACCTGCCCCCCAAATGTAATTCTATTGCCTTGTATGGTGCGGCTTTTCCTTTCCTTCTTTTTTGTTTTGTTTTTAATATATTGGCACCTTGCCTTTTTTTTGAATAGATTGGCACCTTGCCTTTTCTTTTCTTTTCTGGATGCTTTCCCTTTGGCGCACAAACAAAACTTGCCGGAACCGAACCGAGGCAAACTTTCCAAAAACGTGGCAGGGGGGCGCAATAGGGAGGGGAAAAATGGTGAAAAGAGCGGCGTGGTGGTGGTGGACAGAAACGACGGTGAAAACAACGGTGACGAACACAAAGTAACCAGCAACTATTGACGCGAAAGCACACAAATTCAATAACGCAAATTACTGAATGAAATGTGCAAGGCTCAAAAGATGCTAGGACAAAGGAACGAACCTGAGTGTTGTTTGGGTTTTGTGGACGATAGGATGATGAACAAACTGTAAGCTAAAGGATAAACTCAATAAAACTCACCGATCAACCTGAATTTTGATACCACTTGATAGAGCTGGAGTGCCCGATCCTTCAGTGAGTGGAGGATAACTACGATTTGGTGGGTGTCGACCCTCGTGATCCGACTACGATGAACAAGTCCGTGGCGCCTTAGCAATCGCTGAACCAACTCTTGATGGTTATTGACCTTGCTGGTGCTAGATCAACCTGATCACGAAGATCAATTCCTGCTAGCAATCGAAGAACAAGCAAGAATTTGAGGTGAACAACCCTGAATATTACTCAAAGGTGGGGTTCTGAATTACATGAAGACGAAGCTTCAGAAAGTAGCAATGGCTAACTTAAGCAAAACAAAACCCAAGCCAAAGAGGGGGCACAGCCCATGGCTAAATAGGGGGAGGAGGGAGGAAGGAGGACACCCAGCCTGCCCACAAGGCAGGGAATAGATGCCCAAACAGCCACACACCATCTCCTTGATCCCCTTTCCTGATTTAGGTGGCGCAGTACCTTCCTGGTTATTTCTTGACAAAACTAAAAAAACATAGGTGGCGCAGCACCTAAACATTATTCTGGGCAGGTTCATCATGAGCATAGATGGCGCATGCACTTAGGAAACTTCTAGTCCTTCATTCTTCAAAATCTTCATGAAGTTTAATTCACGTGCACGAGCTCGAGTGAGTGGTCCTGGTGGCGCCTGTGCTGGTTCAGTTGGAGTAGCCATTCCCGTGTCGGGGTTGATGTCCTCATCAGAGCCTATGGTACGTTAGGCGCAAACCATGCACCTATCTTGCACCGACATTAACACTGTCTCCAAACATACCGTAACGAGATTCTATATGACCATCATCACCGAGAAGTACCATCGGGTGCGTCCAAAATGAATTCTGAGCCTATGGTATGTTTGGTGCAAATCGAGCAACAATCTTACGTCAAGATTAGCACCATCTCCAAACGGACCAAAACAAACTTCCACTTGAGCCTCATCACTTAGGAGTACCATCAGGTGTGTCAAAAACGATTTGTGAGCCTGAGCTACGTATGTAGGAAACCGCACACCTATCTTGCACCGACACTACCACTATCTCTAAACAGACCGAAATGAGATTCCATATGACCCACGTCACCTAGGAGTTCCATCGGGTGTGTCCAAAATAATTTCTAAGCCTATGGTGTATGTTCGGCGGAAACCGAGCAACTTTCTTGCATCAAGATTAGCACTCTCTCCGAACGGACCAAAACTAGCTTCCACTTGAGTCTCGTCACCTACGAGTACCATCGGCTGTGTCCAAAATGATTTCTGAGCCTATGGTACGTTTGACGCAAACCATACACCTGTCTTGCACCGACACTAACACTGTATCCAAATAGACCGAAACGAGATTTAACATGGCCCACATCACATACGAGTTCCATCAGTTGGGCCATAACGATTTCAGAGCCTATGGTACGTTCAACGCAAACCGTGCACCTATCTTGCGTCAAGATTAGCACTATCTATAAACAGGTCAAAGTGAGCATCCATTATAGTCTGTCACCTAGGAGTACCATCAGGTGCATCCTAAACAATTCCTGAGCCAATGGTATGTTTGGCGCAAACCGTGCACCTATCTTGCACCGACACTAGCACCGACTCCAAACGGATCAAAACAAGATTTCACATGACCCACGTCACCTAGAAGTTCTATCGGGTGCGTCTAAACCAATTTTCGAGCCTATGGTACGTTTGGCGCAAACCGAGCAACTTTCTTGCATCAAGACTAGCACTATATCCAAATGGACCAAAACAAGCTACCACCACAGCCTCATCACCTAGGAGTACCATCGGCTGTGTCCAAAATAATTTCTGTGCCTATGGTCCATTTCGCGCAAACAGCGCACCTATCTTGCATCATGATTAGCACTATATCAAAATGGACCGAAACGAGATTCCACTTGAGCCTCATCACTAGGGAGTACCATCGGGTGCATCCAAAATGACTTCTGAGCCTATGGTATGTTTGGCGTAAACCGTGCACCTATCTTACACCGACACTAACGCTATCTCCAAACAGACCAAAACAAGATTCCATATGACCCATGTCCCCTAGGAGTACCATCGGGTGCGTCCAAAATAATTTTCGAGCCTATGGTACGTTCGACGCAAACCGAGCAACTATCTTGCATCAAGATTAGCACTATCTCCAAATAGAACAAAACAAGCTTCCACTTGAGCCTCATCACCAGGGAGTGCCATCAGGTGCATCCAAAACGGCTTCTGAGCCTATGGTACGTTTGGCACAAACCGTGCACCTATCTTGCACCGACACTAACACTGTCTCAAAACAGACCGAAATGAGATTCCACATGGCCCATGTCCCCTAGGTGTATCATCGGGTGCATCCGAAACAATTTCCAAGCCTATGATACTTTTGGCGCAACCGAGCAACTATCTTTTATCAAGATTAGCACTATCTTCAAATGGACCGAAACAAGCTCCCACTTGAGCCTCATCACCAAGTAGTACCATCTGGTGCATCCAAAATGACTTTTGAGCTTATGGTACGTTTGGCGCAAACCTATCTTGCACAAACACTAACACTATCTCTGAACACACTGAAATAAGATTCCACATGATCCACGTCACCAAGAAGTTCCATCGGGTGTGTCCAAAATGATTTTCGTGCCTATGCTACATTCGACGCAAATCTTCCACCTATCTTGCGTCAAGATTAGCACTCTTGCCAAACAGACCGAAGTAAGCATCCACCAGAGCCTCGTCACCGAGAAGTACAATCGGGTGGGCCCAAAATGATTTCTGAGCCTATGCACATTTGGCGCAAACTGTGCACCTATCTTGCACCGACACTAACACTATCTCCAAGCAAACTAAAAGGAGATTCCACTTGACCCACATCACCTAGGAGTTCCATCTGGTGCGTCCAAAATAATTTACATGCCTATGGTACGTTCGCCGTAAAACTTTCACCTATCTTGCGTCAAGATTAGCACTATATTCAAACGGACTAAAACGAGCTTCCACTTGAGCCTTGTCACCTAGGAGTACCGTCAGGTGCATCCAAAATGATTTCTAAGCCTATGATACGTTTGGCGCAAGCTGGGCACCTATCTTGCACCGATACTAACACTGTCTCTAAACGGACCGAAATGAGATTTCCCATGACCCACGTCACATAGGAGTTCAATCGGGTGTGTCCAAAATGATTTTTGAGGCAGTGGCACGTTCAACGCAAACAGTGCACCTATCTTGCATCAAGATTAGCACTATCTCCAAATGGGCCGAAGTGAGCATCGAATATTGCTTGTCACCTAGCTGTACCAGCAGGTGCATCCAAAACAATTCTTGAGCCTATGGTACGTTAGGCACAAACCGTGCACCTATCTTGCAATGACGTTAACATTGTCTCCAAACAGACCGTAACGAGATTGCATATGACCAACGTCACCGACGAATACCATCTGGTGCGTCCAAAATGAATTCTGAGCCTATGGTATGTTTGGCACAAATCGAGCAACTATCTTACGTCAAGATTAGCACTATCTCCAAACGGACTGAAACGAGCTTCCACTTGAGCCTCGTCACTTAGGAGTACCATCGGGTGCATCGAAAATGATTTGTGAGCCTAAGGTACGTATGGCGCAAACTGTGTACCTATCTTGCACTAACACTACCACTGTCTCCAAATGGACCGAAATGAGATTCCACGTAACCCACATCACCAGGAGTTCCATCGGGTGCATCCAAAACTATTTCCGAGCCTATGGTGTATGTTCGGAGCAAAGCGAGCAACTTTCTTGCATCAAGATTAGCACTATCTCCGAATGGACCAAAACTAGCTTCCACTTGAGTCTCGTCACCTATGAGTGCCATAGGCTGTGTCCAAAATGATTCTAAGCCAATGATATGTTTGGCGCAAACCGTACCCCTATCTTGCACTGACACTAACACTATCTCCAAACAGACCGAAACGAGATTCCACATGGCCCACATCACCTATGAGTTGCATCAGGTGCGCCAAAATGATTTCAGAGCCTGTGGTACGTTCAATGAAAACCGTGCACCTATCTTGCATCAAGATTAGCACTATCTACAAACGGGTCGAAGTGAGCATCCATTATAGTCTGTCACCTAGGAGTACCATCAGGTGTGTCCTCAACAATTCCTGAGCCTATGGTACGTTTGGCGCAAATCGTGCACATATCTTGCATTGACACTAGCACTGTCTCCAAACGGATTGAAACGAGATTTCACATGACCCACGTCACCTAGGAGTTCCATCGGGTGCGTCCAAACCGATTTTCGAGTCTATGGTACGTTTGGCGCAAACCAAGTAACTTTCTTGCGTCAAGATTAGCACTATGTCCAAACAGACCAAAGCAAGCTACCACCAGAGCCTCGTCACCTAAGAGTACCATTGGCTGCATCCAAAACAATTTCTGTGCCTATGGTACATTTGGCGCAAACTGCGCACCTATCTTGCATCAAGATTAGCACTATCTCTAAATGGACCGAAACGAGATTCCACTTAAGCCTCATCACTAGGGAGTACCATCGGGTGCATCCAAAATGACTTCTGAGCCTATGATACGTCTGGCGCAAACCGTGCACCTATCTTGCACCGACACTAACGCTATCTCCAAACAGACCAAAACAAGATTCCGTATGACCCATGTCCCCTAGGAGTACCATCGGGTGCGTCCAAAATGATTTTCGAGCCTATGTTACGTTCGGCGCAAACCGAGCAACTATCTTGCATCAAGATTAGCACTATCTCCAAATAGAACGAAACGAGCTTCCACTTGAGCCTTGTCACCTAGGAGTACATTAGGTCTATCTTGCTCCAAGATTAGCACTATCTTCAAACGGACTAAAAGGAGCTTCCACTTGAGCCTCGTCACCTAGGAGCACCATTGGGTGCGTCCAAAACAATTTCTAAACCTATGGTACGTTTGACACAAACCATGCACCAATCTTGCACCCGATACTAACAGTGTCTCCAAATAGACCAAAACGAGATTCCACATGACCCACGTCACCTAGGAGTTCTATAGGGTGTGTCCAAAATGATTTCTGAGCACATGGTATGTTCAGCACAAACCGAGCAACTATAGGCTCGTCACCTAGGAGTACCATTGGGTGCATCCAAAATGATTTCAGAGCTAGTGGTACGTCTAGCGCAAACCGTGCACCAATCTTACATCAAGATTAGCACTATCTCCAAACTGACTGAAGGGAGGATCCACTATAGCCTCATCACCTAGGAGTACTATTGTGTGCGTCCAAAAGGATTTCTGAGCCTATGGTATATTTGGCGCAAACCGTGCAACTATCTTGCACTGACACTAACATTGCCTCCAAATAGACCCAAACTACCCACGTCACCTAGGAGTTCCAATGGGTGCATCCAAAATGATTTATGAGCCTATGGTATGTTTGGCGCAATTCGAGCAACTATCTTGCATCAAGATTAGCACTATCTCCAAAGAGACCGAAATGAGCTTCCACTTGAGCCTCATCACCTAGGAGTACTATTGGGTGTGTCCAAAAGGATTTCTAAGCCTATGGTATGTTTGGAGCAAACCGTGCAACTATCTTGCACTGACACTAACACTGCTTCCAAATGGACCAAAATGAGATTCCACAAGACCGACGTCACCTAGGAGGTCCATCGGATGTGTCCAAAATGATTTTAGAGCCAATGGTACATTAGGCGCAAACCGAGCAACTATCTTGCGTCAAGATTAGCACTATCACCAAATAGACTGAAATGAGCTTCCACTTGAGCCTCGTCACCTAGGAGTACCGTTAGGTGCGTCCAAAGGAATTTCTGAGCCTATGGTACGTTTGCCGCAAACCGTGCACCTATCTTGCGTCAAGATGAGCACTATCTCCAAATAGACCGAAGTGAGCATCTACTATAGCCTTGTCACCTAGAAGTACCGTTAGGTGCATCCAAAAGAATTTCTGAGCCTATGGTACATTTGGCGCAAACCATGCACTTATCTTGTACCGACACAAACACTGTCTCCAAATAGACTGTAACAAGATTTCACATGACTCACATCACCTGGGAGTTCCATCAGGTGCGTCCAAAATGATTTAAAAGCCTATGGTACGTTCAGCACAAACCGTGCACCTACCTTACATCAAGATTAGCATTGTCCCCAAATGGACCAAAGTGAGCATCCACTAGAGCCTCGTCACCTAGGAGTACCATTAGATGCGTCCAAAAGGATTTCTAAGCCTATGGTATGATTGACGCAAACCGTGTACCTATCTTGCACCAATACAATAGTTTCTCGAAGCTGACTGAAATGAGATTCCACATGACCCACATCACCTAGGAGTTCCATAGGGTGCATCTAAAATGATTTCCGAGCCTATGGTATGTTTGGCACAAATCGAGCAACTATCTTGCATCAAGATTAGCACTATCTCCAAATGGACCGAAACAAGCTTCCACTTGAGCCTCATCACCTAGGATGCCGTCAGGTATGACAAAAATGATTTCAGAGCCTATGACACATTTGGGGCAAAATTTGCACCTATCTTACACCGACACTAACACTGTCTCCAAATGGACTGAAACAAGATTCCACACGACCGACGTCACATGGGAGTTCCATCAGGTAAGTTCAAAACGATTTCAGAGCGTATGGTACGTTTGGTGCAAACTATGCACCTATCTTGCACCAACACTAACACTGTCTCCAAACACTCCAAAAGGAGATTCCACGTGACCAATGTCTCCTAGGAGTTCCATCGGTGCGTCCAAAACGATTTTCAGACCCTGTGGTACGTTCTGGGCAATCAGTGCACCTATCTTGCGTCAAGATTAGCACTATATCCAAAGGGACCAAAGTGAGCATCCACTAGAGCCTCGTCACCTAGGAGTACCATCGAGTGCGTTCAAAAGGATTTCTAAGCCTATGGTACATTTGGCAAAACCGTGCACCAATCTTACAGCGACACTAAGCCTGTCTCCAAATAGAATGAAACAAGATTCCACATGACCCAAGTCACCCAAGAGTTCCATCGGGTGCGCCCAAAATGATTTATGAGCCTACGGTACGTTCGGCGCAAATCATGCACCTATCTTGCGTCAAGATTAGCATTATCTCCAAACGGACGGAAACAAGCTTCCACTTGAGCCTCGTCACCTAGGAGTACCAACGGGTGTGTCCAAAATGATTTCTGAGTCTATGGTACATTTGGTGCAAAATGTACACCTATCTTGCACCGACACTAACACCATCTTCAAATGGACTGAAACGAGATTCCACATGACCGACGTCACGTAGGAGTTCCATCGAGTGTGTTCAAAATGATTTCAAAGCCTATGGTGTGTTTGGTGCAAACCGTGCACCTATCTTGCGCTGGCACTAACACTATCTCCAAACGGACCAATATGAGATTCCACATGACCAATGTCACCAAGGAGTTCCATTGGGTGCGTGCAAAATGATTTCTGACCCTGTGGTACATTCAGGGCAAACATTGCACGTATCTTACATCAAGATTAGTACTATCTCCAAACAGACCAAAGTGAGCATCCACTAGAGCCTGGTTACCTACGAGTTCCATCGGGTGTGTCCAAAAGGATTTTTGAGCCTATGGTACGTTTGACGCAAACCGTGTACCTATTTTGCAGCGACACTAACCCTGTCTCCAAATAGACTGAAACGAGATTCCACACAACCAACGTAGCTAGGAGTTACATCGGGTGCGCTCGAAAAGATTTTTTGATCCTATGGTACGTTCGGCGCCAACCTGCAACTATCTTGCACCGACACTAACACTGTCTCCAAACAGACCGAAACAAGATTTCACATGCCCATGTCCCCTAGAAGTTGCATCGGGAGCGTCCGAAAGGATTTCTGAGGCTATGGTACGTTTGGCGCAAACCATGCACCTATCTTGCACCGACACTAACACTATCACCAAATAGACCGAAATGAGATTCCACATGGCCGATGGCACCTAAGAGTTGCATCGGGTGCGTCCAAAACAATTTTAGAGCCAGTGGTACGTTCCGCGCTAACCGTGCAACTATCTAACGTCAAGATTAGCACAATCTCCAAACAGACCAAAGTGAGATCCACTAGAGCCTCATCACCTAGGAGTTCCATCGGGTGCATCAAAAATGAATTTTGAGCCTATGGTATGTTCAGCGCAAACCGAGAACCTATCTTGCATCAAGATTAGCAATATCTCCAAACAGACCGAAAGAATCTTCCACTTGAGCCTCGAGACCTAGGAGTTCCATCAGGTGTGTCCAATATGATTTTTGAGCCTATGGTACGTTTGGCGCTAATGTGCACCTATCTTGAACCGACACTAACACTACCTCCAAATAAACTGAAATGAGATTCCACATGACCCACGTCACCTAGGAGTTCCATCGGGTGCTTTCAAAATGATTTTTAGAGCCTGTGGTACCTATCTTGCATCAATATTAGCACTATCTCCAAACAGACCGAAGTGAGCATCCACTAGAGCCTCGTCACCTAGGAGTTTCATCGGGTGCGACCAAAAGGATTTCTAAGCCTATGGTATATTTGGCGCAAACGATGCACCTACCTGGCACCAACACTAACACTATCTCTAAACAGACCGAAACGAGACTCCACATGACCCACGTCACCTAGGAGTTCCATCGGGTGTGTCCAAAATAATTTCAGAGCATGTGGTACGTTCAGCGCAAACCGTGCACCTACCTTGCATTAAGATTAGCACTATCTCCAAACGGACCGAAGTGAGCATCCACTACAGCCTCATCACCTAGGAGTATCATTGGCTGTGTCAAAAAGGATTTCTGAGCCTATGGTACGATTGGCGCAAACCATGCACCTATCTCACCCTGACGCAAACATTGTCTCCAAACAGACCGAAATGAGTTTCCACCAGACCCACGACACCTAGGAGTTCCATTGGGTGCGTCCAAAATGATTGTTGTGCCTATGGTACGATCGGTGCAAACCGAGCAATTATCTTGCATCAAGATTAGCATTATCTCCAAACGGACCAAAACAAGCATCCACTTGAGCCTTGTCACCTAGTAGTACCATCGGGTGCGTCCAAAATGATTTCTGAGCCTAAGGTACCTTTGGCGCAAAACCGTGCACCTTTATTGCATAGACACTGACACTATCTCCAAACAGACCAAAATGAGATTCCAGTTGACCGACGTCACCTAGGAGTGCCATCGTGTGTATGCAAAAAGATTTCAGAGCCAGTGGTACGTTCAACGCAAACCGTGTAGCTATGTTGCTTCAAGATTTGCACTATCTCTAAACAGAATGAAGTGAGCATCCACTAGAGCCTCGTCACCTAGGAGTACCATTGGGTCTATCCAAAAGGTTTTCTGAGCCTATGTTACGTTTGGCGCAAACCATGCATCTATCTTGCACCGACAATAACACTGTCTCCAAACAGACCAAAATAAGATTCCACATGACCCATGTCACCTAGGAGTTCTATCGGGTGCGTCCAAAACGATTTCAAAGCCTGTGGTACATTCGGCGCAAACTGTGTACTGATCTTACATCAACATTTCCACTACATCCAAATAGACCAAAGTGAGCATCCACTAGAGCCTCATCACATAGGAGGACCATCGGGTGCGTCCAAGAGGATTTCTGAGCCTATTGTACATTTGGCACAAACTGTGCACCTATCTTGCACCGACACTATAAATGTCACCAAATGGACCGAAATAAGATTCCACATGAGCCATGTCACCAAGGAGTTCCATTAGGTGCGTTCAAAATGATTTCTGAGCCTACGGTATGATCAGCACAAATTGAGCAACTATCTTGCGTCAAGATGAGCAGTATCTCCAAATAGACCGAAGTGAGCATCCACTAGAGCCTTGTCACCTAGGAGTACCATCAAGTGCGTCCAAAAAGGATTTCTGAGCCTATGGTACGTTTGGCACAAACAGTGCACCTATCTTGCATCGACACTAACACTATCTCCAAATAGACTGTAACAAGATTCCACATGACCCACGTCACCCGGAAGTTCCATCGGGTGTGTCCAAAATGATTTTCGAGCTTATGGTATGTTCAGCGCAAACCGTGCACCTACCTTGCAAAAAGATTTGCACTATCTTGAAACGGACCGAAGTGAGCATCCACTAGAGCCTCGTCACCTACGAGTACCATTGGGTGCGTCCAAAAGGATTTCTAAGCCTAAGGTACGTTTGGCACAAACCGTGCACCTATCTTGCACCGACACTAATACTATCCCCAAACAGACCGAAGTGGGCATCCACTAGAGCCTCATCACCTAGGAGTACTGTCGGTTGCGTCCAAAAGGATTTCAGAGCCTATGGTACGTTCGGCGCAAACCGTGCAACTATCTTGCATGAAGATTAGCACTATCTCCAAATAGACCGAAGCGAGCAACCAGTAGAGCCTCATCACCTATGAGTACCATCGGGTGCATCCAAAAGAATTTCTGAGCCTATGGTACATTTGGCGCAAACAGTGCACCTATCTTGCACCAACACTAACACTGTCACTAAATAGACCGCAACGAGATTCCACAATGCTGACGTCACCTAGGAGTTCCATCTAGTGTGTCCAAAACGATTTCAGAGCCAGTGGTACATTCAGCGCTAACCATGCACCTATCTTGCGTCGAGATGAGCACTATCTCCAAATAGACCGAAGGAGCCTCGTCACCTAGGAGTACCATCGGGTGCGTCTAAAAGGATTTATGAGCCTATGGTACATTTGGCGCAAAGCGTGCAACTATCTTGCACCAACACTGTCTCCAAATAGACTGAAACGAGATTCCACTTGACTCACGTCACCTAGGAGTTCCATCAGGTGCATCCAAAAATATTTTTGAGCTTATGGTATGATCGACGCAAACTGAGCAACTATTTTGCGTCAAGATGAGCCATATCTCCAAATAGACTAAAGTGAGCATCCACTATGATGAGGACATCCTCCACTATTACCCGTTGGTAAAGACGCAACAAAAAAGGCCAAGTGGCCTAGTAGTAGTCGGGCGGTGACCGTGTGAGCCTCTGAATAATCCCACCTTGCTTAGCTTGGGAGGAGGAAGCCACCTTAAAAGAGAGAGGCACCCTTTCCTTATCGGACTAGTCTTTTAGGGATATTGGGCCTTTCCCCGAGTGGGTGTGCATAAGAACTGTTGGGGTCCGGGCAACCTTAATTTATTGGGCCTCGGCCAACCCCACCTGGGCCGGATGTATCATTTGGTATTAGAGCTGGGCCCTTGTTTAAGGGGTGGGAATGATGAGGACATCCTCCACTATTACCCGTTGGCAAAGACGCAATAAAAAAGCCAAGTGGCCTAGTTGTAGTCGGGCGGTGACCGTGTGAGCCTCTGAATAATCCCACCTTGCTTAGCTTGGGAGGAGGAAGCCACCTTAAAAGAGAGAGGCACCCTTTCCTTATCGGACTAGTCTTTTAGGGACATTGGGCCTTTCCCCGAGTGGGTGTGCATATGAACTGTTGGGGTCCAGGAAACCTTAATTTATTGGGCCTCGGCCAACCCCACCTGGGCCGGATGTATCAAACTAGAGCCTCGTCACCTAGGAGTACCGTCGGGTGCGTCCAAAAGGATTTTAGAGCCTATGGTATGTTCGGCGCAAACCGTGCATCTATCTTGAATCAAGATTAGCACTATCTCCAAACAGACCAAAGTGAGCAACCACTAGAGCCTTGTCACCTAGGAGAACCATCGGCTGCGTCCAAAAGGATTTCTAAGCCTTTGGTACGTTTGGCACAAAACAAGCACCTATCTTGCACCGACACTAACGCTGTCTCCAAATAGACTGTAACGAGATTCCACATGACCCACCTCACCTAGAAGTTCCATTGAGCGCATCCAAATTGATTTTTGAGCTTATGGTATGATCAGCGCAAACCAAGAAACTCTCTTGAGTCAAGATGAGCCCTATCTCCAAACAGACCAAAGTGAGCATCCATTAGAGCCTCGTCCCCTAGGAGTACTATCGGGTGCGACCAAAAGGATTTCAGAGCCCATGGTACATTCGGCGCAAACCATGTACCTATCTTGTATAAAGATTAGCACTATATCCAAACGGACCAAAGTGAGCATCCACTAGAGCCTCGTCACCTACGAGTACCATTGGGTGTGTCCAAAAGGATTTATGTGCCTAAGGTACGTTTAGCGCAAATAGTGCAACTATCTTGTACCGACAGTAACACTATCACCAAACAAACCCAAACCAGATTCCACATGACCCATGTACCCTAGGAGTGCCATCGGGTGCGTTCAAAATGATTTTCGAGCCTATGGTACGTTCGGCACAAACCGTGTACCTATCTTGCGTCAAGATTAGCACTATCTCTAAAGGGACCAAAATGAGCTTCCACTTGAGCCTCATGACCTAGGAGTACCATAGGGTGCATCCAAAATGATTTGTGAGCCTATGGTATGTTTGGCGCAAACCGTGCACCTATCTTGCACCGACACTAAAACTGTCTCCAAACGGACCAAAATGAGATTCCACACGACCCATGTCACCTAGGAGTTCAATTGGGTGCGTCCAGAACGATTTCAAAGCCTATGGTACGTTCAGCGCAAACCATGGGCCTATCTTACATCAAGATTAGCACTCTCTCCAAACAGACTGAAGTGAGCATCCACTAGAGCCTCGTCACCTAGGAGTACCATCAGGTGCGTCCAAAAGGATTTCTGAGGCTATTGAACGTTTGGCGCAAACTGTGCACGTATCTTGCACCGACACTACCCATGTCTCCAAATGGACTAAAATGTGATTCCACATGACCCACGACACCGAGGTGTTCCATCGGGTGCGTCCAAAATGAATTCTGAGCCTCTGGTAAAATCAGCGCAAACCGAGCAACTATCTTGCGTCAAGATGAGCCCTATCTCCAAACAGACCGAAGTGAGCATCCACTAGAACCTCGTCACCTAGGAGTACCGTCTGATGTGTCCAAAAGGATTTCAGAGCCTATGGTGTGTTTGGCGCAAACCGTGCAACTATCTTGCATCAAGATTAGCACTGTCTCTGAACGGACTGAAGTGAGCAACCAGTAGAGTCTCGTCACCTACTAGTACCATCGGGTGCGTCCAAAGGCATTTTGGACCCTATGGTACGCTTGGCGCAAACCTTGCACCTATCACGCACATACACTAACACTGTCACCAAACAGACCGAAACGAGATTCCACATGGCCGACGTCCCCTAGGAGTTACATCGGGTGCGTCCAAAATTATTTCAAAGCAAGTGTTACGTTTAGCACTAATCATGCACCTATCTTGCGTCAAGATGAGCACTATCTCCAAACAAACCAAAAAGAGCATCCACTAGAGCCTCATCATCTAGGAGTACCGTCGGGTGCATCTCTAAAAGGATTTCTGAGTCTATGGTACGTTTTGAGCAAACCGTGCAACTATCTTGCACCAACACTAACACTGTCTCCAAATAGACTATAACGAGATTCCACATGACCCACATCACCTGGGAGTTCCATCGGGTGCATCCAAAATGATTTTTGAGCTTATGTTATGATCAACACAAACCAAGCAACTGTCTTGCATCAAGATGAGCCATATCTCCAAATAGACCGAAGTGAGCTTCCACTAGAGCCTCATCACCTAGGAGTACCATCGGGTGCGTCCATAAATATTTTAGAGCCTATGGTACGTTCGGCGCAAACCATGCACCTATCTTGAATCCAGATTAGCACTATCTCCAAATGAACCGAAGTGAGCAACCACTAGAGCCTTGTCACCTAGGAGTACCATCGGCTGCATCCAGAATGATTTCTAAGCTTTTGGTACGTTTGGCGCAAAACATGCACCTATCTTGCACCGACACTAACGATGTCTCCAAATAGACTGTAACGAGATTCCACATGACCGACGTCACCTAGGAGTTCCATTAGGTGCGTCCAAAATAATTTCAGAGCCAGTGGTACGTTCAACACTAACTGTGCACCTATTTTATGTCAAGATGAGCACTATCTCCAAACAGACCGAAGTGAGCATCCATAAGAGCCTCGTCACCTAGAAGTACTGTCGGGTGCATCTAAAAGGATTTCTGAGCTTTTGGTACGTTTGGCACAAACCATGCACCTATCTTGCACCAACACTAATGCTGTCTCTAAATAGACTTTAACGAGATTCCACATAACCCAGGTCACATGGGAGTTCCATCAGGTGCATCCAAATTGATTTTCAAGCTTATGTTATGATCGGCGCAAACCGACCAACTATCTTGCATCAAGATGAGCCCCAGCTCCAAATAGACTGAAGTGAGCATCCACTGGAGCCTCGTCACCTAGGAGTACCATCAGGTGCGTCCAAAAGGATTTCAGAGCCCATGGTACGCTCGGTAAACACCGTGCACCTATCTTGCATCAAGATTAGCACTATCTCCAAACGGACCAAAGTTAGCATCCAGTAGAGCCTCATCACCTACGAGTACCGTTGGGTGCGTCGAAATGGATTTATGAGCCTATGGTACATTTGGTGCAAGCCGTGCACCTATCTTGCACCAACACTAACACTGTCTCCAAATAGACTGAAACGAGATTTCACGTGACCCACGTCACTAAGGAGTTCCATCGGTTGCATCCAAATCAATTTTCGAGCCTATGCTACGTTTGGCGCAAACCGAGCAACAATCTTGCATCAAGATAAGCACTATCTCTAAACAGACTGAATGAGCTTCTAGTTGAGACTCGTCACCAAAGAGTACCATCGGGCGCGCCCAAATTTTTTTTTGAGCGTATGGTACGTTTGGTGCAAAATATGTATCTATCTTGAACCGAAACTAACATTGTCTCCAAACGGACTGAAACGAGATTCCACATGAACGATGACACCTAGGAGTTCCAAAGGACGTGTTCAAAATAATTTCAGAGCCTATGGTATGTTTGGTGCAAACCGTTTACCTATATTGCACTGACACTAACTCTGTCTCCAAACGGACCGAAATGATATTCTGCATGACCGACGTCACCTAGGAGTTTTCAGACCCTGTGGTACATTCGGTGCAAACCGTGCACCTATCTTGCATCAAGATTAGCACTTTCTCCAAACGAACTAAAATGAGCTTTCACTTGAGCCCTGTAACCTAGTAGTGCCATCGGGTGCGTCCTAAACAATTTCTAAGACTATGGTACTTTGGCACAAACTGTGCACCTATCTTGCACCGATACTAATATTTTCTCCAAATGGACCAAAATGAGATTCCGCGTGACCGACGTCACCTAGGAGTTCCATCAAGTGCGACCAAAACAATTTCAGAGCTTGTGGTACGTCCGGCACAAACCATGCACCTATCTTGCATCAAGATTAGCACTATCTCCAAACAGGCCGAATTGAGCATCCACTAGAGCCTCGTCACCTAGGAGCACTATTAGGTGTGTCCAAAAGGATTTCCAAGCCTATGGTACATTTGGCGCAAACTATGCAACTATCTTGCACTGACACTAACACTAACTCCAAACAGACCAAAACAAGATTCCACATGACCCACATCACCTAGGAGTTCCATCGGGTGTGCCCAAAATGATTTTTGAGCCTATGGCACGCTTGGCGCAAACCGTGCACCTATCTTGCACCGACACTAACACTGTCACCAACACAGACCGAAACTAGATTCCACATGGCTGACGTCACCTAGGAGTTCCGTCGTGTGCATCCAAAATAATTTCTAAGCCTATGGTACGCTTGGCGCAAACCATGCACCGATCTTGCACCGACACTAACACTTTCTCGAAATGGACTAAAATGAGATTTCACATGACCCATGTCACCTAGGAGTACCTCAGGTGCGTCCAAAATGATTTCCGAGCCTATGGTATGTTTGTCGCAAACCGTGCTCCTATCTTTCATCAAGTTTAGCACTAACTCCAAATGGACCGAAACGAGCTTCTAGTTGAGCCTTGTCACCTAGGAGCACCATTGGGTGCATCCAAAATGATTTGTGAGCCATTGGTACATTTGGTGCAAATCGTGCACCTATCTTGCACTGACACTAACATTGTCTCCAAACAGACCAAAACATGATTCCACATGACCAATGTCACCTTGGAGTTCCATCGGGTGCGTCCTAAATGATTTCAAAGCCGATTGTAAATTCAGCGCAAACCGTTTGCCTATCTAGCATCAAGATTAGCATTATCTCCAAACCAACCGAAGTGAGCATCCGCTAGAGCGTCGTCACCTAGGAGTACCGTCTAGTGCGTCTAAAAGGATTTATGAGCCTATGGTACATTTGGCGTAAACCGTGCACCTATCTTGCACTGACACTAACACTACATCTAACCAGACTGAAATGAGATTCCACATGACCCACGTCACTTAGGAGTTCCACCAGGAGCATCCAAAATGATTTCTGAGCCTATGGTACATTTGGTGCAAACCGTGCACCTATCTTGCATCAAGATTAGCACTATCTCTAAACAGACCGAAGTGAGCATCCACTAGAGCCTCGTCACTTTAGAGTACGATCGGGTGCGTCCAAAAGGATTTCTGAGCCTATGGTACGTTTGGTGCAAACCGTGCACATATCATGCACCGACACTAACACTGTCTTGAAACAGATCGAAAAGAGATTCCACATGACCCACGTCACCTAGGTGTTCCATCCGGTGCATCCAAAATGATTTCTAAGCCTATCTCCAAACAGGCCAAAGTGAGCATCCAGTACAGCCTTATCACCTAGGAGTACCATCGGGTGCGTCCAAAATAATTTTCTGAGCCTATGGTATGCTTGGCGCAAACCATCGACCTATCCTGCTTCGATACTAACACTGTCTCCAAATGGACCAAAAAAAGACTCCATACGACCCACGCCACCTAGGAGTTCCGTCGGGCGCGTCCAAAATGATTTATGAGCCTATGGTACATTCAGCGCAAACTGAGCAACTTTCTTGCGTCAAGATTAGCATCATCTCTAAATGGACCAAAACAAGCATCCATCGGATCCTCATCACCAAGGAGTTCCATCGGTTGTGTCCAAAACAATTTCTAAGCCTATGGTACGTTTGGCGCAAACCGGGCACCTATCCTGCACCGGCACTAACAGTATCTCCGAACGGACCAAAACGAGATTCCGCATGACCCACGTCACCTACGAGTACCATCGGGTGCGTCCAAAATGATTTCTAAGCCTATGGTATGTTTGGCGCAAACCGAGCAATTATCTTGCGCTAACACTAACAGTGTCTCCAAACGGACCAAAATGAAATTCCACATGCCCCCACGTGACCTAGGAGTACCATCAGCTGTGTCCAAAACAATTTCTAACAGTGTCTCTAAATAGACTGTAACGAGATTCCACATGACCCACGTCACCTAGGAGTTCCATCGGGTGCATAAAAATGATTTCAGAGCCTGTGGTACGTTCGGCGCAAACCGTACACCTACCTTGCATCAAGATTAGCGCTATCTCCAAATGGACCGAAGTGAGCAATCACTAGAGCCTCGTCACCTAGGAGTACCATCGGGTGGGTCTAAAAGGATTTCTTTACCTGTGGTACGATTGGCGCAAACCATGCAACTATCTTGCACCGACTCTAACACTGTCTCCAAACGGACCGAAACGAGATTCCACCTGACTCACGTCACCTAGGAGTTCCATCAGGTGCATTCAAAATGATTTCTGAGCCTATGGTACATTTGGCGTATACCGTGCACCTATCTTATATCAAGATTAGCATTATCTCCAAACAGACCGAAGTGAGCATCACTAGAGCCTCATCACCTAGGATACCATCGGGTGCGTACAAAAAGGATTTCTAAGCCTATTGTACGTTTGGCACAAACCATGCACGTATCTTGCATCAACATGACCCACGTCACTGAGGAGTTCCATCGGGTGCGTCCGAAATGATTTACGAGCCTATGGTACGATCGGTGCAAACCAAGCAAGTATCTTGCGTCAAGATGAGCCCTATCTCCAAACAGACCGAACTAGGCATCCACTAGAGCCTCGTCACCTAGGAGTACCGTCGGTTGCGTCCAAAAGGATTTCAGAGCCTATGGTACGTTTGGCACAAACCATGCAACTATCTTGCATCAAGATTAGCACTATCTCCAAATAGACCGAAGCGAGCAACTAGTAGAGCCTCATCACCTAGGAGTACCATCGGGTGTGTCCAAAAGGATTTCTGAGCCTATGGTACATTTGGCGCAAACCGTGCACCTATCATGCACCAACCCTAACACTGTCACCAAATAGACCGCAATGAGATTCCACATTGCTGACGTCACCTAGGAGTTCCATCGGGTGCGTCCAAAATGATTTCAGAGCTATTGGTACATTCAGCACTAACCATGCACCTATCTTGCGTCAGGATGAGCACTATCTCCAAACAGACCGAAGGAGCCTCATCACCTAGGAGTACCGTCGGGTGTGTCTAAAAGGATTTCTGAGCCTATGGTACGTTTGGCGCAAACCGGGCAACTATCTTGCACCAACACTAACACTGTCTCCAAATAGACTGTAACAAGATTCCACATGACTCACGTCACTTAGGAGTTCCATTAGGTGCATCCAAAAAGATTTTCGAGCTTATGCTACGATCGATGCAAACTAAGCAACTATCTTGTGTCAAGTTGAGCCATACCACCAAATAGACCGAAGTGAGCATCTACTAGAGCCTCGTCACCTAGGAATACCGTCAGGTGCGTCCAAAAGGATTTCAGAGCCTATGGTACGTTCGGCGCAAACCGTGCACCTGTCTTGTGTCAAGATGAGCACTATCTCCAAACAGACTGAAACATGCATCCACTAGAGCCTCATCACCTATAAGTACCATCATGTGCGTGTAAAAGGATTTCTGAGGCTTTGGTATATTTGGCGCAAACCATGCACCTATCTTGCGCTGACACTAACTCTATCTCCAAATAGTCTGTAACGAGATTCCACATGACCCACGTCACATGGAAGTTCCATTAGGTGCCTCCATATTGATTTTTGAGCATATGGTATGATCAGCACAAACTGAGCAACTATCTTGCGTCAAGATGAGCCCTTTCTCCAAACAGACCAAAGTGAGCATCCACTAGAGCCTTGTCCCCTAGGGGTACCATCGGGTGCGTCCAAAAGGATTTCAGAGCCCATGGTACACTCGGCGTGAACCATGCACCTATCTTGTATCAAGATTAGCACTATCTCCAAACGGACCAAAGTGAGCATCCACTAGAGCCTCGTCACCTACGAGTACCATTGGGTGCGTCCAAAAGGATTTATGTTCTTAAGTTATGTTGCACCGACACTACCCATGTCTCCAAACAGACTAAAATGAGATTCCACATGACCCACGTCACCGAGGAGTTCCATCGGGTGCATCCAAAATGAATTCTGAGCCTATGGTACAAACGGCGCAAACCGAGCAACTATCTTGCGTCAAGATGAGCCTTATCTCCAAACAGACAGACGTGAGCATCCACTAGAACCTCATCACCTAGGAGTACCATCGGATGCGTCCAAAAGGATTTCAGAGCCTATGTTACGTTCGGCGCAAACCGTGCAACTATCTTGCATCAAGATTAGCACTATCTCCCAACGGACTGAAGTGAGCAACCAGTAGGGTCTCGCCACCTAGGAGTACCATCGGGTGCGACCAAAAGGATTTCTGACCCTATGGTACGCTTCGTGCAAACCATGCACCTATCCTGCACGGACACTAACACTAGCACCAAATAGACCGAAATAAGATTCCACATGGCCGATGTCACCTAGGAGTTACATCGGGTGCGTCCAAAATGCTTTCAGAGCCAATGGTACGTTCAGCGCTAATCGTGCACCTATCTTGCATCAATATGAGCACTATCTCCAAACAAACCAAAAAGAGCATCCACTAGAGCCTCGTCACCTAGGAGTACCATGAGGTGCATCTAAAAGGATTTCTGAGTCTATGGTACGTTTTGCGCAAACCGTGCAACTATCTTGCACCAACACTAACACTGTCTCCAAATAGACTGTAACGAGATTCCACATGACCCACGTCACCTGGGAGTTCCATCGGGTGCATCTAAAATGATTTTCAAGCTTATGGTACGATCGACACAAACCAAGCAACTATCTTGCGTCAAGATGAGCCATATCTCCAAACAGACCGAAGTGAGCTTCCATTGGAGCCTCATCACTTAGGAGTACTATCAGGTGCGTCCAAAAGGATTTCATAGCCTATGGTACGATTGGCGCAAACCGTGCACCTATCTTGAATCAAGATTAGCACTATTTCCAAATGGATCGAAGTGAGCAACCACTAGAGCCTCGTCACCTAGGAGTTCCATCGGCTGCGTCCAGAAGGATTTCTAAGCCTATGGGATGTTTGGCGGAATCTGTGCACTTATCTTGCACCGACACTAACACTGTCACCAAACAGACCATAACGAGATTCCACATGGCTGACATCACCTAGGAGTTCCATTAGGTGCGTCCAAAATGATTTCAGAGCCAGTGGTACGTTCAACACTAACCATGCACCTATCTTATGTCAAGATGCGCACTATCTCCAAACAGACCGAAGTGAGCATCCACAAGAGCCTCGTCACCTAGAAGTACCGTCGGGTGCGTCTAAAAGGATTTCTGAGCCTATGGTACATTTGGCACAAACCATGCACCTATCTTGCACCAACACTAATGCTGTCTCCAAATAAACTTTAACGAGATTCCACATGACCCACGTCACCTAGGAGTTCCATCAGGTGCATTCAATATGATTTTCAAGCTTATGGTATGATCGGTGCAAATCGAGCAACTATCTTGCATCAAGATGAGCCCTAGCTCTAAACAGACTGAAGTGAGCATCCACTAGAGCCTCGTCACCTAGGAGTACTGTCAGGTGCGTCTAAAAGGATTTCAGACCCCATGGTACGCTCGACACAAACCGTGCACCTATCTTGCATCAAGATTAGCACTATCTCCAAACGGACCAAAGTGAGCATCCAGTAGAGCCTCGTCACTTACAAGTACCGTTGGTAGCGTCCAAAAGGATTTCTATGCCTAAGGTATGTTTGGCGCAAACCGTGCAACTGTCTTGCACCGACACTAACACTATCACCAAACAATCCCAAACCAGATTCCACATGACCCACGTCCCCTAGGAGTGCCATCAGGTGTGCCAAAATGATTTTCGGGCCTATGGAACGTTCATCACAAACCATGGACCTATCTTGTGTCAAGATTAGCAGTATCTCCAAAGGGACCAAAATGAGCTTCCACTAGAGCCTCATGACCAAGGAGTACCATCAAGTGCATCCAAAATGATTTGTGAGCCTATGGTATGTTTGGTGCAAACCGTGCCCCTATCTTGTAGCGACACCAACACTGTCTCCAAATGGACCAAAATGAGGTTCCACTTGACCCACGTCACCAAAGAGTTCCATTGGGTCATCCAAAATGATTTCAAAGCCTATGGTACATTCAGCGCAAACCGTGTACCAATCTTACATCAAGATTAGCACTATCTCTAAACAGACCAAGTGAGCATCCACTAGAGCCTCGTCACCTAGGAGTACCATCGGGTGCATCCAAAAGGATTTCTGAGCCTATTGTACATTTGGCGCAAACCATGCACGTATCTTGCTCCGACACTACCCATGTCTCCAAATGGACTGCAAATGAGATTCCACATGACCCACGTTACCGAGGAGTTCAATCGGGTGTGTCCAAAATGATTTCCGACCCTATGGTATGATCGGTGCAAATCGAGCAACTATCTAGTGTCAAGATGAGCCCTATCTCCAAATAGACCAAAGTGAGCATCCACTAGAGCCTCGTCACCTAGGAGTACCGTCAGATACGTCCAAAAGGATTTCAGAGCCTATGGTGCGTTCGGCGCAAACCGTGCAACTATATTGCATCAAGATTAGCACTATCTCCAAAGAGACTGAAGTGAGCAACAAGTAGAGCCTCATCACCTGGGAGTACCATCCGGTGCGTCCAAAAGGACTTCTAAGCCTATGGTACGTTTGGCGCAAACCGTGCACCTATCTCGCACGAACACTAACACTGTCACCAAACAGACCAAAATGAGATTCCGCATGGCCGACGTCACCTAGGAGTTCCATCGGGTGCATCCAAAATGATTTCAGAGCCAGTGGTACGTTCAGCGCTAACCGTGCGCCAATCTTGCGTCAAGATGAGCACTATCTCCAAACAAACCAAAGTGAGCATCCACTAGAGCCTCGTCACCTATGAGTACCGTCGGGTGCATCTAAAAGGATTTCTGAGCCTATGGTACGTTTGGCGCAAACCGTGCAACTATCTTGCACCAACACTAACACTGTCTCCCAATAGAATGTAACGAGATTCCACATGACCCGCGTCACCTAGGAGTTCCATTGGGTGCATCCAAAATGATTTTCGAGCTTATAGTACGATCGGCGCAAACCGAGCAACTATCTTGCGTCAAGGTGAGCCCTATCTCCAAACAAACCGAAGTGAGCATCCACTAGAAACTCGTCACCTAGGAGTACCATTGGGTGTGTCCAAAAGGATTTCAGAGCGTACGGTATGTTTGGCACAAACTGTGTAACTATCTTGCACCGACACTAACACTGTCTATAAATGGATCGAAACGAGATACCACCTGACCCACGTCACCTAGGAGTTCCATCGGGTGTGTCCAAAATAATTTTCGAGCCTATGGCATGCTCGACGCAAACCGTGCACCTATCTTGCACCGACACTAACACTCTCACCAAACAGACCGAAACTAGATTCCACATGGCCGACGTCACCTAGGAGTTCCATCGGGTGCGTCCAAAATGATTTCAGAGCTAGTAGTATGTTCAGCGCTAACCGTGCACCTATCTTGCACTATCTCCAAATGGACCAAAGTGAGCAACCACTAGAGCCTCATCAGCTAGGAGTACCATCGGGTGCATCAAAAATGATTTTTGAACCTATGGTACGTTCAGCGTAAACTGAGCCACTATCTTGCGTCAAGATTAGCACTATCTCTAAACAAACCAAAATAAGCTTCCACTTGAGCCTCGAGACTTAGGAGTTCCATCAGGTGCGTCCAAAATGATTTTCGAGCCTATGGTACGTTTGGCGCTAACGTGCACCTATCTTGAACCAACACTAACACTGTCTCCAAATAGACTAAAATGAGATTCCGCATGACCCACGTCACATAGGAACACCATTGGGTGCTTCGAAAACAATTTCAGAGATAGTGGTATGTTCGTCGCAAACTGTACTCCTACCTTGCATCAAGATTAGCACTATCTCCAAACGGACCGAAGTGAACATCCACTAGAGCCTCGTCACCTAGGAGTACCGTTGGGTGTGTCAAAAAGGATTTCTGAGCATATGGTACATTTGGCCCAAGCCATGCACCTATCTTGCACCAACACTAACACTATCTCCAAACAGACTGAAACGAGATTTCACGTGACCCATGTCACTAAGGAGTTCCATCGGGTGCGTCCAAAATGATTTTCGAGCCTATGGTACGTTTGGCACAAACTGAGCAACAATCTTGCATCAAGATAAGCACTATCTCCAAACGGACTGAAATGAGCTTCCACTTGAGACTCAACACCAAAGGGTACCATCGGGCGCGCCCAAAATGATTTTTGAGTGTATGGTACGTTTGGTGCAAAATATGTATCTATCTTGCACCGAAACTAACATTGTCTCCAAATGGACTGAAATGAGATTCCACATGAACGATGACACCTAGGAGTTCCAACGGGTGTGTTCAAAACGATTTCAGAGCATATGGTATGTTTGGTGCAAACCGTGCACCTATATTGCACCGACACTAACACTATCACCAAACGGACCGAAACGATATTCCGCATGACCGATATCACCTAGGAGTTCCATCGGGTGCATCCAAAACCATTTCAGACCCTGTGGTACATTCGATGCAAATTGTGCACCTATCTTGCATCAAGATTAGCACTTTCTCCAAACGGACTGAAATCAGCTTCCACTTGAGCCCCATAACCTAGTAGTGCCATCGGGTGCGTCCTAAACAATTTATAAGACTATGGTACTTTGGCGCAAACCGTGCACCTATCTTGCACCGATATTAACATTTTCTCCAAACGGACCAAAACGAGATTCCATGTGACCGACGTCACCTAGGAGTTCCATCAAGTGCGACCAAAACAATTTCAGAGCCTGTGATACGTCCGGTGCAAACTGTGCACCTATCTTGCATCAAGATTAGCACTATCTCCAAATAGGCCGAATTGAGCATCCTCTAGAGCCTCATCACCTAGGAGTACTATTAGATGTGTCCAAAAGGATTTCTAAGCCTGTGGTACGTTTGGCGCAAACTATGCAACTATCTTGCACTGACACTAACACTACCTCCAAGCAGACCAAAATTCCACATGACCCATGTCACCTAGGAGTTTCATCGGGTGTGTCCAAAATGATTTTTGAGCCTATGGCACGCTTGGCGCAAACCGTGCACCTATCTTGCACCGACACCAACACTGTCACCAAACAGACCAAAACTAGATTCCACATGGCCGACGTCACCTAGGAGTTCCGTCGGGTGCGTCCAAAATAATTTATGAGCCTATGGTATGCTTGGAGCAAACTGTGTACCTATTTTGCACCGACACTAACACTTTCTCGAAATGGACTGAAACGAGCTTCCAGTTGAGCCTTGTCACCTAGGAGCACCATCGGGTGCATCCAAAATGATTTGTGAGCCATTGGTACATTTGGTGCAAATTGTGCACCTATCTTGCACCGACACTAATACTGTCTCCAAACAGACCGAAATATGATTCCACATGACCAATGTCACCTT
Source organism: Saccharum hybrid cultivar R570 (assembly GCA_038087645.1). Classification (NCBI taxonomy): domain Eukaryota; kingdom Viridiplantae; phylum Streptophyta; class Magnoliopsida; order Poales; family Poaceae; genus Saccharum; species Saccharum hybrid cultivar. The sequence continues at coordinate 2,094,876 of JAQSUU010000227.1, forward strand.
GGAGTTCCATTGGGTGCGTCCTAAACGATTTCAAAGCCTATGGTAAATTCGGCACAAACCGTTCACCTATCTAGCGTCAAGATTAGCATTATCTCCAAACGGACCGAAGTGAGCATCCACTCGAGCGTCGTCACCAAGGAGTACCGTCTGGTGCGTCTAAAAGGATTTCTGAGCCTATGGTACATTTGGCGTAAACCGTGCACCTATCTTGCACTGACACTAACACTACATCCAACCAGAGCAAAACGAGGTTCCACATGACCCACGTCACTTATGAGTTCCATCAGGAGCGTCCAATATGATTTCTGAGCGTATGGTACATTTGGTGCAAACCGTACACCAATCATGCATCAAGATTAGCACTATCTCTAAATAGACCGAAGTGAGCATCCACTAGAGCCTTGTCACCTTAGAGTACCATCGGGTGCATCCAAAAGGATTTCTGAGCCTACGTTACGTTTGGTACAAACCGTGCACATATCATGCACCGACACTAACACTATCTCAAAACAGATCGAAAAGAGATTCCACATGACCCACGTCACCGGTGTTCCATCCGGTGTGTCTAAAATGATTTCTGAGCCTATCTCCAAACAGGCCGAAGTGAGCATCCAGTATAGCCTTGTCACCTAGGAGTACCATCGGGTGCATCTAAAATAATTTTCTGAGGCTATGGTACGCTTGGCGCAAACCATCGACCTATCTTGCTCCGATACTAACACTGTCTCCAAATAGACCAAAAAAAGACTCCAATGACCCACGCCACCTAGGAGTTCCATCGAGTGCGTCCAAAATGATTTATGAGGCTATGGTACGTTCGGCGCAAATCGAGCAACTTTCTTGCGTCAAGATTAGCACCATCTCTAAATGGACCAAAACAAGCATTCACCGGAGCTTCATCACCAAGGAGTTCCATCGGCTGTGTCCAAAACAATTTTTGAGCCTATGGTACGTTTGGTGCAAACCGGGCACCTATCCTACACCGGCACTAACATTGTCTCTGAACGGATCAAAGTGAGCATCCACTAGAGCCTTGTCCCCTAGGAGTACCATCGGATGCATCCAAAATGATTTCTAAGCCTATGGTATGTTTGGCGCAAACCGAGCAACTATCTTGCGCTGACACTAACAGTGTCTCCGAACGGACCAAAATGAAATTCAACATGCCCCACATGACCTAGGAGTACCATCAGCTGCGTCCAAGACAATTGCTAAGCCTATGGTACATTTTGGCGCAAACTATGTAGCTATCTTACATCAAGATTAGCACTATCTCCAAACGGACCGAAGTGAGCATCCACTAGAGCCTCGTCACCTAGGAGTTTCGTCGGATGTGTCCAAAAGGATTTATGAGCCTATAGTACGTTTGGCGCAAACCGCGCTGAAAGTCCTATGTTTGATGTTGGTAATTAGTGACAATGTCTAAGTACTAATCCTATGCCTAAGATGTATGTAGCATATGAGGATTAGTACATTCCAAGGTTGGTGGCAAGATGGACATGGTGATCATGATGGCCACACTTGGATTTGGGCGCAACCCTACGTGATCAAGGCAAAGGTATATGCTTAAGGGTTGTGTTTTAGTAACCAAGACACCTAGTGGGTGTGGTTACATTATAGGTTAGATAGCCGTACTATAAAGAGGGGAATGACGCGGCTATTGATCTCCTAAGTGCCTCTAGGTGTGCATTTCATAATCATATGCATTTGGATAGAACTAATAACGCCTCGAAAAATGATTGTGAAAATGCTAACACACTCACACATGACGAAGATCACTTGGTGGTGTTAGCATGTTTGCGAAGGCGGTGGAGTTTGAGCGGTAGAGAGGGTTTGGGGTCCTCTCTCCCTCCTGCCGAGCTTGCGAGGCGGGATTCAGGCATTTTCGAGGAGTTGAAACGACTATTTTCCACTACGCCAGAAGTCCAGAAAAGAAACGGAGGCGAACGGAGGTCACAGAGGTGACCGGACGTTGAACCGGACGCGGTCTTTGCATGACCGGACGCGTCCGGTCAGTGTTCAGTCTCTGCGTGGTTTTCAGTTTGATGATCGGACGCGCAGCGCGTCTGGTCACTCACGATCGGACGCATCCGGTCGTTCAGGGAGCTTACTAGACTCTAACCGGACGCTGGCACTGTCGCGTCCGGTCATTTTCTTCAGCGCGTCTGGTCACTGTTTCATTGAGCGCTGCTCAAGCGACCAGCGCGTCTGGTCACTCACGGGACCAGCGCGTCCGGTCATTTCCAGCGCGTCCGGTCTGCGCGATGAGCGCGTCCGGTCATTGCTTCGCAGTTAGCCGTTGGGCGACCGGCGCGTCCGGTCAGTTGGACCAGCGTGTCCGGTCAGTGCTTCGTGACTTAGCCGTTGTGCGACCGGCGCGTCCGGTCAGTTGGACCAGCACGTCCGGTCAGCACGATTTCGGCTGTTTAAGTTTCTAACGGCTCTTTTGAAGGGGTACGTCTATAAATACTCGTTGGCCAGCTCAAGGCTCTCTCTCTCGAACTTTTGACATACTTGTGAGCACTTTGAGCTAAGCAACTCCCCTCCCACTCATCTCTCTTGCTTCTTTACATATTCGAAGTGAGATTGAGTGATCCAAGTGCATTTGCATTGTGAGATTGCATCTAGTTGGCACTTGGTGGTTGATTTGCTGTGGGATTCTTGTTTCTCTTGGTGGTTGCCGCCACCTAGACGGTTTGGAGCAGCTTGGAGGCATTGGCAAGAGTTGGTGATTGTTCTTGGCCACCTCCGGTGATTGTGAGGGGTTTGTGCCTACCTCGGCGAAGCGCCAAAGGCAACATTAGTGAATTGCTCGTGTCATTGCAACCTTTTGCCATTTGGTAGGTTCTTGTGGCGCCTTTTGAGAGGCTCGGTGTGAAACCGATTAGCCACCGAACCACGTGGTGAAGAGGGACACAACGGGGACTAGCGTGCCGGCAAGCACGTGAACCTCGGGATAAATCTTCGTGTCATCATTCTTATTGTGTTTGATCGATCCCGGTGGTTGTATATTATGGTATTCATCTCTTGATCATATTGATTGGTTGGCTCAATACTTCGCCCCTCGGTGATATCCTCCTAACTCTCTCTTGTATTAATTTCTTAGTTACCTTGCTAGCTTCTTAGTGTAACTCTTAGCTTGTGTAGCTAGCTAGCTTTAGTTGTAGTTAAATTGTGCGATTTGACTTGTGCGGTTGAGTGCAAATATATTAGAATTGTGAATTGGTTAGGTGGCTTGCAAACACCCTATAGGCTAAGCAAAATTCGCATCTCGCTATTTGTTATATTGATAAACTTGTTTAGCTTGTCTTTGTAGAAAGTTTTAAAAGGCTATTCACCCCCCTCTAGCCATCAAGACCTTTCAAGTGGTATCAGAGCCGTGGTCACCGTTTGTAAGGCTTAACAACCTCGGTGTAAGATGGCTCAAGTTGTGTTCAACCATGTCGGGGGCAAGCCTCCATTCTTTGATGGTGTCACATCTTTTGATCATTGGAAAAGAAAGATGACGCAATATCTTGGCTCTATTCATGAGAATGTTTGGAAGGTGACACACCATGATTATGCTATCATTGATCCTGACAACCTCACCAACAATGATCGCATCAACAACCAATGCAACACTATGGCTCTCAATACTCTCTACAATGGGATTGATGCAAAGGTCTTTGAGCAAATCAAGGATCTTGAGATGGCAAGTGAAGTGTGGACAAGATTAGAGGAGACATATGAGGGCACTTCAACGATAAAGAGTGCCAAGCTCTATATGCTCAAGGATAAGTTTGCAAGTTTCAAGATGAAGGATGATGAGTCCATACCAGAGATGTTCTATAGGCTACAAGTAATTGTCAATGATCTCAAGAGCCTAGGAGAAGATGTCAAGGACAAGGACTTCTCACATAAGTTCTTGATGAACTTACCTAAGAAGTTTGCTATCTTGAGAAAGATGATCCAAAGAGAGGGTTTGGACAAGGTGACTCCAAACCAAGTGCTTGGAGATGTCATGACTGATGCTCAATATGATGATGATGAAGATGATGATGAGAAGAAGGAGATCAAGGTCAAGCAAGAGAAGACCACCGCATTCAAGGCTTCTTCTTCCAAGGGCAAGAGCAAGGATGATGATGATGATGATCCATTTGATGATGAGATCATGGCCCTTCTAGTGCAAAAGATAGGTCGGTTCATTAAGAAGAGAGGCTATGGTGCAAGAAAGAGAAGGGACTTCATGAAGGCAAAGGAGGTGCTTTGCTACAATTGCAATAGCCCCGATCATGTAGTGGCGAAGTGCCCCTATGAAGACAAAAGATATCATGATGGGCAGTTGAAGCTCAAGAAGAACAAGAAGGATAAGAAAGAAAATGAGAAGAAAGCAAAGAAGAGCTTCACATTCAACAAGAAGAAGAAGGGTGGTGGTTATGTAGTCACTTGGGATAGTGACAACTCCGATAGTGATGATGATTCAAGCTCTAGTGATGATGAAAGGACCACTCGGCGAGCCATTGCAAACATCGCCCTCTCCAACAAGCCATCCATCTTCGACACTACATCAACATGCCTTATGGCCAAGCCTACCAAGGTAAAATATAATGATAGTGATGATGATTCTTGTGCTAGTGATGGTTGTAGGAGTGATGATGAGGAGGATGAGGACTACTCCAAGGATGATCTATTGGGCATAATAGATCAAATGAGCAAGGGCTACAAGAGGACCACCAAGAAATACAAAATCTTGGAACAAGAGCTCATTGCCAAGAGCAATGAAAATGATGCTTTGATGGAGGAGCTTGTTGCTCTCAAAAAGAGTAAGGAGTAACAAGAGCTTAAAGCTCTTAGGAAATCCTTTGATGAGCTAGAGGCCTCTCGTGAGTGTCTAAAGGAAGACCACGAGGATCTTGAAGTTGCTCACACTAGGCTTAAGGAAGCCCACTCCACTCTACTTGAGCTCATCAAGGAAAAGGACCTCAAGTTGGAGAAGCTCATGAAGGAAGCTAAGGAGGAGCAAGTGATTGTCACTTGTGATATTGGACTAACATGTGATATTATTGATGATTCCTTATTTGTTGGTCCTACTAATGCTTCATGTAGCTCATCATCATCCACCACAACCAACTCTACCTCTACTACTAGTGATTCATCACTTGTGGTTGAGAATGAGACTCTCAAGAGAGAGGTGGATGATCTCACCCGCGCATTAGGCAATGCCTATGGTGGGGATGCCCGCTTGCTAAAATGCTTGGGTAGCCAAATGTTCTCTCTTAACAAAGAGGGTTTGGGCTATACTCCCAAGAAGGGCAAGGCGTCCTTTGCTACTCCAAAGCCTCGCTTTGTGGAGAGCAATGGTCGTTATTGCAATAGATGCAAGCAAGTTGGGCATCTAGAGATTAATTGTAATAAAATAAACAAGAACAACAACAAGTTTCATGCTAAAATGGATTACATTCATTTTGATTCTTGTTATGTGCTTACCAAGGGTGAGAAAGGTGTGCATGCTAAGTTTGTTGGTACACCAATTGTGGGTCCAAAGAAGAAGGCCATTTGGGTACCAAAGAGATTAGTGACTAACCTTCAAGGACCCAAGCAAGTATGGGTACCTAAGAAACATTAATTTGTTTTGTAGGTCAATTATAAGGCCGGAGGAAGGCATTAGGTGCTTGATAGTGGGTGCTCTCAACATATGACCGGTGATTCAAGAATGTTCAACTCTCTCAAGTCAAATGATAGTGGCATTGATAGCATCACGTTTGGTGACAATAGCAAGGGTGATGTAAAGGCTCTTGGAAGGATTGCAATCTCAAATGATCATAGCATTTCCAATGTGCTTCTAGTTGAAAAGTTGAACTTCAATCTTCTCTCGGTTGCTCAATTGTGTGATCTCGGTTTCAAGTGCATATTTGGTGTTGATGATGTGGAGATAGTTAGTGTTGATGGCTCTAACTTGATCTTCAAGGGCTTTACATATGAGAATCTATACTTGGTTGATTTCAATGCTAGTGACACTCAACTTTCAACATGCTTGCTCACCAAATCAAGTATGGGTTGGTTATGGCATAGAAGACTTGGTCATGTTGGCATGAAGCAATTGAATAAGTTACTGAAGCATGACTTGGTTAGAGGCTTGAAGGATGTCACATTTGAGAAGGATAAGCTATGTAGTGCATGTCAAGCCGGAAAGCAAGTAGGCAACACTCATCCATTGAAAAGCATCATGAGTACTTCTAAGGCATTTGAGTTGTTGCACATGGATCTATTTGGGTCAACTACATACACAAGCATTGGTGGCAACAAGTATGGCTTTGTGATTGTGGATGATTTCACTAGATATACATGGGTATTCTTTCTTGGGGACAAAAGTGATGTATTTGACATATTCAAGAAGTTCATCAAGAGAGTACAAAATGAGTTTGTAACCACAATCAAGAAAGTGAGAAGTGACAATGGAAGTGAGTTTAGAAACACAAGAGTTGATGAGCTATGTGATGAGCTTGGAATCAAACATCAATTCTCGGCCAAGTATACACCTCAATCAAATGGCTTGGTTAAGAGAAAGAATAGAACCTTGATTGATATGGCAAGATCAATGTTGAATGAGTATAATGTGAGTCATTCATTTTGGGCCGAAGCAATCAACACAACTTTCTTCTATAGCAACCGCCTCTATTGCCACAAGTTTCTAGAGAAGACACCATATGAGATCTTAAATGGAAGAAAGCCCAACATTGCATATTTTAGGGTATTTGGTTGCAAATGCTACATCTTAAAGAAGGGCACTAGATTAAGTAAGTTTGAGAAGAAATGTGATAAAGGATTCTTACTTGGTTACTCAACTACTAGCAAAGCTTATAGAGTTTGGAATTTGGCTAGTGGTTTACTTGAAGAAGTTCATGATGTTGAGTTTGATGAAATAAATGGCTCTCAAGATGAAGAAGATAACTTGGATGATGTGAGAGGAACTCAATTGACCAATGCTATGAAAGAAATGGATATTGGTGATATTAGGCCAAAGCAAGTGATTGATGTGGATGACGACAAAGATCAAGTGCTCCAAAGTCCAATTACACAAGCTAGTGGTTCTCTATTGCAAAATCAAGCTAGTACATCATCTCAAGTGCAACAAGATCAACAAGTGGCTAGTTCATCATCTCCAACTCATGATCAACATCAACATCAAGCAATCAAATCCAAGTGCTTCAACCAACTAACATTGCAAGAGACCATCCATTGGATTCCATCATTGGTGACATACAAAGAGGAGTTCAAACTAGGTCAAGATTGGCATCATTTTATGCTCACTCTTCTTTTGTGTCAATGGAAGAACCCAAGGACATTGATAAAGCATTGAGAGATCCGGATTGGGTAAATGCAATGCATGAAGAGCTCAACAACTTCAAGAGAAATGAAGTATGGAAACTAGTTGAAAGGCCTAAGGATCACAATGTCATTGGAACAAGATGGGTCTTTCGCAACAAGCAAGATCAAGATGGGATAGTAGTAAGGAACAAAGCAAGACTAGTAGCTCAAGGTTACACACAAATTGAGGGTCTTAACTTTGGTGAAACATATGCCCCGGTTGCAAGATTGGAAGCAATTAGGATCTTACTTGCCTATGCTTGTGCTCACAATATCAAGCTATATCAAATGGATGTGAAGAGTGCATTTCTCAATGGGTACATCCAAGAGGAGGTGTATGTGGAGCAACCTCCCGGTTTTGAAGATGACAAGAAACACAATCATGTATACAAATTGAGAAAAGCTTTGTATGGATTGAAGCAAGCACCTAGAGCATGGTATGAAAGATTGAGGGACTTCTTGCTATCTAAAGGATTTGTCATGGGCAAAGTTGATACAACACTATTCACCAAAAAGATTGGAAAAGACTTGTTTGTGTTGCAAATATATGTTGATGATATCATTTTTGGTTCAACCAATCAAGATTATTGTGATGAGTTTGGGAAAATGATGGCAAAGGAATTTGAAATATCAATGATTGGTGAACTTAGTTTCTTTCTTGGACTTCAAATCAAACAAATGAAAGAAGGTACATTTGTGAGCACCGAAGATCAATTAGCCGATCTATTCACCAAGCCACTTGATGAGAAGAGATTTCATAAGCTAAAGAATGAGTTGAACATACTTGACTTCTCCAACATGAGTTGATGCACCCCATATATGACATGCCTCTCCTTCGAGCCCCAAGGTACAATTGGTTGACATGTCATATATTCTATGCTAAGGACTTGTTTAGTGCATCTAGTCATAATTTACATGTTCTAGGCTCATTCATGAAAATCAAATGAATTTGAAGTTTATATGGTGCCACTATTGTTCCCATGACTTGTATGATCTAGTGGTAGCATATAACTTGTTAAGTAGCCTGTGATCCTAAGTGTTTAATCTAGATCACTTGTCTAAATATTTGCTTCAACATGGTGCATGATAACCCTTCTAGTAAGGTGTGAAGAAGCTTGCCCTTGGATCAAACAAAAGCATTTTATTTGTGCAAGCAATCTAGGTTGAATCACAAACTTGATCCTCACCCCATTTTTTCAACATGCTAATCTATCTAAAGTTTGCTCCTTATGGTCAATTAGTGCTAAAAGGGGAGAAAATGTTGTTCACAAAGATAGAACTCAAAGGGGGAGAAGCACAAAGGGGAGAATTGATAAAAGAAGGGGATCAACTAAAATTTTGAGCACACAAGTAGGGGGAGCAAGCTCTTAAACATGATTGTTGCATTTCCATGTGCACTTCATATGTATGATGCATAGTTATGCATTTCGTCTTCTCCGATACATTGCTTGTGTGGTGACTTGCTAGTATAATTTGAATGATGCATTGAGGTACTAGCATGAATAGGAAGTAGTTAGATTTTTCTTGCTTCATGTTTTTTCAAAGTGGTACTAGAACCTTGCTTATAATGTTGATCTCACGAGGTTTCTAGTTATGTTTGTGTTTTTCCAAGTGGTATCTAACTACACAAGGTGCTAAGTTGGTGTTTATCGCTACTCCGATGGTATCACGCTTCAAAGGTCTATAATCTTAAACACTTAGCACCTATTGGTAGTCAATGCTCCTAATCTTTCCTATCTAACATGTATGCTTCCAAAATCCAAACATATAGCATACATGTAGGGGGAGCCATTGCTGTCAATTTGAATTCATAATCACATGTCCATAATTCTTACACATGGTAATACACTTGGACAATGTGACATGGGTTCAATCAAAATTTTATCATAATATCTTTGTGAAAGTTTGTCACCAATTACCAACAAGGGGGAGATTGAAAGTCCTATGTTTGGTGTTGGTAATTAGTGATAATGCCTAAGTACTAATCCTATGCCTAAGATGTATGTAGCATATGAGGATTAGTACATTCCAAGGTTGGTGGCAAGATGGACATGGTGATCATGATGGCCACACTTGGATTTGGGCGCAACCCTACATGATCAAGGCAAAGGTATATGCTTAAGGGTTGTGTTTTAGTAACCAAGACACCTAGTGGGTGTGGTTACATTATAGGTTAGATAGCCGTACTATAAAGAGGGGAATGACACGGCTATTGAACTCCTAAGTGCCTCTAGGTGTGCATTTCATAATCATATGCATTTGGATAGAACTAATAATGCCTCGAAAAATGATTGTGAAAATGCTGACACATTCACACATGACGAAGATCACTTGGTGGTGTTAGCATGTTTGCAAAGGTGGTGGAGTTTGAGCGGTAGAGAGCGTTTTCGAGGAGTTGAAACGACTATTTTCCACTACGCCGGAAGTCCGGAAAAGAAACGGAGGCGAACGGAGGTCACAGAGGTGACCGGACGCTGAACCGGACGCGGTCTTTGCATGACTGGACGCATCCGGTCAGTGTTCAGTCTCCGCGCGGTTTTCAGTTTGATGATCGGACGCGCAGCGCGTCCGGTCACTGACGATCGGACGCGTCCGGTCGTTCAGGGAACTTATTGGACTCTAACCGGACGCTGGCACTGTCGTGTCCGGTCATTTTCTTCAGCGCGTCCGGTCACTGTTTCATTGAGCGCTGCTCAGGCGACCAGCGCGTCCGGTCACTCACGGGACCAGCGCGTCCGGTCATTTCCAGCGCATCCGGTCTACGCGATGAGCACGTCCGGTCATTGCTTCGCAGTTAGCCGTTGGACGACCGACGCGTCCGGTCAGTTGGACCAGCGCCTCCGGTCAGTGCTTTGTGACTTAGCCGTTGTGCGACCGGCGCGTCCGGTCAGTTGGACCAGCGCGTCCGGTCAGCACGATTTCGGCTGTTTAAGTTTCTAACGGCTCTTTTGAAGGGGTACGTCTATAAATACTCGTTGGCCGGCTCAAGGCTCTCTCTCTCGAACTTTTGACATACTTGTGAGCACTTTGAGCTAAGCAACTCTCCTTCCACTCATCTCTCTTGCTTCTTTGCATATTCGAAGTGAGATTGAGTGATCCAAGTGCATTTGCATTGTGATATTGCATCTAGTTGGCACTCGGTGGTTGATTTGCTGCGGGATTCTTGTTTCTCTTGGTGGTTGCCGCCACCTAGATGGTTTGGAGCAGCTTGGAGGCATTGGCAAGAGTTGGTGATTGTTCTTGGCCACCTCCGGTGATTGTGAGGGGTTTGTGCCTACCTCGGCGAAGCGCCAAAGGCAACATTAGTGAATTGCTCGTGTCATTGCAACCTTTTGCCATTTGGTAGGTTCTTGTGGCGCCTTTTGAGAGGCTCGGTGTGAGACTGATTAGCCACCGAACCACGTGGTGAAGAGGGACACAACGGGGACTAGCGTGCCGGCAAGCACGTGAACCTCGGGATAAATCTTCGTGTCATCATTCTTATTGTGTTTGATCGATCCCGGTGGTTGTATATTGTGGTATTCATCTCTTGATCATATTGATTGGTCGGCTCAATACTTCGCCCCTCGGTGATATCCTCCTAACTCTCTTTTGTATTAATTTCTTAGTTACCTTGCTAGCTTCTTAGTGTAACTCTTAGCTTGTGTAGCTAGCTAGCTTTAGTTGTAGTTAAATTGTGCGGTTTGACTTGTGCGGTTGAGTGCAAATATATTAGAATTGTGAATTGGTTAGGTGGCTTGCAAACACCCCATAGGCTAAGCAAAACTCGCTTCTCGCTATTTGTTATATTGATAAACTTGTTTAGCTTGTCTTTGTAGAAAGTTTTAAAAGGCTATTCACCCCCCCTCTAGCCATCAAGACCTTTCACGCGCACCTATCTTGCGCTGACACTAACACTTCCTCCAAACAGACTGAAACAAGATTCCACATGACCTACGTCACCTAGGAGTTCCGTCGGGTGCGTCCAAAATGATTTATCAGCCTATGGTATGTTCGGTGCAAACCGTGCACCTATCATGCATCAAGATTAGTACTATCTCCAAACGGACCGAAGTGAGCATCCACTAGAGGCTTGTCACATAGGAGTACCATTGGGTGCGTCCAAAAGGATTTCTGAGCCTATGGTAAGTTCGGCACAAACCGTGCACCTATCTTGCACTGACACTAACAGTGTCTCCAAACAGACCCAAACAAGATTCCCCACGTCACTTAGGGTTCCATCAAGTGCTTCCAAAATGATTTCCTAGCTTATGGTACATTCGGCGCAAACAAAGCAACTATCTTGCGTCAAGATTACTATCTCCAAACGGACCAAAATGAGCTTTCACTTGAGCCTCGTCACCGAGTAGTACCATCAAGTGCGTCCAAAATGATTTTTGAGCCTGGTACGTTTGGTGCAAACCGTGCACATATCCTGCACCGACACTAACACTATGTCCAAACGGATCTAAATGAGATTCCACATGACCGACGTCATCTAGGAGTTCCATTGGGTGTGTCCAAAACAATTTTAGAGCATGTGGTACGTTGGGTGCAAACCATTCACCTATCTTGCTTCAATGTTACCACAATCTCCAAGCAGACCGAAGTGAGCATCCACTAGAGCCTGGTCACCTAGGAGTACCATCGGAAGTGTCCAAAAAGATTTCTGAGCCTATAGTACGTTTGGCACCAACCGTGCATCTATCTTGCACTGACACAAACACCTTCTGCAAACGGACCAAAACAAGATTCCACATGACCCATGTCACCTAGGAGTACCATCAGGTGCATCCGAAATGATTTTTGAGCCTATGGTATGTTCTTTGCAAACTGTGCACCTATCTTGCGTCAAGATTAGCACTATCCCTAAACGGACCGAAATGAGCTTTCACTTGAGCCTCGTCACCTAGGGGTACCATCGGGTGTGCCCAAAATGATTTGTGAGCCTATGGAACGTTTGGTGCAAACCATGCACCTGTCTTGCATTGACACTAACACTATCTCCAAACAGACCAAAACGAGATTCCAGATGACCAATGTCACCTAGCAGTCCCATCAATTGTGTCCAAAACAATTTCAGAGCCTGTGGTACATTCTACGCAAACCGTGCACCTATCTTGCGTCATGATTAGCACTATCTCCAAACGGACTGAAGTGAGCATCCACTAGAGCCTCGTCACCTAGGACTACCATTGGGTGCGTCCAAAATGATTCGCACGCCTATGGTATGTTCGGTGCAAACCGAGCAACTATGTTGCGTCAAGATTAGCACTATCTCCAAATAGACTAAAATGAGATTCAACATGACCGATGTGACCTAGGAGTTCCATCGGGTGCGTTCAAAATGATTTCAGAGCCCATGGTATGTTTGGTGCAAACTGTGCACCTATCTTGCACCGACACTAACACTACATCTAAATGGACCGAAATGAGATTCCGCATGACTTACGTCACCTAGGTATTCCTTCGGGTGCGTCCAAAATGATTTCAGACCCTATGGTACATTTGGTTCAAACTGTGCACGTATCTTGCATCAAGATTAGCACTTTCTCCAAACAAACTGAAATGAGCTTCCACTTCAGCCCCGTTACCAAGTAGTGCCATTCGGTGTATCCCAAACAATTTCTAAGACTATGGTACTTTGGCACAAACCGTGCACCTATATTGCACTGATACTAACATTTTCTCCAAACGGACCGAAACGAGGTTCCACGTGACCGACGTCACCTAGGAGTTCCATCAAGTGTGACCAAAACAATTTTCAGAGCTTGTGGTACGTCCGGTGCAAACCGTGCACCTATCTTGCATCAAGATTAGCACTATCTCCAAATGGGCCGAATTGAGCAACCACTAGAGCCTCGTCACCTAGGAGTACTATTAGATGTGTCCAAAAGGATTTCTAAGCCTGTGGTACGTTTGGCGCAAACTATGCAACTATCTTGCACCGACACTAACACTACCTCCAAACAGACCAAAACAAGATTCCACATGACCCACGTCACCAAGGAGTTCCATTGGGTGTGTCCAAAATGATTTTCGAGCCTATGGCACGCTCGGCACAAACCGTGCACCTATCTTGCACCAACACTAACACTATCACCAAACAGAACGAAACTAGATTCCACATGGCCGACGCCACCTAGGAGTTCTGTCGGGTGCGTCCAAAATGATTTATGAGCCTATGGTACGCTTGGCGCAAACCGTGCACCTATCTTGCACCGACACTAACACTTTCTCGAAACGGACCAAAACGGGATTCCACATGACCCACGTCACCCAGGAGTACCATCAGGTGTGTCCGAAATGATTTCTGAGCCTATGGTATGTTCATCGCAAACCGTGCTCCTATCTTGCATCAAGTTTATTACTAACTCCAAATGGACCAAAACGAACTTCCAGTTGAGCCTTGTCACCTACGAGCACTATCGGGTGCGTCTAAAATGATTTGTGAACTGTTGGTACGTTTTGGTGCAAATCGTGCACCTATCTTGCACCGACACTAACACTATCTCCAAATAGACCGAAACATGATTCCACATGACCAATGTCACCTAGGAGGTCCATCGGGTGTGTCCTAAACAATTTCAAAGCCTATGGTAAATTCGGCGCAAACCGTTCACCTATCTTGCATCCAATTTAGCATTATCTCCAAATGGACCGATGTGAGCATCCACTAGAGCCTAGTCACCTAGGAGTACCATTGGATACGTCCAAAATGATTTCTGAGCCTATGGTATGTTCGGCGCAAACCGAGCAACTATCTTGTGTCAAGATTAGCACTATCTCCAAACAGACCAAAGTGAGCATCCAGTAGAGCCTCGTCACCTAGGAGGACCATCGGGTGCATCCAAAACAATTTTTAAGCCTATGGTACGTTTGGTAATTAATCCTCCAAACCAACTAAACAAGGGAAGCTGAAGTGGAAATTCAATGCTCGAGTGAGGGAAGGGGAAAGCTCTAGGAAGGCTTCGCTCGCTTAAAAAGCTCTAACGCTCGTTTACTAGTGGAGTGCATAAGCCCTTATTAAAGTTGGGCAAGGCCTTACTACACGAGCTCGTAAGTCAAGCATGGAACGAGCCTTGTTTACGAAGCTTCGCTTCATCATCTTGCTTGCTTCTGGCGAAGCTTAACGCACTATAACATAGGCATGCATGATGGTATGGTAGGAAGACTCCTTTTAAGGCCGACCACTACATAGGAGCGATAGGAAGCGAAAAGGAAAGGCGAGCAGCCCTTATTGCAATAGCAAACGGCCTACTTATAGCCCTATTTATACCATTTCTTGGGGACGGCCCTTACAAGCTCAATAAATTGCAATTCTTCACCTTTTCCTCAGACAGTGGGAATGAATTTTCTTACTTGATTGACATTGACAGATATGTGTACCACACCGAACAAGCAATATGTCATATGCTTGATGTACTAGCCAAGCCAGCTCTTTTTTTCTTCGTTCCCTTATCCTTAGCGCTAAAGTAAAAAAGAAAATGCAAGAGAGTTTGTATTTGCAAATGAAAATGAATATGGATCTAAAAAATTATATAATCAATCAATAAATAATAATTTTAATAATATAAAAAAATATCCTTCACCCCTTATGGTATTCGTTTATAATCTTGTTGACCCTACTCACTTACTCCTATTTTCCTACTTTCTTTTTCAACAGAATGAATTCTATTCTAACTTTCTTGAAAGAATGGGGTTCTCTCTGGGGGCTCACCCTCCTTCCTTTTTGAGAAAGATGGGCTGCCCTGGGAGTCTCACCTTGGTGATTCTTTTTCTCTTGGGGGTCTTCTTCGGTAGCGAATCCACTCTCATAAATTGGATGAATTCTTCTAGGTTGGCTTCGGGATACGCCTTTGAGAGTTGGCAAAAGTACCTCAACTTATTAGAGGAAAATGCCATGTCCGAACCATCCACAAGCCACACCCCGCCGAACCCTAAACCTAAAGCACCATCCATTTTGTTCTTGCGAGAATGAATCAAAATGTTATTCGCTCATGCCAGCGTATACAAAAATCCAAAATCCAAAAAAGGATTAACGAAGATCTTCACCTTGAAACGGCGAGCGTCGAGAAGTGGGTCAAAATCGCCTAGGTCCTCGATAACATTAACTGGAAAAGGGTGCACATATCTTGACTAACACTGTCTCCAAACGGACTGAAGCGAGATTCCACAAGACCGATGTCACCTAGGAGTTCCATCGGGTGCCTCCAAAATGATTTCAGAGCCTATGATACGTTTGGTGCAAACCGCGCACCTATCTTGCACTGACACTAACACTGTGTCCAAATGGACCGAAACGAGATTCCATATGACCGACGTCACCTTGGAGTTCCATCAGGTGCGTCCAAAATGGGAGCCTATGGAACATTCAGCACAAACCGTGCAACTATCTTGTGTCAAGATTAGCACTATCTCAAAACGGACCAAAACAAGCTTCCACAAGACCCTTGTCACCCAAGAGTACCATCGAGTGTGTCCAAAATGATTTCTGAGCCCATGGTATGTTTGGCGCAAAGTGTGCACTAATCTTGCACCGACACTAACACTATCTCTGAATAGACTAAAACGAGATTACACATGACCGACGTCACCAAGGAGTTCCATCGAGTGCTTTAAAAATGATTTCAGAGCCTATGGTATGTCTGGTGCAAATCGTGCACCTATCTTGCACTGACACTAACACTGTCTCCAAACGGACCAAAACGAGATTCCACATGACCGACGTCACCTAGGAGTTCCATTGGGTGCGTCCAAAATGATTTTCCACCCTATGGTATGTTCGGTGAAAACCGTGCACCTATCTTGCATCAAGATTAGCACTATCTATAAACAGAACAATGTGAGCATCCACTAGAGCCCCATCACCTAGGTGTACCATCGGGTGCGTCCAAAAGGATTTCTGAGCCTATGGTACGTTTGGCGCAAGCCATGCACCTATCTTGCACTAACACTAACACTGTCTCTAAATAGACCAAAACGAGATTTGACATGACCCACATCACCTAGGAGTTCCATCGGGTGCGTCTAAAATGATTTTTGAGCCTATGGTACGTTTGGCACAATGCACCTATCTTGTGTCAAGATTAGCACTATCTCCAAATGGACTAAAACGAGCTTCCACTTAGGCCTTATCACCTAGGAGTACCATCTGGTGCATCGAAAATGATTTGAGAGTCTATGGTACGTTGAGCGCAAACTGTGCACTCATCTTGCACCGACACTAGCACAATCTCTAAACAGACTGAAACGAGATTCTACATGACCAACGTCACCTAGGAGTTCCATCGGGTGTGTCCAAAATGATTTCAGGGTCAGTGGCACATTTGGCACAAACCATGCACCTATCTTGCACTAACACTAACACTAACACTACATCCAACTAGACTGAAACGAGATTCCACATGACCCACGTCACTTAGGAGTTTCATCGGGAGCATCCAAAATGATTCTAAGCCTATGGTACATTTGGTGCAAACCGTGCACCTATCTTGCATCAAGATTAGCACTATCTCAAAACGCACCAAAGTGAGCACCCACTAGAGCCTCATCACCTAGGAGTACTATTGGGTGTGTCAAAAAGGATTTCTAAACCCATGGTACGTTTGGCACAAACCGTGCAACTATCTTGCACAGAATCTAACACTGCCTCCAAATAGACCAAAATGAGATTCCACATGACCCACGTCACCTAGGAGTTTCATCGGGTGCGTCCGAAATGATTTCTGAGCCTATGGTACATTCAGCGCAAACCGAGCAACTATATTGCATCAAGATTAGCACTATCTCCAAATGGACCAAAATGAGCTTCCACTTGAGCCTCATCACCTAGGAGCACCATCGGGTGCGTCCAAAACAATTTCTGAGCCTATGGTACGTTTGGTGCAAATCATGCACCTATCTTGCATCAACACTAACGGTGTCTCCAAACAGACCGAAACGAGATTCCACATGATCCACTTCACCTAGGAGTTCCATAGGTTGCATCCAAAATTATTTCTGAGCCTATGGTACGTTTGGCACAAACCGAGCAACTATCTTGTGTCAAAATTAGCACTATATCCAAATGGACCGAAACAAGCTTCCAGTTGAGCCTTGTGACCTAGGAGTACAATCGAGTGCGTCCAAAATGATTTTGGAGCCTATGTTAAGTTTGGTGCAGAATGTGCACCTCTCTTGCACCAACACTAACACTGTCTCCAAACGGACTGAAACGAGATTCCACATGAATGACGTCACTTAGGAGTTCCATCGGGTGCGTGCAATATGATTTTAGACCCAATGGTACGTTCGGTGGAAACCGTGCACCTATCTTGCATCAAGATTAGCACTATCTCCAAACAGACCGAAGAAAGCATCCACTAGAGCCTCATCACCTAGGAGTATCATCGGGTGCGTCCAAAAGGATTTCTGGGCCTATGGTACATTTGGCGCAAACCGTGCACCCATCTTGCACCGACAGTAACACTTTCTCCAAACAGACTAAAACGAGATTCCACGTGACCCACGCCACCAAGGTGTTCCATTGGGTGTGCCCAAATGATTTCTGAGCCTATGGTACATTCGGCGCAAGACGTGCACCTATCTTGCGTTAAGATTAGCACTATCCTCAAATGGACCGAAACGAGCTTCCACTTGAGCCTCGTCACCTAGGAGTACCATCGGGCGCGTCCAAAATGATTTGTGAGCCTATGGTACGTTTGGCGCAATCCAAGCACCTACCTTTCACCGACACTAACACTATCACCAAATAGAGCGAAACTAGATTCTATAGGACCAAAATCACCTAGGAGTTCCATCAAGTGCGCCCAAAATGATTTCTGAGCCTCTGGTACGTTCGGCGGAAACCGTGCACCTATCTTGCGTCAACATTAGCACTATCTCCAAACAGACCAAAACGAGCTTCCACTAGAGCCTCACCACCTAGGAGTACCATTGGGTGTGTCCAAAAGGATTTCTAAGCCTATGGTATATTTGGCGCAAACCGTGCCCCCATCTTGCATTCAGTGCAAACTGTGCACCTATCTTGCTTCAGGATTGCACTATCCCTAAACGGATCATAGTGAGCATCCACTAGAGCATCATCACCTAGGAGTACCATTGAGTTTGTCCAAAAGGATTTCTGGGCCTATGGTACATTTGGCACAAACCATGAACCTATATTACAACGACACTCACTCTGTCTCCAAACAGATTGAAACGAGATTCCACAAGAACAACGTCACCTAGAAGTTCCATCAGGTGCGTCCAAAAGGATTTCTGACCCTAGGGTACGATCGGTGCAAACCGAGCAACTATCTTGCGTCAAGATTAGCACTATCTCCAAACGGACTAAAATGAACTTCCACTTGAGCCTCATCACCTAGTAATAACGTCGAGTGCGTCCATAACGATTTCTGAGACTATGGTACATTTGGCACAGACTGGGCACCTATCTTGCACTGACACTACATTCTCCGTAAACAGACCAAAATGAGATTCCACATGACCAACGTCACCTAGGAGTTCCATCGGGTGCGTCCAAAATGATTTCAGAGCCTGTGGTACGTTCGGCGCAAACCATGCACCTATCTTGCATCAATATTAGCATTATCTCCAAAAGGACCAAAATGAGCTTCCAATTGAGCCTCGTCACCAAAGAGCACCATCAAGTGCGTCCAAAACAATTTCTGAGCCTATGGTACGTTTGGTGCAGACCGTGCACCTATCTTGCACCGATACTAACAGTGTCTTCAAATTAACTGAAACGAGATTCCACATGACCCACGTCACCTATGAGTTCCATAGGCTACGTCCAAAATGATTTCTGAGCCTATGATCCGTTTGGCACAAACTGAGCAACTATCTTGCATAAAGATTAGCACTATCTCTAAATGGACTGAAACAAGCTTAGCCTCGTCACCTAGGAGTACCATCAGGAGCGTCCAAAATGATTTCTGAATCTATGGTACGTTTGGTGCAAAATGTGCAGCTATCTTGCACCAACACTAACACTATCTCCAAACAGACCGAAATGAGATTCTACGTGACCCACCAAGGAGTACCACCAGGTGCATCCAAAACGATTTCAGAGGCTATGGTACATTTGGTGCAAAGCAAGCACCTATCTTGCACCGACACTAACACTTCCTCCAAATGGATAGAAATGAGATTCCATAAGGCCGACATCACCTAGGAGTTCCATCGGTGCGTCCAAAACGATTTCAGACCCTATGGTATGTTTGGTGCAAACTATGCACCTATCTTGCATCAAGATTAGCACTATCTCCAAACGGACCGAAGTGAGGATCCACTAGAGCCTCGTCACCTAGGAGTACCTTTGCCCGCGTCTAAAAGGATTCTGAGCCTATGGTACATTTGGCGCAAACCGTGAACCTATCTTGCACTGAAACTAACACTGTCTCCCAACAGAATGAAATGAGATTCCGCATGACCCACATCACCTACGAGTTCCATCGGGTGCGTCCAAAACGATTTCCGAGCCTAGGGTAGGATCGGTGCAAACCGAGCAACTATCTTGCGTCCAAAATTATTTCTGAGACTATGGTACATTTGCCGCAAACCATGCACCAATCTTGCACCGACACTAACACTGTGTCCAAACAAATGAAACGAGATTCCACATGACTGACGTCACCAACGAGTTCCATCGAGTGTGTCCAAAATGATTTCAGAACCTATGGTACGTTCGGCGCAAACCGTGCACCAATCTTGCATCAAGATTAGTTCCAAACTGACCGAAGGGAGTATCCACTAGAGCCTCGTCACCTTGGAGTACCATCGGGTGCGTCCAAAATGATTTGTGAGCCTATGGTATGTTTGGCGCAATCCAAGCACCTACCTTTCACTGACACTAACACTATCACCAAATGGAGCGAAACTAGATTCTATGGGACCAACATCACCTAGGAGTTCCATCAAGTGCGCCCAAAATGATTTCTGAGCCTCTGGTACATTCGGCGGAAACCGTGCACCTATCTTGCGTCAACATTAGCACTATCTCCAAACAGACCAAAACGAGCTTCCACTTGAGCCTCGTCCCCTAGGAGTACCATCAGGGGCGTCCAAAATGATTTGTGAGCCTATGGTATGTTCGGTGCAAACCGTGCCCCTATCTTGCATTCGGTGCAAACTGTGCACCTATCTTGCTTTAGGATTGCACTATCTCAAAACGGATCATAGTGAGCATCCACTAGAGTATCATCACCTAGGAGTACCATTGGGTTTGTCCAAAAGGATTTCTAGGCCTATGGTACATTTGGCACAAACCATGAACCTATATTACACCGACACTCACTCTGTCTCCAAACAGATTGAAACGAGATTCCACAAGAACAACGTCACCTAGGATTTCCATCAGTTGCGTCCAAAAGGATTTCTGACCCTAGGGTATGATTGGTGCAAACCGAGCAACTATCTTGCGTCAAGATTAGCACTATCTCCAAACGAACTAAAACAAACTTCCACTTGAGCCTCATCACCTAGTAGTAATGTCAAGTGCGTCCATAACGATTTCTGAGACTATGGTACATTTGGCGCAGACCGAGCACCTATCTTGCACTGACACTACATTCTCCGTAAACAGACCAAAACGAGATTCCACATGACCAACGTCACCTAGGAGTTCCATCGGGTGCGTTCAAAATGATTTCAGAGCCTGTGGTACGTTCGGCGCAAACCATGCACCTATCTTGCATCAAGATTAGCATTATCTCCAAAAGGACCAAAATGAGCTTCCAATTGAGCCTCGTCACCAAGGAGCACCATTAGGTGCGTCCAAAACAATTTCTGAGCCTATGGTACGTTTGGTGCAAACCGTGCACCTATCTTGCACCGATACTAATAGTGTCTTCAAATTGACTGAAACGAGATTCCACATGACCCACGTCACCTAGGAGTTCCATAGGCTGCGTCCAAAATGATTTCTGAGCCTATGATACGTTTGGCACATACTGAGCAACTATCTTGCATAAAGATTAGCACTATCTCTAAATGGACTGAAACAAGCTTAGCCTCGTCACCTAGGAGTACCATCAGGAGCATCCAAAATGATTTCTGAATCTATGGTACGTTTGGTGCAAAATGTGCAGCTATCTTGCACCAACACTAACACTATCTCCAAACAGACCGAAATGAGATTCTACGTGACCAACGTCACCAAAGAGTACCATCAGGTGCATCTAAAATGATTTCAGAGGCTGTGGTACATTTGGTGCAAAGCAAGCACCTATCTTGCACCGACACTAACACTGCCTCCAAATGGATAGAAACAAGATTCCATAAGGCCGACGTCACCTAGGAGTTCCATCGGTGCGTCCAAAACGATTTCAGACCCTGTGGTATGTTCAGTGCAAACTATGCACCTATCTTGCATCAAGATTAGCACTATCTCCAAACGGACCGAAGTGAGGATCCACTAGAGCCTCATCACCTAGGAGTACCATTGCCTGCGTCTAAAAGGATTCTGAGCCTATGGTACATTTGGCGCAAAGCGTGAACCTATCTTGCACTGAAACTAACACTGTCTCCAAACAGAATGAAATGAGATTCCGCATGACCCACATCACCTACGAGTTCCATCGGGTGCATCCAAAACGATTTCTGAGCCTAGGGTAGGATCGGTGCAAACCGAGCAACTATCTTGCGTCCAAAATGTTTTCTGAGACTATGGTACATTTGCCACAAACCATGCACCAATCTTGCACCGACACTAACACTGTGTCCAAACAAATGAAACAAGATTCCACATGACTGACGTCACCAAGGAGTTCCATCGAGTGTGTCCAAAACGATTTCAGAGCCTGTGGTACGTTCGGCACAAACCGTGCACCAATCTTGCATCAACATTAGCATTATCTCCAAACTGACCGAAGGGAGCATCCACTAGAGCCTCGTCACCTAGGAGTACTATTGTGTGCGTCCAAAAGGATTTCTAAGCCTGTGGTACGTTTGGCACAAACCATACAACTATCTTGCACTGACACTAACACTGCCTCCAAACAGACCAAGACTCGCCCACGTCACCTAGGAGTTCCAATGGGTGTGTCCAGAATGATTTCTGAGCCTATGGTATGTTTGGCGTAATTCGAGCAACTATCTTGCATCAAGATTAGCACTATCTCCAAAGGGACCGAAATGAGCTTCCACTTGAACCTCATCACCTAGGAGTACTATTGGGTGCGTCCAAAAGGATTTCTGAGCCATTGGTACGTTTGGAGAAACCATGCAACTATCTTGCACCGACACTAACACTGCTTCCAAATAGACCAAAATGAGATCCACATGATTGACTTCACCTAGGAGGTCCATCGGATGCGTCCAAAATGATTTCTGAGCCAATGGTACATTAGGCGCAAATCGAGCAACTATCTTGCGTCAAGATTAGCACTATCTGTAAACGGACCAAAATGAGCTTCCACCTGAGCCTCATCACCTAGGAGTACCGTCAGGTGTGTCCAAAAGAATTTATGAGCCTATGGTACATTTGCCGCAAACCATGCACCTATCTTGCATCAACTATAGCCTCGTCTCCTAGGAGTACTGTCGGGTGCGTCCAAAAGAATTTCTGAGCCTATGGTACATTTGGAGTAAACCGTGCACCTATCTTGTATCGACACAAACACTGTCTCCAAATAGACTGTAATGAGATTCCACATGACCCACGTCCCCTGGGAGTTCCATCGGATGCATCTAAAATGATTTCAGAGCCTATGGTACGTTCCGCGCAAACCATGCACCTACCTTACATCAAGATTAGCGTTGTCTCCAAATGGACCAAAGTGAGCGTCCACTAGAGCCTCGTCACCTAGGAGTACCATCGGATGCGTCCAAAAGGATTTTCTGAGCCTATGGTATGTTGGCGCAAACTGTGCACCTATCTTGTATCGACACAACAGTTTCTCCAAGTAGACCGAAATGAGATTCCACATGACCCACATCACCTAGGAGTTCCATAGGGTGCGTCTAAAATGATTTCCGAGCCTATGTTATGTTTGGCAGAAATCAAGCAACTACCATGTGTCAAGATTAGCACTATCTCTAAATAGACCGAAATGATTTCTGAGCCTATGGTATGTTCGGCGCAAACCTTGACCCTATCTTGCATCAAGATGAGCTCTATCTCCAAACATACCAAATTAAGCATCCACTAGAGCCTCACCTCCTACGAGTACCATCGAGTGTGTCCAAAAGGATTTCTAAGCCTAAGGCTCGTTTGGTGCAAACCGTGCACCTATCTTGCACTTGACACAAACACTGTCTCTAAATAGATCGAAACGAGATTCCACACGGCCCAAGTCACCAAGGAGTTCTATCGGGTGCGTCCAAAATGATTTTCAAGCCTAGGGTGTGATCGGTGCAAACCGAGCAACAATCTTGTATCGAGATTAGCACTATCTCCAAACGGACTGAAATGAGCTTCCACTTGAGCCTCGTCACCTAGTAGTACCTTCGGGTGCATCCAAAACGATTTCTGAGCCTATGGTATGTTTAGTGAAAAGTGTGCACCTATCTTGCACCAACACTAACACCGTCTCCAAATGGACTGAAACGAGATTCCACATGACTGACGTCACCGAGTTCCATAGGTGTGTTCAAAACGATTTCAAAGACAACAGTACGTTTGGTGCAAACCTACCATGCAACTACTTGCACCTACACTAACACTGTCTCCAAACAGACTGAAATGAGATTCCACATAACCCACGTCACCTAGGATTTCCATTGGGTGCGCCCGAAATGATTTCCGAGCCTATGGTATGTTCGGCGCTAATCGTGCAACTATCTTGCACCGACACTAACACTGTCTCTAAATAGGCTGAAACGAGATTCTATAAGGCCAACGTCACCTAGGAGTTCCATCAGGTGCGTCCAAAACAATTTCAGAGCCTGTGGTACATTCGGCGCAAACTGTGCACCAATCTTTCATCAGGATTAGCACTATCTCCAAACGGACCGAAGTGAGCATCCACTAGAGCCTCACCACCTAGGAGTACCATTGGGTGTGTCCAAAAGGATTTCTAAGCCTATGGTATATTTGGCGCAAACCGTGCACCTATCTTGCACCGAAACCGACACTGTCTCTAAACAGACCAAAACTTGATTCCACATGACCCATGTCACCTAGGAGTTCCATCGGGTGTATCCAAAATGATTTCAGACCCTATGGTATGTTCGGCGCAAACATTGACCCTATCTTGCATCAAGATGAGTTCTATCTCCAAACAGACCGAATTGAGCATCCACTAGAGCCTCATCTCCTACGAGTACCATCGAGTGTGTCCAAAAGGATTTCTCAGCCTAAGGCTCGTTTGGTGCAAACTGTGCACCTATCTTGCACCGACACAAACACCGTCACCAAGGAGTTCTATCGGGTGCGTCCAAAATGATTTTCAAGCCAAGGGTGTGATCGGTGCAAACCGAGCGACTATCTTGTATCGAGATTAGCACTATCTCCAAACGGACTGAAATAAGCTTCCACTTGAGCCTCATCACCTAGTAGTACCCTCGGGTGCATCCAAAATGATTTATGAGACTATGGTACGTTTGGTGCAAACCATGCAACTTTCTTGCATCGACGCTAACACTGTCTCTAAATAGACCGAAACGACATTCCGCATGACCGACATCACCTAGGAGTTCCATTAGGTGCTTTCAAAACGATTTCAAAACGTGTCCCTATTTTGCTTCAAGATTAGGGCTATCTCCAAACAGACCGAATTGAGCATCCACTAGAGCCTCATCACCTAGGATTACCATGAGATGTGTCCAAAACAATTTCCGAACCTGTGGTACGTTCATCGCAAACCGAGCAACTACCTTGCGTCAAGATTAGCACTATCTCCAAACGGACCGAAACAAGCTTCCACTTTAGCCTTGTGACCTAGGTGTTTCATCGGGTGCATCTAAAATGATTTCAGAGCCTATGGTACGTTCGACACAAACCGTACACCTACCTTGCGCCAAGATGAGCACTATCTCCAAATAGACGAAGTGAGCATCCACATGATTTCTGATACGAGATTCCACATGACCCACGTCACCTAGGGGTACCGTCAGGTGCATCTAAAAAGATTTCTGAGCCTGTGGTACATTTGACGCAAACCGTGCACCTATCTTGCCCAGACAGTAATAGTTTCTCCAAGCAAACCAAAACGAGATTTCACATGACCCACTCACCTAGGAGTTCTATACGGTGCGTCCAAAATGATTTTCAAGCCTATGGTATGTTCGGCGCAAACCGAGCAACTATCTTGCGTCCAGATTAGCACTATCTCCAAATGGACCGAAGCAAGCTTCCACTTCAGCCTCGTCGCCCAGGAGTACCATCGGGTGCATCCAAAATGATTTCTGAGCCTGTGGTACGTTTAGTGAAAAGTGTGCACCTATCTTGCACCAACACTAACACCGTCTCCAAATGGACTGAAACGAGTTTCCACATGACTGACGTCACCGAGGAGTTCCATTGGTGTGTTCAAAACAATTTCAAAGACAACAGTACGTTTGGTGCAAACCGTGCACGTATCTTGCACTGACACTAACACTGTCTCCAAACAGACCAAAACAAGATTCCACATGACTGACATCACCAAGTAGTTCCATTGCGTGCGTCCAAAATGATTTCTAACCCTGTGGTACATTCGGGGCAAACAGTGCACATATCTTGCATCAAGATTAGCACTATCTCCAAACGGACCAAAGTTAGCATCCACACGTAGGAGTTCCATCGGGTGTGTCCAAAAGGAGTTTTGAGCCAATGGTATGTTTGTCGCAAACCATGCACCTATCTTGCAGCGACACTAACCCTATCTCCAAACAGACTGAAACGAGATTCGACACAACCCACGTCACCTAGGAGTTACATCAGGTGCGCTCGAAATGATTTTTGAGCCTATGGTACGTTTGGTGCAAACCATCCAACTATCTTGCACCTACACTAACACTGTCTCCAAACAGACTGAAACGAGATTCCACATAACCTACGTCACCTAGGATTTCCATTGGGTGCGCACGAAACGATTTCCGAGCCTATTGTATGTTCGGCGCCAATCGTGCAACTATCTTGCACCGACACTAACACTGTCTCCAAATAGGCCGAAACGAGATTCTACAAGGCCAACGTCACCTAGGAGTTTCATTAGGTGCGTCCAAAACAATTTCAGAGCCTGTGGTACATTCGGTGCAAACCGTGCACCAATCTTTCATCAGGATTAGCACTATCTCCAAACGGACCGAAGTGAGCGTCCACTAGAGCATCTAAAATAGATCAAAACGAGATTCCACTTGGCCAAAGTCACCAAGGAGTTCTATCGGGTGTGTCTAAAATGATTTTCAAGCCTAGGGTGTGATCGGTGCAAACCGAGCGACTATCTTGTATCGAGATTAGCACTATCTCCAAACGGACTGAAACGAGCTTCCACTTGAGCCTCATCACCTAGTAGTACCCTCGGGTGCATCCAAAATGATTTATGAGACTATGGTACGTTTGGTGCAAACCATGCAACTTTCTTGCATCGACGCTAACACTATCTCTAAACAGACCGAAACGACATTCCACATGACCGACATCACCTAGGAGTTCCATCAGGTGCTTTCAAAACGATTTCAAATCGTGTCCCTATTTTGCTTCAAGATTAGTGCTATCTCCAAACAGACCGAATTGAGCATCCACTAGAGCCTCATCACCTAGGAGTACCATCAGATGTGTCCAAAACAATTTCCGAACCTATGGTACGTTCATCGCAAACCGAGCAACTACCTTGCGTCAAGATTAGCACTATCTCCAAATGGAACGAAACAAGCTTCCACTTTAGCCTTGTGACCTAGGAGTTTCATCAGGTGCGTCTAAAATGATTTCAGAGCCTGTGGTACGTTGGACACAAACCGTGCACCTACCTTGCGCCAAGATGAGCACTATCTCTAAATAGACGAAGTGAGCATCCACATGATTTCTGATACGAGATTCCACATGACCCATGTCACCTAGGGGTCCCGTCAGGTGCATCTAAAAAGATTTCTGAGCCTGTGGTATATTTGACGCAAACCGTGCACCTATCTTGCCCTGACACTAATGGTTTCTCCAAGCAAACCGAAATGAGATTTCACATGACCCACTCACCTAGGAGTTCCATACGGTGCGTCCAAAATGACCGAGCAACTTCTTGCGTCAAGATTAGCACTATCACCAAATGGACCGAAGCAAGCTTCCACTTCAGCCTCGTCCCCCAGGAGTACCATCAGGTGCGTCCAAAACGATTTCTGAGCCTATGGTACTTTTTGTGAAAAGTGTGCACCTATCTTGCACCAACACTAACACCGTCTCCAAATGGACTGAAACGAGATTCCACATGACTAACGTCACCGAGGAGTTCCATAGGTGTGTTCAAAATGATTTCAAAGACAATGGTACGTTAGGTGCAAACCGTGCACCTATCTTGCACTGACACTAACACTGTCTCCAAACAGACCAAAACAAGATTCCACATGACTGACATCACCACTCCATTGTGTGCGTCCAAAATGATTTCTAACCCTGTGGTACATTCGGGGCAAACAGTGCACATATCTTGCATCAAGATTAGCACTATCTCCAAACGGACCAAAGTTAGCATCCAATAGAGCCTGGTCACGTTGGAGTTCCATCGGGGGTGTCCAAAAGGGTTTTCGAGCCAATGGTATGTTTGTCACAAACCATGCACCTATCTTGCAGCGACACTAACCCTGTCTCCAAACAGACTGAAACGAGATTCGACACAACCCACGTCACCTAGGAGTTACATCAGGTGCGCTCGAAATGATTTTTGAGCCTATGGTACGTTTGGTGCAAACCATGCAACTACTTGCACCTGCACTAACACTGTCTCCAAACAGACTGAAACGAGATTCCACATAACCCACGTCACCTAGGATTTCCATTGGGTGCGACCGAAATGATTTCCGAGCCTATGGTATGTTCGGCGCCAATCGTGCAACTATCTTGCACCGACACTAACACTGTCTCTAAATAGGCCGAAACGAGATTCTACAAGGCCAACGTCACCTAGGAGTTCCATCAGGTGCGTCCAAAACAATTTCAGAGCCTGTGGTACATTCGGCGTAAACCGTGCACCAATCTTTCATCAGGATTAGCACAATCTCCAAACGGACCGAAGTGAGCATCCACTAGAGCCTCACCACCTAGGAGTACCATTGGGTGTGTCCAAAAGGATTTCTAAGCCTATGGTATATTTGGCACAAACCGTGCACCTATCTTGCACCGAAACCGACACTGTCTCTAAACAGACCAAAACTGGATTCCACACGACCCATGTCACCTAGGAGTTCCATCGGGTGTATCCAAAATGATTTCAGACCCTATGGTATGTTCGACGCAAACATTGACCCTATCTTGCATCAAGATGAGTTCTATCTCCAAACAGACCGAATTGAGCATCCACTAGAGCCTCATCTCCTACGAGTACCATCGAGTGTGTCCAAAAGGATTTCTAAGCCTAAGGCTCGTTTGGTGCAAACTGTGCACCTATCTTGCACCGACACAAACACCGTCTCTAAATAGATCGAAACAAGATTCCACATGGCCCAAGTCACCAAGGAGTTCTATCGGGTGTGTCCAAAATGATTTTCAAGCCAAGGGTGTGATCGGTGCAAACCGAGCGACTATCTTGTATCGAGATTAGCACTATCTCCAAACGGACTGAAATAAGCTTCTACTTGAGCCTCATCACCTAGTAGTACCCTCGGGTGCATCCAAAATGATTTATGAGACTATGGTACGTTTGGTGCAAACCATGCAACTTTCTTGCATCGACGCTAACACTGTCTCTAAACAGACCGAAACGACATTCCGCATGACCGACATCACCTAGGAGTTCCATCAGATGCTTTCAAAACGATTTCAAAACGTGTCCCTATTTTGCTTCAAGATTAGGGCTATCTCCAAACAGACCGAATTGAGCATCCACTAGAGCCTCATCACCTAGGATTACCATGAGATGTGTCTAAAACAATTTCCGAACCTATGGTACGTTCATCGCAAACCGAGCAACTACCTTGCGTCAAGATTAGCACTATCTCCAAACGGACCGAAACAAGCTTCCACTTTAGCCTTGTGACCTAGGAGTTTCATCGGGTGCATCTAAAATGATTCCAGAGCCTGTGGTACGTTCGACACAAACCGTGCACCTACCTTGCGCCAAGATGAGCACTATCTTCAAATAGACGAAGTGAGCATCCACATGATTTCTGATACGAGATTCCACATGACCCACGTCACCTAGGGGTACCATCAGGTGCATCTAAAAAGATTTCTGAGCCTGTTGTACACTAATAGTTTCTCCAAGCAAACCGAAACAAGATTTCACATGACCCACTCACCTAGGAGTTCCATACGGTGCGTCCAAAATGATTTTCAAGCCTATGGTATAATCAGCGCAAACCGAGCAACTATCTTGCGTCCAGATTAGCACTATCCCCAAATGGACCGAAGCAAGCTTCCACTTCAGCCTCGTCCCCCAGGAGTACCATCGGGTGCGTCCAAAACGATTTCTGAGCCTGTGGTACGTTTAGTGAAAAGTGTGCACCTATCTTGCACCAACACTTACACCGTCTCCAAATGGACTAAAACGAGATTCCACATGACTGACGTCACCGAGGAGTTCCATTGGTGTGTTCAAAACGATTTCAAAGACAATGGTACGTTTGGTGCAAACCGTGCACCTATCTTGCACTGACACTAACACTGTCTCCAAACAGACCAAAACAAGATTCCACATGACTGACATCACCAAGGAGTTCCATTGCGTGCGTCCAAAATGATTTCTAACCCTGTGGTACATTCGGGGCAAACAGTGCACATATCTTGCATCAAGATTAGCACTATCTCCAAACGGACCAAAGTTAGCATCCACACGTAGGAGTTCCATCGGGTGTGTCCAAAAGGATTTTTGAGCCAATGGTATGTTTCTCGCAAACCATGCACTTATCTTGCAGTGACACTAACCCTGTCTCCAAACAGACTGAAACGAGATTCAACACAACCCTCGTCACCTATGAGTTACATCAGGTGCGCTCGAAATGATTTTTGAGCCTATGGTACGTTTGGTGCAAACCATGCAACTATCTTGCACCTACACTAACACTGTCTCCAAACAGACTGAAACGAGATTCCACATAACCCACGTCACCTAGGATTTCCATTGGGTGCGCCCGAAATGAATTCCGAGCCTATGGTATGTTCGGCGCCAATCGTGCAACTATCTTGCACCGACACTAACACTGTCTCCAAATTGGCTGAAACGAGATTCTACAAGGCCAACGTCACCTAGGAGTTCCATCAGGTGCGTCCAAAACAATTTTCAGAGCCTGTGGTACATTCGGCGCAAACCGTGCACCAATCTTTCATCAGGATTAGCACTATCTCCAAACGGACCGAAGTGAGCATCAACTAGAGCCTCACCACCTAGGAGTACCATTGGGTGTGTCCAAAAGGATTTCTAAGCCAATGGTATGTTTGGCACAAACCGTGCACCTATCTTGCACCGAAACTGACACTATCTCTAAACAGACCAAAACTTAATTCCACATGACCCATGTCACCTAGGAGTTCCATCAGGTGCATCCAAAATGATTTTAGACCCTATGGTATCTTCGGCGCAAACCTTGACCCTATCAAGCTCTATCTCCAAACAGACCGAATTGAGCTCCACTAGAGCCTCATCTCCTACGAGTACCATCGAGTGTGTCCAAAAGGATTTCTAAGCCTAAGGCTTGTTTGGTGCAAACCATGCACCTATCTTGCACCGACACAAACACTGTCTCTAAATAGATCGAAACGAGATTCCACATGGCCCAAGTCAGCAAGGAGTTCTATCGGGTGCGTCCAAAATGATTTTCAAGCCTAGGGTGTGATCGGTGCAAATCGAATGACTATCTTGTATCGAGATTAGCACTATCTCCAAACGGACTAAAATGAGCTTCCACTTGAGCCTCGTCACCTAGTAGTACCCTCGGGTGCATCCAAAATGATTTATGAGACTATGGTACGTTTGGTGCAAACCATGCAACTTTCTTGCATCGACGCTAACACTGTCTCTAAACAGACCGAAACGACATTCCACATGACCGACATCACCTAGGAGTTCCATCAAGTGCTTTCAAAACGATTTCAAATCGTGTCCCTATTTTGCTTCAAGATTAGTGCTATCTCCAAACAGACCAAATTGAGCATCCACTAGAGCCTCATCACCTAGGAGTACCATCAGATGTGTCCAAAACAATTTCTGAACCTATGGTACGTTCATCGCAAACCGAGCAACTACCTTGCGTCAAGATTAGCACTATCTCCAAACGGACCGAAGCAAGCTTCCACTTTAGCCTTGTGACCTAGGAGTTTCATCGGGTGCATCTAAAATGATTTCAGGGCCTGTGGTACGTTCGACACAAACCATGCACCTACCTTGCGCCAAGATGAGCACTATCTCCAAATAGACGAAGTGAGCATCCACATGATTTCTGATACGAGATTCCACATGACCCACGTCACCTAGGGGTACCGTCAGGTGCATCTAAAAAGATTTCTGAGCCTGTGGTACATTTGACGTAAACAGTGGAGCTATCTTGCCCTGACACTAATAGTTTCTCCAAGCAAACCGAAACGAGATTTCACATGACCCACTCACCTAGGAGTTCCATACGGTGCGTCCAAAATAATTTTCAAGCATATGGTATGTTCGGCGCAAACCGAGCAACTATCTTGCGTCAAGATTAGCACTATCTCCAAATGGACCGAAGCAAGCTTCCACTTCAGCCTCGTCGCCCAGGAGTACCATCGGGTGCGTCCAAAACGATTTCTGAGCCTGTGGTACGTTAAGTGAAAAGTGTGCACCTATCTTGCACCAACACTAACACCGTCTCCAAATGGACTGAAATGAGATTCCACATGACTGACGTCACCAAGGAGTTCCATTGGTGTGATCAAAACGATTTCAAAGACAATGGTACGTTTGGTGCAAACCGTGCACCTATCTTGCACTGACACTAACACTGTCTCCAAACAGACCAAAACGAGATTCCACATGACTGACATCACCAAGGAGTTCCATTGCATGCGTCCAAAATGATTTCTAACCCTGTGGTACATTCGGGGCAAACAGTGCACATATCTTGCATCAAGATTAGCACTATCTCCAAACGGACCAAAGTTAGCGTCCACACGTAGGAGTTCCATCGGGTGTGTCCAAAAGGATTTTTGAGCCAATGGTATGTTTGTCGCAAACCATGCACATATCTTGCTGCGACACTAACCCTATCTCCAAACAGACTGAAACGAGATTCGACACAAACCACGTCACCTAGGAGTTACATCAGGTGCGCTCGAAATGATTTTTGAGCCTATGGTACGTCTGGTGCAAACCATGCAACTATCTTGCACCTACACAAACACTGTCTCCAAACAGACTGAATCGAGATTCCACATAACCCACGTCACCTAGGATTTCCATTGGGTGCGCCCGAAATGATTTCCGACCCTATGGTATGTTTGGCGCCAATCGTGCAACTATCTTGCACCGACACTAACACTGTCTCCAAATAGGCCGAAACGAGATTCTATAAGGCCAACGTCACCTAGGAGTTCCATCAGGTGCGTCCAAAACAATTTCAGAGCCTGTGGTACATTCGGCGAAACCGTGCACCAATCTTTCATCAGGATTAGTACTATCTCCAAACGGACCGACGTGAGCATCCACTAGAGCCTCACCACCTAGGAGTACCATTGGGTGTGTCTAGAAGGATTTCTAAGCCTATGTTATGTTTGGCGCAAACCATGCACCTATCTTGCTCCGAAACCGACACTGTCTCTAAACAGACCAAAACTTAATTCCACATGACCCATGTCACCTAGGAGTTCCATCGGGTGCATCCAAAATGATTTCAGACCCTATGGTATGTTCGGCGCAAACCTTGACCCTATCTTGCATCAAGATGAGCTCTATCTCCAAACAGACCGAATTGAGCATCCACTAGAGCCTCATCTCCTACGAGTACCATCGAGTGTGTCCAAAAGGATTTCTAAGCCTAAGGCTCGTTTGGTGCAAACCGTGCACCTATCTTGCACCGACACAAACACTGTCTCTAAATAGATCGAAACGAGATTCCACATGGCCCAAGTCACCAAGGAGTTCTATCGGGTGTGTCCAAAATGATTTTCAAGCCTAAGGTGTGATCGGTGCAAACCGAGCGACTATCTTGTATCGAGATTAGCACTATCTCTAAACAGACTGAAATGAGCTTCCACTTGAGCCTCGTCACCTAGTAGTACCCTCGGGTGCATCCAAAATGATTTATGAGACTATGGTACGTTTAGTGCAAACCATGCAACTTTCTTGCATCGACGCTAACACTGTCTCTAAACAGACCGAAACGACATTCCACATGACCGACATCACCTAGGAGTTCCATCAGGTGCTTTCAAAACGATTTCAAATTGTGTCCCTATTTTGCTTCAAGATTAGTGCTATCTCCAAACAGACCGAATTGAGCATCCACTAGAGCCTCATCACCTAGGAGTACCATCAGATGTGTCCAAAACAATTTCTGAACCCATGGTACGTTCATCGCAAACCGAGCAACTACCTTGCGTCAAGATTAGCACTATCTCCAAACGGACCAAAACAAGCTTCCACTTTAGCCTTGTGACCTAGGAGTTTCCTCGGGTGCGTCTAAAATGATTTCAGAGCCTGTGGTACGTTCGACACAAACCGTGCACTACCTTGCGCCAAGATGAGCACTATCTCCAAATAGACGAAGTTAGCATCCACATGATTTCTGATACGAGATTCCACATCACCCACGTCACCTAGGGGTACCGTCAGGTGCATCTAAAAAGATTTCTGAGCCTGTGTTACATTTGACGCAAACCGTGCACCTATCTTGCCCTGACACTAATAGTTTCTCCAAGCAAACCGAAACAAGATTTCACATGACCCACTCACCTAGGAGTTCCATACGGTGCGTCCAAAATGATTTTCAAGCCTATGGTATGTTCGGCGCAAACCGAGCAACTATCTTGCATCAAGATTAGCACTATCTCCAAATAGACCGAAGCAAGCTTCCACTTCAGCCTCGTCCCCCAGGAGTACCATCGGGTGCGTCCAAAACGATTTCTGAGCTTATGGTACGTTTAGTGAAAAGTGTGCACCTATCTTGCACCAACACTAACACCGTCTCCAAATGGACTGAAACGAGATTCCACATGACTGACATCACCGAGGAGTTCCATAGGTGTCTTCAAAACGATTTCAAAGACAATGGTACGTTTGGTGCAAACCGTGCACCTATCTTGCACTGACACTAACACTGTCTCCAAACAGACCAAAACGAGATTCCACATGACTAACATCACCAAGGAGTTCCATTGCGTGCGTCCAAAATGATTTCTAACCCTGTGGTACATTCGGGGCAAACAGTGCACATATCTTGCATCAAGATTAGCACTATCTCCAAACGGACCAAAGTTAGCATCCAATAGAGCCTAGTCACGTAGGAGTTCCATCGGGTGTGTCTAAAAGGATTTTTGAGCCAATGGTATGTTTGTCGCAAACCATGCACCTATCTTGCAGCGACACTAACCATGTCTCCAAACAGACTGAAACGAGATTCGACACAACCCACGTCACCTAGGAATTACATCAGGTGCGCTCGAAATGATTTTTGAGCCTATGGTACGTCTGGTGCAAACCATGCAACTACTTGCACCTACACTAACACTGTCTCCAAACAGACTGAAACGAGATTCCACATAACCCACGTCACCTAGGATTTCCATTGGGTGTGCCCGAAATTATTTCCGAGCCTATGGTATGTTCGGCGCCAATCGTGCAACTATCTTGCACCGACACTAACACTGTCTCCAAATAGGCCGAAACAAGATTCTACAAGACCAACGTCACCTAGGAGTTACATCAGGTGTGTCCAAAACAATTTTAGAGCCTGTGGTACATTCGGCGCAAACCATGCACCAATCTTTCATCAGGATTAGCACTATCTCCAAACAGACCGAAGTGAGCATCCACTAGAGCCTCACCACCTAGGAGTACCATTGGGTGTGTCCAAAAGGATTTCTAAGCCTATGGTATGTTTAGCGCAAACCGTGCACCTATCTTGCACCAAAACCGACACTATCTCTAAATAGACCAAAACTTGATTCCACATGACCCATGTCACCTAGGAGTTCCATCGGGTGCATCCAAAATGATTTCAGACCCTATGGTATTTTTGGCGCAAACCTTGACCCTATCTTGCATCAAGATGAGCTCTATCTCCAAACAGACCGAATTGAGCATCCACTAGAGCCTCATCTCCTACGAGTACCATCGAGTGTGTCCAAAATGATTTCTAAGCCTAAGGCTCGTTTGGTGTAAACCGTGCACCTATCTTGCACCGACACAAACACTGTCTCTAAATAGATCGAAATGAGATTCCACGTGGCCCAAGTTACCAAGGAGTTCTATCGGGTGCGTCCAAAATGATTTTCAGGCCTAGGGTGTGATCGGTGCAAACCGAGCGACTATCTTGTATCGAGATTAGCACTACCTCCAAACGGACTGAAACAAGCTTCCACTTGAGCCTCGTCACCTAGTAGTACCCTCGAGTGCATCCAAAATGATTTATGAGACTATGGTACGTTTGGTGCAAACCATGCAACTTTCTTGCATCGACGCTAACACTGTCTCTAAACAGACCGAAACGACATTCCACATGACCGACATCACCTAGGAGTTCCATCAGCTGCTTTCAAAACAATTTCAAATCGTGTCCCTATTTTGCTTCAAGGTTAGTGCTATCTCCAAACAGACCGAATTGAGCATCCACTAGAGCCTCATCACCTAGGAGTACCAGCAGATGTGTCCAAAGCAATTTCCGAACCTATGGTACGTTCATCACAAACCGAGCAACTACCTTGCGTCAAGATTAGCACTATCTCCAAACAGACCGAAACAAGCTTCCACTTTAGCCTTGTGACCTAGGAGTTTCATCGGGTGCGTCTAAAATGATTTCAGAGCCTGTGGTACGTTCGACACAAACCGTGCACCTACCTTGCGCCAAGATGAGCACTATGTCCAAATAGACGAAGTGAGCATCCACATGATTTCTGATACGATATTCCACATGACCCACATCACCTAGGGGTACCGTCAGGTGCATCTAAAAAGATTTCTAAGCCTGTGGTACATTTGACGCAAACTGTGCACCTATCTTGCCCTGACACTAATAGTTTCTCCAAGCAAACCGAAATGAGATTTCACATGACCCACTCACCTAGGAGTTCCATACGGTGCGTCCAAAATGATTTTCAAGCCTATGGTATGTTCGGCGCAAACCGAGCAACTATCTTGCGTCAAGATTAGCACTATCTCCAAATAGACCGAAGCAAGCTTCCACTTCAGCCTCGTCCCCCAGGAGTACCATCGGGTGCGTCCAAAACGATTTCTGAGCCTATGGTACGTTTAGTGAAAAGTGTGCACCTATCTTGCACCAACACTAACACCGTCTCCAAATGGACTGAAACGAGATTCCACATGACTGACGTCACCAAGGAGTTCCATAGGTGTCTTCAAAACGATTTCAAAGACAATGGTACGTTTGGTACAAACCGTGCACCTATCTTGTACTGACACTAACACTGTCTCCAAACAGACCAAAACGAGATTCCACATGACTGACATCACCAAGGAGTTCCATTGCGTGCGTCCAAAATGATTTCTAACCCTGTGGTACATTCGGGGCAAACAGTGCACATATCTTGCATCAAGATTAGCACTATCTCCAAACGGACCAAAGTTAGCATCCAATAGAGCCTGGTCACGTAGGAGTTCCATCGGGTGTGTCCAAAAGGATTTTTGAGCCAATGGTATGTTTGTCACAAACCATGCACCTATCTTGCAGCGACACTAACCCTGTCTCCAAACAGACTGAAACGAGATTCGACACAACCCACGTCACCTAGGAGTTACATCAGGTGCGCTCGAAATGATTTTTGAGCCTATGGTACGTCCGGTGCAAACCATGCAACTACTTGCACCTACACTAACACTGTCTCCAAACAGACTGAAACGAGATTCCACATAACCCACGTCACCTAGGATTTCCATTGGGTGCGCCCGAAATGATTTCCGAGCCTATGGTATGTTCGGCGCCAATCGTGCAACTATCTTGCACCGACACTAACACTGTCTCCAAATAGGCCGAAACAAGATTCTACAAGACCAACGTCACCTAGGAGTTACATCAGGTGCGTCCAAAACAATTTCAGAGCCTGTGGTACATTCGGCGCAAACCGTGCACCAATCTTTCATCAGGATTAGCACTATCTCCAAACGGACCGAAGTGAGCATCCACTAGAGCCTCACCACCTAGGAGTACCATTGGGTGTGTCCAAAAGGATTTCTAAGCCTATGGTATGTTTAGCGCAAACCGTGCACCTATCTTGCACCAAAACCGACACTATCTCTAAATAGACCAAAACTTGATTCCACATGACCCATGTCACCTAGGAGTTCCATCGGGTGCATCCAAAATGATTTCAGACCCTATGGTATTTTTGGCGCAAACCTTGACCCTATCTTGCATCAAGATGAGCTCTATCTCCAAACAGACCGAATTGAGCATCCACTAGAGCCTCATCTCCTACGAGTACCATCGAGTGTGTCCAAAATGATTTCTAAGCCTAAGGCTCGTTTGGTGTAAACCGTGCACCTATCTTGCACCGACACAAACACTGTCTCTAAATAGATCGAAATGAGATTCCACGTGGCCCAAGTTACCAAGGAGTTCTATCGGGTGCGTCCAAAATGATTTTCAGGCCTAGGGTGTGATCGGTGCAAACCGAGCGACTATCTTGTATCGAGATTAGCACTACCTCCAAACGGACTGAAACAAGCTTCCACTTGAGCCTCGTCACCTAGTAGTACCCTCGAGTGCATCCAAAATGATTTATGAGACTATGGTACGTTTGGTGCAAACCATGCAACTTTCTTGCATCGACGCTAACACTGTCTCTAAACAGACCGAAACGACATTCCACATGACCGACATCACCTAGGAGTTCCATCAGCTGCTTTCAAAACAATTTCAAATCGTGTCCCTATTTTGCTTCAAGGTTAGTGCTATCTCCAAACAGACCGAATTGAGCATCCACTAGAGCCTCATCACCTAGGAGTACCAGCAGATGTGTCCAAAGCAATTTCCGAACCTATGGTACGTTCATCACAAACCGAGCAACTACCTTGCGTCAAGATTAGCACTATCTCCAAACAGACCGAAACAAGCTTCCACTTTAGCCTTGTGACCTAGGAGTTTCATCGGGTGCGTCTAAAATGATTTCAGAGCCTGTGGTACGTTCGACACAAACCGTGCACCTACCTTGCGCCAAGATGAGCACTATGTCCAAATAGACGAAGTGAGCATCCACATGATTTCTGATACGATATTCCACATGACCCACATCACCTAGGGGTACCGTCAGGTGCATCTAAAAAGATTTCTAAGCCTGTGGTACATTTGACGCAAACTGTGCACCTATCTTGCCCTGACACTAATAGTTTCTCCAAGCAAACCGAAATGAGATTTCACATGACCCACTCACCTAGGAGTTCCATACGGTGTGTCCAAAATGATTTTCAAGCCTATGGTATGTTCGGCGCAAACCGAGCAACTATCTTGCGTCAAGATTAGCACTATCTCCAAATAGACCGAAGCAAGCTTCCACTTCAGCCTCGTCCCCCAGGAGTACCATCGGGTGCGTCCAAAACGATTTCTGAGCCTATGGTACGTTTAGTGAAAAGTGTGCACCTATCTTGCACCAACACTAACACCGTCTCCAAATGGACTGAAACGAGATTCCACATGACTGACGTCACCGAGGAGTTCCATAGGTGTCTTCAAAACGATTTCAAAGACAATGGTACGTTTGGTACAAACCATGCACCTATCTTGTACTGACACTAACACTGTCTCCAAACAGACCAAAACAAGATTCCACATGACTGACATCACCAAGGAGTTCCATTGCGTGCGTCCAAAATGATTTCTAACCCTGTGGTACATTCGGGGCAAACAGTGCACATATCTTGCATCAAGATTAGCACTATCTCCAAACGGACCAAAGTTAGCATCCAATAGAGCCTGGTCACGTAGGAGTTCCATCGGGTGTGTCCAAAAGGATTTTTGAGCCAATGGTATGTTTGTCGCAAACCATGCACCTATCTTGCAGCGACACTAACCCTGTCTCCAAACAGACTGAAACGAGATTCGACACAACCCACGTCACCTAGGAGTTACATCAGGTGCGCTCGAAATGATTTTTGAGCCTATGGTACGTCTGGTGCAAACCATGCAACTACTTGCACCTACACTAACACTGTCTCCAAACAGACTGAAACGAGATTCCACATAACCCACGTCACCTAGGATTTCCATTGGGTGCGCCCGAAATGATTTCCGAGCCTATGGTATGTTCGGCGCCAATCGTGCAACTATCTTGCACCGACACTAACACTGTCTCCAAATAGGCC
This sequence comes from Saccharum hybrid cultivar R570, assembly GCA_038087645.1. Taxonomy (NCBI): domain Eukaryota; kingdom Viridiplantae; phylum Streptophyta; class Magnoliopsida; order Poales; family Poaceae; genus Saccharum; species Saccharum hybrid cultivar. The sequence continues at coordinate 2,134,772 of JAQSUU010000227.1, forward strand.
GAAACAAGATTCTACAAGACCAACGTCACCTAGGAGTTACATCAGGTGCGTCCAAAACAATTTCAGAGCCTGTGGTACATTCGGCGCAAACCGTGCACCAATCTTTCATCAGGATTAGCACTATCTCCAAACGGACCGAAGTGAGCATCCACTAGAGCCTCACCACCTAGGAGTACCATTGGGTGTGTCCAAAAGGATTTCTAAGCCAATGGTATGTTTGGCGCAAACCGTGCACCTATCTTGCACCAAAACCGACACTATCTCTAAACAGACCAAAACTTGATTCCACATGACCCATGTCACCTAGGAGTTCCATCGGGTGCATCCAAAATGATTTCAGACCCTATGGTATTTTTGGCGCAAACGTTGACCCTATCTTGCATCAAGATGAGCTCTATCTCCAAACAGACCGAATTGAGCATCCACTAGAGCCTCATCTCCTACGAGTACCATCGAGTGTGTCCAAAAGGATTTCTAAGCCTAAGGCTCGTTTGGTGTAAACCGTGCACCTATCTTGCACCGACACAAGCACTGTCTCTCAATAGATCGAAACGAGATTCCACGTGGCCCAAGTCACCAAGGAGTTCTATCAGGTGCGTCTAAAATGATTTTCAGGCCTAGGGTGTGATCGGTGCAAACCGAGCGACTATCTTGTATCGAGATTAGCACTACCTCCAAACGGACTGAAACAAGTTTCCACTTGAGCCTCGTCACCTAGTAGTACCCTCGGGTGCATCCAAAATGATTTATGAGACTATGGTACGTTTAGTGCAAACCATGCAACTTTCTTGCATCGACTTTAACACTGTCTCTAAACAGATCGAAACGACATTCCACATGACCGACATCACCTAGGAGTTCCATCAGGTGCTTTCAAAACAATTTCAAATCGTGTCCCTATTTTGCTTCAAGATTAGTGCTATCTCCAAACAGACCGAATTGAGCATCCACTAGAGCCTCATCACCTAGGAGTACCAGCAGATGTGTCCAAAACAATTTCCGAACCTATGGTACGTTCATCACAAACCGAGCAACTACCTTGCGTCAAGATTTGCACTATCTCCAAACAGACCGAAACAAGCTTCCACTTTAGCCTTGTGACCTAGGAGTTTCATCGGGTGCGTCTAAAATGATTTCAGAGCCTGTGGTACGTTCGACACAAACCGTGCACCTACCTTGCGCCAAGATGAGCACTATGTCCAAATAGACGATGTGAGCATCCACATGATTTCTGATACGATATTCCACATGACCCACATCACCTAGGGGTACCGTCAGGTGCATCTAAAAAGATTTCTAAGCCTGTGGTACATTTGACGCAAACCATGCACCTATCTTGCCCTGACACTAATAGTTTCTCCAAGCAAACCGAAACGAGATTTCACATGACCCACTCACCTAGGAGTTCCATACGGTGCGTCCAAAATGATTTTCAAGCCTATGGTATGTTCGGCGCAAACTGAGCAACTATCTTGCGTCAAGATTAGCACTATCTCCAAATGGACCGAAGCAAGCTTCCACTTCAGCCTCGTCCCCCAGGAGTACCATCAGGTGCGTCCAAAACGATTTCTGAGCCTATGGTACGTTTAATGAAAAGTGTGCACCTATCTTGCACCAACACTAACACCGTCTCCAAATGGACTGAAACGAGATTCCACATGACTGACGTCACCGAGGAGTTCCATAGGTGTCTTCAAAACGATTTCAAAGACAATGGTACGTTTGGTATAAACCGTGCACCTATCTTGCACTGACACTAACACTGTCTCCAAACAGACCAAAACGAGATTCCACATGACTGACATCACCAAGGAGTTCCATTGCGTGTGTCCAAAATGATTTCTAACCCTGTGGTACATTCGGGGCAAACAGTGCACATATCTTGCATCAAGATTAGCACTATCTCCAAACGGACCAAAGTTAGCATCTAATAGAGCCTGGTCACGTAGGAGTTCCATCGGGTGTGTCCAAAAGGATTTTTGAGCCAATGGTATGTTTGTCGCAAACCATGCACCTATCTTGCAGCGACACTAACCCTGTCTCCAAACAGACTGAAACGAGATTCGACACAACCCACGTCACCTAGGAGTTACATCAGGTGCGCTCGAAATGATTTTTGAGCCTATGGTACGTCTGGTGCAAACCATGCAACTACTTGCACCTACACTAACACTGTCTCCAAACAGACTGAAACGAGATTCCACATAACCCACGTCACCTAGGATTTCCATTGGGTGCGCCCGAAATGATTTCCGAGCCTATGGTATGTTCGGCGCCAATCGTGCAACTATCTTGCACCGACACTAACACTGTCTCCAAATAGGCCGAAACAAGATTCTACAAGACCAACGTCACCTAGGAGTTACATCAGGTGCGTCCAAAACAATTTCAGAGCCTGTGGTACATTCGGCGCAAACCGTGCACCAATCTTTCATCAGGATTAGCACTATCTCCAAATGGACCGAAGTGAGCATCCACTAGAGCCTCACCACCTAGGAGTACCATTGGGTGTGTCCAAAAGGATTTCTAAGCCTATGGTATGTTTGGCGCAAACCGTGCACCTATCTTGCACCAAAACCGACACTATCTCTAAACAGACCAAAACTTGATTCCACATGACCCATGTCACCTAGGAGTTCCATCGGGTGCATCCAAAATGATTTCAGACCCTATGGTATTTTTGGCGCAAACCTTGACCCTATCTTGCATCAAGATGAGCTCTATCTCCAAACAGACCGAATTGAGCATCCACTAGAGCCTCATCTCCTACGAGTACCATCGAGTGTGTCCAAAAGGATTTCTAAGCCTAAGGCTCGTTTGGTGTAAACCGTGCACCTATCTTGCACCGACACAAACACTGTCTCTAAATAGATCGAAACGAGATTCCACGTGGCCCAAGTCACCAAGGAGTTCTATCGGGTGCGTCCAAAATGATTTTCAGGCCTAGGGTGTGATCGGTGCAAACCGAGCGACTATCTTGTATCGAGATTAGCACTATCTCCAAACGGACTGAAACAAGCTTCCACTTGAGCCTCGTCACCTAGTAGTACCCTCGAGTGCATCCAAAATGATTTATGAGACTATGGTACGTTTGGTGCAAACCATGCAACTTTCTTGCATCGACGCTAATACTGTCTCTAAATAGACCGAAACGACATTCTACATGACCGACATCAACTAGGAGTTCCATCAGGTGCTTTCAAAACAATTTCAAATCGTGTCCCTATTTTGCTTCAAGATTAGTGCTATCTCCAAACAGACCGAATTGAGCATCCACTAGAGCCTCATCACCTAGGAGTACCAGCAGATGTGTCCAAAACAATTTTCGAACCTATGGTACGTTCATCGCAAACCGAGCAACTACCTTGCGTCAAGATTAGCACTATCTCCAAACAGACTGAAACAAGCTTCCACTTTAGCCTTGTACCTAGGAGTTTCATCGGGTGCGTCTAAAATGATTTCAGAGCCTGTGGTACGTTCCACACAAACCATGCACCTACCTTGCGCCAAGATGAGCACTATCTCCAAATACACGAAGTGAGCATCCACATGATTTCTGATATGAGATTCCACATGACCCACGTCACCTAGGGGTACCGTCAGGTGCATCTGAAAAGATTTCTAAGCCTGTGGTACATTTGACGCAAACCGTGCACCTATCTTGCCCTGACACTAATAGTTTCTCCAAGCAAACCGAGACGAGATTGCACATGACCCACTCACCTAGGAGTTCCATACGGTGCTTCCAAAACGATTTTCAAGCCTATGGTATGTTCGGCGCAAACCGAGCAACTATCTTGCGTCAAGATTAGCACTATCTCCAAATGGACCGAAGCAAGCTTTCACTTCAGCCTCGTCCCCCAGGAGTACCATTGGGTGCGTCCAAAATGATTTCTGAGCCTATGGTATGTTTAGTGAAAAGTGTGCACCTATCTTTGACCAACACTAACATCGTCTCTAATTGGACTGAAACGAGATTCCACATGACTGACGTCACCGAGGAGTTCCATAGGTGTGTTTAAAATGATTTCAAAGACAATGGTACGTTCGGTGCAAACCGTGCACCTGTCTTGCACTGACACTAACACTGTCTCCAAATAGACCAAAACGAGATTCCACATGACCAACATCACCAAGGAGTTCCATTACGTGCGTCCAAAATGATTTCTAACCCTGTGGTACATTCGGGGCAAACAGTGCACATATCTTGCATCAAGATTAGCACTATCTCCAAACGGACCAAAGTTAGCATCCAATAGAGCCTGGTCACATAGGAGTTCCATCGGGTGTGTCCAAAAGCATTTTTGATCCAATGATATGTTTGTCGCAAACCATGCACCTATCTTGCAGCGACACTAACCCTGTCTCCAAACAGACTGAAATGAGATTCGACACAACCCACGTCACCTAGGAGTTACATCAGGTGCGCTTGAAATGATTTTTGAGCCCATGGTACGTTTGGTGCAAACCATGCAACTATCTTGCAGCTACACTAACACTGTCTCCAAACAGACTGAAACGAGATTCCACATAACCCACGTCACCTAGGATTTCCATTGGGTGCGCCCGAAATGATTTCCGAGCCTATGGTATGTTCGGCGCCAATCGTGCAACTATCTTGCACCGACACTAACACTGTCTCCAAATAGGCCGAAACGAGATTCTACAAGGCCAACGTCACCTAGGAGTTCCATCAGATGCGTACAAAACAATTTTAGAGCATGTGGTACATTTGGCGCAAATCGTGCACTAATCTTTCATCAGGATTAGCACTATCTTCAAACGGACCGAAGTGAGCATCCACAAGAGCCTCACCACCTAGGAGTACCATTGGGTGTGTCCAAAAGGATTTCTAAGCCTATGGTATGTTTGGTGCAAACCGTGCACCTATCTTGCACCGAAACCTACACTGTCTCTAAACAGACCAAAACTTGATTCCACCTGACCCATGTCACCTAGGAGTTCCATCGGGTGCATCCAAAATGATTTCAGACCCTATGGTATGTTCGGTGCAAACCTTGACCCTATCTTGCATCAAGATGAGCTCTATCTCCAAACAGACCGAATTGAGCATCCACTAGAGCCTCATCTCCTACGAGTACCATCAAGTGTGTCTAAAAGGATTTCTAAGCCTAAGGCTCGTTTGGTGCGAACCGTGCACCTATGTTGCACCGACACAAACACTGTCTCTAAATAGATCGAAACGAGATTCCATATGGCCCAAGTCACCAAGTTCTTTCGGGTGCGTCCAAAATGATTTTCATGCCTAGGGTGTGATCGGTGCAAACCGAGCGACTATCTTGTATCGAGATTAGCACTATCTCCAAACGGACTGAAACAAGCTTCCACTTGAGCCTTGTCACCTAGTAGTACCCTCGGGTGCATCCAAAATGATTTATGAGACTATGGTACGTTTGGTGCAAACCATGCAACTTTCTTGCATCGACGCTAACACTGTCTCTAAACAGACCGAAACAACATTCCACATGACCGATATCACCTAGGAGTTCCATCAGGTGCTTTCAAAATGATTTCAAATCGTGTCCCTATTTTGCTTCAAGATTAGTGCTATCTCCAAACAGACCGAATTGAGCATCCACTAGAGCCTCATCACCTAGGAGTACCATCAGATGTGTCCAAAACAATTTCCGAACCTATGGTATGTTCATCGCAAACCAAGCAACTACCTTGCGTCAAGATTAGCACTATCTCCAAACGGACCGAAACAAGCTTCCACTTTAGCCTTGTGACCTAGGAGTTTCATCAGGTGCGTCTAAAATGATTTCAGAGCCTGTGGCACGTTCGACACAAACCGTGCACCTACCTTGCGCCAAGATGAGCACTATCTCCAAATAGACGAAGTGAGCATCCACATGATTTCTGATACGAGATTCCACAAGACCCACGTCACCTAGGGGTACCGTCAGGTGCATCTAAAAAGATTTCTGAGCCTGTGGTACATTTGACGCAAACCGTGCACCTATCTTGCCCTGACACTAATAGTTTCTCCAAGCAAACCGAAATGAGATTTCACATGACCCACTCACCTAGGAGTTTCATACGGTGCGTCCAAAATGATTTTCAAGTATATGGTATTTTCGGCGCAAATCGAGCAACTATCTTGCGTTAAGATTAGCACTATCACCAAATGGACCGAAGCAAGCTTCCACTTTAGCCTCGTCCCTCAGGAGTACCATCGGGTGCGTCCAAAACGATTTTCTGAGCCTATGGTACGTTTAGTGAAAAGTGTGCACCTATCTTGCACCAACACTAACACCGTCTCCAAATGGACTGAAACGAGATTCCACATGACTGACGTCACCGAGGAGTTCCATAGGTGTGTTCAAAACGATTTCAAAGACAATGGTACGTTTGGTGCAAACCGTGCATCTATCTTGCACTGACACTAACACTGTCTCCAAACGGACCAAAACGAGATTCCACATGACTGACATCACCATGGAGTTCCATTGCGTGCGTCCAAAATGATTTCTAACCCTGTGGTACATTCGGGGCAAACAGTGCACATATCTTGCATCAAGATTAGCACTATCTCCAAACGGACCAAAGTCAGCATCCAATAGAGCCTGGTCACGTAGGAGTTCCATCGGGTGTGTCCAAAAGGATTTTTGAGCCAATGGTATGTTTGTCGCAAACCATGCACCTATCTTGTAGCGACACTAACCCTGTCTCCAAACAGACTGAAACGAGATTCGACATAACCCACGTCACCTAGGAGTTACATCAGGTGCGCTCGAAATGATTTTTGAGCCTATAGTACGTTTGGTGCAAACCATGCAACTATCTTGCACCTACACTAACACTGTCTCCAAACAGACTGAAACAAGATTCCACATAACCCACGTCACCTAGGATTTCCATTGGGTGCGCCCGAAATGATTTCTAAGCCTATGGTATGTTCGGCGCCAATCGTGCAACTATCTTGCACCGACACTAACACTGTCTCCAAATAAGCCGAAACGAGATTCTACAAGGCCAACGTCACCTAGGAGTTCCATCAGGTGCGTCCAAAACAATTTCAGAGCCTGTGGTACATTCGGCGCAAACCGTGCACCAATCTTTCATCAGGATTAGCACTATCTCCAAATGGACCGAAGTGAGCATCCACTAGAGCCTCACCACCTAGGAGTACCATTAGGTGTGTCCAAAAGTATTTCTAAGCCTATGGTATGTTTGGCGCAAACCGTGCACCTATCTTGCATCGAAACCGACACTGTCTCTAAACAGACCAAAACTTGATTCCACATGACCCATGTCACCTAGGAGTTCCATCGGGTGCATCCAAAATGATTTTAGACCCTATGGTATGTTCGGCTCAAACCTTGACCCTATCTTGCATCAAGATGAGCTCTATCTCCAAACAGACCGACTTGAGCATCCACTAGAGCTTCATCACCTAGGAGTACCATCAGATGTGTCCAAAACAATTTCCGAACCTATGGTACGTTCATCTCAAACCGAGCAACTACCTTGCGTCAAGATTAGCACTATCTCCAAACGGACCGAAACAAGCTTCCACTTTAGCCTTGTGACCTAGGAGTTTTATCGGGTGCGTCTAAAATGATTTTAGAGCCTGTGGTACGTTCGACACAAACCGAGCACCTACCTTGCGCCAAGATGAGCACTATCTCCAAATAGACGAAGTGAGCATCCACATGATTTCTGATACGAGATTCCACATGACCCATGTCGCCTAGGGGTACCGTCAGGTGCATCTAAAAAGATTTCTGAGCCTGTGGTACCTTTGACGCAAACCGTGCACCTATCTTGCCCTAACACTAATAGTTTCTCCAAGCAAACCGAAACGAGATTTCACATGACCCACTCTCCAAGGAGTTCCATACAGTGCGTCCAAAATGATTTTCAAGTCTATGGTATTTTCGGTGCAAACCGAGCAACTATCTTGCGTCAAGATTAGCACTATCACCAAATGGACCGAAGCAAGCTTCCACTTCAGCCTCGTCCCCTAGGAGTACCATCGGGTGCGTCCAAAACGATTTTCTGAGCCTATGGTACGTTTAGTGAAAAGTGTGCACCTATCTTGCACCAACACTAACACCGTCTCCAAATGGACTGAAACGAGATTCCACATGACTGACGTCACCGAGGAGTTCCATAGGTGTGTTCAAAACGATTTCAAAGACAATGGTACGTTTGGTGCAAACCGTGCACCTATCTTGCACTGACACTAACACTTTCTCCAAACGGACCAAAACGAGATTCCACATGACTGACATCACCAAGGAGTTCCATTGTGTGCGTCCAAAATGATTTCTAACCATGTGGTACATTCGGGGCAAACAGTGCACATATCTTGTATCAAGATTATCACTATCTCCAAACGGACCAAAGTTAGCATCCAATAGAGCCTGGTCACGTAGGAGTTCCATCGGGTGTGTCCAAAAGGATTTTTGAGCCAATGGTATGTTTGTCGCAAACCATGCACCTATCTTGCAGCGACACTAACCCGATCTCCAAACAGACTGAAACGAGATTCGACACAACCCACGTCACCTAGGAGTTACATCAGGTGCGCTCGAAATGATTTTTGAGCCTATGGTACGTTTGGTGCAAACCATGCAACTATCTTGCACCTATACTAACATTGTCTCCAAACAGACTGAACGAGATTCCACGTAACCCACGTCACCTAGGATTTCCATTGGGTGCGCCCGAAATGATTTCCGAGCCTATGGTATGTTCGGCGCCAATCGTGCAACTATCTTGCACCGACACTAACACTGTCTCCAAATAGGCCGAAACGAGATTCTACAAGGCCAACGTCACCTAGGAGTTCCATCAGGTGCGTCCAAAACAATTTCAGAGCCTGTGGTACATTCGGCACAAACCGTGCACCAATCTTTCATCAGGATTAGCACTATCTCCAAACGGACCGAAGTGAGCATCCACTAGAGCCTCACCACCTAGGAGTACCATTGGGTGTGTGCAAAAGGATTTCTAAGCCTATGGTATGTTTGGCGCAAACCATGCACCTATCTTGCACCGAAACCGACACTGTCTCTAAACAGACCAAAACTTGATTCCACATAACCCATGTCACCTAGGAGTTCCATCGGGTGCATCCAAAATGATTTTAGACCCTATGGTATGTTCGGCGCAAACCTTGACCCTATCTTGCATCAAGATTAGCACTATGTCCAAACGGACCAAAGTTAGCATCTAATAGAACCTGGTCACGTAGGAGTTCCATCAGGTGTGTCCAAAAGGATTTTTGAACCAATGGTATGTTTCTCGCAAACCATGCACCTATCTTGCAGCGACACTAATGCTGTCTCCAAACAGACTGAAATGAGATTCGACACAACCCACGTCACCTAGGAGTTACTTCTGGTGCGCTCGAAATGATTTTTGAGCCTATAGTATGTTTGGTGCAAACCATGCAACTATCTTGCACATACACTAACACTGTCTCCAAACAGACTAAAACAAGATTCCACATAACCCTCGTCACCTAGGATTTCCATTGGGTGCGCCCGGAATGATTTCCGAGCCTATGGTATGTTCGGCGCCAATCGTGCAACTATCTTGCACCGACACTAACACTATCTCCAAATAGGCCGAAACAAGATTCTACAAGGCCAAAGTCACCTAGGAGTTCCATCAGGTGCGTCCAAAACAATTTCAGAGCCTGTGGTACATTCGGCGCAAACCGTGCACCAATCTTTCATCAGGATTAGCACTATCTCTAAACGGACCGAAGTGAGCAACCACTAGAGCCTCACTACCTAGGAGTACCATTGGGTGTGTGCAAAAGGATTTCTAAGCCTATGGTATGTTTGGCGCAAACCATGCACCTATCTTGCACCGAAACCGACACTATCTCTAAGCAGACCAAAACTTGATTCCACATGACCCATGTCACCTAGGAGTTCCATCGGGTGCATCCAAAATGATTTCAGACCCTATGGTATGTTTGGCGCAAACCTTGACCCTATCTTGCATCAAGATGAGCTCTATCTCCAAACAGACCGAATTGAGCATCCACTAGAGCCTCATCACCTAGGAGTATCATCAGATGTGTCCAAAAGAATTTCTGAACCAACGGACCGAAACAAGCTTCCACTTTAGCCTTGTGACCTACGAGTTTCATCGGGTGCGTCTAAAATGATTTCAGAGCCTGTGGTACGTTCGACACAAACCATGCACCTATCTTGCGCCAAGATGAGCACTATCTCCAAATAGACGAAGTGAGCATCCACATGATTTCTGATACGAGATTCCACATGACCCACGTCACCTAGGGGTACCGTCAGGTGCATCTAAAAAGATTTCTGAGCCTGTGGTACATTTGACGCAAACCGTGCACCTATCTTGCCCTGACACTAATAGTTTCTCCAAGCAAACCGAAATGAGATTTCACATGACCCACTCACCTAGGAGTTCCATACGGTGTGTCCAAAATGATTTTCAAGCCTATGGTATTTTCGGCGCAAACCGAGCAACTATCTTGCGTCAAGATTAGCACTATCACCAAATGAACCGAAGCAAGCTTCCACTTCAGCCTCGTCCCCCAGGAGTACCATCGGGTGCGTCCAAAACGATTTTCTGAGGCTATGGTACGTTTAGTGAAAAGTGTGCACCTATCTTGCACCAACACTAACACCGTCTCCAAATGGACTGAAATGAGATTCCACATGACTGACGTCACTGAGGAGTTCCATAGGTGTGTTCAAAACGATTTCAAAGACAATGGTAAGTTTGGTGCAAACCGTGCACCTATCTTGCACTGACACTAACACTATCTCCAAACAGACCAAAACAAGATTCCACATGACTGACATCACCAAGGAGTTCCATTGCGTGCGTCCAAAATGATTTCTAACCCTGTGGTACATTCGGGGCAAATAGTGCACATATCTTGCATCAAGATTAGCACTATCTCCAAACGGACCAAAGTTAGCATCCAATAGAGCCTGGTCACGTAGGAGTTCCATCGGGTGTGTCCAAAAGGATTTTTGAGTCAATGGTATGTTTATCGCAAACCAAGCACCTATGTTGCAGCGACACTAACCCTGTCTCCAAACAGACTAAAACGAGATTCGACACAACCCACGTCACCTAGGAGTTACATCAGGTGCGCTCCAAATGATTTTTGAGACTATGGTACGTTTGGTGCAAACCATGCAACTATCTTGCACCTACACTAACACTGTCTCCAAACAGACTGAAATGAGATTCCACATAACCCACGTCACCTAGGATTTCCATTGGGTGCGCCCGGAGTGATTTTTCGAGCCTATGATATGTTCGGTGCCAATCATGCAACTATCTTTCACTGACACTAACACTGTCTCTAAATAGGCCGAAACGAGATTCTACAAGGCCAACGTCACCTAGGAGTTCCATCAGGTGTGTCCAAAACAATTTCATTGCCTGTGGTACATTCGGCGCAAACCGTGCACCAATCTTTCATCAGGATTAGCACTATCTCCAAACGGACCGAAGTGAGCATCCACTAGAGCCTCACCACCTAGGAGTACCATTGGGTGTGTCCAAAAGGATTTCTAAGCCTATGGTATGTTTGGCGCAAACCGTGCACCTATCTTGCACCGAAACCGACACTGTCTCTAAACAGATCAAAACTTGATTCCACATGACCCATGTCACCTAGGAGTTCCATCGGGTGCATCCAAAATGATTTCAGACCCTATGGTATGTTCGGCGCAAACCTTGACCCTATCTTGCATCAAGATGAGCTCTATCTCCAAACAGACCGAATTGAGCATCCACTAGAGCCTCATCTCCTACGAGTACCATCGAGTGTGTCCAAAAGGATTTCTAAGCCTAAGGCTCATTTGGTGCAAACCGTGCACCTATCTTGCACTGACACAAACACTGTCTCTAAATAGATCGAAACGAGATTCCACATGGCCCAAGTCACCAAGGAGTTCTATCGGGTGCGTCCAAAATGATTTTCAAGCCTAGGGTGTGATCGGTGCAAACCGAGCGACTATCTTGTATCGAGATTAGCACTATCTCCAAACAGACTGAAACGAGCTTCCACTTGAGCCTCGTCACCTAGTAGTACCATCGGGTGCATCCAAAATGATTTATGAGACTATGGTACGTTTGGTGAAAACCATGCAACTTTCTTGCATCAACACTAACACTGTCTCTAAACAGACCGAAACGACATTCCACATGACCGACATCACCTAGGAGTTCCATCAGGTGTTTTCAAAACGATTTCAAATCGTGTCCCTATTTTGCTTCAAGATTAGTGCTATCTCCAAATAGACCGAATTGAGCATCCACTAGAGCCTCATCACCTAGGAGTACCATCAGATGTGTCCAAAACAATTTCCGAACCTATGGTACGTTCATCGCAAACCGAGCAACTACCTTGCGTCAAGATTAGCAATATCTCCAAACGGACCGAAACAAGCTTCCACTTTAGCCTTGTGACCTAGGAGTTTCATCGGGTGCGTCTAAAATGATTTTAGAGCCTGTGGTACGTTCGACACAAACCATGCACCTACCTTGCGCCAAGATGAGCACTATCTCCAAATAGACAAAGTGAGCATCCACATGATTTATGATATGAGATTCCACATGACCCACGTCACCTAGGGGTGCCGTCAGGTGCATCTAAAAAGATTTCTGAGCCTGTGGTACATTTGACGCAAACCGTGCACTTATCTTGCCCTAACACTAATAGTTTCTCCAAGCAAACCGAAACGGGATTTCACATGACCCACTCACCTAGCAGTTCCATACGGTGCGTCCAAAATGATTTTCAAGCCTATGGTATTTTCGGCGCAAACCGAGCAACTATCTTGCGTCAAGATTAGCACTATCTCCAAATGGACCGAAGCAAGCTTCCACTTCAGCCTCGTCCCCTAAGAGTACCATCGGGTGCGTCCAAAACGATTTCTGAGCCTATGGTACGTTTAGTGAAAAGTGTGCACCTATCTTGCACCAACACTAACACCGTCTCCAAATGGACTGAAACGAGATTCCACATGACTGACGTCACCGAGGAGTTCCTTAGGTGTGTTCAAAACGATTTCAAAGACAATGGTACGTTTGGTGCAAACCGTGCACCTATCTTGCACTGACACTAACACTTTCTCCAAACGGACCAAAACGATATTCCACATGACTGACATTACCAAGGAGTTCCATTGCGTGCGTCCAAAATGATTTCTAACCATGTGGTACATTCGGGGCAAACAGTGCACATATCTTGTATCAAGATTAGCACTATCTCTAAACGGACCAAAGTTAGCATCCAATAGAGTCTGGTCACGTAGGAGTTCCATCGGGTGTGTCCAAAAGGATTTTTGAGCCAATGGTATGTTTGTCGCAAACCATGCACCTATCTTGCAGCGACACTAACCCGATCTCCAAACAGACTGAAACGAGATTCGACACAACCCACGTCACCTAGGAGTTACATCAGGTGCGCTCGAAATGATTTTTGAGCCTATGGTACGTTTGGTGCAAACCATGCAACTATCTTGCACCTACACTAACCCTGTCTCCAAACAGACTGAACGAGATTCGACACAACCCACGTCACCTAGGAGTTACATCAGGTGCGCTCGAAATTATTTTTGAGCCTATGGTACGTTTGGTGCAAACCATGCAACTATCTTGCTTCAAGATTAACACTATCTCTAAATAGACCGAGAAGAGCTTCCACTTGAGTCTCGTGACCTAGAAGTACGTTTGGTGTAAATTGTGCACTTATCTTACACCGACACTAACACTGTCTTCAAATGAACCGTAACGATATTACACATGACCAACGTCAGGTAGGAGTTCCATCAGGTGCGTCCAAAATAATTTCAAAGCATGTGGTACATTCGGCGCAAACCATGTACCGATCTTACATCAACATTTGCACTACATCCAAATAGACCGAAGCGAGCATCCACTAGAGCCCCATAACCTAGGAGGACCATCGGGTGTGTCCAAGAGGATTTCTGAGCCTATTGTACGTTTGGCACAAATCGTGCACCTATCTTGAACCGACACTACCCATGTTCCAAATGGACCGAAATAAGATTAGCACTACCTTGCATAAAGATTAGCACTATGTCCAATTAGACCAAAGTGAGCATTCACTAGAGCCTCGTCACCTATGAGTACCATCGGGTGCGTCCAAAAGGATTTCTAAGCCTATGGTACGTTTGGGCGCAAACCGTGCAACAATCTAGCACCGACACTAACACTGTTTCCAAACGGACCAAAACGAGATTCCACCTGACCCATGTCACCTAGGAGTTCCATTGGATGCATCCAAAACGATTTCTGAGCCTATGGTACATTCGGCGCAAACCATGCACCGATCTTGAGTCAAGATTAGCACTATCTACAAATGGACCAAAATGAGCTTCCACTTGAGCCTCGTGACCTAGGAGTACAATCAGGTGCGTCAAAAACTATTTATGAGCCTATGGTACGTTTGGTGCAAACCGTGCACCTATCTTGCACCGACACTAACGCTGTCTCCAAACGGACTAAAACAAGATTCCACATGACCCATGTCACCTAGGAGTTCCATTAGGTGCATCCAAAACGAGTGCAAAGCCTATGGTACATTCAACACAAACTGTGTACCTATCTTACATCAAGATTAGCACTATGTCCAAATAGACCAAAGTGAGAATCCAGTAGAGCCTCATCACATAGGAGTACCATTGAGTGCGTCCAAAAGGATTTATGAGTCTATGGTATGTTTGGTGCAAACCGTGCACCAATCTTGGACCAACACTAACATTGTCACCAAACAGACCAAAACGAGATTCCACATGGCCGACGTCACCTAGGAGTTCCATCGGGTGCATCCAAAATGATTTAAGAGCTAGTGGTACGTTCAGCACTAACCGTGCACTTATCTTGCATCAAGATGAGCACTATCTCCAAACAGACCGAAGTGAGCATCCACTAGAGCCTCGTCACCTAGAAGTAGCATCGGGTGCGTCTAAAAGGATTTCTAAACATTTGGTACATTTGGTGCAAACCGTGCACCTATCATGCACCAGCACTAACGCTGTCTCCAAATAGACCGTAATGAGATTCCACATGACCCACGTCACCTGGGAGTTCCATCGAGTACATCCAAAATGAAAGCTTATGGTACGATCGGCGCAAACCGAGCAACTATCTTGCGTCACGGTGAGCCCTGTCTCCAAACAGACCAAAGTGAGCGTGCAGTAGAGCCTCATCACCTAGGAGTACCGTCGGGTGTGTCCAAAAGGATTTTAGAGCCCATGGTACGTTTAGCGCAAACCGTACACATATCTTGCATCAAGATTAGCACTATCTCCAAACGGACCAAAGTGAGCATCCACTAGAGCCACGACCTACGAGTACCATTGGATGCGTCCAAAAGGATTTATGTGCCTAAGGTACATTTGGCGCAAACCATGAAACTATCTTGCACCGACACTAACACCATCACCAAACAAACCCGAACCAGATTCTACATGACCCACGTTCCCTAGGAGTGCCATCGGGTGCGTCTAAAATTATTTTTGAGCCGACGGTACATTCGGCACAAACCCGGCACCTGTCTTGCGTCAAGATTAGCACTATCTCCAAAGGTTCCAAAATGAGCTTCCACTTGAGCCTCATGACCTAGGAGTACCATCGAGTGCGTCCAAAACGATTTGTGAGCCTATGTTACATTTGGCGCAAACCGTGCACCTATCTTGCACCGACATAAACACTATCTCTAAATAGACCAAAAGGAGATTCCACATGACCCACGTCACCAAGGAGTTCCATTGGGTGCGTCTAAAATGATTTCAAAGACTATGGTACATTCAGCGCAAACTGTGTACCTATCTTACATCAAGATTAGCACTATCTCCAAATAGACCGAAGTGTGCATCAACTAGAGCCTCGTCACCTAGGAGTAGCATCGGGTGTGTCCAAAAGGATTTCTGAGCCTATTGTACGTTTGGTTCAAACCATGCATGTATCTTGCACCGACACTACCCATGTCTCCAAACGGACTGAAACGAGATTCCACATGACCCACGTCACTGAGGAGTTCCATCAGGTGCGTCCAAAACTATTTTCGAGCCTATGGAACGATCGGCGCAAACTGAGCAACCATCTTGCGTCAAGATGAGCCCTATCTCCAAACAGACCAAAGTGAGCATCCACTAGTGCCTCGTCACCTTGGAGTACTGTCGGATGCGTCTAAAAGGATTTCTTACCCTATGGTACGTTTGGTGCAAACCGTGCACCTATCTTGCATGGACACTAACACTGTCACCAAATAGACCGAAACAAGATTCCACATGGCCGATGTAACCTAGGGGTTCCATCGGGTGCGTCCAAAATGATTTCAGAGCCAGTGGTACATTCAGCGTTAACCGTGCACCTGTCTTGCGTCAAGATGAGTAATTTCTCCAAACAGATTGATGTGAGCATCTGCTAGAGCCTCGCCACCTAGGAGTACCATCGGGTGCGTCTATAAGGATTTCTGAGCCTATGATATGTTTGGCACAAACCATGCAACTATCTAGCACCAACACTAACATTGTCTCCAAATAGACTATAATGAGATTCCACATGACCCACGTCTCCTAGGAGTTGCATCGGGTGCATCCAAAATGATTTTCGAGCTTATGGTACGATCGGCGCAAACTGAGCAACAATCTTGCGTCAAGATGAGCCCTATCTCCTAACAAACCGAAGTGAGCATCTACTAGAGCCTCGTCACCTAGGAGTACCGTTGGGTGCGTCCAAAAGGATTTTAGAGCCCATGGTACGTTTGGCGCAAACCGTGCACCTATCTTGCATCAAGATTAGCACTATCTCCAAACGCACCAAAGTGAGCGTCCACTAGAGCCTTGTCATCTACGAGTCCATTCGGTGCGTCCAAAAGGATTTCTGTGCCTGAGGTATGTCTGGCGCAAATTGTGCAACTGTCCAACACTATCACCAAACAAACCCAAACCAGATTCCACATGACCCACGTCCCCTAGGAGTGCCATCGGGTGCGTCCAAAATGATTTTCGAGCCTATGGTACGTTCAGCACAAACTATGCACCTATCTTGCATCAAGATTAGCATCATCTCCAAAGGGACCAAAATGAGCTTGCACTTGAGCCTCATGACCTAGGAGTACCATCGAGTGCGTCCAAAACGATTTGTGAGCCTATGTTACGTTTGTCGCAAACCGTACACCTATCTTGCACCGACACAAACACTGTCTCTAAACGGACCAAAATGAGATCCCACACGCCCATGTCACCTAGGAGTTCTATTGGGTGCGTCCAAAATGATTTCAAAGCCTATGGTACATTTAGTGCAAACCATGTACCTATCTTACATTAGGGTTAGCACTATCTCCAAACAGACCGAAGTGTGCATCTACTAGAGCCTCGTCACCTAGGAGTACCATTAGGTGTGTCCAAAAGGATTTCTGAGCCTATTGTACATTTGGTGCAAACCGAGCATGTATCTTGCACCGACACTACCCATGTCTCCAAACGGACCAAAATAAGATTCCAGATGACCCACGTCACCGAGGAGTTCTATCGGGTGCATCCAAAATGATTCCTGAGCCTATGGTACGATCGGCACAAATCGAGCAACTGTCTTGCGTCAAGATTAGCCCTATCTCCATACAGACCAAACTGAGCATCCACTAGAGCCTCATCACCTAGGAGTACGATCAGGTGCGTCCAAAAGGACTTTAGAGGCTATGGTACATTCAGCACAAACCATGCACCTATCTTGAATCAAGATTAGCACTATCTCCAAACGGACCGAAGTGAGCAACCACTAGAGCCTCATCACCTTCGAGTACCATCGGCTGCATCCAAAAGGATTTTCGAGCCTATGGTACGTTTGGCGGAAACCATGCACTACATTGCATCGACACTAAGACTGTCACCAAACAAACCGAAACGAGATTCCACATGGCCAACGTCATCTAGGAGTTCCATCGGGTTTGTCTAAAATGATTTCAGAGCCAGTGGTACGTTCGGCACTAACCGTGCACCTATCTTGTGTCAAGATGAGCACTATCTCCAAACAAACCGAAGTGAGCATCCACTTGGGCCTCGTCACCTAGAAGTACCGTCCGGTGCGTCTAAAAGGATTTCAGAGCCTTTGGTATGTTTGGTGCAAACCGTGCACCTATCTTGCACCAACACTAACATTGTCTGCAAATAGACTGTAATGAGATTCCACATGACCCACATCACCTGGGAGTTCCATTAGGTGCATCCAAAATGATTTTTGAGCTTATGGTACGATCGGCGCAAACCGAGCAACAATTTTGCGTCAAGATGAGCCCTATCTCCAAACAAACCAAAGTGA
This sequence comes from Saccharum hybrid cultivar R570, assembly GCA_038087645.1. Lineage (NCBI taxonomy): Eukaryota > Viridiplantae > Streptophyta > Magnoliopsida > Poales > Poaceae > Saccharum > Saccharum hybrid cultivar. The sequence continues at coordinate 2,153,102 of JAQSUU010000227.1, forward strand.
GCATCTACTAGAGCCTCGTCACCTTGGAGTACCGTTGGGTGTGTCCAAAAGGATTTTAGAGCCCATGGTACGTTTGGCGCAAACTGTGCACCTATCTTGCATCAACATTAGCACTATCTCCAAACGGACCAAAGTGAGCATCCACTATAGCCTTGTCACCTACGAGTACCATTGGGTGCGTCCAAAAGGATTTCTGTGCCTAAGGTATGTCTAGCGCAAATTGTGCAACTGTCTTGCACCAACACTAACACTATCACCAAACAAACCCAAACTAGATTCCACATGACCCATGTCCCCTAGGAGTGCCATCAGGTGCGTCCAAAATGATTTTTGAGCCTATAGTACGTTTGGCACAAACCATTCCCCTATCTTGCGTCAAGATTAGCACCATCTCCAAAGGGACAAAAATGAGCTTCCACTTGAGCCTCATGACCTAGGAGTACGATCGAGTGCGTCCAAAACGATTTGAGAGCCTATGTTACGTTTGGCGCAAACCGCACACCTATCTTGCACCGATACTAACACTGTCTCCAAACGGACTAAAACGAGATTCCGCTTGACCCACGTCACCTAGGAGTTCCATTGGGTGCGTCCAAAATGATTTCAATGCCTATAGTACATTCAGCACAAACCGTGTACCTATCTTACATTAAGATTAGCACTATCTCCAAACAGACCGAATTGTGCATCCACCAGAGCCTCGTCACCTAGGAGTACCATCGGGTGTGTCGAAAAGGATTTCTGAGCCTATTGTACGTTTGGCACAAACCGTGCACATATCTTGCACCGACACTACCCATGTCTCCAAATGGACCGAAATGAGATTCCAGATGACCCACGTCACCAAGGAGTTCTATCGGGTGCGTCCAAAACGATTTCTGAGCTTATGGTACGACTGGCACAAACTGAGCAACTATCTTGCGTCAAGATCAGCTCTATCTCCAAACAGACCAATGTGAGCATCCACTAGAGCCTCATCACCTAGGAGTACCGTCAGGTGTGTCCAAATGGATTTCTGAGCCTATGGTACGTTCTGCGCAGACTGTGTAACTATCTTGCATCAAGATTAGCACAATCTCCAAATGGACTGAAGTGAGCAACCACTATAGCCTCCTCACCTAGGGGTACCATTAGGTGCATCCAAAAGGATTTCTCACCCTATGTTACGTGTGGCGCAAACCGTGCACCTATCTTGCATGAACACTAACACTGTCACCGAACGGACCAAAACAAGATTTCACATGGCCGATGTGACCTCGGAGTTCCATCGGATCCATCCAAAATGATTTTAGAGCCAGTGGTATGTTCATTGCTAACCATGTACCTATCTTGCGTCAAGATGAGCACTATCTCAGAATAGACCGAAGTGAGCATCCACTAGAGCCTCGTCACCTAGGTGTACCATCGGGTGCATCTAAAAGGATTTCTGAGCCTATGGTTCATTTGACACAAACCGTGCACCTATCTTGCACCAACACTAACACTATCTCCAAATAGACTGTAACGAGATTCCACATGACCCATGTCACCTTGGAGTTCCATCGGGTGCATCCGAAATGATTTTTGAGCTTATGGTACGATCGGCGCAAGCCGAGCAACAATCTTGCGTTAAGATGAGCCCTATCTCCAAATAGATCGTAGTGAGCATCCATTAGAGCCTCGTCACCTAGGAGTACCGTCGGGTGCATCCAAAAGGATTTCAGAGCCCATGGTATGTTTAGCACAAACTGTGCACCTATCTTGCATCAATATTAGCACTATCTCCAAACGGACCAAAGTGAGCATCCACTAGAGCCTCGTCACCTACGAGTACCATTGGGTGCATCTAAAAGGATTTCTGTGCCTAAGGTATGTTTGGCGCAAATCGTGCAACTGTCTTGCACCGACACTAACACTATCACCAAACAAACCCAAACCAGATACCACATGACCCACGTCTCCTAGGAGTGCCATCGGGTGCGTCAAAAATGATTTTTGAGCCTATGGTACGTTCAGCACAAACCATGCGCCTATCTTGCGTCAAGATTAGCAATATCTCCAAAGGGACCAAAATGAGCTTGCACTTGAGCCTCATGACCTAGGAGTACCATCGGGTGCATCCAAAATGATTTGTGAGCCTATGTTTCATTTGGCGTAAACCATGCACCTATCTTGCACCAACACCAACACTGTCTGCAAACGGACCAAAACAAGATTCCACAAGAACCACGTCACCTGAGAGTTCCATTGGGTGCATCTAAAATGATTTCAAAGCCTATGGTACATTCAGCGCAAACCGTGTACCTATCTTACATTAAGATTAGCACTATCTCCAAACAGACCGAAGTGTGTATCTACCAGAGCCTCATCACCTAGCAGTACTATCAGGTGCATCCAAAAGGATTTATGAGGCTATTGTACGTTTGGTGCAAACCGTGCACGTATCTTGCACCGACACTACCCATGTCTCCAAACGGACCGAAATGAGATTCTAGATGACCCACGTCACCGAGGAGTTCTATCTGGTGCGTCCAAAATGATTTCTGAGCCTCGGGTACGATCAGCGCAAACCGAGCAACTATCTTGTGTCAAGATGAGCTCTATCTCCAAACAGACCAAAGTGAGCATCCACTAGAGCCTCGTCACCTAGGAGTATCATCGTGTGCGTCCAAAAGCATTTTAGAGCCTATGGTATGTTCGGGGCAAACAGTGTAACTATCTTGCATCAAGATTAGCACAATCTCCAAACAGATTGAAGTGAGCAACCACTAGAGCCTCGTCACCTAGGGCTACCATCGGGTGCGTCCAAAAGGATTTCTGACCCTATGGTACGTTTGGCGCAAACCGTGCACCTATCTTGCATGGACACTAACATTATCACCGAACAGACCGAAATGAGATTCCACATGGCCGACGTCACCAAGGAGTACCATCGAGTGCGTCTAAAAGGATTTCTGAACCTAGGGTTCGTTTAGCGCAAACCGTGCACCTATCTTGCACCAACACTAACATTGTCTCCAAATGGAATGTAACGAGATTTCACATGACCCATGTCACCTTGGAGTTCCATCGGGTGCATCCAAATTGATTTTTGAGCTTATGGTACGATCGGCGCAAACCAAGCAACTATATTGCGTTTAGATGAGCCCTATCTCCAAATAGATCGAAGTGAGCATCAACTAGAGCCTCGTCACCTAGGTGTACTGTCGGGTGCGTCCAAAAAAATTTCAGAGCCCATGGTACGTTCAGCGCAAACCGTGCACCAATCTTGCATCAAGATTAGCACTATCTCCAAACGGACCAAAGTGAGCATCCACTAGAGCCTCATCACCTAGGAGTACTGTCAGGTGCGTCCAAAAGGATTTCTGAGCCAATGGTATGTTTGGCACAAACCGTACAACTATCTTGCATCGACACTAACACTGTCTCCAAACGGATCAAAACAAGGGATTCCGCCTGACCCACGTCACCTAGGAGTTCCATCGGGTGTATCCAAAATGATTTTGAGCCTATGGCACACTCGCACAAATCATGCACCTATCTTGCGTCAAGATTAGCACTATCTCTAAACAGACCAAAGTGAGCATCTACTAGAGCCTCTTCACCAAGGAGTAACATCGGGTGCGTCCAAAAGGATTTATGATCCTATGGTATGTTTGGGACAAACCGTGCAACTATCTTGCACCAACACAAACACTATCTCCAAACGGATCGAAACGAGGGACTCCACCTGACCCATGTCACCTAAGAGTTCCATCAGGGGTCTCCAAAACGATTTCAGAGCTAGTGGTACGTTTAGCGCTAACCGTGCACATATCTTGCGTCAGGATGAGCACTGTCACCAAATAGACCGAAGTGAGCATCCACTAGAGCCTTGTCACCTAGGAGTATCATCGGGTGCGTCCAAAAGGATTTTGGAGCCTATGGTACGTTCGGCGCAAACCATATAACTATCTTGCATCAAGATTAACACAATCTCCAAACGGATTGAAGTGAGCAACCACTAGAGCCTCTTCACCTAGGGGTACCATCGGGTGCATCCAAAATGATTTTCGAGCTTATGTTACAATCGGCGCCAACCGAGCAACTATCTTGCGTCAAGATGAGCCATATCTCCAAACAGACCGAAGTGAGCATCCACTAGAGCCTCATCACCTAGGAGTACCATCGGGTGCGTCCAAAAGGATTTTAGAGCCTATGGTATGTTCAGTGCAAACCGTGCACCAATCTTGAATCAAGATTAGTACTATCTCCAAACGGACCAAAGTGAGCAACCACTTGAGCCTCCTCACCTTGGACTACCATCGGCTGCGTCCAAAATTATTTTTGAGCCTATGGTACGTTTGGTGGAAACCGTGCACCTATCTTGCACCGACACTAACGCTGTCACTAACATAGACCGAAACAAGATTCCACATGGCCGACGTCACCTAGGAGGTCCATCGGGTGCGTCCAAAATGATTTTAGAGCCAGTGGTACATTCAGCGCTAACCGTGCACCTTTCTTGCATCAAGATGACCACCATCTCCGAACCGACCAAAGTGAGCATCCACTAGAGCCTCGTCACCTAGAAGTACCTCGGGTGCATCTAAAAGGATTTCTGAGCCTTTAGTACGTTTGGCGCAAACCATGCACCTATCTTGCACCAACACTAACACTGTCTCCAAATAGACTGTAATGAGATTCCACATAACCCACATCAGTTGGGAGTTCCATCGGGTGCATCCAAAATGATTTTCGAGCTTATGGTATGATCAGCGCAAACTGAGCAACTATCTTGCATCATGGTGAGCCCTATCTCTAAATAGACTGAAGTGAGCATCCACTAGAGCCTCGTCGCCTAGGAGTACCTTCGGGGGTGTCCTAAAGGATTTCAGAGCCTTCAGCGCAAACCGTGCCCCTATCTTGCAGCAAGATTAGCACTATCTCCAATTGAAACAAAGTGAGCATCCACTAGAGCCTCGTCACCTACAAGTACCATTGGATGCGTCCAAAAGTATATCTGTGCCTAAGGTACTTTTCATGCAAACCGTGCAACTGTCTTACACCGACACTAACACTATCACCAAACAAATCCAAACCAGATTCAACATGACCCACGTCCATTAGGAGTACCATTGGGTGGGTCCAAAATGATTTTTGAGCCTATGGTACGTTCGACATAAACCATGCACATATCTTGCATCAAGATTAGCACTATCTCCAAAGGGACTAAAATAAGCTTTCTCTTGAGCCTCATGACCTAGGAGTACCATCGGGTGCATCCAAAATGATTTGTGAGCCTATGGTATGTTTGGCGCAAATCGGGCTCCTATCTTACACAGACACTAACACTATCTCCAAACGGACCAAAATGATATTCCACATGACCCACGTCACCTAGGAGTTCCACTAGGTGCATCCAAAATGATTTCAAAGCCTATGGTACATTCAGCGCAAACCGTGTACCTATCTTACAATAAGATTAGCACTATCTCCAAACAGACCAAAGTGAGCATCCACTAGAGCCTAGTCACCTAGAAGTACCATCGGGTGCATCCAAAACGATTTCTGATACTATTGTACATTTGGCGCAAACCGTACACGTATCTTGCACCAACACTACCCTTGTCTCCAAACAGACCGAAATAAGATTCCAGAGGACCCACGTCACCGAAGAGTTCCATTGGGTGCGTCCAAAATGATTTCTGAGGCTATGGTACGATCGGCGCAAACCGGGCAACTATCTTGCATCAAGATGAGCTCTATCTCCAAAGAAACTGAGGTGAGCATCCACTAGAGCCTCGTCACCTAGGAGTACCATCTGGTGCGTCCAAATGGATTTCAGAGCCTATGATACGTTTGGCGCAAACCATGCAACTATCTTGCATGAAGATTAGCACTATCTCCAAACGGACTAAAGTGAGCATCCACTAGAGCCTCGTCACCTAGGGGTACCATCGGGTGTGTCCAAAAGGATTCTGACCCTATGGTACGTTTGGTGCAAACCGAGCACCTATCTTGCACGGAGACTAACACTGTCACCAAACAGACCGAACGAGATTCCACATGGCCGACATCACCTAGGAGTTCCATCGGTGCGTCCAAAATGATTTTAGAGCCAATGGTATGTTCAACGCTAACTGTGCACCTATCTTGCGTCAAGATGAGCACTACGTCCAAATAGACCAAAGTTAGCATCCACTAGAGCCTCATCACCTAGGGGTACCATCGGGTGTGTCCAAAAGGATTTATATCCCTATGGTACGTTTGGCGCAAACCGTACACTTATCTTGCACGAATACAAACACTATCACCAAACAGACTAAAACGAGATTCCACAAGGCCGACGTCACCAAGGAGTTCTATCGGGTGCGTCCAAAATGATATTAGAGCCAGTGGTACGTTCAGCGCTAAACGTGCACCTATCTTGCATCAAGATGAGCACTATCTCCAAACCGACCAGAGTGAGCATCCACTAGAGCCATGTCACCTAGGAGTACCGTCGGGTGCATCTAAAAGGATTTCTGAGCCAATGGTTCGTTTAACTCAAACCGTGCACTTATCTTGCACCAACACTAACACTGTCTCTAAATAGACTGCAACGAGATTCCACATGACCCACATAACCTAGCAGTTCCATCGGGTGCATCCAAAATGATTTTTGAGCTTATGGTACGATCGGCACAAATCAAGCAACTATCTTGCATTAAGATGAGCCCTATCCCCAAACAGACGAAAGTGAGCATCCACTAGAGCCTCGTCACCTAGGAGTACCATTGGGTGCGTCCAAAATGATTTCATAGCCCGTGGTACGTTCGGCGCAAAGCGTGCATCTATCTTGCATCAAGATTAGCACTATCTCCAAACGAACCAAAGTGAGCATGCACTAGAGCCTCAACACCTAGGAGTACCATCTGGTGTGTCCAAAAGGATTTCTGAGCCTATGGTACGTTTGGCGCAAACCGTGCAACGATCTTGCATCGACACTAACACTATCTCCAAACGGATCGAAACGAGGGATTCCACCTGACCCACGTCAGCTAGGAGTTCCATCGGGTGTGTCCAAAACGATTTTCGAGCCTATGGCACACTCGGTGCAAACCGTGCACCTATCTTTCCTCAAGATTAGCACTATCTCCAAACGGATGAAAATGAGCTTCCACTTGAGCCTCATCACGTAGGAGTACCATCGAGTGCGTCCAAAACGATTCTGAGCCTATGGTACGTTTGCACAAACCGTGCACTAGTCTAGCACAGACACTAACACTGTCTTGAAACAGATCGAAACGAGATTCCACATGACTAATGTCACCTAGGAGTCCAATCGGGTGCGTCCAAAACGATTTCAGAGGCTATGGTACATTTGGCACATACCGTGCATCTAGCTTGCATCAATATTTGTACTATCTCCAAACAGACTGAAGTGAGCATCCACTAGAGCCTCGTCACCTAGGAGTACAATCGGGTGCATCTAGAAGGATTTCTAAGCCTATGGTACGTTTGTCACAAACCGTGCACCTACCTGGCACCGACACTAACAATGTCTCCGAATAGACCGAAACGAGACTCCACATGACCCGCGTCATCGAGGAGTTCCATCGGCTGCGTCCAAAACAATTTTAGAGCCTATGGTACGTTCGACGCTAATTGTGCACCCACCTTGCATTAAGATTAGCACTATCTCCAAATGGACTGAAGTGAGCATCAGCTAGAGCCTCGTCACCTAGGAGTACCATCGGGTGTGTCCAAAACGATTTCTAAGCATATGGTACATTTGGCACAAACCGTGCACCTATCTTGCCCCAACACAAACATTGTCTCCAAATAGACCGAAACAAGATTCCACCAGACCCACGTCACCGAGGAGTTCCATCGGGTGCATCCAAGATGATTTTCGTGCCTATGGTACAATCTGCACAAACTGAGCAACTATCTTGCGTCAAGATTAGCACTATCTCCAAATAGACCAAAACAAGCTTCCATTTGAGTCTTGTCACCTAGTAGTACCATCGGGTGCGTCCAAAACGATTTCTGAGCCCATGGTAACTTTGGGGCAAATCGTGCACCTTTATTGCACAGACACTAACACTATCTCCGAACGGACCAAAACAAGATTCCACATGACCGACGTTACCTATGAGTGCCATCGGGTGCATCCAAAACGATTTTAGGGCTAGTGGTATATTCAGCGCAAACCGCCAGGTGCGTCCAAAATGATTTCTGAGCATATGGTATGTTTGGCACAAACCGTGCACCTATCTTGCACCGACACTAACACTGTCTCCAAATAGAATTTAATGAGATTCCACATGACCCACGTCACCTCTGAGTTCCATCGGGTGTGTCCAAAATGATTTTTGAGCTTATGGAATGTTTGGCGCAAACGTGCACCTACCTTACATCAAGATTAGCACTATCTCCAAACGGACCAAAGTGAGGATCCACAAGAGCCTCGTCACCTATGAGTACCAATGGGTGCATCCAAAAGGATTTCTAAGCCTAAGGTATGTTTGGCGCAAACCGTGCACCTGTCTTGCACCGACACTAACACTATCTCCAAATAGACCGAAACGAGATTCCACATGACCCACGTCACCTAGGATTACCATCGGGTGCAACCAAAACGATTTTTGAGCCTATGGAACGTTCGACACAATCTAGGCACCTATCTTGTGTCAAGATTAGCACTATCTCCAAACGGACCAAAGTGAGCCTCCACTAGAGCCTTGTCACCTAGGAGTACCATCGGGGACATCCAAAATAATTTTCTGGACCTATGGTACGTTTAGCGTAAACCGAGGAACTATCGTGCATCAAGATTAACACTATCTCCAAATGGACCAAAACAAGCTTCCACTTGAGCCTCGTGGCCTAGGAGTACCATCAGGTGTGTCGAAAATGATTTTCGAACCTTTGGTACGTTTGGTGCAAACTTGCCCCTATGTTGCGCCAAGATTGGCACTACCTCAAAACAGACCGAACTGAGCATCCACTAGGGCCTCGTCACCTAGGAGTACCATCGGATGCGTCCAAAACGATTTTCGAACCTATGGTGCATTTAGCGCAAACCGAGCAACTATCTTGCATCAAGATTAGCACTATCTCCAAACGGACCGAAACAAGCTTCCATTTGAGCCATGTGACCTAGGAGTTCCATCGGGTGCGTCCAAAACAATTTTAAACCTATGGTACGTTCAGCACAAACCGTGCACCTATCTTGCATCAAGATGAGCACTATCTCCAAATGGACCGAAGTGAGCATCCACTAGAGCCTCGTCACCTAGAAGTACCCTTAGGTGCGTCCAAAAGGATTTCCTAGCCTGTTGTACATTTGGTGCAAACCATGCAGCCATCTTGCACCGACACTACCCATGTCTCTAAACGGACCAAATGAGATTCCACATGACCCACGTCACCTAGGAGTTCCATTAGGTGCATCCAAAACGATTTTCGAGCCTATAGTATGATAAGCGCAAACCGAGCAACTATCTTGTGTCAACATTCGCACTATCTCCAAATAGACCAAAACAAGCTTCCACTTGAGCTTTATGATCTAGGAGTACCAACGGGTGCATCCAAAATGATTTATGAGCCTATGCTTTGTTTGGCGCAAACCGTGCACCTATCTTGTACATACACAATCACAGTTTCCAAATTAACCGAAACGAGATTCCACATGACCCACGTCACCTAGGAGTTCCATCGGGTGCGTCCAAAAGGATTTCAGAGCCTGTGCTACGTTCGGCGCAAACCGTGCACCTACCTTGCATCAAGATTAGCACAGGCTCCAAACAGACCGAAGTGAGCATCCACTATCTCATCACCTAAGAATACCATCGGGTGCATCTAAAAGGATTTCTGAGCCAATGGTACGTTTGGTGCAAACCATGCACCTATCTTGCACTGACACTGACACTATCTCTAAATAGACCAAAACAAGATTCCACAAGACCCACGTCACCTAGGAGTTCCATCGGGTGCGTCCAAAATGATTTCAAAGCCTGTGGTACGCTTGGTGCAAACCAACCAACTATCTTGTGTTGAGATTAGCACTACATCCAAACAGACTGAAACAAGCTTTCACTTGAGCCTCGTAAACTAGGAGTACCATCAGGTGTGTCCAAAATGATTTTCTAACCTATGGTACGTTCGATGCAAACCGAGCAACTATCTTGCGCTAAGATTAGCACTATCTCCAACCGTACTGAAACGAGCTTCCGCTTGAGCCTTTGTGGCCTAGTGATACCATCGGGTGTGTCCAAAATGGTTTCTGAGACTGGTATGTTTGGCGCAAACCGTGCACCTATCTTGCACTGACACTAACATTGTCTCTAAATGGACCAAAATGAGATTCCATATGACTGATGTCACCTAGGATTTCCATCGGGTGCGTCCATAACGATTTTAGAGCCTATGGTACGTTTGGCGCAAACCGTGTACCTATCTTACATCAAGATTAGCATTAATACAAATGGACCAAAGTGAGCATCCATGAGAGCCTCATCACCTAGTAGTACCATCGGGTGCATCCAAAAGGATTTCGGAGCATATGGTACGTTTGGCGCAAACCATGCACCTATCTTACATCAACACTAACACTGTCTCCAAACGGACTAAAATGGGAATCCACATGACCCACATCACCTAGGAGTTCCATCAGGTGCGTCCAAAATGATTTCTATGCCTATGATACGATCGGCACAAACCGAGCAACTATCTTGCATCGAGATTAGCACTATCTCCAAACAGACCGAAACGTGCTTCCACTTGAGCCTTGTCACCATGTAGTACCATCGGGTGTGTCCAACATGACTTTTGAGCCTATGGTACATTTGGCACAAACCATGCACCTATCTTGCTCCAACACTAACACTATCTCAAAACAAACCAAAATGAGATTCCAAATGACCCACGTAACCTAGGAGTACCATCGGGTGCATCCAAAATGATTTCTACGCCTATGGTACGTTCGGCGCGAACCATGCACCTATCTTGCATCAAGATTAGCACTATTTCCAAACGGACCGAAATGAGGTTCCACTTGAGCCTTGTCACCTAGTAGTACCATCGGGTGCGCCCAAAACGATTTGTGAGCCTATAGTACATTTGGCATAAGCTGTATACCTATCTTGCACTGACACTAACACTGTCTTCGAACAGGTTAAAGCAAGATTCCACATGACCACGTCACCTAGGAGTACCATCGGGTGCGTCCAAAATAATTTCTGAGCCTATGGTACATTTGGTGAAACCGTGAACCTAAATGGCACTAACACTAACACTATCTCTAAATAGACCAAAATGAGATTTCACATGACCCACGTCACCTAGGAGTTCCATTGGGTGCGTCAAAAATGATTTCCGAACCTATGGTACGTTCGGCACAAACCAAGCAATTATCTTGCGTCAAGATTTGCACTATCTCCAAACGGATCGAAACGAGCTTCCCCTTAAGCCTCGTGACCTAGTAGTATCATCAGGTATGTTCAAAATGATTTCTGAGCATATGGTATGTTTGGTGAAAACCATGCACCTATCTTGCACCAACACGAATACTGTCTCCAAATAGATTGAAACAAGATTCCACATGATCGACATCACCTAAGAGTTCCATCGGGTGCGTCCATGACAATTTCAGAGCCTGTGGCACATTCGGCGCAAACCGTGTACCTGTCTTACATCAAGATTAGCATTGTCTCCAAATGGCTATAGTGAGCATCCACTAGAGCCTCGTCACCTAGGAATACCATGGGGTGCGTCCAAAAACATTTCTGAGCATATGGTATGTTTGGTGCAAACCGCATCTATCGTGCACAGACACTAGCACTGTCTCCAAATGGACCGAAACAAGATTCCACATGACCCAACTCTCCTAGGAGTTCCATTGGGTGCGTTCAAAACAATTTCAGAGCATGTGGTATGTTTGGCACAAACCGTGCACCTATCTTGCGTCAAGAGTAGCACTATCTCCAAATGGACCGAAGTGAGCATCCACTAGAGCCTCATCACCTAAGAGTCCATCGAGTGCATATAAAAGGACTTCTAAGCCAATGGTATGTTTGGCGCAAACCGTGCATCTATCTTGCACAAACACTGACACTATCTCTAAACAGACCAAAATAAGATTCTACATGACCCACGTCACCTAGGAGTTCTATCGGGTGAATCCAAAATGATTTCAAAGCATGTGGTACGTTCAGCGTAAACCGAGCAACTATCTTGCGTCAAGATTAGCACTATGTTCAAACGGACCGACACAAGCTTCCACTTGAGCCTTGTGACGTAGGGGTACCATCGGGTGCATCCAAAATGATTTTCGAAGCTATTGTACGTTCGTTGCAAACCGAGCAACTATCATGCATCAAGATTAGCACTATCGCCAAATGGACCAAAGTGAGCATCCACTAGAGCCGCATCACCTAGGAGTACCATCGGGTGCGTCCAAAATGATTTCAAAGCCTGTGGTACGTTCAACACAAAACTGTGCACCTTTCTTGCACCAGCACTAACACTGTATCAAAACGGACCAAAACGAGATTCCACATGAGCCATGTTAGGGTTCCATTGAGTGCGTCCAAAATGATTTTCGTGCCTAGGTACGATCGGCACAAACCAAGCAACTATCTTGCGTCGAGATTAGCATTAGCTCCAAACTAACCGAAACGAGCTTCCACTTAAGCCTCGCCACCTAGTAGTACCAACGGGTGTGTCCAAAATGGTTTTTGAGACTGGTACGTTTTGTGCAAACTGTGTACCTATCTTACACCGACAGTAACACTATCTCCAAACAAACCACAACAAGATTCCACATGACCGACGTCACCTAGGAGTTCCGTCGGGTGCATCCAAAACAATTTTAGAGCCAACTGTTTTTTCACGCAAACTGTGCACCTATCTTCCATCATGATTAGCACTATCACCAAACGGACCAAAGTGAGCATCCACTAGTGCCTCGTCACCTAGGAGTACCATCAGGTGCGTCCAAAAGGTTTCTGAGCGTGTGGTACGTTTGGCGCAAATCGTGCACCTATCTTGCACAGATACAAACACTGTCTCCAAATAGACCGAAACGAGATCCCACATGACCCACGTCACCTAGGAGTTTCATCGGGTGTGTCAAAATTGATTTCTGAGTCTACGGTACATTCTGCGTGAACCGTCCACCAATCTTGCGTCAAGATTAGCACTATCTCCAAATGGAGCGAAACGAGCTTCCACTTGAGACTTGTCACCTAGGAGTACTATCAGGTGTGTCCAAAAGGATTTTCTGAGCCTATGGTATGTGTGGCGCAAAGCATGCACCTATCTTGCACCGACACTAATGCTGTCTCCAAACAGAAGAAAACGAGATTCCACATGACCCACGTCACCTAGGAGCACCACCGGGTGTGTCCAAAATAATTTCGGGACTTATGGTATGTTCGGTGTGAACCGTGCGTGCACCTATCTTGCATCAAGATTAGCACTATCTTCAAACAGACCGAAATGAGCTTCCACTTGAGCCTTGTCACCTAGGAGTACCATCAGGTGTGTCCAAAAAGGTTTCTAAGCCTATGGTACGTTTGGTGCAAACAGTGCACCAATCTTGCATCACGGTTGGCACTATCACCAAACGGATCTAAGTGAGCATCCACTGGAGCCTCATCACCTAGGTGTACCATCGGGTGTGCCCAAAATGATTTGTGAGCCTATGGTATGTTTGGCGCAAAGTGTGCACCTATCTTGTTCTGACACTAACATAGTTTTCAAGTAGAGCAAAAGAAGATTCCACATGACCCACTTCACCAATGAGTACCATCCGGTGCGTCCAAAATAATTTCTAAGCTTATGGTACATTTGGGAAATCATGCACCTATCTGGCACCGACACTAACACTATCTCTAAGCAGACCAACACGAGATTCCACATGATCCATGTCAGCTAGGAGTACCATCGGGTGACTCCGAAACAATTTCTAAGCCTATGGTAATTTTGGCACGAACCATGTACCTATCATACATCAAGATAGCACTATCTCCAAACAGACCAAAGTGACCATCTACTAGAGCCTCGTCACCTAGGAGTACCATCGGGTGTGTCCAAAAGGATTTTTGAGTCTATGGTACGTTTGGCGCAAACCGTGCACCTACCTTGCACCGATACTAACACTGTCTCCAAACAGACCGAAACGAGTTTTCACATGATGGGCATCACCAAGGAATAATATCGGGTGTGTCCAAAATGATTTCTAAGCCTATGGTACATTCGGCGTGAACCATGCAACTATATTGCATCAACATTAGCACTATCTCCAAACGGACCGAAACAAGCTTTCACTTGAGCCTTGTCACCTAGGAGTACTGATGAGATCCCGTAGGGTTCACTGGCCGATCTTTCGATGAGAGATGGTGGATAACTCGATTTGTGGATGGAGACGACGTTCACGGCTCGACTACAACCGTCCAAGGACGCTGCGCCTTAGCAACCGATACACCTCCTCCGATGGCTGCCGTGATCTTGCGGCGCGACAACCAGCCACTAGGGCACCCGTCCTGCAAGCAATCGAAGAACCAGCAAGAACAAGAAGAACAAGCACTTAATTGCCAAATAAATATGAAGGTTTCAATCTGAAAACACAAGATGGTGAGGTTCTAAAAACAATCAGTCAGGCGGTTGATCCAACACGCTCGCTGAAAGGCGGTAGCAATAGCTAACTCGACGGAACAAAACCTGATCTGTTTGTCGTGGCCCTAGAGGCATATAAGTAGATGGGAGGACGACCACAAGGGTGTTTGGGTCGTTCTCCAACCCTAGGACGCGTCCCTAATGGACCCAACTTGATACATGGGCCATCGGCCCAAAATAAGGTGACGCAGCACCGTTGACAGAAAAGGTCTCAGTACAAAAATAGTTACTGCAGAAGCATCTGATAAGATATATTCATGTGGCTGGATCCGTTGGAAAGTAGACTTGATAAGCTTTGCAAAAAGTGCTAGAACGTCCCAATCTGAGTCCGTATGAAGTCGTGGCATGCATCACAAGTTGGTGCTGTCCTGCAGTCCAAATCCAGCCGGCGCCAATCCCCTGCCCTTCTGATCCTCTCCATCATTCCTAAGTAAAACAAGAGTGCACGTGTTTCCATTGTCTAAATATGATGGACAAGAGTTTAAGAATAAACTTACTTGATGGTTGAGTTGACGGGCACGAGCACGAGTAAGAGGACCAAGTGGTGCTACCGATGGTGTAGGTGTGGTGTTGATGTCCTCATCAAGTACCATCGGGTGTGTCCAAAAAGATTTCTGAGCCTATGGTACGTTTGGCGCAAACCGTGTACCTATCTTGCATCAAGTTTGGCACTATTACCAATCGAAGTGAGCATCCACTGGAGCCTCATCACCTAGGATTACCATTAGGTGCGTCCAATTTTCTGCGCCTATGGTACATTTGGCCAAACCATGCACCTATCTTGCACCGACACTAACACTGTCTCCAAACAGACCGAAACATGATTCCACATGACCCACATCACCTAGGTGTACCATCGGGTGCGTCCAAAACAATTTTTGAGGCTATGGTACATTTGGTGAAACCGTGCACCTATCTGGCACCGACACTAACACTGTCTCTAAACAGACTGAAACAAGATTCCACATGACCGACGTCACCTAGGAGTTCCATCGGGTGCGTCCATAACGATTTTCAGATCCTGTAGTACGTTTGGCACAAACCTTGTACCTATCTTACACCGATAGTAACACTGTCTCCAAACATACCAAAGTGAGCATTCACTAGATCCTCATCACCTAGGAGTACCATCAGGTGCGTCCAAAAGGTTTCTAAGCCTATGGTACGTTTGGCACAAACCATGCACCTATCTTGCACCGACACTAAAACTGTCTCCAAGCAGACCGAAAGGAGATTTCACATGACCTACATCACCTAGCAATACCGTTAGGTGTGTTCAAAATGATTCCTAAGCCAATGGTACGTTCTGCGTGAACCGTACACCTATCTTGCGCTGACACAACCACTATCTCCAAACGGACTGAAGTGAGCATCCATTGGAGCCTCAACACATAGGAGTACCATCAGGTGTGTCCAAAAGGATTTCTAAGCCTGTGGTACGCTTGGCGAAAACCATGCACCTATCTTGCACCGACACTAACACCGTCTCCAAACAAACTGAAATGAGATTCCACATGACCCACGTCACCTAGGAGTACCATCCGGTGTGTCCAAAATGATTTCTAAGCCTATAGTACGTTCGGCGCCAACGTGCACCTATCTTACGACAAGATTAGCACTATCTTCAAACGGACCAAAACTAGCTTCCGCTTGAGCCTTGTCACCTAGGAGTACCATTGGGTGTGTCCAAAACGATTTGTGAGCCTATGGTACATTTGACGCAAACTGTGCACCTATCTTGCACTGACACTAACACTGTCTTCAAATAGACCAAAACAAGATTCCACATGACCCACATCACCTAAGAGTAACATCGGGCGCGTCCAAAGCAATCTCTGAGCCTATGGTACATTTGGCGAAACCGTGCACCTATCTGGCACTGACACTAACAATCTCTCTAAACAGATCGAAACGAGATTCCATGTGACCCACGTCACCTAGGAGTTCCATCGGGTGCGCCCAAAACAATTTTTGAGCCAATGGTACGTTTGGCGCAAGCCAAGCAACTATCTCGCGTCAAGATTAGAACAATCTCTAAACAGATCGAAACAAGCTCCACTTGAGCCTTGTGACCTAGGAGTACCATCGGGTGCGTCCAATATGATTTCTGAACCTATGTTACGTTCGGCGCAAACCAGGCAACTATCTTGCGTCCATCAAAATGAGCTTCCCCTTGAGCCTCGTGACCTAGTAGTACCATCGGGTGTGTCCAAAATGATTTCTGAGACTATGGTATATTTTGCGCAAATCGTGCACCTATCTTGCACCAACACTAACACTGTCTCCAAACTGACAAAATGAGATTCCACATGACTGACATCACCTAGGAGTTCCATCAAGTGCGTCCATAACGATTTTAGAGCCTATGAGCCAATGGTACATTTTGCGCATAACGTGCAGCTATCTTGCATCAAGATTAGAACTATCACCAAACGGACTGAAGTGAGCATCCACTAGAGCCTCATCACCTAGGGCTACCATCAGGTGCGTCCAAAATGATTTCAGAGCCTGTGGTACATTCGGCGCAAACCATGCACCTATCTTGCATCAAGATTAGCACTATATCCAGATGGACCAAAGCGAGCATCATGAGACTTGGTATGTTTGGCGCAAATCGTGCACCTATCTTACACCAACCCTAACACTATCTCTAAATGGATCGAAACGAGATTCCACAAGACCAACGTCGCTTAGGAGTTCCATTGGGAGTGTCCATAACGATTTCAAAGCTTGTGGTACGTTCGGTGCAAACCATGTATCTATCTTACATCAACATTAGCACTCTCCAAATGGACCAAAGTGAGCATCCACAAGAGCCCCATCACCTAGGAGTACCACCGGGTGCGTCCAAAAGTATTTCTGAGGATATGGCACGTTTGGCGCAAATCATGCACTTATCTTGCCCTGACACTAACACTGTCTCCAAATGGACCGAAACGAGATTCTAGTGGACCCAAGTCACCGAGGAGTTCCATCAAGTGCGTCCAAAATGATTTCAGAACCTGTGGTACATTCGGCGCATACCTTGCACCTATCTTGCATCAAGATTAGCACTATCACTAAACGGACCGAAGTGACCATCCACTAGAGCCTCATCACCTTGGAGTATCATCAGGTGCGTCTAAAAGGACCAAAACAACATTCCACAAGACCCATGTCACCTAGGAGTTCAACCGGGTGCATCCAAAATGATTTCAGAGCTAGTGGTACATTCGGCGCAAACCATGCACCTATTTGCATCAAGATTAGTACTATCACCAAACGGACCGAAGTGAGCATCCACTAGAGCCTCATCACCTAGGAGTACCATCAAGTGTGTCCAAAATGATTTCAGAGCCTGTGGTACGTTCAGCACAAACTATGCACCTATCTTGCATCAAGATTAGCGCTATATCCAGATGGGCCGAAGTGAGCATCCACAAGAGTCTCGTCACATGGGAGTAGCATCGCGTGCATCCAAAAGGATTTATGAGGATATGGCACTTTTGGCGTTAACCGTGCACCTATCTTACAACGACACTAACACTGTCTCTAAAAGGACCGAAAGGAGATTCCACATGACCCACATCACCTAGGAGTTTCATCGGGTGCGTCCAAAATGATATCCGTGCCTTTGGTATGATCGGCACAAACCGAGCAACTATCTTGCGTTAAGATTAGCACTACCTCCAAACAGACCGAAACGAGCTTCCACTTGAGCCACGTCACATAGTAGTACCATCGGGTGCGTCCAAAATGTTTTCTAAGACTTGGTATTTTTGGCACAAATCGTGCACCTATCTTACACCGACACTAACACTATCTCCAAATGGACAAAAGAGATTCCACATGAGCGACGTCATCTAGGAGTTCCAACGGGTGCATGCAACACAATTCCAGAGCCAGTGGTACGTTCGGCACATAACGTGCAGCTATCTTGCATCAATATTAGCACTGTCACCAAACGGACCGAAGTGAGCATCCACTAGAGCCTCGTCACCTAGGGGTACCATTAAGGCTGGGCATTCGGGTTACCCGAAAAATTTGTGTCGGGTAATTCGGGTAGTTGGAAATTCGGGTATTAAAAATTGCTACCCGATTTTTGCCCCGAAAAAGCATTACTCGAAATTTCGGGTACCCTATAATTTGGGTTCGGGTTCGGGGTTTACCCGATATACCCGAAATTGACAAAACCAACCATTTTGGAAGAATTCAAATACCATTTAAAGCAATAAACAATAGTCCTATAAATCACATCCTATCTTCATATCAGTTATCAACATATCAATTATCAAGTGAGCATAAATCTACATTAATTCATACCAAATAATATATTCATATGGAATTGAAATACTTCATGTCTTCATATTAGGAACAGAAGAGCAAATATTTGGGATATTTCGGGTAATTCGGGTAGTTCGGGTACCGGAAAACATTACCCGAATTACCCAAACTAATTTCGAGTTTTTACAATTACTATCCGAAATTATGACCGGGTAACTCGAGTTTGGGTACTTTGGGTCTGGGTTCGGGTAATTCGAGTTCGAGAATTGGGTATCGGGTATTTTGCCCACCCTTAGGTACCATCAGATGCGTCCAAAATGATTTCAGAGCCTATGGTACATTCGGCGCAAACCATGCACCTATCTTGCATCAAGATTAGCACTATATCCAGATGGACCGAAGCGAGCATCATGAGAGTCTCGTCACGTGGGAGTAGCATCGGGTGCGTTCAAAAGGATTTATGAGGATATGACACGTTTGGCATTAACTGTGCATCTATCTTACAATGACACTAACACTATCTCCAAATGGACCGAAACGAGATTCTAGTGGACACACGTCACCGGTGAGTTCCATCAGGTGCGTCCAAAATGATTTCAGGGCCTGTGGTACGTTCGGCACATACCCTGCACCTATCTTGCATCAAGATTAGCACTATCACCAAACGGACCGAAGTGAGCATCCACTAGAGCCTCGTCACCTTGGAGTATCATCAGGTGCATCTAAAAGGACCAAAATGACATTCCACAAGACCCACGTCACCTAGGAGTTCCACCGGGTGCATCCAAAATGATTTCAAAGCCGGTGGTACATTCGGCACAAACCGTGCACCTATTTGCATCAAGATTAGCACTATCACCAAACGGACCGAAGTGAGCATCCACTAGAGCCTCGTCACCTAGGAGTACCACCAGGTGCGTCCAAAAGGATTTCAGAGCCTGTGGTACGTTCGGCACAAACTATGCACCTATGTTGCATCAAGATTAGCGCTATATCCATATGGGCCGAACTGAGCATCCACAAGAGTCTCGTCACACGGGAGTAGCATCGCGTGCGTCCAGAAGGATTTCTGAGGATATGGCACGTTTGGCGTTAACCGTGCACCTATCTTACAACAACACTAACACTGTCTCTGAAAGGACCGAAACGAGATTCCACATGACCCACGTCACCTAGGAGTTTCATCGGGTGCGTCCAAAAAGATTTCCGTGCCTATGGTACGATCGGCACAAACCGAGCAACTATCTTGTGTCGAGATTAGCACTACCTCCAAACAGACCGAAACGAGCTTCCACTTGAGCCATGTCACATAGTAGTACCATCGGGTGCGTCTAAAATGTTTTCTGAGACTTGGTATTTTTGGCACAAATCTTGCACCTATCTTACACTGACACTAACACTGTCTCCAAATGGACAAAAGAGATTCCACATGAGCGACGTCATCTAGGAGTTCCATCGGGTGCATCCAACACAATTCCAGAGCCAGTGGTACTTTCGGCGCATAACATGCAGCTATCTCGCATCAAGATTAGCATTGTCACCAAACGGACGAAGTGAGCATCCACTAGAGCCTCGTCACCTAGGGGTACCATTAGGTGCGTCTAAAATGATTTCAGAGCCTATGGTACGTTCGGCGCAAACCATGCACCTATCTTGCATCAAGATTAGCACTATATCCAGATGGACCGAAGCGAGCATCATGAAGTCTCGTCATGTGGGAGTAGCATCGGGTGCGTCCAAAAGGATTTATGAGGATATGGCACGTTTGGCGTTAACCGTGCAACTATCTTACAATGACACTAACACTATCTCCAAATGGACCGAAACGAGATTCTAGTGGACCCACGTCACCGATGAGTTCTATCAGGTGCGTCCAAAATGATTTCAGAGCCTGTGGTACGTTCGGCGCATACCCTGCACCTATCTTGCATCAAGATTAGCACTATCACCAAACGGACCAAAGTGAGCATCCACTAGAGCCTCGTCACATTGGAGTATCATCAGGTGCGTCTAAAAGGACCAAAATGACATTCCACAAGACCCACGTCACCTAGGAGTTTCACCGGGTGCATCCAAAATGATTTTAGAGCCAGTGGTATATTCGGCGCAAACCGTGCACCTATTTGCATCAAGATTAACACTATCACCAAATGGACCGAAGTGAGCATCCACTAGAGCCTTGTTACCTAGGAGTACCATCAGGTGCGTCCAAAATGATTTTAGAGCCTGTGGTACGTTCGACACAAACTATTCACCTATCTTGCATCAAGATTAGCGCTATATCTAGATGGGCCGAAGTGAGCATCCACAAGAGTCTCGTCACATCGGAGTACCATCGCGTGCATCCAAAAGGATTTCTAAGGATATGGCATGATTGGCGTTAACCATGCACCTATCTTACAATGACACTAACACTATCTCTAAAAGGACCGAAATGAGATTCCACATGACCTACGTCACCTAGGAGTTTCATCGGGTGCGTCCAAAATGATTTTCGTGCCTATGGTATGATCGGCACAAATTGAGCAACTATCTTGCGTCGAGATTAGCACTACCTCCAAACAGACCGAAACGAGCTTCCACTTGAGCCACGTCACATAGTAGTACCGTCGGGTGCGTCCAAATTGTTTTCTGAGACTTGGTATGTTTGGCACAAATCGTGCACCTATCTTACACTGACACTAACACTGTCTCCAAATGGACAAAAGAGATTCCACATGAGCGACGCCATCTAGGTGTTCCATCGGGTGCATCCAACACAATTCCAGAGCCTGTGGTACGTTCGGTGCATAAAGTGCAGCTATCTCGCATCAAGATTAGCACTATCACCAAACGGACCAAAGTGAGCATCCACTAGAGCCTCGTCACCTAGGGGTACCATCAGGTGCGTCCAAAATGATTTCAGAGCTTGTGGTATGTTCGGCGCAAACCATGCACCTATCCTGCATCAAGATTAGCACTATATCCAGATGGACCTAGAGAGCATCATGAGTGTCTCGTCACGTGGGAGTAGCATCGGGTGCATCCAAAAGGATTTCTGAGGATATGGCACGTTTGGCGTTAACCGTGCACCTGTCTTACCATGACACTAACACTGTCTCCAAATGGACCAAAACGAGATTCTAGTGGACCCATGTCACCGAGGAGTTCCATCAGGTGCGTCCAAAATGATTTTAGAGCCTATGGTACATTCGGCGCATACCCTGCACCTATCTTGCATCAAGATTAACACTATCACCAAACGGACCGAAGTGAGCATCCACTAGAGCCTCGTCACCTTGGAGTATCATCAGGTGCGTCTAAAAGGACCAAAACGACATTCCACAAGACCCACGTCACCTAGGAGTTCCACCGGGTGCATCTAGAATGATTTCAGAGCCAGTGGTACATTCGGCGCAAACCGTGCACCTATTTGCATCAAGATTAGCACTATCACCAAACGGACCGAAGTGAGCATCCACTAGAATGATTTCAGAGCCTGTGGTACGTTCAGCACAAACTCTGCACCTATTTTGCATCAAGATTAGCGCTATATCTAGATGGGCCCAAGTAAGCGTCCACAAGAGTCTCGTCACATGGTAGTAGCATCGCGTGCGTCTAAAAGGATTTCTGAGGATATGGCACGTTTGGCGTTAACCGTGCACCTATCTTACAACGACACTAACACTGTATCTAAAAGAACCGAAACGAGATTCCACATGACCCACGTCACCTAGGAGTTTCATCGGGTGCGTCCAAAATGATTTCCGTGCCTATGGTACAATCGGCGCAAACTGAGCAACTATCTTGCGTCGAGATTAGCACTACCTCCAAACAGACCGAAACGAGCTTCCACTTGAGCCACGTCACATAGTAGTACCATCGGGTGCGTCCAAAATGTTTTCTGAGACTTGGTATTTTTGGTGCAAATCTTGCACCTATCTTACACCGACACTAACACTGTCTCCAAATGGACAAAAGAGATTCCACATGAGCGACGTCATCTAGGAGTTCCATCGGGTGCATCCAACACAATTCTAGAGCCAGTGGTACATTCGGCGCATAACGTGCAGCTATCTCGCATCAAGATTAGCACGATCACCAAACGGACCGAAGTGAGCATTCACTAGAGCTTCGTCACCTAGGGGTACCATCAGGTGCGTCCAAAATGATTTTAGAGCCTATGGTACGTTCGGCGCAAACCATGCACCTATCTTGCATCAATATTAGCACTATATCCAGATGGACCGAAGCGAGCATCATGAGAGTCTTGTCACGTGGGAGTAGCATCGGGTGCGTCCAAAAGGATTTATGAGGATATGGCACGTTTGGCGTTAACTGTGCATCTATCTTACAATGACACTAACACTATCTCCAAATGGACCGAAACGAGATTCTAGTGGACCCACGTCACCGATGAGTTCTATCAGGTGCGTCCAAAATGATTTCAGAGCCTGTGGTACGTTCGGCGCATACCCTGCACCTATCTTGCATCAAGATTAGCACTATCACCAAACGGACCAAAGTGAGCATCCACTAGAGCCTCGTCACATTGGAGTATCATCAGGTGCGTCTAAAAGGACCAAAATGACATTCCACAAGACCCACGTCACCTAGGAGTTTCACCGGGTGCATCCAAAATGATTTTAGAGCTAGTGGTATATTCGGCGCAAACCGTGCACCTATTTGCATCAAGATTAGCACTATCACCAAACGGACCGAAGTGAGCATCCACTAGAGCCTTGTTACCTAGGAGTACCATCAGGTGCGTCCAAAATGATTTCAGAGCCTGTGGTACGTTCGACACAAACTCTGCACCTATTTTGCATCAAGATTAGCGCTATATCTAGATGGGCCCAAGTAAGCGTCCACAAGAGTCTCGTCACATGGTAGTAGCATCGCGTGCGTCTAAAAGGACTTCTGAGGATATGGCACGTTTGGCGTTAACCGTGCACCTATCTTACAACGACACTAACACTGTATCTAAAAGAACCGAAACGAGATTCCACATGACCCACGTCACCTAGGAGTTTCATCGGGTGCGTCCAAAATGATTTCCGTGCCTATGGTACAATCGGCGCAAACTGAGCAACTATCTTGCGTCGAGATTAGCACTACCTCCAAACAGACCGAAACGAGCTTCCACTTGAGCCACGTCACATAGTAGTACCATCGGGTGCGTCCAAAATGTTTTCTGAGACTTGGTATTTTTGGTGCAAATCTTGCACCTATCTTACACCGACACTAACACTGTCTCCAAATGGTCAAAAGAGATTCCACATGAGTGACGTCATCTAGGAGTTCCATCGGGTGCATCCAACACAATTCTAGAGCCCAAGTACATTCGGCGCATAACGTGCAGCTATCTCGCATCAAGATTAGCACGATCACCAAACGGACCGAAGTGAGCATCCACTAGAGCCTCCTCACCTAGGGGTACCATCAGGTGCGTCCAAAATGATTTTAGAGCCTATGGTACGTTCGGCGCAAACCATGCACCTATCTTGCATCAATATTAGCACTATATCCAGATGGACCGAAGCGAGCATCATGAGAGTCTCGTCACGTGGGAGTAGCATCGGGTGCGTCCAAAAGGATTTATGAGGATATGGCACGTTTGGCGTTAACCGTGCATCTATCTTACAATGACACTAACACTATCTCCAAATGGACCGAAACGAGATTCTAGTGGACCCACGTCACCGATGAGTTCTATCAGGTGCGTCCAAAATGATTTCAGAGCCTGTGGTACGTTCGGCGCATACCCTGCACCTATCTTGCATCAAGGTTAGCACTATCACCAAACGGACCAAAGTGAGCATCCACTAGAGCCTCGTCACATTGGAGTATCATCAGGTGCGTCTAAAAGGACCAAAATGACATTCCACAAGACCCACGTCACCTAGGAGTTTCACCGGGTGCATCCAAAATGATTTTAGAGCTAGTGGTATATTCGGCGCAAACCGTGCACCTATTTGCATCAAGATTAACAATATCACCAAATGGACCGAAGTGAGCATTCACTAGAGCCTTGTTACCTAGGAGTACCGTCAGGTGCGTCCAAAATGATTTTAGAGCCTGTGGTATGTTGGACACAAACTATTCACCTATCTTGCATCAAGATTAGCGCTATATCCAGATGGGCCGAAGTGAGCATCCACAAGAGTCTCGTCACATCGGAGTACCATCGCGTGCATCCAAAAGGATTTCTAAGGATATGGCACGATTGGCGTTAACCATGCACCTATCTTACAACGACACTAACACCATCTCTAAAAGGACCGAAACGAGATTCCACATGACCCACGTCACCTAGGAGTTTCATCGGGTGCGTCCAAAATGATTTTCATGCCTATGGTATGATCGGCACAAATTGAGCAACTATCTTGCGTCGAGATTAGCACTACCTCCAAACAGACAGAAACGAGCTTCCACTTGAGCCATGTCACATAGTAGTACCATCGGGTGCGTCCAAATTATTTTCTGAGACTTGGTATGTTTGGCGCAAATCGTGCACCTATCTTACACTGACACTAACACTGTCTCCAAATGAACAAAAGAGATTCCACATGAGCGACGTCATCTAGGTGTTCCATCGGGTGCATCCAACACAATTCCAGAGCCTGTGGTACGTTCGGTGCATAAAGTGCAGCAATCTTGCATCAAGATTAGCACTATCACCAAACGGACCAAAGTGAGCATCCACTAGAGCCTCGTCACCTAGGGGTACCATGAGGTGCGTCCAAAATGATTTCAGAGCTTGTGGTACGTTCGGCGCAAACCATGCACCTATCCTGCATCAAGATTAGCACTATATCCAGATGGACCTAAGAGAGCATCATGAGAGTCTCGTCACGTGGGAGTAGCATCGGGTGCATCCAAAAGGATTTCTGAGGATATGGCACATTTGGCGTTAACCGTGCATCTATCTTACCACGACACTAACACTATCTCCAAATGGACCAAAACGAGATTCTAGTGGACCCATGTCACCGAGGAGTTCCATCAGGTGCGTCCAAAATGATTTCAGAGCCTATGGTACGTTCGGCGCATACCCTGCACCTATCTTGCATCAAGATTAACACTATCACCAAACGGACCGAAGTGAGCATCCACTAGAGCCTCGTCACCTTGGAGTATCATCAGGTGCGTCTAAAAGGACCAAAACGACATTCCACAAGACCCACGTCACCTAGGAGTTCCACCGGGTGCATCCAGAATGATTTCAGAGCCAGTGGTACATTCGGCGCAAACCGTGCACCTATTTGCATCAACATTAGCACTATCACCAAATGGACCGAAGTGAGCATCCACTAGAGCCTCGTCACCTAGGAGTGCCACCAGGTGCGTCCAAAATGATTTCAGAGCCTATGGTACGTTCAGCACAAACTCTGCACCTATTTTGCATCAAGATTAGCGCTATATCTAGATGGGCCCAAGTAAGCGTCCACAAGAGTCTCGTCACATGGTAGTAGCATCGCGTGCGTCTAAAAGGATTTCTGAGGATATGGCACGTTTGGCGTTAACCGTTTACCTATCTTACAACGACACTAACACTGTATCTAAAAGAACCAAAACGAGATTCCACATGACCCACGTCACCTAGGAGTTTCATCGGGTGCGTCCAAAATGATTTCCGTGCCTATGGTACGATCGGCGCAAACTGAGCAACTATCTTGCGTCGAGATTAGCACTACCTCCAAACAGACCGAAACGAGCTTCCACTTGAGCCACGTCACATAGTAGTACCATCGGGTGCGTCCAAAATGTTTTCTGAGACTTGGTATTTTTGGTGCAAATCTTGCACCTATCTTACACCGACACTAACACTGTCTCCAAATGGACAAAAGAGATTCCACATGAGCGACGTCATCTAGGAGTTCCATCGGGTGCATCCAACACAATTCCAAAGCCAGTGGTACGTTCGGCGCATAACGTGCAGCTATCTCGCATCAAGATTAGCACGATCACCAAACGGACCGAAGTGAGCATCCACTAGAGCCTCGTCACCTAGGGGTACCATCAGGTGCGTCCAAAATGATTTCAGAGCCTATGGTACGTTCGGCGCAAACCATGCACCTATCTTGCATCAATATTAGCACTATATCCAGATGGACCGAAGTGAGCATCATGAGAGTCTCGTTACGTGGGAGTAGCATCGGGTGCGTCCAAAAGGATTTATGAGGATATGGCACGTTTCGCGTTAACCGTGCATCTATCTTACAATGACACTAACACTATCTCCAAATGGACCGAAACGAGATTCTAGTGGACCAACGTCACCGATGAGTTCCATCAGGTGCGTCCAAAATGATTTCAGAGCCTGTGGTACGTTCGGCGCATACCCTGCACCTATCTTGCATCAAGATTAGCACTATCACCAAACGGACAAAAGTGAGCATCCACTAGAGCCTCGTCACATTGGAGTATCATTAGGTGCGTCTAAAAGGACCAAAACGACATTCCACAAGACCCACGTCACCTAGGAGTTCCACCGGGTGCATCCAAAATGATTTCAGAGCCAATGGTACATTCGGCGCAAACCGTGCACCTATTTGCATCAAGATTAGCACTATCACCAAATGGACCGAAGTGAGCATCTACTAGAGCCTCGTCACCTAGGTGTACCATCAGGTGCATCCAAAATGATTTTAGAGCATGTGGTACGTTCGGCACAAACTATACACCTATCATCAAGATTAGCGCTATATCCAGATGGGCCGAAGTGAGCATCCATAAGAGTCTCGTCACATGGGAGTACCATCACGTGCATCCAAAAGGATTTCTAAGGATATGGCACGATTGGCGTTAACCGTGCACCTATCTTACAACGACACTAACACTATATCTAAAAGGACCAAAACGAGATTCCACATGACCCACGTCACCTAGGAGTTTCATCGGGTGCGTCCAAACTGATTTCCGTGCCTTTGGTACGATCGGCGCAAACTGAGCAACTATCTTGCGTCGAGATTAGCACTACCTCCAAACAGACCGAAACGAGCTTCCACTTGAGCCACGTCACATAGTAGTACCATCGGGTGCGTACAAAATGTTTTCTGAGACTTGGTATTTTTGGTGCAAATCTTGCACCTATCTTACACCGACACTAACACTGTCTCCAAATGGACAAAAGAGATTCCACATGAGCGACGTCATCTAGGAGTTCCATCGGGTGCATCCAACACAATTCCAGAGCCAGTGGTACGTTCGGCGCATAACGTGCAGCTATCTCGCATCAAGATTAGCACGATCACCAAACGGACCGAAGTGAGCATCCACTAGAGCCTCATCACCTAGGGGTACCATCAGGTGCGTCCAAAATGATTTCAGAGCCTATGGTACGTTCGGCGCAAACCATGCAACTATCTTGCATCAATATTAGCACTATATCCAGATGGACCGAAGCGAGCATCATGAGAGTCTCGTCACATGGGAGTAGCATCGGGTGCGTCCAAAAGGATTTATGAGGATATGGCACGTTTGGCGTTAACCGTGCATCTATCTTACAATGACACTAACACTATCTCCAAATGGACCGAAACGAGATTCTAGTGGACCCACGTCACCAATGAGTTCCATCAGGTGCGTCCAAAATGATTTCAGAGCCTGTGGTACGTTCGGCGCATACCCTGCACATATCTTGCATCAAGATTAGCACTATCACCGAACGGACAAAAGTGAGCATCCACTAGAGCCTCGTCACATTGGAGTATCATTAGGTGCGTCTAAAAGGACCAAAACGACATTCCACAAGACCCACGTCACCTAGGAGTTCCACCGGGTGCATCCAAAATGATTTTAGAGCCAGTGGTACATTCGGCGCAAACCGTGCACCTATTTGCATCATGATTAGCACTATCACCAAATGGACCGAAGTGAGCATCTACTAGAGCCTCGTCACCTAGGTGTACCATCAGGTGCGTCCAAAATGATTTTAGAGCATGTGGTACATTCGGCACAAACTATGCACCTATCATCAAGATTAGCGCTATATCCAGATGGGCCGAAGTGAGCATCCATAAGAGTCTCGTCACATGGGAGTACCATCACGTGCATCCAAAAGTATTTCTAAGGATATGGCATGATTGACATTAACCATGCACCTATCTTACAACGACACTAACACTGTCTCTAAAAGGACCGAAACGAGATTCCACACGACCCACGTCACCTAAGAGTTTCTTCGGGTGCGTCCAAAATGATTTCCGTGCCTATGGTATGATTGGCACAAACTGAGGAACTATCTTGCGTCGAGATTAGCACTACCTCCAAACAGACCGAAACGAGCTTCCACTTGAGCCATGTCACATAGTAGTACCATCGGGTGCATCCAAATTGTTTTATGAGACTTGGTATGTTTGGCGCAAATCGTGCACCTATCTTACACTGACACTAACACTGTCTCCAAATGGAGAAAATAGATTCCACATGAGCGACGTCATCTAGGTGTTCCATCGGGTGCATCCAACACAATTCCAGAGCCTGTGGTACGTTCGGCGCACAAAGTGCAGCTATCTTGCATCAAGATTAGCACTATCACCAAACAGACCAAAGTGAGCATCCACTAGAGCCTCGTCACCTAGGGGTACCATCAGGTGCGTCCAAAATGATTTCAGAGCTTGTGGTACGTTCGGCGCAAACCATGCACCTATCTTGCATCAAGATTAGCACTATATCCATATGGACCCAAGCGAGCATCATGAGAGTCTCGTCACGTGGGAGTAGCATTGGGTGCATCCAAAAGGATTTCTGAGGATATGGCACGTTTGGCGTTAACCGTGCATCTATCTTACAACGACACTAACACTGTCTCCAAATGGACCAAAACGAGATTCTAGTGGACCCACATCACCGAGGAGTTCCATCAGGTGCGTCCAAATTGATTTCAGAGCCTATGGTACGTTCGGTGCATACCCTGCACCTATCTTGCATCAAGATTAGCACTATCACCAAACAGACCGAAGTGAGCATCCACTAGAGCCTCGTCACCTTGGAGTATCATTAGGTGTGTCTAAAAGGACCAAAACGACATTTCACAAGACCCACGTCACCTAGGAGTTCCACCGGGTGCATCCAGAATGATTTCAGAGCAGTGGTACTTTCGGCGCAAACCGTGCACCTATTTGCATCAAGATTAGCACTATCACCAAACGGACCGAAGTGAGCATCCACTAGAGCCTCGTCACCTAGGAGTACCACCAGGTGCGTCCAAAATGATTTCAGAGCCTGTGGTACGTTCGGCACAAACTATGCACCTATTTTGCATCAAGATTAGCGCTATATCTAGATGGGCCCAAGTGAGCATCCACAAGAGTCTCGTCACATGGTAGTAGCATCGCGTGCGTCTAAAAGGATTTCTAAGGATATGGCACGTTTGGCGTTAACCGTGCACCTATCTTACAATGACACTAACACTGTCTCTAAAAGGACCAAAATGAGATTCCACATGACCCACGTCACCTAGGAGTTTCGTCGGGTGTGTCCAAAATGATTTCTGTGCCTACGGTACGATTGGTACAAACCGAGCAAATATCTTACGTCAAGATTAGCACTACCTCCAAACAGACCGAAATGAGCTTCCACTTGAGCCAGGTCACATAGTAGTACCATCGGGTGCGTCCAAACTGTTTTTCTGAGACTTGGTATGTTTAGCGCAAATCATGCGCCTATCTTACACCGACACAAGCATTGTCTCCAAATGGACAAAACGAGATTCCGCATGAGCGACGTCATCTAGGAGTTCCATCGGGTGCATCCAACACAATTCCAGAGCCAGTGGTACGTTTGGCGCATAACGTGCAGCTATCTTGCATCAAGATTAGCACTATCACTAAACGGACCGAAGTGAGCATCCACTAGAGCCTTGTCACCTAGGGGTACCATCAGGTGCATCCAAAATGATTTCAGAGCCTATGGTATGTTCGGCGCAAACCATGCACCTATCTTGCATCAAGATTAGCACTATATCCAGATGGACCCAAGCGAGCATCATGAGAGTCTCGTCACGTGGGAGTAGCATCGGGTGCGTCCAAAAGGATTTCTGAGGATATGGCACGTTTGGCGTTAACCGTGCATCTATCTTACAATGACACTAACACTGTCTCCAAATGGACCAAAACGAGATTCTAGTGGACCCACGTCACCGAGGAGTTCCATCAGGTGTGTCCAAAATGATTTCAGAGCCTGTGGTACGTTCGGCGCATACCCTGCACCTATCTTGCATCAAGATTAGCACTATCACCAAACGGACCGAAGTGAGCATCCACTAGAGCCTCATCACCTTAGAGTACCATCAGGTGCGTCCAAAATGATTTTAGAGCCTATGGTACGTACGGCACAAACTATACACCTATCTTGCATCAAGATTAGCACTATATCCAGATGGGCCGAAGTGAGCATCCACAAGAGTCTTGTCACATGGGAGTAGCATCGCGTGCGTCCAAAAGGATTCCTGAGGATATGGCACGTTGGCATTAACCGTGCACCTATCTTACAACGACACTAACACTGTCTCTAAAAGGACCGAAACGAGATTCCACATGACCCACATCACCTAGGATTTTCATCGGGTGCATCCAAAATGATTTCCATGCCTATGGTACGATCGGTACAAACCGAGCAACTATCTTCCGTCGAGATTAGCACTACCTCCAAACAGACCGAAACGAGCTTCCACTAGAGCCACTTCACATAGTAGTACCATCGGGTGTGTCCAAAATGTTTTCTGAGACTTGGTATGTTTAGAGCAAATCGTGCACCTATCTTACACCGACACTAACACTATCTCCAAATTGACAAAACAAGATTCCACATGAGCGATGTCATCTAGGAGTTCCATCAGGTGCATCCAACACAATTCCAGAGCCAGAGGTACGTTCGGCGCATAACGTGCAGCTATCTTGCATCAAGATTAGCACTATAACCAAACGGACCGAAGTGAGCATCCACTAGAGCCTCGTCACCTAGGGGTACCATCAAGTGCGTCCAAATTGATTTCAGAGCCTGTGGTATGTTCAGCGCAAACCATGCACCTATCTTGCATCAAGATTAGCACTATATCCAGATGGACCAAAGCGAGCATCATGAGAGTCTCGTCACGTTGGAGTAGCATCGGGTGCATCCAAAAGGATTTCTGAGGATATGGCACGTTTGGTGTTAACCGTGCATCTATCTTACAACGGCACTAACATTGTCTCCAAAAGGACCAAAACGACATTCCACAAGACCCACGTCACCTAGGAGTTCCATCGGGTGCATCTAAAACGATTTCGAGCCAGTGGTATGTTCGGCGCAAACCGTGCACCTATTTGCATCAAGATTAGCACTATCACCAAACAGACTGAAGTGAGCATCCACTAGAGCCTCGTCACCTACGAGTACAATTAGGTGCATCCAAAAGGATTTCTAAGCCTATGGTATGTGTGGCGCAAACCTTGCACCTATCTTGCACCGACACTTACACTGTCTTCAAACAGACTGAAACAAGATTCCACATGACCCACGTCACCAAGTACTACCATCGGGTGTCTCCAAGATGATTTCTGAGCCTATGATATGTTTGGCGCGAACCGGGCACCTATCTTGCGTCAAGATTACCACTATCTGCAAATAGATCGAAACGAGCTTCCACTTGAGCATTGTTGATGAGACTAGAGGTTGTTCCTGATCTTTTGGTGAGTGTGGGTAAACTCGATTTGTGGTGGATTCGACGTTGGCTGTCCGACTACAACGACCACAAGGTTGCTGCGCCTTAGCAACAGGTACACCGGCTCCGATTGTGATGTTCTTGCCGTGCCAAGAACACCAAGAACCTGCAAGCAACCGAGAACAAGCAAGAACAAGATGAACAAGCAAATAACTCACGGATTTAAGCCAAAGGCTGAATCTGAATTACAAGTTGGGGTCTTGAAACAAGCAAATCGGGTGGTCTAGCTGACACACGCGTTTACAAGGAAGAAGCAGCAGCTATCTTGCATCTAAACAAAACCCACCCTCATTCTGATGGCTGCTGGCTCTATTTATAAGGAGGAGAGCACAAGGGGGAGTGGGAAACCCTAATCTGGGCGTCCCTCAAAGGGTTGTAGTTAGTACAAGGCCCAGGCCCAAGCTGTAGGTCTCTGCGTCCTTTGGCTTGCTGCACACAGCTTTGGTAGATTCTGATAGTGGAGTTGGACCCATGTGAAAGAGGATGACGCGCTCTTTC
The DNA here is from genome assembly GCA_038087645.1 of Saccharum hybrid cultivar R570. Taxonomy (NCBI): domain Eukaryota; kingdom Viridiplantae; phylum Streptophyta; class Magnoliopsida; order Poales; family Poaceae; genus Saccharum; species Saccharum hybrid cultivar. The sequence continues at coordinate 2,186,175 of JAQSUU010000227.1, forward strand.
CAACAAGTCAAAAACCAGCTTCATTGGATCTCGTATCAAGGAGTTATGGTACTTTTGATGGAGTGTCCCCTGCTGTCTCGAGATGAGCTGTGCGCCCCATTCATGATGATTCCCACTTGTTCGGCTGCTCCATCCTCATCATGGGGTCTAAACATGAGGCAATGGAGTCTTGACCAACATTCCTAAGAATAAGACAATCATCACCATGATTTAGTAGCATCCAATTCTGAGACAAGTTTGTATGAATAGCGAGGAACGACTTTACCTGATAATTAAGTTGTCGTGCTCGAGCTCTTGTCATCAGACCTTGTTGTGTAGCAGGTGTGGTTGTGTCAATGGAAGGGATGTCCTCATCAATTGTCACCTAGGAGTACCATCAGGTGCGTCCAAAAGGATTTCTGAGCCTATGGTGCGTTTGGCGCAAACCGTGCACCTATCTTGCCCCAACACAAACACTGTCTCCAAATGGACCGAAATGAGATTCCAATGGACCCACGTCACCTAGGGGTTCCATCGAGTGCGTCCAAAGTGATTTCAAGGCCTATGGTACATTTGGCAAAACCGTGCACCTATGTGGTACCAATACTAACAGTATCTATAAACAGACCGAAACAAGATTTCACATGACCCAGTCACCTAGGAGTACCATCGGGTGCGTCCAAAATAATTTCTAAGCCTATGGTACTTTTAGTGCAGACCATGTACCTATCTTACATCAAGTTTAGCAGTATCTCCAAACGTACCGAAGTGAGCATCCACTAGAGCCTCGTCACCTAGGAGTACCATCAGGTGCGTCCAAAATGTTTTCTGAGCCTATGGTACGTTGGGCACGAACCGTGCACCTATCTTACGTCAAGATTAACACTATCTCCAAATGAACTGAAAAGAGCTCCCCTTGAGCCTCATGGCCTAGTGGTACCATCGGGTGTGTCCAAAATGATTTCTGAGTCTATGTTACGTTTTGCACAAACCATGCACCTATCTTCCACCAACACTAACACTGTCTCAAAACGGACTGAAAAGTGATTCCACATGACCCACGTCACCTAGGAGTACCATCAGGTAAGTCCAAAATAATTTCCAAGGTTATGGTACATTTGGTCAAACCGTCACGTATCTGGCACCGACACTAACACTGTCTCTAAACAGACTAAAATAAGATTCCACATGACCCACGTCACCTAGGAGTTCCATCAGGTGTGTCCAAAATGATTTCCATACCTATGGCACGTTCGACACAGACCAAGCAACTATCTTGCGTCAAGATTAGAATTATCTCCAAACGGATCGAAACAAGCTTCCACTTGAGCCTCGTGACCTTGGAGAGTACCATCGGGTGCGTCCAAAACTATTTCCGAACCTATAGTATGTACAGCGCAAACTGACCAACTATCTTGTGTCAAGATTAGCACTATCTCCAAACAGATCGAAACGAGCTTCCCCTTGAGCCTCGTGACCTAGTAGTACCATCCGGTGTGTCCAAAATGATTTCTGAGGCCGTGTTACGTTTTGCACAAATCGCGCACCTATCTTGCACCAACACTAACACAGTCTCCAACTGGACTGAAACAAGATTCCACATGACCGATGTCACCTAGGAGTTCCATCAGGTGCGTCCATAACAATTTCAGAGTCTGTGGTACGTTTGGCGCAAACCATGCACCTATCTTGCACCGACACTAACACTGTCTCCAAATAGACTGAAAGGAGATTCCACATGACCCACGTCACCTAGGAGTACTATCGGGTGTGTCCAAAATGATTTCTAAGCCAATGGTATGTTCTACGTGAACCGTGCACCTATCTTGCGTCGACACTACCACTATCTCCAAATGGACCGAAATAAGCTTCCACTTGTGCCTTGTCACCTACTAGTACCATCAAGTGTGTCCAAAATGATTTTTGAGCCTATGGTACGTTTGGCGCAAACTGTGCACCTATCTTGCACCGACACTAACACTGCTCCAAACATGCCAAAATGAGATATCACATGACCGACATCACCTAAGAGTTGCATCAGGAGCATCCAAAATGATTTCAGAGCTAGTGGTACGTTCGGCACAAATCACGAACCTATCCTACATGAAGGTTGGCACTATGACCAAACGGACTGAAGTGAGCATCCACTGGAGCCTCATCACATAGGAGTACCATCAGGTGCATCCAAACGGATTTCTGAGCCTATGGTATGTTTGGCGCAAACCGTGCAGCTATGTTGCACCGACACTAACACTGTCTCCAAACAGACCGAAACGAGATTCCACATGACCCACAATCACCTAGGAGTACCATCAGGTGTGTCACCAATGATTTTTGAGCCTATGGTACGTTCAGCACGAACTATGCACCTATCTTGTATCAAAATTAGCACTATCTCCAAACGGACCAAAATGAGCTTGCACTTGTGCCTCGTCACATAATAGCTGACACTAACATAGTCTCCAAACGGACCAAAACGAGATTCCACATGACTGACATCACCTAGGAGTTTCATTGAGTGCATCCAACTTGATTCTAGAGCCAGTGGTACATTCGGCGCATATCATGCACCTATCCTGCATCAAGATTAGCACTATCACCAAATGGACCAAAGTGAGCATCCACTAGAGCCTCGTCACCTAGGAGTACCATCAGGTGCGTCCAAAATAATTTTAGAGCCTGTGGTACGTTCGACGCAAATCGTGCACCTATCTTGCTTAGCACTATATATAGATGGACCGAAGTGAGCATCCATGAGAGTCTCGTCACGTGGGAGTAGCATCGGGTGCGTCCAAAAGGATTTATGAGGATATGGCACATTTGGCGTTAACCATGCATCTATCTTAAACGACACTAACGCTAACTCCAAACGAACAAAAACGAGATTCCGCGTGACCCACGTCACCTAGGAGTTTCATCGGGCATGTCCAAAATGATTCTTGTGCCTATGGTATGATCAGCGCAAAGTAAGAAACTATCTTGCATCAATATTAGCACTATCTCCAAATGGATCAAAACAAGCTTCCACTTGAGCCACGTCACCTAGTAGTACCATCGGGTGCGTCTAAAATAATTTCTGAGACTTGGTACGTTTGGCGCAAATCGTGCACCTTTCTTACACCGAAACTAACACTATCTCCAAACGGACTAAAACGAGATTCCACATGACATGTGTCACCTAGGAGTACTATCTGGTGTGTCCAAATTGATTTCTGAGCCTATGGTATATTCGGCGCGAACCGTGCACCTATCTTGCCCCGACACTAACACTGTCTCCAAATAGACCGAAACGAGATTCCAATGGACCCACATCACTAAGGAGTTCCATCAGGTGTGTCCAAAATAATTTTAGAGCCTGTGGTACGTTCGGCGCATACCCTGCACCTATCTTGCATCAAGATTAGCATTATCACCAAACAGACCGAAGTGAGCATCCACTAGAGCTTCACTTAGGAGTACCATCAGGTGCATCCAAAAGGACCAAAACAACATTCCATAAGACCCATGGCCATAGGAGTTCCATCAGGTGCATCCAAAACGATTTCAGAGCCAGTGGTACGTTCGGCGCAAACCGTGCACCTATTTGCATCAAGATTAGCGCTATCACCAAATTGACTAAAGTGAGCTTCCACTAGAGCCTCGTCACCTATGAGTACCATCAGGTGCATCAAAAAGGACTTCTGAGCCTATGGTACGTGTGGCACAAACCATGCACCTATCTTGCACCAACACTAACACTGTCTCCAAAGAGACCGAAACAAGATTCCACATGACCCACGTCACCAAGGAGTACCATCAGGTGTGTCCAAAATGATTTCTGAGCCTATGGTATGTTTTGCGTGAAACATGCACATATCTTGCCTTAAGATTAGCACTATCTCCAAATGGACTGAAAGGAGCTTCCACTTGAGCCTTGTCACAATGGTGTACCATCGGGTGCGTTCAAAACGATTTGTGAACCTATGGTACGTTTAGCGCAAACTATGCACCTATCGTGCACCGACACTAACACTGTCTCCAAACGGACCAAAACAAGATATCACATGACCAATGTAACCTAGGAGTTCCATCGGGTGCGTCGAAAATGATTTTAGAGCCAGTAGATCGTTCGGCGCAAACCTTGCACCTATCTTGCATGAAGATTGGCACTATCACCAAGCGGATTGAATTGAGCATCCACTAGAGCCTCATCATCTACGAGTATCATCAGGTGCGTCCAAAAGGATTTCTAAACCTATGGTACATTTGGCGCAAACCATGCACCTATCTTGCACCGACACTGAGACTGTCTCCAAACATACCGAAATGAGATTCCACATGACCCACGTCACCTAGGAGTACATCGGGTGTGTCCAAAACAATTTCTGAGCCTGTGGTATGTTTGACGCGAACCGGGCACCTATCTTGTGTCAAGATTACCACTATCTCTATACGGATCGAAATGAGCTTCCACTTGAGCATTGTCACCTAGGAGTACCATCGGGTGCGTCCAAAAGGATTTCTGAGTCTATGGTGCATTTGGCGCGTACCGTGCACCTATGTTGCCCCAACACTAACACTGTCTCCAAACGGACCGAAATGAGATTCCAATGGACCCATGTCACCTAGGAGTTCCATCGGGTGCGTCCAAAGTGATTTTAGAACCTGTGGCACATTTGGCAAAACCATGCACCTATTTGGCACCGACACCAAAACTATCCCCAAACAGACCAAAACAAGATTCTACATGACCGACGTCACCTAGGAGTGTTATCGGGTGCATCTAAAACGATTTTAGGGCCAGTGGTACGTTCAGCGCAAACTGTCAGGTGCGTCCAAAAAGCTTTTCTGAGCGTATGGTACGTTTGGCACAAACCGTGCACCTATTTTGCACTGACACTAACACTGTCTCCAAATAGAATTTAATGAGATTCCACATGACCCACGTCACCTATGAGTTCCATCAGGTGTGTCCAAAATGATTTTCAAGTTTATAGTATATTTGGCGCAAACCGTGCACCTACCTTACATCAAGATTAGTAGTATCGCCAAACTAGAGCCTCGTCACCCATGAGTACCATCGGGTGTGTCCAAAATGATTTCTAAGCCTATGGTATGTTCAGCACAAACCATGCACCTATCTTGCGTCAAGATTAGCACTATCTCTAAACGGACCGGAATGAGCTTCCCCTTGAGCCTCATGGCCTAGTGGCACCATCGGGTGTGTCCAAAATGATTTCTGAGGCTATGTTACATTTTGTGCAAACCATGCACCAATCTTGCACCAATACTAACACTGTCTCCAAACAGACTGAAATGAGATTCCACATGACCACGTCACCTAGGAGTACCATCGGGTGCATCCAGAACAATTTCTAAGGCTATGGTACATTTGGTCAAACCGTGCACCTAACTAGCACTGAGACTAACACTGTCTCTAAACCGACCGAAACGAGATTCCACATGACCCACGTCACCTACGAGTTCCATCAGGTGCGTCCGAAATGATTTTCCAAACCTATGGTACGTTTGACGCAAACCAAGCAACTATCTTGCGTCAAGATTAGAATTATCTCTAAATGGACCGAAACAAGCTTCCACTTGAGCCTCGTGACCTAGGAGTACCATCGGGTGTGTCTAAAACGATTTTCGAGCCTATGGTACGTACGGCACAAACTGAGCAACTATCTTGCATCAAGATTAGCACTACCTCCAAATGGATCAAAACGAGCTTCCCCTTGAGCCTCGTCACCTAGTAGTGCCATCCGGTGTGTCCAAAATGATTTCTGAGGCTATGTTACGTTTTGCGCAAACCATGCACCTATCTTGCACCAACCCTAACACTATCTCCAAACGGATCAAAACGATATTCCACATGACCGACGTCACCTAGGAGTTCCATCGGGTGCGTCCATAATGATTTCAGAGCCTGTGGTACACTTGACGCAAACCGTGTACCTATCTTGCACCGACACTTACACTATCTCGAAACATACCAAAGTGAGCATCCACTAGACCCTCGTCACCTAGGAGACCATCAGGTGCGTCCAAAAGGTTTCTAAGCCTATGGTACGTTTGGCGCAAACCATGTGCCTATCTTGCACCGACACTAACATTGTCTCTAAACAGTCCGAAAAGGAGATTTCACATGACCCATGGCACCTAGGAGTACTATCGGGTGTGTCCAAAATGATTTTTGAGCCAATGGTATTTCTGCGTGAATCGTGCACCTATCTTGCGCTGACACTACCACTATGTCCAAAATAGACCAAAACGAGCTTCCACTTGAGTCTTGTCACCTAGGAGTACCATCAAGTGCGTCCAAAATGATTTGTGAGCCTATGGTACGTTTGGCGCAAACTGTGCACCTATCTTGCACCGACACTAACACTGTCTTCAAACGGACCACAACAAGGTTCCACATGACCCAGATCACCTAGGAGTACCAATGGGTGCGTCCAAAACAATTTCTGAGCCTATGCTACATTTGGCGAAACCGTGCACCTATCTGACACTAACACTAACACTGTCTCTAAATAGACTGAAACGACATTCCACATGACACATGTCACCTATGAGTTCCATCGGATGTGTCCAAAATGATTTCTGAATCAATGGTACGTTCAGCGCAAACCGAGCAACTATCTTGCGTCAATATTAGAACTATCTCCAAACGGACCGAAACAACCTTCCACTTGAGCCTTGTAATCTAATAGTACCATCGGGTGCGTCTAATACTATTTCTGAACCTATAGTACGTTCAGCGCAAACTGAGCAACTATCTTGCATCAAGATTAGCACTGTCTCCAAATGAATCAAAACGAGCTTCCCCTTGAGCCTCGTGACCTAGTAGTACCATCGAGTGTGTCCAAAATGATTTCTGAGACTATGGTACATTTTGCGCAAACCGTGCACCTATCTTGCACCAACACTAAAATTATCTCCAAACGGACAAAAACGAGATTCCACATGACCGATGTCACCTAGGAGTTCCATCGGGTGCGTCCATAATGATTTCAGAGCCTATTGTACGTTTGGCGCAAACCATGTACCTGTCTTACACCAAGATTATCACTATCTCCAAACAGACTGAAGTGAGCATCCACTAGAGTCTCATCACCTAGGAGGACCTTCGGGTGCATCCAAAAGAATTTCTGAGCCTATTGTACATTTGGCGCAAACCGTACACCTATCTTGCACCGAAACTACCCATTTCCCCAAACGGACCAAAATGTGATTCCACATGACCCATGTCACCTAGGAGTTCCATCGGGTGCATCCAAATGATTTCCGAGCCTATGGTACGATCGACGCAAACCGAGCAACTATCTTGTGTCGAGATTAGCACTATCTTCAAATGGACCAAAACGAGCTTCCACTTGTGCCTCGTGACCTAGGAGTACCATCGGGTGCGCCCAAAATGATTTCTGAGCCTATAGTACGTTTGGCGCAAAATGTGCACCTATCTTGCACCGACATAAACACTGTTTCCAAATGGACCAAAATGAGATTCCACATGTCTCGAGTCACCTAGGTGTTCCATCGGGTGCGTCCAAAACGATTTCAGAGCCTATGGTACGTTGGGCGCAAACTGTGCACCTATCTTGCGACAAGATTAGCACTATCTCTAAACAGACCGAAGTGAGCATCCACCAGAGCCTCATCACCTAAGAGTCCATCGGGTGCATCCAAAAGGATTTCTGAGCCAATGGTACATTTGGCGCAATCCATGCGTCTATCTTGTATCGATACTAACACTGTCTCTAAAAAGACCGAAACAAGATTCCACAAGACCCACGTCACCTAGGAGTTCCATCAGGTGCAACCAAAATAATTTCAGAGCATGTGGTATGTTCGGCGCAAACCAAGCAACTATGTTGCGTCAAGATGAGCACTATATCCAAATGGACTGAAACTACCTTCCACTTGAGCCTTGTGACTAAGTGGTACCATCGGCTACGTCCAAAATGATTTTTTAACCAATGGTACGTTCCAAGCAAACCGAGCATCTATCTTGTGTCAAGATTTGCACTATCTCCAAATAGCCCAGAATGAGCTTCCCCTTTAGCCTCGTGGCCTAGTGGTACCGTCCAAAATAATTTATGAGACTATGGTACATTTGGTGTAAACCGTGCACCTATCTTGCACCAACCCTAACACTATCTCCAAACGGACCAAAACAAGATTTCACATGATCAACATCACCTAGGTGTTCCATCGGGTGCGTCCATAACGATTTTAGAGCCTGTGGTACATTCGGCACAAACCGTGTACCTATCTTACATCAAGATTAGCACTATCTCCAAATGGACCAAAGTGAGCATCCACTAGAGCCTCGTCACCTAGGAGTACCATCACATGCGTCCAAAAAGGATTTATGAGCTTATGGTACGTTTGGCGCAAACCGTGCACCTATCTTTTCCCGATACTAACACTGTCTCCAAATGGACCGAAACGAGATTCCAGCGGACCCACGTCACCGAGGAGTTCCATCAGGTGCGTCCAAAACGATTTTAGAGCCTGTGGTACATTCGGCGCGTACCCTGCACCTATCTTGCATCAAGATTAGCACTATCACCAAACGGACCGAAGTGAGCATCCACTAGAGCCTCGTCACCTAGGAGTACCATCAGGTGCGTCCAAAAGGATTTCTGAGCCTATGGTATGTTTGGAGCAAACCGTGCACCTATCTTGCACCAACACTAACACTATCTCCAAATAGACCAAAACAAGATTTCACATGGACCACGTCACCTAGGACTACCATCGGGTGTGTCCAAATTGATTTCTGAGCCTAAGGTACATTCGGCGCGAACCATGCACTTATCTTGTGTCAAGATTAGCACTATCTCTAAATGGAGCAAAACGAGCTTCCACTTGAGGCTTGTCACCTAGGACTACCGTCAAGTGTGTCCAAAACGATTTGTGAGCCTATCGTCCGTTTGGCGCAAGCTGTCCACATATCTTCCACCGACACTAACACTATCTTCAAACAGATCAAAACAAAATTCTAACGGACCCACGTCACCTATAAGCTCCATCGGGTGCGTCCAAATTGATTTCAGAGCCCGTGGTACATTTAGCGCAAACCGTGCACCTATCTTGCATCAAGATAAGCACTATATCTAGATGGACCAAAGTGAGCATCCACAAGAGTCTTGTCACCTAGAGTAGCAATGGGTGTGTCCAAAAGGATTTCTAAGGATATGACACGTTTGGCGCAACCGTGCACCTATCTTGCACCGACACTAACACTGTCTCCAAATGGACTTAAACAAGTTTCCATATGACCCACATCACCTAGGAGTTCCATCGGGTGAGTCCAAAATGATTTCTGTGCCTATGGTATGATTGGCGCAAACTAAGAAACCATCTTGCATCGAGATTAGCACTATCTCCAAACGGACCGAAATGAGATTGCACTTGAGCCTCGTCACCTAGTAGCCAACACAAATACTGTCTCCAAACAGACCAAAATGAGATTCCACATGACTGACGTCACTTAGGAGTTTCATCAGGTGCATCCAAAATGATTTTAGATCCAGTGGTATGTTCGGTGCAAACCGTGCACCTATCTTGCATCAATATTAGCACTATCACCAAACGGACTAAAGTGAGCATCCACTAGAGCCTTGTCACCAAGGACTACCATCAGGTGCGTCCAAAAAAATGGCTGAGCCAATGTTACGTTTGGCCCAAACCGTGCACCTATCTTGCACCGATACATACACTATGTCCAAACAGGCCGAAACAAGATTCCACAAGACCCACGTCACCTAGGAGTACCATCGGGTGTGTCTAAAATGATTTCTAAGCCTATGGTACGTTCGGTGCAAACCGTGCACCTATCTTATGTGTAGATTAGCACTTACTCCAAACGGATCGAAACGAGCTTTGACTTGAGCCTTGTCACCTTGAAGTACCATGGGGTGCATCCAAAATGATTTGTGAGCCTATGGTACATTTGGCGCAAACTATGCACGTATCTTGCACTGACACTAACACTATCTCTAAACGGACCGAAACAAGATTCCACATGACTGATGTCACCTAGGAGTTCTATCAGTTGCGTCTAAAATGATTTCCAAACATATGGAACGTTCAGCGCAAACCGAGCAAGTATCTTGCGTCAATATTAGAACTATCTCCAAACGGACCGAAACAACCTTCCACTTGAGCCTTGTAACCTAAGAGTACCATCGGGTGCGTCTAATACTATTTCCGAACCTATAGTACGTTCAGCGCAAACTGAGCAACTATCTTGCATCAAGATTAGCACTGTCTCCAAATGAATCAAAACAAGCTTCCCCTTGAGCCTCATGACCTAGTAGTTCGATCAGGTGTGTCCAAACTGATTTCTGAGGTTATGGTACATTTTGTGCAAACCATCCACCTATATTGCACCAACACTGACACTATCTCCAAATAGACCAAAATGAGATTCCACATGACTGATGTCACCTAGGAGTTCCATCGGGTGCATCCATAATGATTTTAGATCCTATGGTACGTTTAGCGTAAATCATGTACCTGTTTGACATCAAGATTAGCGTTGTCTCCAAACGTGCTAAAGTGAGCATCCACTAGAGCCTCGTCACCTAGTAGTTCCATCAGGTGCATCCAAAATGATTTCAGACCTTTGATACGTTCGGCTCAAACCGTGCACCTATATTGCATCAAGATCAGCACTATATCCAAACGGACCGAAGTGAGCATCCGCGAGAGCCTCGTCACCTAGGAGTAGCATCGGGTGTGTCCTACAGGATTTCTGAGCATATGGTATATTTGGCACAAACCGTGCACCTATCTTACATCGATACTAATACTATCTCCAAACAAACCGAAACGAGATTCTACATGACCCATTTCACCACGGAGTTTCGTCGGGTGCATCCAAAATGATTTTTGTACCAATGGTACGATCAGCACAGACCGAGCAACTATCTTGCGTTGAGATTAGCATATCTCCAAACGGACTGAAACGAGCTTCCACTTGAGTGTCGTCACCTAGTAGTACCATCGGGTGTGTCCAAAATGATTACTGAGACATGGTACGTTTGGCGCAAACCATGCACCTATCTTACACCAACACTAACATTGTCTCCAAATAGACCAAAATGAGATTCCACATGACTAATGTCACCTAGGAGTTCCATCGGCTGCATCCAAAATGATTTCAGAGCCAATGGTATGTTTGGTGCATGCCATGCACCTATCTTGCATCAAGAATAGCACTATCACCAAATGGACCGAAGTGAGCATCCACTAGAGCCTTGTCACCTAGGAGTACCATCGGTGCGTCCAAAACGATTTGTCAGCCTATGGTACGTTTGGCGCAAACTGTGCACCTATCTTGCACCGACACTAACACTGTCTCGAAATAGATCGAAACAAGATTCCACGTGACCCACGTCACCTAGGACTTCCATCGGGTGCGTCCAAAACGATTTCTGATCCTATAGAACGTTCGGCGCAAACCGAGCAACTATCTTGCGTCAAGATTAGAACTATCTCCAAACGGACTGAAACAAGCTTCCACTTGAGCGTCATGACCTAGGAGTACCGTCGGGTCCGTCTAAAACAATTGCTGGACCTAGGGTAGGTTCGGCGCAAACCGAGCAACTATCTTGCGTCAAGATTAGCACTATCTCCAAACGGATCGAAATGAGCTTCCCCTTGAGCCTCGTGACCAGATAGTACCATCGGGTGTGTCTAAAATGATTTTTGAGACTGGTACATTTTACGCAAACCATACACCTATCTTGCACCAACACTAACACTGTCTCCAAACATACCGAAATGAGATTCCACATGACCGACGTCACCTGGGAGTTCCATTGGGTGCGTCCATAACGATTTCAAAGCCTGTGCTACGTTCTACGCAAACCGTGTACCTGTCTGACATCAAGATTAGCACTGTCTCCAAACGGATTGAAGTGAGCATCCACTAGAGCATCGTCACCTAGGAGTACAATCAGGTGCGTCCAAAAGGATTTCTAAGCCAATGGTACGTTTGGCGCAAACCGTGCACCTATCTTGTGCGTGTGACACTAACACTATCTTCAAATAGACCAAAACGAGCTTCCATATGACCCACGTCACCAAGGAGTACCATCTGAAATGTCCATAATGATTTCAGAGTCTGTGGTACGTTCGGTGCAAACCGTGTACCTGTCTGACATCAAGATTAACACTGTCTCCAAACGGACTGAAGTGAGCATCCACTAGAGCCTCGTCACCTAGGAGTTCCATCGGGTGCATCCAAAATGATTTCAGTGCCTGTGGTACATTCAACTCAAACCGTTCACATATCTTGCATCAAGATTAGCACTATATCCAAACTGACCGAAGTGAGCATCCACGAGAGCCTCGTCACCAAGGAGTAGCATCGGGTGCATCCAAAAGGATTTCTAAGCATATGGTACGTTTGGCACAAACCTTGCATCTATCTTACACCGACACTAATACTGATAAGGACACGCCTACGCTGTCCAAATAATTGTCCAATCTTTCACGGTACAAATCAATCGGAGTATGAATTTGTATGAATAGATAGCAGCAAAAATTTATAAACTCAGCGCCAATGTCAATATCGTCCTTTAACAGCTGACTGAACAAAACTTGCGGCAAGCACAGACCGACACAATTATCAAATAAAAAATAGAGACGCAACTGTATTACCAGCCTCTCAATCAGAACAGAACCACTTGTAGATGTCACGGGAAATTAGATTCAAATATTCAGCAAACAAATCACAGCAGGGCAGTGACTTGACAAATTAATCTCACACGGAATTAATAGATGCAACAATCCAGACTTGATAGAAGAAAGTATCGACACCAAATAACTTTCTCTAAATTAAGGAACTCAAACAGTAGTAGCGATAACTAGAGAGATCAGCTTACAATAGATGATGCAAACCAAACCCTAAGATAAACCTTCCACTCGCAGCCTCGACGACAACGATCAAAAGAGAGGGAACTCCAAGAATTCTAAGCGACGTGCCCAAGCTGTAGCAGCCCAATCATGCAACTTCACGCAAATCCACGAGGGATCCAAAAAAACAAACTCTAGGGTTTCTCGAGCGGCGGCTCGACAGGAAATAACTCTACAATAAAATTCAACCTAACTGATACACGGGTGAACCCTAGGCCTTATGGCTCGCAGGCTGGCCAAACTCGGATTAGGACTCAGACTCACGCACACAGCACCTGGTTCGACTCACCATACAACCAAACTCAAAATAAGTACACGTAGGCACCAACACGTATGTAGAAAACTTGGATTCTACAAAGAGCATTATATTAAAATATATAATAAAGTAATCTAGCCACGATGCAAATCCACACCATTAGGAATATAAACATCCGTACTAGCAACTTGCATGCAGCAAATTTGGTCCCAGTGGCTCATGTGACATCGACCTGAATGCAACCAATGTAAATATAGTTTCTTGGCTTCATATTTTCTCCTTTCATGAATGTTGTGCCACCAAAAATTATACTTGAAGACAAGCCGACAGTAGTAAATTTGTCCATATTATTGCTATATTTCTCATCAAAAATAATAGCTCCAAATTTAAGACCAATTACCATATTTGAAATTTTCGTAGATATATTATGAGGAGCCATAGGCTTATCATCCTCCCTTTCTCAAAACAAAGCCGTCCTCGGCTTTGGCTCCATTCTAACATCCTCATTCATCTGATCATCATCACTGTCATTTGAATCTTGAGGAGTCATAGGCTCATCATCCTCTCTTCCTTTAAATAAAGCCGTTATCGGCTTTAGTGTATCCTGAAGTGACATCTCCAATTTCTCCGGAGTTTCAGACTGCACGCAACATCTTTTAGAAGCATTACTCATAGAACTAGTAATCATTTAAGAATTTCTAGAACTACTGCCAGTGGTATTAATAAAATTATGGCAACTCCTTTCTGATATGCAATTACTTTCACCAATATGAGAAGCTACGATTTGAATCTTAGGAGTGTCATTAGCTGCTGTAATTATTGGAACATCAACGATGCTAGCAGTATTAACTGGAGCAGGAACATCCACGTCATTCTGTAACAGAACCGACCAATTATACGAGATTAAGTAAGAAAATCATCCACCGAGCAGACGATTTAGCAAACTTAAGCCCGTATAACCCGGTAGTCCGTGAAATCACGACGGATTTCAAACCAACTTACATACCAGCCAAGATCGTAATAAGTTCAGCGGTCACCATCACAAGTTACATAAAAGTTCGCGTCGCAAATACATCAGAGTTTAAACATAGTTATTACAAACCAGTTTCAAATAGAAGTAGCGAAAGCATTTAGTTCAACTCACACACTCACACAGAGTTCAAAATAAAGTGCCAGCTCAGGATCATCTTCCAGCAAAAGCATCAGACGAGACGTAGTGAATGACCATTACCCATGGTCCTAAGCTTCTCCCATCGCAGGATAAAGGCAGTTGATACAGTAGCCGTAATACATCTGCCCATCTGCAACAAGTGGGAACAAACCCTGAGTACGAGAAGGTACTCAGCTAGACTTACCTGACATAACCAAAAATAAAAGACACCAAGGATCATGACAGGCTTTCTGGTGGGGTAGGTGACTCATTTGCAAAAAGGCATTTTTAGCATTTAAAGAATCTTTCCAAAAGCTTTGCATCAAGTTAAATCTTTATTAACCTGTCAACTACATTTGCACCTGTACTAGAGTAACATGTAATTAAACAGGTAAGGATAACCAATGATCATTAACAATCTTAATCATGTCATATACCATATAACTGTCCAAGAGTTCCATCAGAATTACTACGATGAAGTCACTCAAGTCAAGTGTTCACTATCCAGTGAACGATGGCGATTCGAATCGATTATTAACCAGCTGGTAATTTATTCCTCACACAAACCTCACTCACCCGCTAAAGTGAGGTATTGGTCACCGAGTCAACCATTCAGGTAAAGTCGCGAGCTTGCCAGGAACCACATGTACCCGGGGGACGCCCGACTGCTCTTTGGCCTTATCATCGCGCCCCCGTATCCTGCCACTACTGCTCCGGTACAGTGCGTTGCGGGCAATCCACTCGGCCCGAATAATCTCCCAGCTTCGCGGTCAAAAGGTACATTATTCGGCCAGCTAAATGTAAGGCATGCGTTCAACATGACTCGAGGCCCAACAACGGTCGGTCCTTAATCGACACAGACGGAAAACACTACAGTCCGAAACCCTGTAAGTTTCCGTCCGGTCTCAATTTCACATTAACACTTAGCTATTCTCAGATGACATACTTTCTCAAGCAGATCCAGGTAACCACCTATAGCTCGTAGGTGACAGGAAATCACCCGACTTCTACCGGTCTAAGCAAGCTAAGCAATTACTTGACTGCGAATATCAAGGTGATAAGGATAGGGTAGAACAGAGTAAACAAGGTATAATGCAGCAACGGTTGCAAACAACTCCTAAACATAATGCATCAGTTAAAGTAAAGCATTAATAAAATATTTGCAAACCAAGGGAGAAAAATGCTCCGGGACTTGCCTCTCTCGAAAGAGCTCAGACGGTGGTCTGGGCACTCTGGAAGATCCTCACTGGCCTCCTCGTCGGCTTCGGGCACCTCCTGCTCCTCGGGCTGCTCTTCCGGCTCTTCGGGAACTGCTACCGGAGTTACTTCCTGCGATCCTGTATGATGCAAATGTATAAGTGCTCATGCCTAAGTGCATTGCAGGAATGACATATAATGATCATGATGAATGAAATGTAGATAAATAGGTTTACTTTATTTTATAAAGTAGGAATAAAATTCTTCTACAAGGTAGTCAACATCATCCAAGGACATATACTACAAGCACATGTCATCTACTGCATTCTCTTCTACTACTACTATGCTAAGTCAACACATCTTATTAAATACTTCAAAGATACACCAAAGTAAACCTTATTAACTAGTCATACATTAACAAGATTAATTAAACCTTAATTGCAACTAGGTTTGAACAGCAACACCTATTTTGGTAGCATAGAAAATCTGAGAAAATTACAGTAGCTTTCTATCATCTAATCTAGCATACCACAAAAATTTCATTGCATTTGGATTACTAGAACTACCTACACAAAAATAACAAGCTAAGGCCTAAATATGAGCATAAAAATACTTTATACTATGAAAAGTATCAAACAACAGATTTAGTATTTTTTCTACATTCTACACAATAAACAATCACCATAGAAAAATTATTACATGCATGTTTTATTCATATTTTTATCTCTAGCAAAAATAACAATTATTAACAATATTAAACACTTGTACTGCACATAAAAAATTTTCTACAGAACATGCATGGAACATATTTTTCCTAGAAAGTACATCACAAAATAAAATTATTGCAAGTGGAACCATATTTTTATGAGCTTTCTATGATTTATTACATATTTATCAAGAAAACAACAATTTCAGTAATTAAATAAAAACCCTACAGAAAAGTATTTCAAACTTGACATGCAATATTTTTAGATCATAGATATACTTATGAGAAACACTACAAAATTTGTTTCACAATTTTCGGAGCTAAAATGAGCAAGTTATAGATTTTAGAAACCATTTTAACAATTTCTGGAAAACATTTTATTTAAACCCTTTTGAAATCCGACCGCTCAAAATGCTAGGTGCACCCGGTGCAGTGCACACGCGTGCGCGAGAGGAGGCAGATAGGTGGGCCCGTGACCCCACAAGTTAGCCACACAGAGGAGGGGAGACGCTGACCGCGCGGTTCTCGCCGCCGGTGAGCTCGCCGGTGGTGAGGTCACCACCATCGTGATCCCCGTGGCAAGACGGTCACGTTGGTGCAAACGGCATGACCGGAGGAGCTTGAGAATAGGCTCGTCGTCGCCAATGGCGGAGCGGCGGCGCAGGTGGTCACCGGCCGACCATCCCCGACCATGCCACGGTCACCAGAAAGGTGCTCGAGCAACGGTGAGCTATGGCGAACAAGATGCGCGTGCTAGAAGAGAAAAAGGTGGGGTGGAAGGGAGCGGTCCACGGAGCGAAAAGCTCTGGCGAGCTCGGCCGGAACTCCGGTGAGCAATTCACGCGGAGGAGAGGCTTACCATGGCCAACTGGTGCGAGCACGGGCTGCACGAGGGAAAGGCGGAGCTCGGGGCAAGATGGAGGCGTCGATGGTGAGACGGAATGGCCGGAACGGCAGCGCCGACGATGGCGCGCGGTGGCAGAGGCGAGACTGCGGCTGCTGCTGCTGGCTCGCTGCTGTGAGGCGAGGAGAGGGAATGGAGGCGGTAGCGAAGGCGGGCGAGCGCGCGGAGGGAGTAGGCGGGCGCGGAGGGACGCGTGGCGCGCGGTGTCGGCGACGTACGGCCACACGGCGGCCGGCTTCTGTCGCGGCGACACGGCGTCGCGCGCGTGCGCGGGCGGGCGGAGGCAGGCGCAGACGCGGGAAGCTGGGGCGGGCCGCTTGCGCGAGCAGGCCGAAGCGGAGGCGGCGGCCCGTTAAGGCTGGAAAATTGTTTTTCTTTTCTAAATAAATTTCCAGATTTTATAGTTTGATTCAAATTCAAATTTTGAAGATGAAAAAGGCATTTTCATAAGTTGCCCCCAAAACAAAAGTTGTTCAAAATTTAATTCTCTACAACTTTCATTTAGGGCACTTTTCAAAATTCTAAACAGATTTTGAATTAGTGATTTAAATTCAAATTTTAAATGAAAACTCATTTTTTTCTAGAATATTTTTAGAAGAAAAATTTGGGGAGATTTTGAATAAAAAAATTGCTCCAAAATCATGTTAATTAGTTCTAAGCCATTTAGAGTTATAGCCCAACAAATTTTTACCACTCTTAGCTAGGAATTGCAATACTTTAGGGTTCAAACATGTTTTTTTCACAATTTAATTAATTTCAACTTATATTGCATGCGATGATGAACATGTATGAAATGAAAATGCTCATGATTTGGGATATGAATGCATGCTTAACACCCAGGGGTGTTACACATTCCCTCCTCAAAACAAAGCCGTCATCGGCTTTGGAGTAATTTTAGCAACTTTTTTCTTCACTTTCAAGGTAGCAAATATCTCAGCCTTAATAGCACTATCCAGCATTGGTTTGAGCACATGATGAACTCCCTTGTGCACAAACGAATAATCATTGCAGCGACCACCATGAGTAGCATCAATATCAAACTATCTTGGTCGGCCCAACAATAAATGACAAGCACTCATCGGTGCGACATCACAATCCACAGTATCAAAATAATTTTCAATGGAAAACTTAGCTCGCACCTTGTGAGTAATTTTGAGTGTACCATTGGTTCATCCATTGGATATAACGCGACATTAGTAGCCTCAGTGTAGACAAAGACAAAGCATGCACGACATCTGAACTGATAGCATTTGTGAAACTACCACCATCAATAATTAGCTTGCATACCTTATCCTGAATTTTGCATTCAGATTGAAATATATTGGACCACTGCCCTTTGACATTAATAGCAGTACCATCACTCTGCACTTCTTGAGCCAACATAGATAACCCATTTGTTGCATCATCAACAATATCAATAATTATAGAGTCACAATGATTATCATGGGAGGAAGCATTACTAGTTGTACCTTCAATTTCTTGATCAACTAGTTTTGAAGTAGAGTCTTTTTCCCTCGCATCATCGACCGGAGCCGAAAGTTGTTCATGTGCTGTCAAAGGACAAAAAATTGTAGAAAAATGACTAGCAACTTGCTTCACATAGTTCTGAGAAGAAATTTTAGCAATGGAGCTAGCACAGTTCTTCGTGAGCTGCTTGGGAGAAGAAAATTCTGAAGTAATAATGGCCGCCTTATTTTTGATAGGCAACAACCGTTTTGGATTATCAACATACTGATCTTCCTTTACTGCCATGCACATTTTCTTGGGACCAAGAGAACTGCGAGCACAAGCAGATAATTGTAGACCATAGTTAGTTTGACTGGTAGCTAGCTTCAATTTAGGAGACAAAAAATTTTCGGTACGCATAGACTTGCCATAAGTAACACTAGAACCGAGCTTCTTCTAATAAGAATTAATATCAAAAGGTGGCCAAAACTTGTGGGCCCTGAAACTCGATGTTCCTAATCGAATTTTGTAATTCTAAATTTTGCGAACCTAGCTTTGCTAGGATGAAACAGATCTAAAATTTTCTGGCGTTCTCCGTAGATATAAAATTTGCCCTGTTTCGAGTTCAGATACAAAAGTTATGGCTATTTTATGAAAACTGCTCGAATCAGGGTTTTATGTGGACACAAGATGCAAACTAATGATGAGACAGGATGATGGTGGATGGAGGGATCAACACAAACTAGAAAAGAACACAATCTAAACTAGCAACAAGACCTTGACCTAGGACACAAACTCAACACGGCGAACTCTGAAACTGAAATATGCAAAGGCTATGGCGCGGATGGTTGTAGGACAGGAAACAAATATGGCAGTGGACTATGGGATGAAGGAAAAAATCAACTAAACTAGGATAAATATGAACTTGATGGTATACCTGAGGCTCTGATACCACTTGATGGAGGTGTGATTCTCGATCTTCCGTCAGGTTCAAGATAACTATCGATTTAGTCAGAAGCGACACACTGATCCGGTTTCAGATCACAAAGACCTAAACCCTACAACCTTAGCTCCACGTCTCCTCTGGTTATCAACCATGTCACAATCCGGTTGACCTCGCGATGAAGGCTAATCCCTACTATAAATCAAAGAACACAAGCAAGAATAAGATAAAATACAACTCAATTGAAGTGACAATTGCAGATGAATGATAAAGCACTCGAAGTTGAGGTCTCGCATACCGATAGACGACGACTGTTAATGGACAAAATGATCTAAGCAAAACCTCCAAACCCTAACATAGGCGGTGTTTACTGATTATATAGCCTAAGGGGCATCCAAGGACCCCCACTCACGTCCCTAAGGAGACTCGACACATTACATGGCCCAAACGGCCTAAAAGGCGACGACACAATGCTCTGACAAATTCTGGATGTCAATTTGTTTTGATGATTTCCTTTGACTTACATAGAATTTGGACCTCAAACCAAATCCATTGGTTAGCTTATGAAATTATCTTTTTATCCATATGTGGATGATCAAAAACAGAGTCCGGATATGTCCTGGGCGTTCGTTTTATTGCAGACTAGTCCAGAAGGCCGAAGCAGACTCGAACTCGAATTGGACTGGGCCTCCGGCTTGGCTTGGACATCCTTGCTGGCTTTCTAAGGTGGTGGCCAAGGAGGAGGACATCCAAAGGATTTCATGGTGAGTTCTCTATCTCCTTGGGGTGTGCTCCCACTTGGGCCAGGGTCCCAAGGATGGCTAACAAGCCCATGATGACAGTGTAGCCCCCGACAGAAATAGCGACATAATATCTTGATGATTTTAAGGCCTTGCCAATGTGATATTGATATGGGACCAGATCGATTTCAAATATTATCAAACAAGCTTTTCCATCAAGTGCTCATTGACCTCGATCGCACTCCGGATGAATGAGTTATGGCCTTCCCAATGAAGCACTATCGGGGTACCGACGAACCGATGGTTCAACTTTGATGAACTTGCACGTTCACACACATTTGTACCTACATTCAAATAACAACATGTACATGTGGAACCAAATGAATTGTACCAAAAATCACTATGTAAATATAGGAACGAGCTCATCTTATAATTAATGTTCGTATCTGAAGGTGCCATGTCCTCATTTGAATTTGTATAGGCCACACCTTTTATCCAATTGAGCTCAAATTTTTTTGAGATTTATTCTTGTGTGCTCCTTGATGAGAAAAAAATATCAAAAGAGCAAAATCTAAAAAAAAGTTTGGACAAAAAAAAGAAAAAAAAAGTAGAAAAGAGAAGATAAGAGAAAAGGAGCACCCAAGGAACACCTCAATAGCTCTATTATTTGTGGTGCCTTTTTTACCTTGTCCGTATTTCCATTGCTACCTTTCATACTTGTTTCACTCCCTAGTTTGTCACAACTAGTGCTAGGAACACGTATAGGCCAGCAACTAGGACAAGTGCTCAGGACATTTATTCAATATTGCTATCTGTTACTGAATTGTGTGCCACATATATATATTTATTCTTTGTGTGCCTTCCAAGCTCCACATATATACTTCAGATCAGTATAGAAAAAGATCCTTGCAATCTTAGTACCATGCCCTCACAGCTATCATGAACCAGCCACCGGTTTTACTGTCCACTGCTTTGCGTTGGTAAGAACCTTATAAGAACTTGGTAAGACGTGTGAGAGTATGATTCCACCGACCCATAAATAGTTGATAGGACATTTGTTTTAATTGCTAATCGAACGAGTTTCTATTTAAGTGTGGGTTGTAGGAAATCATGGACCAGATGTTTGCAAGGATGGACTGGATAAAGAAAAATCAGCCATCGCAAATATATCATAATTTTCAAGGTATGAGAGGTAAATTAACCGTACCATTATATTCTGGATTTTATGATGGAGAAAAATATTTTGATTGAGAGATGGTTGTAGAACAAGAGTTTAATTCACACCTAGCTCTTGAGAAACATAGAGTTAAATACGCCACTAGGGAATTCAAAGATTTTGCTCAATTCTAGTGGCGAGAACTAGGCAATTTGCATCAACAACCTCAATCATGGGATAGACTTAAAGAAGCAATGCGTGATCATTTTATTCCTCCATCTTATAAATGTAAAATGCAACGCTTAGAGCAAGGTAATATGTCTGTCCAGGAATATTATGTAGAGTTTCAAAAGTATGCAATATGTTGTGGGATGGAGGAGGATATGAAGAATAAAGTGTGTCGTTTTTATAGTGATTTGCGACGTGAAATTTAGGATATTGTTTATTATAAAAATTTTAACGCTACAAACTAGTTGTTTTAGCTAGCTATGTTTGTAGAAAAAGAACTGCAGAGACATTAACAAAAGAACCAGACCAACATTGGCGACAACCTCAACCAGGATTTAGCAAGGGTGGAGCAAGCATTCGCGAAGATCGAGACTGCGATAAGCAGACTGTGGCTGTTTCCACTGCTACAGCAGCATCTTCACCACCACCTCCCACACCCACTTTGAAGCATGGTAAAATTTTAAACTCGATTGAAATTGTACCACTTCATAAAGAGAGTGTTTCTAATAAGAACAAAGAGGTTGATATTAAACATGAAAATCACCAAGTACCTAAACTTGAAGATCCTTTTATGCTTGCTACAAAATATGATAATGTTCAAATTGGTGATGATGTGCTGAATTTGTCCACCACTCATGCTATAATAGAGCAATATTTAGTGGACACAAAGTCTGAATTTCCTTTGTCACAAAATAATTGTTCTGACAATGCTTGTGATAAAGAAGAGTTGTGTGACAATGCTTTTAATATACATATGCCACAACTAGTGAATGAGTATGACGCTTTTGTTTTGGAACCGAATACTAGTGCTGAAAATAAGAATTTGAATGAGCATGATGCTTTTGTTTTGGAACCAAATACTTGTGCTAAAAATAAGAATTTGCTTCCCATTGCTGCTGAAAAAGATGAGCTAAAATTATTGTATTCTTTGATACTTTGGGGTATATTGAGTTTGATACTCTGTGTGCTCTTACTACTTTAGAAGAGAAATTCATATTTGCTGATTTGTCACAGTTATATAGATGTACATTTCATTTTATTAGTAAATATAATAATAAAGGAGAGTATATGGTACACAGAGTTTATATTTGTTCAATTCTGAAATCTCCTTTTGTTGTGCAACAATATGATAATTTTGAGGTCTACAATAGATATAATCATGTCATGTCAAGATCCCCAAGTTTTGTTATAAAGCAATAGGTGAAATTTCAAGAAGGGGAGCAATATTGGCTACTACCTACAATTTGTCCTCCAACTAAGCTCAAACCGAGGACGGTTTGTTGTCAAGAAGGGGAGGATGATGAGGATATGACACCTTCGGATACGAACATTAATTATAAGGTGAGCTCATTCCTACATTTACACAGTGATTTTTGGTACAATTCACTTGATTCCACATGTACATGTCGTTATTTGAATGTAGATACAAATGTGTCTCAACGTGCAAGTTCATCAAAGTTGAACCATCGGTTCGTCGGCACCCCGATAGTGCTTCATTGGGAAGGCAATAACTATCCATCCGGAGTGCGATCGAGGTCAATGAGCACTTTATGGAAAGCTTGTTTGATAACATTTCAAATCGATCTAGTCCCATATCAATATCACATTGGCAAGGCCTTAAAATCATCAAGATATTATGTCGCTATTTCTGTGAAGAGCTACACTATCGTCATGGGCTTGTTAGCCATCCTTGGGACCCTGGCCCAAGTGGGAACACACCCCCAAGGAGATGGAGAACTCACCAAGAAATCCTTTGGACGTCCTCCTCCTTGGCCACCACTTTAGGAGGCCAGCAAGGACGTCCAAGCCAAGCCGGAGGCCCAGTCCAATTCGAGTTTGAGTCTGCTTCAGCCTTCTAGACTAGTCTCCAATAAAACGAACGCCCAGGACGTATCCAGACTCTGTTTTTGATGATCCACATATAGATGGAAAGATAATTTCATAAGTTAACCAATGACTTTGGTTTGAGGCCAAAATTCCATCAGAGTCAATGGAAATCATCAAAACAATTTGACATCTAGAATCTGTCAGGGCGCTGCATCGTCGCCTTTTGGGCCGTTTGGGCCATGTAACGTGTGGAGTCTCCTTAGGAATGTGAGTGGGGGTCCTTGTACGCCCCTTAGGTTATATAATCAATAGCCACCACCTATGTTAGGGTTTGGGGGTTTTGCTTAGATCATTCTGTCCATTGTCAGTCACCGTCTATCGGTTTGCGAGACCCCAACTTCGAGTGCTTAATCATTCATCTGCAAATTGTCACTTCAATTGAGTTGTGTTTTATCTTATTCTTGCTTGTGTTCTTTGATTCGCAGTAGGGATTAGCCTTCGTGGCGAGGTCAACCAGATTGTGACATGGTTGATAACCAGAGGAGATGTGATGCTAAGGTTGCAGGGTTTGGGTCTTTGTGATCTAAAGCCAGATCGGTGTGTCGCTTCCGACCAAATCAATAGTTATCTTGAACCTGACGGAAGATCGAGAATCATGCCCCCATCAATGATTCCACATGATCCACGTCACCTAGGAATTTCATCGGGTGCGTCCAAAATGATTTTCGTGCCAATGGTACGATCAGCACAAACCGAGCAACTATTTTACGTTGAGATTAGCACTATCTCCAAACAGACCGAAACAAGCTTCCACTTGAGCGACGTCACCTAGTAGTACCATCGGGTGCATCCAAAACAATTACTAAGACTTGGTACGTTTGGTGTAAACCGTGCACCTATCTTACACCAACACTAACACTGTCTCCAAACGGACCAAAACGAGAGTCTACATAACTGACGTCACCTAGGAGTTCCATTGAGTGCATCCAAAATGATTTTTGAGCCAATAGAACATTTGGTGTAAACCGTGCACCTATTTGCATCAAGAATAGCACTATCACCAAATGGACTGAAGTGAGCATCCACTAGAGCCTCATCACCTAGGAGTACCACCAGGTCTGTCTAAAAGGATTTCTACGCCTATGGTATGTTTGGCATAAATTGTGCACCTATCTTACACCGACACTAACATTGTCTTCAAATAGACCGAAACAAGATTCTAATGGACCCACGTCACCTAAAAGTTCCATCGGGTGCATCAAAATGATTTTAGAGCTTGTGGTACTTTCTGCGCAAACTAGGCACCTATCTTGCATCAATGTTAGAACTATATCTAAATGGACCAAAGTTAGCATCCACGAGAGACTCGTCACCTAGCAGTACCATCAGGTGCGTCCAAAACGATTTCTGAGCATATGGTACGTTTGGAGCAAACCTTGCACCTATCTTAGACCGACACTAACAATGTCTCCAAACGGACCAAAACTAGATTCCACATGACCCACATCACCTAGGAGTTCCATCCGGTGCATCCAAAATGATTTCAGAGCCAGTGGTATGTTCGGGGCAAACCATGCACCTATCTTGCATTGAGATTAGCACTATCACCAAATGGACCAAAGTGAGCATCCACTAGAGCCTCGTCACCTAGGAGTACCACTACGGGCGTCCAAAAGCATTTCTGAGCCAATGGTACGTTTAGCGCAAACCGTGCACCCATCTTGCACCGACACTAACACTATCTCTAAACAGATCAAAACGGGATTCCACATGTCCCACATCACCTAGGAGTACCATCGGGTGTGTCCAATATGATTTCTAAGCGTGTGGTACGTTCAGCGTGAACCATGCACCTATATTACGTCAAGATTATCACAATCTCCAAACAGACCGAAACGAGCTTCGACTTGAGCCTTATCACCTGGAGTACCATTGGGTGCGTCCAAAATGATTTGTGAGCCTATGTTTCACTAACACTAACGCTATCTCCAAAGAGACCGAGACAAGGTTCCACAAGACCCACGTCACCTAGGAGTACCATCAGGTGCGTCCAAAACAATTTTGAGGTTGTGGTACATTTGGCAAAACCATGCACCTATCTGGCATCGACACTAACATTGTCTCTAAAAAGATCAAAATGAGATTCCATATGACCCACGTCACCTAGGAGTTTCATCGGGTGTGTCCAAAACAATTTTTGAACCTATGGTACGTTCAGCGCAAACCGAGCAACTATCTTGCATCAAGATTAGCACTATCTCCAAACGGACCGAAACAAGCTTCCACTTGAGCCTCGTGACCTAGGAGTACCATTGGGTGCATCCAAAATGATTTTTGAACTTATGGTAAGTTCGTCACAAACCTAGCAACTATCTTACGTCTAGATTAGCACTATCTCCAAACGGACCGAAACGAGCTTCCCCTTGAGCCTCATGACCTAGCGGTACCATTAGGTGCGTCCAAAAGGATTTCTAAGCCTATGGTTCATTTGGCACAAACCGTGCACCTATCTTGCCATGACACAAACACTCTCTCTAGATGGACTGAAATGAGATTCCACACGATCCACATCACCTAGGAGGTCCGTCGGGTGTGTCCAAAATGATTTTAGAGCTTGTGGTACGTTGGGAGCAAACCATGCACCTACCTAGCATCAGGATTAGCACTATATCCAAAAGGACTGAAGTGAGCATCAGCAAGAGCCTCATCACCTAGGAGTACCATCGGGTGCGTCCAAAAGGATTTCTGAGCATATGGTATGTTTGGCGCAAACCGTGCACCTATCTTGCACCAACACTAATACTATCTCTAAACGGACTGAAACAAGATTCCACATGACCGCCAAAGGGTGCTAGATCAGTTGGTCTAGTCACTCCAGCGGCACCTCTCAGGTCCTGAGTTCGAATCCCAGTGGGAGCGAATTTCAGGCTGGGTTAAAAAAATCCCCTCGCCCGTCCCCATTCAAAGCACGTGGGGGGTCACCGGCCCAATTCTCACTTGGGCAACGGAAAGGCCACCGTGTAAGGATGGGGGTGGGGGTTCGGGGGTTTTTCTCGCCGGGTGAGAAGGCACCTTCTTATTTGGAAAGCTACGGCGGCAGTCTTAACCGCCCTAGTCGAGTTTTTTTAAGATTCCACATGACCCACGTCACCTAGGAGTTCCATCGGGTGCATCCAAAATGATTTCCGTGCCTACGGTACGATCGACGCAAACCGAGAAACTATCTTGCGTCGAGATTAGCACTATCTCCAAACGGACCGAAACGAGCTTCCACTTGAGCCTCGTCACCTAGTAGCCGACACTAACACTATCTCCAAACGGACCAATAATGAGATTCCACATGACTGACTTCACCTAGGAGTTCCATCGGGTGCATCCAAACTGATTTCGTAGAAAGTGGTGTTTTTGGCTTGCACCTATCTTCCATCAAGATTAACTCTATCACCAAACGGACCGAAGTGAGCATCCACTAAATCTTTATCACCTAGGAGTACCCTCAGGTGCGTCCAAAAGGATTTCTAATATAATGGTATGTTTGGCGCAAACCGTGCACCTATCTTGCATCAAGATTAGCACTATCACCAAACGGATAGAAGAAGCATTCACTAGAGCCTCGTCACCTAGGAGTCCCATCTGGTGTGTCCAAAAGGATTTCTGAGCTAATGGTTCATTTGGCGCAAAGCATGCACCTATCTGCGCAAATCATGCACCTATCTTGCACCGACACTAACACAGTCTCCAAACAGACCGAAACGAGATTCCATATGACCCATGTCACCTAGGAGTACCATCGGGTGCGTCCAAAAGGATTTCTAAGCATATGGTACGTTTAGCGCAAACCGTGCACCTATCTTGCACACACACTAACACTATCTCCAAATGGACCAAAACAAGATTCCACATGACCTACGTCACCTAGGAGTTCTATCGGGTGCGTCTAAAATGATTTCCATGCCTATGGTATGATCGTCACAAACTGAAAAACTATCTTGCGTCGAGATTAGCACTATCTCCAAATAGTCCAAAACGAGCTTCCACTTGAGCCTCGTCACCTAGTAGTCGACACTAACTCAATCTCCAAATCGACCAAAATGAGATTCCACATGACCGATGTCACCTAGGAGTTCCATCGGGTGCATCCAAACCGATTTCAGAGCAAGTGATATGTTTGGCGCAAACCGTACACCTATCTTGCATCAAGATTATCACTACCACCAAACAGACCGAAGTGAGCATCCACTAGAGCCTCATTACCTAGGAGTACCATCAGGTGCGTCCAAAAGGATTTCTGAGCCAATGGTATGTTTGGCGCAAACCGTGTACCTATCTTGCATCGACACTAACACTGTCTCCAAACAGACCGAAACGAGCTTTGACATGACCCACGTCACCTAGGAGTACCATCTGGTGTGTCCAAAATGATTTCAGAGCCTATGGTACGTTTGGCGTGAACCGTGCACCTATCTTTCGTCAAGATTAGCACTATGTCCAAACAGGCCGAAATGAGCTTCGACTTGTGGCTTGTCACCTAGAAGTACCATCGGGTGCATCCAAAACGATTTGTGAGCCTACGGTACATTTGGTGCAAACTATGCACCTATCTTGCACCGACACTAACACTGTCTCCAAACAAACTAAAACAAGATTATGGTTCACCTAGGAGTACCGTTAGGTGCGTCTAAAACAATTTCTAAGGCTATGGTTCGTTTGGCACAACCGTGCACCTATCTGACACCAACACTGACACTGTCTCTAAACAGACCAAAACAAGATTCCACATGACCCACGTCACCTAGGAGTTCCATCGGGTGTGTCCAAAATGATTTCCGAACCTATGGTACGTTCAGCGCAATCCGAGTAACTATCTTGCGTCAAGAATAGCACTATCTCCAAACAGACTGAAACAAGCTTTCACTTGAGCCTCATGACCTAGGAGTACCATCGGGTGCATCTAAAATGATTTTCGAACTTATGGTACGTTCGGCCCAAACCGAGCAACTATCTTGCGTCAAAATTAGCACTATATCCTAGCGGACCGAAACAAGCTTCCCCTTGAGCTTCATGACCTTGTAGTACCATCAGGTGCGTCCAAAAGGATCTCTGAGCCTATGGTACGTTTGGCGCAAACCGTGCACCTATCTTGCATCGACACTAACACTATCTCCAAACAGACCGAAACGAGATTCCACATGACCCACATAACCTAGGAGTTCCATCGAGTGCGTCCAAAATGATTTCCGTGCCTATGGTACGATCGATGCAAACTAAGAAACTATCTTGGGTTGAGATTAGCACTATCTCCAAATGAACCAAAAGGAGCTCCCGCTTGAGCCTCGTCATCTATTAGCCGACACTAACACTATCTCCAACTAGACCAAAATGAGATATCACATGATCGACGTCACCTAGGAGTTCCATCAGGTGCATCCAAACCAATTTCAGAGCCAGTGGTACGCTCGGCGCAAACCGTGCACCTATCATGCATCAAGATTAGCACTATCATCAAACGAACCAAATTGAGCATCCACTAGAGCCTTTGTCACCTTGGAGTACCATCAAGTGCATCCAAAAGGTTTCTGAGCCAATGGTATGTTTGGCGCAAACTGTGCACCTATCTTGCACCGACAATAACACTGTCTCTAAACAAACCGAAATGAGATTCCACATGACCCACGTCACCTTGGAGCACCAACGGGTGTGTCCAAAAAGATTTCTGAGCCTATGTTACGTTCGACGCGAACCATGCACCTATCTTGCGTCGAAATTAGCACTATCTCCAAACGAACCGAAACAAGCTTTCAGTTGAGCCTTGTCACCTAGCAGTACCATCGGGTGTGTCCAAAACAATTTGTGAGCCTATGGTATGTTTGGCGCAAACTGTGCACCTATCTTGCATCGATATATACACTGTCTACAAACAGACCGAAATATGATTCCACGTGACCCACATTACCTAGGAGTAACATCGGGTGCGTCCAAAATAATTTTTGAGCGTATGGTACATTTGGCAAAACTGTGCACCTATCTGGCACCGACACTGACACTATCTCTAAACAGACCGAAACAAGATTCCACATGACCCACGTCACCTAGGAGTTCCATCAGGTGCATCTAAAATGATTTCTAAACCGGTACGTTCGGCGACAACTAAGCAACTATCTTGCGTCAAGATTAGCTCTATCTCCAAATAGAATGAAACAAGCTTCCACATGAGCCTCGTGACCTAGGAGTACCATCGGGTGCGTTCAAAACAATTTTAAAAACTATGTTACGCTCGGCGCAAATCGAGCAACTATCTTGTGTTAAGATTAGCGCTGTCTCCAAACAAACCAAAATGAGCTTCCCCTTGAGCCTCGTGACCTAGTAGTACCATCGGGTGTGTCCAAAATGATTTATGATACTATGGTACGTTTGGCGCAAACCGTGCACCTATCTTACACAAACACTAACACTGTCTCTAAATGGACTAAAATGAGATTCCACATGACCGACGTGACCTAGGAGTTCCATCGGTTGCGTCCATAATGATTTCAGAGCCTGTGGTACATTCAGCGCAAACTATGTACCTATCTTACATCAAGATTAGCACTATCTCCAAACAGATCAAAATGAGCTTCCACTTGAGCCTCGCCACCTAGTAGTCGATATTAACACTATCTCCAAATGAACCAAAATAAGATTCCACATGACCGATGTCACCTAGGACTTCCATTAGGTGCATCCAAATTGATTTCAGAGCCAGTGGTACGTTCGGCGCAAACGGTGCACCTATCTTGCATCAAGGTTAGCACTATCACCAAACCGATCAAAGTGAGCATCCACTAGAGCCTTGTCACCTAGGAGTACCATCGGGTGCGTCCAAATGGATTTTTGAGCCTATGGTACTTTTGGCGCTAACCGTGCACCTATCTTGTACTGACAGTAACACTGTCTCCAAACAGACCAAAACGAGATTCCACATGATCCACATCACCTAGGAGTACCATCGGGTGTGTCCAAAATGATTTCTGAGCCTATGGTATGTTCGGTGCAAACCGTGCACCTATCTTGCATCATGATTAGCACTATCTCCAAACGGACCTAAACGAGCTTCTAGTTGAGCCTTGTCACCTAGGAGTACCATCGGGTGCATCCAAAATGATTTGTGGGCCTATGGTATGTTTGGCGCAAACCATGCACCTATCTTGCACCGACACAGACACTCTCTCCAAACAGACCAAAACAAGATTCCACATGACCCGCGTCACCTAGGAGTACTATCGGGTGTGTCCAAAATAATTTCTGAGCCTATGGTACATTTGGCGAAATTGTGCACCTATCTAGTACCAACACTAACACTATCTATAAACAGACTAAAACAAGATTTCACATGACCCACGTCACCTAAGAGTTTCCATCGGGTGCGTCCAAAATGATTTTCAAACCGGTACGTTCGGCGCAAACTGAACAACTACCTTGCGTCAAGATTAGCTCTATCTCCAAACAGACCAAAACAAGCTTTCACTTGAGACTCGTGACCTTGGAGTACCATTGGGTGTGTCCAAAACGATTTTAGAACCTATGGTACATTTGGCGCAAACCGAGCAACTATCTTGCGTTAAGATTATGTCGATGTTTTACCACCGATAGCCTGTCACGGGGTACCTAAGACAGTTGTTCGGGCTTCGGCTAGTGCAGAACTCAACGGTGAACATAAGAGATAGTCGATTTATACTAGTTCGAGCAGTGATTGAGTAATTGCCTTTACGTCCAGTCGGCGTTAACCTTTTGCGTTGGATTGATTGGTATGATCTGTTCTCTTTTATAGGGGTGTCCACCGCCTCTCTTTATATCGGTAGAAAGGCTGTGGTGTAGTTACAATCCTAGTCGGATCCAAAGAAGGTGTCATGTACTAGATACAGAAGGTACTTTCCTATAGGAGTCCAGCCAATCTGTCCTATTCTACTTGGTTTCGGTGTAGTAGTTGTTGCTCCCCTTCCTGCTTCAGTCTGTGGGCTAGGCTAGGGGCCTAGGGCCCACGACTTGTAGTAGCATCGCTAGGGAACCCTGTGGGTTCTGCATCGACATGCCCACGAGCATTTCATGGTTGAACTCGAAAGCCTCCTTATTTCTCTAGCCTTGCTTGGTGAAACAAGCTTGGTATGGGTTCTTTCAAAGAGAAGCCTTGAAGTGGTCTTTTCTTGAAGAAGTCTCCTGAGTGATGTATGCTTTTTTGATGAAAAAGGCACTCATTGAGTGTAGCCCTCATGCCTCTTGCTATTTGGGATAAAAAGTTGGAGGGTCTTAGATTTTGATCATTGGAAAAACTAAAAATCTCTTCTGGGGATATGTACCCTGCAGCCCCCGAGCATATATTTGGGTTCTTTTGTTCAAGCACTCTGATAGAGGGTCTTTTGTCATGTTCTTAGGTAGCCTACTTTCTATCAGAGGTAGCTGGTAGGTGGTGGTTGAGTATAAATGCTGTTCAGTCATGAGTTGTACAGTGTTGGCACATTCTTCCGGATATACCTCCCTCGAGTACTATGTCTTCAAGCATGGTTGTTTTTCCTTTACTGCTTTCTGTCACTTCTTTGAATCATTTTTTAGGTTTGATTTGTTGGTGCACTAGGTCCATGTACGTCGCTCCTTGGCCTATAAATACCCCCTGGCGAGTGTTGCAAACCAATAAAGTCTTGGTGTAGATCTTGAAGTCTTATAGTCATGAATATGATAGTTTGTGAAGTAGAGCAGCCCCCGCGCGTGAGTTGTAAGTCTTGTATTTCTTGTAGTGGGTGAAAGAAGTCTTGTGATAGAGATTAGAGGTAGACTAATCTCACAGCGACATTGCGTGGGGTAGTCCATCCTGGAAGGTGAAAGAAGTCTTGTAATGTGGGATGCGTTCCTTCATCCAGCAGTTCTGGGTTGATCCTTCCACTCTGCCTTGTGACTATTCGGTGCAGTTCAGCATCTGATCCAAAATCACATCGGGCTTGGGTAGACAGATGCCTGTGAGCCTCACCTAGTCCATGTTGTCATGCTGTGCAGCTGACACCAATCTTAGATGCACTGCGCTCCTCCTTTGAAGAAAATAGTGTAGCCAAGTAGAGTGTGTTCTACCGAAAAGCAACTAGGGGCACGTAGTCGTTTCTAGAGCTGTGTTCTTTCTATGCTCCTTGTTGCTACCTTGTTCGTCGTAGTACTGAGTTTGTTAGGTCTTGTGAGATCTATAATCTTGTATCTCTTAAAGATATTTGTAATAGGAAAAATCTTGTTTTTCTGAGTTGTTGTCTCCTTTTTTGCTTGTCTGAGTCTTTTAAGTATCATCCGGGTTGTTTATGGAAAATTCGGGTCCTTTAGCTTTGTTCTATAATCTCTTCTATGTATCTTGCGAATGATGAGTTCTTTCTAAGTTGTACGAGTAGTAACAATTCAGCAATAGCGCAGTGTGAACGGATAATCTGAAATCTACCCGTTGCAGTGTTCTGTTGTGAAAAGGCATGCAATCTGTCACTTTGGTTGTGTCCTACATTCAATGCGTAAAAGGTGGAAATGATCTGTTGGCTAAATGGGTTGTTTGGGCCGTGTTTTACCATTATAAATCTATATAAGGGGCCCTTCTTATTTTTCTTTTTCCTTACTTGCCTTGGCCTTCTAGCATTCTGCCTTCGCAAAACCCTAACCTTCCTTCAGGGCTCTGCCGTCGCTGTCACCGCTGCTCAAGTGCCGCCACTGCCCACGCATTATCGTCGTCCTCTCCATGAGTCTAGAGCACCGTCAGTGTATGGGCAAGAAGAAGGCATCAAGCAGCAAGTCGAAGGAGGTTCTGGTGGACGAGGAAGAGGCGCTCAAGGTGATTGAAAACCAGGAGTTCATCGCCATGAGGGTTGCAGAGAAGATCTGGCCTTCCCCGACTACCATAGAGGATCAACTGCGGGAGTTGGTTAGCGATGGCTTGATCCAGGATCAAGGCTTAGTGATTGGAAGACTCTTGGCAAACATTGGGTTCCTTTCCCTGGCCCTAGTGAGATTGTTCTCTTTATCTCCTTCATCCATGCTGGACTCTACCTCCCAGCATCTCCTTTTTTCATCGTTTTCTTTAATACTTTGGTATTTCCTTAAACCACCTTACCCCAAACGCTATCCTCCATCTCTCAGTGTTCGTTCATCTTTGTGAGACTTTCCTTAGAATCCTTCCTTCTATTTCCTTGTTTCGCTATTTCTTCCGCCTAAAACCACACCCCCAGAGTGACAGTACTTCTCCTCTGGGTGGTTGTGGGATTCAATTTTGCCAAGGCAAAAAAGGTTTATTCTTCAATTATGACTTGGTTGATTCTGTCAAGGAGTGGCGTTCCGAGTGGTTTTATGCTAGGAACATGAACCCTCCTCTTGCTATTCATTCAAACTCTAGTCCTGTGGTCAACAACCATTGGGAGAAAGCCCCTCTGACGAGTGAGGAGCTCAAGAAGATCAAGCCACTACTTGAGAAAATTCAGACTCTAAAGAAGCAATGCCTGACTAGATTCAGGATTGTGCCAGCTTCCTTCATCATCAGGTTCAACCTCTAAAGGTGAGGGAAAACTACGGCTTCGAGTACTCTGGAGCTAAGGACCCATCTCGGATGGTTCTGGCTCTAGAGTTGACAGAAGAAGAGGTGTTGGAGCACCTCAAGAAGGTCCTAAAGGGGGTGACCGTCATCCTGCATACGGTCCCAAGGTACCATGATGATTGTCTGCCCCCTTCTATAAGTTGTTTTGCTCTTCATGAGTACTTTCCTCCTATGTTTCTTTATTGTGAGTACTTTTTGCCTTTCATTCTTCTGATTACCTTGTTGTTTTTCGGTTGCTTGTAGGACTTGAGGTGAAATTTTGATGATTTGCCCCCGCTGTCCTCTGAGAACAACCCTATTGGGGCGGGGGTTGATGAGAACCAGGCGAGAGCCTCTGTAACTAGTAAGTCCCGCTCTGTAACTATACTTTCTGGCGTGTCTTTTGGGGAATTCGGTCATTATGTTGAATATGTGCTGCGCCCAGTTCCTCGAGCTCCTCGTACCATCTCCAAGAGGGCGTAGGGGGATGATACTTCCACCAATGTGTCCGCCACCAAGAAGGCCCATCATCTATGTACTCATCCAAGTACTCAAGTCACATGTAGCATGCTCCTAGGTGAGCGTATCAATATTCTTCGCCTTCCTTGGTGTTTGTTTGCGTCCTTAATTGATTACTTCTTTTCCTTTTTAGATGGCAGCGTGATCGAGCTCCTTGAGGGTGAGGATGAAGAAGATGGTTCGGCCCTTGCTACTCGTCGGTGAGTAGTTAGAGTGCTTGTTTCTGTTTAGTCTTGTGTTGATTCGAGTTCTTCTGCTGATTCGTCTCGCCTTTGTCTTTTGCAGTAAGCGGGGGTCAAGCTTGAGTTCTGCAGGGACTCAGGCGCCAATCTTACCAACCTTGATGCAGGGCAGCGATGATATCTTTTCAACCACCATGCCCCCACCTAAGCCATATATTCAGCTTGGAGGCATCAGCATAAAGAGAAGAACAGCCAGGTGAGTGAATTCTGACTAGCTTGTTCTGTCCTTGTTCGTCGTTTTTCTTGTATATATCCTTATTGGAGAGTTCCTTATGATATTGTAGGCCACTGTAATCACCTTCCCCCAACCCTCTATCGACTTCATCTCAGTTGGCTAGTGCTCCTTCGCACACCAAGTCCCAAGATTCGAAGCATATGGTCAGCGAGGTGACTGTGGGGGAGGCGGTGGCCTAGGTTGATCAAGCCATTATGGAGTCACCCAGTCCCGAGATGACCATGGCTATGGTGGAGAAACTAGCTTCTAAGGCAGCTAGGGCCTCCACTGTGCAAAACATGGCTCTGGTCATGGTTTCAACTCCACTGCTGACTTCTTCTCTTGTCGGCCATGCTTCAAGCAGTCAGCGTCTAGAAGATGATGTGGTGTTGGAGTTTGATTCCACCCATCATCTGTCCAAGCCGACCGTGGCTTGGGAGAACCTCTCTGCTAGAGCAGCTTCTTTTGGAGAGCAGCTTCAGGTAGGCATCTTCTTCATTCTTGTTTTTGGCATTTTGGCTTCGTTTACTTCTTTTTCTCATTTCCTTCCATTTTCTGTGAAAGAAGTCCTTATTTCGGGATCACTCTAGCTTTTTTGGCTTGGCTAAGACTGAGAAGAAGCTGGCTTTTGAATTGAGCCAGCTGAAGGTAGCATTGGACAGCAAGGAGGTGGAGCTAGATATTGAGCGCCAAGGGCACCAATCTTCAGAAAGGGCTCTTCACGCGTAAGTTATTGAGGCAAAGCAGAGGAGGGATGATACCATGGCCACCTTTTGAGAATCATTTGGGAAATCTGACGGGCTCAAGGAGTGTGAAGGTACCCTGAGTTCTTATATGATTTGTTTCCTCTTATCTTTTATTTTTTATTCTTCATTTGTCTGACTTTCTCTAATTGCCTTAATCAGCCCTCCGTAAAGATAAGCAGAAGCTCTCAGAGAATATTAAAGAGATAAAGATATTGGTTTGCTCTAATCACAATAGGGCTAAGGAGGTAAAAGCTCATGTTGAAGAAGAACTCGCTCACACCCAGTTGATTAGACTTGGTGCTGACTGGGATCTTGTACAGGGAATGAAAACCATTGATGATTTTTCCAAGAAGCTTGCAGTATCTGACCAATGGTTTGCCACCTTGTGGAAATCTTTCAAGACCGTTGCGAAACTTCTTTGGACTTCTGAAGATGATGGAAGGACCTTGGGCGATTTCATCCCGCTGATCCCTATGCGCCTTCAGAGTTTCGTCAAGAAGGGGGTCTAGGCGTGCATCAAGAACGTATTGGCACATGTCCGGGTTCTTGCTCCGACGGTCCCTCTGGAAAAGCTTAGGGAGGAAGCCAATGACGACAACTACTTGGAGTCCATTAAGAATGCTGAGCTTGAAGTTGAAGATCTGGCAAAGTTCATCACCGAGAAGCTTGATATCCAACTCCCTCCTTTTGATGATGAGGCTGACTGATAGGCTTTGTAGTGCTCAGGCGCCTCCTTTCTCCTTTATAAAGATATACTTTATATGTTGCCTTGTAAAGAAACTCTGGCTCTTTGGATACATGTTAACTATTTTGCTTGAATTATTCGAGTAGTCGTCCTCTTATGACTCTTTTCGAGTTGTTTCCACAGATCTTGGAATTTTCTTTAGCTATGTGCTAGATATAAGCCTTAATCGTTGTGGGCGTATCCAGGTGCTTTAGAGTTAGGTCCCTTCAATTGGCCGTACTCTTGTTTTTACGCCTTCATGAGTCTTATCGAGCATTGGAGCTAGGTTAGTTGGGTTCTTTCATCCGGTGTGGAATAACTCTGTGATAGGGCGAGCACTATCTGGCTCTCATCCATGCTATGTAAACAACTCGAGATAGGTCGAGTGTTGCCTTGTCAGCCTTCTTACTCTCATCCAAGCCTAAAAAGGCTTGGGATAGTGTGAGCTCAAGCTTCTTTTCAGTTCTTTTGCTCTCATCTGGTCTAAATAACTCTGGGATAGGCCGAGCACTGGCTAGCTCTCATCCACGTTGTGAAAACAACTCAGGATAGGTTGAATGTTGGCTTGTCAACCTTCTTACTCTCATCCAAACCTGAAAAGGCTTGGGATAGGGTGAGCTCAAGCTTCTTTTCAGCTCTTTTGCTCTCATCTGGCCAATTATTCGAGTAGTCATCCTTTTGTGACTCTTTTCGAGTTGTTTCCCTAGATCTTGGAATTTTCTTTAGCTATGTGCTAGATATAAGCCTTAATCGTTGTGGGCATGTCCAGGTGCTTTAAAGTTAGGTCCCTTCAACTGGCTGTACTCTTGTTTTTACGTCTTCATAAGTCTTGTCGAGTGTTGGCGCTAGGTCAGTCAGGCTCTTTCGTCTGGTGTGGAATAACTCCAGGATAGGGCGAGCACTATCTGGCTCTCATCCGCATTATGAACACAACTCGAGATAGGTCGAATGTTGGCTTGTCAGCCTTCTTACTCCCATCCAAACTTGAGAAGGCTTGGGATAGGATGAGCTCAAGCTTCTTTTCAGCTCTTTTGCTCTCGTTCGGGCTGAATAGCTCTAGGATAGGGTGAGCGCTATCTGGCTCTCATCTGTGCTATAAAAACAACTCGGGATAGGTTGAGTGTTGGCCTGTCAACCTTCTTACTCTCATCCAAGCCTGAAAAGGCTTGGGATAGGGTGAGCTCAAGCTTCTTTTCAGCTCTTTTGCTCTCATCTGGCCAATTATTCGAGTAGTTATCCTTTTGTGACTCTTTTCGAGTTGTTTCCCTAGATTTTGGAATTTTCTTTAGCTATGTGCTGGATATAAGCCTTAATCATTGTGGGCATATCCAGGTGCTTTAAAGTTAGGTCCCTTCAACTGGCCATACTCTTGTTTTTACGTCTTCATAAGTCTTGTCAAGTGTTGGTGCTAGGTCAGTTAGGTTCTTTCGTCTGGTGTGGAATAACCTAGGATAGGGCGAGCACTATCTGGCTCTCATCCGCATTGTGAAAACAACTCAAGATAGGTCGAGTGTTGGCTTGTCAGCCTTCTTACAACCATCCAAACCTGAGAAGGCTTGGGATAGGATGAGCTCAAGCTTCTTTTTAGCTCTTTTGCTCTCGTCTAGGCTGAATAGCTCTAGGATAGGGTGGGCGCTATCTGGCTCTCATCTGTGCTATAAGAACAACTCGGGATAGGTTGAGTGTTGGCTTGTCAGCCTTCTTACTCTCATCCAAGCCTAAAAAGGCTTGGGATAAGACGAGCTCAAGCTTCTTTTTTGCTCTTTTGCTCTCATCCGGGCTGAATAACTCTAGTATAGGTTTTGTATATCTTAGCAAGACAATCATTGGTGAAGAACATTATCTTTATTACTTTGATCATGAGTCTTGATTACACAGTGTTTTCTTGCTACAGAAGAATCAGTCCTGTGCTTTTTAGGCATAGAATCTTCGTAGCTGGCTGATGTGCCATGAATTTCTAACTTGTATCCCGTCCTTAGTCATCAGCTCATATGTTACTAGTCCGGTGACCTTGGCGTCGATGAAAAGGCCTTCCCACGGGCTGAGTAGTTTGTGATGTCCATTTGCCTTTTGTATTCTTCACAGTACCAGATCCCCAACTTGGACGAAATGAGGTTGGGTACTTTTGTTGTAGTGACGTCTTAAACATTGAAGATGACGAGTGGATTGTAGGGTAGCATTGACTCTGACTTCTTCTGTGCTGTCTAGCTCTGGTCTTCTGGTATGTTTAGCTTCTCGTTCATCATATTGCTTAATTCTTGGTGATGTCCAGATTAGGTCGCCAGGTAATACAGCTTCCGATCCATATACTAGGAAAAAATGTGAGTATCTGGTAGCTCTACTTACTTGAGTTCCTAGCCCTCATACTACTTTGGGCAACTCTTCAATCCATTTGGATCTATAGTTTCTAGTTCTTCATACAACCTAGGTTTTAATCCGGCTAGTATGAATCTGTTAGCTCTCTCTACTTGCTCATTAGCCTCTAGGTGTGCAACTGATGCGTAATCTATGCTGATGCCGCAATCCTGTGCCCAACTTATGAATTCTATAGTTGTGAAGGGGAACCCAAATCTATGATGACTCGATTGGGCATGCCAAAACGTTGCATGATGTCCTGGATGAACATGACTACTTTGGCTGCGCTATATTTTACGAGTGGTTTGTACTTGATCTATTTGGTGAACTTGTCAATAGCCACAAAGATGTACTCAAAACTGCCCTTGGCTTTCTTGAGAGGTCCTACTTGATCCAGCCCCCAGCAGGAGAAGGCCAAGTGGGTGGGATGCAGATGAGATTGTGTGCTAGGACGTGAGCCTATCTTGTAAACATTTGGCAACCTTTACATTTTCTAATGAGTTCTTCTACGTTTTTCAAAACAGTTGGCCAGTAGAATCTGGTGTGGAATGCTTTACCGACCAACGTTCTTGAAGTGGCATGATTTCCACAGCAACCTGAGTGGATTTCGTCTAAGATCTCTTTGCCTTTTTCTGATGAGACACATTTGAGGAGTACTCCTAATGATGTGGCTCTTCTATATAGGTTGTCTCCCATGAGGACATAGTTCTTGCTTCTTTGAATTATCCAAGTAGCTTCTTCTTTATTTGCCGGTAACTTGTTTTCTTTGATGTAGTCGATGAAATCCTGTGTCCATGATGTTGTGATTACCAAAATCTAGGTTGTTGGTGCTGGGAGTTTAGGGGTTTTCTCACCAGGTTATTTGATAGAGGGTGCAGACAACTCCTCTACAAACACACCGAGTGGGACCTTCGCCCTATCCGATCCTAGCTTTGCGAGGATGTCTGCTGCGACATTTGAGTCACCTAGAACATGTAGAATTTCTAATCCTTGAAAGTTTTTCTCTAGTTTGCGTACTTCGGCACAGTAAGCGTCCATGTTATCCTTGGTGCAATCCCAATCCTTGTTGACTTGATTGACAACAACTACTAAATCACTGTAGACGAGGAGTCGCTTGATTCCAAGGGAGATAGCTACTCGGAGCCCATGGATGAGTGCTTCGTACTCTACTTCATGTTTGTGGCTTACCATAATATCTGAAGGGCATATTTTAGTTGCTTTCCATCTGGAGAGATGAAGAGAGAACCTATGCCAGCTCCACCTAGTTTGAGTGATCCATCAAAGTACATCTTCTAATGGTCAAGGATGGCATATGGCATAGGTCATTGGGTTTCTATCCATTCGACAACAAAATGAGCTAGGGCTTGAGATTTGATCGCTTTTCGTGGGCTGAAATCAACGTTGAGAGCGCCAAGTTCGACTGCCAACTTAGATATGCGCCATGTTGCGCCTCTATTATGTAGGATGTCTTCAAGTGGAAAATTTGTTATCACAGTAATCTTGTGGCTTTCAAAGTAGTGGTGAAGCTTGCGTGAGGTGATCAGGAGGGCGTAGAGTAGTTTTTGTACATGCGGGTACTAGATTTTGGAATCTAATAGTACCTCACTGATGTAGTAAACTAACTATTGTACTTTGTACATGCATCCTTCCTCTCTCTTCGCGATGATCGCTACGCTGACCACCATAGAAGTTGCCGCAATGTATTGCATCATGTCTTTGTGCTTCTTTGGAGGTGTAAGGGCAGGGAAGGAGGTGAGGTATGCCTTAAGGCTTTCAAAAGCATCCTTGGCTTCCTCTGTCCATTCAAACTTGCCCGTCTTCTTTAGTAACTTGAAGAAAGGTAACCCTTTTTCACCGAGTCATGATATGAAACGATTGAGGGCTGCCATGCAACCTGTCAATTTCTGCACTCTTTGACACATCAAGGAGGGCCCACCTCTGTTATTGCTTGAATTTGCTTGGTACTGGCCTCGATTCCACAATGACTGAAAAAGAATCAGAGTAGTTGTCATATGGTACTCTGAATACACACTTGTTTGGGTTCAATTTCCACTTCCATTTCTTCAGATTCTCGAAAGTTTGTTTCAAGTCTTCAATTAGTGTGTCTAGGTTTTTTTGTCTTTACTACTACGTCGTCCACATATGCTTTTGTGTTCTCGCCAATCTACTCACCAAGGCCTGTCTGGATAGCTCTCTGGTAAGTAGCGCCAGTGTTCTTGAGTCTAAATGACATGGTTTTGTAGTAGTTGGCACCGAATGAAGTGATGAAAGATGTCTTACTCTAGTCTTCTTCCTTTAATGCGATCTGATGATATCCTGAATAGCAATCAAGAAAAGACAATAGGGCAGATCCTGCTGTTGAATCAACTATCTGATCAATGCGTGGTAGTCCAAACGGATCTTTGGGGCAATGTTTGTTGAGATCTGTGTAGTCAACGCACATGCGCCACTCGGCTGTGTTCTTTTTCTGTACTAAAACTAGGTTGGCCAACCAATTTGGATGAAGGATTTCTCTTATGAACCATGCCGCCATCAACTTTGCAATCTTGTTTTTAATCACCGCCTTTTTGTCGGGTGAGAATCGTCATAGTTGTTGCTTCACAGGCTTGGAGCCTTTGTTAACATCAATTCTGTGCTCAGCCAACTCTCTCGCGACACCTAGCATGTAGGCCGGCTTCCAAACGAAGATATCTTTATTGTCCCGAAGAAAGCTGGTGAGTGCGAGTTCCTATTTTACCAAGAGGTTGGCACTGATGGTCACCATTTTGGAGGGATCACTAGTACCTAGGTTGAGTTGCTTCATGTCAGCTTCTTTTGGAGGAGCGAGGATGCTAGGCTTCTTGGCTGGGATCTCTAGTTCTTCTGGGTTGATTTCAGCTGCTATGGTTGCTATCTCTTCTCTTTCACTAGCTGCTTGTGCCTTTGTTGTGATCTGGACTGCTTGTACGTCACAGTCGAAGGCACACTTTAGGTCACCTCTAAGGGAGAGGATCCTGTTGGGCCCTGGCATTTTGAGCAGGATGTATGGGTAGTGTGGTATCGCCATGAACTTGGCTAAGGCTGGTCTTCCAAGGATAGCGTGATATGAAGATTCGAATCAGCAATCTCAAATTTGATAAACTCTGTACAGTAGTTTGAGGCAGTCCCAAAAGTAACTGGTAGAGTGATCTGTCCAAGTGTCATGGCTGCCTTACTGGGTACTATCTCGTAGAAAGGGACACTTGTTAGAATAATCATCCCGGCAAATTCTAGTCCTATCTTAGTGTTTCTGGAAATATTATGTTGAGTCTGGCTCCCCCATCGATTAGCACCTTTGTGACCATCATACCAGCGATTGTTGGATCTAAAACTAGTGGGTAGTGACCAGCATTTCCCATGCTAAACCATTAATCCTCTCTTGAAAACTGGATTGGGTACTGTGACCAATTAAGGTATTTGGGAGTAGCTGGTTCCACCGCCATGATGGTTCATATAGCTAGCTTGTCCTGGTG
This sequence comes from Saccharum hybrid cultivar R570, assembly GCA_038087645.1. NCBI lineage: Eukaryota > Viridiplantae > Streptophyta > Magnoliopsida > Poales > Poaceae > Saccharum > Saccharum hybrid cultivar. The sequence goes on from JAQSUU010000227.1 coordinate 2,228,477, forward strand.
TTTGCTGAAATCTCTTATCCCCTAGGTTTTCCTCATCTTTCTTCTGGTTATCTTCTTTTCTTGTCTCTGTTGTTGCCCTTTCTTGTATATCTGTCGAGGAAGATGCGGCAATCTCTAGTTGTGTGATTTCCTTGAGGGTGACATATACATTGCATATTCTCAATGTCTTCAAACTTCTTGAATTTTGAGAATTTCTTTGATTTGTCAGCTACAGCTATGGTGAGTTAGGTCCACGCTTTCTGTCTTGATGCCCATTGTTTTGATGGTTTTGCCTATTCGGGTGGTCTCAGTTGTTTCTATCCAGGAATCTTTCTCATGTTTTCTCCTCTACAGTGATCATCTTTTCTACTATGCGTCTAAACTCTTCATTATTTCTCAGGTTCTCTTTGCAAAAGTCTTGAAACTACCACTTGACCATGATCTCATGGGAGAAAGCTTCGATTACTTCTCGTTCAGTGATGTCATGTACTTAAGCATGTAGTTCACCAAATCGACGATAATAATCTCTGAGGCTTTTGCCACCTTTCTGTTTGAGTCCCTTCAGTTCTGCGTGGGTGATAGGGTGCGTGATGATGCCTGTGAAATTTTCACAAAAAGCTCTCTATAGGTCCCCCCCATCCCCCAATTGATCCAGGGCTTAGCTTATCAAACCATTAGAGAGGCATAGTTTCTAATGCCATAGGAAAGAAGAGTGCTTTGATGTCATCATCTCCGCAGGCTAGTTCGATTGACTGAGAGTAGATTTTGAGCCACTGCTTGGGTTCGGTTTTACCATCATATTTGGAGTGGTTAGAAGGTTTGAATTTGTGAGGTGGCCGTACCGAAGCAAGTCAGCTTGCAAAGCAAGGGAACCTGTCGTGTGCTTCGACTTCTCTATACTCTGATTAAGCTCCTCTTTCCTGCTAGCTATCATTTTGGTGAGAGTAGTTTTGTGGGGCTATTTGGATGGGTACTCTACTCCTACTTTTCCCTCGGTTGCTCAACTCGATTGCTTTGACTATGGTTCCTTTTGCTTTCTCTGTTGTGGCTTTCATTTGGCCCTAGTCTTTCAAAAGCGGACCTCCTTTGACTTTGATTTTCTTATCAGTGAGATGTTGATCGTGTGGGTAGTCTTGAGTGAGTCCTCCCGTCATGTTCTCTTAAGGCTATCGACCGAGGAACCTCACTGAGTCATTCTTGCTCTTCATTGGGGTGAGAAATAGCTTCAAGTTCTTCGGCTAGTTCTTTGATCCTGTTGTATGGAGAGTTTTTTGCCCTCCTAGCTGCGTATCTTTCTTCTGCTTCTTGTTCTGACTTCTTTCTATCATATTCAGCTAGGTCAGACCGGATCTTGTCTAGGCTTCTTTGCGTTGCCTTGCGCGGTGTCTGCGACCTTGTTTCAACTTATTCTTCCTTTCCCTGGCACGTTTCTGGCTTTTAGTCTCACCATCGTATTCTAGAGCGTTGGGTGATATGTTGGACTCTAATTCATCTGAGGATCTGATGTTGGATGTTTTCTACAGAATCAGAGGTGGTCGCCGAATCATGAATACTTCTTGGGCGTACGTTGCTTCTACATCTGTGACTGTGCCATTAGAGTTGCTAATGATCCCTTTAGAGGTGTCATTATTGTAGAGCGTAATTCCTTCTTGGTAGGGTAGAATCGTTGCTTCATCAACCAGTTAGATATCGCCACCTCCGAAGACAGAACCCAGCCAATGGATGATCCAATCTTGTGGAGTTGTGGTCAGTACGAGGCCTTCTTGGGCTCCTACAAGTGGTAACCTTCGCACTGATCTGGCCTCTTCTTGGAGTAGAATCTGGCATGACTTCGCCATGTTGTTGAGTTCAAATGGGAAGGGCCCAATTTTATGGAAGAATTTTGAAGTAAGCATGAGTTGATCTCTTGATGGATTGAAGCTATGTTCTAGAGTCCCATTGAAAAAGAACTCGGTTTGCCATGAAAAGATCCTGGACTAGTTTCCAAGGCAGATTCTGCCTTAGAGTCTGAGTTAAATTCGATCTTGCCGAATGAACAAAGTCTTCCTAGTTTTCTTGATCCTCAAGGAGACGTCCTTTTTGCTTGCCTTTGTCGTCTGCCTCGCAGATCCATGATCTAAAGATGAAGGTTGATCCCATTGAGAAGATCATGTTGTCCAGATCTATCGAGCTCTTGGATGCAAATCCACTAAAAGCCCCTACCTGGCATGCCAGCTGTCGATGTTTTACCACCGATAGCCTATCAAGGGGTACCTAGGATAGTTGTTCAGGCTTCAGCTAGTGTGGAACTCAACGGTGAACGCAAGAGACAGTCAATTTATACTGGTTTGGGCCCTCAACCGTGATCAAGTAATAGCCTTTACGTCTAGTCGGCGTTAGCCTTTTGCGTTGGATTGATTAGTATGATCTAAAGAAGGTGTCCTGTACTAGATACAGAAGGTACTTTCCTATAGGAGTCTGGCCAGTCTGGCCTATTCAACTCAGATTTGGTGTAGCTGTCGCTGCTCCTCTTCCCGCTTCAGTCTGTGGGCCAAGCCAGGGCCCACGACTTGTAGTCGCATCGTTGGGGAACCCTATGGGTCCTACATTGACAGATTAGCACTATCTCCAAATAGACCAAAATGAGCTTCCCCTTGAGCCTCGTGACCTAGTAGTACCATCGGGTGTGTCCAAAAGATTTCTAAGACTGGTACATTCAGCGCAAACCGTGCACCTATCTTGCACCAATACTAACACTATCTCTAAACAGACCGAAAAGAGATTCCACATGACCGACTTCACCTAGGAGTTCCATTGGGTGCGTCCATAATGATTCTAGAGCCTGTGGTACATTCGGCGCAAACCGTGTACCCATCTTACATCAAGATTACCACTATCTCCAAATAGACTGAAATGAACTTCCACTTGAGCCTCGTCACCTAGTAGCCAACACTAACACTATCTCCAAACAGACCAAAATGAGATTCCACATGACTGACGTCACCTAGGAGTTCCATCGGGTGCATCCAAACCGATTTCAGAGCCAGTGGTACGTTCGGCGCAAACCGTGCACCTATCTTGCATCAAGATTAGCACTATCACCAAACGGACTGAAGTGAGCATCTATTAGAGCCTCATCACCAAGGAGTACTATTAGGTGCGTTCAAAAGGATTTTTGAGCCAATGGTACATTTTGCGCAAACCGTCCACCTATCTTGCACCGACACTAAAACTGTCTCCAAATATATCGAAACAAGATTCCACATGACGCACGTCACCTAGGAGTACCATCAGGTGTGTATAAAATGATTTCTAAGACTATAGTATGTTCGGCATGAACCATGCACCTATCTTGCATCAAGATTAACACTATCTCCAAACGGACCGAAACGAGCTTCTAGTTGAGCCTTGTCACCTAGGAGTACCATCGGGTGCATCCAAAATGATTTGAGAGCCTATGGTATGTTTGGCGCAAACTGTGCACCTATGTTTCACCGACATAGACACTATCTCCAAACAGACCGAAACAAGATTCCACATGACCCATGTCACCTAGGAGTACCATCGGGAGCATCCAAAACAATTTCTGAGCCTATGGTACATTTGGCGAAACCATGCACCAATCTGGCACTGACACTAACACAATCTCTAAACAGACCAAAATGAGATTTCACATGACCCACGTCACCTAGGAGTTCCATCGGGTGTGTCCATAATGATTTCAGAGCCTATGGTATTGTCGGTGTTTGGATTAGCGGTCCTAATCCTGACAAGTGAATGAGCGTTTGTGTGTCGAAGATCCGGATGGTGTGCAAGAAGAACAAGCGATTTATATTGGTTCGGGCCGAAGAATGTCCTACGTCTAGTGTGGAGGAGAGTCTTGTATTGCCTTTGCACCGAGGTGCTTGTAGTAGAGGGTTACAAGTTGGTGAGAGAGGGAGGAGCTTCTAGGTCTAAAGATGTGTAAGCGTGGAATGCTTGCTCGTGATGAATCAAATTGTGTATGGATTTTTCTTTTGTCCTCTCCCCCAGGAATGGTACCTGCCCTCCCCTTTTATAGATGCAAGGGGAATGCAGGGTTACATGCATGTATTATGCTATGTCTTCCCTGGGAATGAAGATCTGAGGTCTCCAATCTTGTCCTGTAGTCGGTGGTGTACCACTGTTGGAGGAGTGGCCCTTGTCCTTTGATGCTGTAGCGACGTGCCCTGACATATGTGGCCCTATGGACGACGTAGCTACGACTTGTAGAGTCATGATCATCCCTGTGGCGACGTGCATGTCCTTGCAGTTTGACTGGCATTAAGACCCGAGGCCTCAGAGGCGTGGCGTGATTTCACCCCATTCGAGGGAATAGCAGCCTAAAGCGGTGCCTCGTACACCATGTAGGCCCGGATCGTGCGTATAGGCCAGTATGGGTGGCATAGTGACCAGCAGCTCTTCCCCATGCTGCTATGGGCGACAGCGTCATGATTTGATTCCTATCTCTCCTAGCTTGTCCGGTTGGTCGGCATAGGGAGGTGGGTGACGTCATGGGGGGGTCTTGAGCGTGCCAATGGGAGAGCAGAGTCATAGGCTAGGGTCAGGCGAGTCGGAGAACTCCCCACGTCTAAGACCCTATATCGGGGCCTCGGGCGAGACAGAGAATTGACCTATTGAAGGCTGCTGACCGAGCCAGCCTCGGGCGAGACAAATAATTGCTCACGGGCAGCCATGCTTAGTCTTGGTTAATAAAAAGGTTTTATCCCTGATTTGGGTACCCCTAATCATGGTACCCGACGAGTACATTCGGCGTAAACCATGTACCTATCTTACATCAATATTAGCACTATCTCCAAACGGACTGAAAGGAGCTTCCCCTTGAGCCTTGTGACCTTGTAATACTATCAGGTGTGTCCAAAATGATTCCTCAGACTATGGTACGTTTGGCACAAACCATGCACCTATCTTGCACCAACACTAACACTGTCTCTAAACGGACTGAAACGACCGACATCACCTAGGAGTTCCATCGGGTTTGTCCACAATGATTTTAAAGCTTGTGGTACGTTTGGTGCAAACTGTGCACCTATCTTACATCAAGATTAGCACTATCTCTAAATGGACCGAAGTGAGCATCCACTAGAGCCTCATCAACTAGGAGTACCATCGGGTGTGTCCAAAAGGATTTCAGAGCCTATGGTATGTTTGGCGCAAACTGTGCACCTATCTTGCCCCAACACTGTCTCTAAATGGACTGAAACAAGATTCCACCAGACCCACATCACCTAGGAGTTCCATCGGGTGCGTACAAAATGATTTCCAACCCTATGGTATGACCGACGCAAACCGAGCAACTATCTTGGGTCAAGATTAGCTCTACCTCCAAAAGGACCAAAATGAGCTTCCACTTGAGCCACGTCACCTAGTAGTACCATCGGGTGCATCCAAAATGATTTCTAAGCCTATGGTACCTTTGGCACAAACCATGCACTTATATTGCACCGACACTAACACTGTCTCCAAACGGACCAAAACAAGATTCTACATGACCGACGTCACCTAGGAGTTCCATCGGGTGCTTCCAAAATGATTTCAGAGCCAGTGGTACGTTCGGTGACCTGTCTTTCATCAAGATTAGCACTATCACCAAACGGATCAAAGTGAGCATCCACTGGAGCCTTGTCACCTAGGAGTATCATCGGGTGCGTCCAAAAGGATTTCTAAGCCTATGGTACTTTTGGCACAAACCGTGTACCTATCTTGCATCGACCCTAATACTATCTCCAAGTAGACTAAAATAAGATTCCACATGGCCCACGTCACCAAGGAGTACCATTAGGTGTGTCCAAAATGATTTGTGAGCCCATGGTATGTTCGGCGTGAACCGTGCACCTATCTTGAATCAAGATTAGCACTATCTCCAAATGGATCAAAACGAGCTTTCGCTTGAGCCTTGTCACCTAAGAGTACCATCGGGTGCGTCCAAAATGATTTGGGAGCTTATGGTACATTTGGTGCAAATCCAGTACCTACCTTGTATCGACACTGACATTGTCTCCAAACAGAACGAAATAAGATTCACATTACCCACCACCTGAGTACCATCGGGTGCGTTCAAAACAATTTTCTAAGCCTATGGTACATTTGGCAAAACCATGCACCTTTTTGGCACTGACACTAACACTATCTCTAAACAGACCAAAATAAGATTTCCCATGATCTCGTCACCCAGGAGTTCCATCTGGTGCGTCCAAAACGATTTCTGAACCTATGGACTATCTTGCGTCAAGATTAGCACTATCTCCAAACGGACCGAACTAAGCTTCCACTTGAACCTTGTGACCTAGGAGTACCATCAGGTGCATCCAAACAATTTCTAAACCTATGGTATGTTCGGCGCAATCCGAGCAACTATCGTGTATCATGATTAGCACTATCACCAAATGGACCGAAACGAGCTTCCACTTCAGCCCTGTAACCTAGTAGAACCATCGGGTGTGTCCAAAATGATTTCCAAGACTATGGTATGTTTGGCACAAACTGTGCACCTATCTTGCACCGACACAAACACTGTCTCCAAATGGACCAAAACAAGATTCCAAATGACCGATGTCACCTAGGAGTTCCATCGGGTGCATCCAAAATTATTTCAGAGCCTGTGGTATGTTTGGCGCAAACCGTGTACCTATCATACATCAAGATTAGCACTATCACCAAATGGACTAAACTAAGCATCCACTAGAGCCTCGTTACCTAGGAGTACCATCCGATGCATCCAAAATGATTTTCTGTGCCCATATTACATTTGGCGTAAACCGTGCACCTATCTTGCACCGATACTAACCTTGTCTCCAAATGGACCAAAACGAGATTCCATAAGACCCACGTCACCATGGAGTTCCATCGGGTGCGTCCAAAATGATTTCGAGCCTATGGTAAGATCGGCGCAAACCGAGCAACTATCTTGCGTCAAGATTCGCACTATCTCCAAATGGATCAAAACGAGCTTCCACTTGAGCCTCGTGACCTAGGAGAGCCATCGGGTGCATCTCAAATGATTTCTAAGCCTATGGTTTGTTGGGGCGTAAACCGTGCACCTATCTTGTACCGACACTAACACTGGTTCCAAACGGACCGAATCGAGTTTCCACATGACCCATGTCATCAAGGAGTTCCATCGGGTGTCCAAAATGATTTTAGAGCCTATGGTACGTCGGCGCAACCCATGCACCAGTCTTGCATCAAGATTAGCACTATCTCTAAACGGACTGAAGTGAGCATCTACTAGAGCCTCGTCACCTAGGAGTACCATTGGGTGCGTCCAAAATGATTTCTGAGCATATAGTACGTTTGGCGCAAACCATGCACCTATCTTGCATCGACACTAACACTGCCTCCAAATGGACCGATACGAGAATTCGCATGACCCATGTCACCTAGGATTTCCATTGAGTGCGTCTAAAACAATTGCTATGCCTACGGTACGATCGGCGCAAACCGAGCAACTATCTTGCGTCAAGATTAGCACTATCCAAAAATGGACTGAAACATGCTTCCACTTGAGCCTCTTCACCTAATAGTACCATCGGGTGTGTCCAAACGATTTATGAGACAATAGTACGTTTGGCGCAAACCATGCACCAATCTTGCACCGACACTAACACTGTCCCCAAATGGACCGAAATAAGATTCCACATGACCCATGTCACCTAGGAGTTCCATCTGGTGTGTCCAAAATGATTTTTGAGCCTATGGTACAATTGGTACAAACTGAGCAACTATCTTGCGTCAAGATTAGCACTATCTCCAAACAGACCGAAATGAGCATCCACTTGAGCCTCATCACCTAGAAGTACCATCGGGTGTGTCCAAAACGATTTTTGAGCCTATGGTACGTTTAGTGCGAACCGTGCACCTATCTTTCAATGACACTAACACTGTCTCCAAACAGACCGAAATAAGACTCCACATGACCCACGTTACCTAGGAGTTCCATTGGGTGCATCCAAACCGATTTTCGGAGCCTATGGTACGATTGCCGCAAACTGAGCAATTATCTTGCGTCAAGATTAGCACTATCTCCAAATGGACCGAAATGAGCTTCCACTTAAGCCTCATGACCTAGGAGTACCATCGGGGGCATCCAAAATGATTTCTGAGCCTATGGTACATTTGTCACAAACCGTGCACCTATCTTGCACCGACGCATGTTTCCAAACGGACCAAAACGAGATTCCACATGACCCACATCACCTAGGAGTTCCATCGGGTGCATCCAAAACAGTTTTAGAGCCTGTGGTACGATCGGCGCAAACCGTGCACCTATCTTGCATCAAGATTAGCACTGTCTCCAAATGGACCGAAGTGAGTGTCCACTAGAGCCTCGTCACCTAGGAGTACTATTCGGTGCGTCCAAAAGGATTTTGAGCATATGTTACGTTTGGTGCAAACCATGCACCTATCTTGCATCGACACTAACACTATCTCCAAACAGACCCAAATGAGATTCCACATGACCCACGTCACTTAGAAGTACCATCAGGTGTGTCCAAAATGATTTTCGAGCCAATGGTACGTTCGGCGCAACTGTGTGCCTATCTTGCGTCAATATTAGCACTATCTTCACACGGACCAAAACAAGCTTCCACTTGAGCCTCGTGACCTAGGAGTACCATCGGGTGCGTCCAAAATGATTTTAGAACCAATATGTTCGGCACAAACCGGGCAACTATCTTGTGTCAAGATTAGCTCTATCTCAAAACAGACCGAAACAAGCATCCACTTGACTCTCGTGACCTAGGATTATCATCGGGTGCGTCCAAAATGATTTTGGAACCTATGGTACATTCGGCGCAAACTGCACTACTACCTTGCGTTAAGATTAGCACTTTCTACAAATGGACCGAAACGACCTTCCTGTTGAGCCTCGTGACCAAGTAGTATCATTGGGTGAGTCTAAAATGATTTCTAAGACCATGGTACATTTGGCGCAAACCTTGCACCTATCTTACACCAACACTAACACTGTCTCTAAACAAACCAAAACAAGAGTCCACATGACCGACGTCACCTAAGAGTTCCATCGGGTGCGTCCATAATGATTTCAGAGCCTGTGGTACATTCAGCGCAAACCGCGTACCTGCACTATCTCCAAACAGACCGAAGTGAGCATCCACTAGAGCCTCGTCATCTAGGAGTAACATTGGGTACATCCAAAAGGATTTCTGAGCCTATGGTACGTTTAGCGCAAACCGTGCACCTATCTTGCCTCGACACTAACACTGTCTCCAAACGGACTAAAATGAGATTCCACCGGACCCACGTCACCGAGGAGTTCCATCGGGTGTGTCCAAAATGATTTCTAAGCCTATGGTACGATCGGTGCAAACTGAGCAACTATCTTGTGTTAAGATCAGCACTATCTCCAAACAGATCGAAACGAGCTTCCTCTAGAGCCGCGTCATCTAGTAGTACCATCGGGTGTGTCCAAAACGATTTTTGAGCCTATTGAACCTTTGGCGCAAACCATGCACCTATATTACGCCGACACTAACACTGTCTCCAAACGGACCAAAACGAGATTCCACATGACCGACGTCACCTAGGAGTTCCATCAGGTGCATCCAAAATGATTTCAAAGTCAGTGGTACATTCGGTGCAAACCATGCACCTATCTTGCATCAACATTAGCACTATCACCAAACAGATCGAAGTGAGCATCCACTTTCACCTTGTCACCTAGGAGTACCGTCGGGTGCGTCCAAAAGGATTTCTAAGCCTATGGTACTTTTAGCTCAAACAGTGCACCTATCTTTCACCGATTCTAACACTATCTCCAAATAGACTGAAATGAGATTCCACATGACGCACGTCTCCTAGCAGTACCATCGGCTGTGTCCATAATGATTTCTGAGCCTATGGTATGTTCGGCGTGAACCGTGCACCTATCTTGAGTCAGGATTAGCACTATCTCCAAATGGACCGAAACGAGCTTCCACTTGAGCCTTGTCACCTAGGAGTACCATCGGGTGTGTCCAAAACGATTTGTGAGCCTATGGTATGTTTGGCACAAAGTGTGCACCTATCTTGCACCGATACTAACACTATCTCTAAACAAACCAAAATAAGATTCCACATGACCACGTCACCTAGGCGTAGCATTGGGTGCGTCCAAAAACAATTTCTGAGCCCACTTGGCGAAACCGTGCACCTATTTGGTACCGACACTAACACTGTCTCTAAACAAACCAAAACAAGATTCTACATGACCCAACCAAGGAGTTCCATCGGGTGCGTGCAAAAGGATTTTAGAACTGATGGTACGTTCTGCGCAAACCGAGTGACTATCTTGCGTCAAGATTAGCACTATCTCCAAACAGACCGAAACAAGCTTCCACTTGAGCCTCGTGACCTAGGAGTACCATCGGGTGCATCCAAAATAATTTTTGAACCTATGGTACGTTCAACGCAAATCGAGCAACTATCTTGCGTCAAGATTAGCACTATCACCAAACGGACCGAAACGAGCTTCCACTTCAGCCTTGTGACCTAGTAGTACCATCGGCTGTGTCCAAAATGATTTCCGAGACTATGGTATGTTTGGCACAAAACCGTGCACCTATCTTGCACGGACGCTAACACTGTCTCCAAATAGACCAAAATGAGATTCCTAATGACCGACGTCACCTAGGATTTCCATTGGGTGTGTCCAAAATGATTTTAGAGCCTATGGTACGTTCGGCACAAACCGTGTACCTATCATACATCAAGATTATACCATCACCAAACGGACCAAACTGAGCATCCACTAGAGCCTCGTCACCTAGGAGTACCATCCGATGCGTCCAAAACAATTTCTGTGCCTATGTTATGTTTGGCACAATCGTGCACCTATCTTCCACTGACTCTAACGTTGTCTCCAAATAGACCGAAACGAGATTCCACATGACCCACGTCACCAAGGAATTCCATCAGGTGCATCCAAAACGATTTCAAGCCTATGGTATGTTCGGCGCAACCCGTGCACCTATCTTGCATCAAGATTAACACTATCTCCAAACAGACGTAAGTGAGAATCTACTAGAGCCTCATCACCTAGGAGTACCATCAGGTGCATGAAAAACGATTTCTAAGCATATGGTACATTTGGCACAAACCGTGCACCTATCTTACACCGACACTAACACTACCTCCAAATAGACCGATACGAGAATCTGCACGACCTAGGAGTTCCATCAGGTGCATTCAAAATGATTTCCACCTGTGGTATGATTGGTGCAAACCGAGCAACTATTTTGCATCAAGATTAGCACTATCTCCAAATGAAACGAAACAAGCTTCCCGTTGAGCCTTTGTGGCCTAGTGGTACCATCAGGTGTATCCAAAATGAATTATGAGACTATGGTACATTAGGTGCCAGCCATGCACCTATCTTGCACCAACACTAACACTGTCTCCAAATGGACCGAAACAAGATTCCACATGACCTAGGTCTCCTAGGAGTTCCATCAGGTGCGTCTAAAATGATTTATGAGAGAATAGTGCGTTTGGCGCAAACCATGCACCTATCTTGGACTAACACTAACACTGTCTCCAAATGGACCGAAATGAGATTCCACATGATCCATGTCACCTAGGAGTTCTATCGGGTGTGTCTAAAATGATTTCCGTGCCTATGGTACGTTCGGCGCAAACCGATTAACTATCTTCCGTCAAGATTAGCACTATCTCCAAACGGACCAAAACGAGCATCCACTTGAGCCTCGACACATAGAAGTACCATCGAGTGCGTCCAAAACAATTTCTGAGCCTATAGTATCTTTGGTGCAAACCGTGCATCTATCACCTAGGAGTTCCATCAGGTGCATCCAAAATGATTTCTAAGCCTATGGTACGATCGGCGCAAACTGAGCAACTATCTTGCATCAAGATTAGCACTACCTCCAAATAGACCGAAACAAGCTTCCACTTGAGCCTCATGACCTAGGAGTACCATTGGGTGCATCCAAAATGATTTCTAAGCCGTATGTTTGGCGCAAACCGTGCAACTATCTTGCACTGACACTAAGACTGTTCACAAATGGACCGAAACGAGATTTCACATGACCCACATCACGTAGGAGTTCCATCTGGTGCGTCCAGAATGATTTCAGAGCTTGTGTTACGTTCGAGGCAAACCGTGCACCTACCTTGCATCAAGATGAGCACTATCTCCAAACAGACCAAAGTGAGCATCCACTAGAGTCTTCTAAACATGGAGTACCATCGGGTGCGTTCAAAAGGATTTCTGAGCCTATGGTACGTTTGGTGCAAACCGTGCGCCTATCTTACACCGACACTAGCACTGTCTTCACATGGACCGAAACGAGATTCCACCTGACCCACGTCACCTAGGAGTTCCATCGGGTGCGACCAAAATGATTTTAGAGCCTATGGTATGTTCCTCACAAACCGTGCACCTATCTTACATCAACATTAGCGCTATCTCCAAACCGACCAAAGTGAGCATCCACTAGTGCCTCATCACCTAGGAGTAACATCGGGTGCTTCTCAAAGGATTTCTGAGCCTATGGTACGTTTGGCGCAAACCGTGCACCCATCTTGCCACGATACTAACACTGACTCTAAACAGACCAAAATGAAATTCCACCTGACCCACGTCACCTAGGAATTCCATCGGGTGCGTCCAAAATGATTTCCAAGCCTATGGTACAATCGGCGCAAACTGAGAAACTATCTTGCGTCAAGATTAGCACTATTTCCAAACAGACCAAAACAAGCTTTCGCTTGAGCCACGTCACCTAGTAGTACCATCGGGTGCATCCAAAATGATTTCTAAGCCTATGGTACCCTAGGCACAAACAGTGCACCTATATTGCACTAACACTAACGCTGTCCCCAAATGGACCAAAGCGAGATTCTGCATGACCAACATCAACTAGGAGTTTCGACAGGTGCATCCAAAACGATTTTAGAGCTAGTGGCACATTCAACGCAAACCGTGTACCTATCTTGCATCAAGATTACATTATCTCCAAATAGTATGATGTGAGCATCCACTATAGCCTCGTCACCAAGGAGTTCCATTGGATGCGTCCAAAAGGTTTTATGAGCCTATGGTACATTTGGCGCAAACCATGCACCTATCTTGGACCGGCACTAACACCATCTCCAAATAGACTGAAACGAGATTCCACATGACCCACATCACCTAGAAGTACAATCGGGTGCGTCCAATATGATTTCTGAGGCTATGATACATTTGGCGCAAACCGTGCAACTATCTTGCGTCAAAATTAGTACTATCTCCAAATAGACCGAAATGAGCATCCACTTGAGCCTCGTGACCAGGGTACCATTGGGTGCATCCAAAACGATTTCTAAGCCTATGGTTCGTTTGGCACAAACCGTGCACCTATCTTGCACCGACACTAATACTGGTTCCAAACAGACCGAAACGAGATTCCACATGACCCACGTCACCTAGGAGTTCCATCGGGTGCGTCTAAAATGATTTCCATGCCTATGGTACGTTCGGCGCAACCCGCGCACCTATCTTGCACCAAGATTAGCACTATCTCCAAATAGACCGAAGTGAGCATCTACTAGAGCCTCATCACCAAGCAGTACCATCGGGTGCGTCAAAAACGATTTCTGAGCATATGCTACGTTTGGCGCAAACTGTGCACCTATCTTGCATCGACACTAACACTGCCTCCAAATGGACCGATAAGAGATTTCACATGACCCATGTCACCTAGGAGTTCCATCGGTTGCATCCAAAACGATTTCGGTGCCTAGGGTACGATCGGCGCAAACCAAGCAACTATCATGCGTCAGGATTAGCACTATCTCCAAACAGACCAAAACGAGCTTTCACTTGAGCCACGTCACCTAGTTGTACCATCGGGTGCATACAAAACGATTTCTGAGCCTATGGTACCTTTGGCACAAACTGTGCACCTATATTGCACCGACACTAACATTGTCTCCAAATGGACCAAAACAAGATTCTATATGACCCATGTCACCTAGGAGTACAATCGGGTGCGTCCAAAATGATTTTTGACCCTATGGTACGTTCGGCGCAATCGATGCAACTATCATGCGTCAAAATTAGCACTATCTCCAAATGGACCGAAACGAGCTTCCACTTGAGCCTCGTGACCTAGGAGTACCATCGGGTGCAACAAAAATGATTTTCTGAGCCTATGGTTGCTTTTGTGCAAACCATGCACCTATCTTGCACCGACACCAACATTGGTTCCAAATGGACCGAAACGAGATTCCACATAACCCACGTCACCTAGGAATTCCATTGGGTGTGTCCAAAATGATTTTCGTGATTATGGTACGTTCATCGTAACCCGTGCACCCATCTTGCATCAAGATTAGTACTATCTCCAAATGGACCGAAGTGAGCATCTACAAGAGCCTCGTCACCTAGCAGTACCATTGGGTGCTTCGATATCAATTTATGAGCATATTGTACGTTTGGTGCAAACTATACACCAATCTTGCACTGATACCAACACTGCCTCCAAATGGACCGATACAAGATTTCGCATGGCCCACGTCACCTAGGAGTTCCATCGGGTGCGTCCAAAATGATTTTAGAGCCTGTGGTACATTCAGGGCAAATCGTGCACCTATCTTGCATCAAGGTGAGCACTATCTCCAAACAGACCGAAATGAGCATCCACTAGAGCCTCGTCACCTAGGAGTACCATCGGGTGGGTCCAAAAGGATACCTGAGCCTATGGTACCTTTGGCGCAAACTATGCACCTATATTGCACCAACACTAACACTGTTTCCAAATGGACCAAAACAAGATTCCATACGACCCGTGTCACCTAGGAGTGCAATCGGGTGCGTCCAAAATTATTTCTAAGCCTATGACACATTCGGCGCAATCGGTGCAAATATCTTGCGTCAAAATTAGCACTATCTCCAAATAGACCGAAACGAGCTTCCACTTGAGCCTCGTGACCTAGGGTACCATCGGGTGCATCAAAAACGATTTTTAAGCCTATGGTTCCTTTGGCGCAAACCATGCACCTATCTTGCACCGACACTAACACTGCTTCCAAATGAACCGAATTGAGATTCCACATAACCCACGTCACCTAGGAGTTCCATTGGGTGTGTCCAAAATGATTTCCATGAATATGGTACATTCGGCGCAACCCGTGGCCCCATCTTGCATCAAGATTAGCACTATCTCCAAATGGACCGAAGTGAGCATCTACAAGAGCCTCGTCAGCTAGCAGTACCATCAGGTGCATCGATAACTATTTCTGAGCGTATTGTACGTTTGGCGCAAACTGTGCACCAATCTTGCACTAACACCAACACTGCCTCCAAATGGACCGATACGAGATTCTGCATGGCCCACATCACCCAGGAATTCCATTTGGTGCGTCTAAAATGGTTTCAGAGCCTATGGTACATTCGGGGCAAATCGTGCACCTATCTTGCATCAAGATGAGCACTATCTCTAAACAGACCGAAATGAGCATCCACTAGAGCCTCGTCACCTAGGAGTACCATCGGGTGGGTCCAAAAGGATCCCTGAGCATATGGTACCTTTGGCACAAACTGTGCACATATATTGCACCGACACTAACACTGTTTCCAATTGGACCAAAACAAGATTCCATATGACCCATGTCACCTAGGAGTACAATCGGGTGCGTCCAAAATTATTTCTGAGCCTATGGTACGTTTGGCGCAATCAGTGCAACTATCTTGCGTCAAAATTAGCACTATCTTCAAACAGACCGAAATGAGCATCCACTAGAGCCTCGTCACCTAGGAGTACCATCGGGTGGGTCCAAAAGGATCCCTGAGCCTATGGTACGTTTGGCGCAAACCATGCACCTATCTTGCACCGACGCTAACACTATCTCCAAATAGACCGTAATGAGATTCCACTTGACCCATGTCACCTAAGAATTCCATCGGGTGCGTCTGAAACAATTTCAGAGCTCGTGGTACGTTCAGTGTGAACCATGCACCTACGTTCCATCAAGACTAGCACTATCTCCAAATAGACCGAAGTGAGCATCCACTAGAGCCTCGTCACCTAGGAGTACCATCGGGTGCGACCAAAAGAATTTCTGAGCTTATGGTACGTTTGGCGCAAACCATGCTCCTATCTTGCACCGACACTAACACTGTCTTCAAACGGACCAGAATGAGATTCCATCTAACCCATGTCACATAGGAGTTCTATCAGGTGGGTCCAAAATGATTTCCAAGCCTATGGTACGATCGGCGCAAACCGAGCAACTATCTTGCGTCAAGTTTAGTACTATCTCCAAACGGACCAAAATGAGCTTTCACTTGAGCCACATCACCTAGTAGTACTATCGGGTGCGTCCAAAATGATTTCTGAGCCTACAGACCGAAGTGAGCATCCACTAAAGCCTCGTCACCTAGAAGTACCATCGGGTGCGCCCAAAAGAACTTCTGAGCCTATGATACGTTTGGTGCAAACCGTGCACCTATATTGCACTGAGACTAACAATGTCTCCAAACAGACCAAAACGAGATTCGACATGACCAACGTCACCTAGGAGTTTAATCGGGTGCATTCAAAATGATTTCAGAACCAGGGGTACGTTCGGAGCAAACCATGCATCTATCTTGCATCAAGATTAGCACTATCTCCAAACGGAATGATGTGAGCATCCACTAGAGCCTCGTCACATTGGAGTACCATCGAGTGCGTCCAAAATGATTGCTGAGTACATGGTATGTTTGGTGGAAACCGTGCACCGATCTTGCTCTAACACTAACACTGCCTCCAAAAGGACCGATACAAAATTTCAGATGACCCACATCACCTACGACATCGATCAGGTGTGTCCAAAACGATTTTTGTGCCTATGGTATGGTCGGCACAAACTGAGCAACTATCATGTGGCAAGATTAGCACTATCTCTAAATGGACTGAAACGAGCTTCCACTTGAGCCACGTCATCTAGTATTACCATCGGGTGCATCCAAAACGATTTCTAAGACAATAGTATGTTTTGCGCAAACTAGGCACCTATCTTGCACTGACACTAACACTATCTCCAAATGGACCAAAACGAATTTTCACTTGACTCACGTCACCTAAGAGTTCCATCAGGTGTGTCCAAAATGATTTCTGTCCAAAACGAATTTCCACTTGATATGTTCGGCGCAAACCGAGCAACTATCTTGCGTCAAGATTAGCACTATCACAAAATGGGCCAAAACGAGCACCACATGAGCCTCGTCACCTACGAGTACCATCGAGTGCATCCAAAACGATTTCGAAGCCTATGGTACGTTTGGTGCAAACCGTGTGTCTATCTTGCACCAACACTAACACTATCTCTAAACAGACCAAAATGAGTTTCCACATGACCCACTTCACCTAGGAGTTACATCGGGGGCATCCAAAATGATTTTCGAGACTATGGTACCATCGGCACAAACCGAGCAACTATCTTGCATCAAGATTAGCGCTATCTCCAAATGGACCGAGACGAGCTTCTACTTCAGCCTCGTGAACTAGGAGTACCATCGGGTGCATCCCAAATGATTTCCAAGCCTACTGTACGTTTGGCACAAACCATGCACCTATCTTGCACCAACACTAACAATGTCGCTAAACGGACTGAAACAAGATTTCACACGACCCACGTCACCTAGGAGTTCCATCGGGTACATCCAAAACGATTTCAGAGCATGTGGTACATTCGTGGCCAACCGTCTACCTATCTTGCATCAAGATGAGCACTATCTCTGAATAGACCGAAATAAGCATCCACTAGAGCCTCGTCACCTAGGATTACGTCGGGTGTGTCCAAAAGGATTTATGAGCCTATGGTATGTTTGGCGCAAACCATGCACCTACCATGCACCGACACTAACACTGTCTCCAAATAGACTATAACAAGATTTCATATGACCTACATCACCTAGGAGTTTCATCGGGTGCGTCCAAAATGATTTCTGAGCCCATGGTACGATCAGAGCAAACCAAGCAACTATCTTGCATCAAGATTAGCAGTATCTCCAAATGGACCAAAGTGAGCATCCACTAAAGCCTCGTCACCTAGGAGTACCATCCGGTGCGCCCAAAAGGATTTCTGAGCCTATGGTACGTTTGGCGCAAACCGTGCATCTATCTTGCACCGACCCTAATGCTATCTCCAAACGGACCGAAATGAGATTTGACCTAACCCACGTCACCAAGGAGTTCCATCGGGTAGGTCCAAAATCATTTTTCAGCCTATGGTACGATCGGAGCAAACTGAGCAACTATCTTGTGTCAAGATTAGTACTATCTCCAAACGGACCAAAACAAGCTTCCGCTTGAGCCATGTCACCTAGTAGTACCATCGGGTGCGTCCAAAATGATTTCTAAGCATATGGTACCTTTGGCGCAAACCGTGTACCTATATTGTAACGAAACTAATACAGTCTCCGAATGGACCAAAATGAGATTCCACATGACTGACGTCACCTAGGCGTTTTATCGGGTGCATCCAAAATGATTTTAGAGCCAGGGGTACGTTCGACACAAACCGTGCACCTATCTTACATCAAGATTTGCACTATCTCCAAACAGAATGATGTGAGCATCACCTAGTAGTACCATCGAGTGCGTCCAAAACAATTTTTGAGCACATGGTATGTTTGGTGCAAACCGTGCACCAATCTTGCTCTGACACTAACACTGCCTCCAAAAGGACAGATACAAGATTTCGCATGACCCACATCACCTCGGAGTTCCATCAGGTGCGTCCAAAACAATTTCTGTGCCTACGGTACGATAGGCGCAAACCATGCAACTTTCATGCGTCAAGATTAGCACTATCTCCAAATGGATCGAAATGAGCTTCCACTTGAGCCTCCTCACCCAGGAGTACCATCGGGTGCGTCCAAAAAAATTTATGAGACAATAGTACGTTTGGCGAAAACCATGCACCAATTTTGCACTGACACTAACACTGCGTCCAAATAGACTGTAATGAGTTTCCACATGACAAACACCACTTTGGAGTTCCATCGGGTGCATCCAAAATGATTTTAGAGCCTGTGGTACATTCAGGGCAAACCGTGCACCTATCTTGCATCAAGATGACCACTATCTCCAAACAGACCGAAATGAGCATCCACTAGAGCCTCGTCACCTAGGATTACCATCAGGTATGTCCAAAAGGATTTCTAAACCTATGGTACATTTGGCGTAAACCATGGACCTATCTTCCACCGACACTAACACTGTCTCCAAATAGACTATAACGAGATTCCACATGACCCACGTCACCTAGGAGATCCATCGGGTCCGTCCGAAACAATTTCAGAGCCTATGGCACGTTTGACACAAATCGTGCACCTACCTTGCATCAAGATTAGCACTGTCTCTAAACAGACCAAAGTGAGGATCCATTAAAGACTCATCACCTAGGAGTACCATTGGGTGTGCCCCAAAAGGATTTCTGAGCCTATGGTACATTTGGCGCAAACAGTGCACCTATCTTGCACCAACACTAACATTGTCTCCAAACGGATCGAAATGAGATTCCACCTAACCTACGTCACCAAGGAATTCCATCGGGTGGGTCCAAAAAGATTTTTGAGCCTATGGTATGATCGGAGCAAACCGAGCAACTATCTTGCATCAAGATTAGCACTATCTCCAAACGGACCAAAACAAGCTTTCGCTTGAGCCACGTCACCAAGTAGTACCATCGGGTGCGTCCAAAATGATTTCTAAGCCTATGGTACCTTTTGCGCAAACCGTGTACCTATGTTGTGCCAACACTAACACTGTCTCCGAATGAACCAAAACAAGATTCCACATGACCCACGTCACCTAGGAGTTTTATTGGGTGTATCCAAAACAATTTTAGAGCCAGGGGTACGTTCGACGCAACCGTGCACCTATCTTGCATCAAGATTAGCACTATCTCCAAACAGAATGATGTGAGCATCCACTAGAGCCTCATCACCTAGGAGTACCATCGAGTGCGTCCAAAACAATTTCTGAGCATATGGTATGTTTGGTGCAAACCGTGCACCGATCTTGCTCTGACACTACCACTGCCTCCAAAAGGATAGATACAAGATTTCGCATGACCCACATCACCTCGGAGTTCTATCAGGTGCGTACAAAACAATTTCCGTGCCTACGGTACGATAGCGCAAACCATGCAACTTTCATGAGACAAGATTAGCATTATCACCAAATGGACCGAAACGAGCTTCCACTTGAGCCTCCTCACCTAGGAGTACCATCAGGTGCGTCCAAAATGATTTCTGAGACAATAGTACATTTGGCGAAAACCATGCACCTATCTTGCACCGACACTAACACTATCTCCAAATAGACTATAACGAGATTCCACATGACAAACACCACTTTGGAGTTCCATCGGGTGCGTCCAAAATGATTTTAGAGCCTGTGGTACATTTGGGGCAAACCGTGCACCTATCTTGCATCAAGATGAGCACTATCTCCATACAGACCGAAATGAGCATCCACTAGAGCCTCGTCACCTAGGATTACCATCAGGTATGTCCAAAAGGATTTCTGAACCTATGGTACGTTTGGCGTAAACCATGGACCTATCTTGCACTGACAATAACACTGTCTCCAAATAGACTATAACGAGATTCCACATGACCCACGTCACTTAGGAGATCCATCGGGTGCGTCCGAAACAATTTCAGAGCCTATGGCATGTGTTGGCGCAAACCATACACCTACCTTGCATCAAGATTAGTACTGTCTCTAAACAGACCGAAGTGAGGATCCATAAAGCCTCGTCACCTAGGAGTAAAATCGAGTGTGCCCCAAAAGGATTTCTGAGCCAATGGTACGTTTAGCGCAAACCGTGCACCTATCTTGCACCAACACTAACACTGTCTCCAAATGGATCGAAATGAGATTCCACCTAACCCACGTCACCTAGGAGTTCGATTGGGTGGGTCTAAATTGATTTCAGAGCCTATGGTACGATCGGCACAAACCGAGCAACTATCTTGCGTCAAGATTAGCACTATCTCCAAACAAACCAAAACTAGCTTCCACTTGAGCCACCTCACCTAGGAGTACCATCGGGTCCGTCCAAAATGATTTCTGAGACAATAGTACGTTTGGCGAAAACCATGCACCTATCTTGCACCGACACTAACACTGTCACCAAAAAGACTGTAACGAGATTCCACATGACAAACACCACTTTGGAGTTCCATCGGGTGCGTCCAAAATGATTTCAGAGCCTGTGGTACATTCGGGGCAAACTGTGCACCTATCTTGCATCAAGATGAAGACTATCTCCAAACAGACCGAAATGAGCATCCACTAGAGCCTCGTCACCTAGGATTACCATCGGGTATGTCCAGAAGGATTTCTGAACCTATGGTACGTTTGGCATAAACCATGGACCTATCTTGCACCGACACTAACACTGTCTCCAAATAGACTATAACGAGATTCCACATGACAAACACCACTTTCGAGTTCCATCGGGTGCGTCCAAAATGATTTTAGAGCCTGTGGTACATTTGGGGCAAACCGTGCACCTATCTTGCATCAAGATGAGCACTATCTCCACACAAACCGAAATGAGCATCCACTAGAGCCACGTCACCTAGGATTACCATAGGGTATGTCCAAAAGGATTTCTAAGCCTGTGGTACGTTTGGCGTAAACCACGGACCTATCTTTCACCGACACTAACACTGTCTCCAAATAGACTATAACGAGATTCCACATGATCTACGTCACCTAGGAGTTACATCTCGTGCGTCCAAAACGATTTTTGACCTATGGTACGGTCTGCGCAAACCGAGCAACTATTTTGCACCAAGATTAGCACTATCTCTAAACTGACCAAAATGAGCTTCTGCTTGAGCCAGTCACCTAGTGTAACATCGGGTGCGTCCAAAATGATTTCTGAGCCAATGGTAGCTTTGGCGCAAACCGTGCACCTATATTGCACTGACACTAACACTGTCTCCAAATGGATCAAAATGACATTCCACATGACCCACGTCACCTAGGAGAATAATAGGGTGCGTCCAAAATGATACATTTGGCGCAAACCGTGCACCTATCTTGCATCGACACTAACACTAGTTCCAAACGTTCTGAAACAAGATTCTACGTGACCGACATTACCTAGGAGTTCCATCGGGTGTGTCCAAAAAAATTTCTGTGTCTATGGTTCATTTGGCACAACCCGTGCACCCATCTTGCATCAAGATTAGCACTATCTCCAAATGGACCGAAGTGAGCATCTAGTAGAGCCTCATCTCCAACCAGTACCATTAGGTGCATCCAAAACGATTTCTGAGCATATGGTACGTTTGGCGCAAACCGTGCACCTATCTTGCACTGATACTAACACTACCTCCAAATGGACCGATTCGAGATTTCGCATGACCCATGTCACCTAGGACTTCCATCGGGTGCATCCAAAATAATTTCGGTGCTAATGGTACAATCGGCACAAACCGAGCAACTATCACGCATCAAGATTAGCACTATCTCCAAACGGACCAAAACGAGCTTTCGCTTGAGCCACGTCACCTAGTAGTACCATCAAGTGTGTCCAAAACAATTTCTAAGACAATAGTATGTTTGGCGCAAACCAGGCACTATCTTGCACTGACACTAACACTATCTCCAAACAGATTAAAATGAATTTTCCCTGACCCACGTCACCTAAGAGTTCCATCAGGAGTGTCCAAAATGATTTCCATGCCTATGGTACGTTCGGCGCAAACCGAGCAACTATCTTGCGTCAAGATTAGCACTATCTCCAAATGGGCCGAAACGAGCATCCACTTAAGCTTCATCACCTAGGAGTAGCATCAGGTGCATCCAAAACAATTTCTGAGCCTATGGTATATTTAGTGCAAACCGTGCATCTATCTTGCACCGACACTAATGCTGTCTCTTACAGACCGAAACGAGTTTCCACATGACCCACATCACCTAAGAGTTCCATCGGGTGCATCAAAAATGATTTTAGAGCCTGTGGTACATTCAGGGAAAACCGTGCACCTATCTTGCATCAAGACGAGCACTATCTTCAAACAGACCGAAATGAGCATCCACTAGAGCCTCGTCACCTAGGATTACCACAGGGTATGTCCAAAAGGATTTCTGAACCTATGGTACGTTTGGTGTAAACCATGGACCTATCTTGCACTGACACTAACCCTGTCTCCAAACAGATAAAAATAAGATTCCACATTACCCACGTCACCAAGGAGTACAATCTGGTGTGTCCAAAATGATTTCTGAGCCTATGGTACATTCGACGCAAACCATGCAACTATCTTGCGTCAAAATTAGCATTATCTTCAAATGGACAGAAACGAGCTTCCACTTGAGCCTCGTGACCTAGGAGTACCATCGAGTGCATCTAAAATGATTTCTGAGCCTTTGGTTCCTTTGGCGCAAATTGTGCACCTATCTTTAACCGACACTAACACTAGTTCGAAATGGACCGAAACGAGGTTCCACATAAACCACGTCACCTAGGAGTTCCATTGGGTGCGTCCAAAATGATTTTCGTGCTATGTTACGTTTGGTGCAACCCGTGCACCTATATTGCATCAAGATTAGCACTATCTCCAAATGGACCGAAGTGAACATCTACGGGAGCCTCATCACCTAGCAGTACCATCAGGTGCGTCCATAATGTTTATGAGCATATGTTACATTTGGCGCAAACTATGCACCAATCTTGCACCAACACGAACACTGCCTTCAAATGGAACGATACGAGATTCTGCATGACCCACATCACCTAGGAGTTCCATCAGGTGTGTCCAAAAAGATTTCAGAGCCTATGGTACATTCGGGGCAAACCGTGCACCTATCTTGCATCAAGATGAGCAGAATCTCCATACAGACCGAAATGAGCATCCACTAGAGCCTCGTCACCTAGATTACCATAGGGTATGTCCAAAAGGATTTCTAAGCCTATGGTACGTTTGGCGTAAACCACGGACCTATCTTTCACCGACACTAACACTGTCTCCAAATAGACTATAACAAGATTTCACATGATCTACGTCACCTAGGAGTTCCATCTCGTGCGTCCAAAACGATTTTTGACCTATGGTACGGTCTGCGCAAACCGAGCAACTATTTTGCACCAAGATTAGCACTATCTCTAAACTGACCAAAATGAGCTTTCGCTTGAGCCAGTCACCTAGTAGTACCATCGGGTGCGTCCAAAATCATTTCTGAGCCAATGGTACCTTTGGCGCAAACCGTGCACCTATATTGCACTGACACTAACACTATCTCCAAATGGATCAAAATGAGATTCCACATGACCCACGTCACCTAGGAGAATAATAGGGTGCGTCCAAAATGATTTCCGTGCCTATGGTACGTTCGGCGCAAACTGTGCAACTATCTTGCGTCAAAATTAGCACTATCTCCAAATGGACCGAAACGAGCTTCCACTTGAGCCTCGTGCCCTAGGAGTACCATCGGGTGCATCTAAAATGATTTTCTGAGTCTATGGTTCATTTGGCGCAAACCGTGTACCTATCTTGCACCGACACTAACACTGGTTCCAAACAGACTGAAACGAGATTCTACATGACCGACATCACCTAGGAGTTCCATCGGGTGCGTCCAAAACAATTTCTGTGTCTATGGTTCATTTGGCACAACCCGTGCACCCATCTTGCACCAAGATTAGCACTATCTCCAAATGGACCGAAGTGAGCATCTACTAGAGCCTCGCCTCCTAGCAGTACCATTAGGTGCATCCAAAATGATTTCTGAGCATATGGTACGTTTGGCGCAAACCGTGCACCTATCTTGCACTGACACTAACACTACCTCCAAATGGACCGATTCGAGATTTCGCATGACCCATGTCACCTAGCACTTCCATCGGGTGCATCCAAAATAATTTCGGTGCCAATGGTACAATCGGCGCAAACCGAGCAACTATCATGCATCAAGATTAGCACTATCTCCTAACAGACCAAAACGAGCTTTTGCTTGAGCCACATCACCTAGTAGTACCATAAAAGTGTGTCCAAAACGATTTCTAAGACAATAGTATGTTTGGCGCAAATCAGGCACTATCTTGCACTGACACTAACACTATCTCCAAATAGACTAAAATGCATTTTCCATGACCCACGTCACCTTAGAGTTCCATCAGGAGTGTCCAAAATGATTTCCATGCCTATGGTACGTTCGGCGCAAACCGAGCAACTATTTTGCGTCAAGATTAGCACTATCTCAAAATGGGCCGAAACGAGCATCCACTTAAGCTTCATCACCTAGGAGTAGCATCAAGTGCATCCAATACAATTTCTGTGCCTATGGTATGTTTGGTGCAAACCGTGCATCTATCTTGCACCGACACTAATGTTGTCTCTAACAGACCGAAACGAGTTTCCACATGACCCACATCACCTAAGAGTTCCATCAGGTGCATCCAAAATGATTTATGAGCCTATGGTACCATCGGCGCAAATCGAGCAACTATCTTACGTCAAGATTAGCACCGTCTCCAAATGGATCGAGACAAGCTTCTGCTTGAGCCTCATGACCTAGGAGTACCATTGGGTGCGTCCAAAATGATTTCTTAGTCTATGGTACGTTTGGTGCAAACCTTGCACCTATCTTGCACCGACACTAACAAGGTTTCTAAACGGACCAAAACGAGATTTCACATGACCCACGTCACCTAGGAGTTCCATCGAGTGTGTCCAAAATGATTTTAGAGCCTGTGGTACATTCGGGGCAAACCGTGCACCTATCTTGCATCAAGATGAGCACTATCTCCAAACAGACCGAAATGAGCATCCACTAGAACCTCGTCACCTAGGATTACCACAGGGTATGTGCAAAAGGATTTCTGAACCTATGGTACATTTGGCGTAAACCATGGACCTATCTTGCACCGACACTAACCCTGTCTCCAAACAGATAAAAATAAGATTCCACATGACCCACGTCACCTAGGAGTACAATTTGGTGTGTCCAAAATGATTTCCGAGCCTATGGTACGTTCGACGCAAACCATGCAACTATCTTGCATCAAAATTAGCATTATCTCCAAATGGACAGAAACGAGCTTCCACTTGACCCTCGTGACCTAGGAGTACCATCGAGTGCATCTAAAATGATTTCTGAGCCTATGGTTCCTTTGGCGCAAATTGTGCACCTATCTTTAACCGACACTAACACTAGTTCGAAATGGAGCGAAACGAGGTTCCACATAACCCACGTCACCTATGAGTTCCATTGGGTGTGTCCAAAATGATTTTCGTGCCTATGTTACGTTTGGTGCAACCCGTGCACCTATATTGCATCAAGATTAGCACTATCTCCAAATAGACCGAAGTGAACATCTACGGGAGCCTCGTCACCTAGCAGTACCATCGGGTGCGTCCATAATGATTTCTGAGCATATGTTACGTTTGGCGCAAACTGTGCACAAATCTTTCACCAACACGAACACTACCTTCAAATGGACCGATACGAGATTCTGCATGACCCACATCACCTAGGAGTTCCATCGGGTGCGTCCAAAAAGATTTCAGAGCTTATGGTACAATCGGGGCAAACTATGCACCTATCTTGCATCAAGGTGAGCACTATCTCCAAACAGACCAAAATGAGCATCCACTAGAGCCTCGTCACCGAGGATTACCATAGGGTATGTCCAAAAGGATTTCTAAGCCTATGGTACGTTTGGCGTAAACCACGGACCTATCTTTCACCGACACTAACACTGTCTCCAAATAGACTATAACGAGATTCCACATGATCCACGTCACCTAGGAGTTCCATCTCGTGCGTCCAAAACGATTTTTGACCTATGGTACGGTCTGCGCAAACCGAGCAACTATTTTGCACCAAGATTAGCATTATCTCTAAACTGACCAAAATGAGCTTCCGCTTGAGCCAATCACCTAGTAGTACCATCGGGTGCGTCCAGAATGATTTCTGAGCCAATGGTACCTTTGGCGCAAACCGTGCACCTATATTGCACTGACACTAACACTGTCTCCAAATGGATCAAAATAAGATTCCACATGACCCACGTCACCTAGGAGAATAATAGGGTGCGTCCAAAATGATTTCCGTGCCTATGGTAAGTTCGGCGCAAACTGTGCAACTATCTTGCATCAAAATTAGCACTATCTCCAAATGGACCGAAACGAGCTTCCACTTGAGCCTCGTGACCTAGGAGTACCATCGGGTGCATCTAAAATGATTTCTGAGTCTATGGTTCATTTGGTGCAGACCGTGCACCTATCTTGCACCGACACTAACACTAGTTCCAAACGGACTGAAACGAGATTCTACATGACCGACATCACCTAGGAGTTCCATCAGGTGCATCCAAAACAATTTCTGTGTCTATGGTTCATTCGGCACAACCCGTGCACCCATCTTGCACCAAGATTAGCACTATCTCCAAATGGACCGAAGTGAGCGTCTACTAGAGACTCGTCTCCTAGCAGTACCATCAGGTGCATCCAAAACGATTTCTGAGCATATGGTACGTTTGGCGCAAACCGTGCACCTATCTTGCACTGACACTAACACTACCTCCAAATGGACCGATTCGAGATTTCGCATGACCCATGTCACTTAGGACTTCCATCGGGTGCATCCAAAATAATTTTGGTGCCAATGGTACAATCGGCGCAAACCGAGCAACTATCATGCATCAAGATTAGCACTATCTCCAAACAGACTGAAACGAGCTTTCGCTTGAGCCACGTCACCTAGTAGTACCATCAAGTGTGTCCAAAACGATTTCTAAGACAATAGTATATTTGGCGCAAACCAGGCACTATCTTGCACTAACACTAACACTATCTCCAAACAGACTAAAATGAATTTTCCATGACCCACGTCACCTGAGAGTTCCATCAGGGGTGTCCAAAATGATTTCCATGCCTATGGTACGTTCGGCGCAAACCGAGCAACTATCATGCGTCAAGATTAGCACTATCTCCAAATGGGCCGAAACGAGCATCCACTTAAGCTTCATCACCTAGGAGTAGCATCAGGTGCATCCAAAACAATTTCTGAGCCTATGGTATGTTTGGTGCAAACCGTGCATCTATCTTGCACCGACACTAATGATGTCTCTAAACAGACCAAAACGAGTTTCCACATGACCCACATCACCTAAGAGTTCCATCGGGTGCATCCAAAATGATTTATGAGCCTATGGTACCATCGGCGCAAATTGAGCAACTATCTTGCGTCAAGATTAGCACCGTCTCCAAATGGACCGAGACAAGCTTCTACTTGAGCCTCATGACCTAGGAGTACCATCGGGTGCATCCAAAACGATTTCTTAGTCTATGGTACATTTGGTGCAAACCATGCACCTATCTTGCACCGACACTAACAAGGTTTCTAAACGGACCAAAACGAGATTTCACATGACCCACGTCACCTAGGAGTTCCATCGAGTGCGTCCAAAATGATTTTAGAGCCTGTGGTATATTCGGGGCAAACCGTGCACCTAGCTTGCATCAAGATGAGCACTATCTCCAAACAGACCAAAATGAGCATCCACTAGAGCCTCGTCACCTAGGATTACCACAGGGTATGTCCAAAAGGATTTCTGAACCTATGGTACATTTGGCGTAAACCATGGAAATATCTTGCACCGACACTAACCCTGTCTCCAAACAGATAAAAATAAGATTCCACATGACCCACGTTCCTTTGGCGCAAATCCTAGGAGTACAATCTGGTGTGTCCAAAATAATTTCCGAGCCTATGGTACGTTCGACGCAAACCACCGACACTAACCCTAGGAGTACAATCTGGTGTGTCCAAAATGATTTCTGAGCCTATGGTACGTTCGACGCAAACCATGCAACTATCTTGCGTCAAAATTAGTATTATCTCCAAATGGACAGAAACGAGCTTCCACTTGAGCCTCGTGACCTAGGAGTACCATCGAGTGCATCTAAAATGATTTCTGAGCCTATGGTTCCTTTGGCGCAAATTGTGCACATATCTTTAACCGACACTAACACTAGTTCGAAATGGACCGAAACGAGGTTCCACATAACCCACGTCACCTAGGTGTTCTATTGGGTGCGTCCAAAATGATTTTTGTGCCTATGTTACGTTTGGTGCAACCCGTGCACCTATATGGCATCAAGATTAGCACTATCTCCAAATGGACCGAAGTGAACATCTACGGGTGCCTCACACCTAGCAGTACCATCGGGTGCGTCCATAATGATTTCTGAGCATATGTTACGTTTGGCGCAAACTGTGCATCAATCTTGGACCAACACGAACACTACCTTCAAATGGACCGATACGAGATTTTGCATGACCCACATCACCTAGGAGTTCCATCGGGTGCGTCCAAAAAGATTTCAGAGCCTATGGTACATTCGAGGCAAACTGTGCACCTATCTTGCATCAAGATGAGCACTATCTCCAAACAGACCGAAATGAGCATCCACTAGAGCCTCGTCACCTAGAATTACCATAGGGTATGTCCAAAAGGATTTCTAAGCCTATGATACGTTTGGCGTAAACCACAGACCTATCTTTCACCGACACTAACACTGTCTCCAAATAGACTATAACGAGATTCCACATGATCCACGTCACCTAGGAGTTCCATCTCGTGCGTCCAAAACGATTTTTGACCTATGGTACGGTCTGCGCAAACCGAGCAACTATTTTGCACCAAGATTAGCATTATCTCTAAACTAACCAAAATGAGCTTCCGCTTGAGCCAGTCACCTAGTAGTACCATCGGGTGCGTCCAAAATGATTTCTGAGCCAATGTTACCTTTGGCGCAAACCGTGCACCTATATTGCACTGACACTAACACTGTCCCCAAATGGATCAAAATGAGATTCCACATGACCCACGTCACCTATGAGAATAATAGGGTGCATCCAAAATGATTTCCACACCTATGGTAAGTTCGGCGCAAAACTGTGCAACTATCTTGTGTCAAAATTAGCACTATCTCCAAATGGACCGAAACGAGCTTCCACTTGAGCCTCGTGACCTAGGAGTACCATCGGGTGCATCTAAAATGATTTCTGAGTCTATGGTTCATTTGGTGCAGACCGTGCACCTATCTTGCACCGACACTAACACTAGTTCCAAACGGACTGAAACGAGATTCTACATGACCGACATCACCTAGGAGTTCCATCAGGTGCATCCAAAACAATTTCTGTGTCTATGGTTCATTCGGCACAACCCGTGCACCCATCTTGCACCAAGATTAGCACTATCTCCAAATGGACCGAAGTGAGCGTCTACTAGAGACTCGTCTCCTAGCAGTACCATCAGGTGCATCCAAAACGATTTCTGAGCATATGGTACGTTTGGCGCAAACCGTGCACCTATCTTGCACTGACACTAACACTACCTCCAAATGGACCGATTCGAGATTTCGCATGACCCATGTCACTTAGGACTTCAATCGGGTGCATCCAAAATAATTTTGGTGCCAATGGTACAATCGGCGCAAACCGAGCAACTATCATGCATCAAGATTAGCACTATCTCCAAACAGACTGAAACGAGCTTTCGCTTGAGCCACGTCACCTAGTAGTACCATCAAGTGTGTCCAAAACGATTTCTAAGACAATAGTATATTTGGCGCAAACCAGGCACTATCTTGCACTAACACTAACACTATCTCCAAACAGACTAAAATGAATTTTCCATGACCCACGTCACCTGAGAGTTCCATTAGGGGTGTCCAAAATGATTTCCATGCCTATGGTACGTTCGGCGCAAACCGAGCAACTATCATGCGTCAAGATTAGCACTATCTCCAAATGGGCCGAAACGAGCATCCACTTAAGCTTCATCACCTAGGAGTAGCATCAGGTGCATCCAAAACAATTTCTGAGCCTATGGTATGTTTGGTGCAAACCGTGCATCTATCTTGCACCGACACTAATGCTGTCTCTAAACAGACCAAAACGAGTTTCCACATGACCCACATCACCTAAGAGTTCCATCGGGTGCATCCAAAATGATTTATGAGCCTATGGTACCATCGGCGCAAATTGAGCAACTATCTTGCGTCAAGATTAGCACCGTCTCCAAATGGACCGAGACAAGCTTCTACTTGAGCCTCATGACCTAGGAGTACCATCGGGTGCATCCAAAACGATTTCTTAGTCTATGGTACGTTTGGTGCAAACCATGCACCTATCTTGCACCGACACTAACAAGGTTTCTAAACGGACCAAAACGAGATTTCACATGACCCACGTCACCTAGGAGTTCCATCGAGTGCGTCCAAAATGATTTTAGAGCCTGTGGTATATTCGGGGCAAACCGTGCACCTAGCTTGCATCAAGATGAGCACTATCTCCAAACAGACCAAAATGAGCATCCACTAGAGCCTCGTCACCTAGGATTACCACAGGGTATGTCCAAAAGGATTTCTGAACCTATGGTACATTTGGCGTAAACCATGGAAATATCTTGCACCGACACTAACCCTGTCTCCAAACAGATAAAAATAAGATTCCACATGACCCACGTTCCTTTGGCGCAAATCCTAGGAGTACAATCTGGTGTGTCCAAAATAATTTCCGAGCCTATGGTACGTTCGACGCAAACCACCGACACTAACCCTAGGAGTACAATCTGGTGTGTCCAAAATGATTTCCGAGCCTATGGTACGTTCGACGCAAACCATGCAACTATCTTGCGTCAAAATTAGTATTATCTCCAAATGGACAGAAACGAGCTTCCACTTGAGCCTCGTGACCTAGGAGTAGCATCGAGTGCATCTAAAATGATTTCTGAGCCTATGGTTCCTTTGGCGCAAATTGTGCACCTATCTTTAACCGACACTAACACTAGTTCGAAATGGACCGAAACGAGGTTCCACATAACCCACGTCACCTAGGTGTTCTATTGGGTGCGTCCAAAATGATTTTTGTGCCTATGTTACGTTTGGTGCAACCCGTGCACCTATATGGCATCAAGATTAGCACTATCTCCAAATGGACCGAAGTGAACATCTACGGGTGCCTCACACCTAGCAGTACCATCGGGTGCGTCCATAATGATTTCTGAGCATATGTTACGTTTGGCGCAAACTGTGCATCAATCTTGGACCAACACGAACACTACCTTCAAATGGACCGATACGAGATTTTGCATGACCCACATCACCTAGGAGTTCCATCGGGTGCGTCCAAAAAGATTTCAGAGCCTATGGTACATTCGAGGCAAACTGTGCACCTATCTTGCATCAAGATGAGCACTATCTCCAAACAGACCGAAATGAGCATCCACTAGAGCCTCGTCACCAAGAATTACCATAGGGTATGTCCAAAAGGATTTCTAAGCCTATGATACGTTTGGCGTAAACCACGGACCAATCTTTCACCAACACTAACACTGTCTCCAAATAGACTATAACGAGAGTCCACATGATCCACGTCACCTAGGAGTTCCATCTCGTGCGTCCAAAACGATTTTTGACCTATGGTACGGTCTGCGCAAACCGAGCAACTATTTTGCACCAAGATTAGCATTATCTCTAAACTAACCAAAATGAGCTTCCGCTTGAGCCAGTCACGTAGTAGTACCATCGGGTGCGTCCAAAATGATTTCTGAGCCAATGTTACCTTTGGCGCAAACCGTGCACCTATATTGCACTGACACTAACACTGTCCCCAAATGGATCAAAATGAGATTCCACATGACCCACGTCACCTAGGAGAATAATAGGGTGCGTCCAAAATGATTTCCGCGCCTATGGTACGTTCGGCGCAAACTGTGCAACTATCTTGTGTCAAAATTAGCACTATCTCCAAATGGACCGAAACGAGCTTCCACTTGAGCCTCGTGACCTAGGAGTACCATCAGGTGCATCTAAAATGATTTCTGAGTCTATGGTTCATTTGGTGCAGACCGTGCACCTATCTGGCACCGACACTAACACTGGTTCCAAACGGACTGAAACGAGATTCTACATGACCGACATCACCTAGGAGTTCCATCGGGTGCACCCAAAACAATTTCTGTGTCTGTGGTTCATTCAGCACAACCCGTGCACCCATCTTGCACCAAGATTAGCACTATCGCCAAATGGACCGAAGTGAGCATCTACTAGAGACTCGTCTCCTAGCAATACCATCAGGTGCATCCAAAACGATTTCTGAGCATATGGTACGTTTGGCGCAAACCGTGCACCAATCTTGCACTGATACTAACATTACCTCCAAATGGACCGATTCGAGATTTCGCATGACCCATGTCACCTAGGACTTCCATCGGGTGCATCCAAAATAATTTCGGTGCCAATGGTACAATCGGCGCAAACCGAGCAACTATCATGCATCAAGATTGGCACTATCTCTAAACGGACCGAAACGAGCTTTCTCTTGAGCCACGTCACCTAGCAGTACCATCAAGTATGTCCAAAATGATTTCTAAGACAATAGTATGTTTGGCGCAAACCAGGCACTATCTTGCACAGACACTAGCACTATCTCCAAATAGACTAAAATGAATTTTCCATGACCCACATCACCTAAGAGTTCCATTCGGAGAATCCAAAATGATTTCTATGCCTATGATACGTTCGGCGCAAACTGAGCAACTATCTTGCGTCAAGATTAGCACTAT
Source organism: Saccharum hybrid cultivar R570 (assembly GCA_038087645.1). NCBI lineage: Eukaryota > Viridiplantae > Streptophyta > Magnoliopsida > Poales > Poaceae > Saccharum > Saccharum hybrid cultivar. The sequence goes on from JAQSUU010000227.1 coordinate 2,262,071, forward strand.
CTCCAAATGGGCTGAAACGAGCATCCACTTAAGCTTCATCACCTAGGAGTAGCATCAGGTGCATCCAAAACAATTTCTGAGCCTATGGTATGTTTGGTGCAAACCGTGCATCTATCTTTCACCGACACTAATGCTGTCTCTAAACATCACCTAAGAGTTCCATCGGGTGCATCCATAATGATTTATGAGCCTATGGTACCATCGGCGCAAATTGAGCAACTATCTTGCGTCAAGATTAGCACCGTCTCCAAATGGACCGAGACAAGCTTCTACTTGAGCCTCATGACCTAGGAGTACCATCGGGTGCATCCAAAACGATTTCTTAGTCTATGGTACGTTTGGTGCAAACCATGCACCTATCTTGCACCGACACTAACAAGGTTTCTAAACGGACCAAAACGAGATTTCACATGACCCACGTCACCTAGGAGTTCCATCGAGTGCGTCCAAAATGATATTAGAGCCTGTGGTATATTCGGGGCAAACCGTGCACCTAGCTTGCATCAAGATGAGCACTATCTCCAAACAGACCAAAATGAGCATCCACTAGAGCCTCGTCACCTAGGATTACCACAGGGTATGTCCAAAAGGATTTCTGAACCTATGGTACATTTGGCGTAAACCATGGAAATATCTTCCACCGACACTAACCCTGTCTCCAAACAGATAAAAATAAGATTCCACATGACCCACGTTCCTTTGGCGCAAATCCTAGGAGTACAATCTGGTGTGTCCAAAATAATTTCCGAGCCTATGGTACGTTCGACGCAAACCACCGACACTAACCCTAGGAGTACAATCTGGTGTGTCCAAAATGATTTCCGAGCCTATGGTACGTTCGACGCAAACCATGCAACTATCTTGCGTCAAAATTAGTATTATCTCCAAATGGACAGAAACGAGCTTCCACTTGAGCCTCGTGACCTAGGAGTACCATCGAGTGCATCTAAAATGATTTCTGAGCCTATGGTTCCTTTGGCGCAAATTGTGCACCTATCTTTAACCGACACTAACACTAGTTCGAAATGGACAAAACGAGGTTCCACATAACCCACGTCACCTAGGTGTTCTATTGGGTGCGTCCAAAATGATTTTTGTGCCTATGTTACGTTTGGTGCAACCCGTGCACCTATATGGCATCAAGATTAGCACCATCACCAAATGGACCGAAGTGAACATCTACGGGTGCCTCACACCTAGCAGTACCATCGGGTGCGTCCATAATGATTTCTGAGCATATGTTACGTTTGGCGCAAACTGTGCATCAATCTTGGACCAACACGAACACTACCTTCAAATGGACCGATACGAGATTTTGCATGACCCACATCACCTAGGAGTTCCATCGGGTGCGTCCAAAAAGATTTCAGAGCCTATGGTACATTCGAGACAAACTGTGCACCTATCTTGCATCAAGATGAGCACTATCTCCAAACAGACCGAAATGAGCATCCACTAGAGCCTCGTCACCTAGAATTACCATAGGGTATGTCCAAAAGGATTTCTAAGCCTATGATACGTTTGGCGTAAACCACGGACCTATCTTTCACCGACACTAACACTGTCTCCAAATAGACTATAACGAGATTCCACATGATCCACGTCACCTAGGAGTTCCATCTCGTGCGTCCAAAACGATTTTTGACCTATGGTACGGTCTGCGCAAACCGAGCAACTATTTTGCACCAAGATTAGCATTATCTCTAAACTAACCAAAATGAGCTTCCGCTTGAGCCAGTCACCTAGTAGTACCATCGGGTGCGTCCAAAATGATTTCTGAGCCAATGTTACCTTTGGCGCAAACCGTGCACCTATATTGCACTGACACTAACACTGTCCCCAAATGGATCAAAATGAGATTCCACATGACCCACGTCACCTAGGAGAATAATAGGGTGCGTCCAAAATGATTTCCGCGCCTATGGTACGTTCGGCGCAAACTGTGCAACTATCTTGTGTCAAAATTAGCACTATCTCCAAATGGACCGAAACGAGCTTCCACTTGAGCCTCGTGACCTAGGAGTACCATCAGGTGCATCTAAAATGATTTCTGAGTCTATGGTTCATTTGGTGCAGACCGTAAACCTATCTGGCACTGACACTAACACTGGTTCCAAACGGACTGAAACGAGATTCTACATGACCGACATCACCTAGGAGTTCCATCGGGTGCATCCAAAACAATTTCTGTGTCTGTGGTTCATTCAACACAACCCGTGCACCCATCTTGCACCAAGATTAGCACTATCGCCAAATGGACCGAAGTGAGCATCTACTAGAGACTCGTCTCCTAGCAATACCATCAGGTGCATCCAAAATGATTTCTGAGCATATGGTACGTTTGGCGCAAACCGTGCACCAATCTTGCACTGATACTAACACTACCTCCAAATGGACCGATTCGAGATTTCGCATGACCCATGTCACCTAGGACTTCCATCGGGTGCATCCAAAATAATTTCGGTGCCAATGGTACAATCGGCGCAAACCGAGCAACTATCATGCATCAAGATTAGCACTATCTCTAAACGGACCGAAACGAGCTTTCTCTTGAGCCACGTCACCTAGCAGTACCATCAAGTGTGTCCAAAATGATTTCTAAGACAATAGTATGTTTGGCGCAAACCAGGCACTATCTTGCACTGACACTAGCACTATCTCCAAATAGACTAAAATGAATTTTCCATGACCCACGTCACCTAAGAGTTCCATTCGGAGAATCCAAAATGATTTCTATGCCTATGGTACGTTCGGCGCAAACTGAGCAACTATCTTGCATCAAGATTAGCACTATCTCCAAATGGGCTGAAACGAGCATCCACTTAAGCTTCATCACCTAGGAGTAGCATCAGGTGCATCCAAAACAATTTCTGAGCCTATGGTATGTTTGGTGCAAACCGTGCATCTATCTTTCACCGACACTAATGCTGTCTCTAAACAGACCGAAACAAGTTTCCACATGACCCACATCACCTAAGAGTTCCATCGGGTGCATCCATAATGATTTATGAGCCTATGGTACCATCGGCGCAAATTGAGCAACTATCTTGCGTCAAGATTAGCACCGTCTCCAAATGGACCGAGACAAGCTTCTACTTGAGCCTCATGACCTAGGAGTACCATCGGGTGCATCCAAAACGATTTCTTAGTCTATGGTACGTTTGGTGCAAACCATGCACCTATCTTGCACCGACACTAACAAGGTTTCTAAACGGACCAAAACGAGATTTCACATGACCCACGTCACCTAGGAGTTCCATCGAGTGCGTCCAAAATGATTTTAGAGCCTGTGGTATATTCGGGGCAAACCGTGCACCTAGCTTGCATCAAGATGAGCACTATCTCCAAACAGACCAAAATGAGCATCCACTAGAGCCTCGTCACCTAGGATTACCACAGGGTATGTCCAAAAGGATTTCTGAACCTATGGTACATTTGGCGTAAACCATGGAAATATCTTGCACCGACACTAACCCTGTCTCCAAACAGATAAAAATAAGATTCCACATGACCCACGTTCCTTTGGCGCAAATCCTAGGAGTACAATCTGGTGTGTCCAAAATAATTTCCGAGCCTATGGTACGTTCGACGCAAACCACCGACACTAACCCTAGGAGTACAATCTGGTGTGTCCAAAATGATTTCCGAGCCTATGGTACGTTCGACGCAAACCATGCAACTATCTTGCGTCAAAATTAGTATTATCTCCAAATGGACAGAAACGAGCTTCCACTTGAGCCTCGTGACCTAGGAGTACCATCGAGTGCATCTAAAATGATTTCTGAGCCTATGGTTCCTTTGGCGCAAATTGTGCACCTATCTTTAACCGACACTAACACTAGTTCGAAATGGACCGAAACGAGGTTCCACATAACCCACGTCACCTAGGTGTTCTATTGGGTGCGTCCAAAATGATTTTTGTGCCTATGTTACGTTTGGTGCAACCCGTGCACCTATATGGCATCAAGATTAGCACTATCTCCAAATAGACCGAAGTGAACATCTACGGGTGCCTCACACCTAGCAGTACCATCGGGTGCGTCCATAATGATTTCTGAGCATATGTTACGTTTGGCGCAAACTGTGCATCAATCTTGGACCAACACGAACACTACCTTCAAATGGACCGATACGAGATTTTGCATGACCCACATCACCTAGGAGTTCCATCGGGTGCGTCCAAAAAGATTTCAGAGCCTATGGTACATTCGAGGCAAACTGTGCACCTATCTTGCATCAAGATGAGCACTATCTCCAAACAGACCGAAATGAGCATCCACTAGAGCCTCGTCACCTAGAATTACCATAGGGTATGTCCAAAAGGATTTCTAAGCCTATGATACGTTTGGCGTAAACCACGGACCTATCTTTCACCGACACTAACACTGTCTCCAAATAGACTATAACGAGATTCCACATGATCCACGTCACCTAGGAGTTCCATCTCGTGCGTCCAAAACGATTTTTGACCTATGGTATGGTCTGCGCAAACCGAGCAACTATTTTGCACCAAGATTAGCATTATCTCTAAACTAACCAAAATGAGCTTCCGCTTGAGCCAGTCACCTAGTAGTACCATCGGGTGCGTCCAAAATGATTTCTGAGCCAATGTTACCTTTGGCGCAAACCGTGCACCTATATTGCACTGACACTAACACTGTCCCCAAATGGATCAAAATGAGATTCCACATGACCCACGTCACCTAGGAGAATAATAGGGTGCGTCCAAAATGATTTCCGCGCCTATGGTACGTTCGGCGCAAACTGTGCAACTATCTTGTGTCAAAATTAGCACTATCTCCAAATGGACCGAAACGAGCTTCCACTTGAGCCTCGTGACCTAGGAGTACCATCAGGTGCATCTAAAATGATTTCTGAGTCTATGGTTCATTTGGTGCAGACCGTGCACCTATTTGGCACCGACACTAACACTGGTTCCAAACGGACTGAAACGAGATTCTACATGACCGACATCACCTAGGAGTTCCATCGGGTGCATCCAAAACAATTTCTGTGTCTGTGGTTCATTCAGCACAACCCGTGCACCCATCTTGCACCAAGATTAGCACTATCGCCAAATGGACCGAAGTGAGCATCTACTAGAGACTCGTCTCCTAGCAATACCATCAGGTGCATCCAAAACGATTTCTGAGCATATGGTACGTTTGGCGCAAACCGTGCACCAATCTTGCACTGATACTAACACTACCTCCAAATGGACCGATTCGAGATTTCGCATGACCCATGTCACCTAGGACTTCCATCGGGTGCATCCAAAATAATTTCGGTGCCAATGGTACAATCGGCGCAAACCGAGCAACTATCATGCATCAAGATTAGCACTATCTCTAAACGGACCGAAACGAGCTTTCTCTTGAGCCACGTCACCTAGCAGTACCATCAAGTGTGTCCAAAATGATTTCTAAGACAATAGTATGTTTGGCGCAAACCAGGCACTATCTTGCACTGACACTAGCACTATCTCCAAATAGACTAAAATGAATTTTCCATGACCCACGTCACCTAAGAGTTCCATTCGGAGAATCCAAAATGATTTCTATGCCTATGGTACGTTCGGCGCAAACTGAGCAACTATCTTGCGTCAAGATTAGCACTATCTCCAAATGGGCTGAAACGAGCATCCACTTAAGCTTCATCACCTAGGAGTAGCATCAGGTGCATCCAAAACAATTTCTGAGCCTATGGTATGTTTGGTGCAAACCGTGCATCTATCTTTCACCGACACTAATGCTGTCTCTAAACAGACCGAAACGAGTTTCCACATGACCCACATCACCTAAGAGTTCCATCGGGTGCATCCATAATGATTTATGAGCCTATGGTACCATCAGCGCAAATCCAGCAACTATCTTGCGTCAAGATTAGCACCGTCTCCAAATGGACCGAGACAAGCTTCTACTTGAGCCTCATGACCTAGGAGTACCATCGGGTGCATCCAAAACGATTTCTTAGTCTATGGTACGTTTGGTGCAAACCATACACCTATCTTGCACCAACACTAACAAGGTTTCTAAACGGACCAAAACGAGATTTCACATGACCCACGTCACCTAGGAGTTCCATCGAGTGCATTCAAAATGATTTTAGAGCCTGTGGTACATTCGGGGCAAACCGTGCACCTATCTTGCATCAAGATGAGCACTATCTCCAAACAGACCGAAATGAGTATCCACCAGAGCCTCGTCACCTAGGATTACCACAGGGTATGTCCAAAAGGATTTCTGAACCTATGGTATGTTTGGCGTAAACGATGGAGCTATCTTGCACCGACACTAACCCTGTCTCCAAACAGATAAAAATAAGATTCCATAGGACCCACGTCACCTAGGAGTACAAACTGGTGTGTCCAAAATGATTTCCGAGCCTATGGTACGTTCAACGTAAACCATGAAACTATCTTGCGTCAAAATTAGCATTATCTCCAAATGGACAGAAACGAGCTTCCACTTGAGCCTCGTGACCTAGGAGTACCATCGAGTGCATCTAAAATGATTTCTGAGCCTATGGTTCCATTGGCGCAAACTGTGCACCTATCTTTAACCGACACTAACACTAGTTCGAAATGGACCGAAACGAGGTTCCACATAACCCACATCACCTAGGAGTTCCATTGGGTGCGTCCAAAATGATTTCCGTGCCTATGTTACGTTTGGTGCAACCCGTGCACCAATATTGCATCAAGATTAGCACTATCTCCAAATGGACTGAAGTGAACATATACGGGAGCCTTGTCACCTAGCAGTACCATCGAGTGCATCCATAATGATTTTTGAGCATATGTTTCGTTTGGCGCAAACTGTGCACCAATCTTGCACCAACACGAACACTGCCTTCAAATGGACCGATACGAGATTCTGCATGACCCACATCACCTAGGAGTTCCATCAGGTGCGTCCAAAAAGATTTCAGAGCCTATGGTACATTCGGGGCAAACTGTGCACCTATCTTGCATCAAGATGAGCACTATCTCTAAACAGATCAAAATGAGTATCCACTAGAGCCTCGTCACCTAGGATTACCATAGGGTATGTCCAAAAGGATTTCTAAGCCTATGGTACGTTTGGCGTAAACCACGGACCTATCTTTCACCGACACTAACGAGATTCCACATGATCCACGTCACCTAGGAGTTCCATCTCGTGCGTCCAAAACGATTTTGACCTATGGTACGGTCTACGCAAACCGAGCAACTATTTTGCACCAAGATTAGCACTATCTCTAAACTGACCAAAATGAGCTTCCGCTTGAGCCAGTCACCTAGTAGTACCATCGGGTGCGTCCAAAATGATTTCTGAGCCAATGGTACCTTTGGTGCAAACCGTGCACCTATATTGCACTGACACTAACACTGTCTCCAAATGGATCAAAATAAGATTTCACATGACCCACGTCACCTAGGAGAATAATAGGGTGCGTCCAAAATGATTTCCGTGCCTATGGTACGTTCGACGCAAACTGTGCAACTATCTTACGTCAAAATTTAGCACTATCTCTAAATGGACCGAAACGAGCTTCCACTTGAGCCTCGTGACCTAGGAGTACCCTCGGGTGCATCTAAAATGATTTCTGAGTCTATGGTTCATTTGGTGCAGACTGTGCACCTATCTTGCACCAACACTAACACTGGTTCCAAACGGACTGAAACTAGATTCTACATGACCGACATCACCTAGGAGTTCCATCGGGTGCATCCAAAACAAAGTCTGTGTCTATGGTTCATTCGGCACAACCCGTGCACCCATCTTGCACCAAGATTAGCACTATCTCCAAATGGATCGAAGTAAGCATCTACTAGAGCCTCATCTCCTAGCAGTACCATCAGGTGCATCTAAAACGATTTCTGAGCATATGGAACGTTTGGCGCAAACCGTGCACCTATCTTGCACTGACACTAACACTACCTCCAAATGGACCGATTCGAGATTTCGCATGACCCATGTCACCTAGGACTTCCATCGGGTGCATCCAAAATAATTTTGGTGCCAATGGTACAATCGGCGCAAACCGAGCAACTATCATGCATCAAGATTAGCACTATCTCCAAACGGACCAAAATGAGCTTTCGCTTGAGCCACGTCACCTAGTAGTACCATCAAGTGTGTCCAAAACGATTTCTAAGACAATAGTATGTTTGGCGCAAACCAGGCACTATCTTGCACTGACACTAACACTATCTCCAAATAGACTAAAATGCATTTTCCATGACCCACGTCACCTATGGTATGTTTCGTGCATCCAAAACAATTTCTGAGCCTATGGTATGTTTCGTGCAAACCGTGCATCTATCTTGCACCGACACTAATGCTATCTCTAAACAGACCGAAATGAGTTTGCACATGACCCACATCACTTAAGAGTTCCATCAATTGCATCCAAAATGAGTTATGAGCCTATGGTACCATCGGCGCAAATCGAGCAACTATCTTACGTCAAGATTAGCACCGTCTCCAAATAGACTAAGACAAGCTTCTACTTGAGCCTCATGATCTAGGAGTACTATCGGGTGCATCCAAAACGATCTCTTAGTCTATGTTACGTTTGGTGCAGACCATGCACCTATCTTGCACCGACTCTAACAAGGTTTCTAAATGGACCAAAACAAGATTTCACATGACCCACGTCACCTAGGAGTTCCATCGAGTGCGTCCAAAATGATTTTACAGCCTGTGGTACATTCGGGGCAAACCGTGCACCTATCTTGCATCAAGATGGGCACTATCTCCAAACAGACCAAAATGAGCATGCACTAGAGCCTCGCCACTGAGGATTACCATAGGGTATGTCCAAAAGGATTTCTGAACCTATGGTACGTTTGGCATAAACCATGGACCTATCTTGCACCGACACTAACCCTGTCTCCAAATAGATAAAAATAAGATTCCACATGACCCACGTCACCTAGGAGTACAAGCTGGTGTGTCCAAAATAATTTCCGAGCCTATGGTACGTTCGACGCAAACCATGCAACTATCTTGCGTCAAAATTAGCATTATCTCCAAATGGACAGAAACGAGCTTCCACTTGAGCCTCGTGACCTAGGAGTACCATCGAGTGCATCTAAAATGATTTCTGAGCCTATGGTTCCTTTGGTGCAAATTGTGCACCTATCTTTAACCGACACTAACACTAGTTCGAAATGGACCGAAACGAGGTTCCACATAACCCACGTCACCTAGGTGTTCCATTGGGTGCGTCCAAAATGATTTTCGTGCCTATGTTACATTTGGTGCAACCCGTGCACCTATATTGCATCAAGATTAGCACTATCTCCAAATGGACCGAAGTGAACATCTACTGGAGCCTCGTCACCTAGCAGTACCATCAGGTGCGTCCACAATGATTTATGAGCATATGTTACGTTTGGCGCAAACTATGCACCAATCTTGCACCAACACGAACACTGCCTTCAAATGGACCGATACGAGATTCTGCATGACCCACATCACCTAGGAGTTCTATCGGGTACATCCAAAAAGATTTCAGAGCCTATGGTACGTTCGGGGCAAACCGTGCACCTATCTTGTGTAACACCCTAGGTGTTTGCCTTGCATCTGTGCATTCATATGAGCATGACATGAGCATGTGCACCATCATTTCATGTGCATTGTCATTGAAACATAACATTGCAACATCTGCAACATTCATGTTGAGTGTATGTACTATGTGTATTCTTGCTTGCAATAATAGGTCATGTATGCCTTAGGCTTGTATTATTATGATGGGTGATACAACATCTTGAAACATGATCATGCAACCCATGTAACATGCTTAGTTAAACTAGGCAACACATACTTGCAACATAATGTTTCAATAGGGTTTTTGTGTAGATGACACTTGTGATGCTCTTACATGATCTCTAGTAGCTTAACTATGCTTAGGACACCTAATGGAGCACTGTTCATGTTGACCAAAATGACTAATTTGCCCTCTAGGGGAGGTTTGACCTTGAGGTGATCTCTAGAGTGCCCTAGTTTGACTAATTAAAAAGTCCAACCTAGAGACCTTGCATGGATGTGCACTCTTTACCAAAGTTGTAGCTAATTTATCAAGGAACAAAAGTCTCAATATGACCATCTCATGAAAATGGCTAGAACATGCTCAAACAGGGCCCATAAGTCAGTTAGAGGATTGCCCAACACTTAGAATTATTTCTAAGGCTGAAATGGGACATTACAGTTTCATGGTGGCCTACTTTGGGAGCTTGTAGTTTGAAAACCAGACCAAACCAGCTCTAACCCATATTGACACTTTTGTAGCACTCACTTAGCTCTACAATATTGTCAATAACACCATCACCTAGTTCTCAAGGGTTTAGGAGATAGAGTGCTTAGAAAATCGGGTTTCAGTCGTAATGTAACTGAAACTCCGTTTTAGTTTCCCTGTGCCTCACTTTAGGGCACTGTATCTCACTAACTAAGCCGAATCAGTCCAAGACCCTATTGACAAACTTGTAGATCTTATGACCCTCTACAATTTTGCTAACTGTGTCTCTTACCAAATCGGAGTAGTTTAGGAGCAATAGGACACCAAAGTCACCCTGACAGTCGTTCTGTTGAGCTCCGATTCTGAAATTTCAGTCGAGCGTCATGGCCGACCGGCCACAGAGTGGCGCTACCGCGTGGCTGCTACACGTCGACGCCGTGCCTGTGCTCACGTGCATGAGGCCAGAGACCACCTCGGAGCGCCGTCGCTACCCTCAGTTCGTTTCCTCCCCTACTGCTTCGCTTCTCGTGGCTCCACCGGGGCGACATTGCCGCCGAGGCTCGCGCTGCTCGTAACCCCGCTGCTGCCCCACCATTCTCCCATCCAGTGCACCACCAACTCGCCATCGCCTCCTCTATCTTCCTGCGCCTCCCATTTGCTCAACCGCACCAAGGTAGGGCCGCATTGCGGCGAAATTTACCTCGCTGGAGTTCAGCGCCACGGCCAACGGTCAGGGTCACCATGGCCAGGGTAACTCCGGTCACCTCTCTCCCTGTTCTTGTGGGTGCTGAGCTCGCCTTTAGCTACGGATGGTGTAGCTTTAGGTGTTTTGGTCGCTACCACCATGGTCTTGCCGGAACGCCACAGCGAACTCACGGTGGCCTCGCCGCCGTGGCACCCCACTCGCGGTCGCGCGTCACTGGAGGCCTTGCCAAAACCTCGGTCGCTTCGAGAGCTTCGCCTCACCTCGGTAGAGCTTGAGCGCACTTCGTCGGGTCTCACCCGAGTCGGGAACAGCCGGTACGCCACCGTGCTGGGCCGCCGTGCTGCCATTGCCGCCGGCGAGCTCGCTCCGGTGACTCACACCCCAACCTTTACCACCCTTCGATGCGGTTTGACTAGAGGAGTGCGGGGGTGGCCTCGGTTTCTCCAGCCTGCTTACCGGCGGCGAGCTTTGCCGACGTTCCCCTCCTCCTATCTCTGTCTCGCTGCCAAGTGGGCCCTGGCGTCAGCGCCATCGGGCTGGTTCTAGCAGAGCGGGCCAAGCCGTGCGCTGGGCCGAGCTGGCATAGTCTTGCCTGTATTCTTACCAATGCCAAACAGGAGCTAAACCAAAGTGGCAAAGTAATCTGTTGTTGAGCGTGGGTAACAGTTGCAAGATGAACCTGTACTAACAGAAAAATATGTGGAGCTATGGGTAGGCACACAATATGTCGGTGTTCAGACCCGAGGGGGTCCTAAACCAACGAGTAAATGCTGCGTGTCTCTTTCCTGGATGGTGATGCAAGGAGAACACACGGGGGTTTATCCTGGTTCGGGCAAAAGAAGGCCCTACGTCCAGCGGGGGGGGGGGGGGAGAAGTTTGTATTTCCTTGCACCGAAGTGCTCGTGTAGGGGTTACAAGCATGCGAGAGAGGGCGTTGAGCCCAAGTCTCAAAGAGAGGAAAAAGAGGACCAGGGTGATTGCTTGAGATATCGATCTCTATCTTGTGTCTTGCCTGTTGTCTCTTGTTTTTCTTCCTTGTTCCTCCTCGTTGTAGAACCCTAGCCTGCCCTTTTATAGGGCGAGAGGAGGCCAAGACGACGGGGAGCCTTGAGGTGACGTTTTGTCGATTCCTATTGAGCTGACCGTAGCGACGTGCTCTGGGAATGGCCGGCCATCCCTGGACACCATGGCATTGTGGGAGACGAGACGGTGAAATGACCCGGAGCGCCGTGCCACACCATCCTTCCCTTGCCGTTGAACTGTGCCAAGCGTCAAGGTTGGGTCGAGGCCGGGTTGAGACCGGATGGATAAGGCCGAATCCCCGAGATTGCGGAGAACGGGCCTTGTCTTATCCTCCCTCGAGGGTGATCGATGGTAAACAGTGCGCGGTAAGGTGGGTATAGTGACGGTTTTCACCTCCCATCACGGGATGGGCGGTAAAACAGTGAGATCTGACACAGGCATTGTTCCTACGTCGATCCTGGTCGCAGCCATGCCGGTAGGTGGTAGTAGGTAACCGCATTAAATGCTATGGATTTTGTCCTGGGGTAGGTAAAGAGAAGGAGTCGAGGCGCTCGACCCGGGCTCACGCGAGTCGGAGTTTTTCCCAGTGGGCGGACGAGCCTCGCGCGGGTCGGAGCGCCGTCGAGGTACCTTGCTGTACGGGATGGAGCGCGGTCGAGGTGCCCCGTCGAGCGGGCCTCGTACGAGTCGGAGCCAGAGCGCGGTCGAGGCGGGCTGCCTTTTATTGCGGTTTCAGTCATTTTAGTTTTTTTATTAACGATGGATGTGGGTACCCTCGTACTGTTGGTACCGACAGTAGCCCCCGAGGCCTCGGTGGAGTGTTGAGACTCCTCCGAGGTCTTGTTTTCGTTTTATTGGGGAATGATTCGTTGCGGTCAAGCCCCCGAGCCTCGCGCGCACGAGGTCGATCAGAGTCCCGGCTGTCTTTTGCTATGCGACCCTCACGCTCCTCCTTCAGGAAGGAGGAGGAGGGGTGGGGAACGCCGTACTACCCCTGTTTGGGCGAGTTCCGACGATCCCCGGCGAGCTGCTAGCGGGGGAATTCGAGTGAGAGCCCGTGCCCCAGTCGTTAGGGGTCGGCTAGTGGCCCGGAGGCGCTCTCAAAGATGCCAAGAAGTGGTCGTGTGGATCTCGATTCCCTGTGACAGGATTCGAGGGCTCGGTGCCTCCCTCGAGGGGATTCCTATGTCGACCTCCTTCTTTGGCCTCGAATACGTCCTGGGGTGCCTCGAGAGCGTGGCTCGAGCCCTGGCCATGTACGGGCGCACCCTTGGTCGTCCCTAACTCTGTTACTCGAGGGCAGCTGTCGAACCCTGATCGAGGGCCAGCTTTCGATCCCTCAAGGTTTAGGTTTCTGCGGTCGAGCCCCCGAGCCTCGTGCGCGCGAGGTCGATCAGAGTCTTGACCGTCTTTTACTGTTCGTCCCTCACGCTCCTTTTCCGAAAAAAGGAGGAGGGGTGGAGAACGTCGTACTACCCTCGTTTGGGCGAGTTCCGACGACCTCCGGTGAGCTGCTAACGGGGGAATTCGAGTGAGAGCCCGTGCCCCAGTCGTTAGGGGTCGGCTAGTGGCCCGGAGGCGCTCTCAAAGATGCCAAGAAGTGGTCGTGTGGATCTCGATTCCCTGCGACAGGATTCGAGGGCTCGGTGCCTCCCCGGGGGGATTCCTACGTCGACCTCCTCCTTTGGCCTCGAATACGTCCTGGGGTGCCTCGAGAGCGTGGCTCAAGCCCTGGCCATGTATGGGCGCACCCTTGGTCGTCCCTAACTCTGTTGCTCAAGGGCAGCTATCGAACCCTGGTCGAGGGCCCGCTTCCGCTCCCTCGAGGCTCATACCGGGCTTGGGGCCCGTTTCCCAGGTATTTGGGAATATCCGTCCGCGGATCCCTCCCTCGCTCGTTAGCCGGGCACGTCTTTTTAGGAGGGGAGGCGAGATCGGCGTGGTAGTGGGCGACGTGGCGTACGGTTACGAAGTGGGGGACGGCCATGTGCTCAATTCCTGCGAGATGTAAGGAAACGGTTAGGTGGGCGCATTTAATGCGGGAAACTGTTCCTACCTTTTCGCGTGGCCGTTGGGCTTCCACCTGGGCATATAAAATCAAGGCCTAGGGGTCTGTGTTCCCCACCGGTCCCTTGCGCTCTTGCAATCTTCTGCCTCAGACAACCCTTGCCTTATTGCGCTCTCCGCCTGCATTGCTGCTGCCACCGCATCCTCTCTGTCCACCCCCCTTCTGACAGCACCGATGGCAGGAAAGAGCCAGATCCTCCCCGTCGACGACTGGGCCGCCTCCTCGGTGACGGAGAGGAGGTTGGAAGAGTTGGTCGAGGATGGGCTGCTGCGGCCAAGGACGAGCCGGTCACAGCCGGAGTGGATCACGCCGCCTCCTGCCCACCGGGAGCCGGCGCCCCCTGAAGGGTACGTGGTGAGCTTCGTCTGCTTCCACAAGCGGGGGTTTGGCGTGCCGGCATCCGTCTTCATGTGCGCGCTCCTCCACTACTACCAGGTGGAGCTTCACCACCTTGCCCCCAATGCCGTCGCGTAGGCCGCCATCTTCGTGGCGGTCTGCGAGGGCTACCTTGGGGTGGAGCCGCAGTGGAACTTGTGGCTTCAACTTTTCAAGGCCGAGCTCTTCGCCAAGAAGGCGGGGGAGAAGGGTGTCCTATGCGTGGCTCGAGTAGGGAGCTACGTCCTGCAGGTGAGGTCGAGCCGGGCGGATCTGTACATCCCGGCTTGCCTCATCTCTTCGAACAGCGGGTGGCACGAGGGTTGGTTCTACCTCCGCAACGATGAAAATCAGTTGCCGAGGTACACCGGTCGCGTGCTGACCGCTCAAGAGGATCGCTGGACGTACGGAGTGCCGGAAGCCGAGAAGCCGCGCCTGGACCTGCTGCTGGCGGCGCAGCAGCAACTTCGCCTTCGGGGCTTGATGGCTGCGGCGGTGGCCACAGCCTTCCATCGCCGCAGAGGGATGCCGCTGTGCCGGCGTCGTCTCCTACTCGACCAGATGACTCCGGAGGCATCTCTGGAGGGGACCCGGATGTCCCACGAATCCCTTGCCCTCGAGGAGGTCCTCCGGCGAGCGCGCCGGATGGTTGGGAACCTCAAGGTGGAGGAGGCCAACCAGGTCCCCATGAGACCTACCGAAGGGTTCGAGCCCGTGGTTTGTATCTTAGGGCTAGTATGTTTGCTAATTTTGTTTATTTTTGGATTTCGCTGATTTGGTCGAGGCCGGCGCGTAGGATTTGTCGGCGCTGTGGGAAACACGTCCGCCAGTCCCAGAGGACCGGCCCGCCCGGGAGGCTCAACGCCAGCATGCCTCCAAGAAGAAGCAAACCAAGGAGACGGCCAAGAAGTGGGCAATCCGCAAGGCCAAAGAGGCAGAGACGTTGAAGAAGCTTCGGCGCCAGCAGACCATCGACGGGGTCCCCTGGCACCGTCGCCTTCCGAGACGGTCTCGGGGGAGGACGATGACAGCAGCGGCGAAGACGACGATGCCCTGTCGTGGTATGAGACCGCGACCGGACTGGGGGACCTTCCCGACATTCGCCCCCTGCTGGAGCCCATCAGGGGGGGTCCTCCTTGGTCGTCGTGGTCGAGGAGTCCGAGGAGGAGGAGAAGACAGAGAAGGAGACGGGTCCCTCGACGGGAGGGGCCGCTTTACCCCGGACCCAGCAAGAGGGGTCAACGGGGACGCCCGCACCAGCCCAGGCCCCCGCAAGCTCGGGCAGGGGCTAGGACGGCGGTACCGGCGTCGTCGTCGTCGGCGGCGTCGGCAGGCGTGAGAACCCGAGGCCAGCTGGCCTTGGAGGCACAGAAGGCGCAGGGCGGTGCGTCGGTCAGGGCCCCAAGGAGTGCTCGGCCTGCTGGTGGGGCCGCTGCGGGGCCACAATCGGCCGCCCCGGGAGGCTCGGATCGCACGGGGTCGAGGCCTCCGGGTAAGTGTTTCTGCTTGGTTGTTCTGCCTTTCTCTGGATCCGTTGGCTGACATTTCTTCTTACTTTGCAGGTTAAAGCGAAAGACGGAGCCGATGGGGCCTACCCTCATGAAGTCGCTGCGGGCCAGTGCCGTTGTCCTTAACCGGACGACGGAGCAGGATGTGGCCTAGGTCCGGCAGGTCGAGGCCGCGAAGGGGCGCCTGCAACAACGGTAGGGGGTAGCGGATGCCACGGTGGTTGCTGACCCTAATCCTGCCGTGGAGGGGTCCGAACCGGCGGAGATGGTGGCGCCAGGTGCGGTCGAGGCAGGGCCCAGGTCATCGGCGACGGCCGAGGCTGCCGTCGAGGTCGTGACGGGCAAGGCACCCGTCCGCGGCATGGAGCGGGCGGGTGCTGACGTGACCATGGAGGAGGTCGCGTCGGCGTCGGGGCAGGAGGCGGCCCTGGCGAGGGGGTCGCGGCCGCAGCAAGACCTATCGGCGGAGCCAGCGGGTACAGTGGAGGGCGGGGCGGTCGAGCCCCTGACCGGAGCACTAGAAGAAGAGGCGCCGGCTCCGAGGGTGCCAACGGTCGAGGCGCCGGTACCGGAGCCATCGTCGGTCGAGGCGCCGGCTCCGGAGGCGCCGACGGTTGAGGGGCCAGTTCCCTTAGGAGGGCGGGCACCCATGACCGTGGACCTTACCCTCGATGACACCCCCTTGGACAAAGGGAAACAAGTGATGGGGGTCGAGGGGGGCGAGGCTGCGGATCAGGCCGGTGCCTCGATGGCCGTTGGAGAGGCAGGAACTGCGGGCGAGGCCGGTCCTTCCGCGGGACCGGGAGACGCCACGGCCGGGTCATCGTCGTCATGGCCCGACATCGCCGCGCTGGCGATAGCGCGGGCAGAGACGGAGATACCGAGGTGGGGGGGCCGTCTCTCTAGTTTATGGACGCCGCGAACCCCGATGCCGAGCCCATCTTCGTCCTGAACGACAAAGATGAAGTACACCGATGGGAGTACCTCGAGGGCATCCGCCAGCACCTTGATCGATTGCTCTGAGTGGCGTCCGAGGCCGTGTCGCAGAGTGTGCGGGATGCCACCGAGGTATGATTGACCCGTCGTCTTTCTCCGTGGTTTTCTTGGTGTCTTTTTCCCTCGGCTTTTTAATCTTTTTGGTTTTTTTTCGGATTGCGTTCAGGAGCTGAAGGAGTACTCCTGCCGCAAGTCACTCTTCATCCGGGATGAGAGTGGCGTGTGGGCCGCGCTATCTCAGCAACGGGTCCTGGTCGAGGAGGCCCAGAAACGGCTTTCCGATCGGAATGCCGAAATGGCTGAGCTACGCGTCGCGTACGCGGTGGTGAAGGAGGAGGCGATGCAGGCTTGGGCGACCGAAGCCGTGATGCGCACTGACATGGACAAGGCTCGGGAGGAGGCTGCCCAGGCCCGCAGCGATGCAGGCTTGGCGCGACGCCCTCAACGTTGAGGTCGAGCAGGCCATCGCTCGTTCTGATGCTCTGGAGGACAAGGTCACGACGCTGAAGGGAGCCGTCCAAGAGAAGGACGCAGCTCTCGAGTCTGCTCGGCAAGAGATTGAAGCACTAAAGGCGACCATCAGTGACAAGGGCAGCGCCCTCCTAGGGCTCGAGCGGACGTGCGAGGGGCTTCGCGATGAGGTCGTGGGCCTGCAGACCCATATCGAGGGTAAGTGTGATCGTTACGGCCACGACGTTGAGGGCCTCGTGTTGGGTGTTAATTTGTTTATCGTGTTTCAGAGCTGGAGAGGGAGAATCGAGAGGCCCAATCTTCTGCCAACTCCCTCCAGAGCCTCCTCGAAGCCGAGATCCAGAGGACCCAGCTGCTCTAGAGCGCGATCACCACCGTGTGTGACGGCCTGGGGATCGAGCCCGATGCCGACACCGGGGAAGATGTTCTGGGGAACTCCTTCGTCCGTCGGATGGTGGCGCTGGGCTGTCTTGCCCGGGAGAAGATACGGGACGGCCTCCATCACGGCGTAAAAGAGGGCGCTGGCCGTTGTCCGTTCAGGGTTTGTGTTCGAAATGAAGCTCGTCGCTGAGGGCTTCATCACAGACCCGGATCGGACGGACATGGAGAACGAGGATGCCTGCCTAGAGCTGATTGAAGCCGCGGAAGAGCCTGGAAGCCGTCTGGCCTCGCTTTTTGAAGCCGAGGTGGTTCCGCCTGCTGACGACGAGGGCCAGTGAGCCAAATCTAGGCATGAAGGCCCATGTAATGAGTTAGTATTTTGAATTTTGGTCGTGGTGGCCTCGAAGGCCCTAAGAACTCGAAACATAAACCGGTTCATGGTTAATTTAGTTTTATTTGAGCTTTTCTTCCCTTTATCGCTTGGATCGTGTTCTCGCGTGATTTACTTAGCACGCAGTTGCATCCTTTGGCGTAAGGGAGCGAGTGGAGGTACCGTAGCCTCGGGGGCATAAGTGATCTCACGGCTCAACTGCCCTCGCGCTTCAGGGTGATGTTGCGGCCTTGTAAATCGTGTGAGAGCTGCTGTAAAATTTTTTTTCTTTATTTTCCTGAATTTTTTTTGGCAATTTTGATGAAACCAAACAGGGCAAAGCCGAGTTTGGGTCGGCTCCAAATGGTGTCAAGAAGCTGTTGTAAAAATTTCAGATTTTTCTGATAAACGAGCGAAAAGTTATACATGTTTTACCGAAGGTATCTCAAGTTATGTTTATCGGAAGGCACAAGACGGCAGAGGCAGTTAGGGCAAAGCGGCCCTAAACTCCAACACCGATCACAAGATGGTTCCTGTGACTAACAGCAGTAGGTATTCGCCTGATGATGTAAGGAGGGCTGCGATGCAGGCAAAATAAGAGCGGCTGGCAACCTAT
Organism: Saccharum hybrid cultivar R570; assembly: GCA_038087645.1. NCBI lineage: Eukaryota > Viridiplantae > Streptophyta > Magnoliopsida > Poales > Poaceae > Saccharum > Saccharum hybrid cultivar. The sequence goes on from JAQSUU010000227.1 coordinate 2,280,809, forward strand.
CTAGGGTTTGCGCGGTGGCGAGAAGTTACACAAAGCGGCTAGCGGGGCAAGTCGAGTAATGTGGTGGCTTCGACTTGTTGTTTGGAAACGGTGGATGGGATAGCGGCGGAAAACAAAAATCACTGCAACGGGCGATTGAGCTACGACTACGAACACAATCCTAAACCAGCAACAAGACTCGACCACGGACACAAACTCAACAACGCGAATCTGAAACGAAATTGCAAAGGCACAAAGGCGATAGGACAGCGGAAATTGAAATATGATTGGGATTTTTGTGGACTCTAGGTAATGAACAAATATGAATCTAAGGCAAATGAGATTATACCTCGCGGTAAACCTGAAATATCTTATACCAATTGATGAGTACTGGCCTGATCTTTCGAGAGGTAACCGGTAAGTTCGACTTGTGGAGATCTCGACGTTGGCGATCCGGCTTCAAATCAAACACGATTTGAACCCTGCAACTGTTACACCACTGCTCCGTTGGTTATCAACCAAGCACAACTTGATTGACCTCGCCAAGAAGGCTTTTCCTGCAAGCGAATCGAAGAGCACAAGCAAGAAGGTAAAAACATGCAATCTGAAATTACAAATATGAATGATGTGAATATCAATAGAGAGTTCAAGAACTCGGTTCCAAAGGACTAATCGACACAGTGGAGGAGATCAAGAACAGAGGCCCTGGATCACTGTAAAAGGATTTGTCACCACAGTTACAATGAACGATTCAGTTTCTCGATGGAAAACTAAACTCTAAACAAAACCCAATTGTCTAACAGCGGCGGTGGCTGTGTTTATAGTCTAAGACTCGACATAGGGTTGGGAACGGGTAGGGGTTGGGCGCCCACAACTTGGGCTTAAGGCCCGACACGATACATGGCCAAGTTGGCCCAAATAGGTGACGCAGCACCTTGACGTGGTCACACAGAATGATCCACGGATCTCCTGGAGCTAGGACCAGATCCAAAATGACGGCGTCGTCGTCCCCTTTCCAACGCATCCAAGAACACCCCGTTTTGATGCCGTATGAGAGAGTTATGACCAAAACAGTGACGACGTGTCTGCTGAATCCGATGGTGACGTGGCAGCTGAGTTGGGGACGAATTGCAACTTAGGAAAGATCATAACGTCGGTGTGTCCAGCGTGGCGATGTCCTCATCATCCTCCCCTTCTTGAATTGGAGTCATCCTCGACTCCATCTTGGCGATGTCCTCATCATCCTCTCCTTCTAGAATTGGAGTCGTCCTCGACTTCATCCCATCATCAGCGAACTCCTATAAAAGGTTAGTGACAGCAGGCAATGCACCAGACAGAATAGGTTGACAAAACATAGTATAACATGGCGCATCAGGATTATCACATAACTCAGCAGTAGCAGAAGTTGTAGCAAGAAAAGTACCTCCTTTTAACTTTAATCCCATTATTTGTAGCAATGTGAGTTGGAGGTTTATTTTTAATCTCATTAGCACGTTTAATAATATCCGTAGGAGACAAAGGTAGCAATGTAATTTTCTTGTCCTTATGTATGATAGTGTATGTATTAGTTCTACCATGGTGTAAAGCATCATTATCAAATTCCCATGGGCGACCAAATAAAATGGAACAAGCTTGCATAGGAACAACATCAAAATCAGCAGTATCATGATAAGAGCCTGTGAAAAAGCTAATGCGTGCTGATTTAGTTACCTTAGTCTTACCACTATTATTGAACCATTGAAGTTTATATGGATACGAATGTTGTCGTGTAGTCAAACCAAGCTTGGCAACCAAATCTGAACTCACCAAGTTATTGCAACTCCCGCTATCAATGATAGTGAGAACACGACAACCCTGCACAATGAAATACATGTGGAACAAATTATGGCGTTGGATCGTCATCTCTTCTTCATGTCCCACATGTGTACTCAACACACGCTGCACAAGAAGGCTAGGGTAGTCTACGGCAGCAGCCACGGAGTCAATGATGATGGCCTCCTTGTCTTGATCGCCCTCGGTGGAATCTGCATCAATGTTAGCAACAAGGGCTAAATCATCTTCAACATCACTAGCACTTACATATCCATCCTCGGTAGCAATGAAAGCACGACGACTGGGGCAATCCTTCATGACATGTCCCATGTCTCTGCATCGGTGGCAAATGATTTTAGAGCTGGACGAGGAGGAGCTAGGAGAAGCACCTGGAATGGCACTTTTCTTCTGCACATTAGACAATTTACTTACCCCGGAAGAAAATGGAGGTGTAGACGGCTGTGATGCAACAGGAATCTTGGGCGTCTCCAGCTCTGAATGTTGTTGAAAATTCCTCCCATTGTTAGACCTGAAAGGCTAGTGTTGTTTGTGGCCCTGTACTTCACGTTCTGCCTTAATAGCAAGATGATACAATTGGGAAAGATTACGCCATTCTTTGTAATCTAGTATGTTTTGTATATCATGGTTTAAACCACCTTAAAATCTAGCACTAGAATCATTATCATCTTCATTTATACCACAACTGGCTAAACCAAAAAGCAATTCCTGGATAGTATGCTTCTACTGCTTTATCACCTTGTTTTAAAGTTTGTAGTTTCAAACGTAAATCACGTTGGTAATAAGGAGGAACAAAACGAGATTTTATACGTTGCTTTAAAGCATTCCAAGTTTGAGGCACAGCAGCGGCATTATTAGCATTGCAAAGATCACTTCACCAGAACAAAGCAAAATTAGTAAACTCACTAGTAGCAAGTCTAACTCTATGCTCAGCAGGAACATTATGAGAATCAAATTTTTGTTGAACAGCAAGCTCCCAATCTAAATAAGCCTCTGGATCAACATTACCAGCAAAAGGAGAAAGGCTAAATTTAATTTTAGCAAAAGGATCATTATTACCTTGAATATTACCTCCCATACCGTGACGGTTAAAGTCGAGGCGGCGACGGGCATAACCGTCAGCATCTGCATCTTCATCACCAAAATCATCTGCATCTACATCATCAGCACGATGAGGTGGAGGGCGGTGCTCGAGTTGTTCAATGCGGGTGACCAAATTGTTCACATTGCGCGTCAACTCGGTCATAAGATTGCGTTGTTCAGTCATGAACGTTGTAAGCTCGCCCTTGGACACGCACTCATTGAAGTCCGTCAGAGATCCTGCCATGGTTAGAAGATAGAAAAAGACAACACCAAAGTATTATCCCTATCAACTAAAAGGAAACAAGTGGTGGTGGTGAAAGTGGAATGCAAAATCACAAGCGGCTTATCACCGTCTTGCCTGTATTCTTACCAACACCAAACAGGAGCTAAACCAAAGTGGCAAAGTAATCTGTTGTTGAGCGTGGGTAACAGTTGCAAGATGAACCTGTGCTGACAGAAGAATATGTGGAGCTATGGGTAGGCACACAATATGACAGCAAGGATTAGCAATTAACGAATGCAGAGTAGCAATTGTTCAATCCGGATCTAAAGTACAAATCACAGCTGCTGGCTAAGACGTGTCGACACATAGCACAACAAGGTGAAAGCAAAGGACAATGGAAAGAACTCACAGAACTAGCAAATAACTCGAAATTTTCCTTTTTCCTGAATTTTTCCCGGAATTTTCCAAAAGGCACTAGTAGGAATCAAACTTTTTTTATTTTTTTGCTATTTTTTTTATATTTTTCTCTGAACAAGGATCCAAAAAGATGCAACCACAAAAATTGGCACCTACAACTGAGGTGGGATGTGGTCTACAGAAATACGGCATGTTCTCTGAAAAGCGTGCAAAAACTTTGACAATTTTTTTCTTTATTTTCCTGAATTTTTTTGGCAACTTTGATGAAACCAAACAGGGCGAAGCCGAGTTTGGGTCGGCTCCAAATGGTGTCAAGAAGCTTCTGTAAAAATTTCAGATTTTTCTGATAAACGAGCAAAAAGTTATGCCTGTTTTACCGAAGGTATCTCAAGTTATGTTTATCGGAAGGCACAATACGGCAGCGGCAGTTAGGGCAAAGCGGCCCTAAACTCCAACACCGATCACAAGATGGTTCATGTGACTAACAGCAGTAGGTATTCGCTTGATGATGTAAGGAGGGCTGCGATGCAGGCAAAATAAGAGCGGCTGGCAACCTATCTAGGGTTTGCGCGGTGGCGAGAAGTTACACAAAGCGGCTAGTGGGGCAAGTCGAGTAATGTGGTGGCTTCGACTTGTTGTTTGGAAATAGTGGATGGGATAGCGGCGGAAAACAAAAATCACAGCAACGGGCGATTGAGCTACGACTACGAACACAATCCTAAACCAGCAACAAGACTCGACCATAGACACAAACTCAACAACGCGAATCTGAAACGAAATTGCAAAGGCACAAAGGCGATAGGACAGCGGAAATGGAAATATGATTGGGCTTTTTGTGGACTCTAGGTAATGAACAAATATGATTCTAAGGCAAACGAGATTATACCTCGCGGTAAACCTGAAATATCTGATACCAATCGATGAGTACTGGCCCGATCTTCCGAGAGGTAACCGGTAAGTTTGACTTGTGGAGATCTCGACGATGGCAATCCGGCTTCAAATCAGACATGATTTGAACCCTACAACCGTTACACCACTACTCCGTTGGTTATCAACCAAGCACAACTTGATTGACCTCGCCAAGAAGGCTTTTCCTGCAAGCGAATCGAAGAGCACACGCAAAGAAGGTAAAAACACGCAATCTAAAATTGCAAATATAAATGATGCGAATATCAATAGAGGGTTCAAGAACTCGGTTCCAAAGGACTAATCGACACAGTGGAGGAGATCAAGAACAGGGGCCCTGGATCACTGTAAAAGGATTTGTCACCATAGTTACAATAAATGATTCAGTTTCTCGATGGAAAACTAAACTCTAAACAAAACCCAATTTTCTAACAGCGGTGGTGGCTGTGTTTATAGTCTAAGACTCGACCTAGGGTTTGGAACGGGTAGGGGTTGGGCGCCCACAACTTGGGCTTAAGGCTTGACACGATACATGGCCAAGTTGGCCCAAATAGGTGACGCAGCACCTTGACGTGGTCACACAGAATGATCCACGGACCTCCTGGAGCTAGGACCAGATCCAAAACGACGGCGTCATCGTCCCCTTTCCAACGCATCTAAGAACGCCCCGTTTTGATGCCGTATGAGAGAGTTATGACTAAAACAGTGATGACGTGTCTGCTGAATCCGAGGGTGACGTGGCAGCTGAGTTGGGGACGAATTGCAACTTGGGAAAGACCATAACGTCGGTGTGTCCAGCGTGGCGATGTCCTCATCATCCCCCCTTCTTGAATTGGACGCTCCTTGACTCCATCTTGGTGATGTCCTCATCATCCTCTCCTTCTAGAATTGGAGTCATCCTCGACTTCATCCCATCATCAGCGAACTCCTGCAAAAGGTTAGTGACAGCAGGCAATGCACCAGACATAATAGGTTGACAAAACATAGTATAACATGGCGCATCAGGATTATCACATAACTCAACAGTAGCAAAAGTTGTAGCAAGAAAAGTACCTCCTTTTAACTTAATCCCATTATTTGTAGCAATGTGAGTTGGAGGTTTATTTTTAATCTCATTAGCATGTTTAATAATATCCGTAGGAGACAAAGGTAGCAATGTAATTTTCTTGTCCTTATGTATGATAGAGTATGTATTAGTTCTACCATGGTGTAAAGCATCATTATCAAATTCGCATGGGCGACCTAATAAAATGGAACAAGCTTGCATAGGAACAACATCAAAATCAGCAGTATCATGATAAGAGCCTGTGAAAAAGCTAATGCGTGCTGATTTAGTTACCTTAGTCTTACCACTATTATTGAACCATTGAAGTTTATATGGATACGAATGTTGTCGTGTGGTCAAACCAAGCTTGGCAACCAAATCTGAACTCACCAAGTTATTGCAACTCCCGCTATCAATGATAGTGAGAACACGACAACCCTGCACAATGAAATACATGTGGAACAAATTGTGGCGTTGGATCGTCATCTCTTCTTCATGTCCCACACGTGTACTCAACACACGCTGCACAAGAAGGCTAGGGTAGTCACGGTTGGCTATATTTGCTATCGTGGAAATGAACCATGTGTTAATGAAATGAAATGAGACCGAGCGGGATGACGATAGTGAAGCAGCAAGGCATGGAGGTCTTGGGTGTGGATCTATCCCCGTCTGTGTCGATTAAGGACCGAGACCTAGAGCCTTCTATGTCATTTTAAACGCATGCCTAACATTTAGTTGGCTGGCCTGAGGTTGCCGACCGCGAAGCCTAGTAGCTCAACTCAGGCTGCGAAGTCGAAAAGTGAAAGTCGCCTCGGAAGGGAGCCAGAGGGTCCAAGGGCAGGTGAGTTAAAAGTCCTGAGCATCCTGGCCACTGGTATCCCCGAGAACGCGGCGCTGTTCGGGCCCACCCTGAGTTGTACCAAAGGTTATCTACGGCTGCCTTTAGCGGGGTTTGCCGGGTGAGTGTCAGGAATACCCCCCTCAGCTGAGTTGGAATCGATTCGAGTCGCCGTCTCTCCCGGATAGTGAGAAACTTAACTGGTTATCTCCAGCGTAGATTCACTAATTATTAATGATGATTCGGAATTGATGATAATGATGATGATGGCCTTATTATACCTGCTATGGTTAATATTGTTTGCTCCTAATAAAGTGATTGCTCTAGTACAGGTGCTAATCTAGATGACAGGTTAATGATTATTAACTTGATGCTTAAGCATTAATGGTTACTTATCTATATTAAGCTTTTCTACAAATGAGTCAAGCTAGCCCACTTTATAAAGCCTTGCATAATCCTTGGTGTCACCTTTGTTTCTAGTTTTTGGCGGGTAAGTCTAGCTGAGTACCTTCCCGTACTCAGGGTTTATTCCCACCTGTTGCAGGTAGCAGATTCATACTTGTTGCTGCAAGTATTGTCTTCGCCATGTGGGTGTGAAGACTAGACCATATGGGCATGGTCTCTGTAGTATCTCTTCTAGTATGCTTTTGCAGGATGTGACTATGTACTGGTAGTATTTGACTTCAAATGGTTTCAGAAATTATGTTGCTTCCGCTAATCTTTACTTGGTTTTGTAATAAAATTATTCATACTCTGATGTATGAGTTTACTTATGAACTGATGTACAAGTGTTGTGTTATGTTGAATCACTATGATCTTGGTTGCTCTCGGTTTGGTTTGAAATCCCTCGTGATTTCGTGGACTACCGGAGTTACATGGGCTCAAGTTTGAAAATTTGACCGTTTTGGCGATTGTTTTTGAACTTGTGCTCTTATAATTTAGACGGTTCTGTGACATCTTGCATCAAGATGAGCACTATCTCCAAACAGACCGAAATGAGCATCCACTAGAGCCTCGTCACCTAGGATTACCATAGGGTATGTCCAAAAGGATTTCTAAACCTATGGTACGTTTGGCGTAAACCACGGACCTATCTTTCACCGACACTAACACTGTCTCCAAATAGACTATAACGAGATTCCACATGATCCATGTCACCTAGGAGTTCCATCTCGTGCGTCCAAAACGATTTTTGACCTATGGTACGGTCTGCGCAAAACGAGCAACTATTTTGCACCAAGATTAGCACTATCTCTAAACTGACCAAAATGAGCTTCCGCTTGAGCCACGTCACCTAGTAGTACCATCGGGTGTGTCCAAAATGATTTCTGAGCCAATGGTACCTTTGGCACAACCCGTGCACCTATATTGCACTGACACTAACACTGTCTCCAAATGGATCAAAATGAGATTCCACACAACCCACGTCACCTAGGAGAATAATCAGGTGCGTCCAAAATGATTTCCGCGCCTATGGTACGTTCGGCGCAAACTGTGCAACTATCTTGCGTCAAAATTAGCACTATCTCCAAATGGACCGAAACGAGCTTCCACTTAAGCCTCGAAACCTAGGAGTACCATCGGGTGCATCTAAAATGATTTCAGAGTCTATGGTTCATTTGGCGCAAACCGTGCACCTATCTTGCACCGACACTAACACTGGTTCCAAACGGACTGAAACGAGATTCTGCACGACCGACGTCACCTAAGAGTTCCATCGGGTGCGTCCAAAATAATTTCTGTGTCTATGGTTCATTTGGCACAACCCGTGCTCCCATCTTGTATCAAGATTAGCACTGTCTCCAAATGGACCGAAGTGAGCATCTAATAGAGCCTCGTCTCCAAGCAGAACCATCAGGTGCATCCAAAATGATTTCTGAGCATATGATACGTTTGGCGCAAACCATGCACCTATCTTGCACTGACACTAACACTACCTCCAAATGGACCATTTTGAGATTTCGCATGACCCATGTCACCTAGGTCTTCCATCGGGTGCATCCAAAATAATTTCGGTGCCAATGGTACAATCGGCGCAAACCGAGCAACTATCATGCATCAAGATTAGCACTATCTCCAAACGGACCGAAACGAGCTTTCGCTTGAGCCATGTCACCTAGTAGTACCATCAAGTGTGTCCAAAATGATTTCTAAGACAATAGTATGTTTGGCGCAAACCAGGCACTATCTTGCACTGACACTAACACTATCTCCAAATAGACTAAAATGAATTTTCCATGACCCACATCACCTAAGAGTTCCATCAGGGGTGTCCAAAATGATTTTCATGCCTATGGTATGTTCGGTGCAAACCGAGCAACTATCTTCCGTCAAGATTAGCACTATCTCCAAATGGGCCCAACGAGCATCCACTTAAGCTTCATCACCTAGGAGTAGCATCAGGTGCATCCAAAACAATTTCTGAGCCTATGGTATGTTTGGTGCAAACCGTGCATCTATCTTGCACCGACACTAATGCTGTGTCTACACAGACCAAAATGAGTTTCCACATGACCCACATCACGTAAGAGTTCCATCGAGTGCATCCAAAATGATTTATGAGCATATGGTACCATCAGCGCAAATCGAGCAACTATCTTGCGTCAAGATTAGCACCGTACCCAAATGGACCAAGACAAGCTTCTTATTGAGCCTCATGACCTAGGAGTACCATCGAGTGCATCCAAAACGATTTCTTAGTCTATGGTATGTTTGGTGCAAACCATGCACCTATCTTGCACCGACACTAACAAGGTCTCTAAACGGACCGAAACGAGATTTCACATGACCCTCGTCACCTAGGAGTTCCATCGAGTGCGTCCAAAATGATTTTAGAGCTTGTGGTACATTCGGGGGAAACCGTGCACCTATCTTGCATCAAGATGAGCACTATCTCCAAACAGACCGAAATGAGCATCCACTAGAGCCTCGTCACCTAGGATTACCATAGGGTATGTCCAAAAGGATTTCTGAACCTATGGTACGTTGGCGTAAACCATGGACCTATCTTGCGCCGACACTAACCCTGTCTCCAAACAGATAAAAATAAGATTCCACATGACCCACGTCACCTAGGAGTACAATCTAGTGTGTCCAAAATGATTTTTGAGCCTATGGTACGTTCGATGCAAACCATGCAACTATCTTGCGTCAAAATTAGCATTATCTCCAAATGGACAGAAACGAGCTTCCACTTGAGCCTCGTGACCTATGAGTACCATGGAGTGCATCTAAAATGATTTCTAAAACTATGGTTCCTTTGCCGTAAACTGTGCACCTATCTTTAACTGACACTAAGACTAGTTCGAAATGGACCGAAATAAGGTTCCACATAACCCACGTCACCTAGGAGTTCCATTGGGTGCGCCCAAAATGATTTTCGTGCCTATGTTACGTTTGGTGCAACCCGTGCACCTATATTGCATCAAGGTTAACACTATCTCCAAATGGATCGAAGTGAACATCTACGGGAGCCTCGTCACCTAGCAGTACCATCGGGTGCGTCCATAATGATTTCTGAGCATATGTTACGTTTGGCGCAAACTGTGCACCAATCTTGCACCAACACGAACACTGCCTTCAAATGGACCGATATGAGATTTTGCATGACCCACATCACCTAGGAGTTCCATCGGGTGCGTCCAAAAAGATTTCAGAGCCTATGGTACATTCGGGGCAAACCGTGCACCTATCTTGCATCAAGATGAGCACTATCTCCAAACAGACCGAAATGATGATCCACTAGAGCCTCGTCACCTAGGATTACCATAGGGTATGTCCAAAAGGATTTCTAAACCTTTGGTACATTTGGCGTAAACCACGGACCTATCTTTCACCAACACTAACACTGTCTCCAAATAGACTATAACGAGATTATAAATGATCCGCGTTACCTAGGAGTTCCATCTCGTGCGTCCAAAACAAATTTTGACCTATGGTGCGGTCTGCGCAAACTGAGCAACTATCTTGCACCAAGATTAGCACTATCTCTAAACTGACAAAAATGAGCTTCCACTTGAGCCACGTCACCTAGTAGTACCATCGGGTGCGTCCAAAATGATTTCTAAGCCAATGGTACCTTTGGTGCAAACCGTGCAACTATATTGCACTGACACTAACACTGTCTCCAAATGGATCAAAATGAGATTCCACACAACCCACGTCACCTAGGAGAATAATCGGGTGCGTCCAAAATGATTTCTGCGCCTATGGTACGTTCGGCGCAAACTGTGCAACTATCTTGCGTCAAAATTAGCACTATCTCCAAATGGACCGAAACGAGCTTCCACTTGAGCCTCGTGACCAAGGAGTACCATCGGGTGCATCTAAAATGATTTCTGAGTCTATAGTTCATTTGGCGCAAACCACGCACCTATCTTGCACCGACACTAACACTGGTTCCCAACGGACTGAAACGAGATTGTACATGACCGACATCACCTAGGAGTTCCATCGGGTGCGTCCAAAACAATTTCTGTGTCTATGGTTCATTCAGCACAACCCGTGCACCCATCATGCATCAAGATTAGCACTATCTCCAAATTGACCGAAGTGAGCATCTAATAGAGGCTCGTCTCCAAGCAGTACCATCAGGTGCATCCAAAACGATTTCTGAGCATATGGTACGTTTGGCGCAAACAGTGCACCTATCTTGCACTGACACTAACACTACCTCCAAATGGACCGATTCAAGATTTCGCATGACCCATGTCACCTAGACTTCCAACGGGTGCATCCAAAATAATTTCGGTGCCAATGGTACAATCGGCGCAAACCGAGCAACTATCATGCATCAAGATTAGCACTATCTCTAAACGGACCAAAATGAGCTTTCGCTTGAGCCACGTCACCTAGTAGTACCATCAAGTGTGTCCAAAATGATTTCTAAGACAATAGTATGTTTGGCACAAACGAGGCACTATCTTACACTGACACTAACACTATCTCCAATCATACTAAAATGAATTTTCTATGACCCACGTCACCTAAGAGTTCCATCAGGGGTGTCCAAAATTATTTCCATGCCTATGGTATGTTCGGCGCAAACCGAGCAACTATCTTGTGTCAAGATTAGCACTATCTCCAAATGGGCCGAAACGAGCATCCACTTAAGCTTCATCACTTAGGAGTAGCATCAGGTGCATCCAAAACAATTTCTGAGCCTATGGTATGTTTGGTGCAAACCGTGCATCTATCTTGCACCGACACTAATGCTGTCTCTAAACAGACCGAAACGAGTTTCCACATGACCCACATCACCTAAGAGTTCCATCGGGTGCATCCAAAATGATTTATGAGCATATGGTACCATCGGCGCAAATCGAGCAACTATCTTACGTCAAGATTAGCACCGTCTCCAAATGGACCGAGACAAGCTTCTACTTGAGCCTCATGACCTAGGAGTACCATCGGGTGCATCGAAAACGATTTCTTAGTCTATGGTACGTTTGGTGCGAACCATGCACCTGTCTTGCACCGACACTAACAAGGTTTCTAAATGGACCGAAACGAGATTTCACATGACCCACATCACCTAGGAGTTCCATCGAGTGTGTCCAAAATGATTTTAGAGCCTGTGGTATATTTAGGGCAAACCATGCACCTATCTTGCATCAAGATGAGCACTATCTCCAAACAGACCGAAATGAGCATCCACTAGAGCCTCGTCACCTAGGATTACCATAGGGTATGTCCAAAAGGATTTCTGAACCTATGGTACGTTTGGCGTAAACCATGGACCTATCTTGCACCGACACTAACCCTGTCTCTAAATAGATATAAATAAGATTCGACATGACCCAGGTCACCTAGGAGTTCAATCTAGTGTGTCCAAAATGATTTCCGAGCCTATGGTACGTTCGACGCAAACCATGCAACTATCTTGCATCAAAATTAGCATTATCTCCAAATGGACAGAAATGAGCTTCCACTTGAGCCTCGTGACCTAGGAGTACCATCGAGTGCATCTAAAAGGATTTCAGAGCCTATGGTTCCTTTGGCGCAAACTGTGCACCTATCTTTAACCGACACTAACACTAGTTCGAAATAGACCAAAACGAGGTTCCACTTAACCCACGTCACCTAGCAGTACCATCGGGTGCTCCATAATGATTTCTGAGCATATGTTACGTTTGGCGCAAACTGTGCACCAATCTTGCACCAACACGAACACTGCCTTCAAATGGACCGATACGAGATTCTGCATGACCCACATCACCTAGGAGTTCCATCGGGTGCGTCCAAAAAGATTTCAGAGCCTATGGTATATTCGGGGCTAACCATGCACCTATCTTGCATCAAGATGAGCACTATCTCCAAATAGACCGAAATGAGCATCCACTAGAGCCTCATCGCCTAGGATTACCATAGGGTATGTCCAAAAGGATTTCTAAGCCTATGGTACGTTTGGCGTAAACCACGGACCCATCTTTCACTGATACTAACACTATCTCCAAATAGACTATAACGAGATTCCACATGATCCACGTCACCTAGGAGTTCCATCTCGTGCGTGCAAAACGATTTTTGACATATGGTACGGTCTGCGCAAAACGAGCAACTATTTTGCACCAAGATTAGCACTATCTCTAAACTGACCAAAATGAGCTTCCGCTTGAGCCATGTCACCTAGTAGTACCATCAGGTGCGTCCAAAATGATTTCTGAGCCAATGGTACCTTTGACGCAAACCGTGCACCTATATTGCACTGACACTAACACTGTCTCCAAATGGATCAAAATGAGATTCCACATGACCCACGTCACCTAGGAGAATAATCGGGTGCGTCCAAAATGATTTCCGTGCCTATGGTACGTTCGGCGCAAACTGTGCAACTATCTTGCGTCAAAATTAGCACTTTCTCCAAATGGACCGAAACGAGCTTCCACTTGAGCCTCGTGACCTAGGAGTACCATCAGGTGCAACTAAAATGATTTCTGAGTCTATGGTTCATTTGGTGCAAACCGTGCACCTATCTTGCACCGACACTAACACTGGTTCCAAACGGACTAAAACGAGATTCTACATGACCGACATCACCTAGGAGTTCCATCGGGTGCGTCCAAAACAATTTCTGTGTCTATGGTTCATTCGACACAACCCGTGCACCCATCTTGCATCAAGATTAGCACTATCTCCAAATGGACCGAAGTGAGAATCTACTAGAGCCTCGTCCCCAAGAGTACCATCGGGTGCATCCAAAATAATTTCTGAGCATATGGTACGTTTGGCGCAAACCGTGCACCTATCCTGCACCAACACGAACACTGCCTTCAAATGGACCGATACGAGATTCCGCATTTCCCACATCACCTAGGAGTTCTATCGGATGCGTCCAAAATGATTTTCAGAGCCTATGGTACATTCAGGGCAAACCGTGCACCTATCTTGCATCAAGATGAGCACTATCTCTAAATAGACCGAAATGAGCATCCACTGGAGCCTCGTCACCTAGGAGTACAATCCGGTGGGTCCAAAAGGATTTCTGATCCTTTGGTTTGTTTGGCGCAAACCATGCACCTTTCTTGCACCGACACTAACACTGTCTCCAAAAAGACTGTAACAACATTCCACATGACCCATGCCACCTTGGAGTTCCATCGGGTGCGTCCAAGACAATTTCAGAGCCTGTGGTACGTTTAGCGCAAACCAAGCACCTACCTTTCATCAGGATTAGCACTATCTCTAAATAGACCGAAGTGAGCATCTACTTGAGCATCGTCTCCTAGGAGTACAATTGGGTGCGCCCAAAAGGATTTCTGAGCCTGTGGTACGTTTGGCGCAAACTTTACACCTATCTTGCACCGACACTAACACTATCTCTAGACAGACTGAAATGAGATTCCTCCTAACTCACGTCACCTAGGAGTTCCATCGGGTGGGTCCAAAATGATTTATGAGTCTATGGTACGATCTACGCAAACCGAGCAAGATTAGCACGATCTCCAAACGGACCAAAACGAGCTTCCGCTTGAGCCATGTCACCTAGTAGTACCATTGGGTGCGTCCAAAACGATTTTTGAGCCTATGGTTTGTTTGGCCAAACCGTGCAACTATATTGCACCGACACTAATAGTGTCTCTAAATAGACCAAAACGAGATTCCACATGACCGACATCACCTAGGAGCCTTATCGGGTGCAACCAAAATGATTTCAGAACCAGGGGTACGTCCGGCGCAAACCGTGCACCTATCTTGCATCAATATTAGCACTATCTCCAAACAGAATGATGTGAGCATCCACTAGAGCCTCGTCACCTAGGAGTACCATCGGGTGCATCCAAAACGATTTATGAGCACATGGTATGTTTGGTGCAAACCGTGCACCGATCTTGCATCGACACTAACACTGCCTCCAAAAGGACTTATATCAAATTCTAGATGACCCACGTCATCTAGGACATCCATCAAGTGCGTCCAAAATGATTTCCGTGCCTATGGTACGGTCGGCGCAAACTGAGCAACTATCATGTGTCAAGATTTGCATAATCTCCAAACGGACCGAAACGAGCTTCCACTTGAGCCACATCACCTAGTATTACCATCGGGTGCGTCCAAAATGATTTCTAAGACAATAGTATGTTTGGCGCAAACCAGGCACTATCTTGCACTGACACTAACACTATCTCCAAACAGACTAAAACGAATTTTCCATGACCCACGTCTCCTAAGAGTTCCATCAGGGGTGTCCAAAATGATTTCCATGCCTATGGTACGTTCGGCGCAAACCGAGCAACTATCTTGCGTCAAGATTAGCACTATCTCAAAATGGGCCAAAACGAGCATCCACTTAAGCTTCATCACCTAGGAGTTGCATCAGGTGCATCCAAAATAATTTCTGAGCCTATGGTACGTTTGGTGCAAACTATGAATCTATCTTGCATCGACACTAATACTGTCTCTAAACAGACCGAAACGAGTTTCCAAATGACCCACATCACCTAGGAGTTCCATCGGGTGCATCAAAATGATTTTTGAGCCTATGGTACCATCGGTGCAAATCGAGCAACTATCTTGCGTCAAGATTAGCACTGTCTCCAAATGGACCGAGACAAACATATACTTGAGCCCCATGACCTAGGAGTACCATCGGGTGCATCCAAAATGGTTTCTTAGTCTATGGTACGTTTGATGCAAACTATGCACCTATCTTGCACCGACACTAACAAGGTTTCTAAACGGACCGAAACGAGATTTCACATGACCCACGTCACCTAGGAGTTCCATCGAGTGCATCCAAAATGATTTTAGAGCCTGTGGTACATTCAGGGTAAACCGTGCACCTATCTTGCATCAAGATGAGCACTATCTCCAAACAGACCGAAATGAGCATCCACTAGAGCCTCGTCACCTAGGATTACCATAGGGTATGTCCAAAAGGATTTCTGAACCTATGGTACGTTTGGCGTAAACCATGGACCTATCTTGTACCGACACTAACCCTATCTCCGAACAGATAAAAATAAGATTCCACATGACCCACGTCACCTAGGAGTACAATCTGGTGTGTCCAAAATGATTTTCGAGCCTATGGTACGTTCAACGCAAACCATGCAACTATCTTGCTTCAAAATTAGCATTATCTCCAAATGGATAGAAACGAGCTTCTACTTGAGCCTCGTGACCTAGGAGTACCATCGAGTGCATCTAAAATGATTTCTGAGCCTATGGTTCCTTTGGCACAAACTGTGCACCTATCTTTAACCGACACTAACACTAGTTCGAAATGGACCGAAACAAGGTTCCACATAACCCATGTCACCTAGGAGTTCCATTGGGTGCGTCCAAAATGATTTTCGTGCCTATGTTATGTTTGGTGCAACCGTGCACCTATATTGCATCAAGATTAGCACTATCTCCAAATGGACTGAAGTGAACATCTACGGGAGCCTCGTCACCTAGCAGTACCATCAGGTGCGTCCATAACAATTTCTGAGCATATGTTACGTTTGGCGCAAATTGTGCACCAATCTTGCACCAACAAGAACACTGCCTTCAAATGGACCGATACGAGATTCTGCATGACCCACATCACCTAGGAGTTCCATTAGGTGTGTCCAAAAATATCTCAAAGCCTATGGTACATTCGGCGCAAACCGTGCAGCTATCTTGCCTCAAGATGAGCACTATCACCTAGTAGTACCATCAGGTGCGTCCAAAAGAATTTCTAAGCCTATGGTACGTTTGGCGTAAACTATGCACCTATCTTGTACCGCTCTAACACTATCTCCAACGGAGGAAAATGAGATTCCACTTGATCCACGTCACCTAGGAGTTCCATCGGGTACGTCCAAAATGATTTTCGACCTATGGTACGGTCTGCACAAACCGAGCAACTATTTTGTGCCAAGATTAACACTATCTCTAAACAGACAAAAATGAGCTTCCGCTTGAGCCATGTCACCTAGTAGTACCATCGGGTGCATCCAAAATGATTTCTGAGCCAATGGTACCTTTGGCGCAAACCGTGCACCTATATTGCACTAACACTAACACTGTCTCCAAATGAATCAAAATGAGATTCCACATGACCCACGTCACCTAGGAGAACAATCAGGTGCGTCCAAAATGATTTCCGCACCTATGGTACATTCGGCGCAAACTCTATAACTATCTTGCGTCAAAATTAGCATTATCTCCAAATGGACCGAAACGAGCTTCTACTTGAGCCTCGTGACCTAGGAGTACCATCGGGCGCATCTAAAATGATTTCTATGTCTATGGTTCATTTGGCGCAAACTGTGCACCTATCTTGCACCGACACTAACACTAGTTCCAAACGGACTAAAACGAGATTCTACATGACCCACATCACCTAGGAGTTCCATCGGGTGCGTCCAAAACAATTTCTGTGTCTATGGTACATTCGGCATAACCCGTGCACCCATCTTGCATCAAGATTAGCACTATCTCCAAATGGACCGAAGTGAGCATCTACTAGAGCCTCGTCACCAAGCAGTACTATCAGGTGCATCCAAAATGATTTCTGAGCATATGGTACGTTTGGCGCAAACCGTGCACCTATCTTGCACTGACACTAACACTACCTCCAAATGGACCGATTCGAGATTTCGCATGACCCATGTCACCTAGGACTTCCATCAGGTGCATCCAAAATGATTTTGGTGCCAATGATACAATCTACGCAAACCGAGCAACTATCAAGCATCAAGATTAGCACTATCTCCAAACAGACCGAAACGAGCTTTCACTACCATCGAGTGTGTCCAAAACAATTTCTGAGCCTATGGTACCTTTGGCACAAACCGTGCACTACCTATATTGCACCGACACTAACCCTGTCTCCAAACAGACAAAAATGAGATTCCACATGACCCACGTCACCTAGGAGTACAATCTGGTGTGTCCAAAATGATTTCCGAGCCTATGGTACGTTCGACACAAACCATGCAACTATCTTGCGTCAAAATTAGCATTATCTCAAAATAGACCGAAACGAGCTTTCACTTCAGCCTCGTGACCTAGGAGAACCATCGAGTTCATCTAAAATGATTTCTGAGCCTATGGTTTCTTTGGCGCAAACTGTGCACCTATCTTGCACCGACACTAACACTAGTTCGAAATGGTCTGAAATGAGGTTCCACATAACCCACATCACCTAGGAGTTCCATTGGGTGCGTCCAAAATGATTTTCGTGCCTTTGTTACATTTGGCGCAACCCCGTGCACCTATATGGCATCAAGATTAGCACTATCTCTAAATGGACCGAAGTGAACATCTTCGGGAGCCTCATCACCTAGCAGTACCGTCGGGTGCGTCCATAACGATTTCTGAGCATATGTTACGTTTGGCACAAACTGTGCAGCAATCTTGCACCAACACGAACACTGGCTGCAAATGGACCGATACGAGATTCCGCATGACCCACATCACCTAGGAGTTCCATCGGGTGCGTCCAAAATGATTTTTAGAGCCTATGGTACATTCGGGGCAAACCATGCACCTATCTTGCATCAAGATGGGCACTATTTCTAAATAAACCGAAATGAGCATCCACTAGAGCCTTGTCACCTAGGAGTACAATCGGGCGGGTCCAAAAGGATTTCTGATCCTTTGGTACGTTTGGCGCAAACCATGCACCTTTCTTGCACCGACACTAACACTGTCTCCAAATAGACTGTAACAAGATTCCACATTACCCATGTCACCTAGGAGTTCCATCGGGTGCGTCCAAGATAATTTCAGAGCCTGTGGTACATTTTGTGCAAACCGAGCACCAACCTTGCATTAGGATTAGCACTGTCTCCAAACAGATCGAAATGAGGTTCCACATAACCCACGTCACCAAGGAGTTCCATTGGGTGCGTCCAAAATGATTTTCATGCCTATGTTACGTTTGGTGCAACCCGTGCACCTATATTGAATCAAGATTAGCACTATCAAGATTAGCACCAACCTTGCACCTATCTTTAACCGACACTAACACTAATTCAAAATGGACCGAAATGAGGTTCCACATAACCCACGTCACCAAGGAGCTCCATTGGGTGCGTCCAAAATGATTTTCATGCCTATGTTACGTTTGGTGCAACCCGTGCACCTATATTGAATCAAGATTAGCACTATCTCCAAATAGACCGAAGTGAACATCTACGGGAGCTTCGTCCCCTAGCAGTACCATCGGGTGCGTCCATAATGATTTCTGAGCATATGTTACGTTTGGCGCAAACTGTGCACCAATCTTGCACCAACAAGAACACTGCCCTAAAATGGACCGATACGAGATTCTGCATGACCCACATCACCTAGGAGTTCCATCAGGTGTGTCCAAAAATATTTCAAAGCCTATGGTACATTTGGGACAAACCATGCACCTATCTTGCATCAAGATGAGCACTATCTCCAAACAGACCAAAATCAGCATCCACTAGAGCCTCGTCACCTAAGATTACCATAGGGTATGTCCAAAAGGATTTCTGAACCTATGGTACGTTTGACATAAACCATGGACCTATCTTGCATCGACACTAACACTGTTTACAAATAGACTATAACGAGATTCCACATGACCCACGTCACCTAGGAGATCCATCGGGTGCGTCCAAAACAATTTCAGAGCCTATGGTATGTTTGGCACAAACCACGCACTACCTTGCATCAAGATTAGCACTGTCTCTAAACAGACCGAAGTGAGCATCCACTAAAGCCTCGTCACCTAGGAGTACTATCGGGTGTGCCCAAAAGGATTTCTGAGCCTATGGTACGTTTGGCGCAAACCGTGCACCTATCTTGCACCAACACTAACACAGTCTCCAAACGGACCGAAATGAGATTCCACCAAACCCAAGTCACCTAGGAGTTCGATCGGGTGGGTCCAAAATGATTTCTGAGCCTATGGTACAGTCGGCGCAAACCGAGCAACTATCTTGCGTCAAGATTAGCACTATCCCCAAACGAACCAAAACAAGCTTCCACTTCAGCCACGTCACCTAGTAGTACCATCGGGTGCGTCAAAAACAATTTCTGAGCCTATGGTACATTTGGTACAAACCGTGCACCTATCTTGCACTGACACTAACACTATCTCCAAACGGACTGAAACGAGATTCCACATGACCCACGTCACCTAGGAGTTCTATTGGGTGCCTCCAAAACAATTTCTAAGCCTATCGTACGATCGGCGCAAACTGAGCAACTATCTTGCGTCAAGATTAGCACTATCTCCAAATGGATAGAAACAAGCTTCCACTTGATCTTTGTGAACTAGGAGTACCATCGGGTTCATCCAAAATGATTTCTAAGCCTATGGTACGTTTGGTGCAAACCATGCACCTATCTTGCACCGACACTAACACTGTTTCCAAACGAACCGAAACAAGATTTCACAAGACCCACAGCACCTAGGAGTTCCATCGGGTGCATCCAAAATGATTTTAGAGCCTGGGTACGTTCGTGGCAAACCATGCACCTATCTTGCATCAAGATGAGCACTATCTCTAAATAGACCGAAGTCAGCATCCACTAGAGCCTCGTCATCTAGGAGTACCACCGGGTGGGTCCCAAAGGATTCCTGAGCCTATGGTACGTTTGACACAAATCGTGCACCTATCTTGCGCCAATGCTAACACTATCTCCAAATAGACCGTAACATGATTCCACATGACCCACATTACCTAGGAGTTCCATCGGGTGTGTCCAAAACGATTTCAGAGCCTGTGGTATGTTCGGTGTAAACTGTGCAACTACCTTGCATCAAGATTAGCACTATCTCCAAACGGACCAAAGTGAGCATCCACTAGAGCCTCGTCACCTAGGACTTCCATCGGGTGCGTCCAAAAGGATATCTGAGCCTATAGTATGTTTGCCACAAACCGTGCAACTACCTTGCACCAACACTGCAACTATCTCCAAACGGACCGAAATGAGATTCCACTAGATGCACATCACCTAGGAGCTCCATCGGGTGCGTCCAAAATGATTTCCGAGCCTATGGCACGATCGGCACAAACCCAGCACTATCTTGCATCAAGATTAGCAGTATCTCCAAACGGACCGAAACGAGCTTCCGCTTGAGCCACGTCACCTAGTAGTACCATCGGGTGCGTCAAAATGATTTATGAGCCTATGGTACCTTTGGCACAAACCATGCACCAGTCTTGCACCGACACTAACATAGTCTCCAAATAGACTGTAACGAGATTCCACATGACACACGTCACCAAGGAGTTCCACCGGGTGCGTCCGAAACAATTTCAGAGCCTGTGGTATATTTGGTGCAAACCGTGCACCTACCTTGCATCAAGATTTGCACTGGCTCCAAACAAACTGAAGTGAGCAGCCATTAAAGCCTCGTCACCAACGAGTACCATCGGGTGCGCCCGAAAGTATTTCTGAGCCTATGGTATGTTTAGTGCAAACCGTGCACATATCTTGCACCGACACTAATAGTGTCTCCAAATGGACCAAAATGAGATTCCACCTAACCCACGTCACCTAGGAGTTCCATCAGGTGGGTCCAAAATGATTCCACCTATGGTATGATCAGCGCAAACCGAGCAACTATCTTGCATCAAGATTAGCACTATCTCTAAACGGACCAAAATGAGCTTCCGCTTGAGCCACGTCACCTAGTAGTACCATCGGGTACGTCCAAAACGATTTATGAGCCTATGGTACCTTTGGCGCAAACCGTGTACTTATATTGTACCGACACCAACATTGTCTCCAAACGGACCAAAATGAGATTCCACATGACTGACGTCACCTAGAAGTTTTATCAGGTGCATCCAAAATGGTTTTAGAAATAGCGGTACGATCGTCGCAAACCATGCAGCTATCTTGCATCAAGATTAGCACTATCTCCAAACAGAATGATGTGAGCATCCACTAGAGCCTCATCACCTAGGAGTACCATCTCGTGTGTCCAAAATGATTTCTAAGCACATGGTATGTTTGGTGAAAACCGTGCACCTATCTTGCACCTACACTAACACTATCTCCAAATAGACTGTAACAAGATTCCACATGACCCACGACACCTCAGAGCTCCATCAGGTGCGTCCAAAATGATTTCCATGCCTATGGTACGATTGGCGCAAACCGAGCAACTATAATGCGTCAAGATTAGCACTACCTCCAAACAAACTGAAACGAGATTCCACTTGAGCCTCATTACCTAGTAGTACCATAGGGTGCGTACAATACGATTTCTGAGGCAATAGTACGTTTGGCGCAAACCATACACTTATCTTGCACCGACACTAACACTGTCTCCAAATAGACAATAGCAAGATTCCACATAAGAAATGTCACCTTGCAGTTCCATCAGTGTGTCCAAAATGATTTCAGAACCTATGGTACATTCGGCGCAAACCATGCACCTACCATGCATCAAGATTAGCACTATCACTGGCTCGAAACAAACCAAAATGAGATTCCACCTGACCCACATCACCTAGGAGTTCCATTAGGTGCATCCAAAATGATTTTTTAGCCTATGGTACGATCGGCGTAAACTGAGCAACCATCTTGCGTCAAGATTAGCACTATCTCTAAACTAACTGAAACGAGCTTCCACTTGAGCCACGTCACCTAATAGTACCATCGGGTGTGTCAAAACGATTTCTGAGCCTATGGTACCTTTGGTGCAAATCCTGCACCTATCTTGCATCGACACTAACACTGTCTCCAAATAGACTGTAACGAGATTCCACAAGACCCACATCACCTAAGAGTTCCATCGGGTGCGTCCGAAATAGTTTCAGGGCCTATGGTACGTTTGACGCAAACCGTGCACCTACCTTGCATCAAGATTAGCACTGTCTCCAAATGGACTGAAGTGAGCATCCACTAAAGCCTCATCACTTTGGAGTACCATTTGGTGCACCCAAAGGATTTATGAGCCTATGGTACATTTGGCGCAAACCGTGCACCTATCTTGCACCGACACTAACACTGTCTCCGAACGAACCGAAATGAGGTTCCACCTAACCCACGTCACCTAGGAGATCCATCGGGTGGGTCCAAAATGATTTCTGAGCCTATGGTACGATCGGCGCAAACTAAGCAACTATCTTGCGTCAAGATTAGCACTATCTCCAAACGGACCAAAACGAGCTTCCGCTTGAACCACATCACCTAGTAGTACATTGGACATTGGGTGCATCCAAAACGGTTTATGAGCCTATGGTACCTTTGTCACAAACCCTGTACCCATATTGCGCCGACACTAACACTGTCTCCAAACAGACCAAAACGAGATTCCACATGTCTGACGTCACCTAGGAGTTTTATCGGGTGCATCCAAAATGATTTTAGAGCCAGCGGTATGTTCAGCGCAAACCATGCACCTATCTTGCATCAAGATTAGCATTATCTCCAAAACAGAATGATGTGAGCATCCACTAGAGCTTCATCACCTAGGAGTACCATCCGGTGTGTCCAAAATAATTTCTGAGCACATGATATGTTTGGGGAAAATTATGAACCTATCTTGCACCAACACTAAGACTATCCCCAAATAGACTGTAACAAGATTCCACATGACCCACGTCACCTATGAGTTCCATCGGGTGTGTCCAAAATGATTTCAGAGCCTGTCGTACGTCGATGCAAACCGTGCACCTACATTGCATCAAGCTTAGCACTATCCCCAAACGGACCGAAGTGAGCATCCACTAGAGCCTCGTCACCTAGGACTTCCATCGGGTGTGTCTAAAAGCATTTCTGAGCCTATGGTACGTTTGGCTTAAACCGTGCACCTATCTTGCATCGACAGTAACACTGCCTCCAAATAGACTGTAATGAGATTCCACATGACCCACATCACCTAAGAGTTTCATCAGGTGTGTCCAAAACAATTTTAGATCATGTGGTATGTTCGGTGCAAACTGTGCACCTACCTTGCATCAAGTTTAGCACTATCTCCAAATGGACCAAAGTTAGCATCCACTAGAGCCTCGTCACCTAGGAGTACCATCGAGTGCGTCCAAAAGGATTTCTGTGCCTATGGTACGTTTGGCGCAAACAATGCACCTATCTTGCACCAACACTAACACTATATCCAAACGGACCAAAATGAGCTTCCACCTGACCCACGTCACCTAAGAGTTCCATCAGATGCGTCCAAAATGATTTTTGAGCCTATGGTACAATCAGTGCAAATCGAGCAACTATCTTGTGTCAAGATTAGCACTATCTCCAAATGGACTAAAACGAGCATCCACTTAAGCTACGTCACCTTGTAGTACCATTGGATGCTTACAAAATGAATTCTAAGCCTATGGTACGTTTGGTGCAAACCGTGCACCTATCTTGCACCGACACTAACACTGTCTCCAAACGGACCGAAACGAGATCCCAGATGACCCACGTCACTTAGGAGTTCCATCGGGTGCCTCCAAAATGATTTCTAAGCCTATCGTATGATCGGCGCAAACCGAGCAACTATCTTGCGTCAACATTAGCATTATCTCCAAATGGACAGAAACGAGCTTCCACTTGAGCTTGTGACCTAGGAGTACCAACGGGTGCATCCAAAATAATTTCTAAGCCTATGGTACGTTTGGTGCAAACCATGCACCCATCTTGCACTGACACTAACACTATTTCCAAACAGACCAAAATGAGATTTCACATAACCCACATCACCTAGGAGTTCCATCGGGTGCGTCCAAAATGATTTCAGAGCCTGTGGTACGTTGGGGGCAAACCGTGCACCTATCATGCATCAAGATGAGCACTATCTCTAAATAGACCGAAGTGAGCATCCACTAGAGCCTCATCACCTAGGATTACCATCGGTGGGTCCAAAAGGATTTTTGAGCCAATGGTATGTTTGGCGTAAACTATGCACGTATCTTGCACCAACATTAACACTATCTCCAAACGGACCAAAATGACCTTCCACCTGACCCACGTCACCTAGGAGTTCCATCGGATGCGTCCAAAATGATTTTCGAGCCAATGGTACAATCAGCGCAAACCGAGCATCCACTTAAACGAGCATCCACTTAAGCTATGTCACCTTGTAGTACCATTGGATGCGTCCAAAACGATTTCTAAGCCTATGGTACGTTTGGTGCAAACCGTGCACCTATCTTGCACCAACATTAACACTGTCTCCAAATGGACCGAAACGAGATTCCACATGACCCACGTCACTTAGGAGTTCCATTGGCTGCCTCCAAAATGATTTTTAAGCCTATGGTACGATCGGCACAAACCGAGCAACTATCTTGGATCAAGACTAGCATTATCTCCAAATGGATAGAAATGAGCTTCCACTTGAGCTTGTGACCTAGGAGTACCAACGGGTGCATCCAAAATGATTTCTAAGCCTATGGTACGTTTGGCGCAAACCAAGCACCTATCTTGCACTAACACTAACACTGTTTCCAAATGGACTGAAATGAGATTTCACATGACCCACATCACCTAGGAGTTCCATCGGGTGCGTCCAAAATGATTTCAGACCCTGTGATACGTTGGGGACAAACCGTGCACCTATCATGCATCAAGATGAGCACTATCTCTAAACAGACCGAAGTGAGCATCCACTAGAGGCTCGTCACCTAGGAGTAACATCAGTGGGGCAAACCGTGCACCTATCTTGCGCCAACACTAACACTATCTCCAAGAAGTATAACAAGATTCCACATGACCCACCTCACCTAGGAGTTCTATTGGGTGTGTCCAAAACGATTTTAGAGCCTGTGGTATGTTCGGTGAAAATCGTGCACCTACCTTGCATCAAGATTAGCACTATCTCCAAACCGACCAAAGTGAGCATCCACTAGAGCCTCGTCACCTAGGACTACCTTCGGTGCATCCAAAAGGTATCTGAGCGTATAGTACGTTTAGCGCAAACCGTGCTACTATCTTACACCGATTCTAACGCTGTCTCCAAATGGACCGAAATGAGATTCCACTTGACCCACGTCATCTAGGAGTTCTATCGGGTGCATCCAAAACAATTTGCGAGCCTATGGTACGTTCGGCACAAACCGAGCAACTATCTTGCGTCAAGATTAGCACTATCTCCAAATGGCCAGAACGAGCTTCCGCTTGAGCCATGTCACCTAGTAGTACCATCAGGAGCGTCCAAAATGATTTATGATCCTATCTACCTTTGCGCAAATCGTGTACCTATATTGCGCCGACACTAACACTGTCTGTAAATGGAACAAAATGAGATTCCACATGACCGACGTCACCTAGGAGTTTTATTGGGTGCATCCAAAATGATTTTAGAGAAAGCGGTACGTTCGGTGCAAACCTTGCACCTATCTTGCATCAAGATTAGCACTATCTCCAAATAGAATGATATGAGCATCCACTAGAACCTCGTCACCTAGGAGTTCCATTCGGTGCGTCCAAAACGATTTCTGAGCACAAGGTATGTTTAGTGCAAACCGTGCACCAATCTTGCACCAACACTAACACTGCCTCTAAAAGGACCAATACGAGATTTCGCATGACCCACATCACCTAGGAGTTCTATCAGGTGTGTCCAAAATGATTTCGGTGCCTATGGTATGATCAGCACAAACCGAGGAACTATCATGCGTCAAGATTAGCACTCTCTACAAACGGACCGAAACAAGCTTCCACTTGAGCCTCGTCACCAAGTGGTACCATTGGGTGCGTCCAAAACGATTTATGAGACAATAATACGTTTGGTGCAAAACATGCACCTATATTGCACCGACACTAACACTGTCTCCAAATAGTCTGTAAAAAGATTCCACATGACAAACGTCACCTTAGAGTTCCATCGGGTGCGTCCAAAATGATTTTAGAGCCTGTGGTACATTCGGCGCAAACCATGCACCTACCTTGCATCAAGATTAGCACTATATCCAAACAGACCGAAGTGAGCATCCACTAGAGCCTCATCACCTAGGAGTACCATCCGGTGCATCCAAAAGGATTTATGAGCCTATGGTACGTTAGGCGCAAACCATGCAGCTATCTTGCACTAACACTAGCACTGTCTCCTAATGGAACAAAATGAGATTCCACCTGACCCACGTCACCTAGGAGTTCCATCGGGTGCGTCCAAAATGATTTTCAAACCTATGGTACGATCGGCGCAAACCGAGCAACTACCTTGCGTCAAGATTAGCACTATCTCTAAACGAACTGAAACGAGCATCCACTTGAGCCACGTCACCTAGTAATTTGATGCATCCAAAATGATTTCTAAGCCTATGGTACGTTTGGTACAAACCGTGCACCATCTGGCACCGACACTAACGCTGTCTCCAAACGGACCAAAACTAGATTCCACATGACCCAAGTCACCAAGGAGTTCCATCAGGTGGCTCCAAAACGATTTCTTAGCCTATCGTACGATCAGCGCAAACCAAGCAGCTATCTTGCATCAAGATTAGCACTATCTCCAAATGGACGGAAACGAGCTTCCACTTGCACCTTGTGACCTAGGAGTACCATCGTGTGCATCCAAAATGATTTCTGAACCTATGGTACGTTTGGCGCAAGCCATGCACATATCTTGCTCCGACACCAACACTGTTTCCAAATGGACCGAAATGAGATTTCACATGACCCACATCACCTAGGAGTTCCATCGGGTGCGTCCAAAATGATTTCAAAGCCCGTGGTATGTTCGGGGCAAACCATGCGCCTATCTTGCATCAAGATGAGCACAATCTCTAAACAGACTGAAGTGAGCATCCACTAGAGCCTCGTCACCTAGGAGTACCCTTGGGTGGGTCCAAAAGGATTTCTGAGCCTATGGTATGTTTGGCGTAAATAGTTCACGTATCTTGTGCCAACACTAACACTATCTCTAAATAGACTATAACACGATTCCACATGACCCACACCACCTAGGAGTTCCATCGGGTGTGTCCAAAACGATTTCAAAGCCTGTCCTACGTTCGGTGCAAACCGTGCACCTACTTTGCATCAAGATTAGCAGTATCACCAAACGGACCGAGGTCAGCATCCACTAGAGCCTCGTCACCTTGGACTTCCATCGGGTGTGTTCGAAAGCATTTCTGAGCCTATGGTACGTTTGGTGCAACCGTGCACCTGTCTTGCACCGACACTAACATTGCCTCCAAATAGACTGTAACGAGATTCCACTTGACCCACGTAACCTAGGAGTTTCATCAGGTGTGTCCAAAACAATTTCAGATCCTGTGATACGTTCGGTGCAAATCGTGCACCTACCTTGCTTCAAGATTAGCACTATCTCCAAATGGACCGAAGTGAGCATCCACTAGAGCCTCGTCACCTAGGAGTACCATCGGGTGCGTCCAAAAGGATTTTTGAGCCTTGGTACGTTTGGCGCAAACCATGCACCTATCTTGCACTAACACTAACTCTGTTTCCAAACAGACCAAAATGAGATTTCTCCTGAACCACGTCACCTAGGAGTTCCATCAGATGCGTCCAAAATGATTTTTGAGCCTGTGGTACGGTCAGCGCAAACCGAGCAACAATCTTGCGTCAAGATTAGCACTCTCACTAAATGGACTAAAACGAGCATCCACTTAAGCTACATCACCTAGTAGTACCATTGGGTGTGTCCAAAATGATTTCTAAGCCTATGGTACGTTTGGTGCAAACCGTGCACCTATCTTGCTCCGACAGTAACACTGTTTTCAAATAGAGCGAAACGAGATTCCACTTGACCCACGTCACTTAGGATTCCATCGGGTGCCTCCAAAATGATTTCTAAGTGATATGACCACGACAACCAACAACATGTTACAACCTCCAAGTCAAGTTACACCAACACCAGTCCAAGTCAAATTACACGTAGTCGAGCCAAGAAGCTACAACAAGAGGTGCACGCGCTACTTTCTAAAAATCATTTTAATGTTAATGAGAATTATATACTGCCTAAGTCGTGCACGTTGCTATTGCTTAGGTGCACCACGGAGGATGACAAGAAGACACCAAGGGAGAACCAAAGAGGAGGATCACGTTCGAGCCAGTCCCGTGTGACAGAACCATCAGAAAGAATCAGTCACAACGTTTTGCTCGCAAAAGCTATGAAGGCCCATGAGGACTTGTTGGAAAGCTTATCAAGTCTAGTTTCAAGCCCAAGTTCTCTCACTTGATTTGGATTCTCCAATGTTGAGATTCGACTGATTTAGTACAGACTGGTCAGCTAGTCAGCAGTCAGCCTGATGTCCAAGTTCCCATGCAAAACTATACCAATCTACAATATTTCGTGGTACATGCTGCACATGGTGTGAAAGGTTATCAAGTTAACTTTCCAACCCAACAAACCGCATGTCATTTGGAGTTTCCAAGATAGAGTTATTGCCAAAACACTGAAGACTGCGCTGAAGACCAGCAGCCACGCGAAAACTCTCCAGGAAGGCATCTCGAGGAGGCCCGTTCACATAGTGCGTCTTATATTTTTCTTTTCGAGTTTCCACCTATCTAGCAGGGCTGTTGCTAGTATAAATACCTCCTAGACTCATTGTAATCTCAGACTTTTGATAATGGAATACAAACCCCCTTTTGTTCAGCTGTGTGCTAACAAATATTGAGAGAGATCTCTACCCCTTTGCTCTTGTGATTTCCTTTGCAGGATTTACAGAAGCGGCGGCTTCATCCGCTCCCAATTGGTGCTCCTACTCCCTTCGAGGTTTCCTCGATTGATTGTAGGCTGTGTTGGTTGGTTCTTTGAGAGTGTGGTTGGGCGAATCCTCGATTCAGGTTGCCGGTTAAAGACGGTGGTTGGCTTCGAGTTTTATTTGCCAGGTTGCACTAGTTATCGCTGCTTGCAGCAAGTTATCCGGCTGTTCTTCAGCTAGTTATCGGTGATCATCCTACGTCGTGAAGATCGGGACCCCCTGAGCGTATCATCTGGTATCAGAGCTTTCGTTACCACGGTAGGATTTTTCCCTTAGCTACTTATATATTTTGTTTCGTCCTATCCACCAAAAAGCCTGAAAAATACATTGCTTTAGCCCTTTGTTTCAATCTGTTATTTTAGTGAGTTTTGTTAAGTTTCAGTTCATTAGAGTCTTTGTTTTAGTTGCTGATCATTATCCTTTGCGTGTCCTTTGAGCCTCTTTATATATCTGAAAATCCCTACAAAAAAATCTGAAAAAAACACATATCATGTCCTTCGCGTAAACTTTGATCCTATTATAGCTACCGGTTGTGTTTTGTTCTTATCTTAATTGTGCAAGTGTCTTAATCTGGTCTTTGTGTTTAGTTATAAAAAAAAGTGTGTCAAAAAAAAAGAGAAGAAAGAAAAGTAAAAAAAAAGAATAGAGAAAAACTGAGAAAGAAAGGTTGAAAGATCAGTAGGTTTATGTGCACAAGTGCTGAAAGTTTTCATATCAAGTAGTGCAACCAGTGTGCTATCCTTGTTTAGGTGCAAAATTTTGGTTGGGTTTGATTGCAACACTTGCATCCCAATCATACTCCTTGTTTGCATCAAATCTGAAATTTCCTTGCGTGTGTGTGTGATCGATTTACATCTCATTCATATTCTGTGATCAGCACTAGGCAGAGAACTTCTAGTTTGGATTGTTACTTAATATTACAATAACTAGAATTTAGATTGCATTCCTTGTTTTATTCTCCACCAAGCTCCACATAAAAACCACCGTAATCTATACTCTCTAGTCTTGTATTCGCCACGCCATCACTTTCAGTTACCACCACACATTTGTTTCTTTGTAATCCGCGGCAGGGAATTCATAAGAGCTTTGGTTGGTAAGAGAGGTGAGGTTGTGAGAGTTCTACATATTTTCCTATACCACATATAAGCTTGCTATTTTGCATATGAAATAACCATGACAGGCCGAAGATATACCAATCTTCCATTCTATGGAAGTAATGATCCGGAAGAATTTCTCGTTTGGGCAGAAGAAATGGAGATTGAACTTGAGGTTCAAGATTTTTCAGAAGCCAAGGAGATATCACGAGTTGTGCTTGAATTTGAAGATTATGCTCATGATTGGTGGAAACAATATCCACATAAGCATCTCATCAAGAATTGGGAAGATTTGAAGAAGGCCATGAGAAAAGAATTTGTTCCAAGGGAATATCGGCTGATTTTGCTTCGTCGTTTGCAACCTGTGAAGCAAGGTAGTAAATCTGTCCAAGCATATTATGATAAGCTGAATTCTTCCTTACATCGTGCAAATGTTGTTGATGACATGAATGCAATGGAATATTTCGAGAGAGGTCTTAATGATAACATTGCTGCTGCACTTGAGGGCAAATATTTTAGAAGTATGCAAGATCTTCTAAGTTGTGCAATTAGAGAGGAAAAGAAAGTTATAAAGGTGCAGCAAGGCAAGGTCACCCAGAATATTAGTTTGTGCCAAGATAAAAGTGTTAAGTTGCAGCCCAATATGTCCTCCATTGTTGGAAAGAAGCAATCATCAAGTCCATGCAAGAAGAGAGGACATGTTGTCCCAAAAGTTTCTTTAGTTGATTCTAGTACCAAGAGAAGTGAACATCAACAATTCAACTCCAAGAAGAACTTTGTTGTGCAGCAAGAAGAAGGCTCTATGTCCCAAATTGATATGGAAAATGGTAAGGTGTGTGACATTACAATGGATCATAGTGTTACACCATCTCTTGATGTTGTTGCTATTCCAAAGTGTCATTTACAATCTGAGGTTGATGAGAATCAAGTTGCAAATGTTCCCATCAATGTTTGTCTCAGTTTTGAGCAAGATCAAGAAGAAAATTCTGCTGCACATGACACACAAAGTGAGGTAGCAGAAGCCACTATGCAAGTTGTAGAAGATCATCAGTTGAGTTGTAAAACTAGAGAAGATACTTCTCTGATCAAGGCTGATCCTTTGTGTGTTGAGTTGAGGGAACATGCTACAGTTCCACGCCATGGAAATCTAAAAAATTTTCATCAAGAAGCACTGCCACCATGTTTGAACACAAGTGCTGCAGATCTTAAAAGTTCTGAGACTTATTCTAGTGCTAAAAGTGGAGAAGTTATATGCTCCAAATCTCTCCAGAAATTTTCTATGTCATCTGATGAAAAATCAGTACCCAATTATGACCAAGAGGTTGACAACACTCTGATTTTTGAGGGTGAATCTAATCTAAATTTGAAGGCCAATCAATGTTTCAGTTTGAGAGCTGAATGTGCGCACAAAGATGATGCCATTGTGCCATATATTGCAAGTAATAAATCTATCCAAGATGAAATTCATCATGATCTAATGGATCTGAAGTTTCGAACCAACATGGTTCCAAGCACAAATGTGGTGTCAAGATGTGTTGTACCATCAGCTGCATTATGTGATGAATTATTGGACAGTGGTGCTGAAATTTTATGCTCCCCCATGTCACAGAGTGTTGAGATTATTGAAGGAAAGATTAGTGCACATGATTCCACTTATACTAATGCCAGTCCAGCATCTTTGGAGGAGGTCAAAGATGATTATTTGGTTGCATCTATTGCTATTCCAATGCCACAGAAAGTTCAGATTGAAGCAATATTAGTGGAGATGAATCCACATTAGCAATTGAGAGATCATCATTGTTTGAAGAGGATAGACCTGATGGTGTTGCTGCCACCATTACTGCCCCAATGGCAATCGATTACGTCATGAATGATGGAAGATATTCATATGTTGCTCTAGAAGACATTGAAGATATTATGCATCAAATCCCTTGTGAGAATGAGTGCCACATAGCCAAATTGAGTGAGAGTGAAAACAAAAGTGAGTTGTGTGATTCCACCAAATGTGAGATTGAGAGTATCCACAGTATGAGTGTGAGGGATACACCACATAGAAAGAGAGAGCTTTATTGCAAGGCATGCACGGATGATTTTAACACTAACCCACTAATGTCTACTCTTAGTGTTGTTTCTCCTAACATGCAGGTCTATAAAGAAGATTCGGTGGAGATGGCTGCTCAAAAGACCCCCAAACTTGGCCAGAGAAATGCGAGGGTTGCCATTATTGAGAACCAACTCTATGCTGTGCAAAACCTGAACCATGACAAGGAAAAAGGTAAAAGTTCAGAGATACAATGCATCATTCATGCACCATCACAAAATCTGAAAGGTAATGCAAACAATTTAGAACTGAATCTGCAACATATATTGACCAGTAATTGTGATGACAAATTTGCTTCAACTAAAATTGAGTATACATGAAATCTTTATGCTGATTTGATTGATCCACATGTTGATACAAGTGCTGAAATTTGGAAAGTTGACAAACATTGTTCAATCATGCATGACCATTGCTATACTTTGACTGAAATATATGATAATTTACATGTCGATAATGTGGGCCGTGTGAAATTGATTAGTCATGCTAAATTCTTTAGAAGAATATCTCCTGCTGAATGTATGTTCTATGTCAA
The DNA here is from genome assembly GCA_038087645.1 of Saccharum hybrid cultivar R570. Taxonomy (NCBI): domain Eukaryota; kingdom Viridiplantae; phylum Streptophyta; class Magnoliopsida; order Poales; family Poaceae; genus Saccharum; species Saccharum hybrid cultivar. Next base: position 2,313,935 of record JAQSUU010000227.1, read on the forward strand.
GCTTGATGAATTTGTTAATATTAATAAAATGGTTGAAAGTGTTCTTGATATATCATCTATGAAATCTTTGAATAGTGCCTACAGCTGCAAGTTTACATTTAACATCATTGGACACTACATTATAAATAAATTTTATGTTTGTGCTCTTTGCATAACATGTCACAACATTGCTGAATTGAAGTTGAATAAAATGGCTGTACATCTTGTGAACCATACTTTTCTTTATTTGAGATAAAAAGGTTGTTTAGAGCTTGCTATTCAGAACAATCAGTGTTATTTTCTTGTTCATATTCTCCACTGAAACAAAGAAATCTTGTGCAAATGTGTTTGGTTCATTCACCCAAAGTCTTTCCATATACATGTGGAACCATTGAGTATGAAAGGTACATTACTAAACCTTTGCATGAGTTGAGCATCAAGAATTATTGGAATACCAGACATGCTTCGTTCACATCTATTGAAATGTTTGATTTTGCAAAGAAAAAACATGATAACCTGAATCAAATGAGTGGTTTAAAAGAAATTTTTGTGCTTCCATTTTCAAAGTTAATTTCAGGTTCACAAAATCTGAGAAACTATTCATCTCATCGAAAAGGAAATAATGTGCATATGAATTATAAAGAAGATAATGAACAAACTTCAACAAGTAATCATAGCAATTGGCATATGCATCCACTCTCTATTTTCTTTAGACTGTTTTCAGGAGAGCAAAAGCAGAGGACAAGTTTTTTTGAAGAGAGGAAGGATGATAGGATCATACCAAGGACATTAACATTCACTCTTAATTCTAAGGATCCATTCAAGGTGAAAGCTAAACTTGATTCTAAATCCTTTTGGTTTCCACCTATAAGACTACTACTTGGTTTATATGATTACAGATTTAAACACATTGCTGTGATGGAAGAAGGAGATTGCAATAGAAACATAGCATCTACCCCGTTTGGCCTAGCACAATTTTTGGACTTCAACGGATTAGAGTCGAGGATGACTCTTTTTCAAGGGGGGAGGATGATATGACCACGACAACCAACAACATGTTACAACCTCCAAGTCAAGTTACACCAACACCAGTCCAAGTCTTTGATGGACCAATTACACGTAGTCGAGCCAAGAAGCTACAACAAGAGGTGCACGCGTTACTTTCTAAAAATCATTTTAATGTTAATGAGAATTATATACTGCCTAAGTCGTGCACGTTGCTATTGCTTAGGTGCACCACGGAGGATGACAAGAAGACACCAAGGGTGAACCAAAGAGGAGGATCACGTTCGAGCCAGTCCCGTGTGATAGAACCATCAGAAAGAATCAGTCACAACGTTTTGCTCGCAAAAGCTATGAAGGCCCATGAGGACTTGTTGGAAAGCTTATCAAGTCTAGTTTCAAGCCCAAGTTCTCTCACTTGATTTGGATTCTCCAATGTTGAGATTCGACTGATTTAGTACAGACTGGTCAGCTAGTCAGCAGTCAGCCTGATGTCCAAGTTCCCATGCAAAACTATACCAATCTACAATATTTCGTGGTACATGCTGCACATGGTGTGAAAGGTTATCAAGTTAACTTTCCAACCCAACAAACCGCATGTCATTTGGAGTTTCCAAGATAGAGTTATTGCCAAAACACTGAAGACTGCGCTGAAGACCAGCAGCCACGCGAAAACTCTCCAGGAAGGCATCTCGAGGAGGCCCGTTCACATAGTGCGTCTTATATTTTTCTTTTCGAGTTTCCACCTATTTAGAAGGGCTGTTGCTAGTATAAATACCTCCTAGACTCATTGTAATCTCAGACTTTTGATAATGGAATACAAACCCCCTTTTGTTCAGCTGTGTGCTAACAAATATTGAGAGAGATCTCTACCCCTTTGCTCTTGTGATTTCCTTTGTGGGATTTACAGAAGCGGCGGCTTCATCCGCTCCCAATTGGTGCTCCTACTCCCTTCGAGGTTTCCTCGATTGATTGTAGGCTGTGTTGGTTGGTTCTTTGAGAGTGTGGTTGGGTGAATCCTCGATTCAGGTTGCCGGTTAAAGACGGTGGTTGGCTTCGAGTTTTATTTGCCAGGTTGCACTTGTTATCGCTGCTTGCAGCAAGTTATCCGGCTGTTCTTCAGCTAGTTATCGGTGATCATCCTACGTCGTGAAGATCGGGACCCCCTGAGCGTATCACTAAGCCTATCGTACGATCGGCGCAAACCGAGCAACTATCTTGCGTCAAGATTAGCATTGTATCCAAATGGACAGAAACGAGCTTCGACTTGAGCTTGTGACCTAGGAGTACAAACGGGTGCATCCAAAATGATTTCTAAGCCTATGGTACATTTGGCGCAAACCATGCACCCATCTTACACTGACACTAACACTGTTTTCAAACGGACCGAAACGAGATTTCACATGACCCACATCATCTAGGAGTTCTATCAGGTGCGTCCAAAATGATATCAAAGATGTGGTACGTTAAGGGCAAACTGTGCACCCATCTTGCATCAAGATGAGCACTATCTCTAAACAGACCGAAGTGCGCATCCACTAGTGCCTTATCACCTAGGAGTTCTATCGGGTGCGTCCAAAATGATTTCTGAGCCTATGGTACGATCGGCGCAGACCAAGCAACTATCTTGCATGAAGATTAGCACTATCTCCAAACGGACCTAAACGAGCTTCCGCTTGAGTCACGTCAGCTAGTAGTACCATCTGGTGCGTCCAAAGCGATTTCTGAGCCTATGGTACCTTTTGGCGCAAATCGTGCACCTATGTTGCATCGACACTAACACTGTCTCCAAATAGAACAAAACGAGATTCAACCTAACCCACTCACCTAGGAGTACAATCGGGTATGTCCGAAATGATTTTCGCGCCTATGGTACGTTTGGCGCAAACCATGCAACTATTTTGCGTCAAAATTAGCACCATCTCCAAATGGACCAAAATGAGCTTTCACTTGAGCCTCGTGACCTAGGAGTACCATCGGGTGCATCTAAAATGATTTCTGAGCCTATGGTTCGTTTGGTGGAAACCGTGCACCTATCTTGCACCAACACTAACTTTGGTTCCAAACGGACCAAAACGAGATTCAACATGACCCACATCACTTAGGAGTTCCATCGGGTGCGTCCAAAACAATTTTTGTGCCTATCGTATGTTTGGCACAACCCGTGCACCTATCTTGCATAAAGATTAGCACAATCACCAAACAGACCGAAGTGAGCATCTACTAGAGCCTCGTCACCAATCAGTACCATCAGGTGCGTCCAAAACGATTTCTGAGCATATGGTACATTTGGCGCAAACCGTGCACCTATCTTGCACTGACAGTAACACTGCCTGCAAATGGACCAATACGAGATTCTGCATGACCCACGTTACCAAGGAGTTCCATCGGTTGCGTCCAAAACAATTTTTGAACCTATGGTATGATCGGTGCAAACCGAGCAAGTATCTTGCGTCAAGATTATCACTATCTCCGAACGTACTGAAACGAGCTTCCACTTGAGCCTCGTGACCTAGGAGTACCATCGGGTGCATCTAAAATGATTTCTGGGCCTATGGTTCGTCTAGCACAAATTGTGCACCTATCTTGTCCTGACACTAAACCTGTCTCCAAACGGACCGAATCGAGCTTTCACTAGAGCCTCATCACCTAGGAGTGCCATCAGGTGCGTCCAAAACGATTTATGAGCCTATGGTATGTTTTGCGCAAACCATGCACCTATCTTGCACCAACACTAACACTATCTCCAAACAGACTGAAATGAGATTCCACACAACCCACGTCACCTACGACTTCCATCGGGTGCATCCAAAATGAATTATGAGCCTAGGGTACGATCGGTGCAAACCGAACAACTATCTTACGTCAAGATCAGCACTATCTCCAGACAGACCAAAACGAGCTTCCACTTCACCCTCGTCACCTAGTAGTACGTCGTGTGTGTGCAAAGAGATTTATGAGCCTATGGTTAGTTTGGCGCAAACCGTGCACCTATCTTGCACTGACACTAACACTATCTCCAAATGGATCGAATTAACCATCCACTAGAGCCTCGTAACCTAGGAGTACCATTGGGTGCATCCAAAAGAATTTTTGAGCCTATGATACGTTTGGCGCAAACCGTGCACCTATCTAGCACCGACACTAACACTGTCTCCAAATGGACCAAAACTAGATTCCACATGACCCAAGTCACCAAGGAGTTCCATCGGGTGGCTCCAAAATGATTTCTAATCCTATCGTACGATCGGCGCAAACCAAGCAACTATCTTGCATCAAGATTAGCACTATCTCCAAATAGATGGAAATGAGCTTCCACTTGCGCCTTGTGACCTAGGAGTACCATCCAAAACGATCTCTGAGCCTATGGTACGCTTGGTGCAAACCGTGCGCCTATCTTGCACCGACGCCAACACTATTTTCAAATGGACCGAAATGAGATTTCACATGACCCACATCACCTAGGAGTTCCATCGGGTGCGTCCAAAATGATTTCAAAGCCCATGGTACGTTCGGGGCAAACCATGCACCTATCCTGCATCAAGATGAGCACAATCTCTAAACAGACTGAAGTGAGCATCCACTAGAGCCTCGTCACCTAGGAGTACCCTTGGGTGGGTCCAAAAGGATTTCTGAGCCTATGGTATGTTTGGCGCAAACCGTGCACCTTTCTTGCACCAACAGTAACACTATCTCCAAAATAGACTGTAACACGATTCCACATGACCCATGCCACCTAGGAGTTCCATCGGGTGTGTCCAAAACGATTTCAAAGCCTGTCGTACATTCGGTGCAAACCATGCACCTACTTTGCATCAAGATTAGCACTATCTCCAAACAGACTGAGGTCAGCATCCACTAGAGCCTCGTCACCTAGGACTTCCATCGGGTGTGTCTGAAAGCATTTCTGAGCCTATGGTACGTTTGGCGCAAACCGTGCACCTGTCTTGCACCGACACTAACAATGCCTCCAAATAGACTATAACGAGATTCCACTTGACCCACGTCACCTAGGAGTTTCATCGGGTGTGTCCAAAATGAATTATGAGCCTAGGGTACGATCGGTGCAAACCGAACAACTATCTTACGTCAAGATCAGCACTATCTCCAGACAGACCAAAACGAGCTTCCACTTCACCCTCGTCACCTAGTAGTACGTCGTGTGTGTGCAAAGAGATTTATGAGCCTATGGTTAGTTTGGCGCAAACCGTGCACCTATCTTGCACTGACACTAACACTATCTCCAAATGGATCGAATTAACCATCCACTAGAGCCTCGTAACCTAGGAGTACCATTGGGTGCATCCAAAAGAATTTTTGAGCCTATGATACGTTTGGCGCAAACCGTGCACCTATCTAGCACCGACACTAACACTGTCTCCAAATGGACCAAAACTAGATTCCACATGACCCAAGTCACCAAGGAGTTCCATCGGGTGGCTCCAAAATGATTTCTAATCCTATCGTACGATCGGCGCAAACCAAGCAACTATCTTGCATCAAGATTAGCACTATCTCCAAATAGATGGAAATGAGCTTCCACTTGCGCCTTGTGACCTAGGAGTACCATCCAAAACGATCTCTGAGCCTATGGTACGCTTGGTGCAAACCGTGCGCCTATCTTGCACCGACGCCAACACTATTTTCAAATGGACCGAAATGAGATTTCACATGACCCACATCACCTAGGAGTTCCATCGGGTGCGTCCAAAATGATTTCAAAGCCCATGGTACGTTCGGGGCAAACCATGCACCTATCCTGCATCAAGATGAGCACAATCTCTAAACAGACTGAAGTGAGCATCCACTAGAGCCTCGTCACCTAGGAGTACCCTTGGGTGGGTCCAAAAGGATTTCTGAGCCTATGGTATGTTTGGCGCAAACCGTGCACCTTTCTTGCACCAACAGTAACACTATCTCCAAAATAGACTGTAACACGATTCCACATGACCCATGCCACCTAGGAGTTCCATCGGGTGTGTCCAAAACGATTTCAAAGCCTGTCGTACATTCGGTGCAAACCATGCACCTACTTTGCATCAAGATTAGCACTATCTCCAAACAGACTGAGGTCAGCATCCACTAGAGCCTCGTCACCTAGGACTTCCATCGGGTGTGTCTGAAAGCATTTCTGAGCCTATGGTACGTTTGGCGCAAACCGTGCACCTGTCTTGCACCGACACTAACAATGCCTCCAAATAGACTATAACGAGATTCCACTTGACCCACGTCACCTAGGAGTTTCATCGGGTGTGTCCAAAACAATTTCAGATCCTGGGGTACGTTCGGTGCAAATCGTGCACCTACCTTGCTTCAAGATTAGCACTATCTCCAAATGAACCGAAGTGAGCATCCACTAGAGCCTCGTCACCTAGGAGTACCATCGGGTGCGTCTAAAAGGATTTCTGAGCCTATGGTATGTTTGGCGCAAACCATGCACCTATCTTGCACTGACACTAACACTATCTCCAAACAGACCAAAATGAGATTTCTCCTGACCCACGTCACCTAGGAGTTCCATCGGATGCGTCCAAAATGATATTTGAGCCTATGGTACGGTCAATGCAAACCGAGCAACTATCTTGCGTCAAGATTAGCACTCTCACTAAATGGACTGAAACGAGCATCCACTTAAGCTACATCACCTAGTAGTACCATTGGGTGTGTCCAAAACGATTTCTAAGCCTATGGTACGTTTGGTGCAAATAGTGCACCTATCTTGCACCGACAGAAACACTCTCTTCAAATAGAGTGAAATGAGATTCCACTTGACCCATGTCACTTAGGATTCCATCGGGTGCCTCCAAAATGATTTCTAAGCCTACCATACGATAGGCGCAAACCGAGCAACTATCTTGCGTCAAGATTAGCATTATCTCCAAATGGACAGAAACGAGCTTCTACTTGAGCTTGTGACCTAGGAGTACCAACGGGTGCATCCAAAATGATTTCTAAGCCTATGGTACATTTAGCGCAAACCATGCACCTATCTTGCACTGACACTAACACTGTTTTCAAATGGACCGAAACGAGATTTCACATGACCCACATCACCTAGGAGTTCTATCGGGTGCGTCCAAAATTATTTCAGAGCTGTGGTACGTTCAGGGCAAACCGTGCACCCATCTTGCATCAAGATGAGCACTATCTCTAAACAGACCGAAGTGAGCATCCACTAGAGCCTTGTCACCTAGGAGTTCCATCAGGTGCATCCAACTTGATTTTTGAGCCTATGTTATGATGGGCGCAAACCGAGCAACTATCTTGCATGAGGATTAGCACTATCTCCAAACGGACCTAAACGAGGTTCCGCTTGAGTCACGTCAGCTAGTAGTACCATCCGGTGCATCCAAAGCGATTTCTGAGCCTATGGTACCTTTGGCGCAAATCGTGCACCTATGTTGCATCGACATTAACATTGTCTCCAAATGGACCAAAATGAGATTCGACATAACCCACGTCATCTAGGAGTACAATCGGGTACGTCCGAAATGATTTCCACGCCTATGGAACATTTGGCGGAAACCATGCAACTATTTTGTGTCAAAATTAGCACCCTCTCCAAATGGACCAAAATGAGCTTCCACTTGAGCCTCGTGACCTTGGAGTACCATCGGGTGCATCTAAAATGATTTATGAGCCTATGGTTCGTTTGGCAGAAACCATGCACCTATCTTGCACCGACACTAACTTTGGTTCCAAACGGACCAAAATGAGATTTGACATGACCCACATCACCTAGGAGTTCCATCGGGTGCGTCCAAAACAATTTCTGTGCCTATCATACGTTCGGCACAACCCATGCACCTATCTTGCATAAAGATTAGCACAATCACCAAACAGACCGAAATGAGCATCTACTAGAGCCTCGTCACCAAGCAGTACCATCGGGTGCGTCCAAAATGATTTCTAAGCATATAGTACATTTGGCGCAAACCGTGCACCTATCTTGCACTAACACTAACACTACCTCCAAATGGATCGATACGAGATTTTGAACTTGTGGTACGATCGGTGCAAACTGAGCAAGTATCTTGCGTCAAGATTAGCACTATCTCCAAACGCACCGAAACGAGCTTCCACTTGAGCCTCGTGACCTAGGAGTACCATCGGGGGCATCTAAAATGATTTATGAGCCTATGGTTTGTCTGGCGCAAATTGTGCACCTATCTTGTCCCGACACTAACACTGTCTTCAATCGGACCGAATCGAGCTTCCACTAGAGCCTCATCACCTAGGAGTACCATCAGGTGCGTCCAAAACGATTTATGAGCCTATGGTATGTTTGGCGCAAACCATGCACCTATCTTGTATCGACACTAACACTGTCTCCAAACAGACTGAAATGAGATTCCACACAACCCACGTCACCTAGGACTTCCATCGGGTGCATCCAAAATGAATTATGAGCCTAGGGTACAATCGGTGCAAACTGAGCAACTATCTTGCGTCAAGATCAGCACTATCTCCAAACAGACCGAAACGAGCTTCCACTTGACCCTCGTCACCTAGTAGTACGTCATGTGTGTGCAAAGAGATTTATGAGCCTATGGTTTGTTTGGCGCAAACCGTGCACCTATCTTGCACTGACACTAACACTATCTCCAAATGGATCAAATTAAGCATCCACTAGAGCCTCGTAACCTAGGAGTACCATTGAGTGCATCCAAAAGAATTTTTGAGCCTATGATACGTTTGGCACAAACCATGTATCTATCTTGCACCAACACTAACACTGTCTCTAAACAGACCAAAATGAGGTTCCACAAAACCCACACCACCTAGGAGTTCATCAGGTGCGTTCAAAATGATTTTAGAGCCAGTGGTACATTTTGCGCAAACCGTGTACCTATCTTCTATCAAGATTAGCACTATATCCAAATGTGCTGAAGTGAGCATCCACGAGAGCCTCGTCACCTAGGAATACAATTGGGTGCATCCAAAATTATTTCTGAGCCTATGGTATGTTTGGCGCAAACCGTGCACCTATCTTGCACCGACCCTAACACTGTCTACAAACGTATCAAAATGAGATTCCACATGACCAACATCACGTAGGAGTTCCATCGTGTGCATCCAAAACAATATCAGAGCCAGTGGTACATTCGGCCCAAACCGTGCACCTATCTTGCATCAAGATTAGCACTATCACCAAACGGACTGTAGTGAGAATCCACTAGAGCCTCATCACCTAGGAGTACCATCAGGTGCATCCAAAAGGATTTCTGAGCCTATGGTATGTTTGGCACAAACCGTGCACATATCTTGCACTAACACTAACACCGTCTCCAAATAGACCAAAACGAGATTCCACATGACCCATGTCACCTAGGAGTTCCATCGGGTGCGTCCAAAATGATTTTAGAGCCAGTGGTACATTCAGGGCAACCATGCACCTGCCTTGCATCAAGATTAGGACTATCAACAAAAGTAACAAAATAAGCATCCACTTGAGCCTCGTCACCTCAGAGTACCATCGCGTGCGTCCAAAATGATTTCTGAGCCTATGGTACGTTTGGTGCAAACCGTGCACCTATCTTGCATCAACACTAACATGGTCTCCAAATGGACCAAAACGAGATTCCACATGACCCACGTCACCTAGGAGTTCCATCGGTAGCATCCAAAATGATTTCTGAGCCTATTGTACGATCTGCGCAAACCGAGAAAACTATCTTGCGTCAAGATTTACACTAACTCCAAATGGATCGAAATGAGATTCCACTTGAGCCTCGTGACCTAGGAGTAGCATCGGGTGCATCCAAAATGATTTCTGAGCCTATGGTATGTTGGCGCAAACCGTGCACCTATCTTGCACCGATATTAACACTGCCTCCAAATGGACCGATACGAGATTCCACATGACCCATGTCACCTAGGAGTTCCATCAGGTGCATCCAAAATGATTTTTGAGCCTAATGTACGATCGTCGCAAACCGAGCAACTATCTTTCGTCAAGATTAGCACTATCTCCAAACGCACCGAAATGAGTTTCCACTTGAGCCTCGTGACCTAGGAGTACCATCGGGTGCATCCAAAATGATTTCTGAGCCTATGGTATGTTGGCGCAAACCGTGCACCTATCTTGCACCGATATTAACACTGCCTCCAAATGGACCGATACGAGATTCCACATGACCCATGTCACCTAGGAGTTCCATCAGGTGCATCCAAAATGATTTTTGAGCCTAATGTACGATCGTCGCAAACCGAGCAACTATCTTTCGTCAAGATTAGCACTATCTCCAAACGCACCGAAATGAGTTTCCACTTGAGCCTCGTGACCTAGGAGTACCATCGGGTGCATCTAAAATGATTTCTGAGCCTATGGTTCGTTTGGCGCAAACCATGCACGAATTTTGTCCTGATACTAAAATTGTCTCCAAACGGACCGAAAGGAGCTTCCACTGGAGACTCGTCACCTAGGGGTACCATTAGGTGTGTCTAAAACGATTTATGAGCCTATGGTACGTTTGGCGCAAACCATGCAACTGTCTTGTACCGACACTAACACTATCTCTAAACAGACTAAAACAAGATTCCACACGACCCACGTCTCCTAGGACTTCCATTGGGTGTGTCCAAAATGAATTTTAGAGCTTGTGGTACGTTCAGCGCAAACCATGCACCAACCTTGCATCAAGATTAGCACTATCTCCAAATGGACTGAAGTGAGCATCCACTAGAGCCTCATCACCTAGGAGTACCATCAGGTGCGTCTAGAATAATTTTTGAGCCTAGGGTACGATCGGTGCAAACCAGACAACTATCTTGCGTCAAGATCAGCACTATGTCTAAACAGACTGAAATGAGCTTCCACTTGACCCTTGTCACCTAGTTGTACGTCGGGTGTGTGCAAAGCGATTTCCGAACCTATGGTTCATTTGGCGCAAACCGTGCACCTATCTTGCACCAACACTAACACTGTCTCCAAACATACTGAAATGAGATTTCACATGGCCGACGTCACCTAGGAGTTACATCGGGTGCGTCAAAAACAATTTCAGCGCTAGTGGTATGTTCACGCAAACAGTGCACCTATCTTGTATCAAGATTAGAACAATATCCAAACAGGCCAAAGTGAGCATCCAGGAGAGCCTCGTCACCTAGGAATACCATCAGGTGCATCCAAAAGGATTTCTGAGCATATGGTACGTTCGACGCAAATCGTGCACCTATCTTGCACCGACACTAACACTATCTCCAAATGGACCAAAACGAGATTCCACATGAGCGACGTCACCTAGGAGTTCTATCATGCACATCCAAAATGATATCAAAACTAGTGGTACATTCGACGCAAACCGTGCACCTATCTTGCATCAAGATTAGTACTATCACCAAACGGACCGAAGTGAGCATCCACTAGAGCCTCGTCACCTAGGAGTACCATCGGGTGCAGCCAAAAGTATTTCAGAGCCTATGGGACATTTGGCACAAACCATGCACCTATCTTGCACCGACACTAACACCGTCTCCAAACAGACCGAAACGAGATTCCACATGACCCACGTCACCTAGGAGTTCCATCGGGTGCATCCAAAATGATTTTAGAGCCAATGGAACGTTTGGCGCAAACCGTGCACCTACCTTGCACAAGGATAGCACTATCAACAAAAATACCGAAATGAGCATCCACTTGAGCGTTGTCACCTCAGAGTACCATCGCGTGCGTCCAAAATGATTTCTAAGGCTATGGTATGTTTGGTGCAAACTGTGCACCTATCTTGCACTGACACTAACACTGTCTCCAAATGGACCAAAACGAGATTCCACGTGACCCACATCACCTCGGAGTTCCATCGGCTGCATCCAAAATGATTTTCGAGCCTATTGTACGACCGGCGCAAACCGAGCAACTATCTTGCGTCAAGATTAACACTAACTCCAAATGGACCAAAATGAACTTCCACTTTACCCTCGTGACCTAGGAGTACCATAAGGTGCATCCAAAATGATTTTTGAGCCTATGGTACGTTTGGCGCAAATCGTGCACCTATCTTGCATTGACACTGACACTGTCTCTAAATAGACTGTAACGAGATTCCACATGACCCATGTCACCTAGTAGTTCGATCGGGTGCGTCCAAAACTGTTTCAGAGCCTGTGGTACGTTCGGGGCAAACCGTGCACCTATCTTGCATGAAGATGAGCACTATCTCTAAACAGACCCAAGTGACCATCCACTAGAGCCTCATCACCTAAGAGTACCATCGGGTGCGTCCAAAAGGATTTCTGAGCCTATTGTACATTTGTCGCAAACCGTGCACTATCTTGCACCGACACTAACAATGTCTCCAAACGGACCGAAATGAGATTCCACTTGACCCACGTCACCTAGTACTTCCATCGGGTGCGTCCAAAACAATTTCAGAGCCTATGGTACGTTCGGGGCAAACCGTGCACCTATCTTGGATCAATATTGGCACTATCTCCAAATAGACCGATGTGAGCATCCACTAGAGCTTCCCCACTGAGGAGTACCATCGGGTGCGTCCAAAAGGATTTCTGAGCCTATGGTACGTTTGGTGCAAACCGTGCACCTACCTTGCACCGACACTAACACTGTCTCCAAACGGACCGAAATGAGATTCCACTTGACCCACATCACCTAGGAGTTCCATGGGTGCGATTTCCGAGTCTATGGTACGATCGGTGCAAACCATGCAACTATATTGCGTCAAGATTAGCACTATCTTCAAACGGACCGAATCGATCTTCCACTTGTGCCACATCACCTAGTAGTACCATCGGGTCCATCCAAAATGATTTCGGAGCCTGTGGTACATTCAGCGCAAACCGTGCACCTATCTTGCATCAAGATTTGGACTATCTCCAAACAGAATGATTCGAGCAACCACTATAGCCTCATCACCTAGGAGTACCATTGGGTGCATCCAAAATGATTTCTGAGCCTAAGGTACATTTGGCACAAACCATTCACCTATCTTGCACCGATACTAACATTGTCTCCAATTAGACCAAAATAAGATTCCACATGACCTATGTCACCTAGAAGTACAATTGGGTGCGTCCAAAATGATTTTCAAGCCTATGGTACGTTCTACTTAAACCGTGCGACTATCTTGCGTCAAAATTAGCACTATATCCAAACGGACCAAAACAAGCTTCCACTTCAGCCTCGTGACCTAAGAGTACCATCAGGTGCATCCAAAACGATTTCTGAGCCTATGGTTCGTTTGGAGCAAACCATGTACCTATCTTGCACCGACACTAACACTAGTTCTAGACAGACCAAAACGAGATTCCGAAGGACCCACACCACCTAGGAGTTCCATCGGGTGCATCCAAAATGATTTCTGAGCCTATGGTACATTTGACACAGCCCATGCACCTATCTTGCATCAAGATTAGCACCATCTCCAAACGGACTGAAGTGAGCATCTACTAGAGCCTTGTCACCTAGGAGTACCATCGGCTGCGTCCAAAATAATTTTTGAGCATATGGTATGTTTGGCACAAACCGTGCATCTATCTTGCACCGACACTAACACTGCCTCCAAATGGACCGATACACGATTCCGCATGACCCACGTCACCTAGGAGTTCCATCGGGAGCGTCCAAAATGATTTCCCTGACTGCGATACGATCGGTGCAAACCGAGCAACTATCTTGCGTCAAGATTAGCACTATCTGCAAATGGACTGAAACGAGCTTCTACTTGAGCCTCGTCACCTAGTAGTACCATCAGGTGCGTGCAAAATGATTTTTGATACAATAGTACCTTTGGCGCAAACATGCACCTATCTTGCACCGACACTCACACTGTCTCCAAACAGACTAAAATGGGATTCCACATGACCCACGTCACCTAGGAATTCCATCGGGTGCTTCCAAAACAATTTTCGGGCCTATGGTACATTTACCGCAAACCATGCACAAATCTTGATATTAGCACTATCTCCAAACGGACCAAAACAAGCTTCCAATTGAGCCTCATAACCTAGGAATACCATTAGGTGCGTCCAAATCGATTTGTGAGCCCATGAAACGTTTAGCGCAACTGTGCACCTGTCTTGCACCGACTTAACACAGTCTCTAAACAAACCGAAACGAGATTCCACTTGACCGACGACACCTAGGAGTTCCATTGGTTGCATCCAAAATGATTTCCGAGCCTCTCGTATGATCGGCGCAAACCGGGCAAATATATTGCATCAAGATTAGCACTATCTCCAAATGGACCGAAACGAGCTTTCACTTGAACCTCGTGACCTACGAGTACCATCGAGGGCATCCTAAATGATTTCTAAGCCTAAGGTATGTTTAGCACAAATCGTGCACCTATCTTGGACAGACAGATTATTCCCAAATTGACCAAAACGAGATTCCACATGGCCCATGTCACCTAGGAGTTCCATCAGGTGCATCAAAAACAATTTTAGAGCACTGCCTCCAAACCGACCAAAATGAGATTCCAAATGACCGACGTCACCTAGGAGTTTCATCGGGTGCATCCAAAATGATTCCAGAGCCAGTGGTATGTTATGCGCAAACCGTGCACCTATCTTGCATCAAGATTAGCATTACACCAAACGGACCGAAGTGAGCATCCACTAGAGCCTCGTCACCTAGGAGTGCCATCGAGTGCATCCAAAATGATTTCTGAGCCTACGGTACGTTTGGCACAAACCATGCACCTACCTTGCATCAAGATGAGCACTATCACCAAACGGATCGAAGTGAGCATCCACTAGAGCCTTGTCACCTAGGAGTACCATCGGGTGCGTCCAAATTGATTTCAGAGCCTTTGGTACGTTTGGCGCAACCCATGCGACTATCTTGTGTCAAAGTTAGCACAATCTCCAAATGGACCGAAATGAGCTTCCACTTGAGCCTCGTGATCTAAGAGTACCATCAGGTGCATCTAAAATGATTTCTAAGCCTATGGTTCATTTGGCACAAACCATGCACCTATCATGCTCCAACACTAACACTGGTTCCAAACAAATCGAAACAAGATTCTAGATGTCCCACGAGACCTAGGAGTTCCATCGGGTGCGTCCGAAATGATTTTCGAGCCTATGGTACGTTTGGCACAACTCGTGCACCTATCTTGCATCAAGATTAGTAATATCTCCAAACGCACCGAAGTGAGCATCTGCTAGAGCCTTGTCACCTAGGAGTACCATCGGCTGCATCCAAAACGATTTCTAAGCATATGGTATGTTTGGCGCAAACTATGCACCTATCTTGCATCGACACTAACACTGTCGCCAAATGGACCGATACGAGATTCCGCATGACCCACCTCACCTAGGAGTTCCATCAGGTGCGTCCAAATCAATTTCCGTGCCTACGATACAATCGGCGCAAACTGAACAACTATGTTGCATCAAGATTAGCACTATCTCTAAACGGACCGAAACAAGCTTACACTAGAGCCTTGTCACCTAGTAGTACCATCAGGTGCATCCAAAATGACTTTAGAGACAATAGTACATTTGGCGCAAATCATGCACCTATGTTGCACCAACACTCACACTGTCTCCAAACAGAGCAAAATGAGAATCCACATGACCCACGTCACCTAGGAGTTCTATCGGGTGCGTGCAAAATGATTTCTGAGCCTATGGTACGATCACCACAAACCGTGCACATATCATGTGTCAATATTAGCACTATCTCCAAACAGATCGAAACAAGCTTCCATTTTGCCTCATCACCTAGGTGTACCATTGGGTGTGTCCAAAACAATTTGTGAGCCCATGGTATGTTTGGCGCAAACGGTGCACCTATCTTGCACTGACACTAACACTGTCTCCAAACAGACTGAAATGAGATTCCACTTCACTGATGTCACCTAGGAGTTCCATTGGGTGCGTCCAAAATGATTTCTGAGCCCATCGTACGATCAGCGCAAACCGAGCAAATATCTTGCGTCAAGATTAGCACTATCTCTAAATGAACCAAAATGAGCTTCCACTTGAGCCTCGTGACCAAGGAGTACCATCGGGAGCATCCAAAATGATTTCTGAGCCTATGGTACGTTTGGCACAAACCGTGCACCTATCTTGCATCGACACATTGTCTCCAAACGGACGGAAATGAGACTCCAAATGACCCACGTTACCTAGGAGTTCCATCACGTGCATCCAAAAGGATTTACGAGCCTATGGTACGATCGACGCAAATGGAGCAACTATCTTGCGCCAAGACTAGCACAATCTCCAAACAGACCGAAACGAGCTTCCACTTGAGCCTCGTGACCAAGGTGTACCTTCAGCTACATCCAAAATGATTCTTAGCCAATGGCACGTTTGGCGCAAACCGTGCACCAATCTTGCACCGACACTAACACTATTTCCAAATGGATTGAAATGAGATTCCACAGGACCCACGTCACCTAGGAGTTCCATCAGGTGTGTCCAAAATGATTTCAAAGCCTGTGGTATGTTCGACGCAAACCGTTCACCAATATTGCATCAAGATGAGCACTATCTCCAAACAGACTGAAATGAGCATCCACTAGAGCCTCGTCACCTACGAGTACCATTGGGTACGTCCAAAGGGATTTCTGAGCCTATCATACGTTTGGCGCAAACCGTCCGCCTATCTTGCAACGACACTAACACTGTTTCCAAATAGACTGTAACAAGGTTCCACATGACCCACATCACCTAGGAGTTCCATCGGGTGCATCTAAAATAATTTTAGAGCATGTGGTACATTTGGCGCAAACCGTGCACCTACCTTGCGTCAAGATCAGCACTATCTCCAAAGGACCAAAGTGAGGATCCACTAGAGGCTCGTCACCGAGTACCATCAGGTGTGTCCAAAAGGATTTTTGAGCCTATGGTACGTTTGGCACAAACCGTGCACCTATTTTGCACCGACACTAACACTATCTCCAAATAGACCGAAACAAGATTCCACTTGACCCACGTCACCTAGGAGTACCATCGGGTGCGTCCAAAACTATTTCTGAGCCTATGGTACAATCGATGCAAACCGAGCAACTATCTTGCGTCAAGATTAGCACTATCACCAAATAGACCAAAACGAGCTTCCACTTGAGCCTCGTCACCTTGTAGTACCATCGGGTGCATCCAAAACGATTTCTAAGCCTATGGTACCATTGGTACAAACCATGCACCTATATTGCAGCAACACTAACACTGTATCCAAATGGACCAAAACAATATTCCACATGACTGACATCACCTAGGAGTTTCATCGGGTGCATCCAAAATGATTTCAGAGCCAGTGGTATGTTCGATGCAAACCGTTAACCTATCTTGCATCAAGATTAGCACTAACTCCAAAGAGAATGAAGTGAGCATCCACTAGATTCTCATCACCTAGGAGTACCATTGGTTGTGTCCAAAAGGATTTCTGAGCCTAAGGTACGTTTGGTGCAAACCGTGCACGTATCTTGCATCGACACTAACACTGTCTCCAAACAGACTGAAACGAGATTCCACATGACCCACTTCACCTAGGAGTACCATCAGGTGCGTCGAAAATGAATTTTAAGCCTATGGTACGTTCGGCGTAAATCATGCACCTATCTTGCGTCAAGATTAGCACTGTCTCCAAATGGGCCGAAACAAGCTTCCACTTGAGCTCGTCACCTAGGAGTACAAATAGTGCACCTACCTTGAATCTAGATTTGCACTATCTCCAAATGTACGTGAGCATCCACTAGAGCCTTGTCAGCTAAGAGTACCATCGGGTGCATCCAAAAGGATTTCTGAGCCTATGGTATGTTTGGTGCAAACCATGCACTGTCTTGCATCAACACTAACACTGTCTCCAAACAGATCGAAACAAGATTCCACATGACCCACATCACCTAGGAGTACCATTGTGTGCGTCCAAAACAATTTCTAAGCCTATGGTATGATCGGCGCAAACTGAGCAACTATCTTGCGTCAAGATTTGCACTATCTCTAAACAGACCGAAACGATCTCCCACTTGAGCCTCGTCACCCAGTAGTACCATCGGGTGGATTCGAAACAATTTCTAAGCCTATGGTACCATTGGCGCAAACTGTGCACCTATATTACACCAACACTAACATTGTCTCCAAACGGACCAAAACAAGATTCCACATGACCGATGTCACCTAGGAGTTCCATCGGGTGCGTCCAAAATGATTTCAGAGCCAGTGGTATGTTTGGCACAAACTATGCACCTATCTTGCCCCGACACTAACACTGTCCCTAAACGGACCGAAATGAGATTCCACCTAACCCACGTTGTAACACCCCAGGTGTTTGTCACCAGTTAAGCAATGAGTTTGAGCTCAAACATGGCATGTTAGGTGGTGATGAAGATGTGAAAGCCAAATCTATAAACATGAGCCCAACATAAAGTTGGATATTGCACCCTTACCTAGATATATGCCCTTTTCAAGATATACGCTTAGATGGTGTTATTGGAACCTCTTTCATGTGTCTCACATCAATATACATCTATATTGATCACTGGAAAAGTCTCACGAAGTTTAGAATCAAGAAGTCACATGAAATGATAAGTTATATTCTCGTTGGAATGGCATTATTAACTGAATGGAAACATGGGTTATCAACCAAACCTTGCAATCTTGCTCAAATGACTCTAATTGAACTCTACAACAAAAGTCACAATGGGTTCATGTTGAGCAAATGTCAAGAAAATGCCTCAATTGGTCGAAAATCCTAATTCTAGGGTTTATCATGATGCTGCATTGACCAAAGTAAAGAAATGGTTTATGATCAGGATACAAGGTTTGACCTTAAATAAAAGTTGTAGTTTAGTTGGTGTGCTACAAACTTTGTTTAAGGAGCAAGACCCAAAACACCTTGGAAATTTGTCAAACAGAGGATCAAATATTCAACTTATTGCTGTTTCCTACACTAAGAATTATTCTAAGTCATGGAGATGTTACTCAATGTCAATGGTGATTGGCGCGTCACGTTCTAGAGTTTTTGTTAAGCAACTTGAATTGATCCTTTAATAAATGTTGGAGTTTACATATTGGAGAAGGACATACAAGAAGTTGGATCAAATTTGACCATGTTGTGACCAAGTAATTGGAGTCTAGACTGAGCAAAGCTTAATCTTCGTTCAGCCACTGACACTGTCATTTTGGAGATTAATTAACCATTGTTACATAGCCCTAATGATGATGACCCCTTAAGCAATCTTATAGAGTAGCCCGTGATCAACAACTTTGCTTCAAGGCCCAAGGCCCAATTCGAACCGCAGCCAGCCCAAAAATGGCCTCCACACGGGCGCAGAGATACACACCATGTGTTCGAGTTTATGCCATTGTGGGTGACGTGCGTACGGGATGTGGCTGCCATGCACTTGCAACATGCCTCACCTCACCTCCACGCGCCCCTACATCCTGCTACCATAGTGGAGCAACGCTAGAGGGCCCTCCCCTTTCCCATCCACTCCCTACTCGCTCTCCCCCGCTCTCTGGCCGCTCTAGGGCGGAGCCGCCGTGGCCGCCATTATCGGCGACCCAAGCTGCATGCCGCCCACGTGGCTGCTGTGTTGCCGTCTTAAAACTGTATGTGTAGGTTGATTGCTGTAGCTTACTCTTGCTTGGCTAAATACGATTAACTAGTTTTTGTTTGATGGATGCTTGCAGCGTCTTGAATGTACTTGTCTTTTGTGTCATGCTGGATGTGCTTGCCATCTCCTATGTTATGCTTAAGTGATGATTAAGTTAAATAGCTCTAGGTGCTTATGTTAAGTTTGGTGTGCTTTCATGAATGCTTTGCATATTACACTTCTATGCATTCATACATATGCATTGTTGCACTCATTTAGGTACGCTAGATGCACCACGAGAAGGAAGTGATGTTGGAGCCGAACCCGAAGATGGTGTTTGGATATCTATCCAGAAGATGGGAGGACTAAGAAAGTGTCAAGATGGGAGATACTCGCCAAGCGAGTGTCATCACACTGACCTAGTGTTGGATCCCAGGCAAGCCCTGGAGCATTATAACCCTCCTACTTTCTGAAAGCAATTGAGTATATATGTTATATATGTATTGTTTCATTAAGTATAAGAGTTGTCTGAAACCCTTGCTGCATTTATAATCTATCCGTGTCTAGAGCACATACCCCGAATCCTAATTAGCTAGGATCGAGTAAATGCTTAGCCCTGTTTAGACCGGTAGAAGTCGAGTGATCTCCTATCACCTGCGAGATATAGGGATCTATTTGATCACAGTTGGCTATATTTGCTATCGTGGAAAAGAATCATGGATAAAATGAATGAAGACTGTGCAAAATCTTATAGGTGGGCTGTTATAATTAATGTGATTCCATCTGTGTCAATTAAGGACTGAGGCATGGAGCCTTTCTTGTCATTTTGAACGCATGCCTCTCACTTAGCTGGTCGGATCCAATGAACCGACCATGAAGCCGAGTAGCTCCACTCAGGCCAGAAACTGGTAAGTGAAAGTGCGCCTCGAAGGAGAGTCGTTGCTAGTGTCCAAGGGCAGGTGTTTAAAAGTCCTGAACATCCTAGTGGCATGGTATCCCTAAGAGTGCGGCGCTAATTGGGTCTGCGGTTTCTGAGTTGTACCAAAGGTGATCCAGGGTTGTAGTTGCTTGTCCATCTAGGGTTTGTGTTAGGAATAATTTCCTAGCTGGGTAGTAATTGATTTGAATCGCCGTCTCTCTAGGACAGTGAGAAACTTGATCGGATTATCTCCATTGTAGTCACACTAAATGATTGGATGGTTTAGTAATGATGATATTCGATGATGGCTTTGTTAAACCTAATATGGTTATTAATGTTTGCTCCTTAATCAAGTGATTACTATAGTACAGGTGCTAATCTAGATGATAGGTTAATGATTATTAACTTGACGCTTAAGCAATAAACGATTACTTATCTATACTTAAGCTTTTATGCAAAATGTTGTTAAGCTAGCCCCACTTACGTCAGCTTTCCATACTCCTTGGTGTCACTTTATTTTTGGTTTATGATAGATAAGTCTAGCTGAGTACCCCTCGTACTCAGGGTTTATCACACCATGTTGTAGGTGCAACTCTCGGCCTACTGAAGATGGTGGCTAACTGCCAATGGGCTCGGCAATTCTATATAGTATTCTCATCTATATGCTTTTGTCACACGATGTCACTTATGCTAGCAATGTATTTGGAACTTATGTTATTATAATCATTTCAAGTTATGTTGTTTTCTCTAATTGGTTTTGACATTCAAACTTGTACTGTTATTTGTGAACTCATTTGTAATATTATTTCTACTGCAACTCCATGTATGTGATTTGTATTTGCTTAATCATGTGATCTTGGTTGTGAAGTTGATTTACCGAGGTCTGTTATGACACTCGGCGGACTACCGGGTTTATATGAGTGAAAGTATGTGCGCGTCAATGTGTTAAATGGGGACAATCGTACTTGAACTTATATAAATTGGCTAGATCTGTCCAGCTGGCATCGGAGCAAGATTAAGCATAATACTGTCATGTACATAGTTTTAAAAACAAAGTTTTCGTTTTTAAAAGCCTATTTTGACTAAAACTTTAGCTATAGGCAAATTTGTCAAAACTAATTTGCAAAACTATGCTAGCGACAACCACCAGTTAAGCGCAATTAAGGACTTCTAGGTGGCTTTAAAGTAAGACTGACTTGGGGGTTTTTACTTATGCAATTTAATTCTTGCAACGTTGCACCTTCACCCAGGTAAGAAGGTAAGTTGATGAGTGGCATGACCGCAAGTGTGAGCATGCGGTCGGGGAAAGCTACCCTTGATACGACTGTATATGCATGCTTGCATGTGTGTGTGGTGCGTATTTAATTGTGGGTAGCAATTTAATCATCGAGTAGCTTTGATACATAAGTATATATATTGAGATATATATGGAAGTATTTAGTTTACTAGTTTCAAATATATTGTTGCTCTTGATCATTCAACCTAGAGATTAGACCTTTATTTCTGCTCTTATATCTGTGGGGTTGTGCTGAAATGAAATTCTTCTGCAGGTACGCTAACCACGAATGCGTAGATTGAAAGTAGCTGATGACTAGTTAGATATCGAGAGAGTACATGTTATGCCATCGATATAGAACGTGATTGTCACCTTAGGCTGGCAATATTGTGAGGGCGAATAGGACAAAGCATGCATCATCATGATTGTTGCTTTATGCATAACTATGCTTCCCTCACCTTTGTTCTAATAATAAGTAACTTGTGATCGATGTGATGTTACTATCTTCTCTGTGTGAAGCTAGGAAAAATATCTTGTTCCATGCTGCTTGAATAGCTATGCTTGAAGATAGTGTGTGATTAGCCTTGCCTTGTATGTTTGCTTACATAGTGTGTGATTAGCCTTGCCTTGTATGTTTGCTTACAAAGGAATTAGATGACAAGTTAGTAATTAACAGAAACTTCAACCTTTTGGAAACTAAAACTTGTAGTGATACCTTGTTAGAAGCCTGTACGTGTTTTCTTTTAAATATAATGTCAAGTTCTTCCTTTCAAGTTATCTTCATATTAGTCCCAAGCTATATATGTGGTTGCTTGCTTTCTAGGTGTTACCATGAATTATGTAACCTCATACCCTCGGTAAGTGCATGAGTTGTTATCAAGCCTTATCGTTGTGCTCATCTCGTAGTTGCCTTTTAGTGGACCTCCTTACTTAAAAGTCATGAGCCTACGAGTGTGTTTGCTAACCTAACACAGCTGAGTTCTCTCGAATGCTAACTCTTGCCTATGGTATGCCCACATGTCTATAGGTGAGCCATGCCCAAAACCCTTTGGACCCCTTTTGTTACCTATCTTAAAAACTATCTTGTCCCTAAAGACTTGACCATATCCACATGCTTAGTGGCACATCCCGCATCATGATCCTTATACTTAGAATCCATGTGTTGTGTTGCTGTAGATAAATGCTTGTTATATGCATGAGCTTTGTGCTTAGTAATAGTTGCTTGAGCTATTTTGATTAAGTTTCTCAAATGCTTGCTTAAGGCCATGATGTATACGTGGGTGTGTTGTTACCTAGGTAGTGCCATAGTTATCACCTCTTTTTGTCCTTGGTAAGCATACGAGTGTTAAAGAGCGCTATCCTAGAACAATGCCTAAGTTATGATAATCTCATAGTGTCATCTCCAATTAAGTTCTCTCTTTTAGAAGCCTGAGCCCGTACGCATGGTTGTTAACCCTTGAATGTTTGGGTATTGTGGAGACCTTGTTTGAACCATAAGCCAAAGCTTAGTTCCTCTTAAATGTTTGCCTATGCCATAGATGTTCTGCACCCTTTTGTGAAGACTCTTGTTTGATCGACCAACCAAGTTAAGTTCTCATCAACGCCAGCCTTTGACCATAGTTGTTCTTTGACTATTGTGGAGACCATACCAAATCCATGTTGGACCTTCCGGTTGCCTCTCCCAAAGGTGAGCTAGTGTTATGTAATCTCTCTTTGCCGTGGTCTCCAAATCTTCTACTTGTAAATCATGTTGCTGCCTTATCGACTCAATTTTCTGATTGGCATATTGGTTTTTGCCCTTAAAGTTTGCTTAATCCATCTGCAATCTTCCCAAATCTCGAGATGTTTGTCAGTCTTGATCTCATGTTGTTGCCCAACATGACTGGATCTCATGTTAATCTTTCATCTGGTAATCACCTTGGTGGACGCAAGGCGTGCGTGGAATTAAACAAGAATCTCATGCTCAGTTGTCTTCGACAATTCAACTATGTTCTCTTGTGCAGTGTTTTGATCTTCAGATCGCCCCCTTGTTGACTGCAAACCTTGTGACTACCTTTGCTTGCTATACCTCCATTGCTTAGTGTTTGTTCTTACAACCCAATCTGTGCCACTTGAAAGTTCACTTTGGGCGTATGTTCAGTAATGGTGTTATGATTTGCATTCTACAGTGTCATGACGAAACCTAGGGCCTCCTTGTGGCTGACCGACACATGGTTGTGCTGCTGGGCACGCGCTGGTATCGAGATTGCTAGTCATGGTCCATTATGGAATTACATCGATGTGTTCTTTCTTGTGGGATGTTTCCATGGCTATCTCTCCCTATCATATCAGAAGATCCATATCTCGGACCAAAAGTAGTAGAGCTTCCTACTGAAGTTGTTAAGAGATAACCTTTGAAGAATAGGTCACCACATAAACGTTAACAGACTGCAAGAGGTGATAGACAAGTGACTCTACTTGGCTGTCCCAGTATTGACGACCGTCATCTAGTGAGCAATGTATCCCATCCCCATTGGATAAAATGAACACACAACACTTAATGTTGGACAAGTTATCCATTGGATAAGAATCGATCATCACATTGTGCATATGATCGGGTTATCCAAGCCTTAATCCTTGTATTCATAATGATCATACAGTCGAAATGAATCATCTTTGGTGTGACTCCTTATCTGCAGACTTCGATGGCAACCATCTATTCTACGTCAACCACAATTGTTGTGGTCAAGAGTGAAGCTGTGGAACTTTTAGTGTTAAGAGACAACTAATTAATTACCAATAGGAAGGTTAATCTCTAACCAAGTAATGGCTCTTCAATAGCTATGAAGGCTATGTCTCACAAAACAATGTTGATCAAGGAAATAGCAAAGCTGGCCCTGCAATGCAAGTACTACTTCTCCAAACCCTGTGCTATCAAGTCAATTCCATCTTAGACAATCACATAGATGGTGCAAATGTCGTATCAGCTAGGTGAAGAACTAGAGAAAGCATGTCCCTAGTTTCAATCAGCATCATTGTGGCCCTAGGTACCACAAACAGAATTGTTCAGGACTCTATTGGATGAAGTGCCGAAGGATATTCAGAAATGGTCCCCTATTTTTGTAGGACTATCCCTACATTTGGAGTATACTTGTGCCCTACAAAGTCAGCCCTAAGTCCAATGCTTGTGCATCATCAAGTTTGTGTTAGATCAACGGTTGAAATTATTCCCTGAGGACCGTGTGAGGAAAACCTTAGCCCCCTTCCTCAGAAAGAGAAGTTGCTTCTGTGTGAAAAGTTAGAAAGTGCAAAACACACCCTACAATGTGTGAAGCAAAGAAAAAGAAGAACAAGAAATCTGTCCAACTTTGCAGTACTAAATCGGTTATCTTCAAGCCGGTGATTAGTGACTCAAATGAGGTGGGATTGGCCCCAAACTTGGCGATCTCATTCCTCACTTAGGGCACTGCAATGCCTTAAGTTGGTTTGAGTATTGGTTGAGTAAAACATCAGATTGAGAGAGGTTTGGTCAGTTCGTTTTGCTACAAATTCAGGACAGAGCAGCTTTGGTAAATGGATTGTTTGAATAGCCAAACAGTGTCCGTTTGAGCTAAATTTTGGTCAGTAGTTAGAAGACTCATGGATCTGCATGCTTGCCAAAATTTGTGCATAATGGAGCTGTAGATTGTGAGATATGAACAGAAAACCAAAGGGTACACTGCAATTTCTCTATTGACTGTGATCATCCATTACTTTAGAAAGTTGTGTTTGCAATTGACGTCAAGATTAGCAACACTGTCAAGGTCTTACCATTAGATAAACCTTTAGGTGCCTAGAGGAGACTCCTTTTTCCCCTATGTGCCCTGCTTTTGCCCTCTTAGATCAACAATGTTTGAGTAGTCAAGGTGTTCTATAGTCAACTTGTACCATTGCGAGTCGAAAGCAATTGGAAAGGTGTCAAACCACAGATTTTGGATCATGGATTTGAGATATTGATTGACCCTAGAATGGAAGCCTCAATGTGAAATGTATTTCCAGAAGGCTAGTGTTGCTACGATGCAAGTCAACCCAACTTACTACGCAACTGCACCATGAAGGAAAATTGTACTCAACCTGCTTAGTAGTAAACTATTTCCCTAGTTTGGAGAATACTTGCAACCTTTGTTGTCCTTTAGGCCTCACTATCATCCTTCTTTGGTAATGGTTTTCCAATGTTACATATTTTGGTACCTTCTATGTGTTTTACCCAAGAGATCGGATTCAATCCAGGTAATTGTTGCCGTTTGAATTTGAAGGTTCCCTTAATTAATGATCATAGAAAACGCTGAGCTGATAGAGATAGCTATCACATTCACCGCTCCCTCAACTGACTCAGATAATACAATGTTGTCCTCATACGAAGAGAACTGCACGCATGGAACGCTATGCAGTTTTTCACTAGTTGGCATCTGAGTGATTGAGCAATTACGACCAGCATAGACCTTGACTATTGTTTAGTCAGTTTCCTATAACCTCAGAAAATGTTTACCTCGTCTATGACCTCATCCCTTGTGGAAAGTTGTAAGCAAGCCACTTTGGTAGAAGACTGCCTTTCAAACTTTGTGAACAAACATGGAACCATTGCAATGAGTATCCTTCAGAAGATTATAGTCTAGTGCAAAGTTTGTATGGCCTATACTATATTTCCTAGAGAAGCAAATATTTGTGAGTAGTTAGTTTGTGATCAAACACACTCTCCGTATACCGAGAATGAAGTATGGTGCTATCTTGGATTTCTCCCAAAGTAACTATGCTTCATGGAAGTCAATGAAGGACATTCTTTAGACAGAATTTACTACGAAGAGCGCATATCAGAAAGATGTCTTCACCAAATTAGCCTCTCTGATGCTCAAAACTAAGTAACCTAACGCCATCGCTGATGTTGGGAATAAAGATAACATGCTTCTCTTCCCTTGAAGTCTTTCGCCCCAAATCTTAAGACAAGATTCTTTTAAGGGGGAAGGGTTGTAATACCCTAGGTGTTTGTCACCAGTTAAGCAATGAGTTTGAGCTCAAACATGGCAAGTTAGGTGGTGATGAAGATGTGAAAGCCAAATCTATAAACATGAGCCCAACTTAAACTTGGATATTGCACCCATGCCTACATATAGGCCCTTTTAAAGATATATGCTTAGATGGTGTTAGTGGAACCTTTTTCATGTGTCTCACATCAATATCCATCTATATTGATCACTAAAAAAGTTTCACAAAGTTTGGAATCAAGAAGTCACATGAAATGATAAGTTATATTCTTGTTGGAATGGCATTATTAAGTGAATGGAAACATGGGTCATCAACCAAACCTTTCAAATCTTGCCCAAATGACTCTAATTGAACTGAACAACAAAACTCATGATGGGTTCATGTTGAGCAAATATAAAGAAAATGCCTCAATTGGTCAAAAAACCTAATTCCAGGGTTTATCATGATGTTGCTTTGACCAAAGTAAAGAAATGGTTTATGATCATGATACAAGGTTTGACCTTAAATAAAAGTTGTAGTTTAGTTGGTGTGCTACAAACTTTGTTTAAGGAGCAAGAGCCAAAATAGCTTGGAAATTTGTCGAACAGAGGATCAAAGATTCAACTTGCTGATGTTTCCTACACTTAGAATTATCCTAAGTCATGGAGATGTTACTCAATGTCAATGGTGATTGGCGCGTCACGTTCTAGAGTTTTTGTTAAGCAACTTGAATTGATCCTTTAATAAATGTTGGAGTCTACATATTGGAGAAGGACATACAAGAAGTTGGATCAAATTCGACCATGTTGTGACCAAGTAATTGTAGTCCAAACTGAGCAAAGCTTAATCTTCGTTCAGCCACTGACACTGTCATTTTGGAGATTAATTAACCACTATTATAGAGCCCTAATGATGATGACCCCTTAAGCAATCTTGTAGAGTAGCTCATGATCAACAGCTTTGCTTCAAGGCCCGTGGCCCAAAAGTGGCCTCCAACACGAGCATAGAGATGCACACCACGTGTTCGAGTTTATGACCCTGTGGACGACGTGTGTACGGGATGTGGCTGCCTTGCACTTGCAGCATGCATTACCTCGCCCCCACATGCCCTTGCGTCCTGCTGCCATAGTGGAGGAGTGCTAGAGGGCCCTCCCCTTTCCCATCCACTCCCTATTTGCTCCCTCGCTCTCTGGCCACTCTAGGGCTGAGCCGCCATGGCCACCATTGCCGGTGACCCGAGCTCCATGCCGCCCATGTCTTCCATCACCCCTGCACCCCTCCACTCTTGCTAACCACCCTAGCCTCCTTGCCGTCATGCATCGCTCCTCTTCACAGGGGGCAGCTAGCCACTGCCGCCCTCCACTCACCACGGCTGTCGGTACTCTCCTCCATGGCCGCCGCCATGACCCCTTGCCCTTGCATTTCCTCGTGCCTAGTAGCTGCCATCACCACCTTCGCCGTGCCATGCCAAACACGCAGAGCCCCTTCCCCGGCTGCCTAGCATGCCGTAGCACCACTGCCATGCCGCCGTCGCCACCAGTGCTGTGGACGCACGTGGCCAATGCGCCACGGGCCAGCTCAGGCTGAGCCGAGCCCTTCTATGGGTGCATGCTAGCCCAGGTGTGCCCTAGCGCCGTCACTCGCCGTCTCCAACCTCTGCCTAGTCGGATTTTGTTCGAAGGACGGCCACCATTTGCTTCCCATGCAGCTCTGTAAGAGAGGAGGGGAAGGACCACGCATGTCAATTGAGAGTTTTTCAGAGGGTTAAGTGAAAAACTACTGACTTGGAGGAATAGTGCCAAGAAGGACCGGTTTGCTAGTGTTTAATTCATGAAATCTGCAGGGGCCTCAGTGCAAGATCTGGTTTCCTTTTTCTTTTGTTTTATGCATTAAATAGCTAAAAATTTGAAAATGCATAGTAAATCATAAAATAGCAAATGCAAACTTTTTGGAATCCTTGTGAGTATATCTATGTACTAGAGTCATAATATGGCATGTTTTAGTTTAAAGTTTTTGCTGTAAAAATAGATTTATGCAGGTTAGTGTTTTAATTCTAGTCTTATTTATCTTTTTCATAACTACAGTAGTATTGCTCAAATAAATGTGAAATTTTTGTGGCATGCTACATATGTGATGACTGATGTTTGTCAGAAATTTGAGGATTTTAGGATTGATAGTTTAGAAGCTATAAAAATAACAAATGCTCTATGTTGCTTTGCTCCTATTCTGAACAGATTTGAAAGATTGTATTATTTGGCTCAGTTAAGTTTTGAATCATGCTTAGATGATAATAAGAAAGTTATAGATAACTATCTTACCTTACTTGTGTTAAATTTGCAAGATCTGAAACTTGATAGTTTAGGAGTTACATGACTTTTAACTCTGCTCACGGTTTTGATTGTATTCTGAGTAGATCTAAAAGATGCTAGCTAGTGTTTGATCTAGTTAGGATTTGAATCATCCCTAGGCGATAATAGAAGAGTTGTAGTGCTTTTGTTAAGCTTTCCGAAATGTCTATGAGCACCCTTTTTGGTGATGCAGATCTCTAGATACAACTGGTTGAAGTTGCATGGCAGAATCTATCCATGTCTGGACATAGGTGCTCAATTGTGCTTGATTGACCTTGTTAATTGTGGAATCACCTTGTGATGATAATAAACAAGTTCTATATAATTTAATAAGCTTTCTATAAAGTTAAGGTTCATGCTTCTTTGACGTCTGTAACTCCAGTTATGCATTTTTGAAATTACTACTACTTTTTTGTCCTTGTTCTATGTAGATCTAAAACATTAGCATCTTTGACCTAGTTAGCTTTGTAATAAGCTTTTGGTGATAGTAACAATGTTGTAGGCAATTTCATTAGCTTTCCATAAAGTCTAGGATGACCTTCTTTAGATGTCTGGATCCCCAGTTATGGTTAAAACACGTGGCTGCTATGCTGCCATCTAGAAACTGTATGTGTAGGTTGATTGTTGTAGCTTACTCTTGCTTGGCTGAATATGATTAACTAGTTTTTGTTTGATGGATGCTTGCAGCATCTTGAATGTACTTGTCTTTTGTGTCATGCTAGATGTGCTTGCCATCTCCTATGTTATGCTTAAGTGATGATTAAGTTAAATAGCTCTAGGTGCTTATGTTAAGTTTGGTGTGCTTTCATGAATGCTTTGCATATTACACTTCTATGCATTCATACATATGCATTGTTGCACCTCATTTAGGTATGCTAGATGCACCACGAGAAGGACGTGATGTTGGAGCCGAACCCGAAGATGGTGTTTGGATATCTATCCAGAAGATTGGAGGACTAAGAAAGTGTCAAGATGGGAGATACTCGCCATGCGAGTGTCATCACACTGACCTAGTGTTGGATCCTAGGCAAGCCCCGGAGCATAATAACCCTCCTACTTTACGAAAGCAATTGAGTATATATGTTATATATGTATTGTTTCATTAAGTATAAGAGTTGTCTGAAACCCTTGCTGCATTTATAATCTCTCCTTGTCCAGAGCACATACCCCAAATCCTAATTAGTTAGGATCGAGTAAATGCTTAGCCCTGCTTAGACCGGTAGAAGTTGGGTGATCTCCTATCACCTACGAGATATAGGGATCTATTTGATCGCAGTTGGCTATATTTGCTATCGTGGAAAAGAATCATGGATAAAATAAAAGAAGACTGGGCAAAATCTTATAGGTGGGCTGTTATGCTTATAGTGATTCCATCTGTGTCGATTAAGAACTGAGGCATGTAGCCTTTCTTGTCATTTTGAACGCATGCCTCTCACTTAGCTGGTCGGATCCGATGAACTGACCACGAAGCCGAGTAGCTCCACTCAGGCCAAAAACTGGTAAGTGAAAGTGCGCCTCAGAGGAGAGTCGTTGCTAGTGTCCAAGGGCAGGTGTTTAAAAGTCCTGAACATCCTAGTGGCATGGTATCCCTAAGAGTGCGGCGCTAATTGGGCCCGTGATTTCTGAGTTATACCAAAGGTGATCCAGGGTTGTAGTTGCCTGTCCATCTAGGGTTGTGTTAGGAATAATTTCCTAGCTGGGTAGTAATTGATTTGAATCGTCGTCTCTTTGGGATAGTGAGAAACTTGATCGGATTATCTCCATTGTAGTCACACTAAATGATTGGATGGTTTAGTAATGATGATATTCGATGATGGCTTTGTTAAACCTGATATGGTTATTAATGTTTGCTCCTTAATCAAGTGATTGCTATAGTATAGGTGCTAATCTAGATGATAGGTTAATGATTATTAACTTGATGCTTAAGCAATAAATGGTTACTTATCTATACTTAAGCTTTTTATGCAAAATGTTGTTAAGCTAGCTCCACTTACGTCAGCTTTGCATACTCCTTGGTGTCACTTTATTTTTGGTTTATGACAGGTAAGTCTAGCTGAGTGCCCCTCGTACTCAGGGTTTATCCCACCTTGTTGTAGGTGCAGCTCTCGGCCTGCTGAAGATGGTGGCTAACTGCCGATGGGCTTGGCAACTCTATATAGTATTCTCATCTATATGCTTTTGTCACAGGATGTCACTTATGCTAGCAATGTATTTGGAACTTATGTTATTGTAATCATTTCAAGTTATGTTGTTTTCTCTAATTAGTTTAGACATTCAAACTTGTACTATTATTTGTGAACTCATTTATAATATTATTTCCACCGTAACTCCATGTATGAGATTTGTATTTGCTAAATCATGCGATCTTGGTTGTGAAGTTCATTTACCGAGGTCTGTCATGACACTTGGCGGACTACCAGGTTTATATGAGTGAAAGTATGTGCGCGTCAACATGTTAGACGGAGACAGTCGTACTTGAACTTGTATAAATTGGGTGGTTTCGGCACACACGACACCTAGGTGTTCCATCAGCGCAAACCAAGCAAATATCTTGCGTCAAGATTAGCACTATCACCAAACGGACCGAAACAAGCTTCCACTTGGGCCTCGCACCTAGTAGTACCATCTGTTGCGTCCAAAATGATTTATGTGCCTATGTTACCTTTGGCGCAAATCATGCACCTATATTGCACCGACACTAACAATGTCTCCAAATGGACCAAAATGAGATTCCACTAGAGCCTCAGTGCATTGAAAATGATTTCAGAGCTAGTGGTACATTCGGCGCAAACCGTGCACCTATCTTGCATCAGGATTAGCACTATCTCTAAACGGAATGAAGTGGGCATCCACTAGAGCCTCGTCACCTAGGAGTACCATCGGGTGCGTGCAAAAGGATTTTTGAGCATATGGTACGTTTTGCGCAAGCCTTGCACCTATCTTGCACCGACAATAACACTGTCTCCAAATAGACTGCAATGAGATTCCATATGATCCACGTCACCTAGGAGTTCTATCGGGTGCGTCCAAAATGATTTTAGAGCCTATGGTACGTTCGACGCAAATCGTGCACCTACCATGCATCAAGATTAGCACTATCTCCAAATAGACCAATGTAAGCATCCACTAGAGCCTATGGTACATTTGGCGCAAACTGTGCACCTAACTTGTGCCGGCACTAACACTATGTCCAAACAGACCGAAACAAGATTCCACATGACCCACAATACATAGGAGTTCCATCGGCTGCGATCAAAACGATTTTAGACCCTATGGTACATTCACCGCAAACCGTGCACCTACCTTGCATCAAGATTAGCACTATCTCCAAACGAACCGAAGTGAGCATCCACCAGAGCTAGTCACCTAGGAGTACCATCGGGTGCGTGCAAAAGGATTTCTGAGCCTATAGTATGTTTGGCACAAACCGTGCACCTATCTTGCACCAGCACTAACACTGTCTCCAAACAGACCGAAACGAGATTCCACATGACCCACATCACCTAGGAGTTCCATCGAGTGCGTCCAAAATGATTTCAAAGCCTATGGTACATTTGATGCAAACCGTGCACCTATCTTGTTTCAAGATTAGCACTATCTCTAAACGGACCGAAACGAGCTTCCACTTGAGCCTCGTCACCTAGGAGTACCATCTGGTGCGTCCAAAATGATTTCTGAGCCTATGGTATGTTTGGCGCAAACCGTGCACCTATCTTGCACCGACAATAACACTATCTCAAAATCTACCGAAACGAGATTCCACCTAACCCACGTCACGTAGGATTTCCAACGGGTGCGTCCAAAATGATTTACGAGCCTATGGTACGTTTGGGGTAAACCATGCACCTATCTTGCATCAAGTTTAGCACTATCTCCAAGTAGACCATAACGAGCTTCAACTTGAGCCTCATCCACTAGGAGTACCATCGAGTGTGTCCAAAACGAATTGTGAGTCTATTGTACGTTTGGCACAAACCGTGCACCTATCTTGCACCGACACTAATGCTGTCTCCAAACAGATTGAAACACGATTCACATGACCGAAATCACCTAGGTGTTCCATCGGGTGCATCTAAAACGATTTCAGAGCCTATGGTACATTCAGTGCAAATCATGCACCTATCTTGCACCAAAACTGACAATGTCTCCAAATGGACCGATATGAGATTCCACAACACCCACGTCACCTAGGAGTTCTATTGTGTGCAACCAAAATGATTTTTGAGCCTATGGTACGTTTGGCGCAAACCGTGGAACTTTCTTGCATCAGGATTAGCACTATCTCCAAATGAACCAAAACGAGCTTCCACTTGAGCATCATGACCTTGGAGTGCCATCGGGTGCATCCAAAATGATTTTTGAGCCTGTTGTATGTTTGGCGCAAACCGTGCACCTATCTTGCACCAACACTAAAACACTGTCTCCAAATGGACCGAAACGAGATTCCCCCTGACCCACGCACCTAGGAGTTCTATCCGGTGTGTCCAAAATGATTTTTGAGCCTATGGTAAATTCAGCGCAACCCGTGCACCAATCTTGCATCAAGATTAGCACTATCTCCAAACGGATTGAAATGAGCTTTCCCTTGATCCTCATCACCTAGGAGTACCATCGAGTGCGTCCAAAATGATTTGTAAGCCTATGGGACTGAAACGAGATTCCACATGACCCACATCCCCAAGCAGTTCCATCAGGTGCGTCCAAAATGATTTCTGCGCCTATGGTATGATCAGCGCAAACCGAGCAACTATCTTGCATCAAGATTACCACTATCTCCAAACAGACCGAAATGAGCTTCCACTTGAGCCTCACCACCTAGTAGTACCATCAGATGCGTCCAAAATGATTTCTGAGCCTATGGTAGCTTTGGCAAAAACCATGCACCTATATTGCACCAACACTAACACTGTCTCCAAATGGACCGAAATGAGATTCCACATGACCAACGTCACTTAGGAGTTCCTAGAGTGCGTCCAAAATGATTTTCGAGCCTATGGTACGGTGGCTCAAGCCATGCACCTGTCTTGCACCGACACTTACACTATCTCCAAACAGACCAAAACGAGATTCCACATGACCAACATCACCTAGGACTTCCATCGAGTGCATCCAAAATGATTTCAGAGCCTATGGTACGTTCGGCGCAAACCGTGCACCTATATTGCATCAAGACTAGCACTTTCTCCAAACTGAACGAAGTGAGCATCCACTAGAGCCTCGTCACCTAGGAGTACCATTGGGTGCCTCCAAATGGATTTCTAAGCCAATGGTACATTTGGTACAAACCGTGCACCTATCTTCCACCAGCACTAACACTATCTCCAAACAGACCGAAACAAGATTCCACATGACCCATGTCACCTAAGAGTTCCATCAGGTGCGTCCAAAATGATTTTAGAGCCTGTGGTATGTTCGGCGCAAACCATGCACCTACCATGCATCAAGATTAACACTATCTCCAAATGGACCGATGTGAGCATCCACTAGAGCCTCATCACCTAGGAGTACTATCGGGTGCGTCTAAAATGATTTCCGAGCCTATTGTACGTTCGGCGCAAACCATGCACCTATCTTGCTTCAATATTAGCACTATATCCAAACGGACCAAAACAAGCATCCACTTGAGTCTCATCACTATGGAGTACCATCTAGTGTGGCCAAAACGATTTATAAGCCTATGGTACGCTAGGCACAAACTGTGGACCGATCTTGCACCAACACTATCACTATGGTACGCCTATGAGTTTCATTGGGTGCGTCTAAAACAATTTTAGAGCCTGTGGTACGCTCGGCGCAAACCGTACGCTCGACTTAAACCATGCAACTATCTTGCATCACCATAAGCACCATCTCTAAACAGACCAATGTGAGCATCCACTAGAGCCTCATCACCTAGGAGTACCATTGGTTGCATCCAAAAGGATTTCTAAGCCTACGGTATGTTTGGCGCAAACTGTGCACCTATCTTGCACCAACACTAACACAACCTCTAAATAGATGGTAACGAGATTCCACATGAACCACGTCACCTAGGAGTTCCATCGGGTGCGTCCAAAATGACTTCAAAGCCTATGGTACGTTCGGTGCAAACCGTGCACCTATATTGCATCAAGAGTAGCATTTTGTCCAAACAGAACGAAGTGAGCATCCACTAGGGCCTCGTCAGCTAGGAGTACCATTGGGTGCGTCCAAATGGATTTCTAAGCCTATGGTACGTTTGGCGCAAACCGTGCACCTATCTTGCACCTGCACTAACACTATCTCTAAATAGACCAAAACGGGATTCCACATGACCCACGTCACCTAGGAGTTCCATCGGGTACGTCTAAAATGATTTTAGAGCTTGTGGTACGTTTGGCGCAAACCATTCACCTTCCACGCATCAAGATTAGCACTATCTACGAATGGACAAAAGTGAGCATCCACTAGAGCCGCGTCACATAGGAGTACCATCGGGTGTGTCCAAAAGATTTTCTGAGCCTAAGGTACATTTGGCGCAAACCGTGCACCTATGCTGCATCGACACTAACACTATCTCCAAACAGACCGAAAAGAGATTCCACATGATCCACGTCAGCTAGGAGTACCATCGGGTGCGTCTAAAATGATTTTTGAGCCTATGGTATGTTCGGCGCAAACCATGCACCTATCTTGCATCAAGATTAGCACTATCTCAAAACGGACCGAAATGAGCTTCCACTTGAGCCTCGTCACCTAGGAGTACCATCGAGTGCGGCCAAAACAATTTGTGAGCCTATGGTACGTTTGGCACAAACTATGGACCGATCTTGCACCAACACTAACACTGTCTCCAAACAGACCGAAACAAGATTTCACATGACCCATGTCACCTATGAGTTTCATTGGGTGTGTCCAAAACGATTTCAGAGCCTGTGGTACGCTTGGCACAAACCGGACGCTTTGCTTAAACTGTGCAGCTATCTTGCATCAAGGTAAGCACCATCTCCAAATAGACCAATTTGAGCATCCACTAGAGCCTCGTCACCTAGGAGTACCATTGGGTGCATCTAAAAGGATTTCTGAGCCTTTGGTATGTTTGGTGCAAACCGTGCACCTATCTTGCACCAACACTAACACAGCCTCCAAATAGATGGTAATGAGATTCCACTTGAACCACGTCACCTAGGAGTTCCATCGGGTGCGTCCAAAATGATTTCAGAGGCTGTGGTACGTTTAGCGCAAATAGACCAAAGTGAGCATCCACTAGAGCCTCGTCACCTAGAAGTACGATCGGGTGCGTCCATAACGATTTCTGAGCCTATGGTACGTTTGGTGCAAATCATGCACCTATCTTGCACCGACACTAACGCTGTCTCCAAACAGAACGAAACAAGATTCAACATGACCCACGTCACCTATAAGTTTCATTGGGTGTATCCAAAACGATTTTAGAGCTTGTGGTATGCTCGGCGCAAACCGTACGCTCGGCTTAAACCGTGCAGCTATCTTGCATCAAGATTAGCACTATCTCCAAACGGACCGATGTGAGCATCCACTGGAGCCTCGTCACCTAGGAGTACGATCGGGTGTGTCCATAATGATTTATGAGCCTATGGTATGTTTGGTGCAAATCATGCACCCATCTTGCACCGACACTAACACTGTCTCCATACAGACTGAAACTAGATTCCACTTGAGCCTCGTCACTAAGGTGTTCCATCGGGTGTGTCC
This sequence comes from Saccharum hybrid cultivar R570, assembly GCA_038087645.1. Taxonomy (NCBI): domain Eukaryota; kingdom Viridiplantae; phylum Streptophyta; class Magnoliopsida; order Poales; family Poaceae; genus Saccharum; species Saccharum hybrid cultivar. The sequence goes on from JAQSUU010000227.1 coordinate 2,350,640, forward strand.
AAAATGATTTCTGAGCCTATGGTACGTTCGGTGCAAACCGAGTAACTATCTTGCGTCAAGATTAGCACTATCTCTAAATGGACCGAAACGAACATCCACTTAAGCCTCATCACCTAGGAGTACAATCGGCTGCGTCCAAAACAATTTCTGAGCCTATGGTATGTTTGGTGCAAATCGTGCATCTATCTTGCACCGACGCTAACATTATCTCCATACGGACATAAACGAGATTCTAAATGACCCACGTCACCTAGGAGTTCCATCAGGTGCATCTAAAATGATTTATGAGCCCATGGTACAATCGGCGCAAATGGAGAACCTATCTTGCGTCAAGATTAGCACTATCTCTAAATAAACCAAAACGAGCTTCCACTTGAGCTTGTGACTATGGAGTCCATTGGGTGCATCCAAAATGATTTTTGAGCCTATGGTACGTTTGGCGCAAACTGTGCACCAATCTTGCACCGACACTAACACTGTTTCCAAATAGACCAAAACGAGATTCCACATGAACCACGTCACCTAGGAGTTCCATCGGGTGCGTCCAAAATGATTTCAGAGCTTGTGGTACATTTGGGGCAAATCGTGCACCTATCTTGCATCAAGCAGGGCACTATCTCCGAACAGATTGAAATGGGCATCCACTAGAGGCTCATCACCTAGGAGTACCATCGGGCGCATCCAAAGGTATTTCTGAGCCCATGGTACGTTTGGCACAAACCGTGCGCCTATCTTGCACCGACGCTAACATTGTCTCCAAATAGACTGTAATGAGATTCTACATGACCCACGTCACCTAGGAATTCCATCGGGTGCATCTAAAACGATTTCAGAGCATGTGGTACGTTCGGCGCAAACTGTGCACCTACCTTGCGTCAAGATTAGCACTATCTCCATACGAACAGAAGTGAGCATCCACTAGAGCCTTGTCACCTCAGGTACCAAAAGGATTTCTGAGCCTATGGTACGTTTGGTGCACACCGTGCACCTATCTTGCACCGACACTAACACTATCTCCTAACAGACCGAAACTAGATTCCACATGACCCACGTCACCTAGGAGTACCATTGGGTGCGTCCAAAACAATTTCTGAGCCTATGGTGTGATCGGCGCAAACTAAGCAACTATCTTGCGTCAAGATTTGCACTATCTCTAAACGGACCGAAACGAGCTTCCACTTGAGCCTCATCAACTAGGAGTACCATCGAGTGCGTCCGAAACAATTTGTGAGCCTATGGTACATTTGGTGCAAACTCTGCACCTGTCTTGCAACGACACTAACACTATCTCCAAATAGACCGAAACGAGATTCCACATGACCGATATCACCTAGGAGTTCCATCGGGTGCATCCAAAACAATTTTAGAGCTATGGTACGTTTGGTGCAAATCGTGAACTTATCTTGCACCGACACTAACACTATCTCCAAACGGACTGATATGAGATTCCACATGACCCATGTCACCTTAGAGTTCCATTGGGTGCGTCCAAAATTATTTCTGAGCGTATGGTATGTTCGGTGCAAACATGCACCAATCTTGTATCAAGATTAACACTATCTCCAAACGGACAGAAGTGAGTTTCTACTAGAGCCTCGTTACCTAGGAGTACCATCGGGTTCAACCAAAACAATTTCTAAGCCTATGGTACATTTGGCGCAAAACGTGTACCTATCTTGCACCGACACTAACACTATTTCCAAATGGACCGAAACAAGATTCCACATGACCCACGTCACCTAGGAGTTCCATCGGGTCTGTCCAAAATGATTTCTAAGCCATACTATGTTCGATGCAAACCGTGCACCTATCTTGCATCAAGATTAGCACTATCTCCAAACGGACTGAAGTGAGAATCTACTAGAGCCTCCTCACCTAGGAGTACCATCAGGTGCGTTAAAAATGATTTCTAAGCATATAGTTCGTTTGGCGCAGACAGTGCACTTTTCTTGCACTGACACTTACACTGCCTCCAAATGGACCGATACAAGATTCCACATGACCCACGTCACCTAGGAGTTCCATCGGATGTGTCCAAAATGATTTCTGAATCTATGGTACGTTCAGCGCAAACCGACCAACTATCTTGCGTCAAGATTAGCACTATCTCCAAATGGACAGAAATGAGCATCCACTTGAGCCTCGTCACCTTGGAGTACCATCAGGTGCGTCCAAAATGATTTCTAAGCCTATGGTATGTTTGATGCAAACTGTGCAACTATCTTGCACCGACACTAACACTGTCTCCAAACGGACGGAAATGAGACTCCAAATGACCCACGTTACCTAGGAGTTCCATCAGGTGCATCCAAAAGGATTTACGAGCCTATGTATGATTGGCGCAAACGGAGCAACTATCTTGCGCCAAAGACTAGCACAATCTCCAAATAGACCAAAACGAGCTTCCACTTGAGCCTCATGACCAAGGAGTACCTTCAGCTACATCCAAAATGATCTCTTTGCCAATGGCACGTTTGGCGCAAACCGTGCACCAATCTTGCACCAACACTAACACTGTTTCCAAATGGATGGAAATGAGATTCCACAGGACCCAGGTCACCTAAGAGTTCCATCAGGTTATCCAAAATGATTTCAAAGCCTGTGGTATGTTCGGCGCAAACCGTTCACCAATCTTGCATCAAGATGAGCACTATCTCCAAACAGACCGAAATGAGCATCCACTAGAGCCTCATCACCTAGGAGTACCATTGGGTACGTCCAAAGGGATTTCTGAGCCTATCATACGTTTGGCGCCAACCGTGCGCCTATCTTGCAATGAGACTAACATTGTCTCCAAATAGACAGTAACAACATTACACATGACCCACATCACCTAGAAGTTCCACCAGGTGCATCTAAAACAATTTTAGAGCATGTGGTACATTCGGCGCAAACCGTGCACCTACCTTGCATCAAGATCAGCATTATCTCCAAACGGACCGAAGTGAGGATCCACTAGAGCCTCGTCACCGAGTACCATCGGGTGCGTCCAAAAGGATTTTTTGAGCCTATGGTACGTTTGGCACAAACCGTGCACCTATTTTGCACCAACACTAACACTATCTCCAAATAGACTAAAACGAGATTCCAATTGACCCACGTGACCTAGGAGTACCATCGGGTGCGTCCAAAACTATTTTCTGAGCCTATGGTACAATCAGTGTAAACCGAGCAACTATCTTGCATCAAGATTAGCACTATCACCAAATAGACCAAAACGAGCTTTCACTTGAGCCTCATCACCTAGTAGTACCATCGGGTGCATCCAAAACAATTTCTAAGCCTACGGTACCATTGTCACAAACCGTGCACCTATATTGCACCAACACTAAAACTGTCTCCAAACGGACCAAAACAAGATTCCACATGACTGACGTCATCTAGGAGTTTCATCGGGTGCATCCAAAATGATTTCAGAGCCAGTGGTATGTTCGGTGCAAACCGTGAACCTATCTTGCATCAAGATTAGCACTAACTCCAAACAGAATGAAGTGAGCATCCACTAGATTCTCATCACATAGGAGTACCATTGGTTGTGTCCAAAAAGATTTCTGAGCCTAAGGTACGTTTGGTGCAAACCATGCATGTATCTTGCATCGACACTAACACTATCTCCAAACAGACCGAAACGAGATTTCACATGACCCACTAAACCTAGGAGTACCATCAGGTGCGTCCAAAATGATTTTCAAGCCTATGGTACGTTCGGCGTAAATCATGCACCTATCTTGCGTCAAGATTAGCACTATCTCCAAATGGGCCAAAACAAGCTTCCACTTGAGCCTCGCCACCTAGAATGGAAAGGTGTCAAACCACATATTTTGGATCATGGATTTGAGATATTGATTGACCCTAGAATGGAAGCCTCAATGTCAAATGTAGTTCCAGAAGGCTAGTGTTGCTACGATGCAAGTCAACCCAACTTACTAGAAAACTGCACCATGAAGGAAAATTGTACTCAACCTGCTTAGTAGTAAACTATTTCCCTAGTTTGGAGAATACTTGCAACCTTTGTTGTCCTTTAGGCCTCGCTATCATCCTTCTTTGGTAATGGTTTTCCAATGTTACATATTTTGGTACCTTCTATGTGTTTTACCCAAGAGATCGGATTCAACCCAAGTAACTATTGCCATTTGAATTTGAAGGTTCCCTTAATTAATGATCATAGAAAACGCTGAGCCGACAGAGATAGCTATCACATTCATCGCTCCCTCAACTGACTCAGATAATACAATGTTGTCCTCATACCAAAGAGAACTGCACGCATGGAACGCTATGCAGTTTTTCACTAGTTGGCATCTGAGTGATTGAGCAATTACGACCAGCATAGACCTTGAATGTTGGTTAGTCAGTTTCCTATAACCTCAGAAAATGTTTACCTCGTTTATGACCTCATCCCTTGTGGAAAGTTGTAAGCAAGCCACTTTTGTAGAAGACTGCCTTTCAAACTTTGTGAACAAACATGGAACCATTGCAATGAGTATCCTTCAGAATATTACGGTCTAGTGCAAAGTTTGTATGGCCTATACTATATTTCCTAGAGAAGCAAATATTTGTGAGTAGTTAGTTTGTGATCCAACACACTCTCCTTATACCGAGAATGAAGTATGGTGCTATCTTGGATTTCTCCCAAGTAACTATGCTTCATGGAAGTCAATGAAGGACATTCTTTTGACAGAATTTACTATGAAGAGCGCATATCAGAAAGATGTCTTCACCAAATTAGCCTCTCTCATGCTCAAAACTAAGTAACCTAACGCAATCGCTGATGTTTGGAATAAAGATAACATGCTTCTCTTCCCTTGAAGTCTTTCGCCCCAAATCTTAAGACGAGATTCTTTTAAGACCCTAGGTGTTTGTGATACATCCGGCACAGGTGGGGTTGGTCGAGACCCAATAAATTAAGGTTGCCCGGACCCCAACAGTTCTTATGCACACCCACTCGGGGAAAGGCCCAATGTCCCTAAAAGATTAGTCCGATAGGGGAAGGGTGGCTCTCTCTTTTAAGGTGGCTTCCTCCTCCCAAGCTAAGCAAGGTGGGATTATTCAGAGGCTCACATGGTCGCCGCCCGACTACAACTAGGCCACTTGGCCCTTTTTTGTTGCGTCTTTGCCAGCGGGTAATAGTGGAGGATGTCCTCATCATTCCCACCCCCTTAAACAAGGGCCTAGCTCTGATACCAAATGATACATCCGGCCCAGGTGGGGTTGGCCGAGACCTAATAAATTAAGGTTGCCCAGACCCCAACAGTTCTTATGCACACCCACTCGGGGAAAGGCCCAATGTCCCTAAAAGACTAGTCCGATAGGGGAAGGGTGGCTCTCTCTTTTAAGGTGGCTTCCTCCTCCCAAGCTAAGCAAGGTGGGATTATTCAGAGGCTCACACGGTCACCGCCCGACTACAACTAGGCCACTTGGCCCTTTTTTTGTTGCGTCTTTGCCAGCGGGTAATAGTGGAGGATGTCCTCATCAGTTTGTCACCAGTTAAGCAATGAGTTTGAGCTCAAACATGGCAAGTTAGGTGGTGATGAAGATGTGAAAGCCAAATCTATAAACATGAGCCCAACTTAAACTTGGATATTGCACCCATGCCTACATATAGGCCCTTTTAAAGATATATGCTTAGATGGTGTTATTGGAACCTTTTTCATGTGTCTCACATCAATATCCATCTATATTGATCACTAAAAAAGTTTCATGAAGTTTGGAATCAAGAAGTCACATGAAATGATAAGTTATATTCTTGTTGGAATGGCATTATTAAGTGAATGGAAACATGGGTCATCAACCAAACCTTGCAAATCTTGCCCAAATGACTTTAATTGAACTCAACAACAAAACTCATGATGGGTTCATGTTGAGCAAATGTCAAGAAAATGCCTCAATTGGTCGAAAAACCTAATTCCAGGGTTTATCATGATGTTGCTTTGACCAAAGTAAAGAAATGGTTTATGATTAGGATACAAGGTTTGACCTTAAATAAAAGTTGTAGTTTAGTTGGTGTGCTACAAACCTTGTTTAAGGAGCAAGAGCCAAAACAACTTGGAAATTTGTCAAACAGAGGATCAAAGATTCAACTTGCTGATGTTTCCTACACTTAGAATTATTCTAAGTCACGGAGATGTTACTCAATGTCAATGGTGATTGGTGCGTCACGTTCTAGAGTTTTTGTTAAGCAACTTGAATTGATCCTTTAATAAAGTTGGAGTCTACATATTGGAGAAGGACATACAAGAAGTGGGATCAAATTCGACCATGTTGTGACCAAGTAATTGGAGTCCAGACCGAGCAAAGCTTAATCTTCGTTCAGCCAATGACACTGTCATTTTGGAGATTTATTAACCACTGTTATAGAGCCCTAATTATGATGACCCCTTAAGCAATCTTGTAGAGTAGCTCATGATCAACAGCTTTGCTTCAAGGCCCGAGGCCCAGTTCGAATCGTAGCCGACCCAAAAATGGCCACCAACACGAGCATAGAGACGCACACCACGTGTTCGAGTTTATGACCCTGTGGACGACGTGTGTACGGGATGTGGCTTCCATGCACTTACAGCATGCCTCACCTCGCCCCCACATGCCCTTGCGTCCTACTGCCATAGTGAAGCAGTGCTAGAGGGCCCTCCCCTTTCCCATGCACTCCCTGTTTGCTCTCTCGCTCTCTGGCCACTCTAGGGCTAAGCCGCCATGGCCACCATTGCCGATGACCCGAGCTCCATGCCGCCCATGTCTTCCATCACCCCTGCACCCCTCCAATATTGCTGACCACCCTAGCCTCCTTGCCGTCATGCGTCGCTCCTCTTCACAGGGGGTAGCTAGCCGCTGCCGCCCTCACGCTCGCCATGGCTGTTGGTACTCTGCTCCATGGCCGCCGCCATGACCCTTTGCCCCTGCATTTCCTCGTGCCTAGTAGCTGCCATCACCACCTTCGTCGTGCCATGCCGAACACGCAAAGCCCCTTCCTAGGCCACCCAGCATGTCGTGGCACCACTGCCATGCCACCGTCGCCGCCAGTGCTGCGAGCGCACGTGGCTAATGCGCTATGGGCCAGCTCAGGCTGAGTCGTGCCCCTCTATGGGTGCATGCTAGCCCAGGTGTGCCCTAGCGCCGTCGCTCGCCGTCTCCAACCTCTGCCTGGTCGGATTTTGTTCGAAGGACAGCCACCCTTTGCTTCCCATGCAACTCTGTAAGAGAGGAGGGGAAGGAACACGCGTGTCAATTGAGAGTTTTTCAGAGGGTTAAGTGAAAAACTACTGACTTGGAGGAATAGTGCCAAGAAGGACCGGTTTGCTAGTGTTTAATTCATGAAATCTGCAGGGGCCTCAGTGCAAGATTTGGTTTCCTTTTTCTTTTGTTTTATGCATTAAATAGCTAAAATTTTGAAAATACATAGTAAATCATAGAAAAATCATAAAATAGCAAATGCAAACTTTTGGAATCCTTGTGAGTATATCTATGTACTAGAGTCATAATATGGCATGTTTTAGTTTAAAGTTTTTGCTGTAAAAATAGATTTATGCAGGTTAGGGTTTTAATGCTAGTCTTATTTATCTTTTTCATAACTACAGTAGTATTGCTCAAATAAATGTGAAATTTTTGTGGCATGGTAAATATGTGATGACTGATGTTTGTCATAAATTTCAGGATTTTAGGATTGATAGTTTAGAAGCTATAAAAATAAAAAATGCTCTGTGTTGCTTTGCTCCTATTCTAAACAGATTTGAAAGATTGTATTATTTGGCTCAGTTAAGTTTTGAATCATGCTTATATGATAATAAGAAAGTTATAGATAACTATCTTACCTTACTTGTGTTAAATTTGCAAGATCTAAAACTTGATAGTTTAGGAGTTACATGACTTTTAACTCTGCTGTCTGGTTTTGATTGTATTCTGAGTAGATCTGAAAGATGCTAGCTAGTGTTTGATCTAGTTAGGATTTGAATCATCCCTAGGTGATAATAGAAGAGTTGTAGTGCTTTTGTTAAGCTTTCTAAAATGTCTATGAGCACCCTTTTTGGTGATGCAGATCTCTAGATACAACTGGTTGAAGTTGCATGGCAGAATCTGTCCATGTCTGGACCGAGGTGCTCAATTGTGCTCGATTGACCTTGTTAATTGTGGAATCACCTTGTGATGATAATAAACATGTTCTATATAATTTAATAAGCTTTCTAGAAAGTTAAGGTTCATGCTTCTTTGACGTCTGTAACTCCAGTTATGCATTTTTGAAATTACTACTACTTTTTTGTCCTTGTTCTGTGTAGATCTAAAACATTGGCATGTTTGACCTGGTTAGCTTTGTAATAAACTTTTGGTGATAGTAACAATGTTGTAGGCAATTTCATTAGATTTCCATAAAGTCTAGGATCACCTTCTTTGGATTTTTGGATCCCCAGTTATGGTTAAAACACGGTGCTGCTATGTTGCCGTCTAGAAACTATATGTGTAGGTTGATTGCTTTAGCTTACTCTTGCTTGGCTAAATATGATTAACTAGTTTTTGTTTGATGGATGCTTACAACAGCTTGAATGTACTTTTCTTTTGTGTCATGCTAGATGTCCTTGCCATCTGCTATGTTATGCTTAAGTGATGATTAAGTTAAATAGCTCTAGGTTCTTATGTTAAGTTTGGTGTGCTTTCATGAATGCTTTGCATATTACACTCTATGCATTCATGCATATGTATTGTTGCACCACATTTAGGTACGCTAGATGCACCATGAGAAGGACGTGATGTTGGAGCCGAACCCGAAGATGGTGTTTAGATATCTATCCAGAAGATGGGAGGACTAAGAAAGTGTCAAGATGGGAGATACTCGCCAAGTGAGTGTCATCACACTGACCTATTGTTGGATCCCAGGCAAGCCCTAGAGCATTATAACCCTCCTACTTTACGAAAGCAATTGAGTATATATGCTATATATATATTGTTGCATTAAGTATAGGAGTTGTCTAAAACCCTTGTTGCATTTATAATCTCTCCTTATCCAGAGCACATACCCCGAATCCTAATTAGTTAGGATCGAGTAAATGCTTAGCCCTGCTTAGACCGGTTGATGTCGGGTGATCTCCTATCACCTGCGAGATATAGGGATCTATCTGATCATGGTTGGCTATATTTGCTATTGTGGAAAAGAATCATGGATAAAATGAATGAAGACCAGGCAGAATCTTATAGGTGGGCTGTTATGCTTATAGTGATTCCATCTGTGTCGATTAAGGACTAAGGCATGGAGCCTTTCTTATCATTTTGAACGCATGCCTCTCACTTAGCTGGCCAGATCCGATGAACCGACTACAGAGTCGAGTAGCTCCACTTAGGCCAAAAACCGGTAAGTGAAAGTGCGCCTCAGAGGGGAGCCATTGCTAGTGTCCAAGGGCAGGTGTTTAAAAGTCCTGAACGTCCTGGTGGCATGGTATCCCTAAGAGTGCGGTGCTGATTGGGCCCACGATTTCTGAGTTGTACCAAAGGTGATCCAAGGTGGTAGTTGCCTGGCCATCTAGGGTTTGTGTTAGGAATAATTCCCCAGCTTGGTAGTAATTGATTCAAATCACCATCTCTCCGGGATAGTGAGAAACTTGATGGGATTATCTCCATTGTAGTCACATTAATGATTGGATGGTTTAGTAATGATTATATTCGATGATGGCTTTGTTAAACCTGATATGGTTATTAATGTTTGCTCCTTAATCAAGTGATTGCTATAGTACAGGTGCTAATCTAGATGATAGGTTAATGATTATTAACTTGATGCTTAAGCAATAAATGGTTACTTATCTATACTTAAGCTTTTATGCAAAATGTTGTTAAGCTAGCTACACTTACGTCAGCTTTGCATACTCCTTGGTGTCACTTTATTTTTGGTTTATGACAGGTAAGTCTACCTAAGTGCCCCTCGTACTCAGGGTTTATCCCATCATGTTGCAGGTGCAGCTCTCGGCCTGCTGAAGATGGTGGCTAACTGCCGATGGGCTCGGCAACTCTATATAGTATTCTCATCTATATGCTTTTGTCACAGGATGTCACTTATGCTAGCAATGTATTTGGAACTTATGTTATTGTAATCATTTCAAGTTATGTTGTTTTCTCTAATTAGTTTTGATATTCAAACTTGTACTATTATTTGTGGACTCATTTATAATATTTTTTCCATTGTAACTCCATGTATGAGATTCGTATTTGCTAAATCATGCGATCTTGGTTGTGAAGTTGATTTACCGAGGTCTGTCATGACACTTGGCGAACTACCAGGTTTATATGAGTGAAAGTATGTGCGCGTCAACATGTTAGATGGAGACAGTTGTACTTGAACTTGTATAAATTGGGTGGTTTCGGCACACAGGACACCTAGGTGTTCCGTTAGGTGCGTCCAAAATGATTTCTGAGCCTATGGTATGATCAGTGCAAACCGAGCAACTATCTTGTGTCAAGATTAGCACTATCACCAAACGGACCGAAACAAGCTTCCAGTTGAGCCTCGTCACCTAGTAGTATCATCTGTTCCGTCCAAAATGATTTCTGTGCCTATGTTACCATTGGCGCAAACCGTGCACCTATATTGCACCGACAATAACAATGTCTCCAAATGGACCAAAATGAGATTCCACATGACCGACGTCACTTAGGAGTTCCATCGGGTGCATTGAAAATGATTTCAGAGCTAGTGGTACATTCGGCACAAACCGTTCACCTATCTTGCATCAAGATTAGCACTATCTCTAAATGGAATGAAGTGAGCATCCACTAGAGCCTCATCACCTAGGAGCACCATCGAGTGCGTCCAAAAGGATTTTTGAGCTTATGGTACGTTTCGCGCAAACATTGCACCTATCTTGCACCGACAATAACACTGTCTCCAAATAGACTGCAATGAGATTCCATATGACCCATGTCACCTAGGAGTTCCATCGAGTGCGTCCAAAATGATTTTAGACCCTGTGGTACGTTCGACGCAAATCGTGCACCTACCATGCATCAAGATTAGCACAATCTCCAAAAAGACCAAAGTAAGCATCCACTAGAGCCTTGTCACCTAGGAGTACCATCGGGTGTGTCCGAAAGGATTTTTGAGCCTATGGTACGTTTGGCGCAAACTATGCACCTATCTTGTGCCAGCACTAACATTGTGTCCAAACAGACCAAAACAAGATTCCACATGACCCACAGCACCTAAGAGTTCCATCGGGTGCGATCAAAATGATTTTAGAGCCTATGGTACGTTCGGCGCAAACCGTGCACCTGCCTTACATCAAGATTAGCACTATCTCCAAACGAACCGAAGTGAGCATCCACCAGAGCTAGTCACCTAGGAGTACCATCGGGTGCGTGCAAAAGGATTTCTGAGCCTATGGTATGTTTGGCACAAACCGTGCACCTATCTTGCACCGGCACTAACACTGTCTCCAAACAGACCAAAACGAGATTCCACATGACCCACATCACCTAGGAGTTCCATCGGGTGCGTCCAAAATGATTTTCAAAGCCTATGATACGTTTGATGCAAACCGTGCACCTATCTTGTGTCAAGATTAGCACTACCTCCAAACGGACCGAAACGAGCTTCCACTTGAGCCTCATCACCTAGGAGTACCATCTGGTGCGTCCAAAATGATTTCTGAGCCTATGGTACATTTGGCGCAAACCGTGCACCTATCTTGCACCGACAATAACACTATCTCAAAATCTACCGAAACGAGATTCCACCTAACCCACGTCACGTAGGATTTCCAACGGGTGCATCCAAAATGATTCATGAGCCTATGGTCCGTTTGGGGGCAAACCATGCACCTATCTTGCATCAAGGTGAGCACTATCTCCAAGCAGACCGAAACGAGCTTCAACTTGAGCCTCATCAACTAGGAGTACAATCGAGTGTGTCCAAAACGAATTGTGAGCCTATGGTACGTTTGGCACAAACCGTGCACCTATCTTGCACCGACACTAATGTTGTCTCCAAATAGATCGAAACAAGATTCCACATGACTGACATCACCTAGGTGTTCCATTGGGTGCATCCAAAATGATTTCAGAGCCAATGGTACGTTCAGTGCAAATCATGCAGCTATGTTGCACCGACACTGACAATTACTCCAAATGGACAGATCCGAGATTCCACATCACCCATGTCACCTCGGAGTTCCATTGGGTACATCCAAAATGATTTTTGAGCCTATGGTACGTTCGGCACAAACTGTGGAACTTTCTTGCATCAGGATTAGCACTATCTCCAAATAAACCAAAACGAGCTTCCACTTGAGCCTCATGACCTTGGAGTGACATCGGGTGCATCCAAAATGATTTTTGAGCCTCTGGTATGTTTGGTGCAAACCGTGCACGTATCTTGCACTGACACTAAAACACTATCTCCAAATGGACCGAAACGAGATTTCAGAGCCTATGGTACATTCGGCGCAACCCGTGCACCAATCTTGCGTCAAGATTAGCACTATCTCCAAATAGATTGAAACGAGCTTCCCCTTGAACCTCATCACCTAGGAGTACCATCGAGTGCGTCCAAAATGATTTGTGAGCCTATGGTACATTTGGCGCAAACCGTGCACATGTCTTGCACCGACACTAACACTGTCTTCAAACAGACCGCAATGAGATTCCACATGACCCACATCCCCAAGGAGTTCCATCGGGTGCGTTCAAAATGATTTCTGAGCCTATGGTATGATCGGCGCAAACCGAGCAACTATCTTGCATCAAGATTACCACTATCTCCAAACAGACAGAAATGAGCTTCCACTTGAGCCTCACCAGCTAGTAGTACCATCAGGTACGCCCAAAATGATTTCTGAGCCTATGGTAGCTTTGGCAAAAACCGTGCACCTATATTGCACCGACACTAACACTGTCTCCAAATGGACTGAAACGAGATTCCACATGACCGACGTCACTTAGGAGTTCCTAGAGTGCGTCCAAAATGATTTTTGAGCCTATGGTACGTTGGCTCAAGCCATGCACCTTTCTTGCACCGACACTTACACTATCTCCAAACAGACAAAAACGAGATTCAACATGACTGACATCACCTAGGACTTCCATCGGGTGCATCCAAAATGATTTCAGAGCCTATAGTACGTTCGGCGCAAACCGTGCACCTATATTGCATCAAGATTAACACTTTCTCCAAATAGAACGAAGTGAGCATCCACTAGAGCCTCGTCACCTAGGAGTACCATTGGGTGCGTCCAAATAGATTTCTAAGCCTATGGTACTTTTGGCGCAAACCATGCACCTATCTTCCACCAGCACTAACACTATCTCCAAACAGACCGAAACGAGATTCCACATGACCCACGTCACCTAGGAGTTCCATCAGGTGCGTCCAAAACGATTTTAGAGCATATAGTATGTTGGGCGCAAACCATGCACCTACCATGCATCAAGATTAGCACTATCTCCAAAATGGACCGATGTGAGCATCCACTAGAGCCTCATCACCTAGGAGTACCATCGAGTGCGTCTAAAATTATTTCTGAGCCTATGGTACGTTCGGCGCAAACCATGCACCTATCTTGCTTCAATATTAGCACTATCTCCAAACAGACCGAAACGAGCTTCCACTTGAGTCTCATCACCATGGAGTACGATCTAGTGTGGTCAAAATGATTTATGAGCCTATGGTACGCTAGGCACAAACTGTGGACCGATCTTGCACCGACACTATCACTGTCTCCAAATAGACCGAAACAAGATTCCACATGACACACGTCACCTATGAGTTTCATTGGGTGCGTCTAAAATGATTTTAGAGCTTGTGGTACGCTCGGCGCAAACCGTACGCTCGACTAAAACCGTGCAACTATCTTGCATCACAATAAGCACCATCTCCAAACAGACCAATGTGAGCATCCACTAGTGCCTCGTCACCTAGGAGTACCATTAGGTGCATCCAAAAGGATTTCTAAGCCTATGGTACGTTTAGCGCAAACCGTGCACCTATCTTGCACCAACACTAACACAGCCTCTAAATAGATGGTAACAAGATTCCACATGAACCACGTCACCTAGGAGTTCCATCGGGTGCGTCCAAAATGATTTCAAAGCCTATGGTACGTTCGGTGCAAACCGTGCACCTATATTGCATCAAGATTAGCATTTTGTCCAAACAGAACGAAGTGAGCAGCACTAGAGCCTCATCAGCTAGGAGTACCATTGGGTGCATCCAAATAGATTTCTAAGCCTATGGTACGTTTGGCGCAAACCGTGCACCTATCTTGCACCAGCACTAACACTATCTCCAAATAGACCAAAACAGGATTCCACATGACCCACATCACCTAGGAGTTCCATCGGGTACGTCCAAAATGATTTTATAGCCTGTGGTACGTTTGGCGCAAACCGTGCACCTACCATGCATCAAGATTAGCACTATCTGTGAATGGACAAAAGTGAGCATCCACTAGAGCCTCGTCACCTATGAGTACCATCGGGTGCGTCCAAAAGAATTTCTGAGCCTAAGGTACGTTTGGCGCAAACCGTGCACCTATCCTGCATTGACACTAACACTCTCCAAACAGACCGAAAAGAGATTCCACATGATCCACGTCAGCTACAAGTAGCATTGGGTGCGTCTAAAATGATTTTTGAGCCTATGGTACGTTCGGCACAAACCATGCACATATCTTGCATCAAGATTAGTACTATCTCCAAATGGACCGAAATGAGCTTCCACTTGAGCCTCGTCACCTAGGAGTACCATCGGGTGCGACCAAAATGATTTGTGAGCCTATGGTACGTTTGGCACAAACTGTGGACCGATCTTGCACCAATGCTAACACTGTCTCCAAATAGACTAAGACAAGATTCCACATGACCCATGTCACCTATGAGTTTTATTGGGTGCGTCCAAAATGATTTCAGAGCCTGTGGTACGCTCGGCACAAACCGGACGCTCGGCTTAAACCGTCCAAATGAACCAAAATTACTTTAGATGCATGACATTCCACATGAGCGACGTCAGCTAGGAGTTCCATCCGGTGCGTTCAAACCGATTTCAGAGTCGTGGTATGTTCGGTGCAAACCGTGCACCTATCTTGTGTCATGATTAGCACTATCTCTAAACAGACCGAAATGAGCTTCCACTTGAGCCTCATCACCTAGGAGTACTATCGGGTGCGTCCAAAACGATTTGTGGGCCCATGGTACGTTTGGCGCATACCATGCACCAATCTTGTACCCACCCTAACACTGTCTCCAAACAGACCGAAACAAGATTCCACATGAGCGACGTCACCGAGGAGTTCCATCGGGTGCGTCCAAAGCAATTTCAAAGCCTGTGGTATGTTCAGTGCAAACCGTGCAACTATCTTGCGTCAAGATGAGCACCATCTCCAAATAGACCGAAGTGAGCATCCACTAGAGCCTCGTCACCTAGGAGTTCCATCAGGTGTGCCCAAAATGATTTCCAAGCCTATGGTACGTTTAGCGCAAACCAAGCAACTATCTTCCGTGAAGATTAGCACTATCTCCAAATGGACTGAAACGAACATCCACTTGAGCCTTGTCACCTAGGAGAACCATCGGGTGCATCCAAAATGATTTCTGAGCCTCTGCAATGTTTGGTGCAAATCGTTCACCCATCTTGCACTGACACTAACACAGTCTCCAAACGGATCGAAACAAGATTCCACTTGAGCCTCGTCACCTAGGAGTTCCATCAGGTGTGTCTAAGATGATTTCCGAGCCTATGATACGTTCAGCGCAAACCGAGCAACTACTTGCGTCAAGATTAGTACTATCTCCAAATAGACCGAAACAAGCTTCCACTTGAGCCTTGTGACCAAGGAGTACCATTGGGTGCATCCAAAATGATTCCTGTGCCTATGGTACATTTGGCGCAAACCGTGCACCCGTGTAGCACTGACATTAACATTGTTTCCAAATGGACTGAAGCGAGATTCTACATGACCCATGTCACCTAGGAGTTCCATCGGGTGCATCCAAAATGATTTCAGAGCCTGTGGTATATTCGAGGCAAACCGTGCACCCATCTTGCATCAAGGTTAGCACCATCTCCAAATGGACCGAAGTGAGCACCCACTAGAGTCTCATCACCTAGGAGTACCATCGGGTGCGTCCAAAATGGTTTATGAGTCTATGGTATGTTTGGTGCAAACCGTGCTCCTATCTAGCATCGACACTAACACTATCTCTAAATAGACTAAAACGAGATTTCACAAGACCCACGTCACCTAGGAGTTCCATCGAGTGCGTCCAAAATGATTTTCGTGCCTATGGTACGATCGGCGCAAACCAAGCAACTACCTTGTGACAAGATTAGAACTTTCTCCAAATGGACTAAAACAAGCTTCCACCTAAGCCTCATCACCTAGTAGTATCATCAGGTGCATCCAAAACGATTTCTGAGGCAATGGTGCATTTGGTGCAAACCGTGCACTTATCTTGCACCGACACTAACACTGTCTCGAAACGGACCGAAATGAGATTCCACATGACCCATGTCACGTAGGAGTTTCATCGGGTGTGTCCAAAACAATTTCATAGCCCATGGTACGTTCGGCGCAAACCGAGCAACTATCTTGCGTCAAGATTAGCACTATCTCCAAATAGACTGAAACGAGCATCCACTTGAGCCTCGTCACCTAGGCATACCATCGGGTGCGTCCAAACTGATTTTTGAGCCTATGGTACATTTGGTGCAAACCATGCACCTATCTTGCACCGACACTAACACTGTCTCCAAATAGACAGAAATGAGATTCCAAATGGCTGCCGTCACGTAGGAGTTCTATCGGGTGCATATAAAATGATTTACGAGCCTATGCTACAATCGGTGCAAACCGGGCAATGATGTTCCATTAGCACAATCTCAAAATGGATAAAAACAAGCTTCCACTTGAGCCTTGTGACCTCGGAGTACCATCGGGTGCATCCGATACAATTTTATGAGCCTGTGGTATGTTTGGCGCAAACCATGCACCTATCTTGTATCAAGGTGAGCACTATCTCCAAACACACCAAAGTGAGCATCCACTAGAGCCTTTTCACCTAGGAGTACCATCGGGTGCGTCCAAAAATAGATTTCTGAGCCTATGGTACGTTTGGCGCAAACTGTGCACCTATCCTACACCAACACTAACACTGTCTCCAAACAAACTGAAACAAGATTCTACGTGACCCATGTCACCTAGGAGTTCCATTGTGTGCATCCAAAATGATTTCTATGCCTATGATACATTCGGCACATACCGCGTACTTGTCTTGCGTCAAGATTAGCACTATCTCCAAATGGACTGAAACAAGCTTCTACTTGAGCCTCGTCACATAGGAGTACGATCGGGTGCGTCCAAAATGATTTGAGTTTTTGGTACATTTGGCGCAAGCCATGCACCTATCTTGCACCGACACCAACTCTAGCTCAAAATAGACTGAAACGAGTTTCCACATGACCCACTTCACCTAGGAGTACCATCGGCTGTGTCCAAAATGATTTTCTGAGACTATGGTACGATCGGCGCAAACCAAACAACTATCTTGTGTCAAGATTAGCACTATCTCCAAACGAACTGAAACGAGCTTCCACTTGAGCCTCATCACCTAGTAGTACCATCGGGTGCATCTAAAAAAATTTTCTGAGCCTATGGTACCTTTGGCGCAAACCGAGCACCTATATTGCACCGACACTAACACTATCTCCAAATGGACCAAAACGAGATTCCACATGACCGATGTCACCTAGGAGTTCCACCGGGAGCATTCAAAATGATTTCAGAGCCAGTCATACGTTCGGCGCAAACCGTGCACCTATCTTACATCAAGATTAGCACTATCTCCAAACAGAACGAAGTGAGCATCCATAGAGCCACGTCACGGATGCGTCCAAAAGGATTTTTGAGCCAAAGGTACATTTGGCACAAATCATGCACCTATCTTGCACCGACACTAACATTGTCTCCAAATAGACTAAAATAAGATTCCACATGACCCACGTCACCTAGGTGTATCATCGGGTGTGTCCAAAACGATTTCTGAGCCTATGGTACGTTCGGTGCAAACTGTGCACCTACCTTGCGTCAAGATTAGCACTATCTCCAAATGGACCAAAACGAGCTTCCACTTGCGCCTCGTCACCTTGGAGTACCATCGGATGCGTCCAAAATGATTTTCGAGCCTAGGGTATGATCGGTGCAAACCGAGCAACTATCTTGCATCAAAACTAGCACTATCTCTAAACGAACCGAAACGAGCATCCACTTGACTCTCGTCATCTAGTAGTACCATTGGTTGCGTCCAAAATGATTTCCATGCCTAGGGTACATTTAGCGCAAACTGTGCACCAATCATGCATCGACACTAACACTATCTCCAAATGGGCCGAAATAAGATTCCACATGATCGACGTCACCTAGGAGTTCCATTAAAGCGACCAAAACAATTTCAGAGCCTGTGGTACATCCGGCGCAAGCCGTGCACCTATCTTGCATCAATATTAGCACCATCTCCAAACGGACTGAAGTGAGCATCCACTAGAGCCTCGTCACCTAGCAGTACCATCGGGTGCATCCATAAGTATTTTAGAGCCTAAGTTACGTTTGGCACAAACACCTATCTTGCATCAAGATGAGCACTATCTCCAAATAGACCGAAGTGAGCATCACTAGAGCTTCGTCACCTAGGAGTACCATCGGGTGCATCCAAAAGGATTTCTCAGCTTATGGTACGTTTGGCACAAATCTTGCACCTATCTTGCAACGACACTAACACTATCTCCAAATGAACCAAAACAAGATTTCAGAGCCTGTGGTAGTTCGGCACAAAATGATTTCAGAGCCCGTGGTAGTTCGGCACAAACCGTGCACCTATATTGCACCGACACTAACACTATCTCCAAATGAACCAAAACAAGATTCCACAAGATCAACATCACCTAGGAGTTCCATCGGGTGCATCCAAAATGATTTTAGAGCCAGTGGTATGTTCGGCGCAAACCGTGCACCTATCTTGCAACCAGATTAGCACTATCTCAAAATAGACCGAAATGAGTTTCCACATGACCCACTTCACCTAGGAGTACCATCGGCTGTGTCCAAAATGATTTTCTAAGACTATGGTACGATCGGCGCAAACCAAACAACTATCTTGTGTCAAGATTAGCACTATCTCCAAACGAACTGAAACGAGCTTCCACTTGAGCCTCATCACCTAGTAGTACCATTGGGTGCATCTAAAATAATTTTCTGAGCCTATGGTACCTTTGGCGCAAACCGAGCACCTATATTGCACCGACACTAACACTATCTCCAAATGGACCAAAACGAGATTCCACATGACCGATGTCACCTAGGAGTTCCAGCGGGAGCATTCAAAATGATTTCAGAGCCAGTCATACGTTCGGCGCAAACCGTGCACCTATCTTACATCAAGATTAGCACTATCTCCAAACAGAACGAAGTGAGCATCCATAGAGCCACGTCACGGATGCGTCCAAAAGGATTTTTGAGCCAAAGGTACATTTGGCACAAATCATGCACCTATCTTGCACCGACACTAACATTGTCTCCAAATAGACTAAAATAAGATTCCACATGACCCACGTCACCTAGGTGTATCATCGGGTGTGTCCAAAACGATTTCTGAGCCTATGGTACGTTCGGTGCAAACTGTGCACCTACCTTGCGTCAAGATTAGCACTATCTCCAAATGGACCAAAACGAGCTTCCACTTGCGCCTCGTCACCTTGGAGTACCATCGGATGCGTCCAAAATGATTTTCGAGCCTAGGGTATGATCGGTGCAAACCGAGCAACTATCTTGCATCAAAACTAGCACTATCTCTAAACGAACCGAAACGAGCATCCACTTGACTCTCGTCATCTAGTAGTACCATTGGTTGCGTCCAAAATGATTTCCATGCCTAGGGTACATTTAGCGCAAACTGTGCACCAATCATGCATCGACACTAACACTATCTCCAAATGGGCCGAAATAAGATTCCACATGATCGACGTCACCTAGGAGTTCCATTAAAGCGACCAAAACAATTTCAGAGCCTGTGGTACATCCGGCGCAAGCCGTGCACCTATCTTGCATCAATATTAGCACCATCTCCAAACGGACTGAAGTGAGCATCCACTAGAGCCTCGTCACCTAGCAGTACCATCGGGTGCATCCATAAGTATTTTAGAGCCTAAGTTACGTTTGGCACAAACACCTATCTTGCATCAAGATGAGCACTATCTCCAAATAGACCGAAGTGAGCATCACTAGAGCTTCGTCACCTAGGAGTACCATCGGGTGCATCCAAAAGGATTTCTCAGCTTATGGTACGTTTGGCACAAATCTTGCACCTATCTTGCAACGACACTAACACTATCTCCAAATGAACCAAAACAAGATTTCAGAGCCTATGGTAGTTTGGCACAAAATGATTTCAGAGCCCGTGGTAGTTCGGCACAAACCGTGCACCTATATTGCACCGACACTAACACTATCTCCAAATGAACCAAAACAAGATTCCACAAGATCAACATCACCTAGGAGTTCCATCGGGTGCATCCAAAATGATTTTAGAGCCAGTGGTATGTTCGGCGCAAACCGTGCACCTATCTTGCAACCAGATTAGCACTATCTCAAAATAGACTGAAACGAGTTTCCACATGACCCACTTCACCTAGGAGTACCATCGGCTGTGTCCAAAATGATTTTCTAAGACTATGGTACGATCGGCGCAAACTAAACAACTATCTTGTGTCAAGATTAACACTATCTCCAAACGAACTGAAATGAGCTTTCACTTGAGCCTCATCACCTAGTAGTACCATCGGGTGCATCTAAAATAATTTTCTGAGCCTATGGTACCTTTGGCACAAACCGAGCACCTATATTGCACCGACACTAACACTGTCTCCAAATGGACCAAAACGAGATTCCACATGACCGATGTCACCTAGGAGTTCCATCGGGTGCATTCAAAATGATTTCAGAGCCAGTCATACGTTCAGCGCAAACCGTGCACCTATCTTACATCAGGATTAGCACTATCTCCAAATAGAATGAAGCGAGCATCCATAGAGCCACGTCACGGATGCGTCCAAAAGGATTTTTGAGCCAAAGGAACGTTTGGCACAAATCTTGCACCTATCTTGCACCGACACTAACATTGTCTCCAAATAGACTAAAATAAGATTCCACATGACCCACGTCACCTAGGTGTATCATCGGGTGTGTCCAAAACGATTTCTGAGCCTATGGTACGTTCGGTGCAAACTGTGCACCTACCTTGCGTCAAGATTAGCACTATCTCCAAATGGACCAAAACGAGCTTCCACTTGCGCCTCGTCACCTTGGAGTACCATCGGATGCGTCCAAAATGATTTTCGAGCCTAGGGTATGATCGGTGCAAACCGAGCAACTATCTTGCATCAAAACTAGCACTATCTCTAAACGAACCGAAACGAGCATCCACTTGACTCTCGTCATCTAGTAGTACCATTGGTTGCGTCCAAAATGATTTCCATGCCTAGGGTACATTTAGCGCAAACTGTGCACCAATCATGCATCGACACTAACACTATCTCTAAATGGGCCGAAATAAGATTCCACATGATCGACGTCACCTAGGAGTTCCATTAAAGCGTCCAAAACAATTTCAGAGCTTGTGGTTCATCCGGCGCAAGCCGTGCACCTATCTTGCATCAATATTAGCACCATCTCCAAACGGACTGAAGTGAGCATCCACTAGAGCCTCGTCACCTAGCAGTACCATCGGGTGCATCCATAAGTATTTTAGAGCCTAAGTTACGTTTGGCACAAACACCTATCTTGCATCAAGATGAGCACTATCTCTAAATAGACCGAAGTGAGCATCACTAGAGCTTCGTCACCTAGGAGTACCATCAGGTGCATCCAAAAGGATTTCTCAGCTTATGGTACGTTTGGCACAAATCTTGCACCTATCTTGCAACGACACTAACACTATCTCCAAATGAACCAAAACAAGATTTCAGAGCCTGTGGTAGTTCGGCACAAAATGGTTTCAGAGCCCGTGGTAGTTCGGCACAAACCGTGCACCTATATTGCACCGACACTAACACTATCTCCAAATGAACCAAAACAAGATTCCACAAGATCAACATCACCTAGGAGTTCCATCGGGTGCATCCAAAATGATTTTAGAGCCAGTGGTATGTTCGGCGCAAACCGTGCACCTATCTTGCAACCAGATTAGCACTATCTCAAAATAGACCGAAACGAGTTTCCACATGACCCACTTCACCTAGGAGTACCATCGGCTGTGTCCAAAATGATTTTCTAAGACTATGGTACGATCGGCGCAAACCAAACAACTATCTTGTGTCAAGATTAGCACTATCTCCAAACGAACTGAAATGAGCTTTCACTTGAGCCTCATCACCTAGTAGTACCATCGGGTGCATCTAAAATAATTTTCTGAGCCTATGGTACCTTTGGCACAAACCGAGCACCTATATTGCACCGGCACTAACACTGTCTCCAAATGGACCAAAACGAGATTCCACATGACCGATGTCACCTAGGAGTTCCATCGGGTGCATTCAAAATGATTTCAGAGCCAGTCATACGTTCAGCGCAAACCGTGCACCTATCTTACATCAAGATTAGCACTATCTCCAAACAGAATGAAGTGAGCATCCATAGAGCCACGTCACGGATGCGTCCAAAAGGATTTTTGAGCCAAAGGTACATTTGGCACAAATCTTGCACCTATCTTGCACCGACACTAACATTGTCTCCAAATAGACTAAAATAAGATTCCACATGACCCACGTCACCTAGGTGTATCATCGGGTGTGTCCAAAACGATTTCTGAGCCTATGGTACGTTCGGTGCAAACTGTGCACCTACCTTGCGTCAAGATTAGCACTATCTCCAAATGGACCAAAACGAGCTTCCACTTGCGCCTCGTCACCTTGGAGTACCATCGGATGCGTCCAAAATGGTTTTCGAGCCTAGGGTATGATCGGTGCAAACCGAGGAACTATCTTGCATCAAAACTAGCACTATCTCTAAACGAACCGAAACGAGCATCCACTTGACTCTCGTCATCTAGTAGTACCATTGGTTGCGTCCAAAATGATTTCCATGCCTAGGGTACATTTAGCGCAAACTGTGCACCAATCATGCATCGACACTAACACTATCTCTAAATGGGCCGAAATAAGATTCCACATGATCGACGTCACCTAGGAGTTCCATTAAAGCGTCCAAAACAATTTTAGAGCCTGTGGTTCATCCGGCGCAAGCCGTGCACCTATCTTGCATCAATATTAGCACCATCTCCAAACGGACTGAAGTGAGCATCCACTAGAGCCTCGTCACCTAGCAGTACCATCGGGTGCATCCATAAGTATTTTAGAGCCTAAGTTACGTTTGGCACAAACACCTATCTTGCATTAAGATGAGCACTATCTCCAAATAGACCGAAGTGAGCATCACTAGAGCTTCGTCACCTAGGAGTACCATCAGGTGCATCCAAAAGGATTTCTCAGCTTGTGGTACGTTTGGCACAAATCTTACACCTATCTTGCAACGACACTAACACTATCTCCAAATGAACCAAAACAAGATTTCAGAGCCTGTGGTAGTTCGGCACAAAATGATTTCAGAGCCCGTGGTAGTTCGGCACAAACCGTGCACCTATATTGCACCGACACTAACACTATCTCTAAATGAACCAAAACAAGATTCCACAAGATCAACATCACCTAGGAGTTCCATCGGGTGCATCCAAAATGATTTTAGAGCCAGTGGTATGTTCGGCGCAAACCGTGCACCTATCTTGCAACCAGATTAGCACTATCTCAAAATAGACCGAAACGAGTTTCCACATGACCCACTTCACCTAGGAGTACCATCGGCTGTATCCAAAATGATTTTCTAAGACTATGGTACGATCGACGCAAACCAAACAACTATCTTGTGTCAAGATTAGCACTATCTCCAAATGAACTGAAATGAGCTTCCACTTGAGCCTCATCACCTAGTAGTACCATCGGGTGTATCTAAAATAATTTTCTGAGCCTATGGTACCTTTGGCACAAACCGAGCACCTATATTGCACCGACACTAACACTGTCTCCAAATGGACCAAAACGAGATTCCACATGACCGATGTCACCTAGGAGTTCCATCGGGTGCATTCAAAATGATTTCAGAGCCAGTCATACGTTCGGCGCAAACTGTGCACCTATCTTACATCAAGATTAGCACTATCTCCAAACAGAACGAAGTGAGCATCCATAGAGCCACGTCACGGATGCGTCCAAAAGGATTTTTGAGCCAAAGGTACATTTGGCACAAATCATGCACCTATCTTGCACCGACACTAACATTGTCTCCAAATAGACTAAAATAAGATTCCACATGACCCACGTCACCTAGGTGTATCATCGGGTGTGTCCAAAACGATTTCTGAGCCTATGGTACGTTCGGTGCAAACTGTGCACCTATCTTGCGTCAAGATTAGCACTATCTCCAAATGAACCAAAATGAGCTTCCACTTGCGCCTCGTCACCTTGGAGTACCATCGGATGCGTCCAAAATGATTTTCGAGCCTAGGGTATGATCGGTGCAAACCGAGCAACTATCTTGCATCAAAACTAGCACTATCTCTAAACGAACCGAAACGAGCATCCACTTGACTCTCGTCATCTAGTAGTACCATTGGTTGCGTCCAAAATGATTTCCATGCCTAGGGTACATTTAGCGCAAACTATGCACCAATCATGCATCGACACTAACACTATCTCCAAATGGGCCGAAATAAGATTCCACATGATCGACGTCACCTAGGAGTTCCATTAAAGCGTCCAAAACAATTTCAGAGCCTGTGGTTCATCCGGCGCAAGCCGTGCACCTATCTTGCATCAATATTAGCACCATCTCCAAACGGACTGAAGTGAGCATCCACTAGAGCCTCGTCACCTAGCAGTACCATCGGGTGCATCCATAAGTATTTTAGAGCCTAAGTTACGTTTGGCACAAACACCTATCTTGCATCAAGATGAGCACTATCTCCAAATAGACCGAAGTGAGCATCACTAGAGCTTCGTCACCTAGGAGTAGCATCGGGTGCATCCAAAAGGATTTCTCAGCTTATGGTACGTTTGGCACAAATCTTGCACCTATCTTGCAACGACACTAACACTATCTCCAAATGAACCAAAACAAGATTTCAGAGCCTGTGGTAGTTCGGCACAAAATGATTTCAGAGCCCGTGGTAGTTCGGCACACACCATGCACCTATATTGCACCGACACTAACACTATCTCCAAATGAACCAAAACAAGATTCCACAAGATCAACATCACCTAGGAGTTCCATTGGGTGCATCCAAAATGATTTTAGAGCCAGTGGTATGTTCAGCGCAAACCGTGCACCTATCTTGCAACCAGATTAGCACTATCTCCAAACGGAACAAAGTGAGCTTCCAATAGAGCCTCATCACGGGTGCGTCAAAAGGATTTGTGAGCCCAAGGTATGTTTGGCACAAACCATGCACCCATCTTGCACAGACACTAACATTATCTCCAAATAGACAGAAACAAGATCCCACATGACCCACATCACCAAGGTGAACCATCGGGTGTGTCCAAAACAAATTTTGAGCCTATGGTATGTTCGGCGCAAACCGTGCACCTATCTTGTGTCAAGATTAGCACTATCTCCAAATGGACCGAAACGAGCTTCCACTTGAGCCTCGTCACATAGGAGCACTGTTCGCCTAAACTATTGTTTAGCTCATTTAAACATCGTGTAAACGCTACACGGTGGTATGCCGTTTCCGTTTAATCTCCCGTTTAACCCGTTTAATTGGCTGTGTTGCCCGTTTAATGGTCCATTTTACCCGAATAATGGCTAAATGGTAGGTGACCGACTGTTTACAGTTTAGAGTTTAGGAAAATATTGCCTAGGAGTACCATCGGGTGCGTCCAAAATGATTTGTGAGCCTATGACATGTTTGACGCAAACCATGCACCTATCTTGCACCGACACTAACACTGTCTCCAAATAGACTGAAACGAGATTCCACATGACCCACATCACCTAGGAGTTCCATCAGGTGCATCTAAAATGAATTCAAAGCCTGTGGTACATTCGACACAAACTGTGCACCTATATTGTACTGACACAAACACTGTCTCCAAATGGACCAAAATAAGATTCCACATGACCAACATCACCTAGGAGTTCCATATGACCCACGTCACCTAAGAGTTCCATCGGGTGCATCTAAAATGATTTCAGAGCCAGTGGTACGTTCGGTGCAACTCGTGCACCTATCTTGCATGAAGATTAGCACTATGTCCAATCGAAGAGAAGTGAGCGTCCACTAGAGCCTCACCACCAAGGACTACCACTTGGTATGTCCAAAAGGATTTCAGAGCTTGAGTTACATTTGGCACAAACACATATCTTGCATCAGGATGAGCACTATCTCCAAACAGACCGAAGTGAGCGTCCACTAGCGCCTAGTCACCTAGGAGTACAACCGGGTGCGTCCAAATGGATTTCTAAGCCTATGGTACGTTTGGTGTAAAATGTGCACTGATCTTGCACCGACACTAACACTATCTCCAAACAAACCGAAACGAGATTCCACATGACCCACGTCACCTAGGAGTTCCATCGTGTGCGTCCAAAATGATTTTTGTGCTGATGGTACGTTCGACGCAAACCGTGCACCTATCTTGCATCAAGATTAGCACTATCCCCAAATGGACAGTAACAAGCTTCCACTTGAGCCTCATCACATAGGAGTACCATCAGGTGTGTCCAAAACGATTTGGGAGCCTTTGGTACGTTTGGCACAAAACCGTGCACCTGTGTTGCACCAACATTAACACTATCTCCAAACAGACCGGAACGAGATTCCACATGACCGACGTCTCCTAGGAGTTCCATCAGGTGCGTCAAAAATGATTTCAGAGCCTATGGAATGTTTGGTGCAAACCGTGCACCTACCTTGCATCATGATTAGAATTTTGTCCAAATTGACCGAAGTGAGCATCCACTAAAGCCTCGTCACCTACGAGTACCATCGGGAGCGTACAAAAGGATTGCTGAGCCTATGGTGCATTTGGCGTAAACCATGCACCTATCTTGCACCGACACTAACACTGTCTCCAAACAAACTGAAACAAGATTCCACATCACCAACGTCACCAAGGAGTTCCATTGGGTGCGTCCAAAATGAATTCAGAGCCTATGGTACGTTCGGCGCAAACCGTGCACCAACCTTGCATCAAGATTAGCACTATCTCCAAACAGACCGGAGTGAGCATTCACTAGAGCCTCATCACCTAGGAGTACCATCGAGTGCGTCCAAAAGGATTTTCTGAGCCTATGGTACGTTTAGCGGAAACCATGGACCTATCTTGCACCGCCACTAACACTTTCTCCAAATGGACTGAAATGAGATTCCACATGACCCATGTCACCTAGGAGTACCATCGAGTGCGTCCAAAACAATTTCTGGGCCTATGGTACATTTGGCACAAACCGAGCAACTATCTTGCGTCAAGATTAGCACTATCAGCAAATGGACCGAAAGGAGCTTCCACTCGAGCCTCGTCACCTAGTAGTACCATCGCGTGCGTCCAAAACGATTTCTGAGTGTATGGTACCTTTGACGCAAACCATGCACCTATATTGCACTAACACTAACAATGTCTTTAAACAGACCAAAATGAGATTCCACATAACCGACCTCAGCTAGGAGTACCATTGGGTCCATCCAAAAGGATTTCAGAGCCAAAGGTACGTTTGGTGCAAACCGTGCACCTTCTTGCACCGACACCAACATTGTGTCCAAATTGACCAAAACAAGGTTCCACATGACCCACGTCACCTAGGAGTACCATCGAGTGCATCCAATATGATTTTTGAGCCTATGGTACGATCGGTGCAAACCGAGCAACTATCATGCATCAAGATTAGCACTATCTGCAAATGTACCGAAACGAGCTTCCACTTGAGCCTCGTCACCTAGTAGTACCATCGGGTGCGTCCAAAACGATTTCTGAGTCTATGGTACCTTTGGCGCAAACCGTGCACCTATAGTGTACCGACACTAACAATGTCTCTAAGTGGACCAAAACAAGATTTCACATGACCAAGGTCACCTGGGAGTTCCATCGGGTGCATCCAAAATGATTTCAGAGCTAGTGGTATGTTCGGCGAAAATCGTGCACCTATCTTGCATCAAGATTTACACTATGTACAAATGGACCAAAACGGGCTTCCGCTTGAAACTCGTCACCTAGGAGTACCATCGAGTACGTCCAAAATAATTTCCTAGACTATGGTATGATTGGCGAAAACCATGCACCTATCTTACACTGAGACTAACACTATTTCCAAATGGACCAAAACGAGATTCCACATGACCCACGTAACCTAGGAGTGTCATCAGGTGCTTCCAAAATGATTTCAGAGCCTGTGGTACGTTCGGCATAAACCGTGCACCTAACTTGCATCAAGATTGACACTATCTCCAAACGGAGCGAAGTGAGCATCCACTCAGGCTTGTCAACTTGGAGTACCATCGGGTGCGTCCAAAAGGATTTCTGAGCGTATGGTACATTTGGTGCAAACCATGCACCTATCTTGTACTGACACTAGCACGTCATCTAGCAGCACCATCGGGTGTGTCCAAAATGATTTCTGAGCCTATGGTACGTTCGGTGCGAACCGTGCACCTATCTTGCGTCAAGATTAGCACTATCTCCAAATGGACCAAAACAGGCTTCCGCTTGAAACTTGTCACCTAGGAGTACCATCTAGTGTGTCCAAAACGATTTGTGAGCCTATGGTACGTTTGGCGCAAACTGTGCACCAACCTTGCATAGACACTAACACTGTCTCCAAACAGACCAAAACGAGACTCCACATGACCACGTCACCTCAGGGTACCATCCGGTGTGTCCAAAACAATTTCTGATCCTATGGTATGTTTGGTGTAAAACATGTACCTATCTTGCACCGACACTAGCACTGTCTCTAAACAGACTAAAACAAGATTCCACATGACCCACGTCACCTAGGAGTTCTATCAGGTGCATCCAAAATAATTTCTAAACCTATGGTACGTTCGGTGTAAACCGAGCAACAATCTTGCATCAAAATTAGCACTACCTCCAGTTTCAAAAAAAAATTAGCACTACCTCCAAATGGCCCGAAACAACCTTCCACTTGAGCCTCGTGACCTAGGAGTACCATCAGGTGCGTCAAAAATAATTTTCAAACCTATGGTACGTTTGGCGCAAACCGTGCTCCTATCTTGCATCAAGATTAGCACTATCTCCAAATGGAATAAAGTGAGCATCCACTAGAGCCTCATCACCTAGGAGTACCATTGTGTGCGTCCAAAAGGATTTTAAGCCTATGGTACGTTTGTTGCAAACAGAGCAGCTATCATGTACCGATCCTAATACTATCTCCAAACCGACCGAAACGAGATTCAACATGACCCATGTCACCAAGGAATACCATCGGGTGTGTCCAAAACGATTTTTGAACCTATGGTACGTTTGGCGCAAACCGAGCAACTATCTTATGTCAAGATTAGCACTATCTCCAAACGGACCAAAAACAAGCTTTCACCTGAGCCTTGTGACCTAATAGTACCATTGGGTGCATCCAAAAAGATTATGAACCTATGGTATGTTTAGCGCAAATCGTACACCTATTGCACATCAAGATTAACGCTATCTCCAAACGGACCGAAACAAGGTTCCGCTAGAGCCTTGTCACCTAGGAGTACCATCAGGTGCAAACAAAATAATTTCTGAGACTATGTTACGTTTGGCACAAACCATGCACCTATCTTTCACTGAAACTAACACTGTCTCCAAACAGATCGAAACATGAATCCGCATGACCCACGTCAGCGAGGAGTACCATCGGGTGCGTCCAAAATGATTTCTGAACCTATGGTACGATCGCCACAAACCGAGCAACTATCTTGCCTCAAGATTAGCACTATCTCAAAATGGACCGAAATGACCTTCCATTTGAGCCTCGTCACCTAGTAGTACCATCGGGTGCATCCAAAACAATTTTGGAGCCTATGGTACCTTTGGTGTGAACCGTGCACCTATGCTGCACCGACACTAACATGGTCTCCAAATGGACCAAATCGAGATTCCACATGATTCCATCACCTAGGAGTTCCATCGGGTGCATCCAACATGATTTCAGAGCCAGTGGTACATTCGGCGCAAACCATGCAACTGTCTTGCATCAAGATTAGCATTATCTCCAAACGGAACGAAGTGAGCATCCACTAGAGCCTCGTCACCTAGGAGTACCACTATGTGCGTCCAAAAGGATTTTTGAGCCTATGGTACATTTGGTGCAAATAGAGCAGCTATCTTGCACCGACACTAACACTATCTCCAAACAGACCGAAACGAGATTCCACATGACCCATGTCACCTAGGAGTACCATCAGGTGCGTCCAAAATGATTTTTGAACCTATGGTACGTTACGCGCAAACTGAGCAACTATGTTGCGTCAAGATTAGCACTATCTTCAAACAGACCAAAACGAGCTTCCACATGAGCCTTGTGACATAGTAGTACCATTGGGTGCGTCCAAAACTGTTTCCGAGCCTATGGTATGTTCAGCGCAAACCGTGCACCTATCATGTGTCAAGATTAGCACTATCTCCAAACGGACCGAAGCGAGCTTCACTAGAGCCTCGTCACCTCGGAGTACCATCGGGTGCGTCCAAAACAACTTCTAAGACTATGGTACATTTGACATAAACTGCGCACCTATCTTGCTCCTAGACTAACACTGTCTCCAAATAGACCAAAACGAGATTCCACATGACTCACATGACCTAGGTGTACCATCGTGTGCATTTAAAATGATTTCCAAGCCTATGGTACGATCAGCGTAAACCGAGCAACTATCTTGCGTCAAGATTAGCAATATCTCTAAACGGACCAAAATGAGCTTCCACTTGAGCCTCATCACCTAGTAGTAGTATCGGGTGCGTCCTAAACGATTTCTAAGACTATGGTACGTTTAGCGCAAACCGTGCACCTATCTTGCACCAACACTAACTGTCTCCAAATAGATCGAAATGAGATTCCATATGACCTACATCACCTAGGAGTTCCATCAGGTGCGTCCAAACCAATTTCCAAACCTATGATACGTTCGGCAAAAACCAAGCAATTATCTTGTCCCAAGATTAGCACTATCTCCAAACAGACCAAAACAAGCTTCCACTTGGGCCTCCTGACCTAGGAGTGCCATCGGGTGCGTCCAAAATGATTTCTGAGAGTACCATCGGGTGCGTCCAAAACAATTTCTAGGCCTATGGTACATTTGGCGCAAACCGAGCAACTATCTTGCGTCAAGATTTGCACTATCAGCAAATGGACTGAAATGAGATTCCACACGACCCATATCACCTAGGAGTACCATCGGGTGCGTCCAAAATAATTTCTGGGCCTATGATACATTTGGCGTAAGCCGAGCAACTATCTTGCATCGAGATTAGCACTATCAGCAAATGGACCGAAAGGAGCTTCCACTTGAGCCTCGTCACCTAGTAGTACCATCAGGTGCATCCAAAACGATTTCTGAGCGTATGGTACCTTTGGCGCAAACCATGCACCAATATTGCACTGACATTAACAATGTCCCTGAACAGACCAAAATGAGATTCCACATGACTGACGTCACCTAGGAGTACCACCGGATGCATCCAAAATGACTTCAGAGCCAGTGGTACATTAGGCGCAAACCGTGCACCTATCTTGCATCAAGGTTAGCACTATCCCTAAACAGAACGAAGTGAGCATACACTAGAGCCTCGTCACTTAGGAGTTCCATTGGGTCCGTCCAAAAGGATTTCAGAGCCAAAGGTACGTTTGGTGGAAACCGTGCACCTATCTTGCACCGACACCAACACTATGCCCACGTCACCTAGGAGTACCATCGGGTGCATCCAAAACGATTTCTGAGCCTATGGTACGATCGGTGTAAACCGAGCAACTATCATGCGTCAAGATTAGCACTATCTGCAAATGTACCGAAACGAGCTTCCACTTGAGCCTCGTCACCTCGGAGTTCCATTGGGTGCGTCCAAAATGATTTTAGAGCCAGTGGTACGTTCGGCGCAAACTGTGCACCTATCTTGCATCAAGATTAGCACTATCTCCAAACGGAACGAAGTGAGCATCCGCTGAGCCTCATCACGTAGGATTACCATTGGGTCTGTCCAAAAGCGTTTCTGAGCCTAAGGTACATTTGGCACAAACTGTGCACCTATCTTGCACCGACACTAACATTGTCGCCAAACAGACTAAAATGATATTCCACATGACCCACATCACCTAGGAGTACCATCAGGTGTGTTCAAAATGATTTCTAAGCATATGCTATGTTCGACGCAAACCGTGCACCTATCTTGCGTCAAGATTAGCACTATCTCCAAACGGATTGAAGTGAACATCCACTAGAGCCTCGTCACCTCGGAGTACCATCGGGTGCGTCCAAAAGGCTTTCTGTGCCTATGGTATGTTTGGCGGAAACCGTGCACCTATCTTGCACCGATACTAACACTTTCTGCAAACAGACCAAAACAAGATTCCACCTGACCCATGTCACCTAGGTGTTCCATTGTCTACATCCAAAATGATTTCCAAGCCTACGTTATGTTCAGCGCAAGTTGTGCACCTATCTTGCGTCAATTTTAGCTTGATCCCCAAATGGACCGAAACGAGCTTCCACCAGAGCCTCATCACCTAGGACTATCATCGGGTGCGTACAAAATGATTTCTGTACCTATGGTACATTCAGCACATAAGGTGCACCTATATTGCACCGACTCTAACACTGTCTCCAAACATACCAGAACAAGATTCCACATGACCCACGCCACCCAGGGGTTCCATCGGGTGCGTCCAAATGATTTTAGAGCCTGCGGTACGCTCGATGCAAATCATGCACCTATCTTGCACCAAGATGAGCACCATCTCCAAACAGACCAAAGTGAGCATCCGCTAGAGCCTCGTCACCAAGGTTTACCATCGGCTACATCCAAAAGGATTTCTGAGTCTATGGTACGTTTGGCGCAAACCGAGCATCTATCTTGCACGGGCACTAACATTGTCTCCAAATAGACCAAAACAAGATTCCACAAGACCGACGCCACCAAAGAGTTCCATCCAGTGCATCCAAAATGATTTCAAAGCTAGTGGTATGTTCGGCGCAAACCGTGCACCTATCTTGCGTCAATATTAGCACTATCTCCAAATGGAACGAAGTGAGCGTCCACTAGAGCGTCGTCACCTAGGAGTACCATTGGGAGCGTGCAAAAGGATTTTTGAGCCTAAAGTACGTTTGGCGAAACCATGCACCTATCTTGCACCGACACTAACACTGTCTCCAAACATACCGAAATAAGATTCCATATGACCCACATCACCTACGAGTATCAACAGGTGCATCCAAAACGTATTCCGAGCCTATGGTACTATCAGCGCAAACCGAGCAACTATCATGCATCAAGATTAGCACTATCTGCAAATGTACCAAAACGAGCTACCATTGGGTGCATCCAAAATGATTTCTAAGCCTATGGTTCCTTTGGCGCAAACTGTGCACCTATAGTGCACCAACACTAACAATATCTCTAAATGGACCAAAATGAGATTCCACAAGACCAACGTCACCTAGAAGTTCCATCGGGTGCATCCAAAATGATTTCAGAGCTAGTGGTACATTCGACACAAACTGTGCTCCTATCTTGCATTAAGATTAGCACAATCTCCAAATGGAACGAAGTGAGCATCCACTGAGCCTCATCACCTAGGAGTACCATTGGGTGCGCCCAAATGCATTTCTGAGCCTAAGGTATGTTTGGTGCAAAACTGTGCACCTATCTTGCACCGACACTAACATTGTCTCCAAACAGACTAAAATAAGATTCCACATGACCCACGTCACCTAGGAGTACCATCAGTTGGTCCAAATGATTTCCAAGCCTATGGTACGTTCGATGCAAACCATGCACCTATCTTGCGTCAAGATTAGCACAATTTCCAAACGGACCGAAGTGAGCATCCAGTAGAGACTCATCACCTAGGAGTACCATCGGGTGCGTCCAAAAGTACTATAGTACATTTAGCGCAAACCGTGCACCTATCTTGCACCGACACTAACACTGTCTGCCAACAGACGGAAACAAGATTCCACCTAACCCACGTCACCAAGGAGTTCCATTGTATGCATCCAAAACGATTTTTGAGCCTACGGTACATTCGGCGCAAACCGTGCACCTATCTTGCGTCAATTTTAGCACTATCTCCAAACGGACCAAAACGAGCTTATACTTGAGCCTCATCAACTAGGACAATCATCGGGTGCGTACAAAATGATTTGTGAGCCAATGGTTCATTCGGTGCATAAGGTGCACCGATCTTGCACCAACTCTAGCGCTATCTCCAAACAGACCAAAACGAGATTCCACATGACCCACATCACCTTGGAGTTCCATCGGGTGCGTCCAAACGATTTTCGAGCCTGCGGTACGCTCGACGCAAAACGTGCACCTATCTTGCACCAAGATGAGCACCATCTCCAAACAGACCAAAGTGAGCATCCGCTAGAGCCTCGTCACCTAGGTTTACCATCAGGTGCATCCAAAAGGATTTCTGAGCATATGGTACGTTTAGCGCAAACCGGGCACCTATCTTGCATGGACACAACACTGTCTCCAAACAGACAAAAACGAGATTCCACATAACCGACGTCACCAAGGAGTTCCATCAGGCGCATCCAAAATGATTTCAGAGCCAGTGGTACGTTCGGTGCAAACCGTGCACCTATCTTGCGTCAAGATTTGCACTATCTCCAAATAGAACGAAGTGAGCATCCACTAGAGCATCGTCACCTAGGAGTACCATTGGGAGCGTCCAAAAGGATTCCTGAGCCTAAGGTACATTTGGCAAAACCATGAACCTATCTTGCACTGACAATAACACTATCTCCAAATAGACCAAAACGAGATTCCACATGACCGACGTTGCCTCGGAGTTCCATCGAGTGCATCCAAAATGATTTCAGAGCCTACAGTACGTTCAGGGCAAACCATGGACCTATCTTGCATCAAGATGAGCACTATCTCGAAATAGACTGAAGTGAGCATCCACTAGAGCCTCATCACCTAAAAGTACCATTGGGTGCGTCCAAAAGGATTTCTGAGCCTATGTTATGTTTGGCACAAACTGCGCACCTATCTTGCCCCGACACAAACACTGTGTCCAAATGGACCGAAACAAGATTCCACCTGACCCACGTCACCTAGGAGTTCCATCATGTGCATCCAAAATGATTTTCTGAGCACATGGAATGTTCGGTGCAAACCGTGCACCCTTCTTGCATCAAGATTAGCATTATCTTCAATTGGACCAAAACGAGCTTCCACTTGAGCCTCATCACCTAGGAGTATCATTGGGTGCATCCAAAATAATTTGTGAACCCATGGCATGTTTGTCGCAAACCGTGCACCTGTCTTAAACCAACACTAACACTATCCCAAATATAGACCGAAACGAGATTCCACATGACTGACGTCACCAAGGAGTTCCATTAGGTGCCTCCAAAACGATTTTGGAGCCTATGGTACCTTTAGCGTAAACTGAGCACCTATATTCCACCAACACAAACACTATCTCCAAATGGACCAAAACAAGATTCTACATGACCGACGTCACCTAGGAGTTCCATCAGGTGCATCCAAAATGATTTCAGAGCCTGTGGTATGTTCTGCGCAATCTGTGCACCTATCTTGCATCAAGATTAGCACTCTCCAAATAGAATGAAGTGAGCATCCACTAGAGCCTCATCACCTAGGAGTACTATCGGCTGCGTCCAAAAGGATTTATGAGCCTATGGTACATTTGGCGCAAACCGTGCACCTGTCTTACACCGACACTAATGATGTCTCGAAACAGATCGAAACGAGATTCCACATGACCGACGTCACCAAGGAGTTCCATCCGGCGCGTCCAAAATGATGTCAGAACCTTTGGTATGTTCGGTGCAAAACATGCACCTATCTTGCATTAAGATTTGCACTATCTCCAAACAGAACAAAGTGAGCATCCACTAGAGCCTTGTCATCCAGGAGTACCATCGAGTGCGTCCAAAAGGATTTCTGAGCCAATGGTACGTTTGGCACAAACCATGCACCTATCTTGCATTGGCAGTAACACTATCTCCAAACAGACCAAAACAAGATTACACATGACCCACATCACCTAGGAGTTCCATCGAGTGTGTCCAAAATGATTTCAGAGCCTATGGTACATTCGGCGAAAACCGTGCACGTAACTTGCATCAAGATTAGCACTATCTCCAAATGGACCGAAGTGAGCATCCACTAGAACCTTATCACCTAAGAGTACCATCAAGTGCATCCAAAAGGGTTTCTAATCCTATGGTACGTTTGACACAAACCGTGCACCTACCTTGCACCGAAAATAACACGGTATTGAAATGGACCAAAGCGAGATTCCACCTGACCCACGTCACCTAGGAGTTCCATCGGGTGCGTCTAAAATGATTTCTAAGCCCATGGTACATCGGCACAAACCGAGCAACTGTTTTGCGTCAAGGTTAACATTATCTCCAAACGGACCGAAACGAGCTTCCACTTGAGCCTTATCACCTAGGAGTACCATCGGGTGCGTCCAAAAAAGATTTCTGAGCCATTGGTACCATTGGTGCAAACTGTGCACCCATATTGCACTGACACTAACACTGTCTCCAAACAGACCAAACCGAGATTCTACATGACTGACGTCACCAAGGAGTTCCATCGGGTGCATTCAAAACGATTTCAGAGCATTGGTACGTTCGACGCAAATCGTGCAACTATCTTGCATTAGGATTAGCACAATCTCTAAACTGAACGAAGTGGGCATCCACCAGAGTGTCATCACCGAGGAGTACCATCGGGTGCGTCCAATAGGATTTCTGAGCCTATGGAACGTTTGGCGCAAATCGTGCACCAATCTTGCACCGATACTAAAACTGTCTCCAAACGGACTGAAATAAGATTCCACATGACCCATGTCACCTAGGAGTTCCATCGGGTGCGTCCAAAACGACTTTAGAGCCTATGGTACATTCAGTGAAAACTGTGCACCTACCTTGCGTCAAGATTAGCACAATCTCCAAACGGACCTAAGTGGGCATCCACTAGAGCCTCATCTCCTAAGAGTACCATCAGGTGCGTCCAAAAAAGAATTCTGAGCCTATGGTACGTTAGGCACAAACCGGGCATCTATCTTGCAACAACACCAACACTGTCTCCAAACGGACCAAAACGAGATTCCACCTGACCCACGTCACCTCAGAGTTCCATCAGGTGCGTCAAAAATGATTTTTGATCCTATGGTATGATTAGCACGAACCAAGGAACTATCTTGCATCAAGATTAGCACTATCGCCAAACAAATCGAAATGAGCTTCCACTTGAGCCTTGTCACTTAGGAGTACCATTGGGTGCATCCAAAAAGATTTTTGAGCCTATGGTACCTTTGGCGCAAACCGTGCAACTATATTGCAATGACAATAACACTGTCTCCAAACAGACCAAAATAAGATTCCACGTGACCGACGTCCCCGAGGAGTTTCGTCGGGTGCATCAAAAATGATTTCAGAGCTTATGGTACGTTTGGAGAAAACCATGCACCCACCTTGCATCAAAATTAGCACAATCTCCAAACGGACCCAAGTGAGCATCCACTAGAGCCTCGTCACCTAAGAGTACCATCGAGTGCGTCCAAAAGGATTTCTAAGCCTATGGTACGTTTGGCGCAAACCATGCATCTATCTTTGCCCCAACACTAACACTGTCTCCAAATGGATCGAAACAAGCTTCAGTTGAGCCTCGTCACCTAGGAGTACCATCGGGTGCGTCCAATATGATTTCTAAGATTATGATACACTTGGTGCAAACCATACACCTATCTTGGACCGACACTAGCACTGTCTCCAAACGTACCGAGACAAGACTCCACATAACCCACATCACCTAGGAGTTCCATCGGGTGCGTCCAAAATAATTTCTGAGCCTATGCTACGATCGGCGCAAACCGAGCAATTATCTTGCATCAAGATTAGCACTATCTCCAAATGGACCAAAAGAGCTTCCACCTGAGCCTCGTGACCTAAGAGTTCCATCGGGTGCATCTAAAATGATTTTAGAGCCTATGGTACGTTTGGCGCAAACTGTGCACCTATCTTCACCGACACTAACACTGATTCCAAGCAGACTGAAACGAGATTCCACAAGACCCATGTCACCTAGGTGGTCCATCGGGTGCGTCCAAAACGATTTCTGAGACAATGGTAAGTTTGGAGCAAATGGTTCACCTATCTTGCTCCGACACTACCACCATTTCCATAGGGACCAAAATGAGATTCAACATGATCCACGTCACATAGGAGTTCCATCATGTGTGTCCAAAACAATTACAGAGCCTGTGGTATGTTCGGCGCAAATCATGCACCTATCTTGCATCAAGATTAGCACTATCTCCAAACTGACCGAAGTGAGCATCCACTAGAGCCTCATCACCAAGGAGTACTATTGGGAGCGTCCAAATGGATTTCTGAGCCTATGGTATGTTTGGCGCAAGCCAAGCACCTATCTTGCCCCAACACTAACACTATATCTAAACAGACCGAAATGAGATTTCACATGACCCACATCACCTAGGTGTTCCATTGGTTGCATCCAAAATGATTTCAGAGC
Organism: Saccharum hybrid cultivar R570; assembly: GCA_038087645.1. Lineage (NCBI taxonomy): Eukaryota > Viridiplantae > Streptophyta > Magnoliopsida > Poales > Poaceae > Saccharum > Saccharum hybrid cultivar. Next base: position 2,389,437 of record JAQSUU010000227.1, read on the forward strand.
CTGTGGTATGTTCGACGCAAACCGTGCACCTATCCTGCATCAAGATTGGCACTATCTCTAAACAGACCAAAGTGAGCATCCGCTAGAGCCTCGTCACCTTGGAGTACCGTCGGGTACATCCAAAATGATTTCTTATTCTAGGATATGTTTGGCGCAAAGCGTGCACCTGTCTTACACTGACCCTAACACTATGTCCAAACAGACTAAAATGAGATTTCACATGACCAACGTCGCCTAGGAGTGTCATCGGGTGAACCCAAAATGATTTCAGAGACAGTGGTATGTTTGGCGCAAACTGTGCACCTATCTTGCATCAAGATTAGCACTTTCTCCGAGCGGACCAAAAGGAGCATCCACTAGAGCCTCATGACCTAGGAGTACCATCGGGTGTGTCTAAAAGGATTTCTGAGCCTATGGTACATTTGGCACAAACCTAGCACCTAGCTTGCACTAACACTAACACTGTCTCCAAATGGACTGAAACAAGATTCCACATGACCGATGTCACATAGTAGTTCCAACGGGTGCGTCAAAAATAATTTCAGAGCCTGTGGTACGTCCGACGCAAACCGTGCACCAATCTTGCATCAAGAATAGCACTATCTCAAAATGGATCCAAGTGAGCATCCACTAGATCCTCGTCACCTAGGAGTATCATCGGGTGCGTCCAAAAGGATTTATGAGCCTATGGGATGTTTGGTGCAAACCATGCACCAATCTTGCACCACCACTAACACTCTCCAAATAGACCGAAATGAGATTCCACATGACCCATGTCATCTAGGAGTACCATCGGGTGCGTCCAAAATGTTTTCTGGGCCTATGGTACATTTGACGCAAACCGAGCAACTATCTTGCGTCAAGATTAGCACTATCAGCAAATGGACCAAAAGGAGCTTCCACTTGAGCCTTGTCACCTAGTAGTACCATCGGGTGAAACGATTTCTGAGCCTATGATACTTTTGGCACAAACCGTGCACCTATATTGCACTGACACTAATAGTGTCTCTAAACAGCCCAAAACAAGATTCCACATGACCAACGTCACCTAGGAGTTCCATTGGGTGCATCCAAATCGATTTCAGAGCATGTGGTACATTCGGTGCAAACTGTGCACCTATCTTGCGTCGAAATAAGCACTATCTGCAAATGGATTGAAATAAGCTACCACAAGAGCCTCGTCACCTAGGAGTATCATAGGGTGCACCTAAAATGATTTTGGAGCCTATGGTACGCTTGCCGCAAACCGTGAACCTGTCTTGCACCGACACTAACACTGTCTCTAAATAGACTGAAATGAGATTCCACATGACCCACGTCACCTAGGTATTCCATTGGTTACGTCCAAAATGATTTCAGAACCTGTGGTACGGCGCAAACCGTGCACCTATCCTGCATCAAGACTGGCACTATCTCCAAACGGACCGAAGTGAGCATCTGCTAGAGCCTCGTCACCTTGGAGTACCATCAGGTACATCCAAAATGATTTTTTAGTCTATGGTATGTTTGGCGCAAATCGTGCACCTATCTTACACTAACCCTAACACTGTGTCCAAACAGACTAAAATGAGATTTCACATGACCGACGTCGCCTAGGAGTGTCATCGGGTGCATCAAAATTGATTTTAGAGCCAGTGGTACTTTTGGCGCAAACCATGCACCTATCTTGCATCAAGATTAGCACTTTCTCCAAGCGGACCGAAATGAGCATCTACTAGAGCCTTGTGACCTACGAGTACCATCGGGTGCGTCTAAAAGGATTTCTGAGCATATGGTACATTTGGCACAAACCGTGCACCTATCTTGCACCGACACAAACATTGTCTCTAAACAGATCGAAATAGGATTCCACATGACCCATGTCACTTGGGAGTAGCATCGGGTGGGTCAAAAATGATTTTCAAGCCTATGGTACGTTAGGCGCAAACCGTGCACCTATCTTGCACCGACACTAACATTGTCTCCAAAAGGACCGAAACAAGATTTCACATGACTGACGTCACATAGTAGTTCCATCGGGTGTGTCCAAAATAATTTAAGAGACTATGGTACGTCTGACGCAATCCGTGCACCTGTCTTGCCTCAAGATTAGCACTATTTCCAAACGGACCAAAGTGAGCATCCACTAAAGCCTCATAACGTACCATCGGGTGCGTCCAAAAGGATTTATGAGCCTATGGTATGTTTGGCACAAACCATGCACATATCTTGCACCGCCACTAACACTTTCTTCAAATGGACTGAAATGAGATTCCACATGACCCATGTCACCTAGGAGTACCATCGGCTGCGTCCAAAATGATTTTTGGGCCTATGGTACATTTGGCGTAAATCGAGCAACTATCTTGCGTCAAGATTAGCACTATCAGCAAATGGACCAAAAGGAGCTTCCACTTGAGCCCCGTCACCTAGTAGTGCCATCAGGTGCATCCAAAATGATTTCTGAGCCTATGGTACCTTTGGCACAAACCATGCACCTATATTGCATCGACACCAACAATGTCTCTAAACAGCCCAAAACAAGATTCCACATGACCAACGTCACCTAGGAGTTCTATCGGGTGCATCCAAATCGATTTCTGAGCCTGTGGTACGTTCGGTGCAAACTGTGCACCTATCTTGCATCAAAATAAGCACTATCTGCAAACGGATTGAAATGAGCTACCACTAGAGCCTCGTCACCTAGGAGTTCCATCGTGTTCGTCTAAAATGATTTCTTAGCCTATGGTATGTTCGGCGCAAACCGTGCACCCATCTTGCGTTAAGATTAGCACTATCTCCAAATGGACCGAAGTGAGCATCTACTAGAGCCTCATCACCTAGGAGTATCATTGGGTGCGTCAAAAGGATTTCTGAGCCTATGCTACTTTTGGCGCAAACTGTGCACCTATCTTGCATCGACACAAACACTGTCTCCAAACAGACCAAAACAAGATTCTACCTGACCCACGTCACCTAGGAGTTCCATTGTCTGCATCCAAAATGATTTCCTAGCCTATGGCTCGACGCAAACTGTGCACCTATCTTGCATCAATTTTAGCACTATCAGCAAAGGTACTGAAATGAGCTTTCACTTGAGCCTAATCACCTACGAGTATCATCGGGTGCGTACAAAACGATTGGTGAGCCTATGGTACATTCAACGCATATCGTGCAGCTATCTTGATCCAACACTAACATTGTCTCTAAACAGACTAGAATGAGATTCCACATGACCCACGTCACCAAGGAGTTCCATCAGGTGTGTCCAAACAATTTCAGAGCCTGTGGTACGCTCGACGCAAACCGTGCACCTATCTTTCATCAAGATGAGCACCATCTCCAAACAGACCAAAGTGAGCATCTACTAGAGCCTCGTCACCTAGGTGTACCATCAGGTGCATCCAAAAGGATTTCTGAGCCTATGGTACGTTTAGCGCAAACCGGGCACCTATATTGCATGGACACTAACACTGTCTCCAAATAGACTAAAATGAGATTCCACATGACCGATGTCACCTAGGAGTTCCATCGGGTGCATCCCAAATGATTTCAGAGCCAGTGGTACGCTCGGCGCAAACCGTACACCTATCTTGCGTCAAGATTAGCACTATCTCCAAATGGAACGAAGTGAGCATCCACTAGAGCATCGTCACCTAGGAGTTCAATTGGGTGCGTCCAAAATGATTTCTGAGCCTATGGTATGTTCGGCACAAACCGTGGACCTAGCTTGCGTCAAGATTAGCAATATCTCCAAACGGATCGAAACGAGCTTTCACTTGAGCCTAGTCAACTAGGAGTACCATCGGGTGTGTCCAAAACAATTTGTGAGCTTATGGTACGTTTGGCGCAAACCATGCACCTATCATGCACCGACACTAACACTATCTCCAACAGACCGAAATGATATTCCACTGACCAACGTCACCTCGGAGTACCATCAGGTGCCTCCAAAATGATTTCAAAGCCAGTGGTACAATCGGCGCAAACCGTGCACCTATCTTGGATCAAGGTTAGCACTATCTCCAAACAGAATAAAGTGAGCATCCACTAGAGCCTCATCACCTAGGAGTACCATTGGGTCCATCCAAAAGGATTTTAGAGCCAAAGGTACGTTTGGCACAAACCGTTAACCTATCTTGCATCGACACTAACACTGTCTCCAAACAGACCAAAATGAGATTCCACATGACCCACATCACCTAGGAGTACCATCGGGTGCGTCCAAACCAATTTCTGAGCCTAAGGTATGATTGACACAAACCGAGCAATTATCATGCGTCAAGATTAGCCTATCTGCAAATGTACAGAAATGAGCTTCCACTTGAGCCTCATCACCTAGTGGTACCATTGGGTGTGTCCAATACGATTTCTGAGCCTATGGTACCTTTAGCGCAAACCGTGCACCTATAGTGCACCCACACTAACAATGTCTAAACTAACCAAAATGAGATTCCACATGACCAATGTCACCAGGGAGTTCCATCGGGTGCATCCAAAACGATTTCAGAGTTAGTGGTATGTTTGGCGCAAACCGTGCTCCTATCTTGCATTAAGATGAGCACAACCTCCAAATGGAACGAAGTGAGCATCCACTGAGCCTCATTACCTAGGAGTACCATTGGGTGCGTCCAAATGCATTTATGAGCCTAAGGTACGTTTGGCTCAAACTATGCACCTATCTTGCACTGACACTAACACTGTCTCCAAACAGACTGAAATGAGATTCCACATAACCCACGTCACCTAGGAGTACCAATAGTTTGGTCAAAAATGATTTCCAGGCCTATGGTACATTCGACGCAAACCATGCACCTATCTTGTGTCAAGATTAGCATTATTTCTAAATAGACTGAAGTGAGCATCCACTAGAGCCTCATCACCTAGAAGTACCATCGGGTGTGTCCAAAAGGATTTCTAAGCCTATGATACGTTTGGCGCAAACCGTGCACCTATCTTGCACTGACACTAACACTATCTGCCAACAGATTGAAACGAGATTCCACCTGACCCACGTCTCCTAGGAGTTGCATTGTCTGTATCCAAAATGATTTTCGAGCCTATGATATGTTCGGCACAAACCGTGCACCTATCTTGCATCAATTTTAGCACTATCTCCAAATGGATCAAAACGAACTTCCACTTGAGCCTCATCACATAGGACTATCATCGGGTGCGTACAAAATGATTTGTGAGCCTAGGTATGTTCGGCGCATAAGGTGCACCTATCTTGCACCGACTATAGCACTATCGCTGAACAGACTAGAACAAGATTCCACATGACCCACATCACCTTGGAGTTCCACCTGGTGCATCCAAACGATTTTAGAGCCTATGGTACGCTCAACGCAAACCGTGCACCTATCTTGCACCAAGATGAGCACTATCTCCAAACAGACCAAAGTGAGCATCCGCAAGAGCCCCGTCACATAGGTTTACCATCAGGTGCATCCAAAAGGATTTCTGAGCCTATGTTATGTTTGGCGCAAACCGGGCACCTATCATGCACAGACACTAACGCCATCTCCAAATGGACCAAGACAAGATTCCACACGACTGACGTCACCAAGGAGTTCCATCGGGTGCATCCAAAATGATTTCAGAGCCAGTGGTATGTTCGGCGCAAACCATGCACCTATCTTGCGTGAAGATTTGCACTATCTCCAAATGGAATGAAGTGAGCATCCACTGGAGCATCGTCATCTAGGAGTACCATTGGGAACGTCCAATAGGATTTTTAAGCCTAAGCTACATTTGGCAAAACCATGTACCTATCTTGCACCGACACTAACACTATCTCCAAACAGATCGAAACAAGATTCTACATGACCGACGTTGCCTCGAAGTTCCATCAGGTGCATCCAAAATGATTTCAGAGCCTACGGTATGTTCAGGGCAAACCGTGCACCTATCTTGCATCAAGATGAGCACTATCTCAAAACAGACCGAAGTGAGCATCCACTAGAGCCTCATCACATAGGAGTACCATCAAGTGCGTCCGAAAGGATTTTTGAGCCTATGGTACGTTTGGCACAAACCGTGCACCTATCTTGCACTGACACTAACACTGTCTCCAAACAAATTGAAACGAGATTCCACATGACCCACGTCACCTAGGAGTACCATCGGGTGCGTCCAAAAGGATTTTCGAGCCTATGGTATGTCCGGTGGAAACCGTGCACCTATCTTGCGTCAAGATTAGCACTATCTCCAAATGGACTGAAGTTTGCATCCACTAGAGCCTCGTCACCTAGGAGTACCACCGGGTGCGTCCAAAAGAATTTCTAAGCCTATGGTATATTTGGCGCAAACCATGCACCTATCTTGCGTCAATATTGGCACTATCTCCAAATGGACTGAAACGAGCTTCCACATGAGCCTCGTCAACTAGGAGTACCATCGGGTGTGTCCAAAACGATCTATGAACCTATGGTACGTTCGGCACAAACCATGCACCTATTTTGCACTGACACTAAACTATCTCTAAATAGACTGAAACGAGATTCCACATGAGCCTCATCACCTAGGAGTTCCATCGGGTGCGTCCAAAATGAATTCAAAGCCTTTGATACGTTCAGCGCAAACCATGCACCTATCTTGCACCGACACTAACATAATCTCCAAATGGATCGAAGTGAGCATCCACTAGAGCCTCGTCACCTAGGAGTACCATCGGGTGTGTCCAAAACGATTTATGAGCCTAGGGTAACTACCTTGCATCAAGTTTAGCACTATGTCCAAATGGACCAATACGAGCTTCTACTAGATCCTCGTCACCTAGTAGTACCATCAGGTGCGTCCAAAATGATTTCTAAGCCTATGGTACCTTCGGCGCAAACTATGCACCTATCTTGTGCCGACACTAACACTATCTCCGAACGGACCAAAATGAGATTCCACATGACTGACCTCACCTAGGAGTTCTATTAGGTGCATCCAAAATGATTTTATAGCCAGTAGTACGTTCGGTGCAAACCGTGCACCTATCTTGGATCAAGATTAACACTATCTCCAAATGGAAAGAAGTGAGCATCCACTAGAGCCTCGTCACCTAGGAGTACCATCGGGTGTGTCCAAAATGATTTCCGAGCCTAGGGCAACAACCTTGCGTCAAGTTTAGCACTATGTCCAAATGGACCAATACGAGCTTCCACTAGATCCTCGTCACCTAGTAGTACCATCAGGTGCGTCCAAAATGATTTCTAAGCCTATGGTACCTTTGGTGCAAACTATGCACCTATCTTGTGCCGACACTAACACTATCTCCAAATGGACCAAAATGACATTCCACATGACCGACCTCACCTAGAAATTCCATTAGGTGCATCCAAAATGATTTTAGAGCCAGTAGTACGTTCAGCACAAACCGTGCACCTATCTTGCATCAAGATTAACACTATCTCCAAATGGAAAGAAGTGAGCATCCACTAGAGCCTCATCACCTTGGAGTACCATTGGGTGCGTCAAAAAAGATTTATGTGCCTAAGGTACGTTTGGCGCAAACCGTGCACCTATGTTGCACCGACACTAACACTATCTCCAAGCTGACCGAAACGAGATTCCACATGACCCACCTCACCAAGGAGTACCATCAATTGTGTCCAAAATAAATTCAGAGCCTATGGTACATTCGGCACAAACGTGCACCTATTTTGCGTCAAGATTAGCACTATCTCCATATGGACCGAACTAGCTTCCACTTGAGCCTTATCGCGTAGGAGTACCATCGGGTGCGTCCAAAATGATTGTGAGCCTATGATATGTTTGGCGCAAGCCATGCACCTATCTTGCACCGACACTAACAATATCTCCAAACAGACCACAATGAGATTCCACATGACCCATGTCACCTAGGAGTTCCATGGGGTGCGTCCAAAATGGATTCAGAGCCTAGGTACGTTCGGCGCAAACCGTGCACCTATATCACACAAACACTAACACTGTCTCCAAATGGACCAAAATGCGGTTCCACATGATCGACATCACCTAGGGGTTCCACCGGGTGCATCCAAAATGATTTCAGAGCCAGTGGTACTTTCAGCGCAAACTGTGCACCTATCTTGCATCAAGAATAGCACTATCTCCAAATGGAACGAAGTGAGCATCCACTAGAGCATCGTCACCAAGGAGTACCATTGGGTGTGTCCAAAATGATTTCTGAGCCTAAGTTACGTTTGGCGCAAGCTATACACCTATCTTGCATCAAGATGAGCAGTATCTCCAAACACACCGAAGTGAGCATCCACTAGAGCCTCATCACCTAGGAGCACCATCGGGTGCATCTAAAAGGATTTCTGAGCTTATGGTATGTTTGGCGCAAACCTTGCACCTACCTTGCATCGACACTAACACTATCTCCAAATAGGCTGTAACAAGATTCCATATGACCCATGTCACCAAGGAATTCCATCAGGTGCGTCCAAAATGATTTAAGAGCCTGTGGTACGTTCAGTGCAAACCGTGCACCTACCTTGCATCAAGATTAGCATTATCTCCAAACGGACCGAAGTGAGCATCCACTAGCACCACGTCACCTAGGAGTAACATCAGGTGCCTCCAAAAGGATTTCTGAGCCTATTGGTACGTTGGGCGCAAACGGTGCACCTATCTTGCACCGACACTAACACTATCTCCAAAAGATCGAAATGAGATCCCACCAACCCATGTCACCTAGGAGTTCCATTGTCTGCATCGAAAATAATTTCTGAGCCTATGGTACGTTTGGCACAAACCATGATCTTGCGTGAAGATTAGCACTATCTCCATCTGGACCAAAACGAGCTTCCACTTGAGCCTCATCACCTAGGAGTACCATCGAGTGCGTGCAAAATGATTTCAGAGCCTGTAGTACGCTCAGCGCAAACCATGCACCAACGTTGCATCAAGATTAGCACTATCTCCAAACGGACCGAAGTGAGCATCCACTAGGGCCCCGTCACCTAGGAATATCATCAGGTGCATCGAAAAGGATTTCTGAGCCTATAGTACGTTTGGTGCAAATCGTGCACCTATCTTGCCCTGACAATAACACTATCTCTAAATAGACCAAAACGATATTCCACCTGACCAAATCACCTAGGAATTCTATCGGGTGCATCCAAAACGATTTATGAGCCTATGGTATGATCGATGTCAAGATTAGCACTATCTCCAAATGGACTGAAATGAGCTTCCACCTAAGCCTCGTCACCAAGTAGTACCATCAGGTGCGTCCAAAATGATTTTTGAGCCTATGGTACCATTGGTGTAAACCGTGCACCTATATTGCACTGACACTAACACTATCTCAAATGGACCAAAACGTGATTCCACTTGACCGACATCACCTACGAGTTCCATCGGGTGCGTCCAAAATGTTTTCAGAGCCAGTGGTATGTTCGACGCAAACGATGCACCTATCCTGCATCAAGATTTCCACTATCTCCAAATTGAATGAAGTGAGCATCCACTATAGCCTCATCACTGAGGAGTACCATTAGTTGCGTCTAAAAGGATTTATGGGCCTATGTTACATTTGGCGCAAACCGTGCACCTATCTTGCATCAAGATGAGCACTATCTCCAATATAGGTCAAAGTGAGCATGCACTGGAGCCTCGTCACCGAGGTGTACATTTGTTGCGTCCAAAAGGATTTCTAAGCCTAAGTTACGTTTAGCGCAAACCGTGCACCTAACTTGCATCAAGATGAGCACTATCTCCAAATAGACCGAAGTGAGCATCCACTAGAGCCTCATCACCTAGGAGTACCATCGAGTGCACTCAAAAGGATTTTTAAGCCTATGGTACATTTGGCGCAAACCTTGCACCTATCTTGCACCGACACTAACACTATCTCTAAATAGACTATAACGAGATTCCACATGATCAACGTCACTTAGGAGTTCCATCAGGTGCGTCCAAAACGATTTCAGAGCCTGTGGTACGTTCGGTGAAAACCATGCACCTACCTTGAATCAAGATTAGCACTATCTCCAAATGGAACGAAGTCAGCATCCACTAGATCCTCGTCACCTAAGAGTACCATCAGGTGCATCCAAAAGGATTTCTAAGCCCATGGTACGTTTGGCACAAATCGTGCACCTACCTTGCACCGGCACTAACACTATGTCCAAACAGACCGAAACGAGATTTCACATGACCCACGTGACCTTGGAGTTGCATCGAGTGCGTCAAAAATGATTTCAGAGCCTGTGATATATTCGGCGCAAACTGTGCACCAACATTGCATCAAGATTACTTTGTATCTCGAAATAGAACGAAGTTAGAATCCACTAGAGCCTCATCAACTAGGAGTACAATTGGGTGCGTCCAAAAGGATTTTTGAGTCTATGGTACGTTTAGTGCAAACCGTGCACCTATCTTGCCCCGATAGTGACACTATCTCCAAATAGACCAAAATGAGATTCGACATGCCCGATGTCACCGAGGAGTTCAATCGGGTGCGTCCAAAGGGAATTCTGAGCCTATGGTACGTTTGGTGCAAACCGTGCACCTATCTTGCATCGACACTAACACTGTCTCGAAATAGACTAAAACAAGATTCCACATGACCCATGTCACCTAGGAGTTCCATTGGGTGCGTCCAAAATGATTTTCGAGCCTATGGTACGTTCGGCGCAAACCGTCCATGTAACAGAACCGTCCAAATTATAAGAGCACAAGTACAAAAATAATCACCGGAGTGATCAAATTCTCGCACTTGAGCCCATATAACTCCGGTAGTCCTATGAAATAACGAGGGATTTCAAACCAACCAACATACAAGCCAAGATCGTAGTGATTCAACATAACAAGTCACACGTTACATCCATTTCACAAGTAATTCAATATACATCGGAGTTCAACATAGTTATTACAACTTAAGTTGAAAAGTAGCGGAAGCAAAGTAATTTGAAACTAACGTTAATCTTATTTCAAATACATGCCAGTACCACGGTCGACTTCCAACAAAAGCATTAGAGATAAGGTAACTCAGAAGGATCAAGCCCATGATCACACTCTGCCACTATGGCAGGAGTTAACCAACTCTTGCAGTCGCCAAGATACACCACAACCTGCAACAAGTGGGGATAAAACCCTGAGTACAAGAAGGTACTCGGCTATACTTACCCGTCAGAAATCAGAAATAAGATGACACCAAGGATCATGCAAGGCTGATATAAAGTGGGGCTAGCTTGACAACATTTTGCATAAAAGCTTAATATAGATGATCAATCATTAATGCTTAAGCATCAAGTTAATTATCATTAACCTATCATCTATATTAGAACCTGTACTAGAGCACTCACTTTATTAGGAGCAAACAATATTAACCATAGCAGGTATAAATTGAGGCAACATTTCCATCGTGATCCAATTAACCATAAGTTCAATTTAATTGAATCTACGTTTGTCGCTGCTCAAGTCAAGTGCTCACTAACCGGGAGCGACGGCGATTCAAATCGAATTCCTATCCAGCTAGAGGGGTATTTCTAACACTCACCGCGTAGGCCCCTGCTAGGGTCGCACAAGCCACCTTTCATACGATTCAGGAGTCGTGGGTTCGAATGATGCCGCATCCCCAAGGGTGACACTCTGCCAGGTGATAGGGACTCTAACCCCCCTTGGTCTCACACTAATGTCCCCAAGCACAACACATTTCTCTCCTCCAAGATGTGACCTACCATTCGACTCTCGGTCTGAACCGAATTACTCGGCTTCGCGGTCGGAACGACTTATCCGGCCAACTAAGTGTTAGACTACGTTCAACATGACACAAGGACGTATAGCGAATCGGTCCTTAAACGACTCAGACGGGGATAGATTCACACCCAAGATCTCCATGCCGTGTTGCTTCACTATCATCATCCTGCCCGGTCTCATTTCATTTTATTAACACATGGTTCCATTCCACGATAGCACATATAGCCAACCGTGCCATATATGAACATCCCTACATCTCGCAGGTGACAGGAAATCACCTGACTTCTACTGCTTAAAGCAGGGCTAAGCATCTACTCGATCCTAGTCTATGTAGGATTCAAGGATTCATATATCTGGACAAGGAATGATATAATGCAGCAAGGGTTTCCAACCAACTCCTACCACTTAATGCAACAATACTTATAACATACATAGAATTAATTTCTTTGAAGGTAGGAGGCTTATAATGCTCCGGGGCTTGCCTGGGATCCGACTCAAGTCAGAGTTTGTCAGATGAATTCGCTTGACGAGCATTTCCCTTCAGGATGGATCCACCAACTCCATCTTCGGGTTTGGCTCCACATCAGGTCCTTCACGTGTTTCTGCTAACAAACCTATATGAGGTGTAACCATGCATATGTATGAATACATAGAAATGCAATGAACAAAGTAATCATACAAGCATACCACAATTCTCATAAACCTAGAGCTAATTAACTTAATCTTCATTAGGGCATAACATAGAAGATTGCGAGCACAACAATCAAGGCACAAATATCATAAGATTACAGGGTACCAACCCAAGTACCATCAAGGATATGAGCCACACTTCCACACCCTAGCATGTCAAAGTTAATCAAAGCACTAGAACAAGAATCTGCTACTTTCTGGACATACATGCAGTAACTGAGTAAATCAATCATAACTGGGGATCCATAAATCCAAATGACTTGCAAGAAGACATTCTGGAAAGCTTAAGAAATTGTATACAATTCATTTATAATCACCTAAGCCTAATTCTCAAGTTTAATGGGTCAAAAAGAGGAAACTACAGAATCTGGTCTGCTCCAAACAGAGAGCAACCAAATCTGGGACCAGACTTTAAACATCTATAACTCAAAAACTAGTTGACCAAATGCCACCAAATTTTAAAACGAGCTAGATACATGAATTATATACAACTTTTCTATAGACAAGGTTTTCAGAAACATCATTATCATGGGGTAATTTACATTGCCCCCAGAACTGTCTAGAAACTAGTAATTGCAAGAAATAATTATTAACATATGTTGCAAACATATAATTATGCAAAACTAACTTTACCAACATTTCACACATGACTAATGAACACCATAAAACATAGTGTCCATTACTAAATAATTTCTTTTAATATATTTTCTTCCTTTATTTAGATAATTAGGTGGAATTATGAACACCTATCAAAATTGCACAATAAATTCTACCAAAATTGCAGTAGCCTACATATTCCCTCAGTAGTCTACTATCCAAATTTCAAGCCACTTGGACATGTATATCAACCTCTATGAAAAAGACAAATTGCTATTGCAATAAATCATGTGAGAGCAAGTTAAACCTAAAACTCAATATTTTCTATGATCACAAGGCCATAGTATGAATCAAAATGATAGAGCAACATCATACTAAGGTAATGGAACAACATTTTCCATTTTAACATTTATATATTATTTATAAGCTAGTCATCAAGCCATAAACAAGTTAAATCAATAACTTGATCATACAGTAAGCAATGACCATGAAATTTATACCACAGTACATTCATAGCATGGAAAGACTACCATAAAAATTTCATATTATTTGGAGCAACACAACTCAAGATATAAAAATGACAAGCAATATAATGTGGATTTCCTTATTTATCAAGGTCAAATCAAAACCTTAAGAAAACAGTGAATAACTAGTGTCATTGATATTTTTCCTAGCAAGTACATGTCATCACAAAATTAACAAAACAAGAATCACTATTTTTGGAGTTCTAAAACTCAAGATATGGCTCTAGTCAAGTTTATAAGCATTTTAGAGCATTTTTAAAGCTTAAATGAAGACATCAGAAAACATCTACAAACATGTAACATATTATGACTCCACTGCATAGATCTTTTCTCAAGGTTTCCAAAAAGTTCACTTTTTCTATTTTTTGAATTATCTAGCATGAGATATGAATTTTAGAAGATTTACACCGATTTAAAATTGAAAATCAGAATTATCCACACCTAATTGAATTTGCTAGGCGCACCCGAAAGCACACCCAAAACAGCCACCTCCTTAACTGACATGCGGGGCCTACTGTCCGGTTGGACCCACATGTCACTCACACAGGGGAAGACAGAGAGAGAGAGAGGGGATCGTCGTCCCCTTCCTCTGGACGCTGGGAAACAGAGGAGGGTGATCGGACCGCGGCTCCGGCCGGCCGGGGCGGCGCTCTAGCGACGAGTGGCAGTGGAGGAGTGGTAGGAGGCCCGCGCGCATCCCCGGGCAGTTATAGCTCGGCCAGAGGTGGCTCATGGTCACCCGGCCACGGGAGCGGGCGGCTACGGCCGCGACCACTCGCGGCCGGCGAGCACCGGCGGTGCCGGGCCGAGGAGAATGGCAGCGTGAGCACCGGTGGGCCTGCCTGCATCGATGGTTCTGAATGGCTCAGCCTAAGGCGGCTTGAGGTGGCTTGGCCATGCGAGGTCGGTGGTGTTGGAATGGCCACGCCGCCGGCGGCGGCCTCCGGTTGAAATTGGTCACGACGAGCACACGCGAGGGAGGAAGGGAGGCGAGGTGGACACGGTGGTGTGCTCTGCTTGGCCTACGACCGAGCCATCAGGGAGAACGGTGGCACGGACATGAGCTCTGCTCGCGGTGGTAATGGCGACAGCGGCCGCGTTCGCGCGAGGAGAAGCCAAGCGAAGCCAAGGAAGAGGCAGAGGGAGCGAGCGGAGAAGTGGAGATGCTCTGGCGGTGGCGATTTGGCGCGCGGTGGTAGCTAGCAGTGGGACAGCAATGGCCGAGCTTGAGCTCGCGGCGGCCATCCATGGCGGCAGCGGCCACGGAGGAGCGCTCAAGCGAGGGAAAGAGCGGAGGAGGGCGAGCAATGGTTTGGCGCGAGGAGGAGGTAGGGCACGCGGCATCAGCGAGGACGCGCGTCGGCTCGGTGGGGTGCGCTGCCTTGCATGGTCGCCACGGAGGCTAGACATCGAACACGTTGCGGGCGACGTGGTAGGCAGCTTGGGTTCCAGTTTTGGGCCATCTACGGGCTGAGTTAGGTCATGGGCCCAAAAGCAAAATTGAAGCCCACATAACCCTCTACAAAACTTGTTCAAGGGTCATGGTCATTAGGGTTATGGATTAGTGGATAATTAGTGACCAACATGATAGTGTCAGCGCATTGACAGTGCTGAGCAAAATCCAACTTGATGGTCAAAACGAAGTCAAACTGATGCCATCTTTTTACATGCTCTTCTCCATAATGTCTACTCCAACTTTTGTATGTGCCTCAACTTGAGTTGCTTAACAAAAATTGGAGAACGCGGAATGCCAACGTGTCGATGTCGAAAGGTAACAAGGTAAACTTTTGCTGTTTTTAGAACTATTTTTGAAAATCCAAATGAACTCCAAACTTGATGAGACCTGATTCATTGGATCCATCATGAAAAGTACTTCAACTCCTAGTAAGGAATTAAATTGAGCTACCACACAAATTTAGAAGATACAATTGCATGAACATGGCAACTTTCTGGTGTCAAACCAGGACTTAGAATATTCTAAGTGTTGGGAAACAACCCAAAACTTGGCTTGTGGTTCCTTGTTGAGTATGTTCCACACACTTTCATGACTTGACTCTTAAACAAAGTTTGTTCCTTATAAAATTCTCTACAACTTTGTAAAAGTGTGCATAGTCATGTAGAACTTCTAGGTCACACTTTTGAAATGGTCAAACAAAAGGGTTCTAGGGTCCATATAGGGTCAACCATCACTTAGAAGCACATTTAGGCAAAATGATCAACATGAACATTGTTCCATTAAGTGTCCTAAGTGTAGTTAAGGTGTTGTAGAGACCAAACATACACACCATGCATAGGTTGCACAAAAGTGTAGGCCTCACATGCATTGAAACATAGAACTCAAATGAAATGCTACAGTTGTTTCATCACCATGTTTCAATTGTTTCATGTGTTTGTTTCTAGATACATGCTACACATGTTCCACTAGGGTGTTCCTCGTGTGTCCAAGCTGTGTTGCACATGTTCCATTTGTATGTTGCATAAATACTAGTTCACATGTTTCCTTGTTTCATATGCATGTTTCAGTTATAATCAAAACAAGCATATAACTTATCATTTCATGTGACTTTTTTATTCCAAACTTCATGAAACTTTTCTAGGGATCAATATAGATAGGTACCAAGGCGAGACACATGAAGATATTGCAATAACACCATCCAAGCATATATCTTTGAAAATGGCCTATATGTAAAGCAATGGTACAGCATCCAACTTTAGGTTAGGCTCATCTCCATAGGTTGACCTTGACATTGTCATCTCCACTTTAATCTGTCATGTTTGAGCTCAAACCCACTGCTTAATGAGTGACAAACACCTGGGGTGTTACAGCCCTCCCCTCTTAAAAGAATCGCGTCCCGAGATTCAGAATGGAAGACCTTTTAAGGAAAAGAGGCACGTTATCTAGTTCCCAACCTTTGCTATAGTAATTCAGCTACAAAGCTTCAACATCGGTGAACAATTTGGTCGAAGGCACTTTCTGATACTTGCTCTTCATGGTCAACTTTGTCTGAAGAATTTCCTTCCTTGACTTCCATGAAGCATTGTTACTTTGGGAGAAATCCCAGATAGCACAATACTGCATTCTCAATGTACGGAGATCATTTGGTCCATGAGCGACCACTCACAAGTATCCGATTCTTCAATGAACATAACATAGTCCATATGAACTTTACACTAGACCAAAATCTTTAGAAATATGCTCGTCGAAATGACTCTATGTTCACAAAGTTTGAAAAGTAGCCCTCTACCAGAATGGCTTTACCAATAGACATGGTCTATGTTGGTCGTAAATGTTCAATCCTTCCGATATCAACTAATGGAAAACTACTTAAGGTTCCATGTGTGTAGTTCTCTTTCTCTGATGACAACACTGTATTATCTGAGTCTATCGAGGGGTTAGTGAATGTGATAGCTGACTCTGTTGGCTTCGTATTTCTGCCAACAGCTATCTAAAAGATTCTTTTATCCAAAGACAACAGTTATCTGAGTTAAAGCAGATGCAACCTCTTGGGTAAAAACATTTATAAGGTACTAAGGTATGTCATCATTGGAAAATTAGTACCAAAGCAAAATGTAGTGAGGCCTTAAGGACAACAAAAGTTGTAATATTTACTAAACCATGGGAAGTAGTCTACCACCAAGCGATTGAGTAAAATTTTCCTTGGTGACTTAGTTGTACTGTAAGTTGAGTTGACTTGCAGCATAACAACTTTGTCAGGCCAACTTTCACCTTGAGGCTTCCTTTTTAGGATCAAACAACAGCTCGAAGATGGGAAATCTGTTGTTTGACACTTTTCAAATTGCTTTTGGATTCACGATGGTATAAATTGATTTGCAGAAACCAAGGATGCTCGTACATTGGTGATACGAGAAAGTAAAAGCAAATGAAAGAGTGTAAACTAGTATCTGTGAGACCTCAAAAGGGCCATCCAACAGCAGATCTCGACTATTAATTTACATACCAATTCGAGGATGCACACGCTTTGAACTTGCGGGTTACTTTTGCAAGGCAAAATGCATACTTTCTCTACTTCTTCACCTTAGCTGATAGAACACCTTGCACTATCTGTGTGATTGTCCAAGATGGAATTGACTTGGTCGCAATGACTCTAGAAGATAGAGCATCACTCAAGTTGTTGGCTAGTTGATTAACTTCTTATCAGTTATTGCTCTGCAAGACATAGCCTTCGTAGCGACCAAAGAGTCATTACCTAGCTAGAGATTAAGCTTCCTATTGGTAACTAATTAGTTGTCTCTCAACACTAAAAAGTTCCAAGTCTTCATTCTTGATCACAATAATTGTGGTTGATACAAAGCAGATGGTTGCCATCAAAGTCAGCAGATACGGAGTCTCACCAGAGATGGTTGATCTCAACGGTATGGTCCTTATGCATACAAAGGTTAAAACTTGCTTAATGTGATGATCGAGTCTTATCCAACGGATGACTTGTCCAACATTAAGTGTTGTGTGTCCTTTTTATCCAACAATAATGAGATACTTCGCTCGCTAGATGACGTTCGTCAATACTGATACAACTAAGTAGAGTTACTTGTCTACCACCTATTGCAGTCTGTTAATGTTTATGTCAGTAACCTGTTCTTCAAAGGTTATCCTCTTAGCAACTTCAGGAGGAAGCTCTACTACTTTTGGTCCAATATAAGGGTCTTTTGATAAGATATGGAAAGACAACCAAGGAAGAAGGTCACATGAAAATCACATCAGTGTTGTTCTGCAATGGATTATGATTAGAAACCATGATACCAGTGCGTGCCGAGCAGCACAACCTTGTGTGTGCACCCACAGGAGGCTCTCGGTTTCGTCGCGGCACCATTAGTTGCTACTCATATCACCATTACTGAACATGCACCCGATGAGGAATTTCAATGACACAGATTGGGTTAATAAGGTAGATGCACGAATTTGCAAGCACACGATTTTGAGGCCATAGCAGAGAGACGTTGCGTCACACTAGCTAACCGTTGGGAGAGGTAACCGGAAGGTCCCACATGGATTTGGGTACAGTCTCCACAATTGGCAACGTATGAACCATGGTCAAAGGCTACCGTTGATGAAAGTTAACTTGGTTGGTCAGTCGATAAAGGTCTTCACAAAAAGGGTTAGAAAACATCCACGGCTTATACAAACATATAGGAGAACTAAACTTTGGGCTTTTGGTCAAGCAAAGTCATGGATACAAACATTCAAGGGCTAACCACCAAGTCTACAGGCTCAGGCTCCTAAGAGAGAGAACCTAATTGGAGACAACAACCATACAATTACATACATGAACGTTGTTTTAGGATAAATCTATGTGACCCTCGTATGCTCACCGAGGACAATCGAGGTGACAATTAGAGCACTACCTAGGTAACAATCATATATACAACATCACCGTCAAGCAGACAATTGAGAAAATTCAAATGAATGAGCTTAAGCAATCAATACAAGCACAAGGCTCACCCAAAATAAGCATTCATCTCAAGCATGAACTAACTACAAGTTTAGCTCAAAACAAACGCTAGCTAAGGTGATTAACTTAACATGTGCATAGAATCTGGACAGCAGCACAATGGTTACTTGTTTCAACCATAACTGAGCTTGTAGACATCCCACCAAGGTGATCCTAGACTTTCTAGAAAGCTTAGGAAGATGACTACACTTTAGTTATTCATACCAAAAGCTAATTCATAGATTAACATGACCACCAATGCTAATGTTTCAGATCTGTACCAACATGGACATAAAACTGACAAGAACTTCAAAAAGGTACAACTGGAGTTCTAGGGACACAACAAGGCTGAGCCTTAACTTTATGTAAAGCTTATTAAGTTGTCTATAATTTTTTTTTATTATCATATTAAGGTGATTCTATAACTAACAAGGCCAAACAAGATAAAGAAGACATCTCTGCCTAGATTTGGACATATTCTATCATTCCACTTGACAAGCTCATAACTAGAAATTTCGACCACCAATATTAGTGCTATAGGACACTTTGGAAAGCTTAGAAAAAGTACTACACTTCTCCTATTATCTCCAAGACATGATTCCATATGCACACAGGTCAAACAAACCAAACATTCAGATCTAATCAGAGCATAAGAAAAACCTGACAGTAAACTTTTAAAATTCATAACTCTCAAACCATAAGACCTAGGGTCATGAAATTTTAGGACAAGCTAGAAAAGTAAGTTAGCTAAAATTTTGGTATTCTCCATAACCACAGAAAACACCATTATGACCACGAAAGCATCGCCACAACAGAAACCATTCTAGCAAAGCTAAACACACATTTTTCTCAAGCACCTTCTATTTACGCAACATGGAACAAGGCATTCTTGTTTTACTCCACACAAAAAAAGATAGTGTACCACATCAATCATAAGTTACTTCATATAGGACAAGGGTGAGAGGAGCATAGCTATGCAAAAAGCAATAATCATGAAGATGCATGCTTCATCCTATTCATCTTCACAAGATTGCCAATGTCGGTGGCATAACACGCGCTCTTTCGATATATAGCTAGTCGCCAGCTACATTCGACTTACGCATTCATGGTTAGCGTACCTGCAGAAAATTTTTCATTGCAGCCCATCAATTTCCTAATATATGGCACACAATGAAAACAGGAAAGTAAAATTCTAAGTACTCCCACATACATAACCCCCGTATATATACATGTAGCACCAAAACTACCTGAATCATTCGATCACCCACAATTAAGTACCTTCATATGTACATGTGTGTAACATGTAAATAATCCAGTAACTAAAACTAGCTCTCCTCTAGACCGCGGGTTATACGGTCATGCTCTCACAACTCACACTTACTTGAGCGTAGGTGCCACGTTGCATAAAAGTAAACTAGCAACATATATGGCTATTTCATATATGAAGGCTACCTCTAATCTGACACACCAGGTAGCATAGTGTGGGAGAGTCATCACACATACATACCTTGGCCTAGGCATAGATGCATAAATGAAAAACCCCCAGGTTAGTACTTATATAAGCCACCTAATAATCCTTATATGGGCATAAGGAAATTGACCACTGGCATACTTAGGTTTAGAATTTAGATTTCACAAACTATATATAGCTATAAGTTGATAAAACAGATTTTATAAAACAAAACCTTTGTTTTAAATACACATACGACAAGTTTAATATTAAATCTTGCTCCGATACCAACTATAACAGAACCGTCCAAATTATAAGAGCACAAGTACAAAAACAATCACCAGAGTGATCAAATTCTCGCACTTGAGCCCATATAACTCCAGTAGTCTAATGAAATCACGAGGGATTTCAAACCAACCAACATACAAGCCAAGATCGTAGTGATTCAACATAACAAGTTACATGTTACATCCATTTCACAAGTAATTCAATATACATCGGAGTTCAACATAGTTATTACAACTTAAGTTGAAAAGTAGCGGAAGCAAAGTAATTTGAAACTAACATTAATCTTATTTCAAATACATGCCAGTACCACGGTCGACTTCCAACAAAAGCATTAGAGATAAGGTAACTCAGAAGGATCATGCCCATGATCACACTCCGCCACTACGGCAGGAGTTAACCAACTCTTGCAGTCGCCAAGATACACCACAACCTGCAACAAGTGGGGATAAAACCCTGAGTACAAGAAGGTACTTAGCTAGACTTACCCGTCAGAAACCAGAAATAAGGTGACACCAAGGATCATGCAAGGCTGATATAAAGTGGGGCTAGCTTAACAACATTTTGCATAAAAGCTTAATATAGATGATCAATCATTAATGCTTAAGCATCAAGTTAATTATCATTAACCTATCATCTATATTAGAACCTGTACTAGAGCACTCACTTTATTAGGAGCAAACAATATTAACCATAGCAGGTATAAATTGAGGCAACATTTCTATCGTGATCCAATTAACCATCAGTTCAATTTAATTGAATCTACGTTGCCGCTGCTCAAGTCAAGTGCTCACTAACCGGGAGCGACGGCGATTCGAATCGAATTCCTATCCAGCTGGAGGGGTATTTCTAACACTCACCGCGCAGGCCCCTGCCAGGGTCGCACAAGCCACCTTTCGTACGATTCAGGAGTCACGGGTTCGAATGATGCCGCATCCCCAAGGGCGACACTCTGCCAGGTGATAGGGACTCTAACCCCCCTTGGTCTCACGCCAATGTCCCCAAGCACAACACATTCTCTCCTCCAAGATGCGACCTACCATTCGACTCCCGGCCTGAACCGAATTACTCGGCTTCGTGGTCGGAACGACTTATCCGGCCAACTAAGTGTTAGACTACGTTCAACATGACTCAAGGACATACATCAAATCGGTCCTTAAACGACTCAGACGGGGATAGATTCACACCCAAGACCTCCATGCCTTGTTGCTTCACTATCGTCATCCCGCCCGGTCTCATTTCATTTTATTAACACATTGTTCCATTCCACGATAGCACATATAGCCAACCACGCCATATATGAACATCCCTATATCTCACAGATGATAGGAAATCACCTGACTTCTACCGCTTAAAGCAGGGCTAAGCATCTACTCGATCCTAGTCTATGTAGGATTCAATGATTCATATATCTGGACAAGGAATGATATAATGCAACAAGGGTTTCCAACCAACTCCTACCACTTAATGCAACAATACTTATAACATACATAGAATTAATTGCTTTGAAGGTAGGAGGCTTATAATGCTCCGGGGCTTGCCTAGGATCCGACTCAAGTCAGAGTTTGTCAGATGAATTCGCTTGACGAGCATTTCCCTTCGGGATGGATCCACCAACTCCATCTTCGGGTTTGGCTCCACATCAGGTCCTTCACGCGTTTCTGCTAACGAACCTATATGAGGTGTAACCATGCATATGTATGAATACATAGAAATGCAATGAACAAAGTAATCATACAAGCATACCACAGTTCTCATAAACCTAGAGCTAATTACCTTAATCCTCATTAGGACATAACATAGAAGATTGCGAGCACAACAATCAAGGCACAAATATCATAAGATTACAGGGTACCAACCCAAGTACCATCAAGGATATGAGCCACACTTCCACACCCTAGCATGTCAAAGTTAATCAAAGCACTAGAACAAGAATCTGCTACTTTCTGGACATACATGCAGTAGCTGAGTAAATCAATCATAACTGGGGATCCATAAATCCAAATGACTTGCAAGAAGACATTATGGAAAGCTTAAGAAATTGTATACAATTCATTTATAATCACCTAAGCCTGATTCTCAAGTTTAATGGGTCAAAAAGAGGAAACTACAGAATCTGGTCTGCTCCAAACAGAGAGCAACCAAATCTGGGACCAGACTTTAAACATCTATAACTCAAAAACTAGCTGACCAAATGCCACCAAATTTTAACACAAGCTAGATACATGAATTATATACAACTTTTCTATAGACAATGTTTTCAGAAACATCATTATCATGGGGTAATTTACATTGCCCCCAGAACTGTCCAGAAACTAGTAATTGCAAGAAATAATTATTAACATATGTTGCAAACATATAATTATGCAAAACTAACTTTACCAACATCTCACACATGACTAATGAACACCATAAAACATATTGTCCATTACTAAATAATTTCTTTTAATATATTTTCTTCCTTTATTTAGATAATTAGGTGGAATTGTGAACACCTATCAAAAGTGCACAATAAATTCTACCAAAATTACAGTAGCCTACATATTCCCTCAGTAGTATACTGTCCAAATTTCAAGCCACTTGGACATGTATATCAACCTCTATCAAAAAGACAAATTGCTGTTGCAATAAATCATGTGAGAGCAAGTTAAACCTAAAACTCAATATTTTCTATGATCACAGGGCCATAGTATGAATCAACATGATAAAGCAACATCATACTAAGGTAATGGAACAACATTTTCCATTTTAACAATTATATATTATTTATAAACTAGTCATCAAGCCATAAAAAAGTTAAATCAATAACTTGATCATACAGTAAGCAATGACCATGAAATTTATACCACAGTACATTCATAGCATGGAAAGACTACCATAAAAATTTCACATTATTTGGAGCAACACAACTCAAGATATAAAAATAACAAGCAATATAATGTGGATTTCCTTATTTATCAAGGTCAAATCAAAACCTTAAGAAAACAGTAAATAACTAGTGTCTTTGATATTTTTCCTAGCAAGTACATGTCATCACAAAATTAACAAAACAAAAATCACTATTTTTGGAGTTCTAAAACTCAAGATATGGCTCTGGTCAAGTTTATAAGCATTTTAGAGCATTTTTAAAGCTTAAATGAAGACATCAGAAAACATCTACAAACATGTAACATATTATGACTCCACTGCATAAATCATTTCTCAAGGTTTCCAAAAAGTTCACTTTTGCTATTTTTTGAATTATCTAGCATGAGATATGAATTTTAGAAGATTTACACCGATTTAAAATTGAAAATTAGAATTATCCACACCTAACTGAATTTGCTAGGCGCACCCAAAAGCACACCCAAAACAGCTACCTCCTTAACTGACATGCGGGGCCTACTGTCCGGTTGGACCCACATGTCACTCACACAGGGGAAGACAGAGAGAGAGGGGATCGCCGTCCCCTTCCTCTAGACGCTGGGAAACAGAGGAGGGTGACCGGACCGCGGCTCCGGCCGGTCGGGGCGGCGCTCCAGCGACGAGTGGCAGTGGAGGAGTGGTAGGAGGCCCGCGCGCATCCCCGGGCAGTTATAGCTTAGCCAGAGGTGGCTCATGGTCACCCGGCCACGGGAGCGGGCGGCTGCGGCCGCGACCACTCGCGGCCGGCGAGCACCGGTGGTGGCGGGCCGAGGAGAATGGCAGCACGAGCACCGGTGGGCCTGCCTGCATTGATGGATCTGAATGGCTCAGCCTAAGGCGGCTTGAGGTGGCTTGGCCATGCGAGGTCGGCGGTGTTGGAATGGCCACGCCGCCGCCGGCGGCCTCTAGTTGAAATTTGTCGCGATGAGCACACGCGAGGGAGGAAGGGAGGCGAGGCAGACATGGTGGTGTGCTTTGCTTTGCCTACGACCGAGCCATCAGGGAGAATGGTGGCGCGGACACAAGCTCTGCTCGCGGTGGTAATGGCAACAGCGGCCGCGTTCGCGCGAGGAGAAGCCAAGCGAAGCCAAGGAAGAGGCAGAGGGAGCGAGCGGAGAAGTAGAGATGCTCTGGCGATGGCGATTTGGCGCGCGGTGGTAGCTAGCAGTGGGACAGCAATGGCCGAGCTTGAGCTCGCGGCGGCCATCCATGGCGACAGCGGCCACGGAGGAGCGCTCAAGCGAGGGAAAGAGCGAAGGAGGGCGAGCAATGGTGGGCACGGAGCGTCCAGGAGCGGCTTGGTGTCCATGATGCGCGAGGAGGAGGCAGGGCACGTGGCATTGGCGAGGACGCGTGTTGGCTCGGTGGGGTGCGCTGCCTTGCATGGTCGCCACGGAGGCCAGACGTCGAACACGTTGCGGGCGACGTGGTAGGCAGCTTGGGTTCTAGTTTTGGGCCATCTACGGGCTAAGTTAGGTCATGGGCCCAAAAGCAAAATTGAAGCCCACATAACCCTCTACAAAACTTGTTCAAAGGTCATGGTCATTAGGGTTATGGATTAGTGGATAATTAGTGACCAACATGATAGTGTCAGCGCATTAACAGTGCTGAGCAAAATCCAACTTGATGGTCAAAACGAAGTCAAACTGATGCCATCTTTTTACATGCTCTTCTCCATAATGTCTACTCCAACTTTTGTATTTGCCTCAACTTGAGTTGCTTAACAAAAATTGGAGAACGTGGAATGCCAACATGTCGATGTCGAAAGGTAACAAGGTAAACTTTTGCTGTTTTTGGAACTATTTTTGAAAATCCAAATGAGCTCCAAACTTGATGAGACCTGATTTATTGGATCCATCATGAAAAGTACTTCAACTCCTAGTAAGGAATGAAATTGAGCTACCACACAAATTTAGAAGATACAATTGCATGAACATGGCAACTTTCTGCTGTCAAACCAGGACTTAGAATATTCTAAGTGTTGGGAAACAGCCCTAAACTTGGCTTGTGGTTCCTTGTTGAGTATGTTCCACACATTTTCATGACTTGACTCTTAAACAAAGTTTGTTCCTTATAAAATTCTCTACAACTTTGTAAAAGGGTGCATAGTCATGTAGAACTTCTAGGTCACACTTTTGAAATGGTCAAACAAAAGGGTTCTAGGGTCCATATAGGGTCAACCATCACTTAGAAGCACATTTAGGCAAAATGATCAACATGAACATTGTTCCATTAAGTGTCCTAAGTGTAGTTAAGGTGTTGTAGAGACCAAACATACACACCATACATAGGTTGCACAAAAGTGTAGGCCTCACATGCATTGAAACATAGAACTCAAGTGAAATGCTACAGTTGTTTCATCACCATGTTTCAATTGTTTCATGTGTTTGTTTCCAGATACATGCTACACATGTTCCACTAGGGTGTTCCTCGTGTGTCCAAGCTATGTTGCACATGTTGCATTTGTATGTTGTATAAATACCAGTTCACATGTTTCCTTGTTTCATATGCATGTTTCAGTTATAATCAAAACAAGCAAATAACTTATCATTTCATGTGACTTTTTGATTCCAAACTTCATGAAACTTTTCTAGGGATCAATATAGATAGGTACCAAGGTGAGACACATGAAGATATTGCAATAACACCATCCAAGCATATATCTTTGAAAATGGCCTATATGTAAAGCAATGGTACAACATCCAACTTTAGGTTAGGCTCATCTCCAAAGGTTGACCTTGACATTGTCATCTCCACTTAATCTATCATGTTTGAGCTCAAACCCACTACTTAATGAGTGACAAACACCTAGGGTGTTACAGTCCACCTATCTTGCATCAAGATTAGCACTATCTCTAAACAGAACGAAGCGAGCAACCACTAGAGCCTCATCACCTAGGAGTACCATTGGGTGCATCAAAAGGATTTTTGTGCCTAAGGTACGTTTGGCGCAAACCGTGCACTTATCTTGCACTGATAGTAACACTATCTCCAAATAGACCGAAACGAGATTCCACATGACCCATGTAACCCAGTAGTTCCATCAGGTGCATCCAAAATTATTTTAGAGCCTGTGGTACGTTCAGCGCAAACCGTGCACCTACCTTTCATCTAGATTAGCACGTTCCCCAAATAGACCGAAGTAAGCATCCACTAGAGCGTCGTCACCTAGGAGTACCATCGGGTGCATCCAAAAGGATTTCTGAGCCTATGATACGTTTGGCGCAAACCGCGCAACTATCTTGCCCCAACAATGACACTATCTCTAAATGGACCGAAGCAAGATTCCACCTGACCCACGTCACCTAGAAGTTCTGTCAGGTGCATCAAAAATGATTTTTGAGCCTCTGGAACGATTGGTGCAAACCGAGCAACTATGTTGCGCCAAGATTAGCACTATCTCCAAACGGACCGAAATGAGCTTCCACCTAAGCCTAATCACCTAGTAGTACCATCGGGTGCGTCCAAAATAATTTCTGAGCCTATGGTACCTTTGGGCAAACTGCGTACATATATTGCCTCGACACTAACACTAACAGTCCGAAACGAGATTCCACATGACTATTGGTATTTTTAACGCACACAGATAAATGCACAAGCGCACGGATACCGTTGTAGCTTTCACCCGGAGGATTTTAAATATCGTATCCACAGGGAAACGTGTGTGGATCGCCAAACAACTAGTTTATCCAAGGGTAGCAATCAAGGTTTAAGATATGATGGGTAGAGAGGATTCCTATGGTAATGATCCTATGCAAGGCAAGGTTATGATTCAAATGTCCTTCTAATGTTAACTTCGGGACGCCACTAGACGGGAAAGCACCACTAAGGATAACTCTACCGACGCGACTACGGTCCTACTAATTTAAGAACCTACTCAATTCAATGCGGACAGGGCTGTCACCTCTCGTAACTACCACACAACCAGAGAATAGGGCGCAAACATAGGTAACTGACAGCCTAAGCACCATGCTTATGCTAACAATTACTACTCTAATTTAGAGCGCTAACAAGAACTAGAGCAATCATAAGAACTATGAACCAATGAACAAAAGAGTAAGATAAATACTTGAATAAAGATCAATTACTAGAAGTACCCCAGATGCAGACTCGGAGAAGCCTGAATCCATCGAAGTACAAGCTAGAGAGGGAGCACCAACATGCCGGCACCACCTCCAACTCTTCTCTCGCTCTCTATCTCTCTATTTTCCTAAGACTAGATCCTAATGAGGACTAATCTTCACTTGATGGCTAGCTATGGAGAGGAGATCAATTCGAGGGACCCCTCTCAGCTGATCCCAACTGGAGAAAATGAATTAGGGTTTAAGGGATGCCTCCTCCAAGGGCCAGGGGCCTTGCTTATATAGCATTCTAGGAAGCACCATAGCCGTCGAATCAAACCGACCTTGATCTATGATTATTATTCATCCTCAAAGGTGGTGGAGGGGTGATCCACGAGACTAGACCTGATTGGTCCACGTAGGTGCGCGGGCGCCCTGCCTATGTGGCCAACCGGCCTCCAGTTTGGTCTAGTGTCTTCTGGAGCCTTCTAGAGTATTCTTGTGCGTGAGGTCTTTCTCTCTATGTAAATCTTACGTATGAGCCTTCTTTGGTCATTTCCTGATAACCCCTTGTAGAAATAGATATTCACCAAAACTCATGGAATTATGTCAGTGTAACCCCTATACATAGATGATATTTATATTTAGGTCCTTTTTCATGCTATGTTGACGATTAAAAATGACACTTATCTACTGTCAACAATGACCCACGTCACCTAGGAGTTCCATCGGGTGCATCCAAAACTATTTCACAGCCAGTGGTACATTCGGCGCAAACCGTGCACCTATCTTGCACCGACACTAACACTGTCTCCAAATAGACCGAAACGAGATTCCATATGACCCACGTCACCTAGGAACGTTCGGCGCAAACCATGCACCTATCATGTGTCAAGATTAGCACTATCTCCAAATGGACTGAAACAAGCTTCCACTTGACCCTCGTCACCTAGGAGAACCATCAGGTGCGTCCAAAATAATTTATGAGCTAATGGTACGTTTGGCGCAATCCGTGCACCTATCTTGTATCGACACTAACACTATCTTTGAACAGAACGAAACGAGATTCCACATGATCCACGTCACCTAGGAGTTTCATCGGGTGCATCCAAAACGATTTTAACAGCCTGTGGTACATTCAGTGCAAACCGTGCAACTATCGTGCCTCAAGATGAACACCATCTCCAAACAAATTGAAGTGAGCATCCACGAGAGCCTCGTCACCTATGAGTACCATAGGGTGCATCCAAAAGGATTTATGAGCCTATGTTTTAGCGCAAACCGCGACCTATCTTGCACCGACACTAATACTGTCTCCAAATAGACTGTAATGAGATTCCAAATGAACCACGTCACCTAGGAGTTCCAACGGGTGCGCCCAAAATGATTTTAGTGCATGTGGAACGTTCAGTGCAAACCGTGCACCTACCTTGCATCAAGATTAGCACTATCTCCAAATGGACTGATATGAGCATTCACTAGAGCCTCGTCACCAAGGAGTACCATGCGGTGCATCCAAAAGTATTTCTGAGGCTAAGTTACATTTAGCGCAAACCGTGCACATATCTTACATCAAGATGAGCACCATCTCCAAACAGACCAAACTAAGCATCCACTAGAGTCTCGTCATCTAGGAGTACCATCTGGCATGTCCAAAAGGATTTCTGAGCTGATAGTACGTCTGGCGCAAATTTTCCACCTATCTTGCACCGACACTAACACTGTCTCCAAATAGAATACAACAAGATTCCATATGACCTACGTCACCTAGGAGTTCCATCGGGGGCGTCCAAAACTATTTTAGAGCCTGTGGTGCGTCCAAAACTATTTTGGAGCCTATGATTCCATATGGTACGTTCCATCAAAATTAGCACTATATCTAAACGGACTAAAGTAAGCATCCACTAGAGCCTCGTCACCTAGGAGTACCATCGGGTGTGTCCAAAAGGATTTCTGAGCCTGTGGTACATTTGGGGCAAACTGTGCCCCTGTCTTGGACCGACACTAACACTGTCTCCAAATAGGCCGAAACGAGAATCCACATGACCCACGTCACCTAGGAGTTCCATCGGGTGCGTCCAAAATGATTTCTGAGCCTATGCTACCTTTGGCGCAAACTATGCACCTATATTGCACCGACACTAACATTGTCTCCAAACGGACCAAAACGAGATTCCACATGACTGACGTCACATAGGAGTTCCATCGGTTGTATCCAAAATGATTTCAGAGCCAGTGGTACATTCGGTGAAAACCATGTACCTACCTTGCATCAAGATTAACACTATCTCCAAATAGACTGAAGTGAGTATCCACTAGAGCCTCATCACCTAAGAGCACCGTCAGGTGCGTCCAAAAGGATTTCTGAGCCTATGGTTTGTTTGGCACAAACCATGCACCTATCTTGCACTGACACAAACACTATCTCTAAATGGACCACAACAAGATTTCACCTGACCCACATCACCTTGGAGATCCATCGGGTGCGTCCAAAATGATTTCTGAGCCTATGGTATGATCGGCGCAAACCGAGCAACTTTCTTGCGTCAAGATTAGCACTATCTCCAAATGGACCGAAACGAGCTTCCAATTGAGCCTTGTCACCTAGGAGTACCATTAGGTGCGTCCAAAAGGATTTCTGAGCCTATGGTACGTTTAGTGCAAACCTTGCAACTATCTTGCATCGACACAAACACGATCTCCAAATAGATTGTAATGAGATTCTACATGACCCATGTCACCTAGGAGTTCCATCAGCTGTGTCCATAATGATTTTAAAGCCTATGGTATGTTCGACGCAAACCATGCACCTGCCTTGCATCAAGATTAGCACTATTTCCAAACAGACCAAAGTGAGCATCCACTAGAGGCTCGTCACCTAAGAGTACCATCAGGTGCATCCAAAAGGATTTTTGAGCCTATGGTACGTTTGGCGCAAACTGTGCACCTATCTTACATAGACAATAACGCTATCTCGAAACAGATCAAAACAAGATTCCATGTGACCGACACCACCAAGTTGTTCCATCCGGTGCGTCCAAAACAATTTTAGAACCTATGGTACACTCGGCGCAAACAATGCACCTATCTTGCATCAAAATTACCACTATCTCAAACAAAATGAAGAGAGCATCCATTAGAGTCTCGTCACCTAGGAGTACCATCCGGTGTGTCCAAAAGGATTTCTGAGCCTATGGTACATCTGGCGCAAACAGTGCACCCATCTTGCACCGATACTAACACTGTCTCCAAATAAACGAAAACGAGATTCCACATGACCCACATCACCTAGGAGTTCCACCGGGTGCATCCAAAATGATTTTCGGAGCCTATGGTACGTCCGGCGAAAACCGTGCACCTAACTTGCATCAAGATTAGCACTATCTCCAAATGGACTGAAGTGAGCATCCACTAGAGCCTCATCACCTAAGAGTACCGTCTGGTGCATCCAAAAGTATTTCTGAGCCTATCGTACGATCGGCGCAAACCGAGCAACTATATTGCTCAACACTAACGTCACCATGGAGTTCCATCGGGTGCATCCAAAACGATTTTAGAGCCAGTGGTATGTTCGGTGCAAACTGTGCACCTATCTTGCATCAAGGTTAGCACTATCTCAAATTGGAATGAAGTTAGCATCCACTAGAGCCTCGTCAGCTAGGAGTACCATTGGGTGCATCCAAAAGGATTTCCGAGCCTATGGTATGTTTGGCACAAACCGTGCACCTATCTTGCCCCGACACTAACACTCTCTCCAAACGGACCAAAATGAGATTCCACCTGACCCACGTCACCTAGGAGTTCCATCGTGTGCGTCCAAAATGATTTCTGAGCAAATGGTATGTTCAGTGCAAACTGTGCACCCTTCTTACGTCAAGATTAGCACTCTCTAAATGGACCAAAACGAGATTCCACTTGAGCCTCATCACCTGGGAGTACCATCGGGTGCGTCCAAAACAATATGTGAACCCATGGCACATTTGGCGCAAACTGTGCGCCTGTCTTATACTGACACTAATACTGTCCTAAAATAGACCGAAACGAGATTCCATATGACCAACGTCACCAAGGAGTTCCATTGGGTGTGTCCAAAACTATTTCAGAGCCTATGGTACTTTTGGCGTAAACCAGGCACCTATCTTGCATCAAGATTAGCACTATCTCCAAATGGAATGAAGTGACCATCCACTAGAGCCTCATCAGCTAGGAGTAGCATCGGGTGCATCCAAAAGGATTTTTGAGCCTATGGTACGTTTGGCACAAACCGTGCACCCATCTTGCACCGATACTAACACTGTCTCCAAACGGACCGAAACGAGATTCCACATGACCCACATCACCTAGCAGTTCCATTAGGTGCGTCCAAAATGATTTCTGAGCCTAAGGTACAATTGGCACAAATCGAGCAACTATCTTGTGCCAAGATTAGCACTAGCTCCAAATGGACCCAAACGAGCTTCCACTTGAGCCTTATGACCTAGAGTACCATCGGGTGCATCCAAAATGATTTCTGAGCCAATGGTACATTTGGCGCAAACTGTGCACCTATCTTGCACTGACACTAACACTATTTCCAAACAGAACGAAACGAGATTCCACATGACCCACGTCACCTAGGAGTTCCATCGGGCGCGTCCAAAATGATTTCTGAGCGAATGGTACATTTGGTGCAAACCGTGCACCCATTAAGATTAGCACAATCTCCAAATGGACTGAAGTGAGCATCTACTAGAGCCTCGTCCCCTAGGAGTACCATCGGGTGCATCCAAAATGATATTGCAGCATATGGTACGTTTGGCGCAAATCATGCTCCTATCTTGCACCGACACTAACACTATCTCCAAATAGACTGAAATAAGATTCCACATGACCTATGTCACCTAGGAGTTCTGTCAAGTGCGTCCAAAATGGTTTTCGTGCCTAAGGCACGATCGGCACAAACCGAGCAGCTATGTTGTGTCAAGATTAGAACTGTCTCCCACATCACCTTGGAGTTCCACCGGGTGCGTCCAAAACGATTTCGGAGCCTATGGTATGTTCGGTGAAAATCGTGCACCTACCGTGCATCAAGATTAGCACTATCTCCAAATGGATTGAAGTGAGCATCCACAAGAGCCTTGTCACCTAAGAGTACCATCAGGTGCGTCCAAAAGTATTTCTGAGCCTATGAAACGTTTGGTGCAAACCGTGCACCTATCTTGCACCGATAGTAACGCCCTCTCCAAACGAACCACAACGAGATTCCACCTGACCCACGTCACCTAGGAGCACCATCGGGTACGTCCAAAATGATTTCTGAGCCTATGGTACGATTGGCTCAAATCGAGCAACTATCTTGCGTCAAGATTAGCACTATCTCCAAATGGACTGAAACGAGCTTCCACTTGAGCCTTGTCACCTAGGAGTACCGTTGGGTGCATCCTAGAGGATTTCTGAGCCTATAGTACGTTTGGCACAAACCTTACACCTATCTTGCACTGACACAAACATGATCTTCAAATAGACTATAATGAGATTTCACATGACCTAGGTCATCTAGGAGTTCCATCAGGTACGTCCAAAATGATTTCAAAGCCTGTGGTACGTTTGGCGCAAACCGTGCACCTGCCTTGCATCAAGATTAGCATTATCTCAAAACAGACCAAAGTGAGCAACCACTAGAGCCTCGTCACCTAAGAGTACCATTGGGTGCGCCCAAAAGGATTTTTGAGCCTATGGTACGTTTGGCACAAACCGTGCACCTATCTTACCCGACACCAACACTATCTCCAAATAGACCAAAATGATATTCCACCAGACCCATGTCGCCTAGGAGTTCCATCGTGTGCGTCCCAAACAATTTCCAAGCAGATGGTACATTCGGTGCAAACCATGCACCCTTCTTGTGTCAAGATTACCACTATCTCCAATGGACCAAAACGAGCTTCCACTTGAGCCATATCATCAAGGAGTACCATCGGGTGCATCTAAAACTATTTGTCAACCCATGGCACGTTTGGCACAAACCGTGCGCCTATCTTACACTAACACTAACAATGTCCCAAAATAGATCGAAACGAGATTCCACATGATCGATGTCACTAAGGAGTTCCTTTGGGTGCGTCCAAAATGATTTTAGAGCCTATGGTACGTTCGGCGTAAACCAAGCACCTATCTTGCATCAAGATTAGCACTATCTCCAAACGTAATGAAGTAAGCATCCACTAGAGCCTCGTCACCTAGGAGTACCATCGGGTGCGTCCAAAAGGATTTCTGAGCCTATGGTACATTTGGCGCAAACTATACACAAATCTTGCACTGATATTGGCACTATCTCCAAACGGACCAAAACGAGATTCCACATGACCCACGTCACCTAGGAGTTCCACCGGGTGCGTCCAAAGCGATTCGGAGCCTATGGTACGTCCGGCGAAAACCGTGCACCTAACTTGCGTCAAGATTAGCACTATCTCCGAACAAAACGAAGTGAGCATCCACTAGAGCCTCGTCACCTAGGAGCACCATTGGATGCATCCAAACGGATTTATGAGCCTATGGTACGTTTGGTACAAACCGTGCACCTTTCCTGCATCAGCACTAACACTATCTCCAAATAGACCAAAACAAGATTCCACATGACCCACATCACCTAAGAGCTTCATCGGGTGCATCCAAAACGATTTTTCAATCCTATGGTACGTTCAGCGCAAATCGTGCAACTATCTTGCGTCAAGAGCAGCACTATCTCCAAACGGACTAAAATGAGCTTCCCCTTGAGCCTCGTCACCTAATAGTACCATTGGGTGCATCCAAAACGATTTGTGAGCCAATGGTACCTTTGTCATAAACTGTGCACCTATATTGCACTTACACAAACACTATCTCCAAATAGACTAAAACGAGATGCCGCGTGTCCGACATCACCTAGGAATTCCATTGGTTGCATCCAAAATGATTTTCAGAGCTAGTGGTACGTTCTGCACAAACCGTGCACCTAACTTGCGTCAAGATTAGCACTATCTCCAAATGGATTGAAGTGAGCATCCACTAGAGCCTCATCACCTAAGAGTACCGTCTGGTGCGTCCAAAAGTATTTCTGAGCCTATGGTACGATCGGCGCAAACCGAGCAACTATATTGCTCAACACTAACGTCACCATGGAGTTCCATCGGGTGCATCCAAAACGATTTTAGAGCCAGTGGTACGTTCGGTGCAAACTGTGCACCTATCTTGCATCAAGGTTAGCACTATCTCAAATTGGAACGAAGTTAGCATCCACTAGAGCCTCGTCAGCTAGGAGTACCATTGGGTGCATCCAAAAGGATTTCCGAGCCTATGGTATGTTTGGCACAAACCGTGCACCTATCTTGCCCCGACACTAACACTGTCTCCAAACGGACCAAAATGAGATTCCACCTGACCCACGTCACCTAGGAGTTCCATCGTGTGCGTCCAAAATGATTTCTGAGCAAATGGTATGTTCAGTGCAAACTGTGCACCCTTCTTACGTCAAGATTAGCACTCTCTAAATGGACCAAAACGAGATTCCACTTGAGCCTCATCACCTGGGAGTACCATCGGGTGCGTCCAAAACAATATGTGAACCCATGGCACATTTGGCGCAAACTGTGCGCCTGTCTTATACTGACACTAATACTGTCCTAAAATAGACCGAAACGAGATTCCATATGACCAACGTCACCAAGGAGTTCCATTGGGTGCGTCCAAAACTATTTCAGAGCCTATGGTACTTTTGGCGTAAACCAGGCACCTATCTTGTATCAAGATTAGCACTATCTCCAAATGGAATGAAGTGACCATCCACTAGAGCCTCATCAGCTAGGAGTAGCATCGGGTGCATCCAAAAGGATTTTTGAGCCTATGGTACGTTTGGCACAAACCGTGCACCCATCTTGCACCGATACTAACACTGTCTCCAAACGGACCGAAACGAGATTCCACATGACCCACATCACCTAGCAGTTCCATTAGGTGCGTCCAAAATGATTTCTGAGCCTAAGGTACAATTGGCACAAATCGAGCAACTATCTTGTGCCAAGATTAGCACTAGCTCCAAATGGACCCAAACGAGCTTCCACTTGAGCCTTATGACCTAGAGTACCATCGGGTGCATCCAAAATGATTTTTGAGCCTATGATACATTTGGCGCAAACTGTGCACCTATCTTGCACCGACACTAACACTGTTTCCAAACAGAACGAAACGAGATTCCACATGACCCACGTCACCTAGGAGTTCCATCGGGCGCGTCCAAAATGATTTCTGAGCGAATGGTACATTTGGTGCAAACCGTGCACCCATTAAGATTAGCACAATCTCCAAATGGACTGAAGTGAGCATCTACTAGAGCCTCATCCCCTAGGAGTACCATCGGGTGCATCCAAAATGATATTGCAGCATATGGTACGTTTGGCGCAAACCATGCTCCTATCTTGCACCGACACTAACACTATCTCCAAATAGACTGAAATAAGATTCCACATGACCTATGTCACCTAGGAGTTCCGTCAAGTGCGTCCAAAATGGTTTTCGTGCCTAAGGCACGATCGGCACAAACCGAGCAGCTATGTTGCGTCAAGATTAGAACTGTCTCCCACATCACCTAGGAGTTCCATCGGGTGCGTCCAAAACGATTTCGGAGCCTATGGTATGTTCGGTGAAAACCATGCACCTATCGTGCATCAAGATTAGCACTATCTCCAAATGGATCGAAGTGAGCATCCACAAGAGCCTTGTCACCTAAGAGTACCATCAGGTGCGTCCAAAAGTATTTCTGAGCCTATGAAATGTTTGGTGCAAACCGTGCACCTATCTTGCACCGACAGTAACGCCCTCTCCAAACGGACCACAACGAGATTCCACCTGACCCACATCACCTAGGAGCACCATCGGGTACATCCAAAATGATTTCTGAGCCTATGGTACGATTGGCTCAAATCGAGCAACTATCTTGCGTCAAGATTAGCACTATCTCCAAATGGACTGAAACGAGCTTCCGCTTGAGCCTTGTCACCTAGGAGTACCGTTGGGTGCGTCCTAGAGGATTTCTGAGCCTATAGTACGTTTGGCACAAACCTTACACCTAACTTGCACTGACACAAACATGATCTTCAAATAGACTATAATGAGATTTCACATGACCCAGGTCATCTAGGAGTTCCATCAGGTGTGTCCAAAATGATTTCAAAGCCTGTGGTACGTTTGGCGCAAACCGTGCACCTGCCTTGCATCAAGATTAGCATTATCTCAAAACAGACCAAAGTGAGCAACCACTAGAGCCTCGTCACCTAAGAGTACCATTGGGTGCGCCCAAAAGGATTTTTGAGCCTATGGTACGTTTGGCACAAACTGTGCACCTATCTTACCCGACACCAACGCTGTCTCCAAATAGACCAAAACGATATTCCACCAGACCCATGTCGCCTAGGAGTTCCATCGTGTGCGTCCCAAACAATTTCCAAGCATATGGTACATTCGGTGCAAACCATGCACCCTTCTTGTGTCAAGATTACCACTATCTCCAATGGACCAAAACGAGCTTCCACTTGAGCCATATCATCTAGGAGTACCATCGGGTGCGTCTAAAACTATTTGTCAACCCATGGCACGTTTGGCACAAACCGTGCGCCTATCTTACACTAACACTAACAATGTCCCAAAATAGATCGAAACGAGATTCCACATGATCGATGTCACTAAGGAGTTCCTTTGGGTGCGTCCAAAATGATTTTAGAGCCTATGGTACGTTCGGCGTAAACCAAGCACCTATCTTGCATCAAGATTAGCACTATCTCCAAACGTAATGAAGTAAGCATCCACTAGAGCCTCGTCACCTAAGAGTACCATCGGGTGCGTCCAAAAGGATTTCTGAGCCTATGGTACATTTGGCGCAAACTATACACAAATCTTGCAGTGATATTAGCACTATCTCCAAACGGACCGAAACGAGATTCCACATGACCCACGTCACCTAGGAGTTCCACCGGGTGCGTCCAAAGCGATTCGGAGCCTATGGTACGTCCGGCGAAAACCGTGCACCTAACTTGCGTCAAGATTAGCACTATCTCCGAACAAAATGAAGTGAGCATCCACTAGAGCCTCGTCACCTAGGAGCACCATTGGGTGCGTCCAAAAGGATTTATGAGCCTATGGTACGTTTGGTACAAACCGTGCACCTTTCCTGCATCAGCACTAACACTATCTCCAAATAGACCAAAACAAGATTCCACATGACCCACATCACCTAAGAGCTTCATCTGGTGCATCCAAAATGATTTTTCAATCCTATGGTACGTTCAGCGCAAATCGTGCAACTATCTTGCGTCAAGAGCAGCACTATCTCCAAACGGACTAAAATGAGCTTCCCCTTGAGCCTCGTCACCTAATAGTACCATTGGGTGCATCCAAAACGATTTGTGAGCCAATGGTACCTTTGTCGTAAACTGTGCACCTATATTGCACTTACACAAACACTATCTCCAAATACACTAAAATGAGATGCCGTGTGCCCGACGTCACCTAGGAATTCCATTGGTTGCATCCAAAACGATTTCAGAGCTAGTGGTACGTTCTGCACAAACCGTGCACCTAACTTGCGTCAAGATTAACACTATCTCCAAATGGACTGAAGTGAGCATCCACTAGAGCCTCATCACCTAAGAGTACCGTCTGGTGCGTCCAAAAGTATTTCTGAGCCTATGGTACGATCGGCGCAAACCGAGCAACTATATTGCTCAACACTAACGTCACCATGGAGTTCCATCGGGTGCATCCAAAATGATTTTAGAGCCAGTGGTACGTTCGGTGCAAACTGTGCACCTATCTTGCATCAAGGTTAGCACTATCTCAAATTGGAATGAAGTTAGCATCCACTAGAGCCTCGTCAGCTAGGAGTACCATTGGGTGCATCCAAAAGGATTTCCGAGCCTATGGTATGTTTGGCACAAACCGTGCACCTATCTTGCCTCGACACTAACACTGTCTCCAAACGGACCAAAATGAGATTCCACCTGACCCACGTCACCTAGGAGTTCCATCGTGTGCGTCCAAAATGATTTCTGAGCAAATGGTATGTTCAGTGCAAACTATGCACCCTTCTAACGTCAAGATTAGCACTATCTCTAAACGGACCAAAACAAGATTCCACTTGAGCCTCATCACCTAGAAGTACCATTGGGTGCGTCCAAAACAATATGTGAACCCATGGCACATTTGGCGCAAACTGTGCGCCTGTCTTATGCTGACACTAATATTGTCCTAAAATAGACCGAAACGAGATTCCATATGACCAACGTCACCAAGGAGTTTCATTGGGTGCGTCCAAAACTATTTCAGAGCCTATGGTACTTTTGGCGTAAACCAGGCACCTATCTTGCATCAAGATTAGCACTATCTCCAAATGGAATGAAGTGACCATCCACTAGAGCCTCATCAGCTAGGAGTAGCATCGGGTGCATCCAAAAGGATTTTTGAGCCTATGGTACGTTTGGCACAAACCGTGCACCCATCTTGCACCGATACTAACACTGTCTCCAAACGGACCGAAATGAGATTCCACATGACCCACATCACCTAGCAGTTCCATTAGGTGTGTCCAAAATGATTTCTGAGCCTAAGGTACAATCGGCACAAATCGAGCAACTATCTTGTGCCAAGATTAGCACTAGCTCCAAATGGACCCAAACGAGCTTCCACTTGAGCCTTGTGACCTAGAGTACCATCGGGTGCATCCAAACTGATTTCTGAGCCTATGGTACATTTGGCGCAAACTGTGCACCTATCTTGCACCGACACTAACACTGTTTCCAAACAGAACGAAACGAGATTCCACATGACCCACGTCACCTAGGAGTTCTATCGGCGCGTCCAAAATGATTTCTGAGCGAATGGTACATTTGGTGCAAACCGTGCACCCATTAAGATTAGCACAATCTCCAAATGGACTGAAGTGAGCATCTACTAGAGCCTCATCCCCTAGGAGTACCATCGGGTGCATCCAAAATGATATTGCAGTATATGGTACGTTTGGCGTAAACCATGCTCCGATCTTGCACCGACACTAACACTATCTCCAAATAGACTGAAATAAGATTCCACATGACCTATGTCACCTAGGAGTTCCGTCAAGTGCGTCCAAAATGGTTTTCGTGCCTAAGGCACGATCGGCACAAACCGAGCAGCTATGTTGCGTCAAGATTAGAACTGTCTCCCACATCACCTAGGAGTTCCACCGGGTGCGTCCAAAACGATTTTGGAGCCTATGGTATGTTCGGTGAAAATCGTGCACCTACCGTGCATCAAGATTAGCACTATCTCCAATTGGATCGAAGTGAGCATCCACAAGAGCCTTGTCACCTAAGAGTACCATCAGGTGCGTCCAAAAGCATTTCTGAGCCTATGAAACGTTCGGTGCAAACCGTGCACCTATCTTGCACCGACAGTAACGCCCTCTCCAAACGGACCACAACGAGATTCCACCTGACCCACATCACCTAGGAGCACCATCGGGTACGACCAAAATGATTTCTGAGCCTATGGTATGATTGGCTCAAATCGAGCAACTATCTTGCGTCAAGATTAGCACTATCTCCAAATAGACTGAAACGAGCTTCCATTTGAGCCTTGTCACCTAGGAGTACCGTTGGGTGCGTCCTAGAGGATTTCTGAGCCTATAGTACATTTGGCACAAACCTTACACCTATCTTGCACTGACACAAACATGATCTTCAAATAGACTATAATGAGATTTCACATGACCCAGGTCATCTAGGAGTTCCATCAGGTGCGTCCAAAATGATTTCAAAGCCTGTGGTACGTTTGGCACAAACCGTGCACCTGCCTTGCATCAAGATTAGCATTATCTCAAAACATACCAAAGTGAGCAACCACTAGAGCCTCGTCACCTAAGAGTACCATTGGGTGCGCCCAAAAGGATTTTTGAGCCTATGGTACGTTTGGCACAAACTGTGCACCTATTTTACCCGACACCAACACTGTCTCCAAATAGACCAAAATGATATTCCACCTGACCCATGTCGCCTAGGAGTTCCATCGTGTGCGTCCCAAACAATTTCCATGCATATGGTACATTCGGTGCAAACCATGCACCCTTCTTGTGTCAAGATTACCACTATCTCCAATGGACCAAAACGAGCTTCCACTTGAGCCATATCACCTAGAAGTACCATCGGGTGCGTCTAAAACTATTTGTCAATCCATGGCACGTTTGGCACAAACCGTGCGCCTATCTTACACTAACACTAACAATGTCCCAAAATAGATCGAAACGAGATTCCACATGATCGATGTCACTAAGGAGTTCCTTTGGGTGCGTCCAAAATGATTTTAGAGCCTATGGTACGTTCGGCGTAAACCAAGCACCTATCTTGTATCAAGATTAGCACTATCTCCAAACGTAATGAAGTAAGCATCCACTAGAGCCTCGTCACCTAGGAGTACCATCGGGTGCGTCCAAAAGGATTTCTGAGCCTATGGTACATTTGGCGCAAACTATACACAAATCTTGCACTGATATTAGCACTATCTCCAAACGGACCGAAACGAGATTCCACATGACCCACGTCACCTAGGAGTTCCACCGGGTGTGTCCAAAGTGATTCGGAGCCTATGGTACGTCCGGCGAAAACAGTGCACCTAACTTGCATCAAGATTAGCACTATCTCCGAACAAAACGAAGTGAGCATCCACTAGAGCCTCGTCACCTAGGAGCACCATTGGGTGCGTCCAAAAGGATTTATGAGCCTATGGTACATTTGGTACAAAAGGAATTCCATTGGTTGCATCCAAAACGATTTCAGAGCTAGTGGTACGTTATGCACAAACCATGCACCTATCTTGCATCAAGATTAGCACTCTCCAAATAGACCAAAGTGAGCATCCATTAGAGCCTCGTCACCCAAGAGTACCATCTGGTGTGTCCAAAAGGATTTATGAGCCTATGGTACATTTGGCGCAAACCGTTCACCTGTCTTACACAGACACTAACGCTGACTCGAAACAGATTGAAACGAGATTCCACATGACCGAAGTCACCAAGGAGTTCCATTCGGTGCGTCCAAAATGATTTTAGAACCTATGGTACATTCGGTGCAAACCATGCACCTATCTAACATCAAGTTTAGTACTATCTCCAAATGGAACGAAGTGAGCATCCACTAGAGCCTCATCACCTAGAAGTTCCATCGGGTGCATCCAAAAGGATTTCTGAGCCTATGGTACGTTTGGCGCAAACCGTGCACCTATCTTGCACCGATACTAATACTGTCTCCAATCGAACCGAAACAAGATTTCATATGACCCACATCACCTAGGAGTTCTATCGGGTGCGTCCAAAATGATTTCAAATACTGTGGTACGTTTGGTGAAAACTGTGCACCTACCTTGCATCAAGATTAGCACTATCTCCAAATGGACCGAAGTCAGCATCCACTAGAGCCTCGTCACCAAAGAGTACCATCGGGTGCATCCAAAAGGATTTCTGAGCCTATGGTACGTTTGGCGCAAACCGTGCACCTATCTTGCATTGACACTAACACTGTCTCCAAATGGAGCACAATGAGATTCCACCTGACCCACGTCACCTAGGAGTTCCATCGAGTGCGTCCAAAATGATTTCTAAGCCTATGGTACGATCGGCGTAAACTGAGCAATTATCTTGTGTCAAGATTAGCACTATCTCCAAATGGACCGAAACGAGCTTCCAC
This sequence comes from Saccharum hybrid cultivar R570, assembly GCA_038087645.1. NCBI lineage: Eukaryota > Viridiplantae > Streptophyta > Magnoliopsida > Poales > Poaceae > Saccharum > Saccharum hybrid cultivar. The sequence continues at coordinate 2,431,779 of JAQSUU010000227.1, forward strand.
TTGAGCCATGTCTCCTAGGAGTTCCATTGGGTGCGTCCAAAAGGATTTCTGAGCCAACGGTGCATTTAGCGCAAACCTTACACCTATCTTGCACCGACACAAACACTATCTCCAAATAGACTATAATGAGATTCCACGTGACCCACGTCACCTTGGAGTTCTATCGGGTGCGTCCAAATTGATTTCAAAGCCTGTGGTATGTTCGGCGCATACCGTGCACCTGCTTTGCGTCAAGATTAGCACTATCTCCAAACAGACCAAAGTGAGCATCCACTAGAGCCTCTATACCTAAGAGTACCATTGGGTGCGTCCAAAAGGATTTCTAAGCCTATGTTACGTTTGGCACAAACCACACACCTATCTTGCCCTGACACTAACACTATCTCCAAATGAATCGAAACGAGATTTCACTTGACCCACGTCACCTAGGAGTTCCATCGTGTGTGTCCAAAATGATTTCCGAGCATATGGAATTTTTGGTGCAAACCGTTCACCCTTCTTGCATCAAGATTAGCACTATCTCCAAATGGACCAAAACGAGCTTCCGCTTGAGCCTCATCACCTAGGAGTACTATCAGGTGCATCCAAAACAATTTGTGAACCCATGGCATGTTTGGCTCAAACCATGCGCCCATCTTACACCGATACTAAACACTGTCCTAAAATAGACCGAAACGAGATTCCACATGACTAACATCACCAAGGAGTTCCATTGGGTGTGTCCAAAATGATTTTTAGAGCCTATGGTACCTTTGGTGTAAACTAAGCACCTATATTGCACCAACATAAACACTGTCTCCAAATGGACCAAAATGAGACGCCACGTCTAAAATGATTTTAGAGCCAGTCGTACGTTCGGTGAAAACCATGCACCAATATTGCACCAACACTAACACTGTGTCCAAACAGACCAAAACGAGATTCCACATGACCGACGTCACCTAGGAGTTCCATTGGGTGCATCCAAAATGATTTCAGGGCTAATGGTACGTTCTGCGCAATCCGTGCTCCTATGTTGCATCAAGATTAGCACTCTCCAAACAGAACGAAGTGAGCATCCACTACAGCCTCGTGACCCGAGAGTACATCGGGTGTGTCCAAAAGGATTTATGATCCTATGGTATATTTGGTGCAAACCGTGCAGCTGTCTTACACCGACACTAATGTTGTCTCGAAACAGATCGAAACGAGATTCCACATGACCGACATCACCATGGAGTTCCATCCGGTGCGTCCAAAATGATTTCAGAACCTATGGTACATTCGGTGCAAACCATGCACCTATCTTGCATTAAGATTTCCACTATCTCCAAACAGAACGAAGTGAGCATCCACTAGAGCCTCATCACACAGGAGTACCATCGGGTGCGTCCAAAAGGATTTCTAAGCCTATAGTACGTTTGGCGCAAACCGAGCACCTATCCTGCACCGGTAGTAACACTGTCTCCAAACAGACCGAAACAAGATTCCATATGACCCACGTCACCTAGGAGTTCCATCGGGTGTATCCAAAATGATTTCAGAGCCTATGGTACATTCAGCGAAAACTGTGCACATACCTTGCATCAAGATTAGCACTATCTCCAAATAGACCGAAGTGAGCATCCACTTGAACCTCGTCACCTAAGAGTACCATCGGTTGCGTCCAAAAGGATTTCTAATCCTATGGTACGTTTGACACAAACCGTGCACCTACCTTGCACCGACACTAACACGGTCTAAAATGATTTCTGAGCCTATGGTACGATCGTCACAAACTGAGCAACTATTTTGCGTCAAGATTAGCATTATCTCCAAATGGACCGAAATAAGCTTCCACTTGAGCCTCATCACCAAGGAGTACCATCGAGTGCGTCCAAAAAGATTTCTCAGCCAATGGTACCATTGGCGCAAACCGTGCACCTATATTGCACCGACACTAATACTGTCTCCAAACAGACCAAACCAAGATTCCACATGATCGACGTCACAGAGGAGTTCCATCGGGTGCATCCAAAACGATTTTAGAGCCATTGGTACGTTCAGCACAAACTGTGCAACTATCTTGCATCAGGATTAGCACAATCTCCAAACAGAACGAAGTGAGCATCCACTAGAGCGTTGTCACCTTGGAGTACCATCATGTGCGTCCAACAAGATTTCTGAGCCTATGGTATGTTTGGCGCAAACGTGCACCAATCTTGCACCGATACTAACACTATGTCCAAACGGACTGAAACGAGATTCCACATGACCCATGTCACGTAGGTGTTCCATCGGGTGCGTCCAAAATGACTTCAGAGCCTATAGTACGTTCACAAATACCGTGCACCTACCTTGCATCAAGATTAGCACAATCTCCAAACAGACCCAAGTGAGCATCCACTAGAGACTCGTCACCTAAGAGTACCATCGGGTGCGTCCAAAAGGAGCCTATGGTACGTTCGGTGCAAACCGGACACCTATCTTGCAATGACATCAAAATTGTCTCTAACCACACCAAAATGAGATTCCACCTGACCCACGTCACCTAGGAGTTCCATCGGGTGCGTCAAAAATGATTTTTGATCCTATGGTACCATTGGCGCGAACCGAGCAACTATCTTGTGTCAATATGAGCACTATCTCCAAACGGATTGAAATGAGCTTCCACTTGAGCCATGTCACCTAGGAGTACCATCGGGTGCATCCAGAAGATTTCTAAGGCTATGGTACCTTTGGCGCAAACCGTGCAACTATATTGCAATGACAGTAACACTGTCTCCAAACAGACCAAAATGAGATTTCACATTACCAACGTCACCAAGGAGTTCCGTCGGGTGCATCAAAAATGATTTCAGAGCCTGTGGTACGTTTGGCGAAAACCATGCACCTACCTTGCATCAAAATTACCACAATCTCCAAACGGGCCCAAGTGGGCATCCACTAGAGCCTCATCACCTAAGAGTACCATTGGGTGCGTTCAAAAGGATTTCTAAGCCGATGGTACGTTTGGCGCAAACCATGCACCTATCTTGCCCCAACACTAACACTGTTTCCAAATGGACCGAAATGAGCTTCTAATTGAGCCCCGTCACCTAGGAGTACCATTGGGTGTGTCCAACACGATTTCTGAGCCTATGATACACCTGAAGCAAACCGTACACCTATCTTGGACCGACAATAACACTATCTCCAAACAGACTGAAATGAGACTCCACAAAACCCATGTCACCAGGAGTTCCATCGGGTGCGTCCAAAATCATTTCCGAGCCTATGCTATGATCGGCGCAAACTGAGCATCTATCTTGCATCAAGTTTAGCAATATCTCTAAATGGACCGAAACAAGCTTCCACTTGAGCCTCGTGACCTGGGAGTTCCATCAGGTGCAACTAAAATGATTTCGGAACCTATGGTACATTTGGCGCAAACTGTGCACCTATCTTCACCGACACTAACACTGTTCCCAAATGGATCGAAACGAGATTCCATAAGACCCACATCACCTAGGAGTTCTATCGGGTGCATCCAAAACGATTTCTGAGACAATGGTACGTTTGGCGCAAACTATGCAGCTATCTTGCACCGACACTAACACTCCTCAAACAAACAGAAACGAGATTCCATGACCCATGTCACCTATGACTTCCATCGGGTGTGTCCAAAACAATTTCTGAGCCTATGGTACGTTCGGCGCAAACCGAGCAACTATCTTGCATCAAGATTAGCACTATCTCCAATCGGATCAAAACGAGCTTTCACTTGAGCCTCGTCATCTAAGAGTACCATCGAGTGCATCCAAAATGATTTCTGAGCCCATGGTACTTTCGGTGCAAACCGTGCACCTATCTTGCACAAGAATAGCACTATCTCCAAAACAGACTGATGTGACCATCTACTATAGCCTAGTCACCTAGGAGTACCATTGGGTGCATCCAAAATGATTTATGAGAATATGGTACGTTACGCACAAACTGTGCACCTATCTTGCACCGACACTAACACTGTCTCTAAAGGACCGAAACGACTGTCTCTAAAGGACCAAAACGAGATTCCACATGACCCACGTCACCTAGGAGTTCCATTGGGAGCGTCTAAAATGATTTTTGAGTATGATCGGCACAAACCAAGCAACTATCTTGCATCAAGATTAGCACTATCTCTAAGTGGTCTAAATCGAGCTTCCACTTGAGCCTCGTGACCTAGAAGTACCATCGGGTGCATCCAAAATGATTTCAGAGCCTATGGTACATTTGGCGCAAACCGTGCATCTATCTTGCACTGACACTAACACCGTTTCTAAAGGGACCAAAACGAGATTCCACATGACCCATGTCACATAGGAGTTCCCTCGGGTGTGTCCAAAAACAATTACAGAGCTTGTGGTATGTTCGGGGCAAACCGTGCATCTATCTTGCATCAAGATTAGCACCATCGCCAAACTGACCGAAGTGAGCATCCACTAGAGCCTCATCACCAAGGAGTACCATTGGGTGCGTCCAAATGGATTTCTGAGCCTATGGTACGTTTGGCACAAGCCGTGCACCTATCTTGCCCAAACACTAATACTGTCTATAAACAGACCGAAACAAGATTCCACAAGACCCACGTCTCCTAAGTGTTCCATTAGTTGCCTCCAAAATGATTTCAGGGATGTGGTACATTCGGTGCAAACCGTGCACCTATCCTGCATCAAGATTGGCACTATCTCGAATTGGATCGAAGTGAGCATCCGCTAGAGCCTCGTCACCTTGGGATACCATCGGGTACATCCAAAATGATTTTTTAGTCTAGGGTATGTTTGGTGCAAACTGTGCACCTATCTTACACTGACCCTAACATTATGTCCAAACAGTCTAAAATGAGATTTCACATGACCGACGTCGCCTAGGAGTGTCATCAGGTGCACCTATCTTGCACCGACAATAACATTGTCTCCAAACGGACCGAAACAAGATTCCAGATGACCCATGTCACTTGGAGTTCCACCGGGTGTGTCCAAAATGATTTCAAAGCCTGTGGTACGTTCGGCGCAAACCGTGTACCTATCTTACATCAAGATTAGCACTATCTCCGAATGAACCAAAGTAAGCATCCACTAGAGCCTCATCACCTTGGAGTACCATCGGGTGTGTCCAAGAGGATTTCTGAGCCAATGGTATGTTTGGCGCATACCGTGCACCTATCTTGCCCCGACACTAACCTTGTCTCCAAATGAAGCGAAATGAGATTCAACATGACCCATGTCACCTAGAAGTTCCATCGGGTGCGTCCAAAATGATTTCCAAGCCTATGGTATGATCAGCGCAAACTGAGCAACTATCTTGCATCAAGATTAGCACTATATCCAAAAGGACCGAAATGAGCTTCCACTTGAGCCTCGTGACCTAGGAGTACTATCGGGTGCATCTAAAATAATTTCTGAACCTATGGTACGTTTGGCGCAAACCATGCACCTATCTTGCATCGACACTAACATAGTTACCAAATGGACTGAAACGAGATTCCACATGACCTACGTCACCTAGGAGTTCCATCAGGTGTGTCCAAAATGATTTCAAAGCCTATGGTATGATCAGCACAAAACGAGCAACTATCTTGCGTCAAGGTTAGCACTATCTCCAAATGAACCAAAACTAGCCTCCACTTAAGCCTTGTCACCTAGTAGTACCATCGGGTTCGTCCAAAACAATTTCTGAGGCAATGGTGCCTTTGGCGCAAACCGTGCACCTATCTTGTGCCGACGCTAACACTATATCCAAACAGACCAAAACTAGATTCTACATGACCCACATCACCTAGAAGTTCCATCGGGTGTGTCCAAAATGATTTCCAAGCCTATAGTACGATCGGTGCAAACTAACCAACTATCTTGCGTCAACATTAGCACTATCTCCAGTGGACCAAAACTGGCATCCACTTGAGCCTCGTCACTAAGGAGTACCATCGGGAGCGTCCAAAATGATTTCTAAGCCATTGGTACGTTTGGCGCAAACCGTGCGCCTATCTTGCACCGACACTAACACTATCTCCAAACAGACCGAAATGAGATTTCACATGGCCAAACGTCACCTAGGAGTCCCCTTGGGTTTTTCCAAAATGATTTTGAACCTATGGTACTTTGGCGCAAACCGAGCAACTATCTTGCATCAAGATTAGCACTATCTCCAAACGGACCAAAAGGAGCTTCCACTTGAGCCTCGTGACCTAGTAGTACCATCGGGTACATCCAAAATGATTTATAAGCCTATGGTATGTTTAGCGTAAACCGTGCACCTATCTTTCATCAAGATTAGAGCTATCTCCAAACGGACCGATGTGAGTATCTATTAGAACCTAGTCACCTAGGAGTACCATCGGGTGCATCCAAAATAATTTTTGAGCATTTGGTATGTTTGGCGTGAACCGTGCACCTTTCTTCCACTGACACTAACACTTCCTCCAAACAGGCCGAAACGATATTCCACATGACCCATGTCACCTAGGAGTTCCATCGGGTGCGTTCAAAATGATTTCCGTGCCTATGGTACGATCGGCGCAAACCGAGCAACTATCTTCCGTCAAGATTAGCACTATCTCCAAACGGAATGAAACGAGCTTCCACTTGAGCCTTGTCACCAAGGAGTACCATTAAGGATGGTAGCAGATCGGGTTTAGGGTGGATATCTGCCGGTTTCGGGTCCTGCAGGTTTGGGTTTAGGGATGATTTCTCACCCATGGTTTTTGGGTTCGGTATCGGGTTTGGTTTTCCACCCTTGGATATCCAATGGATATTCGAAATAAATCATTTGGAAATAAAACTCATGTTTTATAATATGCTAAAAATAACTTGTTTACTTAGATTATTAAATCTATTCAAAATTGACTCATGAAAATATTTGTTGTTTGTTGTCTCTTATTTATACATGCGAATATGTGTATATTTATCCGCGCGTTTTGGGTGTCTCTTCGGGTTTCGGGTATCCACAGGTTTCGTTTTGGTGATGGATTTCCACCAGAATTGATGTTCGGTTCGGGTTCTGGTTTCAACAACAGGTTTTGGTTTTGGGTGCACGAAGACTCCACCCGATCCGAACCCGACCCGTTGCCATCCTTAAGTACCATCAGGTGCGTCCAATACGATTTCTGAGCCTATGGTACATTTGGTGCAAACCGTGCACCTATCTTGCACCGACACTAACACTGTCTCTAAACGAACCAAAATGAGATTCCACACGACCCACGTCACCTTGGAGTTCCATCGGGTACGTCTAAAACGATTTCTGAGCCTATGGTACGATCGGCGCAAACCAAGCAACTATCTTGCGTCAAGATTCACACTATCTCCAAATGGATCGAAACGAGATTCTACTCGAGCCTCGTGACCTAGGAGTACCACCGGGTGCCTACAAACTGATTTTTGAGCTTATGGTACGTTTAGAGCAAACCATGCACCTATATTGCATCGACACCAACAAAGTTTCCAAATGGACCGAAACGAGATTCCACATGACCCAAGTCACCTAGGAGTTTCATCGGGTGTGTCCAAAAGGATTTCTGAGCCTATGGTACGTTTGGCGCAAACCGTGCACCTATCTTGCCCCAACACTAACACTATATCTAAACAGACCGAAACGAGATTCCACATGGCCCACGTCACCTAGGAATCTCATCGGGTGCGTCCAAAATGATTTCAGAGCCTGCGGTACGTTCAGCGCAAACCATGCACCTATCTTGCATCAAGATTAACACTATCTCCAGATGGTCCAAAGTAAGCATCTACTAGAGCCTTGCCACCTAGGAGTACCACTGGTACGTCCAAAATGATTTCTAAGACTATGGTATGATTGGCGCATACTGTGCACCTATCTTACACCGACACTAACACTGTCCCCAAACAGACCAAAACGAGATTCCACATGGCCCACGTAACCTAGGAATGTCATCAGGTGCTTCCAAAATGATTTTAGAGCCGATGGTACGTTCGGCGCAAACCATGCACCTATCTTGCATCAAGATTAGCACTATCTCCAAACGGACCGAAGTGAGAATCCACTCAGCCTTGTCACCTTGAAGTACCATCGGGTGCATCCAAAAGGATTTCTAAGCCTATGGTACGTTTGGCACAAACTATGCACTTATCTTGCATCAACACTAACACTGTCTCCAAACAGACCAAAACGAGATTCCACATGACCCACATCATCTACGGGTACCATCGGGTGTGTCCAAAATGATTTCTGAGCCTATGGTACGTTCAGTGCAAACCGTGCACCTATCTTGCATCACGATTAGCACTATCTCCAAATAGACCAAAACGAGCTTCCACTTGAGGCTTGTCACCTAGAAGTACCATCTGGTGCGTTCAAAATGATTTGTGAGCCTATGGTATGTTTGGCGCAAACTGTGCACCTATCTTGCACAGACACTAACACTGTCTCCAAACAGACCAAAACGAGACTCCACATGACCACATCACCTCAGAGTACCGTCGGGTGTGTCCAAAATAATTTGTGAGCCTATGGTACGTTTGGTGCAAATTGTGCACCTATCTTGAACCGACACTAACACTGTCTCCAAATGGACCGAAACAAGATTCCACATGACCCACATCACCTAGGAGTTCCATCGGGTACGTCTAAAGCGATTTCTGAGCCTATGGTACGATCGGTGCAAATCGAGCAACTATCTTGCAAGAAGACTCACGCTATCTCCAAATGGACCGAAACGAGCTTCCATTTGAGCCTTGTGACCTAGGAATACCATCGGGTGCCTGCAAAACGATTTCTGAGCCTATGGTACGTTTGGAGCAAACCATGCACCTATCTTGCACTGACACCAAAATAGTTTCCAAATGGACCAAAACGCGATTCCACATGACCCACGTCACCTAGGTGTTCCATCGGGTGTGTCCAAAACAATTTCTAAGACAATGGTACGTTTGGCATAAATAGTGCACCTATCTTGCACCGATACTAATACTGTCTCCAAACGGACTAAAATGAGATTCCACATAACCCACGTCATCTAGGAGTTCCATCGGGTGCATCCAAAATGATTTACGAGCCTATGGAACGTTTGGCACAAACCGTGCAGCTATCTTTTATCAAGGTTGGCACTATCTCCAAATAGACTAAAGTGAGCATCTACTATAGGCTCGTCACTTAGTGTACCATTGGCTGCATCCAAAATGATTTCTGAGCATATGGTACGTTTGGCGCAAACCATGCACCTATCTTGCACTAACACTAACACTGCCTCCAAAAGGACCGAGACGAGATTTCACATGACCCACGTCACATAGGAGTTCTATCAAGTGCGTCTAGAATGATTTTTGAGCCTATGGTATGATCGGCGCAAACCGAGCCACTATCTTATGTCAATATTAGCACTATCTCTAAATGGAAAGAAAAGACCTTCCACTTGAGCCTCATGATCTAAGAGTACCATCGGGTGCATCCAAAACGATTTCTGAGCCTATGGTGTGTTTGGCGCAAACTATGCATCTATCTTACACCGACACTTAACACCATTTCCAAATAGACCAAAAATAGATTCTACATGACCCACATCACCTAGGAGTACCGTTAGGTGCGTCCAAAACAATTGCAAAGCCTATGGTACGTTTTGCGCAAACCATGCACCTATTTTGCATCAAGATTAGCACCATCTCCAAATTGACCGAAGTGAGCATCCACTAGAACCACGCCACCTAGGAGTACCATTGGCTATGTTCAAAAGTTTCTGAGCCTATGGTACGTTTGGCGCAAACCCTAACTTGCCCCAACACTAACACTATCTCCAAACAGACCGAAATGAGATTCTGCATGACCCATGTCACCTAGGAGTTCCATTGGGTGCATCCAAAATGATTTCAGAGCCTATGGTATGTTGGGTGCAAACCAAGCACCTATCTTGCATCAAGATTTGCAATATCTCTGAACAGACCGAAGTGAGCATCCACTAGAGCCTTGTCGCCAAGGAGTACCATCGGGTATGTCCAAAATGATTTCTAAGACTACAGTACATTTGGCGCAAACCATGCACCTATCATACACCGACACAAATATTGTCTCCAAATAGACCAAAACAAGATTCCACATGACTGACGTCAGCTAGGAGTGTCATCGGTGCATCCAAAATTATTTTAGAGCTGGTGGTACGTTCTGCGAAAACCGTGCACCTATCTTGCATCAAGATTAGCACTATCACCTAGCGAACTGAAGTGAGCATTCACTGGAGCCTATGGTATGTCACCTAGGAGCACCATCGAGTGCATCCGAAACAATTTCTGAGCATACGGTATGTTTGGCACAAACTGTGCACCTATCTTGCACCGACACTAACACTGTCTCCAAACAGACCGAAACGAGATTCCACATGACCCATGTCACCTAAGAGTACGATCGGGAGTGTCCAAAACAATTTTTGAGCCTATGGTATGTTCGGCACGAGCCGTGCACCTATCTTGTGTCAAGATTAGCACTATCTCCAAATGGACCGAAACGGGCTTCCACTTGAGCCTCGTGACCTAGGAGTACCATCTGGTGCGTCCAAAATGATTTGTGAGCCCATGGTACGTTTGGTGCAAACCATGTAGCTATCTTGCACTGACACTAACACTGCCCAAACAGATCGAAACGAGATTCCACATAACCCACGTCACCTAGGCGTACCATCAGGTGCGTCCAAAAGAATTTCTGAGCCTATGGTATGTTTGACACAAACTGTGCACCTATCTTGCACCGACACTAGTACTGTCTCTAAATAGACTAAAACCAGATTCCACATGATCCACGTCACCTAGGAGTTCCATCGGGTGTGTCCAAAACAATTTCCAAACCTATGGTACATTCAGCACAAACCAAGCAACTATCTTACGTCAAAATTAGCACTACCTCCCAATGCTCAGAGATAACCTTCCACTTGAGCCTCGTGACCTAGGAGTTCCATAGGGTGCATCAAAAATGATTTCTGAACCTATGGTTGAAAGGTCCTTGTTTGGTTTTGGTAATTGAGTGACAACCTTAGGTGGACTAATTGTGTTTAATGTGAGATACACAGGGATTAGTCCACAGGTAATGGTGTCATGAAGGAGCTCATTGCATATGAGACATGACATGGAGTCATGTGACCAAGGTGGCAAAGATCAAGATGAGGGTTGGCTCGACGGATCGGTTGCAAGTGTGAAGGGCAAGTCGGAGGCTTTGGAGCGATCGACCGTGAGGCGGTGAAGGTTGAGCAAGACTTGGCGCCGATTGACCGATGCAATGGTGAAGAGCAAGTGAGGTCAAGATCGATGGACCAAGGTCACATGATGATATGAAGTGGATCATATCATTTGTGATATGGTTGGTGCATGTGTTGCATCAATGTCGGAGGAGATGGAGTGGAATGCGCAAGGCAAAGATATAACCTAGGGCATTTCCATTTCACCGGTTATAGGTGTGTAGAGAAGTTGATGACCGGGTTTAGGATAGATGGCCGTACTATTAAGAGGGGCAAACTTGTTTGCATATTGGTCATCTAGTGCCACCTGAGCGATCTAACTTTGCATACGTGCTAGGATCGAGTAGCGAGGCAAGTTGAGTGCCTAACCCCTTAGGAGAAAATATTTGTGAAATGCTAACACACGTGCACAAGGTGGTGATCACTTGTTAGTGTTGGCACATTTGTGTAGGCGGTGGTGTTTGAGCGGTAGAGAGGGGTTTGGGTTCCTCTCTCCCTCCCACCAAGCTTGTAAGGTGGAATTCAGGCGTTTTCAAGGAGTTGAAATGACTATTTTCCTTTATGCCGATATTGAGAGGTGGAGGCGTAGTCACGAAGGAGTTTCTTGAGCTAAAACATGTGCTTTAGTGTTACACATACTTGGGATAGCTCATATGTGAAAGGGTGGAACAAGTGGAGCAAGTAAAGGTGGAGTTTTGCATGAAATATAGGCGACAGATGCTGGCTCTCAGGGCGACAGACGCCGGGCCGTGCATCTATCGGCTTACCCTAGCAGCGTAGTGCTGCTCGGTGATGGTGCATGCGTCGGACACGGCCATGCTCGAGCGACAGACGCTGACATCAGCGTCTGTCACAAGTGGCGTGTGCAGCGCTACGAGCCTCGGCTTCGACGGACGCCGAGCCGCGTCTGTCACTGATGGGCGAGCGTGCGGTGGCAGCGATAGATGCTCAGCCGCGTCTGTCGCGTTTGAGCATGGCGTGGAGCGTACTGGACTGTGTATGTCGGTGCGATAGACGCGCGCCCGTGAAGCGTCGGACGCGTCTGTTGCTAAGGAAGTTGACCGTTGAATTTCGGTCGCTGGGACACGTGGCACGCGTAGGAGCGATAGATGCTACTGTGCAGCGTCTGTCACCCTCGAAAACGCCCAGTGGGTTTCCAATGGCTCTATTTCATTGTGGATCTATAAATAGATGTTGTGGTCAGCCATGGCCGGTAGCTAAGCACCCTTAGGCCTTGGTGGCTTGTGTTGGTGTGCTTGGGAGCCCTCTAACTCACTTGAGCTTGATAGTGATCATCCGATCGAGTGAGAGAGCGATTCTAGTGCGTTGCATCATGAGGATTGCATCGAGTGGCACTAGGTGATCGAGTTGCAAGCCGGTGGTGCTTGTTACTCTTGGAGGTTGCCACCTCCTAGATGGCTTGGTGGCTTGCGACTCCGTTGAAGCACGCGTGGAGATTGTGCGTGGCTCCGGAGGAGGATTTGTGAGGGGGATTGTGCTCACCCCGCGAAGATCGCAAAGAGCAACTCTAGTAAAGCTCGTGGCTTGGAGGATCCCCATCTTGAGAGTGGATGTGTGGCACCCGCTGAGGGTTTGACTCTTGATAGTCAATTAGCTCATGATCCATCAAGTGGGTGTATCGCCACAACGGGGACTAGCTTGGTGGCAACCAAGTGAACCTCGGTGAAAAACCGCCATGTCAACATTGTCTACATCTTCTCGGTGGTTTGCTTTTGATTCACAAGCTTGTATTTACATTCATATACTTATGCTTGTGTAGTTGCTCTTGTAACTAGTTTGCTTGTGTAGTTTGCTAGTTACCTTCTTGCTTGTGTAGCATAGAAGTAGCTCCCGTTGCGTGGTTAATTTGGTTTGTGTAACCTTGTTAGTCGACCTTGCTCTACAATTGTTTAGGAGAGCTATTGCTAAGGAAAGCACCTTAGTTACTAATTAGGATCTTTGTGAGGTGCTTGTGAACTTAGATAGAGGGGTGCAGTCCTGGCTACACCGATAGTTTTAATTCCGCATATTTTTCGGTTTGCCGACGCAATTAATTTTAGAAAGGACTATTGACCCCCCTCTAGTCCGCCATCTCGACCCTTCAATGGTACGTTCAGCGCAAACTGAGCAACTATTATGCGTTAAGATTAGCACTATCTCCAAATGGACCGAAACAAGCTTTCACTTGAGACTCATGACCTAGTACAACCATCGGGTGCGTCCAAAATGATTTCTGAGCCTATGGTACATTTGGTGCAAACCATACACCTATGTTGCACCGACACTAACACTATTTCCAAACGGACTGAAACAAGATTCCACATGACATACGTCACCAAGGAGTTCCATCGGGTGCGTCCAAAATGATTTCCGAGCCTATAGTATGTTCGGCGCAAACCGTGCACCTATCTTGCATCAAGAGTAGCACTATCTCCAAACCGACTGAAGTGAGCATCTACTACAACCTTGTCACCTAGGAGTACCTTCGGGTGCGTCTAGAATGATTTCTTAGCATATGGAAAGTTTGGCACAAACCGTGCACCTATCTTGCACCGACACTAACACTGCCTCCAAACGGACCGAAACGAGATTCCATATGACCCACGTCACGTAGGAGTTCCATCAGGTGCATCCAAAACAATTTTAGAGCCTGTTTTACGTTTGACGCAAACCGTGGACCTCATCACCTAGGAGTACCATCTCCAAACTGATCGAAGCGAGCATCCACTAGAGCCTCGTCACCTAGGAGTACCATCAGGTGCGTCCAAAAGAATCTATGAGCCTATGGTATGTTTGGCGCAAACCATGCACCTATCTTGCCCCAACACTAACACTGTCTCTAAACAGACCGAAATGAGATTTCGCATGGCCCACATCACCTAGGAGTCTCACCGGGTGTGTCCAAAATGATTTTAGAGCCTGCGGTACATTTGGCCCATACCGTGCACCTATCTTGCATCAAAGTTAACACTATCTCCAAATGGACCAAAGTAAGCATCCACTAGAGCCTCATCACCTAGGAGTACCATCGGGTACGTCCAAAATGATTTCTAAGACTATGGTACGATTGGCGCAAACCATGCACCTATCTTACACTAACACTAACACTATCTCCAAACAGACCAAAACAAGATTTAACATGACCCACGTAAACTAGGAGTATCATCAGGTGCTTCTAAAATGATTCTAGAGCCTATGGTACGTCCGACGTAAACCGTGCACCAAACTTGCATCAAGATTAACACTATCTCCTAACAGAGCGAAGTGAGCATCCACTCAGCCTTGTCACCTTGAAGTACCATCGGGTGTGTCCAAAAGGATTTCTGAGCGTATGGTACGTTTGGCGCAAACCGTGCACCTATCTTGCACCGACACTAACACGTCCTCTAGCAGCACCATCGGGTGTGTCCAAAATGATTTCTGAGCCTATGGTACGTTCGGTGCGAACCGTGCACCTATCTTGCGTCAAGATTAGCACTATCTCCAAATGGACCAAAACAGGCTTCTGCTTAAAACTTGTCACCTAGGAGTACCACCTAGTGCGTACAAAACGATTTGTCAGCCTATGGTATGTTTAGCGTAAACTGTGCACCAACCTTACACAGACACTAACACTATCTCCAAACAGACCAAAACGAGACTCACATGGTCACGTCACCTCAGGGTAGCATCAGGTGTGTCCAAAACAATTTCTGATCCTATGGTATGTTTGGTTCGAACCGTGTACCTATATTGCACCGACACTAACACTATCTCTAAACAGACTGAAATGAGATTCCACATGACCCACGTCACCTAGGAGTTCTATCAGGTGCGTCCAAAACAATTTTTGAACCTATGGTACGTTCAGTGTAAACCGAGCAATAATCTTGCGTCAAAATTAGCATTGCCTCCAAATGGCCCGAAACAACCTTCCACTTGAGCCTCGTGACCTAGGAGTACCATCAGGTGCGTTAAAAAAAATTTCTGAACCTATGGTATGTTTGGCGCAAACTGTGCTCCTATCTTGCATCAAGATTAGCACTATCTACAAACGGAACGAAGTGAGCATCACTAGAGCCTCATCACCTAGGAGTACCATTGTGTGCGTCCAAAAGGATTTTTAAGCCTATGGTATGTTTGGTGCAAATAGAGCAGCTATCTTGCACCGACACTAACACTGTCTCCAAACAGACCAAAACGAAATTCCACATGACCCACGTTGCCTAGGAGTACCATCAGGTGCATCCAAAATGATTTTCAAACCTATGGTACATTTTGCGCAAACCGAGCAACTATGTTGCGTCAAGATTAGCACTATCTTCATACGGACTGAAACGAGCTTCTACTTGAGCCTCGTGACATAGTAGTACCATTGGGTGCGTCCAAAACGGTTTTTGAGCCTATGGTATGTTCAGCACAAACCGTGCACCTATCATGCGTCAGGATTAGCACTATCTCCAAACGGACCGAAATAAGCTTCACTAGAGCCTCGTCACCTCGGAGTACCATCGGGTGCATCCAAAACGAATTCTAAGACTGTGGTACATTAGACGTAAACCGCACATCTATCTTGCACCAAGACTAACACTGTCTCTAAACAGACCAAAATAAGATTCCACATGACCCACAAGACCTAGGTGTACCATCGGGTGCGTCCAAAATGATTTCCAAGCCTTTGGTATGATCGGCATAAACCGAGCAACTAACTTGCGTCAAGATTAGCACTATCTCTAAACGGACTGAAATGAGCTTCCACTTGAGCCTCATCACCTAGTAGTACTATCGGGTGCGTCCTAAACGATTTCTGAGACTATGGTACGTTTAGCGCAAACCATGCGCCTATCTTGCACCAACACTAACTGTCTCCAAATAGACCGAAATGAGATTCCATATGACCCACGTCACCTAGGAGTTCCATCAGGTGCGTCCAAAACAATTTCCAAACCTATGGTACGTTCGGCGCAAACCAAGCAACTATCTTGTCTCAATATTAGCACTATCTCCAAACAGACTGAAACAAGCTTCCACTTGAGCCTCGTGACCTAGGAGTGCCATGGAGTGCGTCCAAAATAATTTCTGAGAGTACCATCGGGTGCGTCCAAAACAATTTTCGGGCCTATGGTACATTTGGCTCAAACCGAGCAACTATCTTGCGTCAAGATTAGCACTCTCAGCAAATGGAGCAAAATGAGATTCCACACGACCCATGTCTCCTAGGAGTACCATCGGGTGCGTCCAAAACAATTTTCAAGCCTATGATACATTTGGCACAAACCGAGCAACTATCTTTCGTCAAGATTAGCACTATCAGCACCGAAAGGAGCTTCCACTTGAGCCTCGTCACCTAGTAGTACCATCGGGTGCGTCCTAAATGATTTCTGAGCGTATGGTACCTTTGGCGCAAACCATGCACCTATATTGCACTGACACTAATAATGTCTTTAAATAGACCAAAATGAGATTCCACATGACCGACGTCACCTAGGAGTACCATCGGGTGCATCCAAAATTATTTCAGAGCCAGTGGTACATTCGGCGCAAACCGTGCACCTATCTTGCATCAAGGTTAGCACTATCTCTAAACAGAATGAAGTGAGCATACACTAGAGCCTCGTCACCTAGGAGTACCATTGGGTCCGTCTAAAAGGAGTTCAGACCCAAAGGTACATTTGGTGCAAACCGTGCACCTATCTTGCACCGACACCAACACTATGTCCAAATAGACCAAAATGAGATTCCATATGACCCACGACACCTAGGAGTACCATCGGGCGCATCCAAAACGATTTTCGAGCCTATGGTATGATCGGCGCAAACCGAGCAACTATCATGCGTCAAGATTAGCACTATCTGCAAATGTACCGAAACGAGCTTCCACTTGAGCCTCGTCACCTAGTATTACCATCGGGTGCGTCCAAAATGATTGCTGAGCCTATGGTTCCTTTGGTGCAATCCGTGCACCTATAGTGCACCAACACTAACAATGTCTCTAAACAGACCAAAACGAGATTTCACATGACCAACGTCACTTGGGAGTTCCATCAGATGTATCCAAATTGATTTCAGAGCTAGTGGTACGTTTGACACAAACTGTGCTCCTATCTTGCATTAAGATTAGCACAATCTCCAAATGGAACAAAGTGAGCATCCACTGAGCCTCGTCACCTAGAAGTACCATTGGGTGCGTCCAAATGCATTTCTGAGCCTAAGGTATGTTTGGTGCAAACTGTGCACCTATCTTGCACCGACACTAACACTGTCTCCAAACAGACTGAAACGAGATTCCACATGACCCACGTCACCTAGGAGTACTACCAGTTGGTCCAAATGATTTCCAAGCCTATGGTACGTTCGACGTAAACCTTGTACCTATCTTGCGTCAAGATTAGCACAATTTCCAAATGGACTGAAGTGAGCATCCACTAGAGCCTCATCACCTAGGAGTACCATCGGGTGCGTCCAAAAGGATTTCTGAGCCTATGGTACATTTGGCACAAACTATGCACCTATCTTGCCCCGATAGTAACACTGTCTCCAAACAGACCAAAATGAGATTCGACATGCCCGATGTCACCGAGGAGTTCAATCGGGTGCGTCCAAAAGGAATTCTGAGCCTATAGTACGTTTGGTGCAAACCGTGCACCTATCTTGCACCGACACTAACACTATCTCAAAATAGACTGAAACGAGATTCTACTTGACCCATGTCAGCAAGGAGTTCGATCGGGTGCATCGAAAATGATTTCCGAGCCTATGGTCCCTTCGGCGCAAACCATCCACCTATCTTGCATCAGGATTAACACTATCTCCAAATGGAATGAGGTGAGCATCCACTAGAGCCTCATCACTGAGGAGTACCATTGGGTGCGTCCAAAAGTATTTCTGTGCCTATGGTACGTTTGGCGCAAGCCGTGCACCTATCTTGCACCGGCAGTAACACTGTCTCTAAATAGACCAAAGCGAGATTCCACATGACCCACGTAACCCAGCAGTTCCATCAGGTGCTTCCAAAATGATTTTAGAGCCTGTGGCACATTTAGCACAAACCGTGCACCTACCTTGCATCAAGATTAGCACTGTCTCCAAACGGACTGAAGTAAGCATCCACTAGAGCCTCATCACCTAGGAGTACCGTCGGGTGCATCCAAAAGGATTTCTAAACCTATGGTACGTTTGGCGCAAACTGCGCACCTATCTTACCCCAATAATGACACTATCTCTATATGGATCAAAGCGAGATTCCACCTAACCCACGTCACCTAGGAGTTCCGTCAGGAGCGTCCAAAATGATTTTCGAGCCTATGGAACGATTGGTGCAAACCGAGCAACTGTGTTGCGCCAAGATTAGCACTATCTCCAAACGGAATGAAATGAGCATCCACCTAAGCCTCATCACCTAGTAGTACCATCAGGTGCGTCCAAAATGATTTTGAGCGTATGGTACCTTTGGGCAAACCGCGCACTTAGATTGCCCCAACACAAACACTATCTCCAAATGGACCAAAACGAGATTCCACCTGTCACCTAGGAGTTCCATCGGGTGCATCCAAAACTATTTCATAGCCAGTGGTACTTTCAGTGCAAACCATGCACATATCTTGCATCAAGATTAGAACTATCTCCACGTAGAACGAAGTGAGCATCCACTAGAGCCTCGTCACCGAGGAGTACCATTGGTTACGTCCAAAAGGATTTCTGAGCCTAATTTAAGTTTGGCACAAACCGTGTACCTATCTTACATCAAGATGAGCACTATCTCGAAACAGACTAAAGTGAGCATCCACTAGAGCCTCGTCACCTAGGAGTACCATTGGGTGGGTCCAAAAGGATTTCTAAGCCTTGGTACGTTCGGCACAAACCTTGCAGATCTTGCACCGACACCAACACTATCTCCAAACAAACTGAAATGAGATTCCACATAACCCACGTCACCTAGGAGTTCCATCGGGAGCGTCCAAAATGATTTCAGAGCCTGTAATATGTTCGGCGCAAACCATGCACCTACCTTGCATCAAGATTAGCACTATCTCCAAACAGACTGAAGTGAGCATTCACTAGAGCCTTGTCACCAAAGAGTACCATCGGGTGCGTCCAAAAGGATTCTGAGCCTATGGCACGTTTAGCGCAAACCGTGCACCTGTCTGACTCTGACCCTAACAATGTCCCAAAACAGACCGAAACGAGATTCCACAAGACCATCATCACCATGGAGTTCCATTAGGTGTGTCCAAAATAATTTTAGAACCTATGGTACATTCGGTGCAAACCATGCTCCTTTCTTGCATCAAGATTAGCACTATCTCTAAACAGAACGAAGTGAGCATCCGGTAGAGCCTCATCACCTATGAGTACCATCGGGTGCATCCAAAAGGATTTCTAAGCCTATGGTACGTTTGGCGGAAACCGTGCACCTATCTTTCACCGACACCAACACTGTCTCAAAATAGACCAAAATGAGATTCTACATGACCCATGTCACCTAATAGTACCATCGGGTGTGTCCAAAATGATTTCTGAGCCTATAGTACGTTCGGCGCAACCGTGCACCTATCATACGTCAAGATTAGCATTATCTCCAAACGGATAGAAACAAGCTTCCACTTGATCCTCGTCACCTAGGAGTACCATTAGGTGTGTCCAAAATAATTTATGAGCAATGGTATGTTTGGCACAATCCGTGCACCTATGTTGCACCGACACTAACATTGTCTCCGAACAGAACGAAATGAGATTCCACGTGACCCACATCACCTAGGAGTTCCATCGGGTGCGTCCAAAATGATTTAAGAGCCTGTGGTACGTTCGGTGCAAACCGTGCAACTATCTTGCCTCAAGATGAGCACCATCTCCAAACAGATTGAAGTGAGCATCCACAAGAGCCTCATCACCTATGAGTACCATAGGGTGCATCCAAAAGGATTTCTGAGACTATGTTTTGGCGCAAACCGTGCACCTATCTTGTATCGACACTAACACTGTCTCCAAATAGACTGTAACGAGATTCCAAATGAACCACATCACCTAGTCTTTCCAACGGATGCACCCAAAACGATTTCAGTGCCTGTGGTACGTTCGGCGCAAACCGTGCACCTACCTTGCATCAAGATTAGCACTATCTCCAAATGGACTGAAGTGAGCATCCACTAGAGCCTCGTCACCAAGGAGTACCATGCGGTGCGTCCAAAAGGATTTCTGAACCTAAGTTACATTTAGCGCAAATCGTGCACCTATCTTACATCAAGTTGAGCACCATCTTCAAACAGACCAAAGTGAGCATCCACTAGAGCCTCATCACCTAGGAGTACCCTCTGGTGTGTCCAAAAGGATTTCTGAGCTGATGGTACGTCTGGTGCAAATCTTGCACTTATCTTGCACCGACACTAACACTATCTTCAAATAGACTGCAACAAGATTCCATATGACCCATGTCACCTAGGAGTTCCATCGGGTGCGTCTAAAATGATTTTAGAGCCAGTGGTACATTCAGCGAAAACCATGCACCTATATTGCACCAACACTAACACTGTGTCCAAATAGACCAAAACGAGATTCCACATGACCGACGTCACCTAGGAGTTCCATTGGGTGCATCCAAAATGATTTCAGAGCCAGTGGTACGTTCGGCGAAAACTGTGCACCTACCTTGCATCAAGATTAGCACTATCTCCAAATGGACCAAAGTGAGCATCCACTAGAGCCTCGCCACCTAAGAGCACCGTTAGGTGCATAAAAAAGGATTTCTGAGCCTATGATATGTTTGGCACAAACCGTGCACCTATCTTGCACTGACACAAACACTATCTCCAAATGGACCACAACGAGATTCTGCCTGACTCACATCACCTAGGACCTCAATCGGGTGCGTCCAAAATGATTTCTGAGCCTATGGCATGTTCAGGGCAAACCGAGCAACTATCTTGCGTCAAAAAGGATTGCGCCAAACGAGCTTCCACTTGAGCCTTGTCACTAGGAGTACCATTGGCTGCATCCAAAAGGATTTCTGAGCCTATGGCACGTTTGGCGTAAACCTTGCAACTATCTTGCACCGACACAAACACGATCGCCAAATAGACTGTAACAAGATTCTACATGACCCACGTCACCTTGGAGTTCCATCGGGTGCGTCCAAAATGATTTCAAAGCCTATGGTACGTTCGGCACAAACCGTGCACCTACCTTGCATCAAGGTTAGCGCTATCTCGAAACAGAACAAAGTGAGCATCCACTAGAGCCTCGTCACCTAAGAGTACCATCGGGGGCGTCCAAAAGGATTTATGAGCCTATGGTACGTTTGGCACAAATCATGCACCTATCTTACACAGACACAAACGCTATCTCAAAACAGATTGAAACAAGATTCCACATGACCAACATCACCAAGGAGTTCCATCCGGTGCATCTAAAACGATTTTAGAACCTATGGTACGTTCGGTGCAAACCATGCACCTATCTTGTATCAAGATTAGCACTGTCTCAAAGGGAACGAAGTGAGCATCCACTAGAGTCTCATCACCAAGGAGTACCGTTAGGTGCGTTTAAAAGGATTTCTGAGCCTATGGTATGTTTGGCACAAACCGTGCACCCATCTTGCACCGATACTAACATTATCGCCAAACAGACTAAAATGAGATTGCACATGACCCACGTCACCTAGCAGTTCCACCGGGTGCGTCCAAAATTATTTCAGAGAGTATGGTACGTTTGGCGAAAACCATGCACCTAACTTGTATCAAGATTAGCACTATCTCCAAATGGACTGAAGTGAGCGTCCACTAGAGCCTCGTCACCTAAGAGTACCATCTGGTGCGTCCAAAAGAATTTTTAGGCCTATGGTACGTTTGGCGCAAACCGTGCACCTATCTTGCATCAACACTAACACTGTCTCCAAACGGACCACAATGAGATTCCACATGACCCACGTCACCTTAGAGTTCCATCGGGTGTGTCCAAAATGATTTCGGAGCCTGTGGTATGTTTGGTGAAAACCGTGCACCTATCTAACATCAAGATTAGCACTATCTCCAAATAGACCGAAGTGAGCATCCACTAGAGCCTCCTCACCAAAGAGTACCATTGGGCGCTTCCAAAATTATTTCTGAGCCTATGGTACGTTCGGCGCAAACCGTGCACCTATCTTGCATCAAGATTAGCACTATCTCCAAACGGACGGATGTGACCGTCTGCTACAGCCTCATCACCTTGGAGTACCATCAGGTGCATCCAAAATGATTTCTTAGCATATGGTATGTTTGGCACAAAGCGTGCACCTATCTTGCACCAACACTAACACTGTCTCCA
Organism: Saccharum hybrid cultivar R570; assembly: GCA_038087645.1. Classification (NCBI taxonomy): domain Eukaryota; kingdom Viridiplantae; phylum Streptophyta; class Magnoliopsida; order Poales; family Poaceae; genus Saccharum; species Saccharum hybrid cultivar. The sequence continues at coordinate 2,454,226 of JAQSUU010000227.1, forward strand.
AACAGACTGAAACGAGATTCCACATGACCCACGTCACCAATGAGTTCCATCGGGTGCATCTAAAATGATTTCCGAGTACGATCGGCGCAACCCAAGCAACTATCATGCATCAAGATTAGCACTATCTCCAAGTTGTCCGAAACGGGCTTCCACTTGAGCGTCGTGACCTAGGAGTACCATCAGGTGCATCCAAAATAATTTTAGAGCCTATGGTACATTTGGCGTAAACCATGCATCTATCTTGCACCGATAGTAACACCATTTCCATAGGGACCAAAATGATATTCCACATGACCCACGTCGCATAGGAGTCCCATCTTGTGTGTCCAAAACAATTACAGAGCCTGTGGTATGTTCGACACAAACCGTGCACCTATCTTGCATCAAGATTAGCACCATCTCCAAACTGACCAGAGTGAGCATCCACTAGAGCCTCATCACCAAGGAGTACCATTGGGTGTGTCCAAATGCATTTCTGAGCCTATGGTATGTTTAGCGCAAGCCGTGCACCTATCTTGCCCCAACACTAACATTGTCTCCAAACGGACCAAAATGAGATTCCACATGACCCACATCACCGAGGTGTTCCAAAATGATTTTAGAGCTTGTGGTACGTTCGGTGCAAACCGTGCACCTATCCTGCATCAAGATTGGCACTATCTTCAAACGGACCGAAGTGAGCATCTGCTAGAGCCTCATCACCTTGGAGTACCATCAGGTACATCCAAAATGATTTCTTAGTCTAGGGTATGTTCGGCGCAAACAGTGCACCTATCTTACACTGACCCTAACACTATGTCCAAACAAACTAAAATAAGATTTCACATGACCAACGTCACCTAGGAGTGTCATCGGGTGCATCCAAAATGATTTTAGAGCCAGTGATATATTTGGTGCAAACCGTGCACCTATCTTGCATCAAGATTAGCAGTTTCTCCAAGCGGACCGAAATGAGCATCCACTAGAGCCTCGTGACCTAGGAGTACCATCGGGTGCGTCTAAAAGGATTTCTATGCCTATGCTACATTTGGCATAAACCGGGCACCTATCTTGGACCGACTATAACACTATCTCTAAATGGACCGAAACAAGATTCCACATGACCGATGTCACATAGTACTTCCATCGGGTGCGTCCAAAATAATTTTAGAGCCTGTGGTACGTCTGACGCAAACCGTGCACCAATCTTGCATCAAGAATAGCACTATCTCGAAATGGACCAAAGTGAGCATCCACTAGCCTCGTCACCTATGAGTACCATCGGGTGCGTCCAAAATGATTTATGAGCCTATGGTATGTTTGGCGCAAACCATGCACCAATCTTGCACCGCCACTAACACTTTCTCCAAATAGACCAAAATGAGATTCCACATGACCCATGTCACCTAGGATTACCATCGGGTGCGTCCAAAATGTTTTCCTGGCCCATGGTACATTTTGCGCAAACCGAGCAACTATCTTGCATCAAGATTAGCACTATCAGCAAATGGACCGAAAGGAGCTTCCACTTGAGCCTTGTCACCTAGTAGTACCATCGGGTGCGTCCAAAACAATTTCTGAGCCTATGGTACCTTTGGCGCAAACCATGCACCTATATTGCACCGACACTAACAATGCCTCTAAATAGACCAAAACGAGATTCCACATGACCAACGTCACCTAGGAGTTCCATCGGGTTCATCCAAATCGATTTCAGAGCCCATGGTACGTTCGGTGCAAACTGTGCACCTATCTTGCATCAAAATAAGCACTATCTGCAAACGGATTGAAATGAGCTACCACTAGAGCCTCGTCACCTAGGAGTATCATAGGGTGCATCTAAAATGATTTTGGAAACTATGGTACGCTTGCCGCAAACCGTGGACCTATCTTGCACCGACACTAACACTGTCTCTAAATAGACCGAAACGAGATTCCACATGACCCACGTCACCTAGGTGTTCCATTGGTTGCGTCCAAAATGATCAGAGCCTATGGTACGTTCGGCGCAAACCGTGCACCTATCCTGCATCAAGATTGGAACTATCTCCAAACGAACCGAAGTGAGCATCCGCTAGAGCCTCATCACCATGGAGTACCATCGGGTACATCCAAAATGATTTCTTAGTCTAGGGTATGTTTGGGGCAAACAGTGCACCTATCTTACACTGACCCTAACACTGTGTCCTAATAGACTAAAATGAGATTTCACATGACCGACATCGCCTAGGAGTGTCATCGGGTCCATCCAAAATGATTTCAGAGCCAGTGGTACGTTTGGCGCAAACCGTGCACCTATCTTGCATCAAGATTAGCAGTTTCTCCAAGCGGACCGAAATGAGCATCCACTAGAGCCTCGTGACCTAGTAGTACCATCGGGTGCGTCTAAAAGGATTTCTGAGCGTATGGTACATTTGGCACAAATTGTGCACCAATCTTAGACTGACACTAACACTATCTCCAAATGGACCAAAACAAGATTCCACATGACCGATGTCATATAGTACTTCCATCGGGTGCGTCCAAAATAATTTCAGAGCCTATGGTACGTCCAACGTAAACCGTGCACCAATCTTGCATCAAGAATAGCACTATCTTGAAATGGACCGAAGTGAGCATCCACTAGAGCCTTGTCACCTAGGAGTACCATCGGGTGCGTCCAAAAGGATTTTATGAGCCTATGGTATGTTTGGCGCAAACCATGCACCAATCTTGCACCGACACTAACACTTTCTCCAAATAGACTGAAATGAGATTCCACATGACCCATGTCACCTAGGAGTACCACCGGGTGCGTCCAAAACGTTATCCGGGCCTATGGTACATTTGGCGCAAACCGAGCAACTATCTTGCGTTAAGATTAGCACTATCAGCAAATGGACCAAAAGGAGCTTCCACTTGAGCCTCGTCACCTAGTAGTACCATCGGGTGCATCCAAAATGATTTCTGAGCCTATGGTACCTTTGGCGCAAACCGTGCACCTATATTGCACTGACACTGACCATGTCTCTAAATAGACCAAAACGAGATTCCACTTGACCAACGTCACCTAGGAGTTTCATCGGGTGCATCCAAATCGATTTCAGATCCCGTGGTACGTTCGGTGCAAACTGTGCACCTATCTTGCATCAAAATAAGTACTATCTGCAAACGGATTGAAATGAGCTACCACTAGAGCCTCGTCACCTAGGAGTATCATAGGGTGCATCTAAAATGATTTTGGAGCCTATGGTACGCTTGCCGCAAACCGTGAACCTGTCTTGCACCGAAACGAGATTCCACATGACCCACGTCACCTAGGTGTTCCATTGGTTGTGTCCAAAATGATTTCAGAGCCTGTGGTATGTTCAGCGCAAACCGTGCACCTATCCTGCATCAAGATTGGCACTATCTCCAAACGGACCGAAGTGAGCATCCGCTAGAGCCTCATCACCTTGGAGTACCATCCAAAATGATTTCTTAGTCTATGGTATGTTTGTCGCAAACCGTGCACCTATCTTACACTGACCCTAACATTGTACCAAACAGACTAAAACGAGATTTCACATGACTGACGTCGCCTAGGAGTGTCATCGGGTGCATCTAAAATGATTTCGGAGCCTGTGGTACTTTCGGCGCAAACCATGCACCTATCTTGCATCAAGATTGGCACTTTCTCCAAGCAGACCGAAATGAGCATCCACTAGAGCCATGTGACCTAGGAGTACCATCAGGTGCGTCTAAAATGATTTTTGAGCATATGGTACATTTGGCACAAACCGTGCACCAATCTTGCACAGACACTAACACTGTCTCTAAACAGATCAAAACAGGATTCCACATGACCCATGTCACCTGGGAGTAGCATCGGGTGTGTCCAAAATGATTTTCAAGCCTATGGTACGTTAGGCGCAAACTGTGCACTTGTCTTGCACTGACACTAACTGTCTCCAATAGGATCGAAACAAGATTCCACATGATCGACGTCACATAGTAGTTCTATCGGGTGCATCCAAAATAATTTTAGAGCCTATGGTATGTCTGACGCAAACCGTGCACCTATCTTGCCTCAGGATTAGCACTATTTCTAAATAGACCAAAGTGAGCATCCACTAGAGCCTCCATAACCTAGGAGTACCATCGGGTGTGTCCAAAAGGATTTATGAGCCTATGGTATATTTGGCGCAAACCATGCACCTATCTTGCACCGCCACTAACACTTTCTCCAAATAGACCAAAATGAGATTCCACAAGACCCATGTCACCTAGGAGTACCATCGGCTGCATCTAAAATGATTTTTGGGCCTATGGTACATTTGGCGCAAATCGAGCAACTACCTTGCGTCAAGATTAGCACTATCAGCAAATGGACCAAAAGGAGCTTCCACTTGAGCCCCATCACCTAGTAGTGTCATCGGGTGCGTCCAAAATGATTTCTGAGCCTATGGTACCTTTGGTGGAAACCGTGCACTTATATTGCATCGACACTAACAATGTCTCTAAACAGACCAAAACGAGATTCCACATGACCAATGTCACCTAGGAGTTCGATCGGGTGAATCCAAATCGATTTTAGAGCCAGTGGTACATTCAGTGCAAACCGTGTACCAATCTGGCATCAAGATTAGCATTATCTCCAAACGAAACGAAGTGAGCATCCACTGGGTCTCGTCACCTAGGAGTTCCATCGTGTTCGTCCAAAATGATTTCTGAGCCTATGGTACATTCGGCGCAAACCGTGCACCCATCTTGCATCAAGATTAGCACTATCTCCAAACGGACCGAAGTGAGCATCCACTAGAGCCTCATCACCTAGGAGTATCATTGGGCGCGTCAAAAGGATTTCTGAGCCTATGCTACATTTGGCGCAAACCATACACCTATCTTGCATTGACACAAACACTGTCTCCAAACAGACCAAAACGAGATTCCACCTGACCCACATCACCTAGGAGTTCCACTATCTACATCCAAAATGATTTCCTAGCCTATGGCTCGGCGCAAACCGTACACCTATCTTGTGTCCATTTTAGCACTATCAGCAAACAGACCGAAATGAGCTTTCACTTGAGCCTAATCACCTTGGAGTATCATCGGGTGCATACAAAACGATTAGTGAGCCTATCGTACGTTCGGCGCATACCGTGCAGCTATCTTGACCCAAAACTGACATTGTCTCCAAACATACCAGAACGAGATTCCACATGACCCACGTCACAAAGGAGTTCCATCGGGTGCGTCCAAATGATTTCAGAGCTTGTGGTACGCTCGACGCAAATTGTGCACCTATCTTTCATCAAGATGAGCACCATCTCCAAACAGACCAAAGTGAGCATCCGCTAGAGCCTCGTCACCTAGGTGTACCATCAGGTGCATCCAAAAGGATTTCTAAGCCTATGGTACGTTTGGTGCAAACCGGACACCTATCTTGCACGGACACTAACACTGTCTCCAAACCGACCAAAACGAGATTCCACATGACCGACGTCACCTATGAGTTCCATCAGGTGCATCCCAAATGATTTCAGAGCTAGTGGTACGCTCAGCGCAAACCGTACACCTACCTTACGTCAAGATTAGCACTATCTCCAAATGGAACGAAGTGAGCATCCACTAGAGCATCGTCACCTAGGAGTTCCATTGGGTGCGTCCAAAATGATTTCCGAGATTATGGTACGTTCGGCACAAACCGTGCACCTATCTTGCATCAAGATTAGCAATATCTCCAAACGGAATGAAACGAGCTTTCACTTGAGCCTTGTCACCTAGGAGTACCATTGGGTGTGTCCAAAACGATTTGTGAGCATATGGTACGTTTGGCGCAAACCACGCACCTATCATGCACCAACGCTAACACTATCTCCAACAGACCGAAACGAGATTCCACTCACCGATGTCACCTCGAAATACCATCGGGTGCCTCCAAAACAATTTCAAAGCTAGTGGTACAATTGGTGCAAACCGTGCACCTATCTTGCATCAAAGTTAGCACTATCTCCAAATAGAACGAAGTGAGCATCCACTAGAGCCTCGTCACCTAGGAGTACCATTGGGTCCACCCAAAAGGATTTTAGAGCCAAAGGTACGTTTGGCGCAAACCGTGCACCTATCTAGCATCAACACTAACACTGTCTCCAAACAGACCAAAATGAGATTCCACATGACCCACGTCACCTAGGTGTACCATCGGGTGCATCTAAAATAATTTCTGAGCCTATGGTACGATCGGCGCAAACCGAGCAACTATCATGTGTCAAGATTAGCACTATCTGCAAATGTATAGAAACGAGCTTCCACTTGAGCCCCGTCACCTAGTAGTACCATCGGGTGCGTCCACTACGATTTCTAAGCCTATGGTACCTTTGGCGCAAACCGTGCACCTATAGTGCACCGACACTAACAATGTCTCTAAACTGACCAAAACAAGATTCCACTTGACCAACGTCACTTGGGAGTTCCATCGGGTGCATCCAAAATGATTTTTAGAGCTAGTGGTATGTTCGGCGCAAATCGTGCTTCTATCTTGTATTAAGATTAGCACAACCTCTAAATGGAAGAAAGTGAGCTTCCACTGAGCCTCGTCACCTAGGAGTACCATTGGGTGCGTCCAAATGCATTTATGAGCCTAAGGTACGTTTGGCGAAAACTGTGCATCTATCTTGCACCAACACTAACACTATCTCCAAACAGACTGAAATGAGATAACACATGACCCACGTCACCTAGGAGTACCATTAGTTTGGTCAAAAATGATTTCCAGGCCTATGGTACATTTAGCGAAAACCATGCACCTATCTTGCGTCAAGATTAGCACTATTTCCAAACGGACAGAAGTGAGCATCCACTAGAGCCTCATCACCAGGTGCGTCCAAATGGATTTCTGAGCCTATGATACGTTTGGTGCAAACTGTGCACCTATCTTGCACGGACACTAACACTATCTGCCAACAGATCAAAACAAGATTCCACCTGACCCACGTCACCTAGGGGTTGCATTGTCTGCATCCAAAACGATTTTCGAGCCTACGGTATGTTCGGCGCAAACCGTGCACCTATCTTGCGTCAATTTTAGCACTATTTCCAAATGGAACGAAACGAGGTTCTACTTGAGCCTCATCACCTAGGACTATCATCTGGTGCGTACAAAATCATTTGTGAGCCTATGGTATGTTCAGCGCATAAGGTGCACCTATCTTGCACCGACTATAGCACTGTCGCCTAACAGACTAGAACAAGATTCGACATGACCCACGTCACCTTGGAGTTCCATGCGGTGCATCCAAACGATTTTAGAGCCTGTGGTACGCTCAATGCAAACCGTGCACCTATCTTGCACCAAGATGAGCACCATCTCCAAACAGACTAAAGTGAGCATCCGCTAGAGCCTTGTCACCTAGGTTTACCATCAGGTGCATCTAAAAGGATTTTGAGCCTATGTTACGTTTGGCGCAAACCGGGCAACTATCATGCATGGACACTATCACTGTCTCCAAACGGACCAAAACGAGATTCTACATGACCGACATCACCAAGGATTTCCATCGGGTGCATCCAAAATGATTTCAGAGCCAGTGGTACGTTCGACGCAAACCGTGCACCTATCTTGCGTCAAGATTTGCACTATCTCCAAATGGAACGAAGTGAGCATCCACTATAGCATCATCATCTAGGAGTACCATTGGGACCGTCCAAAAGGATTTCTAAGCCTAAGGCACATTTGGCGAAACCATGTACCTATCTTGCATCGACACTTACACTATCTCCAAACAGATCGAAACAAGATTCCACATGACCGATGTTGCCTCAGAGTTCCATCGGGTGCATCCAAAATGATTTCAGAGCCTACGGTACGTTCGGGGCAAACCATGTACTTATCTTGCATCAAGATGAGCACTATCTCGAAATAGACTGAAGTGAGAATCCACTAGAGCCTCATCACCTAGGAGTACCTTCGGGTGCGTCCAAAAGGATTTTTGAGCCTGTGGTACGTTTGGCACAAACCCTGCACCTATCTTGCACTGACACTTACACTGTCTCCAAACAAACTGAAACGAGATTCCACATGACCCACGTCACCTAGAAGTACCATCGTGTGCGTCCAAAAGGATTTCCGAGCCTATGGTATATTCGGCGCAAACCGTGCACCTATCTTGCGTCAAGATTAGCACTATCTCCAAACAGACCGAAGTGACCATCCACTAGAGCCTCGTCACCTAGGAGTACCATCGGGTGCGTCCAAAACAATTTCTGAGCCTATGGTACATTTAGCGCAAACCGTGCACCTATCTTGCACTGACACTAACACAGTCTCTAAGCAGACAAAAATGAGATTCCACATGACCAACGTCACCTAGGAGTTCAATCGGGTGCATCCAAAATAATTTTTGAACCTTTGGTATGTTCGGCGCTAATCGAGCAACTATCTTGCATCAAGATTAGCACGACCTCCAAATGGACTGACACAACCTTCAACTTGAGCCTCGTGACCTAGGAGTGCCATCGGATGCGTCCAAAATGATTTTCAAACCTATGGTACATTCGGCGCAAACCGAGCGGCTATCTTGCATCAAGATTAGCACTATCTCCAAACGGACCGAAACAAGCTTCCACTTGAGCCACGTGCCATGTAGTACCATCGGGTGCGTCTAAAATGATTTCTGAGCCTATGGTGCGTTTGGCCCAAAACGTGCACCTATCATGCACCGACACTAACACTATTTCCAAACGGACTGAAATGAGATTTCACATGACCCACGTCACCTAGGAGGTCCATTGGGTGCGTCCAAAACGATTTCTGAGCCTATGGTACGTTCAGCGCAAACCAAGCAACTATCTTGCATCAAGGTTAGCACTATCTCCAAACAGACCGAAACAAGCTTCCACTTGAGCCACGTGACCTAGGAGTACCATCGGGTGCGTCCAAAATGATTTCTGAACCTATGGTACATTCAGCGCAAACCGAGCAACTATCTCGCATCAAGATTGGCACAATCTCCAAATGGACTGAAACAAGCTTTCACTTGAGCCTGATGACCTAGTGGGACCATCGGGTGTGTCCAAACGATTTTTGAGACTATGCTACATTTGGCATAAACGGTGCACCTATCTTGCACCGATAATAACACTATCTCCAAACAGACCGAAATGAGATTCCAGATGACCCATGTCACTTGGAGTTCCACCGGCTGCATCCAAAATGATTTCAAAGCCGGTGGTATTTCGGTGCAAACCGTGTACCTATCTTACATCAAGATTAGCGATATCTCCAAATGAATCAAAGTAAGCATCCACTAGAGCCTCATCACCTAGGAGTACCGTCAGGAGTGTCCAAAAGGATTTCTGAGCCTATGGTATGTTTGGTGGATACCGTGTACCTATCTTGCCCCGACACTAACCTTATCTCCAAACGGACCAAAACGAGATTCCACATGACCCACGTCACCTAGAGGTTCCATCGAGTGCGTCCAAAATGATTTCTAAGCCTATCGATCAACGCAAACTGAGCAACTATCTTGCGTCAAGATTAGCACTATATCTAAATGGACCGAAACGAGCTTCCACTTGCACCTCATGACCTAGGAGTATTATTGGGTGCATCCAAAATGATTTCTGAGCCTATGGTACGTTTGACGCAAACCGTGCACCTATCTTGCAACGACACTAACACAGTTATCAAATGGACCGAAACAAGATTCCATATGACCCACGTCACCTAGGAGTTCCATCGGGTGCGTCCAAAACGATTTCAAAGCCTATGGTACGATCAGCACAAAACAAGCAACTATCTTGCATCAAGGTTAGCACTATCTTCATACGAACTGAAACCAGCTTCCACTTAAGCCTTGTCACCTAGTAGTACCATCGGGTTCGTCCAAAACAATTTCTGAGGCAATGGTGCGTTTGATGCAAACCGTGCACCTATCTTGCGCTGACGCTAACACTATATCCAAACAGACCGAAACGAGATTTCATATGACCCACGTCACCTCGGAGTTCCATCGGGTGCGTCCAAAACAATTTCAGAACCGATGGTACGTTCGGCGCAAACCGTGCACCTATCTTGCATCAAGATTAGCACCGTCTCAAACTAACCGAAGCGAGCATCCACTAGAGCCTCGTCACCTAGGATTACCATCGGATGCGTCCAAAAGAATTTATGAGCCTGTGGTATATTTGGCGCAAACTATGCACCTATCTTGCCCCAACACTAACACTATCTCTAAACAGACGGAAATGAGAGTCCATATGGCCCATGTCACCTAGGTGATTCCATATTTTAGAGCTTGCGGTCACCTAGGAAATGAGAGTACCATCAGGTGCGTCCAAAATAATTTCTGAGACTATGTTATGTTTGGCACAAACCATGCACCTATCTTTCACTGAGACTAACACTGTCTCCAAACAGACCGAAACGTGAATCCACATGACCCACATTGGCTAGGAGTACCATCGGGTGCGTCAAAAATGATTTCTGAACCTATGGTCCTCAAATAGACCAAAACAAGCTTTCACTTGAGCCTCGTGATAAAGTAGTACCATTGGGTGCATCTAAAATAGTTTCTGAGCCTTTGGTATGTTCAGCGCAAACCATGCACCTATCATGCATCAAGAGTAGCACTACTCCAAACGGACCGAAACGAGCTTCACTAGAGCCTCATCACCTCGGAGTACCATCGGGTGCATCCAAAATGACTTCTAAGACTAGGGTACATTTGACGTAAACCACGCACCTATCTTGCACCGACACTAACACTATCTCCAAACAGACCAAAACGAGATTCCACATGACCCACATGACCTAGGTGTACCATCGGGTGTGTCCAAAACGATTTCCAAGCATATGGTATAATCGGCGTAAACCGAGCAACTATCTTGCATCAAGATTAGCACTATCTCTAAACGGACCAAAATGAGCTTCCACTTGAACCTCAACACCTAGTAGTACAATTGGGTGCGTCCGAAACGATTTCTGAGACTATGGTACGTTTAGCGCAAACCGTGCACCTATCTTGCACCAACAGTAACTGTCTCCAAACAGATCGAAATGAGATTCCTTATGACCCGCATCACCTAGGAGTTCCATCATTTGCGTCCAAAACAATTTCCAAACCTATGGTACGTTCGGCGAAAACCAAGCAACTATCTTGTCTCAAGATTAGCACTATCTCCAAACAGACCAAAACAAGCTTCCACTTGAGCCTCGTGACCTAGGAGTGCCATCGGGTGCGTCCAAAATGATTTTTGAACCTATGGTACGTTCGGTGCAAATCGAGCAACTATCTTGCGTCAAGATTAGCACTATCTTCAAATAGATTGAAATGGGCTTCCACTTGAGTCTAGTGACCTAGTAGTACCATCGGGTGTGTCCAAAAGGATTTATGAGACTATGGTACATTTGGCACAAACTGTGCACCAATCTTGCACCGACACTAACAATATCTCCAAACAGTGTGAAAAGAGATTCCACATGACCGACACCACCTAGGAGTTCCATCGGGTGCGTCCAAAATGATTTCAGAGCCTGTGGTACGTTCGGCGCAAACCGTGCACCTATCTTGCATCAAGATTAGCACCGTCTCAAACTAACCGAAGCGAGCACCACTAGAGCCTCGTCACCTTGGATTACCATTGGGTGCGTCCAAAAGAATTTATGAGCCTATGGTATATTTGGCGCAAACTATACACCTATCTTGCCCCAACACTAACACTGTCTCTAAACAGATGGAAATGAGATTCCATATGGCCCACGTCACCTAGGTGATTCCATATTTTAGAGCCTGCGGTACGTTTGGCCCATACCGTGCACCTATCTTGCATCAGGTTAACACTATCTCCCAATGGACCAAAGTAAGCATCCACTAGAGCCTCGTCACCTAGAAGTACCATCGGGTACGTCCAAAATGATTTCGAAGACTATGGTATGATTGGCGCAAACCATGCACCCATCTTACATTTACACAGACACTATCTCTAAATGGACCAAAACAAGATTCCACATGACCCACATAACCTAGGAGTGTCATTAGGTGCTTCCAAAATGATTTCAGAGCCTGTGGTACGTGCGGCGTAAACCGTGCACCTCACTTGCATCAAGATTGGCACTATCTCCAAACGGAGCGAAGTGAGCATCCACTCAGCCTTGTCACCTTGAAGCACCATCGGGTGCGTCCAAAAGGATTTCTGAGGGTATGGTACGTTTGGCGCAAACCGTGCACCTATCTTGCACCGACACTAACACGTCATCTAGCAGCACCATCGGGTGTGTCCAAAATGATTTCCGAGCCTATGGTACGTTCGGTGCGAACCGTGCACCTATCTTCCATCAAGAATAGCACTATCTCCAAATGGACCAAAACGGGCTTCCGATTGAAACTTGTCACCTAGGAGTACCATCTGGTGCGTCCAAAATGATTTGTGAGCCTATGGTACGTTTGGCACAAGCTGTGCACCAACCTTGCACAGACACTAACACTGTCTTCAAACAGACCAAAACGAGACTCCACAAGACCACGTCACCTCAGGGTACCATCGGGTGTGTCCAAAACAATTTCTGATCCTATGGTATGTTTGGTGCAAACCGTGTACCTATCTTGCACCGACACTAACACTGTCTCTAAACAGACTGAAACGAGATTCCACATGACCCATGTCACTTAGGAGTTCTAACAGGTGCGTCCAAAACAATTTCCGAACCTATGATATGTTCGGTGTAAACCGAGCAACAATCTTGCGTCAAAATTAGCGCTACCTCCAAATGGCTAGAAACAACCTTCCACTTGAGCCTCGTGACCTAGGAGTACCATCAGGTGCGTCAAAAATAATTTCAAAACCTATGGTACGTTTGGCACAAACCGTGCTCCTATCTTGCATCAAGATTAGCACTATCTCCAAACGAAACGAAGTGAGCATCCACTAGAGCCTCATCACCTAGGAGTACCGTTGTGTGTGTCCAAAAGGATTTTAAGCCTATGGTACGTTTGGTGCAAACAGAGCAGCTATCATGTACTGATCATAACATTGTCTCCAAACAGACCGAAACGAGATTCAACATGACCCATGTCACCAAGGAGTACCATCGGGTGTGTCTAAAACAATTTCTGATCCTATGGTACGTTTGGCGCAAACCGAGCAACTATCTTGCGCAAGATTAGCACTATCTCCAAACAGACCAAAAATGAGCTTCCACCTGAGCCTCGTGACCTAATAGTACCATTGGGTGCATCCAAAAAGATTCTGAGCCTATGGTATGTTCAGCGCAAATCATACACCTATTGCATGTCAAGATTAGCGCTATCTCCAAACGGACCAAAACGAGGTTCCACTAGAGCATTGTCACCTAGGAGTACCATCAGGTGCGTCCAAAATAATTTCTAAGACTATGTTATGTTTGGCGCAAACCATGCACCTATCTTTCACTGAGACTAACACTGTCTCCAAACAGACCGAAACGTGAATCCACATGACCCACATTAGCTAGGAGTACCATCGGGTGCGTCCAAAATGATTTCTGAACCTATGGTATGATCGCCACAAACCGAGCAACTATCTTGCCTCAAGACTAGCACTATCTCAAAATGGACCGAAACGACCTTCCACTTGAGCCTCGTCACCTAGTAGTACCATCGGGTGCATCCAAAACGATTTTAGAGCCTTTGGTACATTTGGTGCAAACCGTGCACCTATGCTGCACCGACACTAAAACGGTCTCCAAATGGACCAAATTGAGATTCCACATGACCGATGTCACCTAGGAGTTCCATTGGACGCATCCAAAATGATTTTAGAGCCAGTGGTACTTTCGGCACAAACCATGCACCTGCCTTGCATCAAGATTAGCATTGTCTCCAAACGGAATGAAGTGAGGATCCACTAGAGCCTCGTCACCTAGGAGTACCACTGCGTGCGTCCAAAAGGATTTTTGAGCCTATGGTACATTTGGTGCAAATAGAGCAGCTATTTTGCACCGACACAAACACTGTCTCCAAACAGACCGAAACGAGATTCCACATGACCCACGTCACCTACGAGTACCATCAGGTGTGTCCAAAACGATTTTCAAACCTATGGTACATTTCACGCAAACCGAGCAACTATGTTGCGTCAAGATTAGCACTATCCTCAAACAGACCAAAACAAGCTTTCACTTGAGCCTCATGACAAAGTAGTACCATTGGGTGCATCTAAAATAGTTTTCTGAGCCTATGGTATGTTCAGCGCAAACCGTGCACCTATCATGCATCAAGAGTAGCACTACTCCAAACGGACCGAAACGAGCTTCACTAGAGCCTCATCACCTCCGAGTACCATCGGGTGCATCCAAAATGACCTCTAAGACTAGGGTACATTTGACGTAAACCACGCACCTATCTTGCACCGAGACTAACACTATCTCCAAACAGACCAAAACGAGATTCCACATGACCCACATGACCTAGGTGTACCATCGGGTGTGTCCAAAACTATTTCCAAGCATATGGTATAATTGACGTAAACCGAGCAACTATCGTGCATCAAGATTAGCACTATCTCTAAACGGACCAAAATGAGCTTCCACTTGAGCCTCAACACCTAGTAGTACAATCGGGTGCGTCCGAAACGATTTCTGAGACTATGGTACGTTTAGCGCAAACCGTGCACCTATCTTGCACCAACAGTAACTGTCTCCAAACAGACCGAAATGAGATTCCTTATGTCCCGCATCACCTAGGAGTTCCATCATTTGCGTCCAAAACAATTTCCAAACCTATGGTACGTTCGGCGAAAACCAAGCAACTATCTTGTCTCAAGATTAGCACTATCTCCAAACAGACCAAAACAAGCTTCCACTTGAGCCTCGTGACCTAGGAGTGCCATCGGGTGCGTCCAAAATGATTTTGGAACCTATGGTACGTTCGGTGCAAATCGAGCAACTATCTTGCGTCAAGATTAGCACTATCTTCAAATGGATTGAAATGGGCTTCCACTTGAGTCTAGTGACCTAGTAGTACCATCAGGTGTGTCCAAAAGGATTTATGAGACTATGGTACATTTGGCACAAACTGTGCACCAATCTTGCACCAACACTAACAATATCTCCAAACGGTGTGAAATGAGATTCCACATGACCGACACCACCTAGGAGTTCCATCGGGTGCGTCCAAAATGATTTCAGAGCCTATGGTACGTTCCGCGCAAACCGTGCACCTATCTTGCATCAAGATTAGCACCGTCTCAAACTAACTGAAGCGAGCATCCACTAGAGCCTCGTCACCTAGGATTACCATCGGGTGCGTCCAAAAGAATTTATGAGCCTATGGTATATTTGGCGCAAACTATGCACCTATCTTGCCCCAACACTAACACTGTCTCTAAACAGATGGAAATGAGATTCCATATGGCCCACGTCACCTAGGTGATTCCATATTTTAGAGCCTGCGGTACGTTTGGCCCATACCGTGCACCTATCTTGCATCAGGTTAACACTATCTCCTAAT
The DNA here is from genome assembly GCA_038087645.1 of Saccharum hybrid cultivar R570. NCBI lineage: Eukaryota > Viridiplantae > Streptophyta > Magnoliopsida > Poales > Poaceae > Saccharum > Saccharum hybrid cultivar. The sequence goes on from JAQSUU010000227.1 coordinate 2,469,657, forward strand.
GGACCAAAGTAAGCATCCACTAGAGCCTCGTCACCTAGAAGTACCATCGGGTACGTCTAAAATGATTTCGAAGACTATGGTATGATTGGCGCAAACCATGCACCCATCTTACATTTACATTGACACTGTCTCCAAATGGACCAAAACAAGATTCCACATGACCCACATAACCTAGGAGTGTCATTAGGTGCTTCCAAAATGATTTCAGAGCCAGTGGTACGTGCGGCGTAAACCGTGCACCTCACTTGCATCAAGATTGGCACTATCTCCAAACGGAGCGAAGTGAGCATCCACTCAGCCTTGTCACCTTGAAGCACCATCGGGTGCGTCCAAAAGGATTTCTGAGGGTATGGTACGTTTGGCGCAAACCGTGCACCTATCTTGCACCGACACTAACACGTCATCGAGCAGCACCATCGGGTGTGTCCAAAACGATTTCCGAGCCTATGGTACGTTCGGTGCGAACCGTGCACCTATCTTCCGTCAAGAATAGCACTATCTCCAAATGGACCAAAATGGGCTTCCGATTGAAACTTGTCACCTAGGAGTACCATCTGGTGCGTCCAAAATGATTTGTGAGCCTATGGTACGTTTGGCACAAGCTGTGCACCAACCTTGCACAGACACTAACACTGTCTTCAAACAGACCAAAACGAGACTCCACAAGACCACGTCACCTCAGGGTACCATCGGGTGTGTCCAAAACAATTTCTGATCCTATGGTATGTTTGGTGCAAACCGTGTACCTATCTTGCACCGACACTAACACTGTCTCTAAACAGACTGAAACGAGATTCCACATGACCCATGTCACTTAGGAGTTCTAACAGGTGCGTCCAAAACAATTTCCGAACCTATGATATGTTCGGTGTAAACCGAGCAACAATCTTGCGTCAAAATTAGCGCTACCTCCAAATGGCCAGAAACAACCTTCCACTTGAGCCTCGTGACCTAGGAGTACCATCAGGTGCGTCAAAAATAATTTCAAAACCTATGGTACGTTTGGCACAAACCGTGCTCCTATCTTGCATCAAGATTAGCACTATCTCCAAACGGAACGAAGTGAGCATCCACTAGAGCCTCATCACCTAGGAGTACCATTGTGTGCGTCCAAAAGGATTTTAAGCCTATGGTACGTTTGGTGCAAACAGAGCAGCTATCATGTACTGATCATAACATTGTCTCCAAACAGACCGAAACGAGATTCAACATGACCCATGTCACCAAGGAGTACCATCGGGTGTGTCTAAAACAATTTCTGATCCTATGGTACGTTTGGCGCAAACCGAGCAACTATCTTGCGTCAAGATTAGCACTATCTCCAAACAGACCAAAAATGAGCTTCCACCTGAGCCTCGTGACCTAATAGTACCATTGGGTGCATCCAAAAAGATTCTGAGCCTATGGTATGTTCAGCGCAAATCATACACCTATTGCATGTCAAGATTAGCGCTATCTCCAAACGGACCAAAACGAGGTTCCACTAGAGCATTGTCACCTAGGAGTACCATCAGGTGCGTCCAAAATAATTTCTAAGACTATGTTATGTTTGGCGCAAACCATGCACCTATCTTTCACTGAGACTAACACTGTCTCCAAACAGACCGAAACGTGAATCCACATGACCCACATTAGCTAGGAGTACCATCGGGTGCGTCCAAAATGATTTCTGAACCTATGGTATGATCGCCACAAACCGAGCAACTATCTTGCCTCAAGACTAGCACTATCTCAAAATGGACCGAAACGACCTTCCACTTGAGCCTCGTCACCTAGTAGTACCATCGGGTGCATCCAAAACGATTTCAGAGCCTTTGGTACATTTGGTGCAAACCGTGCACCTATGCTGCACCGACACTAAAACGGTCTCCAAATGGACCAAATTGAGATTCCACATGATCGATGTCACCTAGGAGTTCCATTGGACGCATCCAAAATGATTTTAGAGCCAGTGGTACTTTCGGCACAAACCATGCACCTGCCTTGCATCAAGATTAGCATTGTCTCCAAACGGAATGAAGTGAGGATCCACTAGAGCCTCGTCACCTAGGAGTACCACTGCGTGCGTCCAAAAGGATTTTTGAGCCTATGGTACATTTGGTGCAAATAGAGCAGCTATTTTGCACCGACACAAACACTGTCTCCAAACAGACCGAAACGAGATTCCACATGACCCACGTCACCTACGAGTACCATCAGGTGTGTCCAAAACGATTTTCAAACCTATGGTACATTTCACGCAAACCGAGCAACTATGTTGCGTCAAGATTAGTACTATCCTCAAACAGACCAAAACAAGCTTTCACTTGAGCCTCGTGACAAAGTAGTACCATTGGGTGCATCTAAAATAGTTTCTGAGCCTATGGTATGTTCAGCGCAAACCGTGCACCTATCATGCATCAAGAGTAGCACTACTCCAAACGGACCGAAACGAGCTTCACTAGAGCCTCATCACCTCGGAGTACCATCGGGTGCGTCCAAAATGACCTCTAAGACTAGGGTACATTAGACGTAAACCACGCACCTATCTTGCACCGAGACTAACACTATCTCCAAACAGACCAAAACGAGATTCCACATGACCCACATGACCTAGGTGTACCATCGGGTGTGTCCAAAATGATTTCCAAGCATATGGTATAATCGGCGTAAACCGAGCAACTATCTTGCATCAAGATTAGCACTATCTCTAAACGGACCAAAATGAGCTTCCACTTGAGCCTCAACACCTAGTAGTACAATCGGGTGCGTCCGAAACGATTTCTGAGACTATGGTATATTTAGCGCAAACCGTGCACCTATCTTGCACCAACAGTAACAGTCTCCAAACAGACCGAAATGAGATTCCTTATGACCCACATCACCTAGGAGTTCCATCAGGTGCGTCCGAAACAATTTCCAAACCTATGGTACGTTCGGCGAAAACCAAGCAACTATCTTGTCTCAAGATTAGCACTATCTCCAAACAGACCAAAACAAGCTTCCACTTGAGCCTCGTGACCTAGGAGTGCCATCGGGTGCGTCCAAAATGATTTTGGAACCAATGGTACGTTCGGTGCAAATCGAGCAACTATCTTGCGTCAAGATTAGCACTATCTTCAAATGGATTGAAATGGGCTTCCACTTGAGTCTAGTGACCTAGTAGTACCATCGGGTGTGTCCAAAAGGATTTATGAGACTATGGTACATTTGGCACAAACTGTGCACCAATCTTGCACCGACACTAACAATATCTCCAAACGGTGTGAAATGAGATTCCACATGACCGACACCACCTAGGAGTTCCATCGGGTGTGTCCAAAATGATTTCAGAGCCTATGGTACGTTCGGCGCAAACCGTGCACCTATCTTGCATCAAGATTAGCACCGTCTCAAACTAACCGAAGCGAGCATCCACTAGAGCCTCGTCACCTAGGATTACCATCGGGTGCGTCCAAAAGAATTTATGAGCCTATGGTATATTTGGCGCAAACTATGCACCTATCTTGCCCCAACACTAACACTGTCTCTAAACAGATGGAAATGAGATTCCATATGGCCCACGTCACCTAGGTGATTCCATATTTTAGAGCCTGCGGTACGTTTGGCCCATACCGTGCACCTATCTTGCATCAGGTTAACACTATCTCCCAATGGACCAAAGTAAGCATCCACTAGAGCCTCGTCACCTAGAAGTACCATCGGGTACGTCCAAAATGATTTCGAAGACTATGGTATGATTGGCGCAAACCATGCACCCATCTTACATTTACATTGACACTGTCTCCAAATGGACCATAACAAGATTCCACATGACCCACATAACCTAGGAGTGTCATTAGGTGCTTCCAAAATGATTTCAGAGCCTGTGGTACGTGCGGCGTAAACCGTGCACCTCACTTGCATCAAGATTGGCACTATCTCCAAACGGAGCGAAGTTAGCATCCACTCAGCCTTGTCACCTTGAAGCACCATCGGGTGTGTCCAAAAGGATTTCTGAGGGTATGGTACGTTTGGCGCAAACCGTGCACCTATCTTGCACCGACACTAACACGACATCTAGCAGCACCATCGGGTGTGTCCAAAACGATTTCCGAGCCTATGGTACGTTCGGTGCGAACCGTGCACCTATCTTCCGTCAAGAATAGCACTATCTCCAAATGGACCAAAACGGGCTTCCGATTGAAACTTGTCACCTAGGAGTACCATCTGGTGCGTCCAAAATGATTTGTGAGCCTGTGGTATGTTTGGCACAAACTGTGCACCAACCTTGCACAGACACTAACACTATCTCCAAACAGACCAAAACGAGACTCCACAAGACCACATCACCTCAGGGTACCATCCGGTGTGTCCAAAACAATTTTTGATCCTATGGTATGTTTGGTGCAAACCGTGTACCTATCTTGCACCGACACTAACACTGTCTCTAAACAGACTGAAATGAGATTCCATATGACCCATGTCACTTAGGAGTTCTATCAGGTGCGTCCAAAACAATTTCCGAACCTATGATATGTTCAGTGTAAACCAAGCAACAATCTTGCGTCAAAATTAGCGCTACCTCCAAATGGCCAGAAACAACCTTCCACTTGAGCCTCGTGACCTAGGAGTCCCATCAGGTGCGTCAAAAATAATTTCGAAACCTATGGTACGTTTGGCACAAACCGTGCTCCTATCTTGCATCAAGATTAGCACTATCTCCAAACGGAACGAAGTGAGCATCCACTAGAGCCTCATCACCTAGGAGTAACATTGTGTGCATCCAAAAGGATTTTAAGCCTATGGTACGTTTGGTGCAAACAGAGCAGCTATCATGTACTGATCATAACATTGTCTCCAAACAGACCGAAACGAGATTCAACATGACCCATGTCACCAAGGAGTACCATCGGGTGTGTCTAAAATAATTTCTGATCCTATGGTACGTTTGGCGCAAACTGAGCAACTATCTTGCATCAAGATTAGCACTATCTCCAAACAGACCAAAAATGAGCTTCCACCTGAGCCTCGTGACCTAATAGTACCATTGGGTGCATCCAAAAAGATTCTGCGCCTATGGTATGTTCAGCGCAAATCATACACCTATTGCATGTCAAGATTAGCGCTATCTCCAAATGGACCAAAACGATATTCCACTAGAGCATTGTCACCTAGGAGTACCATCAGGTGCGTCCAAAATAATTTCTGAGACTATGTTATGTTTGGCGCAAACCATGCACATATCTTTCACTGAGACTAACACTTTCTCCAAACAGACCGAAACATGAATCCACATGACCCACATTAGCTAGGAGTACCATCGGGTGCGTCCAAAATGATTTCTGAACCTATGGTATGATCGCCACAAACCGAGCAACTATCTTGCCTCAAGATTAGCACTATCTCAAAATGGACCGAAACGACCTTCCACTTGAGCCTCGTCACCTAGTAGTACCATCGGGTGCATCCAAAACGATTTCAGAGCCTTTGGTACATTTGGTGCAAACCGTGCACTTGTGCTGCACCGACACCAAAACGGTCTCCAAATGGACCAAATTGAGATTCCACATGACCAACGTCACCTAGGAGTTCCATTGGGCGCGTCCAAAATGATTTTAGAGCTAGTGGTACTTTTGGCACAAACCATGCACCTGCCTTGCATCAAGATTAGCATTGTCTCCAAACGGAAAGAAGTGAGCATCCACTAGAGCCTCATCACCTAGGAGTACCACTGCGTGCGTCCAAAAGGATTTTTGAGCCTATGGTACATTTGGTGCAAATTGAGCAGCAATTTTGCACCGACACAAACACTGTATCCAAACAGACCGAAACGAGATTCGACACGACCCACGTCACCTACGAGTACCATCAGGTGCGTCCAAAATGATTTTCGAACCTATGGTACATTTCGCGCAAACCAAGCAACTATGTTGCGTCAAGATTAGCACTATCCTCAAACAGACCAAAACAAGCTTTCACTTGAGCCTCGTGACAAAGTAGTACCATTGGGTGCATCTAAAATAGTTTCTGAGCCTATGGTATGTTCAGCGCAAACCGTGCACCCATCATGCATCAAGAGTAGCACTACTCCAAATGGACCAAAACGAGCTTCACTAGAGCCTCATCACCTCGGAGTACCATCGGGTGCGTCCAAAATGACTTCTAAGACTAGGGTACATTTGACGTAAACCACGCACCTATCTTTCACTGAGACTAACACTATCTCCAAACAGACCAAAACAAGATTCCACATGACCCACATGACCTAAGTGTACCATCGGGTGTGTCCAAAACGATTTCCAAGCATATGGTACAATCGGCGTAAACCGAGCAACTATCTTGCATCAAGATTAGCACTATCTCTAAACGGACCAAAATGAGCTTCCACTTGAGCCTCAACACCTAGTAGTACAATCGGGTGCATCCAAAATGATTTCTGAGACTATGGTACGTTTAGCGCAAACCGTGCACCTATCTTGCACCAACAGTAACTGTCTCCAAACAGGCCGAAATGAGATTCCTTAGGACCCACATCACCTAGGAGTTCCATCGGGTGCGTCCAAAACAATTTCCAAACCTATGGTACGTTCGGCGAAAACCAAGCAACTATCTTGTCTCAAGATTAGCACTATCTCCAAACAAACCAAAACAAGCTTCCACTTGAGCCTCGTGACCTAGGAGTGCCATCGGGTGCGTCCAAAATGATTTTTGAACCTATGGTACGTTCGGTGCAAATCGAGCAACTATCTTGCGTCAAGATTAGCACTATCTTCAAATGGATTGAAATGGGCTTCCACTTGAGTCTAGTGACCTAGTAGTACCATCGGGTGTGTCCAAAAGGATTTATGAGACTATGGTACATTTGGCACAAATTGTGCACCAATCTTGCACCGACACTAACAATATCTCCAAACGGTGTGAAATGAGATTCCACATGACCGACACCACCTAGGAGTTCCATCGGGTGCGTCCAAAATGATTTCAGAGCCTGTGGTACGTTCGGCGCAAACTGTGTACCTTTCTTACGTCAAGATTAGCACTATCTCTAAATGGACCGAACTGAGTATCCACTAGAGCCTCGTCATCTAGGAGTACCATCTGGTGCATCCAAAAGGATTTTGAGCCTATGGTACGTTTGGAGCGAACAGTGCTCCTATTTTGCACTGACACTAACCTTGTCTCCAAACAGTATCAAACGAGATTCCACATGACCCACGTCACCTAGGAGTTCCATCGGCTGCGTCCAAAACTAACGTTTGGTGCAAACCATGCACCGACACTAACACTGTCTCCAAACAGACCGAAATAAGATTCCACATGACCCACGTCACCTAGGAGTTCCGCCAGGTGCGTCTAAAATGATTTCCGTGCCTATGGCACGATCGGCACAAACCGAGTAGCTATGTTGCGTCAAGATTATAACTATCTCCAAACGGACCGAAACGAGCTTCTATTTGAGCCTCGTCACCTAGGAGTACCATCGGGTGTGTCGAAAATGATTTCTGAGCCTATGGTATGTTTGGTGCAAACCGTGCACCTATTTTGCACTGACACTAACACTATCTCCAAATGGACCAAAAGGAGATTCGGCTTCACCCATGTCACCAAGGAGTTCCACCGGGTGCGTCTAAAATGATTTCCAAGCCTGTGGTACGACCAGCGCAAACCGAGTAGCTATGTTGCGTCAAGATTAGCACTATGTCCAAATGGACCGAAACAAGCTTCCACTCGAGCCTCGTGACCTAGGAGTACCATCGGGTGCATTCAAAACAATTTCTGAGCCTATGGTACGTTTGACACAAACCGTGCACCTATCTTACTCCGACACTAACACTATTTCCAAATGGACAGAAATGAGATTCGACATGACCCATGTCACCTAGGAGTTCCATTAGGTGCGTCCAAGACAATTTCAGAACCTGTGGTACGTTCGGCGCAAACTGAGCAACTATCTTGCATCAAGATTAGCACAATCTTCAAACGGACCAAAATGAGATTTCACCTGACCCATGTCACCTAGGAGTTCAGTCGGGTGCGTCTAAAATGATTTACGAGCCTATGGTACGATCAGCGCAAACTGAGCAACAATCTTGCGTTAAGATTAGCACTATCTCAAAACGGACCGAAACGTGCTTCCACTTAATCCTCATCACCTTGTAGTACGATTAGGTGTGTCCAAAATAATTTCTGAGCCTATGGTAGCTTTGGCGCAAACCGTGCACCTATATTGCACCTACACTAAGACTATCACCAAATAGACCAAAACAAAATTTCACATGACCAATGTCACCTAGGAGTTTCATTGGGTGCATCTAAAATGATTTCAGAGCCAGTGATATGTTCGGCGCAAACCGTGCACCTATCTTGCATCAAGATTAGCACTATCTCCAAACAGAACGAAGTGAGCATCCACTGGAGCCTCATAACCTAGGAGTACCATTGCGTGCGTCCAAAAGGATTTTTGAGCCTTGGTACGTTTGGTGCAAACAAAGCACCTATCTTGCACTGACACTAACACTATCTCCAAACAGACCGAAATGAGATTCCGCATGACCCACGTCACCTAGGAGTTCCATCAACTACATCCAAAATGATTTCGGAGCCTATGGTACGTTCAGCGCAAACCGAGCAACTATCTTGCATCAAGATTAGCACTTTCCCAAAATGGACCGAAATGAGCTTCCACTTGAGCCTCATCACCTAGCAGTAGCATCGGGTGCGTCCAAAACGATTTTTGAGCCTATGGTCTCTTTGGCGCAAACGGTGCACCTATATTGCTCTAACACTAACACTGTCTCCAAATGGACCGAAACAAGATTCCACATGACCAACATCACCAAGGAGTTCTATCACGTGCATCCAAAATGATTTCAGAGCCAGTGGTACGTTCGGCACAAACCGTGCACCTATCTTGTATCAAGATTAGCACTATGTCCAAACGGAACGAAGTGAGCATCCACTAGAGCCTCATCACCTAGAAGTACCATTGCGTGCGTCCAAAAGGATTTTTGAGCCTATGCTACGTTTAGTGCAAACAGACAACCTATCTTGCACCGACAATAACACTTTCTCCAAACAGAACGAAACGAAATTCCACATGACCCACGTCACCTAGGAGTTCCATCAATTGCATCCAAAATGATTTCGGAGGCTATAGTACATTCAGCGAAAACCGAGCAACTATCTTGCATCAAGATTAGCACTATCACAAAACGGACCGAAACGAGCTTCCACTTGAGCCTCATCACCTTGTAGTACCATTGTGTGCGTCAGCAAGGATTTTTGAGCGTATTGTATGTTTGGTACAAACTGTGCACCTATCGTGCGTTAAGATTAGCACTGTCTCCAAATAAACCAAAACGAGGTTCCACTAGTGGCTCGTCACCTAGGAGTACCATCGGGTGCCTCCAAAATAATTTATGAGACTATGGTACATTTGGCACAAACCATGCACCTATCTTGCACTGACACTAACACTATCTCTAAACGGATTGAAATGAGCTTCCCCTTGAGCCTCATCACCTAGTAGTACCATCGGCTACGTCCAAAATGATTTTCGAGACTATGGAACATTTGGCGCAAACCATGCACTTGTTCTACACCAACACTAACACTGTCTCTAAATGGACCAAAACGAGATTCCACATGATCGACGTCACCTAGGAGTTCAATCGGGTGCATCCAAATCGATTTTAGAGCCAATGGTGCATTCGGCACAAACTATGCACCTATCCTACACCTACACTTACATTGCCTCAAAACAGACCGAAACAAAAATTCGACATGACCCACGTCACCTAGGAGTACCATCGGGTGCATCCAGAATGATTTTAGAGCCAGTGGTATGTTTGGTGCAAACCGAGCCACTATCTTGAGTCAAGATTAGCTCTATCTCCAAACGAACCGAAATAAGCTTCCACTTGAGCCTCATCACCAAGGAGTACCATTGAGTGCGTCCAATATGATTTCTGAGCCTATGGTACACTTGGTGTAAACCATGTGCCTATCTTGCACTGACACTAACACTGTCTCCAAATGGACCGTAACGAGACTCCACATGACCCACGTCACCTAGGAGTTCCATCGGGTGCGTCTAAAATGATTTTTGAGCCTCTACTAGGATCGGCGCAAATCGAGCAATTATCTTGCATCAAGATAAGCACTATCTCCAAATGGACCGAAACGAGCTTCCACTTGAGCCTCATCACCTAGGAGTACCATCAAGTGCATCCAAAACGATTTCTAAGCCTATGGTACACTCGGTGCAAACCGTGCACATATCTTACACCAACACTAACACTGTCTCCAAATGGACCAAAATGAGATTCCGCATGACCCACGTCACCTAGGAGTGTCATTAGGTGCATCCAAAATGATTTTAGAGCCTGTGGTACGTTCGGCACAAGCCGTGCACCTATCTTGCCCCAACACCAACACTGTCTCTAAACAAACCAAAATGAGGTTCCACATGACCCACATCACCTAGGAGTTCCATTGGTTGCGTCCAAAATGATTTCAAAGTCTGTGGTACGTTTGGCACAAATCGTGCACGTATCTTCCATCAAGATTAGCACTATCTCCAAACGGACCGAAGTGAGCATCTGCTATACCCTAGTCACCTAGGAGTACCATCGGGTACATTCAAAATGATTTCTTAGACTATGGTATGTTTGACGCAAACCGTGCACCTATCTTAAACCGAACCTAACACTGTGTCGAAACAAACCAAAACAAGATTTCACATGACCGACGTTAGCTAGGAGTGTCATCGGGTGCATCCAAAATGATTTCAGAGCCAGTGGTACGTTCGGTGCAAACCGAGCAACTATCTTGCATCAAGGTTAGCTCTATCTCTAAACGAACCTAAACGAGCTTCCACTTGAGCCTCGTCACCTAGGAGTACCATTGAGTGCGTCCAATACGATTTGTGAGCCTATGGTACACTTGGTGCAAACCGTGCGCCTCTCTTGCACCAGCACTAACTTTGTCTCCAAATGGACCCAAATGAGACTCCACATGACCCACATCACCTAGGAGTTCGATCGGGTGCGTCTAAAATTATTTCTGAGCCTATGCAATGATCGGCGCAAACCGAGCAACTATCTTGCATCAAGATTAGCACTATCTCTAAATAGACCGAAACAAGCTTCCACTTGAGCCTCATCACCTAGGAGTGCCATCGGGTGCATCCAAAATGATTTCTAAGCCTATGGTACACTTGGTGCAAACCATGCCCCTATCTTACACCAACACTAACACTATCTCCAAATGGACCAAAATGAGATTCCACATCACCCACGTAACCTAGGAGTGTCATTTTGTGCATCCAAAATGATTTCAGAGCCTGTGGTACATTCAGCACAAGCCATGCACCTATCTTGCACCAACACCAACACTGTCTCTAAACAGACCAAAATGAGATTCTGCCTGACCCACGTCACCTTGGAGTTCCATTGGTTGCGTCCAAAATGATTTCAGAGCCTGTGGTATGTTCGGCACAAACCGTGCACCTATCTTGCATCAAGATTAGCACTATCTCCAAATGGACCGAAGTGAGCATCTGCTAGAGCCTCGTCACCTAGGAGTACCATCGGGTACATTCAAAATAATTTCTTAGACTGTGGTGTGTTTGGCGAAAACCGTGCACCTATCCTACACTGACACTAACATTGTCTACAAATAGACCGAAACAAGATTCGACATGACCCACGTCACCTAGGAGTACCATCGGGTGCATCCAAAATGATTTTAGAGCCAGTGGTACGTTCGGTACAAACTGAGCAACTGTCTTGCGTCAAGATTAGCTCTATCTCCAAACAAACCGAAACGAGCTTCCACTTGAGCCTCATCACCTTGGTGTACCATTGAGTTCGTCCAATATGATTTCTAAGCCTATGGTACACTTGGTGCAAACCGTGCGCCTATCTTGCACCGACACTAACACTGTCTCCAAATGGACCGAAATGAGACTCCAGATGACCCACGTCACCTAAGAGTTCCATCGGGTGCGTCTAAAATGATTTCTGAGCCTATACTATGATCGGCGCAAACCGAGCAACTATCTTGCATCAAGATTAGCACTATCTCTAAATGGAACGAAACGAGCTTCCACTTGAGCCTCATCACCTAGGAGTACCATCGTGTGCATCCAAAACGATTTCTAAGCCTATGGTACACTCGGTGCAAACCGTGCACCTATCTTACACCAACACTAACACTATCTCCAAATGGACCAAAACGAGATTGCACATGACCCACGTCACCTAGGAGTGTCATCAGGTGCATCCAAAATGATTTTAGAGCCTGTGGTACGTTCGGCACAAGCCATGCACCTATCTTGCCCCAACACCAACACTGTCTCTAAACAAACCGAAATGAGGTTCCACATGACCCACGTCACCTAGGAGTTCCATTGGTTGCGTCCAAAATGATTTTTAGAGCATGTGGTACATTTGGCACAAACTGTGCATGTCTCTTGCATCAAGATCAGCACTATCTCCAAACGGACCGAAGTGAGCATCTGCTACAGCCTACTCACCTAGGAGTACCATCGGGTACATTCAAAATGATTTCTTAGACTTATGGTATGTTTGACGCAAACCGTGCACCTATCTTAAACTAACCCTAACACTGTGTCGATACAAACCAAAACAAGATTTCACATGACCGACGTCACCTAGGAGTGTCATCGGGTGCATCCAAAATGATTTCAGAGCCAGTGGTACGTTCGGTGCAAACCGAGCACCTATCTTGCATCAAGATTAGATCTATCTCCAAGCGAACCGAAACGAGCTTCCACTTGAGCCTCATCACCTAGGAGTACCATCGAGTGCGTCCAAAATGATTTGTGAGCCTGTGGTACACTTGATGCAAACCATGCGCCTATCTTGCACCAACGCTAACACTGTCTCCAAATGGACCGAAATGAGACTCCGCATGACCCACGTCACCTAGGAGTTCCATCGGGTGCGTCTAAAATGATTTCTGAGCCTATGCATTGATCGGCGCAAACCGAGCAACTATCTTGCGTCACGATTAGCACTATCTCTAAATAGACCGAAACGAGCTTCCACTTGAGCCTCATCACCTAGGAGTGCCATCGGGTGCATCCAAAAAGATTTCTAAGCCTATGGTACACTTGTGCAAACCGTGCACCTATTTTACACCAACACTAACACTGTCTCCAAATGGACCAAAACAAGATTCCACATCACCCACGTCACCTAGGAGTATCATTTGGTGCATCCAAAATGATTTTAGAGTCTGTGGTACGTTCAGCACAAGCCGTGCACCTATCTTGCCCCAACACTAACAATGTCTCTAAATAGACCAAAATGAGATTATGCATGACCCATGTCACCTTGGAGTTCCATTGGTTGCGTCCAAAATGATTTTAGAGTCTGTGGTATGTTTGGCACAAACCGTGCACCTATCTTGCATCAAGATTAGCACTATCTCCAAATGGACTGAAGTCAGCATCCGCTAGAGCCTCGTCACCTAGGAGTACCATCAGGTACATTCAAAATGATTTCTTAGACTGTGGTGTGTTCGGCGCAAACCATGCACCTATCCTACACCGACACTAACATTGTATCCAAATAGACCGAAACAAGATTACACATGACCCACGTCACCTAGGAGTACCATCGGGTGCATCCAAAATGATTTTAGAGCCAGTGGTACGTTTGGTACAAACTGAGCAAATGTCTTGCGTCAAGATTAGCTCTATCTCCAAACGAACCAAAACGTGCTTCCACTTGAGCCTCATCACCTAGGAGTACCATCGAGTGCGTCCAATATGATTTCTATGCCTATGGTACACTTGGTGCAAACCGTGCGCCTATCTTGCACCGACACTAACACTGTCTCCAAACCAACCAAAACGAGACTCCACATGATCCACGTCACCTAGGAGTTCCATCGGGTGCGTCTGAAATGAATTCTAAGCCTATGCTATGATCGGCGCAAACCGAGCAACTATCTTGCGTCAAGATTAGAACTATCTCCAAATGGACAGAAATGAGCTTCCACTTGAGCCTCATCACCTAGGAGTACCATCGGGTGCATCCAAAATGATTTCTAAGCCTCATTTTGAATGTACCACAGGCTCTTAAACATTGTTTCCAAATGGACTAAAATGAGATTCCACATGACCCACGTCACCTAGGAGTGTCGTTAGGTGCATCCAAAATGATTTAAGAGCCTGTGGTATGTTCAGCACAAGCCATCACCTATCTTGCCCCATTGCTAACACTATTTCCAAATGGACTGAAATGAGATTTCACATCACCCACATCACCTAGGAGTCCGATCGGGTGCGGCCAAAATGATTTTTGAGCCTATGGTACGTTTGGCGCAAACCATGCACCTATCTTGCATCAAGATTACCAATATCTCCAAATGGACCATAGTGAGCATCTACTACAGTCTCGTCACCTAGGAGTACCAGCGGGTGCATCCAAAATGATTTCTCATCATATGGTACGTTTGGCGCAAACTGTGTACCTATCTTACACCGACACTAACACTGCCTCCAAATGGACCGAAACAAGATTCCACATGATCCACGTCACCTAGGAGTTCCATTGGGTGCGTCCAAAATAATTTTCAAGCCTATGGTACGATTGGCGTAAACAAAGGAACTATCTTGCGTCAAGATTAGCACTATCTCCAAACGGACCGAAAGGAGCTTCCACTTGAGCCTCGTGACCTAGGAGTACCATCGGGTGCGTCTAAAATGATTTCTAAACCTATGGTACATTCGGCACAAACCGAGCAACTATGTTGCGTTAACATTAGCACTATCTCCAAATGGACAAAAACAAGCTTCCACTTGAGCCTCGTGACCAAGTGGTACCATCGGGTGTGTCCAAACGATTTTCGAGACTATGGTACATTTAGTGCAAACTATGCACCTATCTTGCACTGACACTAACATTGTCTCCAAACGGACCGAAACGAGATTCCACTTGACCCACATGACTTGGAGTTCTACCGAGTGCGTCCAAACTAATTTCAAAGCCTGTGGTACATTCGACGCAAATCTTGTACCTATCTTACATCAAGGTTAGCACTATCTCCAAACAAATCAAAGTGAGCATCCACTAGAGCCTCATCACCTAGGAGTACTGTCGGATGCGTCCAAAAGGATTTCTATGCCTATGGTACGTTTGGTGCATACCGTGCACCTATCTTGCCTCGACACTAACCTTGTCTCGAAATGGACCAAAACGAGATTCCACATGACCCACGTCACCTAGGAGTTCCATCATACGTGTGTCCAAAACGATTTTCGAGCCTATGGTATGATCGGTGCAAACCGAGCAACTATCTTGCGTCAAGATTAGCACTATATCCAAACAGACTAAAACGAGCTTCCACTTGAGTCTCGTGAGGTAAGAGTACCATCGGGTGCATCCAAAATGATTTCTAACCTTATGGTACGTTTGGCGCAAACCGTGCACCTATCTTGCACCAATAGTAACATAGTTCCAAATTGACTAAAACGAGATTCCACATGACCCACGTCATTTAGGAGTCTTATCGGGTGTGTCCAAAATGATTTCCGTGCCTATGGTACAATCGGGACAAAATGAGCAACTATCTTGCGTCAAGATTAGCACTATATCCAAACGGACCAAAATGAGCTTCTACTTGAGCCTTGTCACCTAGTAGTACCATCAGGTTCATCCAAAATGATTTATGAGACAATGGTACATTTGGCACAAACTGTGCACCTATCTTGCACCAACACTAACACCGTCTCCAAATGGACCAAAACGAGATTCCACATAACCCACATAACCTAGGAGTTCCATCGGGTGTGTCCAAAACTATTTCCAAGCCTATGGTACGATCGGCGCAAACCGACCAACTATCTTGCGTCACGATTAGCACTATCTCTAGTGGACCAAAACTAGCTTCGATTTCAGCCTCGTCACCAAGGAGTACCATCGGGTGTGTCCAAAATAATTTCTGAGCCAATGGTACGTTTAGAGCAGACCGTGCACCTATCTTGCACCGACACTAACACTATCTCCAAATAGACCGAAATGACATTCCACATGGCCCACGTGACCTAGGAGTTCCATTGGGTGCATCCAAAAGGATTTCTGAACCTATGGTAGTTCGGTGCAAACCGAGCAACTATCTTGTGTCAAGATTAGCACTATCTTCAAACGAACGAAAATGAGCTTCCACTTGAGCCTCATCACCAAGGAGTACCATTGAGTGCGTCCAATATGATTTCTGAGCCTATGGTACACTTGGTGTAAACCGTGCGCCTATCTTGCACTGACACTAACATTGTCTCCAAATGGACCGTAACGAGACTCCACATGACCCACGTCACCTAGGAGTTCCATCAGGTGCGTCTAAAATGATTTCTGAGCCTATACTAGGATCGGCGCAAATCGAGCAATTATCTTGCATCAAGATTAGCACTATCTCCAAATGGACCGAAACGAGCTTCCACTTGAGCCTCATCACCTAGGAGTACCATCAAGTGCATCCAAAATGATTTCTAAGCCTATGGTACACTCGGTGCAAACCGTGCACCTATCTTACACCAACACTAACACTATCTCCAAATGGACTAAAATGAGATTCCACATGACCCACGTCACCTAGGAGTGTCATCAGGTGCATCCAAAATGATTTTAGAGCCTGTGGTACGTTCGGCACAAGCCGTGCACCTATCTTGCCCCAACACCAACACTGTCTCTAAACAAACCAAAATGAGGTTCCACATGACCCACGTCACCTAGGACTTCCATTGGTTGCGTCCAAAATGATTTCAAAGTCTGTGGTACGTTTGGCACAAATCGTGCACGTATCTTCCATCAAGATTAGCACTATCTCCAAACGGACCGAAGTGAGCATCTGCTATACCCTAGTCACCTAAGAGTACCATCAGGTACATTCAAAATGATTTCTTAGACTATGGTATGTTTGACGCAAACCGTGCACCTATCTTAAACCGACCCTAACACTGTGTCGAAACAAACCAAAACAAGATTTCACATGACCGACGTCAGCTAGGAGTGTCATCGGGTGCATCCAAAATGATTTCAGAGCCAGTGGTATGTTCGGTGCAAACCGTGCAACTATCTTGCATCAAGGTTAGCTCTATCTCTAAATGAACATAAACGAGCTTCCACTTGAGCCTCGTCACCTAGGAGTACCATTGAGTGCGTCCAATACGATTTGTGAGCCTATGGTACACTTGGTGCAAACCGTGCGCCTATCTTGCACCAACACTAACTCTATCTCCAAATGCACCCAAATGAGACTCCACATGACCCACGTCACCTAGGAGTTCGATCGGGTGCGTCTAAAATGATTTCTGAGCCTATGCAATGATCGGTGCAAACCGAGCAACTATCTTGCGTCAAGATTAGCACTATCTCTAAATAGACCGAAACGAGCTTCCACTTGAGCCTCATCACCTAGGAGTGCCATCGGGTGCATCCAAAATGATTTCTAAGCCTATGGTACACTTGGTGCAAACCGTGCTCCTATCTTACACCAACACTAACACTGTCTCCAAATGGACCAAAATGAGATTCCACATCACCCACGTAACCTAGGAGTGTCATTTTGTGCATCCAAAATGATTTCAGAGCCTGTGGTACATTCGGCACAAGCCGTGCACCTATCTTGCCCCAACACCAACATTGTCTCTAAACAGACCAAAATGAGATTCTGCCTGACCCACGTCACCTTGGAGTTCCATTGGTTGCGTCCAAAATGATTTTAGAGCCTATGGTATGTTCGGCACAAACCGTGCACTTATCTTGCATCAAGATTAGCACCATCTCCAAATGGACCGAAATGAGCATCCGCTAGAGCCTTGTCACCTAGGAGTACCATCGGGTACATTCAAAATGATTTCTTAGACTGTGGTGTGTTTGGCGAAAACCGTGCACCTATCCTACACTGAAACTAACATTGTCTACAAATAGACCGAAACAAGATTCAACATGACCCACGTCACCTAGGAGTACCATCAGGTGCATCCAAAATTATTTTAGAGCTAGTGGTACGTTCGGTACAAACTGAGCAACTGTCTTGCGTCAAGATTAGCTCTATCTCCAAACGAACCGAAACGAGCTTCCACTTGAGCCTCATCACCTAGGCGTACCATCGAGTTCGTCCAATATGATTTCTAAGCCTATGGTACACTTGTTGCAAACCGTGCGCCTATCTTGCGCCGACACTAACACTGTCTCCAAATGGACCGAAATGAGACTCCACATGACCCACATCACCTAAGAGTTCCATCGGGTGCGTCTAAAATGATTTCTGAGCCTATACTACGATCTACGCAAACCGAGCAACTATCTTGCATCAAGATTAGCACTATCTCCAAATGGACCGAAACGAGCTTCCACTTGAGCCTCATCACCTAGGAGTACCATCGTGTGCATCCAAAATGATTTCTAAGCCTATGGTACACTCGGTGCAAACCGTGCACCTATCTTACACCAACACTAACACTGTCTCCAAATGGACCAAAACGAGATTGCACATGACCCACGTCACCTAGGAGTGTCATCAGGTGCATCCAAAATGATTTTAGAGCCTGTGGTATGTTTGGCACAAGCCGTGCACCTATCTTGCCCCAACACCAACACTGTCTCTAAACAAACCGAAATGAGGATCCACATGACCCACGTCACCTAGGAGTTCCATTGATTGCGTCCAAAATGATTTCAGAGCATGTGGAACGTTTGGCACAAACTGTGCACGTCTCTTGCATCAAGATTAGCACTATCTCCAAACGGACCGAAGTGAGGATCCGCTATAGCCTACTCACCTAGGAGTACCATCGGGTACATTCAAAATGATTTCTTAGACTTATGGTATGTTTGACGCAAACCATGCACCTATCTTAAACCGACCCTAACACTGTGTCGATACAAACCAAAACAAGATTTCACATGACCGACGTCACCTAGGAGTGTCATCGGGTGCATCCAAAATGATTTCAGAGCCAGTGGTACGTTCGGTGCAAACCGAGCAACTATCTTGCATCAAGATTAGCTCTATCTCCAAGCGAACCGAAATGAGCTTCCACTTGAGCCTCATCACCTAGGAGTACTATCGAGTGCGTCCAAAACGATTTGTGAGCCTATGGTACACTTGGTGCAAACCATGCGCCTATCTTGCACCAACACTAACACTGTCTCCAAATGGACCGAAATGAGACTCCGCATGACCCACGTCACCTAGGAGTTCCATCGGGTGCGTCTAAAATGATTTCTGAGCCTATGCATTGATCGGCGCAAACCGAGCAACTATCTTGTGTCTCGATTAGCACTATCTCTAAATAGACCAAAACGAGCTTCCACTTGAGCCTCATCACCTAGGAGTGCCAACGGGTGCATCCAAAATGATTTCTAAGCCTATGGTACACTTGTGCAAACCATGCACCTATTTTACACCAACACTAACATTGTCTCCAAATGGACCAAAACGAGATTCCACATCACCCACATCACCTAGGAGTATCATTTGGTGTATCCAAAATGATTTTAGAGTCTGTGGTACGTTCAGCACAAGCCGTGCGCCTATCTTGCCCCAACACTAACAGTGTCTCTAAATAGACCAAAATGAGATTATGCATGACCCACGTCACCTTGGACTTCCATTGGTTGCGTCCAAAATGATTTTAGAGCCTGTGGTATGTTTGGCACAAACCGTGCACCTATCTTGCATCAAGATTAGCACTATCTTCAAATGGACTGAAGTCAGCATCCGCTAGAGCCTCGTCACCTAGGAGTATCATTAGGTACATTCAAAATGATTTTCTTAGACTGTGGTGTGTTCAGCGCAAACCATGCACCTATCCTACACCGACACTAACATTGTCTCCAAATAGACCGAAACAAGAATACACATGACCCACGTCACCTAGGAGTACCATCGGGTGCATCCAAAATGATTTTAGAGCCAGTGGTACGTTTGGTTCAAACTGAGCAACTGTCTTGCGTCAAGATTAGCTCTATCTCCAAACGAACCAAAACGTGCTTCCACTTGAGCCTCATCACCTAGGAGTACCATCGAGTGCGTCCAATATGATTTCTAAGCCTATGGTACACTTGGTGCAAACCGTGCGCCTATCTTGCACCGACACTAACACTGTCTCCAAACCAACCAAAACGAGACTCCACATGATCCACGTCACCTAGGAGTTCCATCGGGTGCGTCTGAAATGATTTCTGAGCCTATGCTATGATCGGCGCAAACCGAGCAACTATCTTGCGTCAAGATTAGAACTATCTCCAAATGGACAGAAATGAGCTTCCACTTGAGCCTCATCACCTAGGAGTACCATCGCGTGCATCCAAAATGATTTCTAAGCCTCATTTTGAATGTACCATAGGCTCTTAAACATTGTTTCCAAATGGACTAAAATGAGATTCCACATGACCCACGTCACCTAGGAGTGTCGTTAGGTGCATCCAAAATGATTTAAGAGCCTGTGGTATGTTCAGCACAAGCCATCACCTATCTTGCCCCATCGCTAACACTATTTCCAAATGGACTGAAATGAGATTTCACATCACCCACATCACCTAGGAGTCCGATCGGGTGCGGCCGAAACAATTTCTGAGCCTATGGTACGTTTGGCGCAAACCATGCACCTATCTTGCATCAAGATTACCAATATCTCCAAACGAACCGTAGTGAGCATCTACTACAGTCTCGTCACCTTGGAGTACCAGCAGGTGCGTCCAAAATGATTTCTCAACATATGGTACGTTTGGCGCAAACTGTGTACCTATCTTACACCGACACTAACACTGCCTCCAAATGGACCGAAACAAGATTCCACATGACCCACGTCACCTAGGAGTTCCATTGGGTGCGTCCAAAATAATTTCCAAGCCTATGATACGATCGGCGTAAACAAAGGAACTATCTTGCGTTAAGATTAGCACTATCTCCAAACGGACCGAAAGGAGCTTCCACTTGAGCCTCGTGACCTAGGAGTACCATCGGGTGCGTCTAAAATGATTTCTAAACCTATGGTACATTCGGCACAAACCGAGCAACTATGTTGCGTTAACATTAGCACTATCTCCAAATGGACCAAAACAAGCTTCCACTTGAGCCTCGTGACCAATTGGTACCATCGGGTGTGTCTAAACGATTTTCGAGACTATGGTACATTTAGTGCAAACTATGCACCTATCTTGCACTGACACTGACACTGTCTCCAAATGGACCGAAACGAGATTCCACTTGACCCACATGACTTGGAGTTCTACCGAGTCCGTCCAAACTAATTTCAAATCCTGTGGTACATTCGACGCAAACCGTTTACCTATCTTACATCAAGGTTAGCACTATCTCCAAACGAATCAAAGTGAGCATCCACTAGAGCCTCATCACCTAGGAGTACTGTTGGATGCGTCCAAAAGGATTTCTAAGCCTATGGTACGTTTGGCGTATACCGTGCACCTATCTTGCCTCGACACTAACCTTGTCTCGAAATGGGCCAAAACGAGATTCCACATGACCCACGTCACCTAGGAGTTCCATCATACGTGTGTCCAAAACGATTTTCGAACCTACAGTACGATCGTTGCAAACCGAGCAACTATCTTGCGTCAAGATTAGCACTATATCCAAACAGACTGAAACAAGCTTCCACTTGAGCCTCGTGAGGTAAGAGTACCATCGGGTGCATCCAAAATGATTTCTAACCTTATGGTACGTTTGGCGCAAACCGTGCACTATCTTGCACCAATAGTAACACAGTTCCAAATTGACTAAAACGAGATTCCACATGACCCACGTCACTTAGGAGTCTTATCGGGTGTGTCCAAAATGATTTCCGTGCCTATGGTACGATCGACACAAAATGAGCAACTATCTTGCATCAAGATTAGCACTATATCCAAACGGACCAAAATGAGCTTCTACTTGAGCCTTGTCACCTAGTAGTACCATCAGGTTCGTCCAAAATGATTTCTGAGACAATGGTACATTTGGCGCAAACTGTGCACCTATCTTGCACCAACACTAACACCATCTCCAAATGGACCAAAACGAGATTCCACATAACCCACGTCACCTAGGAGTTCCATCGGGTGTGTCAAAAATGATTTCCAAGCCTATGGTACGATTGGCGCAAACCGACCAACTATCTTGCGTCAAGATTAGCACTATCTCTAGTGGACCGAAACTAGCTTCGATTTCAGCCTCGTCACCAAGGAGTACCATCGGGTGCGTCCAAAATAATTTCTGAGCCAATAGTACGTTTGGAGCAGACCGTGCACCTATCTTGCACCGACACTAACACTGTCTCCAAATAGACCGAAATGACATTCCACATGGCCCACGTGACCTAGGAGTTCCATTGGGTGCGTCCAAAATAAAATCTGAACCTATGGTAGTTCGGTGCAAACCGAGCAACTATCTTGTGTCAAGATTAGTACTATCTCCAAACGAATGAAAATGAGCTTCCACATGAGCTTCGTGACCTAGGAGTACCATCGGATACGTCCAAAACTATTTTTGAGCCTATTGTATGTTTGGTGCAAACCGTGCACCTATCTTGGATCAAGATTAGCGCTATCTCCAAACGTACCGAAGTGAGCATCTACTTGAACCTCGTTACCTAGGAGTACCATTAGGTGCATCCAAAACAATTTCTGAGCATATGGTATGTTTGGCACAAACTGTGCACCTTTCTTGCACCGACACTAACACTGCCTTCAAACGGGCCGATGACCCATGTCACCAACGAGTACCATCAGGTGCTTTTAATATGATTTCTGAGCCTATGGTACAATTGGTACAAATCATGCACATATCTTACACCGACACTAACATTGTATCCAAACGAACCAAAATGCGATTCCACATGACCCACGTCTCCTATGAGTTTCATCGGGTACGTCTAAAATGATTTCTAAGGCTATGGTACGATTAGTGCAAACCGAGCAACTGTCTTGCGTCAAGATTCGCACTATCTCTAAATGGACCAAAATGAGCTTCCACTTGAGCCTCATGACCTAGGAGTACCATCGGGTGCACGCAAAATGATTTCTGAGCCTATGGTACGTTTGGAGCAAACCGTGCACCTACCTTGCACCGACGCTAACACTGTTTCCAAACGGATCGAAACGAGATTCCACATGACCCACATCGCCTGGGAGTTCCATCAGGTGTGTCCAAAATGATTTTTTGAGACAATGGTACATTTGGCGCAAACCGTGCACCAATTTGCACCGACACTAACACTGTCTCCAAACGGACTAAAACGAGATTCCACATGAGCGACGTCACCTCGAAGTTCCATCGGGTGCGTCCAAAATGATTTCTGAGCCTATGGTACGTTCGGCGCAAACCGTGTTCCTATCTTGCATCAAGATTAGCACTATCTCTGAACAGACCGAAGTGAGCATCGACTACAGCCTCGTCACTTAGGGTACAATCGGGTGCATCCCAAACAATTTCTGAACCTATGGTACGTTTGGCGCAAACCGTGCACCTATCTTGCACCGAAACTAACATTGTCTCCGAACAGACCGAAATGAGATTCCACATGACCCATGTCACCTAGGAGTACCATCAGGTGTGTCCAAAATGATTTCTGAGCCTATGGTATGTTCGGCGCAAACCGTGATCCTATCTTCCGTCAAGATTAGCACTATCTCCAAATGGACCGAAACGAGATTCCACATGACCCACGTCACCTAGGAGTACTATTCGGTGCATCCAAAACAATTTCTGAGCCTATGGTATGTGCAGCGCAAACTGTGTACCTATCTTGCACCAACACTAACACCGTCTCTAAATAGACTGAAACGAGATTCCACACGACCCAAGTCACCTAGGAGTTCCATTGGGTGCATCCAAAATAATTTCTGAACCTTTGGTATGTTTGGCGCAAAGCGAGCAACTATCTTGTGTCATGATTAGCAGTACCTCCAAATGGACCAAAGCAACCTTCCACTTGAGCCTCATGACCTAGGAGTACCATTGGGTGTGTCCAAAAAAATTTCTGAACCTATGGTACATTCGATGCAAACCGAGCAACTATCTTGCGTCAAGATTAGCACTATCACCAAACAAACCGAAACAAGCTTCCACTTGAGCCTCGTGACCTAGTTGCACTATTGGGTGCATCCAAAATGATTTCTGAGCCTATGGTACATTCGCAAACCATGCACCTATCTTGCACCGACACTAACACATATTCCAAACGTACTGAAATGAGATTCCACTTGACCCACGTCACCTAGGAGTTCCATCGAGTGCGTCTAAAATGATTCTGAGCCTGTGGTATGATCGGTGCAAACCGAGCCACTATCTTGTGTCAAGATTAGCAGTATCACCAAATGGACTGAAAAGGCCTTCCACTTGAGCCTCGTGACCTTAGAGTACCATCGGGGGCATCCAAAATGAGTTTTGAGCCTATGGTACGTTTGGCGCAAACCATGCATCTATCTTGCACCAACATTAACACTATTTCCAAACAGACTAAAATAAGATTCCACATGACCACGTCACTAAGGAGTACCATTGGGTGCGTCCAAAACAATTTTAGAGCATGTGGTACGTTCAGCGTAAACCGTGCACCAATCTTGCATCAAGATTAGCACTATCTCCAAATGGACCAAAACGGGCTTCCACTTGAGCCTTACCACCTAGGAGTACCATCTGGTGCGACCAAAATAATTTGTGAGCCTATGGTATGTTAGGCGCAAATCGTGCACCTATCTTGCACAGACACCAAGACTGTCTCCAAATAGACCAAAACAAGATTGCACGTGACCGACGTCACCTCGGAGTACCATCGGGTGTGTCCAAAACAATTTCTGATACAATGGTATGTTTGGCGCAAACCGTGCACCTATCTTGCACCGACACTAACACTGTCTCTAAACAGACTGAAATGAGATTCCACATGACCCACGTCACTTAGGAGTGTCGTTAGGTGCATCCAAAATGATTTAAGAGCCTGTGGTATGTTCAGCACAAGCCATCACCTATCTTGCCCCATCGCTAACACTATTTCCAAATGGACTGAAATGAGATTTCACATCACCCACATCACCTAGGAGTCCGATTGGGTGCGGCCAAAACGATTTCTGAGCCTATGGTACGTTTGGCGCAAACCATGCACCTATCTTGCATCAAGATTACCAATATCTCCAAACGGACTGTAGTGAGCATCTACTACAGTCTCGTCACCTAGGAGTACCAGCGGGTGCGTCCAAAATGATTTCTCAACATATGGTACGTTTGGCGCAAACTGTGTACCTATCTTACACCGACACTAACACTGCCTCCAAATGGACCGAAACAAGATTCCACATAACCCACGTCACCTAGGAGTTCCATTGGGTGCGTCCAAAATAATTTCCAAGCCTATGGTACGATCGGCGTAAACAAAGGAACTATCTTGCGTCAAGATTAGCACTATCTCCAAACGGACCGAAAGGAGCTTCCACTTGAGCCTCGTGACCTAGGAGTACCATCGGGTGCGTCTAAAATGATTTCTAAACCTATGGTACATTCGGCACAAACCGAGCAACTATGTTGCGTTAACATTAGCACTATCTCCAAATGGACCAAAACAAGCTTCCACTTGAGCCTCGTGACCAAGTGGTACCATCGTGTGTGTCCAAACGATTTTCGAGACTATGGTACATTTAGTGCAAACTATGCACCTATCTTGCACTGACACTAACACTGTCTCCAAACGGACCGAAACGAGATTCCACTTGACCCACATGACTTGGAGTTCTACCGAGTGCGTCCAAACTAATTTCAAAGCCTGTGGTACATTCGACGCAAACCATGTACCTATCTTACATCAAGGTTAGCACTATCTCCAAACGAATCAAAGTGAGCATCCACTAGAGCCTCATCACCTAGGAGTACTGTCGGATGCGTCCAAAAGGATTTCTAAGCCTATGGTACGTTTGGCGTATACCGTGCACCTATCTTGCCTCGACACTAACCTTGTCTCGAAATGGACCAAAACGAGATTCCACATGACCCACGTCACCTAGGAGTTCCATCATACGTGTGTCCAAAACGATTTTCGAGCCTATGGTACGATCGGTGCAAACCGAGCAACTATCTTGTGTCAAGATTAGCACTATATCCAAACAGACTGAAACAAGCTTCCACTTGAGCCTAGTGAGGTAAGAGTACCATCGGGTGCATCCAAAATGATTTCTAACCTTATGGTACGTTTGGCGTAAACTGTGCACCTATCTTGCACCAATAGTAACACAGTTCCAAATTGACTAAAACGAGATTCCACATGACCCACGTCACTTAGGAGTCTTATCGGGTGTGTCCAAAATGATTTCCGTGCCTATGGTACGATCGGCACAAAATGAGCAACTATCTTGCGTCAAGATTAGCACTATATCCAAACGGACCAAAATGAGCTTCTACTTGAGCCTTGTCACCTAGTAGTACCATCGGGTTCGTCCAAAATGATTTCTAAGACAATGGTACATTTGGCGCAAACTGTGCACCTATCTTGCACCAACACTAACACCGTCTCTAAATGGACCGAAACGAGATTCCACATAACCCACGTCACCTAGGAGTTCCATCGGGTGTGTCCAAAATGATTTCCAAGCCTATGGTACGATTGGCGCAAACCGACCAACTATCTTGCGTCAAGATTAGCACTATCTCCAGTGGACCGAAACTAGCTTCGATTTCCGCCTCGTCACCAAGGAGTACCATCGGGTGCGTCCAAAATAGTTTCTGAGCCAATGGTACGTTTGGAGCAGACTGTGCACCTATCTTGCACCGACACTAACACTGTCTCCAAACAGACCGAAATGACATTCCACATGGCTCACGTGACCTAGGAGTTCCATTGGGTGCGTCCAAAATGAAGTCTGAACCTATGGTAGTTCGGTGCAAACCGAGCAACTATATTGTGTCAAGATTAGCACTATCTCCAAACGAATGAAAATGAGCTTCCACTTGAGCCTCGTGACCTAGGAGTACCATCGGATACTTCCAAAACTATTTTTGAGCCTATTGTATGTTTGGTGCAAACCGTGCACCTATCTTGGATCAAGATTAGCGCTATCTCCAAACGTACCGAAGTGAGCATCTACTTGAACCTCATTACCAAGGAGTACCATTAGGTGCATCCAAAACAATTTCTGAGCATATGGTATGTGTTGGCACAAACTGTGCACCTTTCTTGCACCGACACTAACACTGCCTTCAAACGGGCCGATGACCCATGTCACCAACGAGTACCATCAGGTGCGTTTAATATGATTTCTAAGGCTATGGTACAATTAGTACAAATCGAGCACATATCTTACACCGACACTAACACTGTCTCCAAACGAACCAAAATGCGATTCCACATGACCCACGTCTCCTATGAGTTTCATCGGGTACGTCTAAAATGATTTCTAAGCCTATGGTACGATTAGTGCAAACCGAGCAACTGTCTTGCGTCAAGATTCGCACTATCTCTAAATGGACCAAAATGAGCTTCCACTTGAGCCTCGTGACCTAGGAGTACCATCGGGTGCACGCAAAATGATTTCTGAGCCTATGGTACGTTTGGAGCAAACCGTGCACCTACCTTGCACCGACGCTAACACTGTTTCCAAACGGATCGAAACGAGATTCCACATGACCCACATCGCCTGGGAGTTCCATCAGGTGTGTCCAAAATGATTTCTGAGACAATGGTACATTTGGTGCAAACCGTGCACCAATTTGCACCGACACTAACACTGTCTCCAAACGGACTAAAACGAGATTCCACATGAGCGACGTCACCTCGAAGTTCCATCGGGTGCGTCCAAAATGATTTCTGAGCCTATGGTACGTTCGGCGCAAACCGTGCTCCTATCTTGCATCAAGATTAGCACTATCTCTGAACAGAATGAAGTGAGCATCGACTACAGCCTCGTCACTTAGGGTACAATCGGGTGCATCCCAAACAATTTCTGAACCTATGGTACGTTTGGCGCAAACCGTGCACCTATCTTGCACCGAAACTAACATTGTCTCCAAACAGACCGAAATGAGATTCCACATGACCCATGTCACCTAGGAGTACCATCAGGTGTGTCCAAAATGATTTCTGAGCCTATGGTATGTTCGGCGCAAACCGTGATCCTATCTTTCGTCAAGATTAGCACTATCTCCAAATGGACCGAAACGAGATTCCACATGACCCACGTCACCTAGGAGTACGATCCGGTGCATCCAAAACAATTTCTGAGCCTATGGTATGTGCAGCGCAAACTGTGTACCTATCTTGCACCAACACTAACACCGTCTCTAAATAGACTGAAACGAGATTCCACACGACCCAAGTCACCTAGGAGTTTCATTGGGTGCATCCAAAACAATTTCTGAACCTTTGGTATGTTCGGCGCAAAGCGAGCAACTATCTTGTGTCATGATTAGCACTACCTCCAAATGGACCAAAACAACCTTCCACTTGAGCCTCATGACCTAGGAGTACCATCGGGTGTCTCCAAAATGATTTCTGAACCTGTGGTACGTTCGATGCAAACCGAGCAACTATCTTGCGTCAAGATTAGCACTATCACCAAACAAACCGAAACAAGCTTCCACTTGAGCCTCGTGACCTAGTTGCACCATTGGGTGCATCCAAAATGATTTCTGAGCCTATGGTACGTTCGCAAACCGTGCACCTATCTTGCATCGACACTAACACATATTCCAAACGTACTGAAATGAGATTCCACTTGACCCACGTCACCTAGGAGTTCCATCGAGTGCGTCTAAAATGATTCTGAGCCTATGGTACGATCGGCGCAAACCGAGCCACTATCTTGTGTCAAGATTAGTAGTATCACCAAATGGACTGAAAAGGCCTTCCACTTGAGCCTCGTGACCTTAGAGTACCATCGGGGGCATCCAAAATGTGTTTTGAGCCTATGGTACGTTTGGCGCAAACCATGCATCTATCTTGCACCAACATTAACACTATTTCCAAACAGACTGAAATGAGATTCCACATGACCCACGTCACCAAGGAGTACCATTGGGTGCATCCAAAACAATTTTAGAGCATGTGGTACGTTCAGTGTAAACCGTGCACCAATCTTGCATCAAGATTAGCACTATCTCCAAATGGACCAAAATGGGCTTCCACTTGAGCCTTACCGCCTAGGAGTACCATCTGGTGCGTCCAAAATAATTTGTGAGCCTATGGTATGTTAGGCGCAAATTGTGCACCTATCTTGCACAGACACTAAGACTATCTCCAAATAGACCAAAACGAGATTGCACATGACCGACGTCACCTCGGAGTACCATCGGGTGTGTCCAAAACAATTTCTGATACTATGGTATGTTTGGCGCAAACCATGCACCTATCTTGCACCAACACTAACACTGTCTCTAAACAGACTGAAACAAGATTCCACATGACACACGTCACCTAGGAGTTCCATCGGGTGCGTCCAAAACAATTTTCGAACCTATGGTACGTTCGGCGCAAACTAAGCAACTATCTTGCGTCAAAATTAGCACTACCTCCAAATGGATAGAAATAACATTCCACTTGAGCCCCGTGACCTAGGAGTACCATTGGGTGCATCAAAAACAATTTCCAAACCTATGCTACATTTAGTGCAAAGCGAGCAACAATCATGCATCAAGATTAGCACTATCTCCCAATGGACCGAAATAAGCTTCCACTTGAGACTCCTGACCTAGTAGTACCATCGGGTGCGTCCAAAATGATTTCCGAGCCTATAGTACGTTCGATGCAAACCATGCACCTATCTTTTATCAAGATTAGCACTATCTCCAAATAGACTGAAGTGAGTATCTACTACAGCCTCGTCACCTAGGAGTACCATCAGGTGCGTCCAAAATGATTCTCAGCATATAGAAAGGATGGCGCAAACCATGCTCCTATCTTGCACCGACACTAACACTGCCCCAAATGGACCAAAACGAGATTCCACATGACCCACGTCACCTAGGAGTCTTATCGGTTGTGTCCAAAATGATTTTAAAGCCTATAGTATGTTCGGCGCAAACCGTGCACCTATTTTGCATTAGGATTAGAAGTATTTCTAAATGGACTGAAGTAAGTATCCACTAGAGCCTCGTCACATAGGAGTACCATCGGGTACATCTAAAATGATTTCTGAGACTATGGTATTTTTGGTGCAAACCGTGCAACTATCTTACACTAACACTAACACTGTCTCCAAATGGACCAAAACGAGATTCCACATGACCCATGTCACCAAGGAGTGTCATTAGGTGCATCTAAAATGATTTCAGAGCTTGTGGTAAGTTCGATGCAACCATGCACCTATCTGGCATAAAGATTAGGCCTATCTCCAAACTGGTCGAAGTGAGCATCCACTACAGCCTTGTCACCTTGAAGTACCATTGGGTGCGTCCAAAAGGATTTCTGAGCCTATGGTATGTTTGGCGCACCAACACTAACACTATCTCCAAACAGAACTAAATGAGATTCCACATGACCCACGTCACCTAGGAGTACCATCAGGTGTGTCCAAAACGATTTCTGAGCCTATAGTATGTTCGGCGTGAACCATGCACCTATCTTGTATCAAGATTAGCATTATCTCCAAATGGACCAAAACAGGCTTCCACTTGAGCCTTGTCACCTAGGAGTACCATTTGGTGCATCCAAAATGATTTCTGAGCCTATGGTACGTTTGGCGCAAACTGTGCACCTATCTTGCACAGACACTAACACTGTCTCCAAACAAACCGAAACGAGATTCCACATGACCCACGTCACCTCGGAGTACCATCGGGTGTGTCGAAAACAATTTCTGATCCTATGGTATGTTTGATGCAATCCGTGCACTATCTTGCACCGACACTAACACTGTCTCTAAACAGACTAAAACGAGATTCCACATGACCAACGTCACCTAGGAGTTCCATCGGGTGCGTCCAAAACAATTTCCAAACCTAGGGTACATTCCGCGCAACACGGGCAACTATGTTGCGTCAAAATTAGCACTTTCTCCAAATGGACCGAAACAACCTTCCACTTGAGCCTCGTGACCTAGGAGTATCATCGGGTGCGTCAAAAATGATTTCTGAACCTATGGTACGTTCAGCGCAAACCGAGCAACTATTATGCATCAAGATTAGCACTATCTCCAAACGGACCGAAACAAGCTTCTGCTAGAGACTCGTGGCCTAGTAGTACCATCGGGTGCGTCTAAAATGATTTTTGAGCCTATGGTATGTTTGGCGCAAACCATGCACCTATGTTGCACCGACACTAACACTGGCACCAAACAGACCAAAATGAGATTCCACATGACCCACGTCACCTAGGAGTGTCATCAGGTGCATCTAAAATGATTTCAGAGCCTGTGGTACGTTCGATGCAAACCGTCCACCTATCTTGCATTAAGATTAGCACCATCTTGAAACTGACCAAAGTGAGCATCCACTAGTGCCTCATCACCTAGGAGTACCATCGGGTGCATCCAAAATGATTTCTGAGCCTATGGTACGTTTGGCGCAAACCGTGCATCTATCTTGCCCCAACACTAACACTATCTCTAAACAGACCGAAACGAGATTTCGCATGACCCACATCACCTAGGATTTCCATTGAGTGCATCCAAAACAATTTTAGAGCCTATGGTACGTTCGACGCAAACCGTGCACCTATCTTGTATCAAGATTAGCACTATCTTCAAATGAACCGAAGTAAGCATCCACTAGTGCCTCCCCACCTAGGAGTACCATTGGGTACATCAAAAACGATTTTTGAGGCTATGGTATGTTTGGCGCAAATCGTGTATCTATCTTACACCGACACTAACACTGTCTCCAAACGGACCAAAACGAGATTTCACATGACCCACGTCACCTAGAAGTGTCATCAGGTGCATCCAAAATGATTTTAGAGCCTATGGTACGTTCGGCGCAAACCGAGCACCTATCTTGCATGATTAGCACTATCTCCAAGCACACCGAAGTGAGCATCCACTACAGCCTCGACATCTTAGAGTATCATCGGGTGCGTCCAAAATGATTTCTGAGCCTACGACATGTTTGGCGCAAACCACGTACCTTATCTTGGTCTGACACTAACACTGTCTCCAAATAGACCAAAACGAGATTTCACGTGAGCCACGTCACCTAGGAGTACCATCGGGTGTGTGCAAAATGATTTCTAAGCCTATGGTACGTTTGGCGCGAACCGTGCACCTATCTTGCATCAAGATTAGCACTATCTCCGAATGGACCAAAACAGGCTTCCACTTGAGCCTTGTCACCTATGAGTATGGATGAAAATGGTACAGATATTTTTTGACCATATTCGAGACCGAATCCATTTAGAGGGGTTCAAATCGGTCCGTATCCGAGTCCGGATATTCAACATCTGATATTGTATCTGTATCTTAACTTAAATCAGATATTTATGATATCGACATCCAATCATATACTATGTGGCATGGCTGACATTATCTGTATTCGAATCTAAATCTGACCAGAAATATGAAAACAAATGTAAAATAAGCCATATCCATCCATATCCGATCTGTTTTCATTCCTACCTAGGAGTACCATCTGGTGCGTCCAAAACAATTTGTGAGCCTATGGTACGTTCGGCGCAAACTCTGCACCTATCTTGCACAAACAATAACACTGTCTCCAAACGAACCAAAATGAGACTCCACATGACCCACATCACCTCGAAGTATCATCAGGTGTGTCCAAAACAATTTTCAATCCTATGGTATGTTTGGCGAAAACTGTGCACCTATCTTGCACCGACACTAACACTGTCTCTAAACAGAGTAAAACGAGATTCTACATGACTGACGTCACCTAGGAGTTCCATCGGGTGCGTCCAAAACAATTTCCGAACCTATGTTACGTTCCGCGCAACACGGGCAACTATGTTGCGTCGAAATTAGCACTATCTCCAAATAGACCGAAACGAGCTTCCACTTGAGCCTCATCACCTAGGAGTGCCATCGGGTGCATCCAAAATGATTTCTAAGCCTATGGTACACTTGGTGCAAACCATGCACCTATCTTACACCAACACTAACACTGTCTCCAAATGGACCAAAATGAGATTCCACATCACCCACGTCACCTAGGAGTGTCATTTGGTGCATCCAAAATGATTTCAGAGCCTATGGTACATTCGGCACAAGCCGTGCACCTATCTTGCCCCAACACTAACACTGTCTCTAAACAGACCAAAATGAGATTCTGCATGACCCACGTCACCTTGGAGTTCCATTGGTTGCGTCCAAAATGATTTCAGAGCCTGTGGTATGTTTGGTACAAACCGTGCACCTATGTTGCATCAAGATTAGCACTATCTCCAAACGGACCGAAGTGAGCATCCGGTAGAGCCTCGTCACCTAGGAGTACCATCGGGTACATCAAAATGATTTCTTAGACTGTGGTGTGTTCGGCGCAAACCGTGCACCTATCCTACACCGACACTAACATTGTCTCCAAATAGACCGAAACAAGATTCCACGTGACCCACGTCACCTAGAAGTACCATCGGGTGCATCCAAAATGATTTTAGAGCTAGTGGTACGTTCGGTACAAACCGAGCAACTGTCTTGCGTCAAGATTAGCTCTATCTCCAAACGAACTGAAACGAGCTTCCACTTGAGCCTCATCACCTAGGAGTACCATCGAGTGCGTCTAATATGATTTCTAAGCCTATGGTACACTTGGTGCAAACCGTGTGCCTGTCTTGCGCCGACACTAACACTGTCTCCAAATGGACCGAAATGAGACTCCACATGACCCACGTCACCAAGGAGTTCCATCAGGTGCGTCTAAAATAATTTCTAAGCCTATACTATGATCAGCGCAAACCGAGCAACTATCTTGCAGCAAGATTAGCACTATCTCCAAATATACCGAAACGAGCTTCCACTTGAGCCTCATCACCTAGGAGTACCATCGGGTGCATCCAAAACAATTTCTAAGCCTATGGTACACTCGGTGCAAATCGTGCAACTATCTTACACCAACACTAACACTATTTCCAAGCGGACTAAAATGAGATTCCACATGACCCACGTCACCTAGTAGTGTCATCAGGTGCATCCAAAATGATTTCAGAGCCTGTGGTACATTCGGCACAAGCCGTTCACCTATCTTGCCCCAACACTAACATTGTCTCTAAATAGAACGAAATGAGATTCCACATGACCCACGTCACCTAGGAGTTCCATTGGTTGTGTTCAAAATGATTTCAAAGCCTGTGGTACGCTCGGCACAAACCGTGCACCTATCTTGCATCAAGATTAGCACTATCTCCAAATGAACCGAAGTGAGCATCTGCTACAGCCTAGTCACCTAGGAGTACCATCGGGTACATTCAAAATGATTTCTTAGACTATGGTATGTTTGACGCAAACCATGCACCTATCTTACACTGACCCTAACACCGTGTCGAACAGACCAAAACAAGATTTCACATGACCGACGTCACCTAGGAGTGTCATTGGGTGCATCCAAAATGATTTCAGAGCCAGTGGTACGTTCGCTGCAAATCGAGCAGCTATCTTGCATCAAGATTAGCTCTATCTCTAAACGAACCAAAATGAGCTTCCACTTGAGCCTCGTCACCTAGGAGTACCATCGAGTGCGTCCAATACGATTTGTGATCCTATGGTACACTTGGTGCAAACCATGCACCTATCTTGCACCAACACTAAGACTGTCTCCAAATAGACCGAAACGAGACTCCACCTGACCCGCGTCACCTAGGAGTTCTATCGGGTGCGTCTAAAATGATTTCTGAGCCTATGCAATGATCTGCACAAACCGAGCAACTATCTTGCGTCAAGATTAGCACTATCTCCAAATGGACTGAAACGAGCTTCTACTTGAGCCTCATCACCTAGGAGTGCCACCGGGTGCATTCAA
The DNA here is from genome assembly GCA_038087645.1 of Saccharum hybrid cultivar R570. Lineage (NCBI taxonomy): Eukaryota > Viridiplantae > Streptophyta > Magnoliopsida > Poales > Poaceae > Saccharum > Saccharum hybrid cultivar. The sequence continues at coordinate 2,504,541 of JAQSUU010000227.1, forward strand.
AACAATTTCTAAGCCTATGGTACACTTGGTGCAAACCATGCACCTATCTTACACCAACACTAACACTGTCTCCAAATGGACCAAAACGAGATTCCTCATGACCCATGTCACCTAGGAGTGTTATCTAGTGCATCCAAAATGATTTTAGAGCCTGTGGTACGTTTGGCACAAGCCATGCACCTATCTTGCCCCAACACTAACACAGTCTCCAAATAGACCAAAATGAGATTCCGCATGACCCACGTCACCTATGAGTTCCATTGGTTGCGTCTAAAATGATTTCAGAGCCTGTGGTATGTTCGGCACAAATCGTGCACCTATCTTGCATCAAGATTAGCACTATCTCCAAACGGACCGAAGTGAGCATCCGCTAGAGCCTCGTCATCTAGGAGTACCATCAGGTACATTCAAAATAATTTCTTAGACTATGGTATGTTTGGCGCAAACCATGCACCTGTCTTACACCGACCCTAACACTGTATCGAAATAGACCAGAATAAGATTTCACATAACTGATGTCACCTAGGAGTGTCACTATCTCCAAATAGACTGAAGTGAGCATCTACTATAGCCTCGTCACCTAGGAGTACCATCGGGTGCGTCCAAAATGATTCTCAGCATATGGAAAGGATGGCGCAAACCATGCTCCAATCTTGCACCGACACTAACACTGCCTCCAAATGGACCGAAATGAGATTCCACATGACCCACGTCACCTAGGAGTCCCATCGGGTGCGTCCAAAATAATTTTAGAACCTGTGGTATGTTCAGGGCAAACCGTGCAACTATCTTGCATCAAAATTAGTACCACCTCCAAATTAACCGAAGTGAGCATCCACTAGAGCCACATCACCTATGAGTATCATCAGGTGCGTCCAAAAGGATTTCTGGGCCTATGGTACGTTTGGCACAAACAGTGCACCTATCTTCCCCAACACTAACACTATCTCTAAACAGAATGAACCAAGATTCCACATGACCCACGTCACCTAGGAGTCTCATCGGGTGTGTCCAAAATGATTTTAGAGCCTATAGTATGTTCGGCGCAAACCGTGCACCTATCTTGCATCGAGATTAGGAGTACCATCGGGTACATCTAAAATGATTTCTGAGACTATGGTATTTTTGGCGCAAACCGTACAACTATCTTACACTGACACTAACACTGTCTCCAAATGGACCAAAACGAGATTCCACATGACCCATGTCACCTAGGAGTGTCATTAGGTGCATCTAAAATGATTTTAGAGCTTGTGGTACGTTCGACGCAACCATGCACCTATCTGGCATAAAGATTTGGCCTATCTCCAAACTGGCCGAAGTGAGCATCCACTACAGCCTTGTCTCCTTGAAGTACCATTGGGTGCGTCCAAAAGGATTTATGAGCCTATAGTATGTTTGGCGCACCGACACTAACACTATCTCCAAACAGAACTAAATGAGATTCCACATGACCCACGTCACTTAGGAGTACCATCGGGTGTGTCCAAAATGATTTCTGAGCCTATGGTACGTTCGGTGTGAACCGTGCACCTATCTTGCATCAAGATTAGCATTATCTCCAAATAGACCAAAACGGGCTTCCACTTGAGCCTTGTCACCTAGGAGTACCATCTGGAGCGTCCAAAACGATTTCTGAGCCTATGGTACGTTTGGCGCAAACTGTTCACCTATCTTGCACACAGACTAACACTGTCTCCAAACAGACCGAAACGAGATTCCACATGACCCACGTCACCTCAGAGTACCATCAGGTGTGTCCAAAACAATTTCTGATCCTATGGTATGTTTGGTGCAATCCGTGCACTATCTTGCACCGACACTAACACTGTCTCTAAACAGACTGAAACGAGATTCCACATGACCAACGTCACCTAGGAGTTCCATCGAGTGCGTCCAAAATAATTTCCGAACCTATGGTACGTTCCACGCAACCCGAGCAACTATGTTGCGTCGAAATTAGCACTTCCTCCAAATAGACCGAAACAACCTTCCACTTGAGCCTCATGACCTAGGAGTATCATTGGGTGCGTCAAAGACAATTTCTGAACCTATGGAACGTTCTGCACAAACCAAGCAACTATCATGCATCAAGATTAGCACTATCTCCAAACGGACCGAAACAAGCTTCCACTAGAGACTCGTGACCTAGTAGTACCATCGGGTGCGTCCAAAATGATTTCTGAGCCTATGGTACGTTTGGCGCAAACCATGCACCTATGTTGCACCGACACTAACACTAGCACCAAATAGACCAAAATGAGATTCCACATGACCCACATCACCTAGGAGTGTCATCAAGTGCATCTAAAATGATTTTAGAGCCTGTGGTACGTTCGATGGAAACCGTGCACCTATCTTGCATCAAGATTAGCACCATCTCCAAACTGACCGAAGTGAGCATCCACTAGTGCCTCGTCACCTAGGAGTACCATCAGGTGCATCCAAAATGATTTCTGAGCCTATGGTACGTTTGGCGCAAACCGTGCACCTATCTTGCCCCAACACTAACACTATCTCTAAACAGACCGAAACGAGATTTCGCATGACCCACATCACCTAGGATTTCCATCGAGTGCATCCAAAACAATTTTAGAGCCTATGGTACATTCGACGCAAACCGTGCACCTATCTTGTATCAAGATTAGCACTATGTCCAAATGGACCGAAGTAAGCATCCACTAGTGCCTCCCCACCTAGGAGTACCATTGGGTACATCAAAAATGATTTCTGAGGCTATGGTATGTTTGGCGCAAATCATGTATCTATCTTACACCGACACTAACGCTGTCTCCAAACAGACCAAAACGAGATTTCACATGACCCACGTCACCTAGGAGTGTCATCAAGTGCATCCAAAATGATTTTAGAGCCTGTGGTATGTTTGGCTCAAACCGTGCACCTATTTTGCATCAAGATTAGCACTATCTCCAAGCACACTGAAGTGATCATCCACTATAGTCTCATCACCTTAGAGTACCATCGGGTGCGTCCAAAATGATTTCTGAGCCTATGGCATGTTTGGCGCAAACCGTGCACCTTATTCTGGTCTGACACTAACACTATCTCCAAATACACCAAAACGAGATTCCACATGAGCCACATCACCTAGGAGTACCATCGGATGTGTGCAAAATGATTTCTAAGCCTATGGTATGTTCGGCGCGAACCGTGCACCTATCTTGCATCAAGATTAGCACTATCTCCGAATGGACCAAAACTTCCACTTGAGCCTTGTCACCTAGGAGTATGGATGAAAATGGTACATGTATTTTTTGACCATATTAGAGACCGAATCCGTTTAGAGGGGTTCAGATCGGTACATATCCGAGTCTGGATATTCAACATCTGATATTGTATCTGTATCTTAACTTAAATCGCATATTTATGATATCGACATCCAATCATATACTATGTGGCATGGCTGACATTATCTGTATTCGAATCTAAATCTAACCAGAAATATGAAAACAAATATAAAATAAGCCATATCCATCCATATCCGATCTGTTTTCATTCCTACCTAGGAGTACCATTTGGTGCGTCCAAAACAATTTGTGATCCTATGGTATGTTCGGCGCAAACTATGCACCTATCTTGCACAGACAATAATACTATCTCCAAACGGACCGAAACGAGATTCCACATGACCCACATCACCTCAAAGTACCATCGGGTGTGTCCAAAACAATTTCTGATCCTATGGTATGTTTGGCGAAAATTGTGCACATATCTTGCACCGACACTAACACTGTCTCTAAACAGAGTAAAACAAGATTCTACATGACCGACGTCACCTAGGAGTTCCATCGGGTGCGTCCAAAACAATTTCTGAACCTATGGTACGTTTGGCGCAAACTAAGCAACTATCTTGTGTCAAAATTAGCACTACCTCCAAATGGACCGAAACAACCTTCCACTTGAGCCTCGTGACCTAGGAGTACCATCAGTGCATCAAAAACAATTTCCGAACCTATGGTACATTTGGTGCAAACCGAGCAACTATCATGCATCAAGATTAGCACTATCTCCAAATGGACCGAAACAAGCTTCCACTTGAGACTCGTGACCTAGTAGTACTATCGGGTGCGTCCAAAATGATTTCTGAGCCTGTGGTACGTTTGGCGCAAACCATACACCTATGTTGCACCGACACTAACACTATTTCCAAACGGACTAAAACAAGATTCTACATGACATACGTCACTAAGGAGTTCCATCGAGTGCGTCCAAAATGATTTCCAAGCCTCTAGTACGTTTGGCATAAACCGTGCACCTATCTGCATCAAGATTAGCACTATCTCCAAATGGACTGAAGTGAACATCAACTATAGCCTCATCACCTAGGAGTACCATCAGGTGCGTCAAAAACGATTTCTCGACATATGGAACCTTTGGCGCAAACCGTGCACCTATCTTGCACTGACACTAACACTATAACAGAACCGAACAAATTATAAGAGCACAAGTACAAAAAGAAGCGCCGAAACGCTCAAATTTTTGAACTTGAGCCCATATAATCCCGGTAGTCAATCGAAACCACGAAGGGTTTCAAACCAACTCTTTTACAACCAAGATCGCATCATTCAACATACACATCACACGTTACATTTCACAAGTAGTTTGGAAGTTCGCTTACAACACACGGAGTCGGAAATTATTACAAACCGAGTTCATAAAGTAGCGGAAGCATAACACACGCATTTAGTTCAAATACTACTGCCAGTCTTACATATCACCATCAACAAAAGCATTAAGCAAAGTAACTAACAGACGATCACGCCCGAGTGATCTAGTCCTCGTCACCCGCGGGGTGGAGGCAGGTCTTGCAGAAGCCCTGATAAAGCATGTCATCTGAACAGGAGGGAATAAACCCTGAGTACGGGAATGTACTCAGCTAGACTTACCCGTCAAAACAGAAAATAAGAGACACCAAGGATCATGCAAGGCTTTCATAAGTGGAGTTGGCTGACATCACCTTTGCGGAAAAGCATAAGTAATTTAAACTCTTTTAAGCTGTACTAGCAGTTATTTTTAACATCAACCTGTCATCTATCTTAGCACCTGTACTAAACATTCACTTGAATATAATCAAACAATAATATTATTATATCCATAGCAGGTATAAATTTGCGGCAACATTATATCATTCACTTAACCATCTGTTCAATTTAATTACATCTACATTGCCGCTGCTCAAGTTAAGTGCTCACTAACCAGGAGCAACGACGATTCGAATTGAATTCCTATCCAGCTGGAGGGGTATTTCTAACACTCACCGAGTCACGCCTGGTGAGGGCTGCTCAGGTCACCTTTGATACAGTTCAGGAGCTGTGGGTCCGACTGATGCCGCATCCCCAAGGGTGACACTCTGCCAGGTGCTAGGGACTCTAACCCCACCTTGGTCTCACGCCAATGTCCCCAAGCACAACCATTACTCTCCTCCAAGATGCGACCTACCAGTCGATTCCCCGCCTGAACTATATTACTCGGATTCGCGGTCGGAACGACTTATCCGGCCAACTAAGTGTTAGACTGCGTTCAACATGACTCAAGGACGTACAGCGAATCAGTCCTTAAACGACTCAGACGAGCATAGCTCCGCACCCAAGACGTGAAGTGTCTTGCGGCTGCACTATCGAACTCTCGCCCGGTCTCAAATTCATTTTTAGGCATGGTTCCATCTACGATAGCCAACATAGCCACTCGTGACCCAATCCTATATCTCGCGGATGACCAGAAATCACCCGACTTCTACCGGACTAAGCAGGGCTAAGCATTAACACATGTCTAAACCTAATTTAGGGTTTAAGTATGATATCTGGACAAGGACAGGTATAATGCAACAAGGGGTTTCATACAACTTCTACAACTTAATGCAGTAAACAAGTAAGAGTACTCAAGATTGATATATAAAACAAATGGGTCAGCATGCACCGGGGCTTGCCTTTCAGAAAAGAGGACGGGCGATGATCCAGACACTCCGGTAACTCGTCAATGGCGTGTCCTTCGTTGTCTGCCTCTTCGGGTTCTCCCAGCTGCTCCTGGTCCTCCTCTGGAATCGCTCCCTCAAACTCGAGGAGTGTCACTCCCTCCGGTACACCTATTGCATGAATGCACAATAAATCTCATGGATGCATAATGAATGCAACATGCTCGGAATGGAATGCATTTCAGCAATTTAAGTACTCTATTCAAGTTACTTCAACATTACGTGCAAATCTCTTCTCTGGTAGAGAAGTACTTACCTAATCTACACAACCTAATGTATAAATGTTCCTCTTCAGTTAAGGCCCTAACACATAAAAATCACAAGAACAACATTACTTAGGTTACCAACAACCAATCATAAAATATCGTAACAACATATTCTGGACAGCAGCTACATATTTCTATCACAACTGTAGATTCCCAAATCCTAAAGTCATGATACAAGACAATCTGAAAAGCTTATAAAATACTCTACAATTCATTTTCAGACCTCAACACTTAATTCCAAAGTTTACCTAGTCGAAATTCTAAAGTTCCAGAAATCTATCCTCTCCAAACAGAGAGCAATCATTTCGGGACAGCCACTTTAAACAGCTATAACTCCTAGACTCCTAGGACAAATGCCACCAAATTTTGTCAAAAACTAGTTTATTAAGTTTCCTACCACTTTGGTATTCACCAGTTTCTCAGCAAACACTTTTATCAAGGATCAAATCCAAAAATGCTACCAGCTGTCCAGAGAACCTAGAATTGTGAAAAGTTAAATTTTTATTCATGTGTCCAACTACCCTTATGACCAAACTAATGATACTACTAGTTGACACATGACTCAAAACCTTTAGCAAGTAGGGTGTGCCAACCCAAAACATTTATTTCTACCCCTTTCTTAATTTACTAAATTAATTAAGTGGGAAATTGAACTCATATGCCACTGCTTAGAAAAATTCTATAAAAATCACAGGAGGCTCTCTGGCCTACTAGGAGGCTACTGTAAAAATTTGAAATAAAGATATTCACAGAAACTCCCTACACAAAATTCACAAGCCAAAAAGGCTGATTTTTGCATAAATAGGAAACCCTATTGGAAAGTGTCAAACAACAGATTTCATATTTTCCTAGTGTCATTCTAACCTAAGAACAACACTCCCAAATTTTTTCCTTTACTAGAACTATAGAAAAATGACAACATCATAACTTGAAAACTACTCAAGCAATAGGATCCAAACTTTTACCAGAGCTAGTATATACATGAGATAACATACTCACCAAATTTCATAATTTTTGGAACACAGAAGCTCAAGATATGATTTAAACAAGTTTGCATGCAATTTAAAACACATTTCAAAACCCTAATTAATTCTTCTAGAAAATAAACATCACTTATATATCTGATATTTTTCCTAAATACTACACTTCACCCAAAGTCCAACAAAATTTAAATCACAATTTTTGGACAAGCCAAACCCTAGATAAGAAAATCACAAACATCATTCAAATCTGTGAAATAATAAAGAAACTGATTTTTTTTCCAAAAACAAAAAGGGAGCACTGGGCCGCCCGACCCGCCAGCGCGGCCCAGCACTTGCGCGCCCGCTCGCGCGACAGCACGGCCAAAACCCGAGCAGCGCGGCCCACTACCATGCGCGGCCTGCGCTCGGCCTCCCGCCCGCGCGCGCGGTTGACGAGCGGGTCCCGCTGGTCAGCGAGACAGAGGCAGGGGGAACGGCCGATGGTGAACTCACCACCGGCGGCAGCTCCGGCGAGACCAAGGGCATAGGCATGTCCGCCTCTCCCTTGCGCACCTAGGGGTGCCACTAATTGAAGCCAATGCTGCGGCTATGGAGGATGGCTGCGGCCATGGCGGCTCACGGCCGCGGTTCGGCCGGCTCCGGCGACTAGACAGCGGCGCGACCCAATTGGTCGGTCCCGTGAGCATCATCGAATCAAGGAGGACTCAGAACATCCAAGAATGGAGGTTGTGAGACCCTAGAGAAGCACGGCCATGACGACGGTGGTGCTCCGGCGAGAAACGCCCGAGGCGGACGATGGCGGATACGGCAATGCGGCCTTACCTTCCCACGATTGACCCAACTTCGAGGTGGAGGAGATAGAGGGGTTCAAGGCGGAGGAGTGGACAAGGTTTGGTGGACAATGGTGCGGTGGTGAGCGCGTGCGAGCTCGCCGGAGTAGGGGCGGCAATGGCGGCTCGGTTTCTTCGCTTGAGCGTGGAGAGAGCGAGAGAGGGGACAGAGGCGCGAGTGAGGGGCAAGCGTCGGCTTCGTGGTGCCCTTGAAGACCTCGCGTCCTAGCGAGTGGGGCCACGGCCGGCGTACGGTCGCCACTGCACGTCCACGCGTCATCCCCGGTCTGAGGCCGGTCGGCCACCGAGGCTCTGAAAACCCTGAAAGGAGGCTGACGCTAGTGACTGACAAAGGAACTTTGGCACCGAATATCTCCTAAACTATTTCGAGTTAGCGAAAGATGATAATACCAAAATGGTAGAGCTACATGAAGACTACAACTTTGTCAATTGGCTCAAGGACTGGTTCGGCCTGGTTTTTGAGTTACATGGTGGTGAAGTGGGGTACATTGAAACTGAAAAGTCCAAATTCCAGACTTAGAAATTTTCTAAGTGTTGAGCACCCCTTAAGCTGACTTGTGGGTCACTTTTGAGCATGCTCTGATCATTTTCATGAGATGGCCATATTAGAACTTTTGTTCCTTATGAAATTCTCTACAACTTTGATTAAGGTTGCTCCTCCATGCAAGATCCCTAAGCTAGACTTTTTAAATGGTCAAACCAAAGCATTCTAGGGGTCAAAACCTAGTCAACAACCTTTGGAAGGGCAATTTGGTAATTTTGGTCAACATGAACCTTGCTCCACTACCTACCCTAAATGTAATTAAGGTGTTATAAGATCTAATTAGCCACTCTACACCTTTGTTACACACACTTCCTAGTGTCACAAAAGTTGAAACAAGCAAAACAATATTTCTACCCAAATGTTGCAATAACATGTTGCACATGTTTCAATACTTTGTTGCATCAATTGAGCCTATCAAGGTGTACTAACCACATTGTAATGTTTCAAAGCATGAGATCCCATGTTGTATCTACAAGTTGCACCACTCACATTTCATAAGCAAGTAATTTGTGAAACAAGCACATTAGGGTATGTTGCATTCTCATGTTGCAAGCAAAAATGAAGACATGAATGAGATGATTGATGCTCATGCTTATGAAATGCAATGCAATTATGGAAGCCAAACACCTGGGGTGTTACTGCCCTCCCCCCTTATAAAAATCTCGTCCCGAGATTTGGAAAGCGTGCCATTGTTGATAGAATTCCTTATAACCATCATGTAAATAGTCTTCTCGCTCCCACGTAGCATCACTCTCACTACCCTGATTACTCCACATTACTTTATACCACTTAACCACTCGACTTCTAGTTACCCATTCTTGAGTGTCAATCACACGGACTGACTTTTCTTCATAAGTTAAATCGGATTCTAGCCTAATATCCCCTAATGGAACTCTTTCTTCAGGAACTCGAAGACACTTCTTTAACTGGGATACATGGAAAACATTGAAAATAGCGCTCAATTCAGGGGGTAACTGGATCTTATATGCGACAGCACCACTCTTTTCCTATGATCTTGAAAGGACCCATGTATCTTGAAAGGACCCACGTATCGTGACAGCACCACTCTTCACACCAAAACATTATACACTCTTTATAGGGGAAACTTTTAGATACACGAAGTCTCCAACTTCAAACTCAATCGGTTTTCTACGGCGATCAGCATAACTTTTTTGTCTAGATTGAGCTGCAGCCATATGGATTTTGATGGTATGAACTTGTTCCTTAGCTTCCTCGACAAAATCAATACCATAATACCTTCTCTCACCAGCTTCTATCCAATTTAGTGGGGTTCTACACTTACGACCGTATAATGCTTCGAATGGGGCCATCTTAATGCTCTCTTGGTAACTATTATTATACAAGAACTCAGCTAGAGGCAACCATTTCTCCCATGAACCCTTGGACGAAATAACACAAGCCCGTAACATATCCTCCAAGATCTGGTTAACTCGTTCAGTCTGACCTGATGTCTGGGGGTGATAAGCAGAGCTTCTCACTAACTTGGTTCCCAGAAGATGATGCAAGTGCTCCCAAAAATGAGCAGTGAACTGTGGACCACGGTTAGAAATGATAGTACAAGGTATCCTGTAATAGAACCGACTAAATTATAAGAGCACAAGTACAAAAACAAGCGCTGAAACGCTCAAATTTTCGAACTTGAGCCCATATAATCCCGGTAGTCAATCGAAACCACGAAGGATTTCAAACCAACTCTTTTACAACCAAGATCGCATCATTCAACATACACATCACACGTTACATTTCACAAGTAGAGCGGAAGTTCGCTTACAACACACGGAGTCACAAATTATTACAAACCGAGTTCATAAAGTAGCGGAAGCATAACACACGCATTTAGTTCAAATACTACTTCCAGTATTACATATCACCATCCCACAAAAGCATTAAGGAAAGGAACTAACAGACGATCATGCCCGAGTGATCTAGTCCTCGTCACCCACGGGGTGGATGCAGGTCTTGCAGAAGCCCTGATAAAGCATGTCATCTGCAACAGGAGGGAATAAACCCTGAGTACGGGAATGTACTCAGCTAGACTTACCCGTCGAAACAGAAAATAAGAGACACCAAGGATCATGCAAGGCTTTCATAAGTAGAGCTGACTAAAATTACCTTTGTGGAAAAGCATAAGTAATTTAAACTCTTTTAACCTGTACTAGCAGTTATTTTAGCATTAACCTATCAGCTATCTTAGCACCTGTACTAAGCAATCACTTGATTATAATCAAATAATAATATTATTATATCCATAGCAGGTATAAAATTGTGGCAACATTGTATCATTCTCTTAACCATCTGTTTAATTTAATGAGATCTACGTTACCGCTGCTCAAGTCAAGTGCTCACTAACCGGGAGCGACGGCAATTTGAATCGAATTCCTATCTAGCTGGAGGGATATTTCTAACACTCACCGAGTCACGCCTAGCGAGGGCTGTCAGGTCACCTTTGGTACAGTTCAGGAGCCGCGGGTCTGACTGATGCTGCATCCCCAAGGGCGACACTCTGCTAGGTGCTAGGGACTCTAACCCCCCCCTTGGACTCACGCCAATGTCCCCAAGCACAACGTTTCTCTCCTCCAAGATGCGACCTACCAGTCGATTCCCGGTCTGAACTGTATTACTCGGATTCGCAGTCAGAATGGCTTATCCGGCCAACTAAGTGTTAGACTGCGTTCAACATGACTCAAGGACATACAGTGAATCGGTCCTTAAACGACTCAGACGGGCACAGCTCCGCACCCAAGACGTGAAGTGTCTTGCGGCTGCACTATCAAACTCTCGCCTGGTCTCAAATTCATTTTTAGGCATGGTTCCATTCACGATAGCCATCATAGCCACTTGTGACCCATTCTTACATCTCGCGGATGACCGGAAATCACCTGACTTCTACCGGACTAAGCAGGGCTAAGCATTCACATGTGCCTAATCCTAATTTCGAGTTTAAGTAAGATATCTAGACAAGGACAGGTGTAATGCAACAAGTGTTTCCATACAACTCCTACAACTTAATGTAGTAAACAAGTAAAAGTACTCAAGAATTATATTTAAAACAATTAGGTCAGCATGCACCGGGGCTTGCCTTTCAGAAAAGAGGACGGGCGATGATCCGGACACTCCGGAAACTCGTCAACGGCGTGTCCTTCGTTGACTGCCTCTTTGAGTTCCCCCGGCTGCTCCTGGTCCTCCTCCGGAATTGTTCCCTCGAACTCGAGGAGTGTCACCCCCTCCGGTACTCCTATTGCATGAATGCACAATAAATCTCATGGATGCATAATGAATGCAATATGCTCGGAATGGAATGCATTGCAGCAAATTTAAGTACTCTATTCAAGTTACTTCAACATTACGTGCAAATCTCTTCTCCGGTGGAGAAGTACTTACCTAATCTACACAACCTAATGTATAAATATTCCTCTTCAGTTAAGGCCCTAACACCTAAAAATCATAAGAACAACATTACTGAGGTTACCAACAACAAATCATCAAATATCGTAACAACATATTCTGGACAGCAGCTACGTATTTCTATTACAACTGGAGATTCCCAAACCCTAAAGGCATGATACAAGGCAATCTGGAAAGCTTATAAAATACTCTATAATTCATTTTCAGACCCCAACACTTAATTCCAAAGTTTACCTATTCGAAATTCTAAAATTCCAGAAATCTGTCCTCTCCAAACAGAGAGCAGCCATTTCTGGATAGCCACTTTAAACAGCTATAACTCTTAGACTACTAGGCCAAATGCCATCAAATTTTAACACAAGCTAGTTTAACCAGTTTCCTACCACTTTGGTATTCACAAGTTTCCCAACAAAAATTTTATCAAAGTTCAAATCCAAAATTGCTACCAGCTGTCCAGGGAACCTAGAAATGTGAAAATTAAATATTTATGCATGTGTCAAACTTCCTCTATGACCAAACCAAGGATACCACTAGTTCACTCATGTCATGAAAATACCAGAAAGTAAGGTGTGTCAACTCAGAACATTTATTTTAACCCCTTTCTTAATTTACTTAATTAATTAAGTGGAAATTAAACTTATATGCAAGCAGCTTAGAAAATTCTATAAAAAATACAGGAGGCTCCCTGGCCTACTAGGCGGCAACTGTAAAAATTTGAACTAAAGTTATTTACAGAAACTCCCTACACAAAATTCACAAGCCAAAAAGGCTGATTTTTGCATAAATAGGAAACCCTATTGAAAAGTGTCGAACAATAGATTTCATATTTTTTCTAGTATCATTCTACCCTAAGAACAACACTCTCAAAATTTTACCTTTACTGGACCTATAGAAAAACTATGAAAATTTATTCAAGTATCTCCTAAAATAAAATGACAACATCATAACTTGAAAACTACTCAAGCAATAGGATCCAAACTTTTACCAGAGCTAGGATATATATGAAATAACATACTCACCAAATTTCATAATTTTTTGAAACACAAAAGCTCAAGATATGATTTAAACAAGTTTGCATGCAATTTAAAACACATTTCAAAACCCTAAATTAATTATTCCAGAAATTAAACATCACATAAGCATTTGATATTTTTCCTAGATCCTACACTCTATTTGGAACCCAAAAAAATTTGGATCACAATTTTTTTGGATCTACCAAACCCTAGATATGAAAATCACAAACATCAATCAAATCTGTGAAAATGATAAAGAAACTAAATTTTTCAAAAATTAAAAGGGAGCACTGGGTCGGCCGACTCGCCAGCGCAGCCTGTTAACCGCGACAGTGCGGCCTAGTCAAGCAGCGCGGCCCACTCAACCGCGCGCGGCCCGTGCTCGGTCTCCCACGCGCGCTGACAGGCGGGGCCCGCTAGTTAGAGGGACAGAGGCAAGGGGAGAAACTCTGGTGAGCGGTTTCTCACCGCCGGCGGCCCCTCCAACGAAGCCGAGCACACCGTCGTGCTCACCACCCCAAACCGCACCTAGGCATGCCTTTTTCCCCAATGCTACCACACCGGAGCGCACCTGCCGACGACGAAGGCGGACATGGTGTTCCGGTGATGGTGCGCCGGCGACGGCGAGGTCACAACGCCCCGTCTAAGCTCGGTACGAGCTTCACGAGGGAACAAGGGATCTAATGGAGGGAGAAAGGGAGGCTGGGAAGGGTCCTAGCTACTCTGACCACAGCGGCCTCGACTCCGGCGAGGTCTCGCACATGGCGCGGTGGCGAAATCGGCCAATGTGGCCTTACCTTCGCTCCAACGACCCGTGGAAGGAGTAGAGATGGTAGAGGAAGGCGTTGTGGTGCCGCTGCTGGAAGGAATTGGGGCGTGGCGCGACGACGACGGTGCACGAGCGTGAGGAAGCCTGCGGCGGCAATGGCGCCTCGGTGCTCCGCTTTGGCTCAGAGAGGGCGAGAGAGAGGACAGGGGCGCGAGTGAGGGTGAGTGGTGGCTCCGTGGCGCCCTTGAAGACGTCGCGACCTGACGGGTGGGGCCACGGCCGGCGTACGGTCGCCACCACGCGTCCACGCGTCAGCGCGGGCCTGTGGCCGGTCGGCCATGACGGTTTCTGAACACTGCTCGTTTTGACTGAATCGGCGTCCAGAAATGGTGACTGACAGAGGGATTTTGGCGCCGATTATCTCCTAAACCAGCTCGATTTAGCAGCAGATGATAATACCAAAATGGTAGAGCTACATGAGGACTACAACTTTGTCAATTGGCTCAAGGACTGGTTCGGCCTGGTTTTTGAGTTACATGGTGGTGAAGTGGGGTTCAGTGAAACGGTTTACAGCTTAACACTTAGCCAAAATTGCTAAGTAAAAAAACAGCCTCTAAGACTGACTTGTGGGCCATTTTTGATCATGCTCTGCTCATTTTCATGAGATGGCCATATTAGAACTTTTGTTCCTTATGAAATTCTCTACAACTTTGCTTAAGGTTGCTCCTCCATGCAAGATTTCTATACTGGACGTTTTAATTGGTCAAACCAAATCACTCTAGGGGTCAAAACTTAGTCAACAACATTTGGAAGGGCAATTTGGTAATTTTGGTCAACATGAACATTACTCCACTACTTACCCTACATGTAATTAAGGTGTTATAAGACCTAATTAGCCACTCTACACATTGGTTATACAAAAATCCTAGTGTCACATACTTTGAAACAAGCAAATCAACATTTCACCTAAATGTTGCAAGCTCATGTTGCACATGTTGCATGAGTGTGTTGCACTACTCACTTCATAATACACATGAAATATAAACACATGTTGCAATGTTTCAAAGCATGTTTCACATATTATAAGCGTATGCATGAAATGAATGATGCTCACACTCATAAATGAGATGATTAATGTTAATGCTTATGAAATGCAATGCAATTAAGGAAGCCAAACACCTGGGGTGTTACATATCCCATGGAGCCGGACTATCTGATTGAAATACAACTCGGCATAGTCAGTAGGGTGATAGTCTACTCGAACAGGAATGAAGTGAGCCAACTTGGTTAGGCGATCTACAATTACCCAGATAGAGTTATGATTCTTGACAGTAGGAGGAAGTCCAACAATGAAATCCATACTTATCTCCTCCCATTTCCAACCTAGGACAGAAAGTGGTTGAAGCAATCCCGCTTTCATGTGCACAGCCTTAACCCTACAGCAGGTATCACACCTAGCAACATATGAAACTATTTCTTTCCGCATTTTGGTCCACCAATAGTATGGCTTCAAATCGTAAGACATCTTATTGCTACCAGGATGGATGGACAACTTAGAGGAGTGTGCTTCAGACATGATATGATTTCTAAGCTCTCGGTCCTTAGGCACAACTAACATATCCTTAAACCACAGTACACCCTCTTCATCTACCCTGAAATGTGTAGTTTCTTGCTCTTTCATCTTACGCTTGATGTGGAATATACTAGTGTCAGTCTTTTGAAGCTCAATAATTCTACTCTTGAGAGTGCAACTGACAGTAACATTGTACAAAATTGCTGGGTGTAGAAGGAGAGACAGATGAAAATCACTTTCAACTAAGGAGTGACAATGAGACTTACGGCTTAAAGCATCGGCAACCACATTTGCCTTGCTAGGATGATAGTGCACTTGAAGATTATAATCTTTAATCAACTCAAGCCATCTTCTTTGATGCATATTAAACTCGGGTTGGGTGAAGATATATTTGAGGCTTTTATGGTCAGTATAGATATTGCAAACATTGCCCCACAGGTAGTGCTGCCAGGCTTTCAAAGCATGAACAACTGCAGCGAGTTCTAAGTCATGTGTTGGATAATTCACCTCATGTTTCTGAAGTTGTCGAGAGGTATATGCAATTACTCAGCCTTTCTACATCAGAACACCTCCCAAACCTATGCCTGAGGCATCACAATACATATCAAAAGGTTTCTCGATATCCGGTTGCGCCAAAACCGAAGCCGAGGTTAGGAGAGTTCACAGTTTGTGAAAAGCCGCATCACACTCAGGAGTCCAGACAAACCTGGTGTCTTTTTGTAGCAACTGAGTCATTGGCTTGGCTATTTTTGAGAAATCCGGGATGAAGCGACGATAATAGCCAGCCAATCTAATAAAATTCCAGACCTTGTGAACCGAGATAGGAGCCTTCCAGTTCAGTACTTCTTGTACCTTGGCGGGATCCACCATAATTCCTCCATCGGACAACACATGCCCAAGGAAAGGTACTTCACGAAGCTAGAATTCGTACTTACTGAACTTTGCATATAGTTGATGTTCACGCAGTCTTGTGAGGACTATACGCAGATGTTCAGCGTGGTCTTCCTCATTTTTAGAATATATCAGGATGTCATCAATAAATACCACCACAAACTTGTCCAATTCGGGCATAAACACCGAATTCATCAAGTACATGAAGTGTGCAGGGGCGTTGGTCAAGCCGAAGGATATAACAAGATACTCATAAAGACTGTATCTAGTAGAGAAGGCTGTTTTTGGAACATCTTCCAGACAGATTTTAATTTGATGGTAGCCAGATCTTAGATCGATCTTGGAAAAGACTTTAGCTTTAGATAACTGATCAAACAAGATATCGATGTATGGTAGAGGATACTTATTTTTGACAGTGACTGCATTCAGAGGCCTATAATCTACGCACATCCGCAACGACTGGTCCTTCTTCTTTATAAAGATCACAGGACATCCCCACGGAGATGAACTGGGACGAATCAGCCCCTTCTTCAAAAGTTCATTCAACTGCACCTTAAGTTCAGCTAGTTCATTCGGAGGCATCCTATAGGGTCTCCTAGAGATAGGTGCCGTGCCAGGCAACAACTCGATTTTAAACTCTACATCCCGATCCGGAGGTAGTCCCGGTAAATCATCGAGAAAAACGTCAGGAAACTCACTCACTACGGGAATATCAGTTAATACCTTCGCTTGCACCGCATGAACCTCACTAGAAAGGTCAAACTGCCTGGGAAGTTGCACTAGAAAACCTTTCTGATCAGTAGGATCTCTGAGCATAACTACCCGGGTGGATGTATCAATGAGCACCCCATTCTAACTCATCCAATTCATGCCCAAAATAACATCAATACCTAATCCAGGCAAAACCACTAAGGTAAGCGAGTACTTTCGCCCTTCTATTTCAAACTCTAGATCTCTTACTACTTGATTTGTGGAAATATTCGCACTTGCCGCTCTAATACAATAACCCCCACCTTCAACAGTATGTAATTTGTGTGCAAACTTCGATGCAAACATAGGACTGATAAAGGAATGCGAAGCACCTGAATCAAATAGCACCACTGCAGAATGTTGGTCAACTAGGAACTTACCAGCAGTGACTACCTCACCAGATGGAATTTCTTCAATACTATTATAATGAACATGCCCCTGACGACCACCTTGGTTTGCATTCTTCTTAGGATACGGACAATTCCTAGACCAATGACCTGGTTTGTTGCTGTTCCAGAAAGGCATGTTGCTTGGAGGGACACTAGAGCTGCCTTGACCAGAACTACCCTTCGGCAGAGACACGGTATATGCTTTGTGAAACCCAGTCTTAGCTGGTGCCTTCTTTTGCGGGGGACAGAACTTAGCACTTGTGGCAGGAGGGCGAGGAGGATCCCTCGGTGTAGCTGGAGCTCGGGACTGTGATGCACCTGCCTCAAGGGCCCTCTTGTGGCTCTTAGAAGCAGCATAGATAGAGTTATTGTTTTCTTAGGTCAGAGCATCACTGATAAAATCATTGAAAGTAGCACATTTGCTAGTGCCCATGGTCTTCATCAGCTTTGGACCGAGGCCACGCTTGAAGCTAGCAATCTTCTTAGCATCAGTATTCACAAACTTAGTTGCATACCTTGCAAGGTTGTTAAAGGCTTGCAGGTATTCCGTCAAACTCTTATTGCCTTGGTTTAATCTCATAAACTCAGTGTGCTTCATCGCCATCAAACCTGGAGGAATGTAATTCCTGCGGAAAGCCATTTTAAACTGGTCCCAAGCGATCGAGACATTAGGAGGCAACGTGGAGCGGTAGTGACTCCACCAAATACCAACCGGGCCATGCAGTTGGTGGGAAGCATACTCAGTCTTCAGCTCCTCAGTCAGACAAAGCAGACAGAACTTCTGCTCAATGGTATTCAACCACTCATCAGCTTGCAGAGGTTCCTCCGCCTCCTTAAAGAGCGAGGGCTTGGTGTCAAGAAAATCCTTGAAGTCACTATGCTGATTTGGTTTCGGTCCTTGACAACCATGGCGAGCATCCCGGTTGACCAGCTAGCGCATAGCGTATGCTAACAGGCGCTGACCTTCAACCACCGTCTGCATCAATTCTGTTGGAGTGGGTGGTGGAGGAGGGGGAGGCTATTCCTCATCCTCAACGCCACGACCACGACGGAGGTTGTACACCATCTGCAAAAATGCATAGCCAATGAGCACTGACGATGTGGGAAATTTGTAGATGAATTGTGTAAATATGCCAAACTGATTTCATTAAAAATTAATTCGCAAGCAACCAAGGCACAGTAATTCATCACAACCACACAAACTCATCAAGTGCAGCAATTGACACAATTATGCGATGAGCATAACAACAAGACATCTTCAGATGAAAAGATGGAGTTTATTAAAGGCTCACATGTAGGGAGCACAGACGTGATTGGACAGGTTACATTGATATCAACGAAATTTCAACCTTACGTAATGGGTGTCCGGATTCAAACTAAACTTCTAGCCAAATAGAAAAGGCTAATCAAGAAATGACCACAAGGAGACATCACATGGGTAGGGTTCCATGGTGGATCATGACTAGCCACCTCAATACCAGCGCGTGCCAAGCAGCACAGCCTTATGTTGCGCGCCACAGGAGGCCCTCGGTTTCATCGTGGCACCGAAGGGTGCTAATCGTGACACCATCACCGAACACAACACAATGAGACATCCATTTGTGACCGAAATTTAACACGTTCAAACTAACATCCAGGATAACATAGGGTTCGATATTACATCCCAAAATCTAAGTTATTACAAAGCCCCACTCCCACACATGGAGGGCACAAAAGATAACTCTAGCGTCATAACTAGTCGATGACTACTCTAAGCATCATCCTCGGAGTCAGTGTCGAAGATCTCCCCACCATCCTCATCACTAACAGGCTCTAGTTCCTCATCTTCTTCTTCTTCTTCTTCTGGTGGAACATCCTGTGGCCCATTGACCTCCACGTCGTCATCACCTTCAGCCATGAAGACTCTAGAGCCCATCTCCTCATCCTCGTCATTGTTATGAGGAAGTAGAGGATTGAGCTGATTGTTTAGGCGGTGCACTTCCTCATGAAGATTGTCATTGTATTCTTCTATAGCTTCTATTCGTTGCTCAAGCTCCACCTGACGAGCTCTCAGGATGTTCTCTTCGTGCCAGGCTTCATCCCGTTGGTTCATCACGTGGACCAGCATGCGCTGACAGTTGTGATTTGCCACAGTCAACCTCTAGACCACAAGTGTCTCCTGATCTCTGTCATGTATCACTTGCTCCAACTGTTGCTGGACCGCATTTCTAGCAGCAGTCACCTCAGCCAACTCGGCCCTCAACCTTTCTGCCTCGGTGGGCTTAGGGCGGGCCTCACGGGGAGCGAGCTGGTGGCGAGGAGCCCTGCCTCTAGTCGACTTGCGAGCGGTCCTCTTGGTGCGAGCCATCTGTAGCCAAGATATGACTTAAAGTGAGGATAATTTAGGGATACGAAATTTAATTTAGTCGGGACCATCGAAATTTTTA
The DNA here is from genome assembly GCA_038087645.1 of Saccharum hybrid cultivar R570. Lineage (NCBI taxonomy): Eukaryota > Viridiplantae > Streptophyta > Magnoliopsida > Poales > Poaceae > Saccharum > Saccharum hybrid cultivar. The sequence continues at coordinate 2,524,414 of JAQSUU010000227.1, forward strand.
AGGAGGGAGTAAAATGAAATGTATGACATGAATTAAACATGATGCATGCACGTTCCGTACGCCCTCTCACCCTAGTAGAATCATAAACTTCTAACGCTAGGCAGTGGCATACATACGCTCTCTCATATAGACGAAATTATCGGTCTACTCGTTTGCGCTGTTAGTGTACCTGTAGAAAATCTCATTTCAGCCCAACAGTTTCCCAATATAAGCACGCAAGTAAGCAGTAAACTAAATACTTTCCATATACACATCCCCGATGTATATACTTTAGTATCACAACTACCCAACAGATATACCCACAATTAAGTACTTTCATAACTACATGGTTTGAACATATAAGTATGCAAGTAACCAAAACTACTCTCCCCTAGATTGCCTGTTGGATGATCATGCTCTCACAACTCACACTTACCAGAGTGTCGAGGTGTTTGATCCATACATCACCACCCAAGTGGATGGCATCTATATAATATCACACCATATGGATGACGAAACAAAAACAAACAAGACCCCCAATTTAGTCTTTTTAATAAGCCACCTAAGAGTCCTTATTTGGGCTAAGGGATGTGATCACCAGCATACTTATAGAAATAATTTTTAGATTTTTAACACTTTTCGCAAACAAACACTTTTGTTTTCAAATACTCATATAATGTGTTTAATATTGAATTCTGCTCTGGTACCAGCTGTAACAGAGCCGACCAAATTATAAGAGCACAAGTACAAAAACAAGCACCGAAACGCTCAAATTTTCGAACTTGAGCCCATATAATCCCGGTAGTCAATCAAAACCATGAAGGGTTTCAAACCAACTCTTTTACAACCAAGATCGCATCATTCAACATACACATCACACGTTACATTTCACAAGTAGTTCGGCAGTTCGCTTACAACACACGGAGTCGCAAATTATTACAAACCGAGTTCATAAAGTAGCGGAAGCATAACACACGCATTTAGTTCAAATACTACTGCCAGTCTTACAGATCACCATCCCACAAAAGCATTAAGGAAAGTAACTAACAGACGATCACGCCCGAGTGATCTAGTCCTCGTCACCCGCGGGGTGGAGGCAGGTCTTGCAGAAGCCCTGATAAAGCATGTCATCTGCAACAGGAGGGAATAAACCCTGAGTATGGGAATGTACTCAGCTAGACTTACCCGTCGAAACGGAAAATAAGAGACACCAAGGATCATGCAAGGCTTTCATAAGTGGAGCTGGCTGACATCACCTTTGCGGAAAAGCATAAGTAATTTAAACTCTTTTAACCTGTACTAGCAGTTATTTTTAACATCAACCTGTCATCTATCTTAGCACCTGTACTAAACATTCACTTGAGTATAATCAAACAATAATATTATTATATCCATAGCAGGTATAAATTTGTGGCAACATTATATCATTCACTTAACCATCTGTTCAATTTAATGAGATCTACGTTGCCGCTGCTCAAGTCAAGTGCTCACTAACCGGGAGCGACGGCGATTCGAATCGAATTCCTATCCAGCTGGAGGGGTATTTCTAACACTCACCGAGTCACGCCTGGCGAGGGCTGCTTAGGTCACCTTTGGTACAGTTCAGGAGCCACGGGTCTGACTGATGCCGCATCCCCAAGGGTGATACTCTGCCAGGTGCTAGGGACTCTAACCCCCCTTGGTCTCACGCCAATGTCCCCAAGCACAACCATTACTCTCCTCCAAGATGAGACCTACTAGTCGATTCCCGGCCTGAACTGTATTACTCAGATTCGTGGTCGAAACGACTTATCCAGCCAACTAAGTGTTAGACTGCGTTCAACATGACTCAAGGACGTACAACGAATCGGTCCTTAAACGACTCAGACGGGCATAGCTCCACACCCAAGACGTGAAGTGTCTTGCGGCTGCACTATCGAACTCTCGCACGGTCTCAAATTTATTTTTAGGCATGGTTCCATCCATGATAGCCAACATAGCCACTCGTGACCCAATCCTACATCTCGCGGATGACCGGAAATCACCCGACTACTACCGGACTAAACAGGGCTAAGCATTAACACGTGCCTAAACCTAATTTAGGGTTTAAGTATGATATCTGGACAAGGACAGGTATAATGCAACAAGGGTTTTCATACAACTCCTACAACTTAATGCAGTAAACAAATAAGAGTACTCAAGATTGATATATAAAACAAATGGGTCAGCATGCACCGGGGCTTGCCTTTCAGAAAAGAGGACAGGCGATGATCCGGACACTCCGGTAACTCGTCAATGGCATGTCCTTCGTTGGCTGCCTCTTCGGGTTCTCCCGGCTGCTCCTGGTCCTCCTCCGGAATCGCTCCCTCAAACTCGAGGAGTGTCACCCCCTCTGGTACACCTATTGCATGAATGCACAATAAATCTTATGGATGCATAATGAATGCAACATGCTCGGAATGGAATGCATTTCAGCAATTTAAGTACTCTATTCAAGTTACTTCAACATTACGTGCAAATCTCTTCTCCGATAGAGAAGTACTTACCTAATCTACACAATCTAATGTATAAATGTTCCTCTTCAGTGAAGGCCCTAACACCTAAAAATCACAAGAACAACATTACTTAGGTTACCAACAACCAATCATAAAATATCGTAACAACATATTCTGGACAGCAGCTACGTATTTCTATCACAACTGTAGATTCCCAAATCCTAAAGGCATGATACAAGACAATCTGGAAATCTTATAAAATACTCTACAATTCATTTTCAGACCTCAACACTTAATTCCAATGTTTACCTAGTCGAAATTCTAAAGTTCCAGAAATCTGTCCTCTCCAAACAGAGAGCAGCCATTTCTGGACGGCCACTTTAAACAGCTATAACTCCTAGACTCCTAGGCCAATTGCCACCAAATTTTGTCAAAAACTAGTTTATTAAGTTTCCTACCACTTTGGTATTCACAAGTTTCTCAGCAAACACTTTTATCAAGGATCAAATCTAAAAATGCTACCAGCTGTCCAGAGAACCTAGAATTGTGAAAAGTTAAATATTTATTCATGTGTCCAACTACCCTTATGACTAAACTAATGATACTACTAGTTGACACATGACTCAAAACCACCAGGAAGTAGGGTGTGCCAAACCAAAATATTTATTTCTACCCCTTTCTTAATTTACTTAATTAATTAAGTGGGAAATTAAACTCATATGCCACTACTTAGAAAAATTCTATAAAAATCATAGGAGGCTCTCTGGCCTACTAGGAGGCTACTGTAAAAATTTGAACTAAATTTATTTACAGAAACTCCCTACACAAAATTTACAAGCCAAAAAGGCTGATTTTTGCATAAATAGGAAACCCTATTGAAAAGTATCAAACAATGGATTTCATATTCTTCCTAGTGTCATTCTAACCTAAGAACAACACTCCCAAATTTTTACCTTTACTGGAACTATAGAAAATTTATGAAAATTCATTCAAATATCTCCTAATATAAAATGACAACATCATAACTTGAAAACTACTCAAGCAATAGTATTCAAACTTTTACCAGAGCTAGTATATACATGAAATAAAATACTCACCAAATTTCATAATTTTTGGAACACAGAAGCTCAAGATATGATTTAAACAAGTTTGCATGCAATTTAAAACACATTTCGAAACCCTAATAAATTCTTCTAGAAAATAAACATCACTTATATATGTGATATTTTTCCTAAATACTACACTTCACCCAGAGTCTAACAAAATTTTAATCACAAATTTTGGACAAACCAAACCCTAGATAAGAAAATCATAAACATCATTCAAATATGTGAAATAATAAAGAAATCAATTTTTTTTCCAAAAACAAAAAGGGAGCACTAGGTCGCCCGACCCGCCAGCGCGGCCCAGCACTTGCGCGCCTGCTCGCGCGACAGCCTGGCCCAAACCCGAGCAGCGCGGCCCACTCCCGCGCGCGGCCTGCGCTCGGCCTCCCGCCCGCGCGTGTGGCTGACGAGCGGGTCCCGCTGGTCAGCAAGACAGAGGCAGGGGGAACGGCCGACGGTGAACTCGCCGGCGGCGGCAGCTCCGGCGAGACCAAGGGCACAGGCATGTTCGCCTCTCCCTTGCGCACCTAGGGGTGCCACTAATTGAAGCCAATGCTGCGGCTATGGAGGATGGCTGCGGCCATGGCTGCCCACGACCGCGGTTCGGCTGGCTCCGGCGACTAGACAGCGACGCGACCCAATTGGTCGGTCCCGTGAGCATTATCGACTCAAGGAGGACTCAGAACATCCAAGAAGGGAGGCTGTGAGACCCTAGAGAAGCACGGCCACGACGACGGGGGTGCTCCGGCGAGAAACGCCCGAGGCGGACGGTGGCGGATACGGCAATGCGGCCTTACCTTCCCATGATTGACCCAACTTCGAGGTGGAGGAGATAGAGGGGTTCAAGGTGGAGCAGTGGACGAGGTTTGGTGGACAATGGTGCGGTGGTGAGCGCGTGCGAGCTCGCCGGAGTAGGGGTGGCAATGGCGGCTCAGTTTCTCCGCTTGAGCGTGGAGAGAGCGAGAGAGGAGACAGAGGCGCGAGTGAGGGGCAAACGTCGGCTTCGGGGTGTAACACCCTAGGTGTTTGTCACTCACAAAGCAGTGGGTTTGAGCTTAAACATGACAGATTAAGTGGAGATGACAATGTCAAGGTCAATCTATGGAGATAAGCCTAACCTAAAGTTGGATGTTGCATCATTGCTTTACATATAGGCCTCTGTTCAAATTATATGCTTGGGTGGTGTTATGGCAATATATTCATGTGTCTCACCTTAGTACCTATCTATATTGATCCCTGAAAAAGTTTCATGAAGTTGGGAATCAAAAAGTCACATGAAATGATAAGTTATATGCTTGTTTGGATTATAACAAAAACCTGCCTTACATCCCATGGGAACTAGTGTTTATGCAACATACAAATGCAACATGTGCAACACATCTTGGACACATGTGGAACACCCTAGTGGAACATGTGTAGCATATATCTGGAAATAACCACATGAAACAACTATAGCCTTTCACTTGAGTTCTATGTTTCAAGGCATGTGAGGCCTACACTTTTGTGCAACCTATGCATGGTGTGTATGTTGGGACTCTACAACAGCTTAACTACACTTAGGACACTTAAAGGAACAATGTTCATGTTGATCATTTTGCCTAAATATGCTTCTAAGTGATAGTTGACCATGTATGGACCCTAGAACACTTTCGTTTGACCATTTCAAAAGTCTGACCTAGAAGCTTTGCATGACTATGCACCCTTTTACAAAGTTGTAGAGAATTTTATAAGGAACAAACTTTGTTTAAGAGGCAAGTCATGAAAATGTGGGGAACATGCTCAAACAGGGCTCCCAAGTTAGAAATAGGGCTGAATTCAGCACTTAGAAATTTAAAGCCCTGATTTCAGTGTCATCGACATTGGCATTCCGCGTTCTCTGAAATTCATTAAGCAACCTAAGTTGGTCCAAAAATAAAAGTTGAAGGTTATATTATGGAGAAGAGCATGCAAAAAGTTGCACTGAGTTTGACCGAGTTTTGACCTCCGAAAGTGAATTTCCGTGACCTTTATCAAAGCGCTAACACTGATAGTTTGTGGCCAAATTAACCATTGTTAAAGAGCTCTAATGACCTTGGTCTCTTAATGAAAAATGTAAAGCAAGCCAAGATGAACAAACTTCATATTAGGCCCCAGTCCATAATCGGCCTAGAAGCCAGCCCAAATCTCGTCCCACCTTGGCCACCTCGCTCCACGCCACGTGCTCGGCAAAACACCTCAACGGCCGCCGCGTGCTCGGTGCATGGCATCCATGCGCGCGGTCGCGTTCCACTACATTGCCGCGTGTCCTCGTCCCTTCTCGTGTTGGTGAGGCCCGAGCAGCACCCGAGCACCTCTCCACTTCTCTCTCGCCTCTTCTCCGCTCTGGGTTCACGAGAGCGAGCGCCGCCGCTGCCATGGCCGAGCTCCCGAGCTCACGGCCACGATGTCGTTCTCAGTGAGTTGTCAGTCACGGGCCAAACTGAGCACACCACCACCTCTGCCTCAATGCCACAGACGCACGTGGTCAGACCCTACCAACTGCTCCCGCGTGAGTCGCCGGCTTCCAATTGTGCCGCAACGCCACCGCCATAGCCGGCCGTGCCGAACTCCATGGCTGCCGGTGTTCCTCCACCCCGAGCCTCCTTGTCTTCAACCGGGCATATCACCACCATGACCTCCTCGCACCGCCCTCGAAGCGCCCCTTCCTCGGCCCGTTGGCCGTCGGCAAGCTCCACCTATGGAGCCGCCACAGGCCGCACCGCCGGTCACCGCGGTCAGGCGGTCACGAGCCACCTCGGGCCGTGCCGAGGCCACCTGCGGGTGCGCCCGAACACCGCGGTCCTTCCTCGCTGTTTTCATGGAGCCGGCAAGGCCTCCATCACCGGAGCGGGGAGCTCCGGCGTGAGCACCGCCGCCTCCCCTGTTTTCCCCATCGGCAGGCGGGAGGAGCGGGCGATCCTCTCTCCCTGTCTCTCCTTATGTGTGTCTGACGAGCGGGCCCAGCAGAATAAAGGGTCCCACATGTCGATTTAAGGAGTGGCTAAGTTGGGTGAACAACCGGGTGCGCCTAGCGTTAAGTTAGGGTTGAGTAATCCTGTTTTTGAATTTCAGAAATTATGTAAATCTTCTAAAATTCATATCTCATGCTAGGTAATTCCAAAAATAGCAAAAGTGGACTTTTTGGAAACCTTGAGAAAAGATCTATGCAGTGGAGTCATAATATGTTATATGTTTGTAGATGTTTTCTGATGTTTTTTTAAGCTTCAAAAATGCTCCAAAAATGCTTATAAACTTGACCAGAGCAAGATCTGGAGTTTTAGAACCCCAAAAATAGTGATTCTTGCTTTGTTAATTTTGTGATGACATGTACTTGCTAGGAAAAATATTAAACACACTAGTTGTTCACTGTTTTCTTAAGGTTTTGATTTGACCTTGTTAAATAAGGAAATCGACATTGTATTGCTTGTCATTTTTATATCTTAAGTTGTGTTGCTCCAAATGATGTGAAATTTTTATGATAGTCTTTCCATGCTATGAATGTACTGTGGTATAAATTTCATGGTCATTGCTTACTGCATGATCAAGTTATTGATTTAACTTGTTTATGTCTTGATAACTAGCTTATAAATAATATATAAATGATAAAATGGAAAATGTTGTTCCATTACCTTAGTATGATGTTGCTCTATCATGTTGATTCATACTATGGCCTTGTGTTCATAGAAAATATGGAGTTTTAGGTTTAACTTGCTCTCACATGATTTATTGTATTAGCCTTTTGTCTTTTTTATAGAGGTTGATATACCTGTCCAAATGGCTTAAAATTTGGACAGTAGACTTTTGGTAGCATTTTTAGGATATTGTAATTTTGGTAGAATTTATTATGCACTTTTGATAGGTGTTCATAATTTCACCTAATTATCTAAATAAATTAAGAAAATGCATTAAAAGAATTTATCTAGCATTTGACACCATGTTTTCTGGTGTTCATTAGTCATGTATGAAATGTTGGTAAAGTTGGTTTTATCCAATTATATGTTTGCAACTTAAGTTAGTAATTATTTCTTGCAATTATTAGTTTCTGGACAGTTCTGGGGGCAATAGAAATTACCCCAAGTTAATGATATTTTCTGGGAAACTTGTTTATACAAAAGTTGTAGATAATTCATGTATCTATCTGCTGTTAAAATTTGGTGGCATTTGTCCATGTGGTTTAGGAGTTATACCTGTTTAAAGTCGGGTTACAGAATTGCTTGCTCTCTATCTTGCTAGAACATTTTCTGTGTTTGTGTAAATTCCACATGTTAAACTTTAGAATCAGGCTTATGTGATATTAAATAAATTGTAGACAATTTCATAAGATTTATAGAATGTCTTATTGCACATCATTTGGATTTGTAAAACTCTAGATATGATTGATTTACTCAGCTACTGCATGTATGTCCAGAAAGTGGCAGATTCTAGTTTTAGTGCTTTGATTCACTTTGTCATGCTAGTGTGTTAAAGTGTGACTCATATCTTTGATGGTAATTACGTTAGTACCCTGTAATCTTATGATACTTGTGCCTTGATTGTTGTGCTTGCAATCTTCTATGTTATGCCCTAATGAGGATTATATTAATTAGCTCTAGGTGTTTATGAGAACTTTGGTATGCTTGTTCGATTACTTTGTTTATTGCACTTCTATGCGTTCATACATATGCATTGTTGCACCTCATTTAGGTACGTTAGCTGAAGCACGTGAAGGATCTAAGGTGGAGCCAAATCCAAAGACGGAGTTGGTGGATCAATCCCGAAGATAAAAGGATCGGACAAGTGCTTGATTGGAGAATGCTCGCCAAGCGGGTTCCATCTAACATACTCTAACTTGAGTCGGATCCCAGACAAGCCCCGGAGCATTATAAGCCTCCTACCTTTAAAGCAATTAATTCTATATATGTTATAAGTATTGTTGCATTAAGTGGTAGGAGTTGGTTGGAAACCCTTGCTGTATTATATCATTCCTTGTCCAGATATATGAATCCTTAAATCCTACATAGACTAGGATCGAGTAGATGCTTAGCCCTGCTTTAAGCGGTAGAAGTCAGGTGATTTCCTATCACCTGCGAGATATAGGGATATTCATATATGGCACGTTTGGCTATATATGCTATCGTGGAATGGAACCATGTGTTAATAAAATGAAATGAGACCGGGCGGGATGACGATAGTGAAGCAACAAGGCATGGAGGTCTTGGGTGTGAATCTATCCCCATCTGAGTCGTTTAAGGACCGATTCACTGTACGTCCTTGAGTCATGTTGAACGCAATCTAACACTTAGTTGGCCGGATAAGCCGTTTCGACCGCGAATCCGAGTAATACGGTTCAGGCCGGGAATCGACTGGTAGGTCGCATCTTGGAGGATGCGGCATCAGTCAGACCCGCGGCTCCTGAACTGTACCAAAGGTGACCTGAGCAGCCCTCGCCAGGCGTGACTCGGTGAGTGTTAGAAATACCCCTCCAGCTGGATAGGAATTCGATTCGAATCACCGTCGCTCCCGGTTAGTGAGCACTTGACTTGAGCAGCGGCAACGTAGATTCCATTAAATTGAACGGATGGTTAATTGGATAACGATGGAAATGTTGCCTCAATTTATACCTGCTATGGTTAATATTGTTTGCTCCTAATAAAGTGAGTGCTCTAGTACAGGTTCTAATATAGATGATAGGTTCATGATAATTAACTTGATGCTTAAGCATTAATGATTGATCATCTATATTAAGCTTTTATGCAAAATGTTGTCAAGCTAGCCCCACTTTATATCAGCCTTGCATGATCCTTGGTGGCACCTTATTTTTGGTTTCTGATGGGTAAGTCTAGCTGAGTACCTTCTCGTACTCAGGGTTTTGTCCCCACTTGTTGCAGGTTGTGATGTATCATGGTGGCTGCAAGAGTTGGTTGGCTCCTGCCTTAGTGGCGGAGTGTGATCATGGGCATGATCCTTCTTATTTACCTCATCTCTAATGCTTTTGTTGGAAGTCGACCATGGTACTGGCATGTATTTGAAATCAGAGAAATGTTAGTTTCTAATTACTTTGCTTCCGCTACTTTTGAACTTAAGTTGTAATAACTACGTTGAACTCCGATGTATATTGAATTACTTGTGAAATGGTTGTAACATGTGACTTTTTATGTTGAATCACTATGATCTTGGCTTGTATGTTGGTTGGTTTGAAATCCCTCGTGATTTTATTGGACTACCGGAGTTATATAGGCTCAAGTGCGAGAATTTGATCACTCCGGTGATTGTTTTTGTACTTGTGCTCTTATAATTTGGACGGTTCTGTTACAGCTGGTATCGGAGCAAGATTCAACATTAAACTTTTCGTATGTGTATTTAAAACAAAGGTTTTGTTTTATAAAATCAGTTTTATCAACTTATAGCTATATATAGGTTTGTGAAAACTGAATTCTAAATCTAAGTATGCCAGTGGTCAATTTCCTTATGGTCATATAAGGATTATTAGGTGGCTTATATAAGTACTAACTTGGGGGTTTTCCATTTATGCATCTGTGCCCAGGCCAAGGTATGTATGTGTGATAACTCTCCCACACTATGCTACCCAGTGTGTCAGATTAGAGGTAGCCTTCATATATGAAATAGCCATATATGTCGTTAGTTTACTTTTATGCAACATCGCACCTACGCTCAGGTAAGTGTGAGTTATGAGAGCATGATCGTACAAACTACGGTCTAGGGGAGAGCTAGTTTTGGTTACTAGATTATTTACATGGTACACACATGTATATATGAAGGTACTTAATTGTGGGTGATTTCTGATTCGGGTAGTTTTGGTGCTACATGTACGTATACGGGGGTATATGTATATGGAAGTACTTAGAATTTTACTTTCTGCTTTCATTGTGTGCTATATTGGGGAATTGTTGAGTTGCAATAAAACTTTTCTGCAGGTACGCTAACCACGAATGCGTAAGTCGAATGTAGCTGACGACTAGCTATATATCGAGAGAGTGCGTGTTATGCCACCGACATAGAACGTGATCGCCACCTTATGTTAGTAATCTTGTGAGGACGAATAGGATGAAGCATGCATCTTCATGATTGTTGCTGTATACATGGCTATGCTCCTCTCACCCTTGTTCAAATGATAAGTAACTTGTGATCAATGTAGTACACTATCTTTCTTGTGTGAAGCTAAACAAGAATGCCTTACTCTATGTTGCCCACCCAAGCGTTTACCAATGCTTTAGACCTTACTTAAGTAATTATGGATTCTCATGAATGAATTAAATTCGTGTTGGTCTAAGGTAACAAAAATTTAGAGCTACTAGAATAACATGTTTGTGTGCTCTCTTGTTAGGTAGAACAAAGGCAAGCTTTGTTTTGCTTGTTGGACATGGCTGCTAGAATAGTTTTAGTTGTAGTGATGCTTTCGTGCTCATAATGGTGTTTTCTGTAGTTATGGAGAATACCAAAGATGTAGCTAACTTACTTATCTAGTTTGTCCTAAAAATTCATGACCCTAGGTCTTAAAGTTTGAGAGTTATGAAATTTAGAAGTTTACTGTCAGGTTTTTCTTATGCTCTGAATAGATCTGAATGTTTGGTTTGTTTGACCTATGGGCGTATGGAATCATGTCTTGGAGATAATAGAAGAAGTGTAGTACTTTTTCTAAGCTTTCCAAAATGTCCTATAGCATTAATTGTGGTGGTCTAAATCTCTACTTATGAGCTTGTAAAGTGGAATGACAGAATCTGTCCAAATCTGGGCAGAGATGTCTTCCTTGTCTTGTTTGGCCTTGTTAGCTGTAGAATCATCTTAATCTGATAATAAGAAAGTTATAGAAAACTTAATAAGCTTTATATAAAGTTAAGGCTCAGCCTTGTTGTGTCCCTAGAACTCCAGTTATGCATTTTTGAAGTTATTGTCAGTTTTCTGTCCATATTGGTATAGATCTGAAACATTAGCATTTCTGGTCATGTTAATCTATGAATTAGCTTTTGGTATGAGTAACTAAAGTGTAGTCATCTTCCTAAGCTATCTAGAAAGTCTAGGATCACCTTTATAGAAGGTCTACAACCTCAGTTATGATTTAAACAAGTAGTTACTATGCTGCTATCTAGATTCTGTACACATGTTAAGTTAGTCACCTTAGCTAGCGTTTGTTTTGAGCTAAACTTGTAGTTAGTTCGTGCTTGAGATGAATGCTTATTTTTAGGAGAGCCTTGTGCTTTGAATTGGTTGCTTAAGCTCAATCGTTTGAATTTTCTTAGATGTCTGCTTGACTGATGTTGTATGTATGCTTGTTATCTAGGTAGTGCCTTAGTTGTCACCTCGTTTATCCTCAGTGAGCATACGAGGGTCGCATAGCTTTATGTAGAACAACGTTCATGTTACGTAATGGTATGGTTGTTGTCTTTAATTAGGTTTTCTCTCTTAGGAGCCTGAGCCTATAGACTTGGTGATTAGCCCTTGAATGTTTGTATCCATGCCTTTGCTTGACCAAAAGCCCAAAGTTTAGTTCTCCTATGTGTTTGTATAAGTCATGGATGTTTTCCAACCCTTTTTGTGAAGACCCTTATCGACTGACCAACCAAGTTAACTTTCATCAATGCTAGGCATGAGTAGAATCAAGCAAAAATCTCGTGCTTAGTCACCTTCGGCAATTGAGCTATGTTCTCTTGTGCTATGTTTTGATCTGCGAATAGCTTCCCTGTTGATTCTAAACCTTGTGACTACCTTTGCTTGCTATCCCTCCTTGTATGGCGCTTGTTCTTACAACCCATTGGTGCCACTTGAAATTTCACTTTCGTTGTTTGTTTAGTAATGGTGTTATGAGAAGCAGCTGATGGTGCCGCGACGAAACCAAGGGCCTCCTGTGGCTGCAGACACATGGTTGGCTGCTTGGCACGCGCTGGTATCACGGTTTCTAGTCATGATCCATTATGAAATGACAGTCGATGTGTTAATTTCTCGTGTTGCTTCCTTGGTTATCTCTCCAGATTGTATCGTAAGATCCGTGTCTTAGACAGAAAATAGTGGAGCTTCCTTCTGAATTTGCTAAGAGGATAACCTTTGAAGAACCGATCACCTACATAAACATTAACAGACTGCAATAGGTGGTAGACAAGTGACTCTACTTAGTTGTCCCGGTATTGACGAACGTCATCTAGTGAGCAACGTATCTCATTCCTGTTGGATAAAAAGGACACACAACACTTACTACTGGACAAGTCATCCGTTGGATAAGACTCGATCATCACATTAAGCAAGTTTAAACCTTGGTATGCATAAGGACCATACCGTTGAGATCAACCATCTCTGGTGAGACTCCGTATCTACTGACTTTGATGGCAACCATCTGCTTTGTATCAACCACAATTATTGTGATCAAGTCAATTCCGTCTTGGACAATCACACCGATAGTGCAAGGTGTCCTATTAGCTAAAGTGAAGAATTAGAGAAAGCATGTCCTTAGTTTCAATTAGCATCCTTGTGCCCCTAGGTGCCATAAACTTTTTATTCAAGACTCTATTGGATGAAGTGTTGAGAAATATTCGGAAAGGGTTCCTTATCCTTGTAGGAATGTTCTCCAAGTAGAGTATGCGTTTTGCCTTGCAAAAGTAACCTGCAAGTTCAAAGCATGTGCATCCTCGGATTGGTATGTAAATTAATAGTCGAGATCTGCTGTTGGATGGCCCTTTTGAGGTCTCACAGATACTAGTTTACACTCTTTTATTTGCTTTTGCTTTCTCATATCCCCAATGTATGAGCAACCTTGGTTTCTGCAAATCAATTTATACCATCGTGAATCAAAAACAATTTGAAAAGTGTCAAACAATAGATTTCCCATCTTCGAGCTGCTGTTTCATCCTAAAAAGGAAGCCTCAAGGTGAAAGTTGGCCTGACAAAGTTGCTACACTGCAAGTCAACTCAACTTACAGTGCAACTAAGTCACAAAGGAAAATTTTACTCAACCACTTGGTGGTAGACTACTCCCCACGGTTTAGTGAATATTTGCAACTTTTGTTGTCCTTAAGGCCTCACTACATTTTGCTTTGGTACTAATTTTCCAATGATGACATACTTTGGTACCTTATAAATGTTTTTACCAAGAGGTTGCATCTGATTCAACCCAGATAACTGTTGTCTTTGGATAAAAGAATCTTATTAGATAACTGTTGGCAGGAATACGAAACCGACAGAGTCAGCTATCACATTCACTAACCCATCAACAGACTCAGATAATACAATGTTGTCATCAGAGAAAGAGAACTACACACATGGAACCTCGAGTAGTTTTCCATTAGTTGGTGTCTAAATGAATGAACATTTATGACCAACATAGACCTTGTCTATTGGTTAGTCAGTATCCTATGGCCTCAGAGAATGTTTGTCGTCTATAATCTCACCCTTTTGGAAGGTTGTACTCAAGCCATTATGGTAGAGGACTGCTTTTCAAACTTTGGGAACATAGGATCATATCCACAAGTATACTTCTGAAGATTTCGATCTAGTGTAAAGTTCATATGGCCTATGCTGTGATTCACTAAAGAATTAAATACTTGTGTGGGGGTAGCTTATGGGTCAAATGATCTCTATAGACTAAAACAAAGTACTGCGTTGTCTTGGATTCCTCCCAAAGTAACAATGCTTCATGGAAGTCAATGAAGGAAATTCTTTAGACAAAGTTGACCATGAAGAGCAAGTATCAGAAAGTGCCTTTGACCAAATTGTTCACCAATGTTGAAGCTTTGTAGCTGAATGCTATAGCAGATGTTGGGAACTTGATAACGTGCCTCTCTTCCTTAAAAGGTCTTGCATTCTGAATCTCGGGACGCGATTCTTTTAAGGGGGGAGGGCTGTAACACCCCAGGTGTTTGTCACTCACTAAGCAGTGGGTTTGAGCTTAAACATGACATATTAAGTGGAGACGACAATGTCAAGGTCAATCTATGGAGATGAGCCTAACCTAAAGTTGGATGTTGCATCATTGCTTTACATATAGGCCCCTGTTCAAATTATATGCTTGGGTGGTGTTATGGCAATATATTCATGTGTCTCACCTTAGTACCTATCTATATTGATCCCTGGAAAAGTTTCATGAAGTTGGAAATCAAAAAGTCACATGAAATGATAAGTTATATGCTTGTTTAGATTATAACAAAAACCTGCCTTACATCCCATGGGAACTAGTATTTATGCAACATACAAATGCAACATGTGCAACACATCTTGGACACATGTGGAACACCCTAGTGGAACATGTGTAGCATATATCTGGAAATAACCACATGAAACAACTATAGCCTTTCACTTGAGTTCTATGTTTCAAGGCATGTGAGGCCTACACTTTTGTGCAACCTATGCATGGTGTGTATGTTGGGACTCTACAACACCTTAACTACACTTAGGACATTTAAAGGAACAATGTTCATGTTGATCATTTTGCCTAAATATGCTTCTAAGTGATAGTTGACCATGTATGGACCCTAGAACACTTTCGTTTGACCATTTCAAAAGTCTGACCTAGAAGCTTTGCATGACTATGCACCCTTTTACAAAGTTGTAGAGAATTTTATAAGGAACAAACTTTGTTTAAGAGGCAAGTCATGAAAATGTGGGGAACATGCTCAAACATGGCCCCCAAGTTAGAAATAGGGCTGAATTCAGCACTTAGAAATTTAAAGCCCTGATTTCAGTGTCATCGACATTGGCATTCCGCGTTCTCCAAAATTCGTTAAGCAACTTAAGTTGGTCCAAAAATAAAAGTTGAAGGTTATATTATGGAGAAGAGCATGCAAAAAGTTGCACTGAGTTTGACCGAGTTTTGACCTCCGAAAGTGAATTTCCGTGACCTTTATCAAAGCGCTGACACTGATAGTTTGTGGCCAAATTAACCGTTGTTAAAGAGCTCTAATGACCTTGGTCTCTTAATGAAAAATGTAAAGCAAGCCGAGATGAACAAACTTCATATTAGGCCCTAGTCCATAATTGGCCTGGAAGTCAGCCCAAATCTCGTCCCACCTTGGCCACCTCGCTGCACGCCACGTGCTCGGCAAAACACCTCAACGGCCGCCGCGTGCTCGGTGCGTGGCAGCCATGCACGCGGTCGCGTTCCACTGCATTGCAGCGCGTCCTCGTCCCTTGTCGTGTTGGTGAAGCCCGAGCAGCACCTGAGCGCCTCTCCACTTCTCTCTCGCCTCTTCTCCGCTCTGGGTTCACGAGAAAGAGCGCCACCGCTGCCATGGCCGAGCTCCCGAGCTCACGGCCACGATGTCATTCTCAGTGAGTTGTCGGTCACGAGCCAAATTGAGCACACCACCACCTCTGCCTCAATGCCACGGACACGCGTGGTCAGACCCTACCAACTGCTCCCGCGTGAGTCACCGACTTCCAATTGTGCCGCAGCGCCACCGCCATAGCCGGCCGTGCCGAACTCCATGGTCGCCGGTGTTCCTCCACCCTGAGCCTCCTTGTCTTCAATCGGGCATATCACCACCATGACCTCCTCGCACCACCCTCGAAGTGCCCCTTCCTCGGCCCCGTTGGCCGTCGGCAAGCTCCACCTACGGAGCCGCCGCGGGCCGCACCGCCGGTCACCGTGGTCAGGCGGTCATGAGCCACCTCGGGCCATGCCGAGGCCACCTGCGGGTGCGCCCGAACACCGCGGTCCTTCCTCACCATTTTCACGGAGCTGGCAAGGCCTCCATCACCGGAGCGGGGAGCTCCGGCGTGAGCGCCGCCGCCTCCCCTGTTTTCCCCGTCGGCAGGCGGGAGGAGCGGGCGATCCTCTCTCTCTATCTCTCCTTATGTGTGTCTAACGAGCGGGCCCAGCGGAATAAAGGGTCCCACATGTCGGTTTAAGGAGTGGCTGAGTTGGGTGAACAACCGGGTGCGCCTAGCGTTAAGTTAGGGTTGAGTAATCCTGTTTTTGAATTTCAGAAATTATGTAAATCTTCTAAAATTCATATCTCATGCTAGGTAATTCCAAAAATAGCAAAAGTGGACTTTTTGGAAACCTTGAGAAAAGATCTATGCAGTGGAGTCATAATATGTTACATGTTTGTAGATTTTTTCTGATGTTTTTTAAACTTTAAAAATGCTCCAAAAATGCTTATAAACTTGATCAGAGCAAGATCTGGAGTTTTAGAACCCCAAAAATAGTGATTCTTGCTTTGTTAATTTTGTGATGACATGTACTTGCTAGGAAAAATATTAAACACACTAGTTGTTCACTGTTTTCTTAAGGTTTTGATTTGACCTTGTTAAATAAGGAAATCTACATTGTATTGCTTGTCATTTTTATATCTTAAGTTGTGTTGCTCCAAATGATGTGAAATTTTTATTATAGTCTTTCCATGCTATGAATGTACTGTGGTATAAATTTCATGGTCATTGCTTACTGTATGATCAAGTTATTGATTTAACTTGTTTATGTCTTGATAACTAGCTTATAAATAATACCCCTCCACTACCTACCCTAAATACCCCTCCAGCTGGACAGGAATTCGATTTGAATCGTCGTCGCTCCCGGTTAGTGAGCACTTGACTTGAGCAGCGGCAACGTAGATTCCATTAAATTGAACGGATGGTTAATTGGATAACGATGGAAAGGTTGCCTCCATTTATACCTGCTATGGTTAATATTGTTTGCTCCTAATAAAGTGAGTGCTCTAGTACAGGTTCTAATATAGATGATAGGTTCATGATAATTAACTTGATGCTTAAGCATTAATGATTGATCATCTATATTAAGCTTTTTATGCAAAATGTTGTCAAGCTAGCCCTACTTTATATCAGCCTTGCATGATGCTTGGTGGCACCTTATTTCTGGTTTCTGACGGGTAAGTCTAGCTGAGTACCTTCTCGTACTCAGGGTTTTGTCCCCACTTGTTGCAGGTTGTGATGTATCATGGTGGCTACAAGAGTTGGTTGGCTCCTGCCTTAGTGGCGGAGTGTGATCATGGGCATGCTCCTTCTTATTTACCTCATCTCTAATGCTTTTGTTGGAAGTCGACCGTGGTACTAGCATGTATTTGAAATCAGAGAAATGTTAGTTTCTAATTACTTTACTTCTGCTACTTTTGAACTTAAGTTGTAATAACTACGTTGAACTCCGATGTATATTGAATTACTTGTGAAATGGTTGTAACATGTGACTTGTTATGTTGAATCACTATGATCTCGGCTTGTATGTTGGTTGGTTTGAAATCCCTCATGATTTCATTGGACTACCGGAGTTATTTGGGCTCAAGTGCGAGAATTTGATCACTCCAGTGATTGTTTTTGTACTTGTGCTCTTATAATTTGGACGGTTCTGTTACATGGGGCGCCCTTGAAGACCTCGCGTCCTAGCAGGTGGGGCCACGGCCGGCGTACGGTTGCCACCGTGCGTCCACACGTCGTCCCGGGTCTGAGGCCGGTCGGCCACTGAGGCTCTAAAAACCTTGAAAGGAGGCCGACGCTAGTGACTGACAGAGGAACTTTGGCGCCGAATATCTCCTAAACCAGTTTGAGTTAGCAGAAGATGATAATACCAAAATGGTAGAGCTACATGAGGACTACAACTTTGTCAATTGGCTCAAGGACTGGTTCGGCCTGCTTTTTAAGTTACATGGTGGTGAAGTGGGGTACATTGAAACTGAAAAGTCCAAATTCCAAACTTGGAAATTTTCTAAGTGTTGAGCACCCCTTAAGCTGACTTGTTGGTCACTTTTGAGCATGCTCTGGTCATTTTCATGAGATGGCCATATTAGAACTTTTGTTCCTTATGAAATTTCTCTACAACTTTGCTTAAGGTTGCTCCTCCATGCAAGATCTCTAAGCTAGACTTTTTAAATGGTCAAACCAAAGCATTCTAGGGGTCAAAACCTAGTCAACAACCTTTGGAAGGGCAATTTGGTAATTTTAGTCAACATGAACCTTGCTCCACTACCTACCCTAAATACCCCTCCAGCTGGATAGGAATTCGATTCGAATCGCCATCGCTCCCGGTTAGTGAGCACTTGACTTGAGCAGCGGCAACGTAGATTCCATTAAATTGAATGGATGGTTAATTGGATAACGATGGAAAGGTTGCCTCAATTTATACCTGCTATGGTTAATATTGTTTGCTCCTAATAAAGTGAGTGCTCTAGTACAGGTTCTAATATAGATGATAGGTTCATGATAATTAACTTGATGCTTAAGCATTAATGATTGATCATCTATATTAAGCTTTTATGCAAAATGTTGTCAAGCTAGCCCCACTTTATATCAGCCTTGCATGATCCTTCGTGGCACCTTATTTCTGGTTTCTGACGGGTAAGTCTAGCTGAGTACCTTCTCATACTCAGGGTTTTGTCCCCACTTGTTGCAGGTTGTGATGTATCATGGCGGCTGCAAGAGTTGGTTGACTCCTGCCTTAGTGGCGGAGTGTGATCATGGGCATGCTCCTTCTTATTTACCTCATCTCTAATGCTTTTGTTGGAAGTCGACCGTGGTACTGGCATGTATTTGAAATCAGAGAAATGTTAGTTTATAATTACTTTGCTTCCGCTACTTTTGAACTTAAGTTGTAATAACTATGTTGAACTCCGATGTATATTGAATTACTTGTGAAATGGTTGTAACATGTGACTTGTTATGTTGAATCACTATGATCTTGGCTTGTATGTTGGTTGGTTTGAAATCCCTCGTGATTTCATTGGACTACCGGAGTTATATGGGCTCAAGTGCTAGAATTTGATCACTCCGGTGATTGTCTTTGTACTTATGCTCTTATAATTTGGATGGTTCTGTTACACGGAGCGCCCTTGAAGACCTCACGTCCTGGCGGATGGGGCCACGACCGGTGTACGGTCGCCACCGCGCGTCCACGCGTCATCCCCGGTCTGAGGCCGGTTGGCCACTGAGGCTCTAAAAACCCTGAAAGGAGGTCGACACTAGTGACTGATAGAGGAACTTTGGCGCCGAATATCTCCTAAACCAGTTCGAGTTAGCAGAAGATGATATACCATAATGGTAGAGCTACATGAGGACTACAACTTTGTCAATTGGCTCAAGGACTGGTTCGGCCTGGTTTTTGAGTTACATGGTGGTGAAGTGGGGTACATTGAAACTGAAAAGTCCAAATTCTAGACTTAGAAATTTTCTAAGTGTTGAGCACCCCTTAAGCTGACTTGTTGGTCACTTTTGAGCATGCTCTGGTCATTTACATGAGATGGCCATATTAGAACTTTTGTTCCTTATGAAATTCTCTACAACTTTGCTTAAGGTTGCTCCTCCATGCAAGATCTCTAAGCTAGACTTTTTAAATGTTCAAACCAAAGCATTCTAGGGGTCAAAACCTAGTCAACAACCTTTGGAAGGGCAATTTGGTAATTTTGGTCAACATGAACCTTGCTCCACTACCTACCCTAAATGTAATTAAGGTGTTATAAGATCTAATTAGACACTCTACATCTTTTTTACACACACTTCCTAGTGTCACAAAAGTTGAAACAAGCAAAACAATATTTCTACCCAAATGTTGCAATAACATCTTGCACATGTTTCAATACTTTATTGCATCAATTGAGCCTATCAAGGTGTACTAACCACATTGTAATGTTTCAAAGCATGAGATCCCATGTTGTATCTACAAGTTTCACCACTCACATTTCATAAGCAAGTAATTTGTGAAACAAGCACATTAGGGTATGTTGCATTCTCATGTTGCAAGCAAAAATGAAGACATGAATGAGATGATTGATGCTCATGCTTATGAAATGCAATGCAATTATGGAAGCCAAACACCTGGGGTGTTATAAACACTACCTCCAAATGGACCAAAATGAGATTCCACATGACCCACGTCACCTACGAGTTCCATCGGATTCGTCCAAAACATTTTCAGAGCCTGTGGTACGTTCGGCACAAACCATGCACCTATCTTGCATCAAGATTTGAACCATCTCCAAACTGACCCAAGTGAGCATCCACTAGAGCCTCGTCACCTAGGAGTACCATCGGGTGCGTCCAAAATGATTTCTAAGCCTATGGTACGTTTGGCGCAAACTGTGCCCTATCTTGCCCCAACACTAACACTATCTCTAAATAGACCGAAATGAGATTCTCCATGATCCATGTCACCTAGGAGTCTTATCAGGTGCGTCCAAAATGATTTCAGAGCCTGCGGTAGGTTCAGCGCAAACCGTGCCCCTATCTTGCACCAAGATCAGCACTATCTCCAAATGGACCAAAACAGGCTTCCACTTGAGCCTTGTCACCTTGGAGTACCATTTGGTGCATCCAAAACAATTTGTGAGCCTATGGTACATTTGGCGCAAACTGTGCACCTATCTTGCACAGACCCTTACACTGTCTCCAAACAGATCGAAACGAGATTCCACATGACTCACGCACCTCGGAGTACCATCGGGTGTGTCCAAAATAATTTTTGATCCTATGGTATGTTTGGCGTAAGCCGTGCACTTATCTTACACCTACACTAACACTGTCTCTAAACAGACTAAAACAAGATTCCACATGACCCACGTCACCTAGGAATTCCATTGGGTGCATCCAAAATAATTTCCAAACCTATGGTACGTTCGGCGCAAACCGAGCAACTATTTTGCGTCAAAATTAGCACTACCTCCAAATGGACCAAAACAACCTTCCACTTGAGCCTCATGACCTAGGAGTACCATCGGGTGCATCAAAAATGATTTCCAAACCTAGGATATGTTCGGTGCAAACCGAGCAACTATCATACGTCAAGATTAGCACTATCTCCAAATGGACCGAAACATGCAACCACTTGAGACTCGTGACCTAGTAGTATCATCGGGAGCGTCTAAAATGATTTTTGAGCCTAATGTATGTTTGGTGCAAACCATGCACCTAAGTTGCGCCGACACTAACACTGTTTCCAAATAGACTGAAATGAGATTCCACATGACATATGTCACCTAGGAGTTCCATCAAGTGCGTCCAAAATGATTTCCAATCCTATAGTATGTTCGGCGCAAACCGTGCACCTATCATGCATCAAGATTAGCACTATCTCCAAACGGACCAAAGTGAGCATCTACTACAGCCTCGTCACCTAGGAGTACCATCGGGTGCGTCGAAAAAGATTTCTCAGCATATGAAATGTTCGGTGCAAATTGTGCATGTATCTTGTGCCAACACCAACACTGCCTCCAAACGGGTCGGAACGAGATTCTGCATGATCGACGTCACCTAGGAGTTCCATCGGGTGCGTCCAAAACAATTCCAGAGCCTGTGGTATGTTCGGCACAAACCATGCACCTATCTTGCATTAAGGTAAGCATCCACTAGAGCCTCATCACCTAGGAGTACCATCAGGTGTGTCCAAAAGGATTTCTTAGCCTATTGTACGTTTGGCGCAAACCGTGCACCAATCTTGCCCCAACACCAACAATGTCTAAACAGACCGAACCGAGATTTCACATGACCCACATCACCTAGGAGTCTCATCGGGTGCGTCCAAAATGATTTTAGATCCTGTGTTACGTTCAGCGCAAACCGTGCACCTATCTTGTATCAAGATTAACACTATCTCTAAATGGACCGAAGTAAGCATCCACTAGAGCCTCGTCACCAAGGAGTACCATTGGGTACGTCTAAAATGATTTTTGAGACTAAGTTATATTTGGCGCAAACCGTGCACCTATCTTACACCGAAACTAACACTATCTCCAAATGGACCAAAACAAGATTCCACATTACCCACATCACCTAAGAGTGTCATCAGGTGCATCCAAAATGATTTCAGAGGTTGTGGTACGTTCAGCGCAAACTGTGCACCTATCTTACATCAAGGTTAGCACTATCTCCAATCAGACCGAAGTGATCATCCACTACAGCATGGTCACCTTGAAGTACCATCGGCTGCGTCCAAAAGGATTTTCTGAGCCCAGGGTACGTATGGCGCAAAGCATGTAAATATCTTGCATAGACACTAATACTGTCTCCAAACAAACCAAAACAAGATTCCACATGACCCACGTCACCTCAGAGGACCATCGGGTGTGTCCAAAACAATTTCTGATACTATAGTATGTTTAGCACAAACCGTGCACCTATCTTGCGCCGACACTAAAACTATCTCTAAATAGACTGAAACGAGATTCCACATGACCCATGTCACCTAGGAGTTCCATCGGGTGCATCCAAAACAACTTTCGAACCTATGGTGCGTTTGGCGCAAACCGACCAACTATCTTGCGTCAAAATTAGTACTACCTCCAAATGGACCGGAACATCCTTCTAGTTGAGCCTCGTGACCCAGAAGTACCATCGGGTGCGTCAAAAATGATTTCCGATTCTATGGTACGTTCGGCACAAACCGAGCAACTATCATGCATCAAGATTAGCACTTTCTCTAAATGGACCGAAACAAGCATCCACTTGAGACTCGTGACCTAGTACTACCGTCGGGTGCGTCCAAAATGATTTCTGAGCCTATAGTACGTTTGGCGTAAACCATGCACCTATGTTGCACCGACACTAACACTGTCAGCAAATGGACCAAAACGAGATTCCACATGACCCACGTCACCTAGGAGTGTCATCAGGTGCATCCAAAATGATTTTAGAGCCTGTGGTACATTCGTTGAAACTGTGCACCTATCTTGCATCAAGATTAGCACTATCTCCAAACGTACCGAAGTGAGCATCTACTACAGCCTCATCACCTTCGAGGACCATCTGGTGCGTCCAAAATGATTTCTCATCATATGGAAAGTTTGGCACAAACCATGCACCTCTTGCACCGACACTAACACTGCCTCCAAACCGACCGAAATGAGAATCCACATGACCCACGTCACCTAGGAGTTCCATCGGGTGCGTCCAAAATAATTTCAGAGCTTGTGCTATGTTCGGCGCCAACCGTGCACCTATCTTGCATCAAGATTAGCACCATCTCCAAACTGACCAAAGTGAGCACCCCCTAGAACCTCGTCACCTAGGAGTACCATCGGATGCATCCAAAAGGATTTTTAAGCCTATGGTACATTTGGCGCAAACCGTGCACCTATCTTGCCCCAACACCAACACTGTCTCTAACCAGACCGAACCAAGATTCCACATGACCCACGTCACCTAGGAGTCTCATTGGGTGCGTCCAAAATGATTTCAGATCCTATGGTACGTTAAGCGCAAACCGTGCACCTATCTTGTCTCAAGATTAGCATAATCTCTAAATGGACCGAAGTAAGCATCCACTAGAGCCTCGTCACCAAGGTGTACCATTGGGTACATCTAAAATGATTTTTGAGACTATGTTATGTTTCGTGAAAACCGTGCACCTATCTTACACTAAAACTAACACTGTCTCCAAATGGACCAAAACGCGATTTCACATGACCCACGTCATCTAAGAGTGTCATCAGGTGCATCCAAAATGATTTCAGAGGCTGTGGTATGTTCAGCGCAAACTGTGCACCCATCTTGCATCAAGGTTAGCACTATCTCCAAACAGACCGAAGTGATCATCCACTACAGCATCGTCACCATGAAGTACCATCGGCTATGTCGAAAAGGATTTTTGAGCCCATGGTACGTATGGCGCAAAGCATGCACCTATCTTGCATAGACACTAACACTGTCTCCAAATAGACCAAAACGAGATTCCACATGACCCACGTCACCTCTGAGTACCATCGGGTGTGTCATAAACATCTTTTGATACTATGGTATGTTTGGCGCAAATCGTGCACCTATCTTGTGCCGACACTAACACTGTCTCTAAATAGACCAAAACGAGATTCCACATGACCCACGTCACCTAGGAGTTCCATTGGGTGCATCCAAAACAATTTCCGAACCTATGGTACGTTTGGCGCAAACCGAGCAACTATCTTGCGTCAAAATTAGTACTACCTCCAAATGGATCGAAACAACCTTCCACTTGAGCCTCGTGACCTAGGAGTACCATCGGGTGTGTCAAAAAGGATTTCTAAACATATAGTATGTTCGGCGCAAACCAAGCAACTATCATGCATCAAGATTAGAACTATCTCTAAATGGACCAAAACATGCTTCCACTTGAGACTCGTGACCTGGTACTACCATCGGGTGCGTCCAAAATGATTTCTGAGCCTATGGTACGTTTGACGCAAACCATGCACCTATGTTGCACCGACACTAACACTGTCACCCAACAGACTAAAACAAGATTCCACATGACCCACGTCACCTAGGAGTGTCATCAGGTGCATCCAAAATGATTTCAGAGCCTATGGTACCTTCAGTGCAAACCGTGCACCTATCTTGCATCAAGATTAACACTATCTCCAAACGGACCGAAGTGAGCGTCTACTATAGCCTCATCACCTAGGAGTACCATCTGGTGCTTCCAAAACGATTTGTCAGCATATGGAAAGTTTGGCACAAACCATGGACCTCTTGCACCGACACTAGCACTGCCTCCAAACGGACCGAAATGAGATTCCGCATGACCCATGTCACCTATGAGTTCCATCGGGTGCGTCCAAAATAATTTCAGACCCTCTGGTAAGTTCAGCGCCAACCGTGCTCCTATCTTGCATCAAGATTAGCAGCATCTCCAAACTGACTGAAGTGAGCATCCCCAAGAACCTTGTCACCTAGGAGTACCATTGAGTGCGTCCAAAAGGATTTCTAAGCCTATGGTAGATTTGGCGCAAACTGTGCACCTATCTTGCCCCAACACTAACACTATCTCTAAACAGATCGAACCGAGATTCCACATGACCCACGTCACCTAGGAGTCTCATCGGGTGCGTCCAAAATAATTTCAAAGCCTGTGGTATGTTCGGCGCAAACCGTGCACCTATCTTGCATCAAGATTAGCACTATCTCTAAATGGACTAAAGTGAGCACCCACAACAACCTCATCACCTTGAAGTACCATCGGATGCATCTAAAAGGATTCTAAGCCTATGGTACATTTGGTACAAACCGTGCACCTATCTTGCGCCGACACTAACACTATCTCTAAACAGACCGAAACAAGATTCCACATGACCCACATCAACTAGGAATACCATCGGGTGTGTCCAAAATGATTTATGAGCCTATGGTATGTTCGGCATGAACCGTGCACCTATCTTGCGTCAAGATTAGCACTATCTCCAAATGGACAAAAACGGGCTTCCACTTGAGCCTTGTCACCTATGTGTACCATCTGGTGCGTCCAAAATGATTTGTGAGCCTTTGGTATGTTCGGCGCAAACGGTGCACCTATCTTGCACAGACACTAACACTGTCTCCAAACAAATCAAAAAGAGATTCCACATGACCCACGTCACCTCGGAGTACCATCGGGTGTGTCCAAAACAATTTCTAATCCTATGGTATGATTGACGCAAACAGTGCACTATCTTGCACCGATAGTAACACTATCTCTAAACAGACTAAAATGAGATTCCACATGACCAACGTCACCTAGGAGTTCCATCGGGTGCGTCCAAAATAATTTTTGAACGTATGGTACGTTCGGCGCAAACCGAGCAACTATGTTGCGTCAAAATTAGCACTTCCTCCAAATGGACCAAAACAACCTTCCACTTGAGCCTCATGACCTAGGAGTACCATCGGGTGCGTCAAAAATGATTTTTGAACCTATCGTACGTTTAGTGCAAACCGAGCAACTATCATGAGTCAAGATTAGCACTATCTCCAAATAGACCGAAACAAGCTTCCACTTGAGACTCGTGTCCTAGTACTACCATCAGGTGCATCCAAAATGATTTCTGACCCTATGGTATGTTTGGCACAAACCATGCACCTATGATGCACCGAGCTAACACTGTCACCAAACAGACCAAAACGAGATTCCACATGACCCACATCACCTAGGAGTGTCAATAGGTGCATACAAAATTATTTTAGAGCCTATGGTACATTTAGCGCAAACCGTGCACCTATCTTGCATCAAGATTAGCACTGTCTCCAAGCAAAACAAAACAAGCTTCCACTTGAGCCTCGTGACCTAGTAGTACCATTGGTTGCATCCAAAATGATTTCTGAGCCTATGGTGCGTTTGGCGCAAATCATGCACCTATCTTGCACTTACAATGACACTGCCTCCAAACGGACCGAAACGAGATTCTGCATGATCGACATCACCTAGGAGTTCCATCGGGTGCGTCCAAAACAATTCTAGGGCATGTGGTACATTCGGCACAAACCATGCACCTATGTTGCATTAAGATTAGCACCGTCTCCAAACTAACCGAAGTGAGCATCCACTAGAGCCTCGTCACCCAGGAGTACCATCGGGTGCGTCCAAAAGGATTTCTTAGCCTATGGTATATTTGGCGCAAACCATGCACCTATCTTGCACTAACACTAACACTGTCTATAAATAGACTAAAACGAGATTCCACATGACCCACGTCACCTAAGAGTTCTTTTGGGTGCGTCCAAAACAATTTCTGAACCTATGGTATGTTTGGCACAAACCGAGCAACTATCTTGCGTCAAAATTAGTACTACCTCCAAATGGACCAAAACAACCTTCCACTTGAGCCTTGTGACCTAGGAGTACCATCGGATGCATCAAAAATGATTTTCAAACCTATGGTACTGATGAGTACTGGCCTGATCTTCCGAGAGGTAACCGGTAAGTTCGATTTGTGGAGATCTCGACGTTGGCGATCCGGCTTCAAATCAGACACGATTTGAACCCTGCAATCATTACACCACTGCTCCATTGGTTATCAACCAAGCACAACTTGATTGACCTCGCCAAGAAGGCTTTTCCTACAAGCGAATCGAAGAGCACAAGCAAGAAGGTAAAAACACGCAATCTAAAATTGCAAATATGAATGATGCGAATATCAATAGAGGGTTCAAGAACTCGGTTCCAAAGGACTAATCGACATAGTGGAGGAGATCAAGAACAGGGGCCCTAGATCACTGTAAAAGGATTTGTCATCACAGTTACAATGAACGATTCAGTTTCTCGAAGGAAAACTAAACTCTAAACAAAACCCAATTGTCCAATAGCAGTGGCGGCTATGTTTATAGTCTAAGACTCGACCTAGGGTTGAGAACGGCCAGGGGTTGGGCGCCCACAACTTGGGCTTAAGGCCCGACACGATACATGGCCAAGTTGGCCCAAATAGGTGACGCAGCACCTTGACGTGGTCACACAGAATGATCCACAGACCTTCTGGAGCTAGAACCAGATCCAAAACGACGGCGTCTTCGTCCCCTTTCCAACGCATCTAAGAATGCCCCGTTTTGATGTTGTATGAAAGAGTTATGACCAAAACAGTGACGATGTGTCTGCTGAATCCGAGGGTGACGTGGCAGCTGAGTTGGAGACGAATTGCAACTTGGGAAAGACCATAACGTCGGTGTATCTAGTGTGGCGATATCCTCATCATCCTCCCCTTCTTGAATTGGAGTCGTCCTCGACTCCATCTTGGTGATGCCCTCATCATCCCCTCCTTCTAGAATTGGAGTCGTCCTCGACTTCATCCCATCATCAGCAAACTCCTGCAAAAGGTTAGTGACAGCAGGCAATGCACGAGATAGAATAGGTTGACAAAACATAGTATAACATGGCGCATCAGGATTATCACATAACTCAGCAGTAGCAGAAGTTGTAGCAAGAAAAGTACCTCCTTTTAACTTAATCCTATTATTTTTAGCAATGTGAGTTGGAGGTTTATTTTTAATCTCATTAGCATGTTTAATAATATCCGTAGGAGACAAAGGTAGCAATGTAATTTTCTTGTCCTTATGTATGATAGTGTATGTATTAGTTCTACCATGGTGTAAAGCATCATTATCAAATTCCCATGGGCGACCTAATAAAATGGAACAAGCTTGCATAGGAACAACATCAAAATCAGCAGTATCATGATAAGAGCCTGTAAAAAAGCTAATGCATGCTGATTTAGTTACCTTAGTCTTACCACTATTATTGAACCATTGAAGTTTATATGGATACGAATGTTGTTGTGTGGTCAAACCAAGCTTGGCAACCAAATCTGAACTGACCAAGTTATTGCAACTCCCGCTATCAATGATAGTGAGAACACGACAACCCTACACAATGAAATACATGTGGAACAAATTGTGGCGCTGGATCATCATCTCTTCTTCATGTCCCACACGTGTACTCAACACATGCTGCACAAGAAGGCTAGGGTAGTCTGCGGCAGCAGCCACAGAGTCAATGATGATGGCCTCCTTGTCTTGATCGCCCTCGATGGAATCTGCATCAATGTTAGCAACAAGGGCTAAATCATCTTCAATATCACTAGCACTTACATATCCATCCTCGGTAGCAATGAAAGCACGATGACTGGGGCAATCCTTCATGACATGTCCCATGCCTTTGCATCGGTGGCAAATGATTTTAGAGCTGGACGAGGAGGGGCTAGGAGAAACACCTAGAGCGGCACTTTTGTTCTGCACATTAGACAATTTACTTACCCCGGAAGGTGTAGACGGCTATGATGCAACAAGAATCTTGGGCGTCTCTGGCTCTGAACACTGCAGAAAATTCCTCCCATTGTTAGACCTGAAAAGGCTGGTGTTGTTTACGGCCCTGTACTTCACGTTCTGCCTTAATAGTAAGATGATACAATTGGGAAAAATTACGCCATTCTTTGTAATCTAGTATGTTTTGTATATCATGGTTTAAACCACCAAAAAATCTAGCAATAGAATCATTATCATCTTCATTTATACCACAACGGGCTAAACCAATAAGCAATTCCTGATAGTATGCTTCGACTGCTTTATCACCTTGTTTTAAAGTTTGTAGTTTCAAACATAAATCACGTTGGTAATAAGGAGGAATAAAATGAGATTTCATACGTTGCTTTAAAGCATTCCAAGTTTGAGGCACAGCAGCAGCATTATTAGCATTGCAATAGTATTTAACCTTAAGTTCTCCTGAGTTATAGGACATGATTGTTTTGACATGAAGATTTGCCCTAACTTGAAACTTGTGGGTTGCAAAAACTTGATCTAAGTCCAGGTGATTGACGAGTATGATATGAGAAGGTTTGAGCTATTATTTTGTTCCTAGTGACACTAGAGTTCTAGAGATTTACCTTTTGAAAAATCTAAAATTACCACATGATGAGTTCTTGTATGATGAGTGATTAAATTCCTACCACGGCTATATATTTGATAGACTAGGAAAACCAGCTCATAGGCTACTTACTTTGTGTTGAGTTTGATCAACCCGTGTAAGACCCTTGTCGAGAAGTGTTGACACCTCTAACGCCACCTAAGCTGGTTGTCATCCCCAGCATGACACTAAAGGTGCTGGTACTAAAATATGCAAATGCTACTCTGAAATAAATATGAAATCCGCAAGCGCACAGATAATACCGATGTAGCATTTTAACCGAGAGTAATCCAGGTATCGTTATTTATATTTTTACCACTGGGAAGGGATGCTAAGGATATTGAGCAATGAGCATCACTGCATGTGATAATGGAGAGCATAACCATGTCTTTATCGATCTTCTCATACAGGGTAAGTGTCACACACACACACACACACACACACACACACACACACACACACACACACACACACACACACACACACACACATATATATATATATATATATATATATATATATATATATATATATATATATATATATATATATATATATATATATATATATATATATATATATATATATATATATATATATATAAACATCTCAATAGATTACTCTAAGCTCATAGCACTAGCATGGATTAGGACGAACTATAAGGATAAATCCTAAGTTATTCTAACTATACAGTCAAAGCATACAATGATTAGGCAATTACTCTTGGCAATCATGGCAAGAAAATGTTATATCTACGCATAGTGATATTACTAAGGAAGATATAGAACATAGCCATCACTTCCCTGTAATAGTTGTGCTCTGCCTACCCTATACTTGGCAGGTGGACTACAAAGGACTTAACAGGACTGTCACTCCTGTGATCTACCACACGATCCGGAATATAGGGTGCAATCGCAGGTAAATACGGTATAGGCACCACGCCTACACAATGTTTACCACTCACCCATGACATCAATGAGCAAGCGCTATACGATTCTATACTTAAATATAATTCTGATCGAACTATGCCAAGCATATAATCAAAGTAGACTAAGAACAATATAATTGAGAACATAATGAAATAGAGCAAAGTCATATCCAATATGATAGAATAGACTAAAGTCATATTCATATAAATGATGAACTAAATGAATAATATAAGAATAAATACAAAAGTAGGAGATAATTACCAAATATTCTCTTGACAGATCTAGAAATCAAGCAATGCTTGGCTCCTTCTAGTTCTAATCCTATGTAGCTTTGCTAAACTAGAGATCTAATTGAGATGGTGGCTCTAGGGCTTCTCTGAATGAATGGAATGAGTTATCTCTCTTTAATGAATTAGGATTTCTCCTGGGGCCAAGGGCCTTGCTTATATAGCCCTCTAGGAAGCACCACAGCCCTTGTATCAAACCGACCTTCATCAACGACTTTTTATTGATCCTCAAAGGTGGTGGAGGCAGAATCCACGAGATCGCTCCTGATTGGTCACTTGGGTGGGGCGGGCGCCCAGGCCTAGGGGTAGCCACCCCTGTTGCCTAGCCAATGGGGCCTACCCTCCGGGGGGTGATCTTCTCGAGTCTTCTAGAGTATTCTTGTTCATAGTATGGTCGGTTTCTCTCTATGTAAATCTAACATGTGGACCTCCTTTAGTTCTTTCCTGATAACCCCCTGCAGAAATAGATATTCACCAAAACTTGTGGAATTCTGTCAGTGTAAGCCCTATATCTAGATAGTATTTATGTTTAGGTCCTTTCTCATGCTATGTTGACAGTTAAAAATGATACTTATCTACCGTCAACAAAATCCCCCAAGCTTACCTTTTGTTTGTCCCTGAGCAAAGATAGACTTAGTGATGGATCAGGAGTTGCTACAATACTTTCACACCTTATAGGTACACATGCGTTCAAACAAAAACTCTCCTCTAGATTAGAGTGAACTATTCTGATGAAAAACTCACTCATATTACCTTCCACCATGGGGCTTGTAGCCATCACTTGGGTCTTGAGTAGTTGAAAGATAGAATAGTCAAGTCAAGCGCCATGTTTCAAGCTCTTTGATCAACTAGTATTCTAGAGTTTTGCAATATTTTAAAAATAAAACTTAGAGATTCTTATGTATGACCCTTCCAAATCTCTCCTTTGTGGTATTTCTGGATCCTCTCCAAGACAATTATGATGTATGCCTTTTATCTCCTTTCAAAATATGTGGTATTTTTGGTAGCATAGTAACATTATGCCTTCTCTCTCTCACCCTACTTCTAATAGGCTTATGTGGAGCTCATAGGTAGGGAGACAGCGAAACATATATTGCATAATCAAAACTATGGATCCAAAGGAACGAGTCATAAAGTCAAATCAAGATATGCATGTGCATAGGCTGTATGGTAGGTGATGGTAAATGGATAAATAGAGAATAGGGTAAAAGTGGTTATAAGGGGTAAAGGGATGATGATGGTGAATACTTAGCTCCTTTGAGAAATTTCATATACCTCTCTTAGAAACTTTAAAACTTTGAGGAAAACTTAGGCTGCTAAATCTCTCTTTATTTTGAGTGGGACATTTGTCCTCTTTCTTTTGTTTTTCTTTCTTTCTTTTTTTATAGAATACCCAAGCCTCTTTTGGAACATAATAACATGAGGTAGCATCAATGGATGTTTGGAGCTTTATTGGCTAGCAAGGGATAAAATGGATGATAGGGATATTTTTGGATAGTTCACTCCCAGTATAAGAGTAGAACTATTTTCTGGGTGGATTGAAATGGGATATATGTGGATATGGATGCGTACTTCTAGGGTAGAAACAGCATATACAGGTAGAGTGCACAGGTGGATCTCGATTTTAACTGTATGACCAGTTCCTAAGGATCGACACAGCCTGACCATACTCAATGCTCACAAATAGTAAATATGAATGTAAGGTTTCCTAATCTATAAACATGTATATGGTTGTGGTAGGAATTCAAACTCTCGTCATACAGGAACTCATCATGTAGCAAGTTAATTTTCAAAAGATAAATTCTCCAGAACTCTAGTATCTCTAGGAACATGATAAACAACAGCTCAAAACCTTCCCATATTATATCCGTCAACTACCTAGACTTAGATCAAACATTCGCTACCCACAAGTTTAGGTTTAGAGCAAATCTTAAATCAAAACCATTGTGTCCAAAACTCGGGAGATCTCGAGGTTGAAAACTAGGTACTTAAAAGGAATTACGGTAGAGCAACTATTCATCATTTCCATATAAGAGTTTATTCTAGGGGTTCACTTAGCAAGATGAAACTTAGCACACTCTCCTATATTTATTTATCAAACTTAAAAATTATATAGAAAGCATATATATATAAGAAAACATTTATTTGGGTTTCTATAAGTTATGCATCTTTTTATTTGTTTCATATATCAAAGTAAAAATAAGTAGGTAAGAAAATACTTAGTTGGATACACGAAGGATGCTCTCCCCCAAGCTGAATGTTGACATAGTCTTGCTTGATAAAGCAGACAGACAGTGAAGTTGTACTCCCTTCATTAGAGTGCTTATGATGATGATTGTTGAGACAACACTCCGACAGGGGACAGATTGTTCTTCTGTTTGTTTGCTTTCCTTGAAATTCTATGAAGCTCAAAACAGACAACAAAGCTTGTGGAACTTGATTAAGTGTTAGTGATAAACCTCTAAGCCTTGAGCATCTAGAACCTCTTAACTAATGTATCTTTCTAGCATGATCTCTTGTTGCCATATTTTTATGCTTTATATTTATACTATGCAAGGAATTATAAAGGATGATGAATGCTTCTTTATTTTATTTTTATGCCACCACAGCAAGTAGACTTATGGGTTCTATGCCACAAATTTATTTGCATGGGGCTTAGTAATTTTATAATGCAATGCAAGACATATTTATTTTCTTTCCTATGCAAAAATAAAGTGTAACTAAACATGTGATAAAGGAAAGTAAATATGATGTAAAAAATTAAATGCAGAACTAAAGAGGGAAATATTGATAACTACCAAGTTACCTCTTGGCGTAGTGTTCGGTGATTTGGGTCCTCCGAACAGGACCTCTTGTTCGCTTAATCATTCTGGGGCACCTCGGATGGATCGAATGGTGCCTCTAATTGTGCTGAGTTTGACATTGAATTTATTTTTACTTTCCATACCTGTTTTGTTGGTGAGGTTGACTTTGAGGAGGAAGCTTGCTCTTCTGTCTTATCTTCTTTGTTCTCCATGGTGACTGAGTCACTCTCTGTTGGTGGTATAGCTTCTCTCTCAAGATATGTATTGTCTTCAGGAAATCGATCTTCGTATCTTGATACTTCTCCTTGATAGTCAGCCCATCCATCCTTGGGGATCTGATTCTTCTGGGTGTGGTTACGGCACCTTCTTCTTGTTCTGTTCTTCTTGGGTTCTTCGTCAACTATATAGTTACTGTTGAAATAGCGGTGTACCTTCTCTGAGGGGAATTGGAAATGTACTTCTCCTGTTTCAATGTAGATGATAGCCTTGGTGGTGCTTAGGAATGGTCTCCCTAGGATGATCTGTGGATCGTACTCATCTTCTCGATTGTCGATAACTAAGAAGTCAGTTGGGATGAAGTGTTCATCAATTTGTATGAGGACATTCTTAACTATTCTGTCCACGAAGTGAAATGATTGGTTTGCCATCTATAGTTGCACATAGGTTGGGTCTAAAGGCATAGTACCATATAGATATTCATAAGTTACCTTGGCTATTATGTTGACGCCCGATCCAGTGTCATAGACAGATTTCTGAAAGGAGCTCCTATTGATTGTGCATTCAATGGTTGGGACACCTGGGTCGTCTTTCTTAAGCAAATATGGGGACTTGAGCTAAAGATCATGCTCTCTATGGACTGCCGTGATCACTCTCGCTGATTCCATTTGTTGTGGCTTCTTGCTCTTGTTCTTGTTCCAATGATTGTTCTTCTTCTTTGGCTCATAGGGATGTTGAGGGTGTGTAGGGAACTGCAACACTCTATCCTTGAAGAAGAAGGTCTCTCTTTTTCCTTTGATGTTGAAACATATCTTGGTAGTGTTGGCATACATGATAGCTCTAGCGGTGTTCAAGAACAGTCGTCCCAAAATGATGGGCGACTTCTCATCACCACTTGTCTCTATTACCATGAAATCTGCAGGAACATACGAGCTGCCTACTCGTACACATATGTCTTCTAGGATTCCCTTGGTGTAGCAAAGTGACTGATCTGCAAGCTGCAAGCACATGGTTGTATATAATAAAGGATAATTAAACATTTTATCATAGATCACCTTAGCCATGATGTTGACGCTTGCACCGAAGTCACAGATAGCTTCGTTGAAGTTCATGCTTCCAATAGAGATCAGGATGACAGGTCTTCCTAGATCACCTTTCTTGATTGGCAAAGTCTCGTTGTTCCATCCTTTGGAGATAGGGTCACTCCAATAACTTCCTGCATTAAATATGTCTACAAGATTTGCAGTTTCTAGATCTTTTGATTGTCCTAGAATCTTACCTTGGTTAGCAGGAACAATATTGGCAAGCTGTTGCAACTGAGACTCTAGCATCTTATTAAAGCTGAGCTAATTCTTAATGACAGTAGAAAAACTATCAATTCTATTATTAATTGTTTCTAATGTTTTATCATTGGATGCTAATTTCTTAGCCAGGCTATCCATTAACTTTCCTTGATTAAGCACTAACTCTCTCAAAGGTGGTTGATTAAAAGAATTATTACCTTGATAATTACCTGAGTAGTTACCTGAGTAGTTAGGCCTTTGCTGTTGATTCCAACCTTGATTCTGTTGAGGACGGTAGTAGTTGCTATTGTTGTTGAGATAGTTCACATCCTCTTGTAGCTCTGGGCAATTGCTTCATGAATGCCCAGTGTCTCCACACTCTTCACAAGTCATGCTAGAATCATGAATGTGCATGACTTTCTTCTTCTCGCCGGCTCTCTCATCAAGCCTCTTCATAAGTAGGTCCATCTTGGCAGACAGCATGTCTACCTCCTTTAACTGGTGCATACCTCCACCTCTCTTGCGGGTTTGAGTTCTTTCTTCATTCCAACCTTGGTTGGACGCCATTTTCTCCACAAGAGATGTGGCTGATTGATTGTAAGTGATAAGAATGCTCCTCCAGCGACATCATCCATAGTCTCACGGGTACTATTGGTGAGCCCGTTATAGAAGGTCTGCATAAGTAGCCAATTCTCCATTCTATGATGAGGACATTCTAGAATGTAGTCTTGAAAGCGCTCCCATGCTTCTAGGACTGACTCATCATATTGCTGCAAAAAACTTGATATCTTCCCATGAAGAGCATTTGTCTTGCCCATGGGAAAGAACTTCGCTAGGAAATTGGTGGAACAAAGTGCCCACGTAGTATTCTTCTCCTTATTCGCATAGAACCACTACTTCGCTCTTCCCAAGAGTGAGAATGGAAAGAGGCAAAGTAGTATGGCATCTCTGGGGACATCCTTGATGGTGAAAGTGCTACAAATCTCCAAGAAGTGTTGGAGATGAGCACTAGCATCTTCATGTGCCTTCCCACAAAATTGACTGGCTTGCACCATGTTGATCAATGTCAGCTTTAGCTCAAAGTTTTGCTCGATCTCTGCCGCAGGTCCAGTCCGGATGTTAGCTGTAGTTGGAGTGAGAACTCGCGGAGTGACTTGTCTGCCATAGCGTTGAACTCTGGTGTTAAGTTTCGAACTATGCTTGGTTGGCCTTCCGAATTAGAGAGTGGAGCTTCAAGCTGAGATGATGATAAGTCTGCTTAAACTCTCTTTAGCTTGGCTCTTGCTCTTCTAAATAATAATTATGGATTATCGATGAAATTATCCGGATGGCCAAACCTGCTCATACATTACCCTATATATGATATATAAATAGACAATAAAAAAGGGTAAGGCTGTATGAGTAAAGAAGGATGATGGTTTCTCGATCACATTAGTGGATGCAAGTGATGTCTCATTATCCTTTGAAGAGCAATTCAACCTTCCCCGGCAACGGCGCCAAAAATGCTTGTTGACACCTCTAACGCCACCTAAGCTAGGTTGTCATCCCTAGCATCACACTAAAGGTGCTGGTACTAAATATATGCAAATGCTCCTCTAAAATAAGTATGAAATCCGCAAGCGCACACATAAATACCAATGTAGCATTTTAACCGGGAGTAATCCAGGTATCGTTATTTATATTTTTACCACTGGCAAGGGATGCTAAGGATATTGAGCAATGAGCATCACTGCATGTGATAATGGAGAGCATAACCATGTCTTTATCGATCTTCTCATATAGGGTAAGTGTCACAAGATAAATAATATATATATATGAATAAAGAATAATAAGAGATAACTGATAAGCTCATAGCCACATATAATGATAAACATCTCAATAGATTACTCTAAGCATATAGCACAAGCATGGATTATGATGAACTATAAGGATAAATCCTAAGTTATTCTAACTATATAGTTAAAGCATATGATGATTAGTGCAATTACTCTTGGCAATCATGGCAAGAAAAGGTTATATCTACGCATAGTGATATTACTAAGATGTAGTACATAGCCGTCACTTCCTTGTAATAGTTGTGCTCTGCCTGCCCTATACTTGGGAGGTGGACTACAAAGGACTCAACAGGACCGTTACTCCCACGATCTACCACACGATCCGAAATATAGGGTGCAATCGCAGGTAAATATGGTATAGGGACCACGCCTACACAATGTTTACCACTCACCCATGATATCAATGAGTAAGCGCTATATGATCCTATACTTAAATATAATTCTGATCGAACTATGCCAAGCATATAATCAAAGTAGACTAAGAACAATATAATTGAGAACATAATCAAATAGAGCAAAGTCATATCCAAAATGATAGAATAGACTAAAGTCATATTCATACAAATGATGAACTAGATGAATAATATAAGAACAAATACAAAAGTAGGAGAGAATTACCAAGTATTCTCTTGATAAATCCAAAAATCAAGCAATGCTCAGCTCCTTATAGTTCTAATCCTATGTAGCTATGCTAAACTAGAGATCTAATTGAGATGGTGGCTCTAGGGCTTCTCTGAATGAATGGAATGAGTTCTCTCTCTTTAATGAATTAGGGTTTCTCCTAGGGGCCAGGGGCCTTGCTTATATAGCCCTATAGGAAGCACCACAGCCCTTGGATCAAACTAACCTTCATCAATGACTTTTTATTGATCCTCAAAGGCGGTGGAGAAAGGATCCATGAGATCGCTCCTAATTGGTCACCTGTGTGGGGCGGGTGCCCCTGTTGCCTGGCCAATGGGCCCTATCCTCCGGGGTGTGATCTTCCTGAGTCTTCTAGAGTATTCTTTTTCATAGTATGGTCGATTTCTCTCTATGTAAATCTGACATGTGGACCTCCTTTGGTTCTTTCCTGATAACCCCCTGTAGAAATAGATATTCACCAAAACTCGTGGAATTCTGTCAGTGTAACCCCTATATCTAGATAGTATTTATGTTTATGTCCTTTCTCATGCTATATTGACGGTTAAAAATGATACTTATCTACCGTTAACAAGAAGTTCATCATACTCCCAAGATCAAGATCACGAGCACTCCACCCAAATATGCTACTTCTACCCTGGAAGTACACAACAACATGCTTTCCATTTAGATCCACCAAAAATATTATATTCCTACCCTAGGAATGAACAACCAAAAATACTTCCCTTTTTCCATTTCATCCATTAAACCTTATCGTTGTCCTCATTGCCATTCAGTAGATGCTCCAACAAGTTTTTATTATTTATCTCTTATTTATCAACAAAAGAAGCTTGGGATTCTAAAAAATATATGGAGAAAAAAGTATCCTACCCAAGTGTTCTTCAAAGTCTTCAAAGTTCAAAAGAGAGAAGTATCCCCTTAAGGAGCAAAGTAAGATAAGGTTTCCACCATGTTTTCACCCTCACTATGTTACACCCATTATCACCATTATTCCACCATATATCCACCACCACATACATACCCATTCCACATATATAGGACCACACACATGCACATCATAATCTAAGGGTATGATTTCCCCTCCGAGGATCCTGATTTTGATTAGGCAACACATACCAGGTAAGTATGCTACATCCTTAAAATACCTTTAGCTCCATATAAGCTTCTTAGTTATAGGGAGAGAAGAGAGTAGGTACGATGCTACTCTGCCTTATGCCAAAAATACCACATATTTTGAGAGAAGAGAAGGCAGAACGCCATTGTTGCCTTCGAGAGGAATCCACATATGAGAGACTTGAAAGGATCATACAAAGGAATCCCTGAGTTTTATTTTGAAAACTTTGCAAAACTCTAGAATTAAAGTTGATCGAAGAGCTTGAGATATAGTGCT
This sequence comes from Saccharum hybrid cultivar R570, assembly GCA_038087645.1. Classification (NCBI taxonomy): domain Eukaryota; kingdom Viridiplantae; phylum Streptophyta; class Magnoliopsida; order Poales; family Poaceae; genus Saccharum; species Saccharum hybrid cultivar. Next base: position 2,563,412 of record JAQSUU010000227.1, read on the forward strand.
TCACTTGATCATTCTGCTTTTCAACTACTCAAGACCCAAGTGAAGGTTACAAGCCCCATGGTTGAAGGTAATATGGGTAAGTTGGAAGTTGAAATGGTTTATTCTAACCCAGAGGAGAATTTTTGTTTAAACATTTGTGTACTTGTGAGGCATGAAAGCCTGGTAGCAACTCCTGATCCATCATTTTGGTCCAAACCATTATTGGCTAAGGGACTAGCAAAGGATAAGCTTTGGGGGAGTTTGTTGATAGTAATTAACTCCAATTTTAAGCCGTCAACTAACCCATGGAAAGGTTTAAAATGATTTGTAAACTAGGGTTATAGGGGTTTATTCTAACGAGTTCCACGAGTTGTGTTGTTCTCACTTATTTTGTAGGATATACAATATTTCATTATATACTAGTATCTCAAGTGAAGAATCTAAGCACATCATTGTGAAGAGCTCGTCGAGACGATCGAGACGGACATATCATTTGCTATATTTGGAGCACCAGAGAGAAAGTCCTCGATGGGTACGACTCAGAAGACTCTAGAAGACCCTAGAACCATCATCATCACAAGACCATGGACTAAACCGACAAGATTCCACAACTATGTGAAATAATATTTTCTAGGGATTTATCTAGAAGCTGGGAAAGGAAGGAATCCACCCAAGACATGACTCATTGCGTGAACGGATCGAAAAGTGGCACTAGAAGGACGTCGAAGACACCAGAAGGCACAGGAATAAAGCAGAGGCCTGGCGGCTGCTAGGTGGGGCTGGCCGGCCCCACATATCAGGCCGGCCGGCTTGGCTCCACTGCCAAGTGGGCCCTCCTTCGCGTGGCGGCTTCCAACCAACCTCTATAACGCATCTTGACCATTGTTTCATGTCAGTTTGATTCGAGGGCTGCGGTTCACCCCACCAGGGTATATAAGCAAAGGCAGACCCTCCCTGAGGCATTCAATGAATCCATCAATTCATTCCATCATCGTTCAGTTCAGAGGTTTCCCTTGAAAGGACAACCTATAGCTAGAACATAAGAATATGAATTAGAGGAGGCAAGCAATGCTTGGATTCTGGATCTAGTCACGAGGAGGCTAGGTACAACCTTGTACTTCTCTCTTGTATTCAATAGTATTAATCTATTTATCTTCTAGTTCAATGTGTTCATCTTCTAGTTCTTCTATGTGTTCTTCTAGTTCATCGTTTAGTTCATCATGTTCTTGTTCTAGTTCGTCTAGTTTGTCGTCTAGTTTATCTAGTTCATTGTGTTCTTGTTTTAGTTCATGTCATTCCTCTAGTTCCTATTCTAGTTCATGTGTGAGTCAAATACTTGATATGACTTGGTATAACTATATATTCATATTTATAATGTTCATTGCCTGCTTTGATTATACGTCTAACATAGTTGGATTAGCTTTGTGTTTATACCCTTGTTCGTATAGCGCTTAGCCTATGAATTCAGGGGTGGGTGGTAGAAGTTGTGTAAGCATGGTGCTTAGACATTATCTATCTGCGAATGCACCCTATATTCCGGGCCATGTGGTAGATCGTGAAGGTGACTATTATAGCTTCGTTGAGTCCTCTGTAGTCCACTCCCTGAATGTAGGACAAGTAAGGCTGAGTTGTGAGGTGATATCTTGCTCTATTCCTGATCCACCTTAGCAATGTCTCTTGTGTATAAATACGAGTAAACCTTGACTATGATTGCTAGATGTAATTGCACTAATCAATGTAGTCCAATGTCCTATAGTTAGAATAACCCTAAGAGTTAGTCTCTATTTTCTAGTTCTTTCTAGAGTCACGCCCAAGTAGGAAAATGCTAGGTGGAACCCCTTTTAGGATTATGTTGATCTGTTATTAATTATCCTTTATTATGATATGATTGATCCCTGCTTTGAGTTTGATCTAGTGGAACTCTTATCACAAGTGTAAGTTATAGGTTTTATTCTTTATACTTCTGAGTGTCTTCCCAGTGGTAGAATTATAAATAACGATACCTAAAACTTTCCTGAGTAAAATGCTACAACGGGTGTATTTTATCTGTGCGCTTGCGGATAACCTTTATTCATATTTTATAAGTGCTATGACTATAAGTATAACCACATCTTTTGGTATTGTGTTGGGGATGACAACCTGGCTTAAGCAATGCTAAGAGATGTCCTGAATATTTCTAATGCCTTTGCTAAGGAAGGGTTTGACCCTCCTATTTGTAATCGTATTAGAAATGTCAACAGCAATTCGATGATGGATTCACAAAACGGAAAATTAGACAGTGTAGAGAAGATTGTTTGGTTGGTTTGTGTTTGTACTGTAGCATTAGAAAAAAAACACCAAAGCTCATGCACCTAGAACCATTAGAGCATCTCTAAGAGATTAGCCAAAAAGACTAGCCAAATTTACTGATTTAGCTACCCTTTAAAATAAACTAGGATCATGCCCAGGGGCTGCAATGGGAAAACTTCATTTAGTGAATCAAACGTTGTTCTATCAAAGCAAATGCAAAATGAAGGGAACCAACCCATAAATTTTTTGAGTTGCAAGTACCAACACACAAAGCTTCTATTTGTAGTTAGCTCCATTTTATAGCGATCAAATCAAGCATGTGTTTATTTTGACCTTAGACAAAATAAATATTTGTCAGCCATTTGAGAAACCACAATTGAGTAGAAAGGTTAACACAACTCATTTTTGAACCATTTCTCACTAATGTTTTCCATGGCATCAATTTACTACCCCTGGTATCACTACTAGAAATATCCACTTCTACGACAAAAATCTTAATGACAAATCCCAAACCGTCAAAGAAGATCGCTTTTTATGACAAAAAATTCGGTTTTGTCATAGATTAGTGGTGATGATCCTCCAACCCTCTCTATCTATGACGAAATCAGGCATCGTCACAAAAATGTCATAGATGGTTTCATCACAGATCACTCGCATGACTCATCTGTGATGATCTCCTTTAATACTATGACGAACAGGGCTTCGTTATTGAACTAATTACACATCTATGATGAACAATATTCGATCTGTAACAAATGGCTTCGTCATAGATCTCCACATGGTACTTTCTTCCTCCGACGTGTACCTGTGGGACCTGAAGTTACTCATCCGTGACGCTTGTAATTCGTCGTAAAAGTCTTCACTCGATCCTTTCTCCAGGCGACGTGTACCTATGGGACCCTTCTCCATCCAACGTGTACCTATGGGACCTGTAGTTAATCATCTGTGACGCTTGCAATTCATCATAAAAGTATCCTCTTGGTCCTTTCTCCGTTCGATGTGTACCTGCGGGACCCTTCAGCATCCAACCTATGAGACCCGATGGCTTATGTGTCACGTGTACCTATGGGACCATTCTCTATGTCCATCCGACCTATGGGACCTAATGACTTGCGTGTCACGTGTACCTGTGGGAACATCCGACCTACGGTGTAACACCCTAGGTGTTTGTCTCTAGGTAAGCAGTAGGTTTGAGCCCAAACATGATATGTTAAGTGGTAATCAGGAGCTTTAGTTCCTTATCTCAGAAGTAGTGATGAAGATGTCAAGGTCAAACCTATAAAAATGAGCCCAACTTGAATTTGGATAACACACCTCGCCTACATGATAACCCTTTTCAAATGCATGCTTGTGTAATGTTGAAGGTGCTTCTTTCATGTGTCTCACATCACTTTCTATCTATATTGATCACTGGAAAAGTTTCATGAAGATTGGAATAAAAAAGTCACATGAAATGATAAGTTACGCCCTTGTTTTAATGGCTTTACTAAGTGATAACCTTCTTGAATTGCTCTATCAAGTGAATGGAAACATAGGTCATCAATCAAACCTTGCAACCTTGCCCAAAGGACTCTAATTGAACTCTACAACAAAAGTTATGAAAGGCTTATGTTGAGCACATGCCAAGAAAATGGTTAAAAAGGAGCCAAAACCCTAGTTCCATCTTTCCCATGATGCTACTTTGACCAAGTAGAACTATAGGTTGGGCACCTGTTTTGATGTTGAACCTTAAATAAAAGTTGTAGCTTGAGTTGTGTACAACAAACTTTGTTTAAGGGTCAAGAGCTAGTTTGGTCCCTAACTTAGTCAAATTGAGGCCTCAAAATTGAACCCAGTGCTATTTTGGATCTCGAAGATTTGGCTGTCTGAGATTGCAATGTCAATGATGGTTGACATCCCGTGTTCTCCTATTTTTGTTAAGCAACTTGACTTGATCCAAAAATAAAAGTTGGAGTGAATTCCATGGGCAAGGTCTGAGTAAAAGTTGGTTTTGGTTTGACATGTTTTGACCAACTAATGGGAGTCCAAACCGAGTAAAGCTTCATAGGTTGTTGACACAATCACTTTGGAGCTTAATTAACCATTAATCCAGAGCATGAATGACCATGACCCCTTAAGCCATCTTGTAGGCCATCAAGAGAGCAGAAGCTTTGCTTCAAGGCCCACAGCCCAAATCCAACCGGAACTAGCCCAAAAATGGCATCCAAACCGGTCGCTTCGCTGCCCACCAGGTGTCTGATGAATTGTCTGCGTGGTGTTCATGCACGAGCCAAGCTCTCCACCTTGATGTCGCGCATCTTAGCGTTGCTACCACGATATGGGGCACCTGAGCCACTCGCATGCATCCCCACTCACCCCTCCACTTCCTCAATTACTCCCTCCCGCGCTCTGCTTGCCGCGCCGTCACTTGCCATGGTCGTCGAGTAGAGCAGCCACCGTCACCACTGTTCCCTTGCCTCCGGCCCTCCTCTACTCATCACAACAATATCTTTGCCTTCCCAAGTTCACGCCACTCCTCCCTAACTCCTTCCCTGGGCGTCTCCCTCGTCGTTGTGCCTCACCTCCTCGGGCCATTGCAAGGCAAGCCACAGCCACCAATGGATGCACGCGGGCCCGGGGCACCTCCCCCACCACTCCACCATCGCAGATGAGCCTTCCCCGGCCGGTACTGACGAGCTCCAATCCATCCTCTACTCCAAAAATACGTCAGGGGCCTCGTCCTCAAATTCGAGTAAAGGGAGGGGTCAATCTGCGAAGTCTATGACTCAGTTGAACATTGCCTTGGAGGGCTTGTTTGCTGTGATCTATTTTCGTGAAACTTCAGGGTCCTCGCTGCAACTTTGTTTTTCTTTTATAGCTAAAACTTTTAAAATTCATAGTAAATTGTAGAATAATCATAAAATCACAAATGAGGACTTTTTGTAATCCTTGTGAGTAGATCTATGTAGTAGAGTCATAATATGATATGTGTTAGTAGAAAGTTTCTATTGTTTTTATTTTTTTGTAAACATGCTTTTAGAAATGCTTTTGAGTTGGATAGATGCATATCTTGAGTTATAGAAGTCCAAAAATGGTAATTCCAGTTGTGTTAATCTTGTGATGACATGCCCTAGTTAAGAAAAATATTGAATATGCTAGCTATGTATTATTTTTATAATGTTTTGATTTAATCTTGTTAAATAGGCAATTTTGGCTTATTTTGCTTGTTATTTTCATATCTAAAGTTGTGGTGCTCCAATTGCTATGAATTTTTTATGGTAGACTACTGATGCTTTGGGTGTGCTGTGGTAAAAATTTCATGCTTATTGGATGTAGTATGAGTAAGTTATTGATTTAACCTATTTGGTGCTTGATAAATGGTTTTAAATCAGTTATAATTTTTATAAAGGTGTAAAATTGAAAATGTTGTTCCTCTACCCTTGTATAATGTTGTGCTACCATAATAACATATAACATGGCCAGGTGTTTATGGAAAATGTTGATCTTTAGATTTATCTTGCTCTCACTTGCTTTCTTGTTATAGCAATTTGTCTTTTTTAGAGTAATTAAATTATAAAACCTGAGCACATGAAATTTGTACCGTAATCATGTTTGGTGATCATATTTCTCTCATAAAAATCTCAGCTCCAAATTCCATGTTTATCAACATCACCTATAATTAATATGTGGTATTATACAATTGGATAATGAAAGCTTGCTAGTAGATGCATATAATTAAGTCATGTGATGCTCCTTTGATTTCATTAACTTGAGTGGATTGTGACTGAGCTATGTTGGTGTTGGTTTTAGGCTTGAGTGAAAATATGTGTATGCTCTTTGATTAGCAAAACAAGTGAAACAACAAAATGCTACTTTCTGAAAATGGTTGCATGTGTACTTTTTGTGGTGCAATCATTTTTTGTGATGATAATGATGTTTTCTATAGATGGGATGAATAACAAAGTTGTATATAACTACATAGTCTAACCTGTATTAAATTTTCATGACCATAGGCCTGAAGGTTTAGGAGTTATAGATTTTACGAGTTTGTTGTCAGGCTTTGCTTATGCTCTATGCAGGTTTGAAATATTGATGTGTTTGACCACTGTACATGTGGAATCATATCTTGGTGATAATATAAGAGTTGTAGTGCTTTTCATATGCTTTCCAAATTGTTAAATATTACACCTTTTGGTGGTCTAAATCTCTAGTTATGAGCTTGTAAAGTGGAATGACAGATGCTGTCCCAATCTGGACAGAGATGTCTTCTTTGTATTGTTTGACCTCGTTGATTGTAGAATCATCTTAAGATGATAATAAGAATGTTATAAATAATTTGATAAGCTTTCCATAAAGTTAATAATTATGTTTTTGGATGCTTAAAGCTCCAATTATGCATTTCTAAATTTCATGCTTAGTCGGTGGATGTCGGGTGATTTTCTGTCACCTGCGAGATATAGGTGAATATCTAGTTACGGTTGGCTATATTTGCTATCCTAGAAATAACCATGTGCTAATAAATGAAAGGAGACCGGACGGGACTATGATAGAGAAGCAATAGGGCATGGAGGTCCTAGATGCCTATCTATCCTCGTCTGTGTCGGTTAAGGACTGATTCGTTGTACGTCCTCATGTCATGTCGAACGCATGCCTAACACTTAGTTGGCCAGATAAGTCATTCTGATCGAGAAGCCTAGTAGTTCAACTTAGGCCAAAAGTCGTTAAGTGAAAGTATGCACCCTGGAGGAAGTGAGGTTGTGCGGGGAGTCAATGGCGCGAGTCCAAGGGTGGGTTAGAGTCCTGAACATCCAAGCAGATTGGCGTCCCTAAGGGTGCGGCACTGATCGGGCCCGCGAATTTGGTTTCTGAGTTGTACCAAAGGTTTCTGGTTTGTGATAGGAATAATTCCCTAGCTGGGTTGGAATCGATTCGAGTCGCTGTCTCTCTCGGATAGTGAGAACTTGACTGAGCTACGACAGCGTAGAAATTCTTAATGGAACAGTTGGTTATGATGATGCTCAAATTACTACATCGGATATGGTTACTAATGCTTGTTTATCTTAATCAAGTGATTGCTCTAGTACAGGTGCTAATCTAGAGATGTTTAATTGAATAGGTATAATTTGATGCTAAAGATATTATATATCCAAGTTATGTACTTAAGCTTTTTATGCAAAATGTTGTCAAGCTAGCTCCACCGATAAAGCCTTGCATACTCCTTGGTGTCATATTATTTCTATTTTATGACGGGTAAGTCTAGCTGAGTACCCCTCGTACTCAGGGTTTATCCTACCATGTTGTAGGTGCAGTTCTTGACCTGCTAAAGATGGTGGCTAACTGCTGGTGGGCTCAATGATTCTATATAGTATTCTCGTCTTATGCTTTTGTCAAAGGATGTCACTTATGCTAGCAATGTATTTGGAACATATGTTATTGTAATTATTTGAAAGCTATGTTGTTTTCACTAATTGATTTTAAAATCCAAATGTTGTACTATTACTTGTGAACTTATTTATAACATTATTTTCGCTGCAACTCCATGTATGTGATTTGTATTTACTTAATCATGCGATCTTGGTTGTGAAGTTGATTTATCGAGGTCCTTTGTGATACTCGGCAGACTACCGGGTTTATATAAGTGAAAGTATGTGCACGTCAACATGTTAAACATGGATAGTCATACTGGAGCTTGTATAAATTAGGCGGTTCTATCACAGCGGGTATCAGAGCAAGATTAAGCATAATACTGTCATGTACATAGTTTTAAAAAAATAAAATTTTTGGTTTTAAAAGCCTATTTGGACTAAAACTTTAGCTACAGGCAGATTTGTCAAAACTTATTTGCAAAACTATGCTAGCGACAACATCCCATTAAGCCCAATTAAGAACTACTAGGTGGCTTTAAAGTAAGACTAACTTGGTGGGTTTTACTTATGCAATTTACATCTTACAACGTCGCACCTACATTCAGGTAAGAATGTAAGTTGATGAGTGGCATGACCATAAGTGTGAGAGTGTGGTCAGGAAGAGCTAGTTTTGATACGACTGTATATGCATGCTTGCATGTGTGTATGGTGCGGATTTAATTGTGGGTAGCGAATTTAAGGATCGGGTAGCTTTGATACAAAAGTATATATATTGGGATATATAGCTTTTATATAGAAAGTATTTAGTTTACTACTTTTAAATATATTGTTGCTCTTGAACATTCGACCTAGAGACCAGACTTTTATTTTTGTTGTTCATATATCATGTGGGGTTGGGCTGAAATGAAATCTTCTGTAGGTACGCTAACCATGAATGTGTAGACTGAATATAGCTGACGACTAGTGATATATCGAGAGAGTACGGTTATGCCACCGACAAAGAACGTGATTGCCACCTTAGGCTAGCAATTTTGTGAAGACGAATAGGATGAGCATGCATCATAATGATTGTTGCTTCATGCATAACTATGCTCCTCTCACCTTTGTTCTAATAATAAGTAACTTGTGATTGATGTGATGTTACTATCTTCCCTGTGTGAAGCTAGACAAAAATGCCTTGTTCCATGCTGCTAGAATAGCCGTGTTGAAGATAGTGTTTGTATGTTTGCTTACAAAGGAATTAGATGACAAGTTAGTAGTTAGCAGAAACTTCAAACTTTTGAAAACTAAAACTTGTAGTGGTACCTAGTTAGAAGCCTGCACATTCTTCTTTTAAATATAATGTTAGGTTCTTAATTTCAAGATTATCTTCAACTAGTTCTTTAGATATGTGGTTGTTGCTTTCTAGGTATTATCATGATTTGAGTAACCTCTTACCCTCGGTGAGTGAATGAGTTGTGATCAAGCCTTATTGCTGTGCTCATCTCGTAGTTGCCTTTAAGTAGACCTCCTTACTTAAAAGGCATGAGCCTACGAGTGTGTTTGCTAACCTAACGCCGCTGAGTTCTCTTGAATGCTAACTCTGCCTATGGTATATCCATGTGCATGTTGGTGAACCATGCCCAAAACCCTTTGGACCCCTTTGCTACCTATCTTAAAAAATCATCTTGTCCCTAAAGACTTGACCATATCCACATTCTTAGTAGCACCTCTCACATCTTGATCCTTATACTTAGAACCAATGTGTTGTGTTGCTGCGGATGAATGCTTGTGATGTGTGAGCTTTGTGCTTCATAATAATTGCTTGAGCTATTTTGATTAAGTTTCTCAAATGCATGCTTAGGACCAGGATATGTTGTTATCTAGGTAGTGCCATAGTTGTCACCCCTTTTGTCCTTGGTGAGTATACGAGTGTTGAAGAGCCTTATACTAGAACAATATGCAAGATATGTCAATCTCATAGTTGTCGTCTCTAGTTAAATTCTCTCTCTTAGAAGCCTGAGCCGTACGCATGGTTGCTAGCCCTTGAATGTTTATGTTGCAAGAACCTATATCCATACCTTTGCTTGACCCATGAGCCCAAGGTTAGTCCCCTTAAATGTTGTGTTGTCATGGATGTTCTGTACCCTTTTGTAAAGACCCTAGTTTGATTGACCAATCAAGTAAGTTCTCGCTAACGCTAGCCTTTGATCATGGTGGTTCTCTGCCTGTTGTGGAGACCACACCCAAAATCCATGTTGGACCGCCCGGTTGCCTCTCCCAAAGATGAGCTAGTGTAATGTAATCTCTCTTTGTCGTGGTCTCAGAATCTTTTGCTTGCAAATCATGAAGCTACCTTATCAACTTAATCTCAAATTGGTATATCAGTTTGGCCTCTAAAGTTCGCCCAATTCATCTCCAATCTTCCTGAGTCTCTAAATGTTTGTTAGCGCTGATCTCATGATCCTGCCTAACATGACCGAATCTCATGTTAATTAATTATTTAGTAGTTTCCCTGATGGACTCAAGGCATGTGTGAAATAAAGCAAGAGTCCCCTGCTCAGTTGTCTTCGGCAATTGATCTATGATCTCTTGTGTTGTGTTCTGATCTTCATATCACCTCCTTGTTGACTCCTAACCTCGTGACTAACTTTGCTTGCTATCACTCCTTCGCATAGTGCTTATTCATACAACTCGATCAGTGCCACTTGAAAATTTCCCATTAGGTGTGTGTTTAGTAATGGTGTTTCAATTAGCATTCTATGGTGTTGTGACAAAACTGAGAGCCTCCTATGGGCGCGCACACAAGGTTGTGCTACTCGGCATGCGCTGGTATCGAGGTTGCTAGTCATGATCCATTATGAGACAACACCAATGTGTTATCTTTTTGTGATCCCTTCCTTGGTTATCTTCCTATATCGCATTAGAACATCCATATATCAGACCAAAAGTAGTCGAGCTTCCACCTGAAGTTGCTAAGAGGATAACCTTTGAAGAACAGGTCATCGATATAAACATTAACAAACTACAAGAGGTTGTAGACAAGTGACTCTACTTGAATGTCCCTGTAATGATGTTGGCCATCTAGAGAGCAACTTATGTCACCACTATTGGATAAAAGGGGCACACAACACTAAATGTTGGATAAGTTGTGAGTCAGATAAGAATCGATCATCACATTATGCTTATGACCTAGCTATCCTAGTCTTAATCTTTATGTGCATGATGATCATATAGTCGAAATCAACCATCTCTAGTGTGACCCCTTGTTTGCCGACTTCGGTGGCAACCATCTGTATGCATCAACTGCAATTATGGTTGTTAAGAGTGAAGATTTGAAACTTTAGTGTTCGGAGACAACTGATTAGTTACTAGTAGAAAGGTTAGTCTCCAGCTAGGTAATGATTCTTTGGTAGCCCTAAAGGCTATGTCTCACAGAACTATGTTAAACAAAGAAACAACAAAGCTGGTCATCGATGCAAGTACTACTTTCTTCTCCAAACCCTATGCTATCAAGTCAATTCCACTTTGGACAATCACATAGATAGTACAAGATGTTGTATCAACTAAGGAAAGAGCTAGAGAGAGCACATCCCTAGTTTCGGTCGGCATCCCTATACATCTAGGTGCTGCAAAAGGATTTGTTTAGGACTCTATTGGATGAAGTGCCGAAGGATGGTCAGAAATAGTCCCTTATCCTTGTAGGACTATCTCTCGATGTGGAGTATGCGTTGTGCCCTACAAAAACAACCCATAAGTCTAGTGCTTGTGCATCGTCTAGTAGGTGTCTAAATCAACGGTTGGGGTCGTTCCTAAGAAGCATGTAAGGAAAAACCCTAGCCTCTCTCCTTAGTGAGAAAGTTGTTGCTGTTGTATGAAGAATTTGAGAGTGCAGAACACACTCCACAACGTGTGAAGCAAAGAAAAAGAAGAGCGGGAAACCTATCCAGATTTCATGACACTCAACTAGTTATCTTCAAGCCAGTGATTAGAGGCTCCAACATGGTTGGATTTGCCCTAAAACTTGGTGATCTCATTCCTCACTTAGGACACTTCGATGTCTTAAGTTGGTTTGAGGATTGGTTGAGTAAAATATCGGATCTGAGAGGTGTTTGACCGTTCGGTTCGCTATAGTTTTAGGACAGGGCCGTTTTGATAGATGATTTGTTTGGATATTAAACATTGTCCATTTGAGCTAAATTTTGGTCAGTAGTTAGAGGACTCTTGGATCTATATGCTTACAAATATTCGTGCATAATGGAGCAGTAATTTGCGAGATATGAACTAGAAACCAAGGTAAATAGAATTAGTGATTTCTCTGTTGACTGCTATCATCCCTCACATTAGAAAGTTGCATTGTAATTGATGATAACATTAGCAACATGGTCAATGTTTTGCCATTAGATAGTCCCTTAGATGCCCTAGAGAAGATTCCTTGCACCTATTGCACCCTACTTTTGCCCTCTCATATCAACAATGGTTGAGCAGTCAAGGTGTTCTACAAGTCAATGTGTGCCATTGCGAGTCAAAAACAATTTGAAAAGTGTCAAACAATAGATTTTAAATTATGATTTTGAGGGTTGGATTGACATTAGAAAGGAAGCCTCAATGCCAAAAGTAGTCAAACAAGGCTAGTTTTGCTACAGTGCAAGTCAACCCAACTTACTATGCAACAACACCATGAAGGAAAATTTTACTCAATCTTGGTAGTGTACTATTTCTCTAGTTGGTGAATACTTGCAACCTTTGTTTTCCTATAGGCCTCGCTATCATCCTTCTCCAGCAAGGATTTTTAATGCAGACTTGTCCTTTGGTACCTTCATGTGTGTTTTTACCCTAGAGGTTGCGTCGGTTTCAACCCAGAAAACGCTGAGCTGACAGAGTTCGCTATCACATTCACCGTTCACTCAACTGACTCTAATAATATAGTGTTGTTATTAGAGAAAGAGAACTACACACATGAAGCATTATGTATTTTTTCCATCAGTTGGCATCTAAGTGGTTAGACAGTTACGACCGGCATAGACATTGTCTGTTGGTAGTCGGTTTTTCATAGCCATAGGGAATGTTTACCCCATCTAGGACCTCATCCCTTTAGGGAAGGTTGTAGATGCTATGCCCACTAAAGAAGCAAATGATACGAGTAGTTTGTTATGCTTCGAACCACCCATCAGCCCGAGAACAAAGTACTGTGCCATTTTGGATTCCTCCCAAAGTAACAATGCTTCATGGAAGTCAATGATGGAAATTCTTTAGACAAAATCTACTATGAAGAACAAGTATCAAAAAGTGGTCTTAGCAAGATTAGTCTCTTTAGTCCTCGATGCTAAGTAGCCAAATGCTCTCGCAGATGTTAGAACATGGATGCCATGTTTCTCTTCCCTTAAAAGTCTTTTGCCCTGAATCTCGGGATGAGATTCTCTTAAGGGGGAGGGTTGTAACACCCTAGGTGTTTGTCACCAGGTAAGCAGTAGGTTTGAGCCCAAACATGACATGTCAAGTGGTAATCACAAGCTTTAGTTCCTTATCTCAGAAGTAGTGATGAAGATGTCAAGGTCAAACCTATAAAAATGAGCCCAACTTGAATTTGGACAACACACCTCGCCTACATGTTAACCCTTTTCAAATGTATGCTTATGTAATGTTGAAGGTGCTTCTTTCATGTGTCTCACATCACTTTCTATCTATATTGATCACTAGAAAAGTTTCATGAAGTTTGGAATAAAAAAGCCACATGAAATGATAAGTTATGTCCTTGTTTTAATGGCTTTACTAAGTGACAACCTTTCTTGAATTGCTCTATCAAGTGAATGGAAATGTAGGTCATCAACCAAACCTTGTAACCTTGCCCAAAGAACTCTAATTGAACTCTACAACAAAAGTTATGAAAGGCTTATGTTGAGCACATGCCTAGAAAATGGTTAAAAAGGAGTCAAAACCCTAGTTTCATCTTTCCCATGATGCTACGTTGACCAGGTGTTCGACGAATTGTCTACATGGCATCCATGCATGAGCCAAGCTCCCTACCTTGCTACAGTGTGTCTCAACATCGCTGCCATGATATGCAGTGCTCGAGCCACTCGTAGGCATCCCCACTCGCCCCTTTACTCCCTCACTCACTACCTCCCACGCTCTCCTTGCCGCATCGCCGCTGCCATGGCCGTCGAGCAGAGCAGTCACCACCACCGCTATTCCCTTGCCTCCGGCCCTCCTCTACTCAGGCTAGCAATATCTTCGTCTTCCCAAGTTCGCACCGCTCCGCCCCAACTCCTTCCCCGGGTGCCTCCCTCGTCGTTGTGGCCTCATCGCGGAAGCCGATGCCGCCTATCGTCGCAGCCTCACCTCCTTAGGCTATTGCAGGGCAAGCCACGGCCACCAATAGATGCGCGTGGGCCCATGGCACCTCCCCTACCACTCCACCGTCGCCAAAGAGCCTTCCTTGGCCAAATCCGATGAGCTCCAATGCATCCTCTGCTCCAAAATCATGACAGGGACCTCGTCCTCAAATTCGAGTAAAGGGAGGGGTCAATCTGCGAAGTCTACGACTCAGTTGAACAGTGCCTCGAAGGGCTTGTTTGCTGTGATCTATTTTCATGAAAGTTCAGGGTCCTCGGTGCAAGTTTGTTTTTCTTTTGTAGCTAAAACTTTGGAATTCGTAGTAAATTGTAGAATAATCAAAAAATCACAAATGAGTACTTTTTAGAATCTTTGTGAGTAGATCTATGAAGTAGAGTCATAATATGATCCGTGTTAGTAGAAAGTTTCTGCTGTTTTTATTTTTTTAAAGATGCTTTTAGAAATGCCTTTGAGTTGGACAGATGCATATCTTGAGTTATAGAAGTCCAAAAATGGTAATTCTAGTTGTGTTAATCTTGTGATGACATGCTCTAGCTAAGAAAAATATTGAACATGCTAGTTGTGTACAATTTTTATAATGTTTTGATTTAATCTTGTTAAATAGGTAATTTTGGCTTATTTTGCTTGTTATTTTCATATCTAAAGTTGTGGTGCTCCAATTGCTATGAAATTTGTATGGTAGACTACGGATGCTATGGGTGTGTTGTGGTAAAAATTTCATGCTTATTGGATGTAGTATGAGTAAGTTATTGATTTAACCTATTTGGTGCTTGATAAATGGTTTTAAATCAGTTATAATTTTTATAAAGGTGTAAAAATTGAAAATATTGTTCCTCTACCCTTGTATAATGTTGTGCTACCATAATAACATATAACATGTCCAGGTGTTTATGGAAAATTCTGATCTTTAGATTTATCTTTCTCTCACTTGCTTTCCTGTTATAGCAATTTGTCTTTTTCAAAGTAATTAAATTATAAAACTTGAGAATGTAAAATTTGTATAGTAATCATGTTTGGTCATCATCTTTCTCTCATAAAAATCTCAGCTCCAAATTCCATGTTTATCAACATCACCTATAATTAATATATGTGGTATTATAAATTGGATAATGAAAGCTTGCTAGTAGATGCATATAATTAAGTCATGTGATGCTCCTTTGATTTCATTAGCTTGAGTGGAATGTGACTGAGCTATGTTGGTGTTGGTTTGAGCCTTGAGTGACAATATGTGTATGATCTTTGATTAGCAAAAACAAGTGAAACATCAAAATGCTACTTTCTAAAAATGGTTGCATGTGTACTTTTTGTGGTGCAATCGTTTTCGTGATGATAATGATGTTTTCTATAGATGGGATGAGTACCAAAGTTGAGTTAACTTCATAATCTTGCTTGTATTAAATTTTCATGACCATAGGCCTGAAGATTTAGGAGTTATAGATTTTAGCAATTTGTTGTCAGGCTTTGCTTAAGCTCTGTGCAAGTTTGAAAGATTGATGTGTTTGACCGCTGTACATGTGGAATCACATCTTGGTGATAATATAAGAGTTGTAGTGCTTTTCATACGCTTTGTAAATAGTTAAATATTACACCTTTTGGTGGTCTAAATCTCCAGTTATGATCTTGTGAAGTGAAATGACAGATTCTGTCCTAATCTGGATAGAGATATATTCTTTGTATTGTTTAACCTTGTTAGTTGTAGAGTCATCTTAAGATGATAATAATAAAGTTATAAATAATTTGATAAGATATTTTAAAGTTAAGAATCATGTTTTTTGGATACTTAGAACTCCAGTTATACATTTCTGAAGTTCATATCAGTTTTCTGTCCTAGTTTGAGAAGATCTGCTTGTTAATGTTTTCCAACCTTGTTAACTAATGAATCAGCTCTAGGTGTGAATAATAAAGTTGTAGACAATTTCCTAAGCTTCCTAGAAAATCTAGGATCACCTTTGTTTGATGCCTATAACTCTAGTTATGTTGAAACAAGTGAGTGATGTGCTGCTGTCCAGATTCTGTGCACGTGCTAACTTGATTGCCTTAACTAGCTCTTGTTTTGACTAAACTTGTTACTTCACTCTTGATTGATAAATGCTTGATGTAACTAAAATTGAGTTAACTAGCATGCCATGCTTGTTATGTTTGCCATCTTTATGTTAAATTTAATGTAAATAACTTGCTCTCTAGGTGCCTATGTCATAAAACTTGTGCTTGTCTTAAATGCTTCTATGTGATGCATTTCGTATTGCTATTCTTCGCATTCATGCACTTGCATCTTCCATCTCATTTAGGTATGCTAGATGAACCACATGAAGGACGAGGTGTTGGAGCCGAACCCGAAGACGGTGTATGGTGGGCCTATCCCAAAGATGGAAGGACTAAGCAAGTGCTAGGACGGGAGATACTCGTCAAGCGAGTGTCATCTAACAAACACTAACATAGTGTTTGATCCCAGACAAGCCTCGGAGCATTCTAAGTCTCCTATACTTTTATAAATATCAAATTAAGTTGTATATGGTTGATGCATTAGGTTGTAGGAGTTGGATGAAAACACTGATGCATATATCTTCCTTGTCCAGATATATACCTTGAACCCTATGTAGGTCTAGGATCGAATATATATGCTTAGCCATGCTTAGTCGGTAGAAGTCGGGTGATTTTCTGTCACCTACAAGATATAGGTGAATATCTGGTTACGATTGGCTATATTTGCTATCGTGGAAATAACCATGTGTTAATAAATAAAAGGAGACCGGACGGGACTGCGATAGAGAAGCAACAGGGCATGGAGGTCCTGGGTGCCTATCTATCCGTATTTATGTCGGTTAATGACTGATTCGCTATACGTCCTCATGTCATGTTGAACGCATGCCAAAGACTTAGTTGGCTGGATAAGTCATTTCGACCGTGAAGCCAAGTAGTTCAACTCAAGCCAAAAGTCGTTAAGTGAAAGTGTGCTCCCTAGAGGAAGTGAGGTTGTGCGGGGAGTCAATTGTGTGAGACCAAGGGCGGGTTAGAGTCCCAAACGTCCTGGCTGATTGGCGTCGCTAAGGGTGCAACACTGATCGGGCCCGTGAATTTGGTTCCTGAGTTGTACCAAAGGTGACCTTTGGCTGCCTGCCGTAGTTATGCTCGGGTTTGTGTTAGGAATAATTCTCTAGCTAAGTTGGAATCGATTCGAGTTGCCATCTCTCCCGGATAGTGAGAACTTAACTGAGCAGCGGCAACATAGAAAGACTTAATGGAACATGTTGGTTACGATGATGCTCAAATTACTACACCGGATATGGTTTCTAATGCTTGTTTAGCTTAATCAAGTGACTTCTCTAGTACAGGTGCTAATCTAGAGATGCTTAATTGAATAGGTATAATTTGATGCTAAAGATATTATATATACAAGTTATGTACTTAAGTGTTTTATGAAAATATTGTCAAGCTAGCTCCACTGATAAAGCCTTGCATACTCCTTGGTGTCATATTATTTCTGGTTTATGACGGGTAAGTCTAGCTAAGTATCCCTCGTACTCAGGGTTTATCCCATGATGTTGTAGGTGCAGTTCTCGACCTGCAGAAGATGGTGGCTAACCGTCGGTGGGCTTGGTGATTATGTATAGTATTCTTATCTTATGCTTTTGTCAGAGGATGTCATTTATGCTAGCAATGTATTTAGAACATTTGTTATTGTAAACATTTGAAAGCTATGTTATTTTCACTAATCGGTTTTGAAATCCAAATGTTGTACTATTACTTGTGAACTTATTTGTAATATTATTTCTGCTGCAACTCTATCGGGTTTATATAGTGACAGTATGTGCGCGTCAACGTGTTAAACAGGGACAATCGTACTTGGGCTTGTATAAATCGGGCGGTTCTGTCACATGCGGGATCCGACAGCTCACGGGTCACGTGTACCTATGGGACCTTTCTCCATCTCCATCTGACCTATGGGACACGACGGTTGCGTGTCTCTTGTACCTTTTGTGCCACCGGGGTCTAATAAATTCAAAAAACCTCATTGCTTAGGAGTCGAACCGAGACCTAGAGGAAGAAATGCACGGTCTTTACCATTGCACTAGATGCCTGGTTGTATTGACATGTCTTTGGAATCATTATAGTATTATATTCTCTGTGTGGATGCCCTACAGCTATAGGTTGACCTATATTAGTTATTCCCCTTCAAGTGGAAACAAATTTGTGCCTGTTAGATTAGCGGTGGCTGCGGCTGAAAGCCCAAGTTTGGTTTTGGTAATTAATGACACCAAGCTGCTAATGCCATGTGTTAAGTGGTTTAAGTTAGGCATAAGCACACATGTGATGAAGGTGCATGTGGCATGGAGTGGTGGCCACAAGATCACATAGAGATGGTGCATGGACATGAAATGATGGTCATGGTGATCAAGCATGAGGAGATGGACATGGAACAAAGTGATCAAGGCAAAGGTATAATCATAGGGTTTGCTTTTGCTGGTCTAAGCTGAGAGAGAAGTGATTGACCGGGTTTAGGATTGATAGCCGACTATCAAGAGGGGCAATCACGGTTAGCTCGTGGATCAAGTGCTACTAGGTCATCTTCTTGAGCATATGCATTAGGATCTAGTAGAGAGCTAACATATCGCCTTGGAAAATGATTGTGAAAATGCTAACACACATGCACATGGTGATTTACACATGATGGTGTTGGCACTTTTGCAAAGGCGGCGGTGTTTGAGTGGTAGTGAGGAGTTTGGGGTTCACCCCCTCCATCCAAGTAGAGCTTTTGGTGTTTTCCTAGTCTTTTTCGTAGAGCTCCGAAGTAAGTTAAATAGAGTAAGCCTTCGACAAGATAGAACCACTTAGAAAACCCTAAAAACCCTCTCTACCCTATAATTACTCTTTCCTTAGATGTTCCTAATTCTTCTAGCACACTTCACGTTCCCCGTGGAAATCGATACCTTGGAATACTCCCGGGTGAAAGCTACATTGGTATCCGTGCACTTGTGGATCTTTTCCTATTCACATTTAAAATACCCAACACATACTATCAGCCTATGTAAGTTGGGTAACTTTGATTTTTAGTTGTGCTACAGAACGGTTATAGTTCACCTAGAATGGAATTTGATTTTCTTTGTTGGGGTTGTGGTGGAAAGCACTGTCATCGCATATAACATGGACAGTAGAAAATTTCATGTCATCCCTACACATTACGTTCAGTATGGTAGACATGACATCCTGCTAGAAATGAAAGGCAGACCTATCAATCTTCTTTGTGTTTCCTTGTTCTCAGAGTTGGAGTCATTAGCAAAGTAGTAAATAAAGCTGCATTTGATGTATCTCTCTGTCATGACATGTTTAAATGGATCAATGTTGTTTGATTGTCTATATATATGTTTAGTGTTGTTACTATAAATGCCTATGTGCAACTAGGCCTATTAATTGTCAAGTGCTTGCTTAATTATACCTGTCTGTCTAGGCAAACAAACAGGGCCATTGCTTCTGCCTTCAAAACTGTTATAGTTGTCGTCCTCTTAATCTTTATCTGTCTCCTATGGAAGAAACTTTGAGCTCGTGTACTGATTATAAGTGTGATGGATATACTTAATTTAGCTGGAATTGTAATGGTTACAGCTCCACTAACTGCTACTCTAGTTTGAGTTATATATATCTATGTGGTGCTACTCTAAATTTGTTTGAGGTTGTACCATGAAAATTGTTAATGGTTGTTAAAGTTGCACTTTGGTATGAGTTATGGACTTCACTGTTGGATCTTTGTTGGATTATTTTCCTAATCAGTGATCTCATTATTGAGCAAGTTCTCATCCTACTGCACACAAAACATCTGCAGACCTTACTATCTTCCCTATGTTACCTTGTTCTCGAAGTTGGAGTCATTAGCAAAGGAGTAAATAAAGTTCCATGATATATCTCTCTATCATGACATGTTTAAATGGATCAATGTTCTTTGATTGTCTATGGACATGTTAATTTCCTCTTGGATGGATGTTGCCATTATTTTGCAGCAACTTTAACTTATTTGTAATGTAAGCTAAGGTGTATGTAGTGTGTCAGACATGTTCGAACCTACAAAGGTCGGACTTTCTTGTGTGTGCAATAACATTTCAACACCAATGGCTCCTCTTTGTTCCGAAAAAATAAAAAATAACAATGGCTCCTCTGTAGTAGTGATATATTAACCACCACGTTCAAACCTATAGAGGTCAGACTTTCATTCGATCAAGTATCGCATCGATGTAATGCCTAATGGAGGAGCCACATAGCTATCCAAATTTTACTACACAAGCAAGAAAGTCCGAGCATCGTAAATCTGACCGGGCCAGACATATCTCATGTTATTAGGGATGAAAACGGATCGGATACGGACGGATATCACTGATATCGTATTTGTTTTTATATTTATGTCCGGATTCGGATTCGAATACGGATAGTATAAAAAATGTCGGATAGGATACGATTGGATATCGACATCATAAATATGTGATTTAAATATTCGGATACGAATACGGTATCGGATGTTAAATATCCGGACTCGGATACGGACGGATTAAAACCCCTCTAAACGGATTCGGTGTCGAATACGGTCGGAAAATATCCGTACCGTTTTCATCCCTACATGTTATACAAGGAAACTTGTTTCGTACGAATACATTCATTGAATTCCTAAAGAAACAAATAAAATTTAGAATCTTTGAGGGAAGGGGGATGCTCCTCCCATATAGACCTTGCGCGGTTGCTGAGAGTGAATGAATGCACAGGAAAGCTAGACACAAGAAGTGCATCTTAGAAGAAGAGCTTTTGACCACCATGACACGCTTGATACTTGAAAGCCTGGTGCGGTTGTGAAAAGGACTCACAGTAGTCGAGGGGTAGTAAGGCAGTCAACTAGCTAGAGATGGCTAAACATGGGAGTGAGGCTAGGCTTTGTACACACAGGGGCGCTAGGGCTAGAATAGGCTTCTGATGTGACCGGACGAGGTTCATCATTACTAGTATCCAAGTAGTCAATATTTTAGATGGTCGGACCTTCTGTCATTCGACAAAGTATATAGTGCACTCCAATCCAAGTAATCGGAGGCTCGTAGCAGCTGAGGGGCAGCAGCTAGCTAGAGATGGCTTCATGGTTTCATAGGTTCTGATTGATTGCACTCATAGGGCTATGGTTGATGCTACCGCTTTATTAGGCACCCACGAGTTTTAGAAAAGTCTGTATTATTAGGCTTATCCTAGAAACAAGGCTGCAATTAACTCCCGATGGAAGTCGAGCTCATCTCTGGTTTGTTCCAATTAAAGGATGCATGCATACATGCATGGAAGCTAGGGAGATGGCTCCAATAGAGGCTTGGACATGATATTTTTAATTAATGCAATTTCACAGTCTTCCTTCGTTCCTTGGTATCTGAAATTTCATCTAGTGCACCTAACAAACCGGCCCAGAGGCAGTATGAAGAAATGCACTCAATTTGCTTAGACTTTCAAATGTATAGACTGTAGCACCCAAGGTGTTAGCCACTTGCTAAGTAGTGGGTTTGAGCATAAACATGACATGTTAAGTGGTGATGAAGGTGTCAAGGTCAAATCTATGAGAGTGAGCCCCAACTTAAACTTGGACAACACACCTTTGCTCACATGTTGGCCCTTTTCATATATATATATATATATATATATATATATATATATATATATATATATATATATATATATATATATATATATATATATATATATATATATATATATATATATATATATATACCTAAGTAATGCTAAAGGTGCTTCTTTCATGTGCCTCACATAAATTTCCATCCACATTGATGATTGTAAAAGTTTTGTGAAGTTTGGAAACAAAAAGTCACTTGAAATGATAAGTTATATTTTTGCTTAAATTGCTTCATTAAGCAAATGGAAATATATGTCATCAATCAAACCTTGCAACTTTGCCCAAACAACTCTAAATGAACTCATGAACAAAAGTTATGAAGGGTTCATGTAGGGCAAATGTCAAGAAAATGCTTCTAAGTGTGGGAATATCCAGAATTGTCTTTTTCATGATATGATTTTGACCTGTGTTGACCAACTATTTTGATTGCTTGCATGGAGTTGAACATTAAATAAAAGTTGTAGTTCTGCTTATGTAGAACAAACTTTGTTTAAGTATCAAGAGCTAGTTTAGTCTCTAACTTAGTCTATCAAGGCCCCTAAAAGTAATGCAGTGCTGTTTTAGGAGCTCAAAATTTGGCGAAGTCCCTTATGGGCTAAAACTGAATTTTTAGTTTCGAGGTACCCTACTTTGGAGAATTATATCTCATAAACCAGATCGAATCTAACCATGATCCTTTAAGCAAAGTTGTTCCTCTCATGTAGCTCTACCAAGTTTACCATAGTGCCTTGAGTTGATCTTGCTTGGATTGGGACATAGAGAGGGGAGAATTTTGAGGTTTCAGTTGGCTCGAAACTGTATTCAGTTTTCAAGCTTCGTGTACCCCACTTTGGAGCCTTGTATCTCTCCAACCTGGCCGAATCAAACTTTGGCATTATAAGCAAAGTTGGAGATCTCGTGTAGCTCCACAACTTTGGTTACTACAGTTTGTGCCAAAACTAACTAGTTTAGGAGATATGCAGGGACAAAATGTGGGTGTTCAATCATATGTTTGCGGTGGTATTAGTTAGTTCATTTAGTTTTTTGAATTGGCATAGTCAGTCATGGACAACTAGCCTAGGCCACGCATAGTGTGTGGTGCCCATGCCCCGGTGTTGCCCCCACCTCGCACCCACACGTCATCGTGCCGAAGTGAAGAGTCACACAGCGCTGCCTCACTATCTTTGTTGCTTGCACTTGCTCTCTCATTCTCTTGCTCTCTGCCTTCCGCTCGCCATGGCCGAGCAAGGTAGCAGCCCACAGTAGCCATTGCTCCCTCCTTCATCTTCCAATACTGGCCGCATCCCCTGCTCTCCATCCTGTGCCTCGCCTCCTAGCCGCGCCTTTGGCCACCACCGTTGCTAAGGCCGCTTGTAGTAGGCCGTTGCTCGTGCACTGTCATCGTCATTGCCGCCTACTGCCATGGCTAGGCTGCTATCGGCTACCACTAGCCAAGCCAAGGCTAGGTGTGGTCCAGGGCTAGCCATAGCTCGGTCGCTCACCACCTGAGAACTACCTCACCGGAGTGCCCCGCCGCCGGAGGTGCTGCGGGCCCAGCCGCTGACGCACATGGCCGAGCCACCTCGAGCCATCTCAGGCCAAGCCACAGGCGCCGGTGGGTGTGCCTAGTGATGGGGATGCTCTCCTGCATCTTTCTTGCCACCAGCAAGCACTCCCCGGCCGGGGCCGATGACCTCCTCTGCTCCTTGTTTGTCCTGAAGAAGAAGAGGACTTTGCACAGAAATTCAAAGAAAGGGAAGGGTTGATCTACGAAGTCATGATTCATTTGAATAGTGCCTACAAGGGCCTATTCGCTAGGATCTATTTTGTGAAAAGTTTAGGGTCTCCGGTGCAAAGTCATTTTTCCTTTATGCTTTTATTTTGGCTAAAATTTTGAAAACACATAGTAAATCATAGAAAAATAGTAAAATAGCAAATGAGGACTTTTTGGAATCCTTGTGAGTACATCTACATAGTAGAGTTATAATATGATATGTTTTAGTAGAAATTTTTCACTGTTTTTATTTATCTATGATAACTAGGGTTTTCTAGGAAGAAATTCATAACTAAAGTTGTGGTGCTCCAATTGCTGTGAAAGTTTTATGGTAGGTGTTGACATCTCTAACACGATTACAAATAAGGTACATCAAACCCTACCTTAGCAAAGGCATTAGAGATATACGGGACATCTCTTAGCACTGCTTAAGCTAGGTTGTCATCCCCAACACAATACCAAAAGATGTGAATGTACTTATGATCATAGCACTAAAAGGTTATCCGCAAGTGCACAGATAAAATACACCCATTGTAGCATTTCACCCAGGAAAGTTCTAGGTATCGTTATTTATTCTACCACTAGGAAGGCACTTGGAGGTATAAGAATAAAAACTATAACTTACACTTGTGATAAGAGTTCCACTAGATCAATCTCAAAACAGGGATCAATCATATCATAATAAAGGATAATTAATAACATATCATGGTAATCCTAAAAGGGGTTCCACCGAGCATTTTCTTACTTGGGCGTGACTCTAGAAAGAACTAGAAAATAGAGACTAACTCCTAAGGTTATTCTAACTATAGGTCATTGAGCTACATCGATTAGTGCAATTACATTTAGCAATCATGGTTAGGGTAACCTCATATTCATACTCAAGAGACATTGCTAAGGTGGATCAGGAATAGAGCAAGATATCACCCCACAACTCAGCCCTACTAGTCCGATATTCATGGAGTCAACTACAGAGGACTTAATGAAGCTGTAATAGTCACCTTCGTGATCTACCACGTGGCCCAGAACATAGGGAGCACTCGCAGATAGATATTGTCTAAGCACCACGCTTACACAACTTCTACCACCCACCCCTTGATCATCGGAATGAGCGCTATACGAACAAGGGTATAAACACAAAACTACTCCAACTATACTAAACATATAATAAACATAGGCAATGAATATTATAATTATGAATCTAGAATTATACCAAGTCCTATCAAGTATTCGACTCATACACAAACTAGAACAAGAACTAGAGGATCAACACAAACTAGACAAGAACACGATGAACTAGATGAACTTGAACGACTAACTAGACAAGAATATGATGAACTATAAGATGAACAAGATGAACTAGAAGAACAAGTAGACAAACTAGAAGATGAATAGCACAAATAGATTAATAATGTTGAATATAAGAGAGAAGTACAAGGCTGTACCTAGCCTCCTCATGACTAGATCTGGAATCCAAGCGTTGCTTGCCTCCTCTAATTCCTATTCTTATGTTCTAGCTATGCCCTAGCTGGTGGAGCTCTAGGTTATCCTTTCGAGGTACTACCCTGAACTAAACGATGATGGATGATTATGAGATAATGGATTGATTGATTGCCTCAGGGGGGGTCTGCCTCTGCTTATATAGCCCGGTGGGATGAACCGTAGCCCTTGGATCAAACTGACATAAAACAATGGTCAAGATGTGTTGTAGAGATCGGTTGGAGGCCACCACGCGAAGGGGGACCCACTTGGTAGGGGAGCCAGGCCAGCCGGCCTGACATGTGGGGTCGGCTGGCCCCACCTGGCAGTCACCGGCCTCCGCTTCATTCCCATGCCTTCTGGTGTCTTCTACATCATTCTAGTGCCACTTTCTGATTTGTTCGCGTAATGAGTCATGTCTTGAGTGGATTCCTTCCTTCCTAGCTTCTGGATAAATCCTTAAAAAAGATTATTTCACAAATCTATGGAATCTTGTCGGTTTAGTCCCTGGTCTTGTGATAATGATGGTTCTAGGGTCTTCTAGAGTCTTCTGAGTCGTATTTATCGAGGACTTTCTCTCCGGTCTCCAAATATGGCAAATGATATGTCCGTCTCGATCGTCTCGACGAGCTCTCCACCGTGGTGTGCTCAGATTCTTCACTTGAGATACTTTTATATGGCAAAATATCAAATATCCTGCAAGATAAGTGAGAACAACACAACTCGTGGAACTCGTTAGAATAAACCCCTATAACCCTACTTCACACATTATTTCAAACCTTTTCCTGAAGTAGTTGATGGTAAAAAAAATTGGAGTTAATTAACATCAATAGTAGGCTACTGATGCTATTTATGTGTTGTGGTAAAAACTTCATGTCCATTGGATGCAGTATGATAGAGTTATTGATTTAACTTGACCATTATGTGTTCTAACATGCTTGTGATGTATACAAACTGTTAGTAACATTGGTTGTGCCCAGATTGGATTGCTTGTATGCAGTGAAATATTATTGTTCTATAATTCAATTATAGGGGCTATTTTGTGCAGTTTCTATTATTGAGCTAATTGCATGATGAAAATGATGTTTGCTAGGAATCTTGAAATAACAAAGTTGTAGATAACTTTCTTATATTGCTTATGTTAAATTTTCATGGCTATAGGCCAAATGGTTTGAGAGTTATAGTTGTTTAAAGTTGGTATTCGGAATTGCTTGTTCTTTGGAAAAAAAACCAAGATAGATCTAGAAGATTGCTTTGTTTGACTCTGATAACCCTTGAATCATCTTGTGATGATTATAAGAAAGTTTTAGACAATTTCATAAGAAATCCACAAAGTTCAAGATCACCTTTATTAAATGCTTGTAACTCCAGTTATGGCTAAAACAAGTGCTCATTGTGCTGTTGTCCAGAATCTATGTTATTACCTAAAGTTATTGGCTTCACTTTGCTTTGCTTTGCTTTATGTGTTGCTAATTGTTGCTCATGCCTTTGATGGTGATTAAGTAATACACCAGAGACCTTAGAAAACTTGTGTCATGCTTGATGTGTTTGCTCTCTCTCTATAATTGGTTGTGTGATATTTAGTTAAATAACTATAGGTGCCTCTGTCTTGCATAGTATTGTGCTTGTCTTGAATGCTCTTATGTGATGCATCTCATATTACTATTCTTCATATTCATGCACTGGCATCTTACATCTCATCTAGGTATGCTAGATGAACCATGTGAAGGACATGATGTTGGAGCCAAACCCGAAGATGGTGTTTGGTGGGCCTATCTTGAAGATGGACGGACTAAGCAAGTGTTAGGATGGTAGATGCTTGTCAGGCGAGTGTCATCTAACAAACACTAAACTAGTGTTGGATCCTAGGCAAGCCCTAGAGCATTCTAAGCCGCCTAGTTTTTTATATATATCGAATTAAGTTGTATATGGTTGATGCATTAGGTTGTAGGAGTTGGATGAAAACACTGATGCATATATCTTCCTTGTCTAGATATATATACCTTGAACCCTATGTAGGTCTAGGATCGAATATATATGCTTAGCCATGCTTAGTTGGTAGAAGTCAGGTGATTTCCTATCACCTGCGAGATATAGGTGAATATCTGGTCACGGTTGGCTATATGTGCTATCGTGGAAAATAACCATGTGTTAATGAATGGAAGGAAACTGAGTAGGATTATGATAGAGAAGCAACAAGGCATGGAGGTCTTTGGTGCCTATTTATCTCTATCTATGTCAGTCAAGGACCGATTCGCTATACATTCTCATGTCATGTTGAATGCATGCCTAACACTTAGTTGGCTGCATAAGTCGTTCCGACGGTGAAGCCGAGTAGCTCAACTCAGGCTGGGACCCGTTAAGTGAAAGTGCGCACACTGGAGGAAGCAAGGATGTGTGGGGAGCTAGTGGCATGAGTCCAAGGGCAGGTCGAGCTTGAACTTCCTAGCAGACTGGTAGAATCCCTGAGGGTGCAGCACTGATCGGACCCACGACTGTACCTAAGTTGTACCAAAGGTGACCCAACACGACCCCTGTCATGGAACCGTCCAAATTATAAGAGCACAAGTACAAAAACAATCACCGAAGTGATCCAATTTTCACACTTGAGCCCATATATCTCTGGTAGTCCAATGAAATCATGAGGGATTTCAATCCAACCAACATACAAGCCAAGACGTAGTGATTCAACATAACAAGTCACATGTTACATACATTTCACAAGTAATCCAATATACATCGGAGTTCAACATAGTTATTACAACTTAAATTGAAAAGTAGCGGAAGCAAAGTAATTTGAAACTAACATTAATCTTATTTCAAATACATGCCAGTACCCAGGTCAACTTCTATAAAAGCATTAGAGACAAGATAAATAAGAAGGATCATGCCCATGATCACACTCCGCCACTAAGGCAGGAGCCAACCAACTCTTGCAGACCTGCAATAATTGGGAATAAAACCCTGAGTACGAGAAGGTACTCAGCTAGACTTACCCGTCATAAACCAGAAATAAAGTGACACCAAGGATCATGCAAGGCTGATATAAAGTGGGCTAGCTTGACAACATTTTGCATAAAAGCTTAATATAGATAAGTAATCATTAATGCTTAAGCATCAAGTTAATTATCATTAACCTGTCATCTATATTAGAACCTGTACTAGAGCACTCACTTTATTAGGAGCAAACAATATTATCCATAGCAGGTATAAATTGAGGCAACCTTTCCATCGTCACCCAATTAACCATCTGTTCAATTTAATTGAATCTACGTTGATGCTGCTCAAGTCAAGTGCTTACTAACCGGGAGCGATGGCGATTCGAATTGAGTTCCTATCCAGCTAGAGAGGTATTTCTAACACTCACCGCGTAGGCCCTTGCCAGGGTCGCACAAGCCACCTTTGGTACAATTCAGGAGTTGCGGGTTCGACTGATGCCGCATCCCCAAGGGCAACACTCTGCCAGGTGATAGGGACTCTAACCCCCCCTTGGTCTCATGCCAATGTTCTCAAGCATATCCTTACTTCCTCCAAGTTGCTACCTACCATTCGATTCCCGGCCTAAACTGTATTACTCGGCTTCGCGGTCGGAACGGCTTACCCGGCCAACTAAGTGTTAGACTGCATTCAACATGACTCAAGGATGTACAGCGAATCGGTCCTTAAATGACTCAGATAGGGATAGATCCACACCCAAGACCTCCATGCCTTGTTGCTTCATTATCGTCATCCCGCCCGGTCTCATTTCATTTTATTAACACATGGTTCCTTTCCACGATAGCAAATATAACCAACCGTGTCATATATGAATATCCCTACATCTCGCAGGTGACAGGAAATCACCTGACTTTTACCGCTTAAAGCAGGGCTAAGCATCTACTCGATCCTAGTCTATGTAGGATTCAAGGATTCATATATCTGGACAAGGAGTGATATTGATGCAGCAAGGTTTTCACCCAACTCCTATACGTAATGCAACAATACATATAAAACATATATAGTATTTGCAATTGAAAAATAGGGAGTCTTATAATGCTCGGGGGCTTGCCTGGGATCCGACTCAAGTTAGTGTTGGTCAGATGAAACCCGCTTGACGAACATCTCCCAATCTAGCACTTGTCCGATCCTTCTATCTTCGGGATGGATCCACCAACACCATCTTCGGGTTTGGCTCCACATCAGGTCCTTCACGTGCTTCAGCTAGCATACCTAAATGAGGTGCAACCGTGCATATGTATGAATACATAGAAATGCAATAAACAAATAAATCAAGCAAGCATACCAAAGTTCACATAAGCACCTAGAGCTAATCAACTTGATCCTCACTAAACCATAACATAGAAGATTGCAACAATAACAATCAAGACACAAGTCTCATAAGATCACAGGGTACCAATCCAAGTATCAAGTAGCGACACCAACATAATTATGTAACTCAAACTATGCTTAACAGAAAAGTTCAGATTTGCAATCAGCATGAACAGTCCAGAAATAACATCATTCCAGGAGCTACACAATTCCAAATGATATGCAAGAAGATAATATGGAAAGCTTATGAAATTTTCTACTATTCATTAAATATCAACTAAGCCTGATTCCCAAGTTTAATAGGTCGAAAAGATGAAACTACAGACTCTGGTCTCCTCCAAACAGAGAGCAACCAAATTTAGGACCTGACTTTAAACATCTTTAACTCAAAAACTACTTGGTCAAAGGCCACCAAATTTTAACACAAGCTAGATACATGAATGATATACAACTTTGCTATAGATATGATGCTCAGAAAACATCATTAACATGGGATAATTTACATTGCCCCTAGAACTGTCCAGACACTAATAATTGCAAGAAATAATTATTAACATATGTTGCAAACATATAATTGTGCAAAACCAACTTTACCAACATTTCACACATGACTACCGAACACTAGAAAACATAATATCCATTGCTAAATAAATTATTTTAATACATTTCTTAATTTACCTAGATAATTAGGTGGAATTATGAACACATATCAAAAGTGCACAATAAATTCTACCAAAATTACAGTGGCCTAAATATCATCCCAATAGTCTACTATCCAAATTTCAATCCATTTATACAAGTATATAAACCTCTATGAAAAAGACAAATAGCTATTGCAATAAATCAAGTGAGAGCAAGTTAAACCTAAAACTCAATATTTTCTATGAACACATGGCCATAGTATGAATCAACAAGATAGAGCAACATCAAACTAAGGTAATGGAATAATATTTTCTATTTTATCATTTATATATTATTTATAAGCTATTTATTAAGCTATAAAAAAGTTAAATCAATAACTTGATCATACAGTAAGCAATGACCATGAAATTTATACCACAGTACATACATAGCATAAAAATACTACCATAAAAAATTTCACATCATTTGGAGCATCACAGCATCAGTTATGAATTTCCAAAACAACATATGCAAGAATTGCCTAATTAGCAAGATAAAATCAAAACCCTAAGAAAACAGTGAACAACTAATAGGTTTAATATTTTTATTAGTTATTAAATGTTATCACAAGATTAACAGAACAAGAATCACGATTTTTGGATGTCTAAAACTCCAGATCTTGCTCTGGTCAATGTTTAAGGCATTTTTAGAGCTCTTTTCCAACTTAAATCAAAACACCAGAAAACTTCTACAAACATGTAACATTTTATGCTTCTAATACATAGAGATTTTCTCAAGGTTTCCAAAAAGTCCACATTTGCCATTTTTGGATTTTCCTAGTAGGAGATGGATTTTACAAGATTTAGCACAAATTCTAAAAAAATAAAAACAGGAAACCACTTTACCCTTGACGTGCTAGGTGTCCCCGACTGTGCACCCAAACTAGCCACTACTTAAACCGACACATGGGACCCACTATCTAGTCGGGCCCGCTTGTCATATAAAGAGAGAGACATAGAGGGGGGGGGACTACCTCCTTCTGCTTCCTCCCGTCGGTAGAGCAGGGGAGGTGGGCTCCGGACTCGCGGCTCCGGCGAGGGGGTCACCGACGGCGGTGGCTAAGGGCGGCACGAGCACCAGTGTGACTACCCGCACCCGTGGGAGGTTGAATCATGGCCGGAGAAGAACCATGGACTCCTGGCCACGTGCACGGGCAGCCCAGCGGAGGCCATGCCAGCGGCGGTGGCCGTGGCCGGTGCTCCTGGCGGTGAAAGGTGGCACTGGGCATGGTGGCACCTGGCCGCAACTACCGGTGACTTTGGTTTGTAGCGAGGTGGCCTAAGGTGGCTTGGCCATGATGACCAGCATGGCCTCTGCTCGGCTGGTAATGGCGATGTCCGCGGACGAAGCTCCGGCAGTGGGAAGGGCTCCGGCGAGCGTGCGCACGAGTAAGGCACGACGAGGCAGCGATGGTGTCACACGTGGTGGAGCAGAAAAAGGGCGTGGAGTAGCTGGTCGGGCGGCGGCCATGGAGCTCTGCTTGGCTGGTAATGGCGGCAGTGGCCGCGTTCGCATGAGGGGGAGCCAAGCAAAGCCAAGGGAGAGGCAGAGGGGGCGAGTGGAGAAGTGGAGATGCTCGGGCATCCACCACCGAGGGCGTAGGGGGCACGAGGCATGCGTCTAGGGAGTTGGGGTCATGGCTTGAGCATGGCGGCCGCGCACTGGGGCACGCATCAGCCTTGGAGGCATTTTGTTGACTACGTGGTAGGCAACAAGGCGGGTAGGTTGGAGCTCCTATTTGGGCCTACTATGGGCCAAATTTGGATAAGGGCTAGTTATGAAAAGTTGTTCATTTCGTGATGCCCTACAATTCTTGTTTAAGGACCCTGATCATTGGAGCAATGGATTAGGGAGTAATTAGACTCTAAGTTGACATTATCAATGATTAATCTAAACTTCGGTGTTTACTCTAATTAGTTGGTCGACCGTGGTCAAATCAATGTCAACTTTTGGTATCTCCTACTCCAAGATATAAGCTCCGACTTTTACATTTGAACCAACTTGAGTTGCTTAGTAAAATTTAGAGAACGCGACATGCCAACATCGATGACTATGGATTCTAGACTTAGAATATTTTCAAGTTTGAAAACTGTAGAACATTCAAACTTCAAGCCTCTGTTTGACAAACTTAAAGATAGATTTAGACCTAGGTCCTTAAACAAAGGTTGCAGCACATAAACTAAACTACATCTTTTATTAAAGGGTCATGGACTGGTTCTGCTTGGTTAGGAAGATACAAGACTCTCAACTAGGGTACTTGAAATTGAAACACAGTTTTGACTTAGCCAATTTCTTGGGGCTCCAAATCAGCACTTTATTGAATCTTAGGAGCTCTATTTGACTAGGTTAGAAGACAAACTAGCTCTTGACCATTAAACAAAGTTTGTTCCACACAATATGGAATACAACTTTTCTTTAAGGTAAAACCTCATAACTAGTACAGAAGTCAAAATTTCACTTTGGTCAAAGTAGCAACTCGATAAAGCCTAAACTAGGGTTTTAGGCCAATCGGGGCATTTTCTTGACATTTGCTCAACATGAACCCTTCATGACTTTTGTTGTAGAGTTCATCTAGAGTCATTTGGACAAGTTTTCAAGGTTTGGTTGAGGGTCTATAATTCCATTCACTTAATGGTGCAAATTCCAATAGGAATGGAATTTATCATTTCATGTGACTTTTTGATTCCAAACTTCATGAAACTTTTCCAGGGTCACTATAGATGGAAAGTGATGTGAGACACATGAAAGAAGTGACATCAACACTCACTTGAGTTTCTAAGCATGAGCAACTAATACACACATTGAAACATAATTAACAAGAGTATGTTACATATGTTTCAAAGAGATGTTGCAGATGTTTCAAAGCACATTCCATATAGGCATGTTTCACCTATTGCACTAGTGCATCACATATGTTCCATGCTCATATATGAACAAATGATGCTTAGGCTCATGCAATGCAAGTGCCAAATGCAAGCCTAACACCTGGGGTGTTACAACCCCGACGGGGGAAGTATGGGTTTGTGTTAGGAATAAGTCCCCACCTGGGTTGTAATCGATTCGAGTCGTCATCTCTCCCGGATAGTGAGAACTTGACTGAGCAGCGGCAAGTAGTAATGCTTGATGGAACATATTGGTTATGATGATACTCAAATTACTACACCAGATATGGTTACTAATGCTTGTTTACCTTACTCATGTGATTGCTCTAGTACAGGTGTTAATCTAGCGATTCTTAATTGAATAGGTATCAATTTGATGCTAAAGTTATTAAATATCCAAGTTATGTTACTTAAACTTTTATGCAAAATGCTGCAACCTATGTTGACCAACTATTTGGACTACTTGCATGGAGTTGGACCTTAAATAAAAGCTACAGTTCTGCTTATGTAGAACAAACTTTGTTTAAGTGTTAAGAGCTAGTTTAGTCTCTAACTTAGTCTATCAAGGCCTCCAAAAGTGAATGTAGTGCTGTTTCAAGAGCTCAAAATTTGGCCAAGTCCCTTATGGACTGACACTAAAATTTTTAGTTTTGAGGTAACCTACTTTAGGGAATTATATCTTGCAAACCAGCTCGAATCTGACCATGATCCTTTAAGCAAAGTTGTTCCTCTCATGTAGCTCTACCAAGTTTACCACGGTGCCTTAAGCTGATCTTGCTTGGATTTGGAGATAGAGAGGGGAGAACTTGGAGGTTTCAGTCGGCTTAAAACTGTATTCAGTTTTCAAGTTTCGTGTACCCCACTTTGGAGCCTTGTATCTCCCCAACCAGCTCGAATCAAACTTTGGCACTGTAAGCAATGCTGGAGATCTCTCGTAGCTCCACAACTTTGGTTACTATATTTTGTGCCAAAACTAACTAGTTTAGGAGATATGGAGGGATAAAATACTAGTGTTCAGTCATATGTTTGCAGTGGTATTAGTTAGTTCATTCAGTTTTTGAATTGGCACAGTAGGTCATGGCCGACTAGCCCAAGCCGCGCGTGGCAGAAGGCGCCCATGCCTCGGCGTTGCCTCTACCTCGCACCCACACTGTTGACGGTAATTAACTCCAATTTTAAGCCGTCAACTAACCCATGGAAAGGTTTTAAATGATTTGTAAAGTAGGGTTATAGGGGTTTATTCTAACGAGTTCCACGAGTTGTGTTGTTCTCACTTGTTTTGTAGGATATGCTGTATTTTATTATATAAAAGTATCTCAAGTGAAGAATCTGAGCACATCATTGCGAAGAGCTCGTCGAGACGATCAAGACGAACATATCATTTGTTATATTTGGAGCACCAGAGAGAAAGTCCTCGATGGGTACGACTCAGAAGACTCTAGAAGACCCTAGAACCATCATCGTCATAAAACCAGGGACTAAACCAACAAGATTCCATAGCTCTGTAAAATAATATTTTCTAGGGATTTATGCAGAAGCTGGGAAAGGAAGGATCCACCCAAGACACGACTCATTGCCCGAACAGATCGAAAAGTGGCACTAGAAGGACGTGGAAGACACCAGAAGGCACAAGAACGAAGCGGAGGCCTAGCGGCTGCTAGCTAGGGCCAGCCGGCCCCACATGTCAGGTCAGCCAGCCTGGCTCAATTGCCAAGTGGGCCCTCCTTCATGTGGTGGCTTCCACCCGACCTCTATAATGCATCTTAACCATTATTTCATGTCGGTTTGATCCGAGGGCTACGGTTCACCCCACCAGGGTATATAAGCAGAGGCAGACCCCCCTGAGGCATTCAATCAATCCATCAATTCATTCCATCATTGTTCAGTTCAGAGGTGTCCCTTGAAAGGATAACCTAGAGCTCCACCAGCTAGGGCATAGCTAGAACATAAGAATAGGAATTAGAGGAGGCAAGCAACGCTTGGATTCCAGATCTAGTCATGAGGAGGCTAGGTATAGCCTTGTACTTCTCTCTTATATTCAACAGTATTAATCTATTTATCTTCTAGTTCAATGTTTTCATCTTCTAGTTCATCTATGTGTTCTTCTAGTTCATCATTTAGTTCATCATGTTCTTGTTCTAGTTCATCTAGTTCATCTAGTTCATTGTGTTCTTGTTTTAGTACGTGTCGTTCCTCTAGTTCTTGTTCTAGTTTGTGTGTGAGTTGAATACTTGATATGACTTGGTATAACTATATATTCATAATTATAATGTTCATTGCCTGCTTTGATTATACGTCTAACATAGTTGGATTAGCTTTGTGTTTATACCCTTGTTTGTATAGTGCTTACCCTATGAATTCAGGGGTGGGTTGTAGAAGTTGTGTAAGCGTGGTGCTTAGACATTATCTATTTGCGAATGCACCCTATATTCTGGGCCATGTGGTAGATCGTGAAGGTGACTATTATAGCTTCGATGAATCTTCTGTAGTCCACTCCCTAAATGTAGGACAAGTAAGGCTGAGTTGCGGGGTGATATCTTGCTCTATTCCTGATCCACCTTAGCAATGTCTCTTGTGTATAAATACGAGTTAACCCTGACCATGATTGCTAGATGTAATTGCACTAATCAATGTAGTCCAATGGCCTATAGTTAGAATAACCCTAGGAGTTAGTCTCTATTTTTTAGTTCTTTCTAGAGTCACGCCCAAGTAGAAAAATGCTCGGTGGAGCCCCTTTAGGACTATGTTGATCTGTTATTAATTATCCTTTATTATGATATGATTGATCCTTGCTTTGAGTTTGATCTAGTGGAACTCTTATCACAAGTGTAAGTTATAGGTTTTATTCTTTATACCTCCGAGTGCCTTCCCAGTGGTAGAATTATAAATAACGATACCTGGAACTTTCCTGGGTGAAATGCTACAACGGGTGTATTTTATCTGTGCGCTTATGGATAACCTTTATTCATATTTTATAAGTGCTATGATCATAAGTACAACCACATCTTTTGGTATTGTGTTGGGGATGACAACCTGGCTTAAGCAATGCTAAGAGATGTCCCAAATATT
Organism: Saccharum hybrid cultivar R570; assembly: GCA_038087645.1. Taxonomy (NCBI): domain Eukaryota; kingdom Viridiplantae; phylum Streptophyta; class Magnoliopsida; order Poales; family Poaceae; genus Saccharum; species Saccharum hybrid cultivar. Next base: position 2,599,178 of record JAQSUU010000227.1, read on the forward strand.
TTTAATGCCTTTGCTAAGGAAGGGTTTGACCCTCCTATTTGTAATCGTATTAGAAATGTCAACACATGTGTCGTCGCGCTGAAGTGAAGAGCCACGCAGCGCTGCCTCGCTATCTCTGTCGCTTGCACTCGCTCTCTCATTCTCTCGCTCTCTGCCTTCCGCTCGCCATGACCAAGCAGTGCAGCAGCTCACAATAGCCATTGATCCCTCCTCCATCTTCTAATACTAGTCGCATCCCCTGCTCCCCATCCTATGCCTCACCACCTAGTCGTGCCTTTGGCTGCCACCGTTGCTAAGGCCGCCTACAGTAGGCCACCACGTGGGGCATCATCGCCGTCGTCGTCGCCTATTGCTGTCACACCCGGTTTTCTAAAGAACAAAACCAGGCTAATCATATGTGTGCCCAGGAAGTCCACACATATGCCAGAATGAAAACGTATCAAAAACAATGTTATTATATAACGTATACATAGATATATTAACACTTACATCAGAGTATCGCGGAACGGTGACTAAACTTCGGGCTCCATTCTTCTCAGGGACGGCTGACTGGGGGTAACATATGCCTAGCACTTCTACTAGTCTTCTGGAAACTCCACTACACCTTTGTCCTTCTTCCGAGTAGCATCTTACTACACACTGGAGTGTTGGGGAAATAGCAAGAGTGAGTCCATGTCGAACTCAACAAGTATAACACAGGGTTCATGAGGCTCAAAAAGGCTAGACACTGTTTGACTGCATTTCGCTTTTAATCATCATATAATTAGCAATTGAGTAGCATCAAGGTATTCCAATTCCCATTAATGAACCAATGATCAATTGTAATAAGGATAATGAATAACATTAATATGAGCATAATAATAATCAACAGTAATTAAACATGATATAGCAATGGTGATTATCTATCTGTAAATGTTCTAAGGCCGCTCGTATCCGTGAGCACGGCTAGTATACCAGTTTTTAACTCTGCGCAGAGGTGTACACTTTCACTGTGAGTCATAACTTCCAAATGCATGGGTTCGCGACTCCCCAAAACACCAGAAATCATATAAAGCCACTTAAAGGTTCGTCTAACAAGTTAGGGCCATTAGATTCACTCGGCAGGCAGATGTAGAACCCCCCTTCCCTGTGGCACAACAACCGCAGCCTATACACACTAGGCCAGGGGCTCGCACTACACCCAAAGTGGCAAGCCATTCTTACGCCATTTAAGGTAACCACTAACAAGCTAGAAAAGGTCCTTCAAGCAACTAAAGCCAGAGCCATATAGCCCTCACAGTTGTACTGTATGTCCCGGATGATCACGTACAGATAAGTCCTTATGGAGAGAAACCAGAGCAACAATATAACCCCTTGCTCTAGCCCCCTTTTCAACAGTAATAAAATCATCATTAAAGGTTAATTGTTTAATCCATTAATCAAATTACAAGATCATTGTTCATAATTAAGCACTAGCAATAGCTACCCAAATGCATAACCCATAGGTGACAAGGAAACAAGATATCAATAGCTGAGTTATAATCTCTATGGTTGTCAAGGAAGACACATGCATATGTATGATAATTTCAGTGAATAGGACAACAAGGATGGTCCCATGTTATACTTGCCTTTTTCCCAGAGTTAAGCTGCTCAGAATCTTTAGCTGCTATCTTTTGGTCTCCAACCTCTGCTTCGACTGTCAATCCTCAGCTTCTGATCTTCAGCGTTAATAGATCACGCTGGCTCTACTCGCAGCAACCAAACACAGCAGACAAAAAACAAACACAACTAAGAACAAACACCACACAAGAGAAAACAACGCACTAAAAGAGAGCTACTAGTTACAGTCACAAGAACGCAAGAAACGTCGATAACGGATCTACGATTGAAAAGAAACAACTACCGAGAGTTTATATTATAAAAGAAACAACTACGAGCTTCTTTTATTTTAAGTTAGAAAAAAAATCGCATGGAACCTACTAATTCAAATTAGTCAAATCATTATATTAAAAATAAATTAGAACAAGTCTTATTTATTTATGAACATGTCTCATATTATTCAATCAAATTCTTTAACCTTGCAAAAGGAGAGTTTATGAGAGAGCACCTAAACAAGTTTATCTTATGCAAAAAGTTTGAACTAAGCAAATTATAATTTAGAAAACATGTTTATGGTAATAAGTAATCACGTTAATATTTGTATATAAATACAGTATAAAACCTATGTTGCTTTTTAAATTAGAACCAAGTTTGCATAGTCATTAATCAAATTAATATTTATATTTACTTATGTAAATGCATAAACGTGCATGTGACATGACTAACGTGGCTAAGGCTGCAGACTATGTCACTATGGACATAAAGGAAAACGAAGAAACTAGTTTAGAGTTAAAACGATCAGCTACAAAGGATTAAAGGTTCAGAGAAACGACGAGCATGTCCATGTACATAGATTCAGATCAGTAGTCTTTTGGCACGGTGTAAAATACAATTTTCTTGAATTGAGATAAAGAAGGAAGATAATTTATTTTGCGAGAATAACGTAGGCATGACATGAACATAAACGCTTTGATCAATGAAGTAGTGGACAAGGAGGTGCCGCTGACCTTTGTAGATTTGTCTTGCAACCAAGTATCAGGGAGCTCTCAACACCAGGAAGTTGACGGCAGCTGACGTGCTGAAGTTTGAGAGCAAGCCAGCAGCTCGGCCAGGCAACAGGGCATAGCTAGGAATAGCCGAATCTAAGGCACGTGATGACTGGCAGCTTGCTTCCGTAGATAGAGGCGCCCTGGTGCTAGTAGAGATTGAGACGTGGCTTTTGCATGGCCTGGCTGGAGACGGACAACACACAGATGACGGAGGCAGGCCGGGGTAAACCTCAGAGCTGCTGCACGTCGGCAGGCGTACACATACGATCAACGACTCTGACCGAGGGCAGCAGCCGGCCGGACGTCAACAGCGGCGGCGGACGACAACAGCGGCGGCGGACGCTTACCAGCTCTCCACGAAACCTAGTGTGGCATATCGCTTTATATGTCGTAGATGTTCCAAGTATGGAAAGGATGAAAATCGAGAAGGATCCGGTGGCTTCAACAAGGAAAGCTGCATCGCTCTTTCCGTCGTGGAAGATGACGCAGGACCCATGGATCATCCGATCAGAGAGAGAAGGGAGGATGCTGCGCTGTGCACTTGAGCCGGCGACCATGAGATCAGGCAGGTTGGAGCTACGCTAGAGTTTAGAAAATAGGATATCTGCATTGAGACCGCAAGGCCCAAGCCTCTCCATCTGATCCTTCTATATAGTGGGGCACGATTGGCCCGTAATGAGAGTTGGAGCCGTCGTTGGTTTGGTGGAGCAGTTACGTGAGATGGAAACGGATTCCATGTCCATTGTGTCTTGCATGCATATACATGTATATGTCAATTTTTTAACCATGCCTTGCATACATTACGTGACAAAACTAATTATTTTCTTCTTCTTGAGCATTGGCAACTTAATCACGTCTTCCATCTGTCAAGATTACTTATTCCTAAAATATTAAATTTCGTGACTAAAAATAATTCTAGAATTATTATTCGAGCCACCGTAAATACTTTGAAGGATTCTAAAAATTCAGTGAAAATTTCGAGATATTTTGGAACTGGAGGAACCCAAAGAAAGTATTTGGAGCTCACTATAAAATAATTTTGGAGCTTCGTGGTCGCCAATGGAGTCCGTCGGGAAACATTGGAGTGGAAGCGGAATTCGCCCAAGATGAGAAACATGGCCGGAAAAGCTCGCCGAACCATCGCCGAAATTTCGCCGGAACGCAAGCTGTACACGACGAACTTCGGCGAGAGGTGGAGGGAGCTACGAGCGACGGCTCGCGATAAGGCTTGTACTTCTGAAATCAGGGCGTCGAGAGCTACGCCGGCATATATATAGTCGTAGGGTTTGGAAACTTTTCGGATTTTCGTAATTTCGGGATTATTTTAATTCCGCGAATAAAATAATTCCAGAAAATCTAGAATTACCTTTTTGGCCGTGAAAAATAGCCCGGAGCTCAGAAAAATCACAGGAAAAATCCTGGAGACCCTTGGAGAGATAAGGAACTCAACCAAATGAGTTTGAGCTCATGAAAAGATTGATGAAGAGATCAAGGAAAAAGATTAAGCTCACAGAAATTGAAATTTTTAATCCAGAAAATACCAAAAAAAATTTCTCGATGAGAAGTAAACGTCATCCTATGGTATTTTAAAAAAATAATAGCACTCACCAACACCAAAGACTAGCATCACACAAACACCACATTATCAAATTAATATGAAAAAGTTTAAAACCATATTTTTTTTATATTTAAATTAGCAGCAACTTAACTTATCTAATAAATTTATTCAAATATTGAAATCATTTATTTTATTTAGTGTTTTTCATGCACAACCCAAAATAGGAAATTTTGGGTGTGACAATTGCCATGGCCAGGCTGCTATCGGCTACCACGGGCCAGGCCAAGGCTAGGCGTGGTCCAGGGCTGGCCACAGCTCGACCGCTCGCCACCTGAGGATGACTACCTCGCTAGAGCGCCCCACCGCCAGAGGTGCTATGGGCTTGGCTGCCGGCACACGTGACCGGGCCACCTCGAGCCATCTCAGGCCAAGCCATGGGCACTGATGGGTGCACCTAGTGATGGGGATGCTCCCCACATCTTCCTCGCCATCAGCGAGCACTCCTCGGCTAGAATCGATGACCTCCTCTGCTTCCTATTCATCCAGAAGAAGAGGAGGACTTCACACAGCAATTCAAAGAAAGGGGAGGGTCGATCTATGAAGTCATGACTCATTTGAATAGTGCTTGCAAGGGCCTATTCACTAGGATCTATTTTGTGAAAAGTTCAGGGTCTCCGGTGCAAAGTTGTTTTTCCTTTACGCTTTTATTTTTGCTAAAACTTTGAAAACGCATAGTAAATCGTAGAAAAATTATAAAATAGCAAATAAAGACTATTTAGAATTCTTGTGAGTAGATCTACATAGTAGAGTCATAATATGATATGTTTTAGTAGAAAGTTTTCACTATTTTTATTTATCTATGATAATTAGGGTTTTCTAGGAAGAAATTCATAACTAAAGTTGTCATGCTCCAATTGCTATGAAAGTTTTATGGTACACTACTGATGCTATGTATGTGCTGTAGTAAAAATTTCATGTCCATTCGATGCAGTATGAAGGAGTTATTGATTTAACATGATTAATGCTTGATAAATGGTTTTAAATGGCTTATAAATAATTTATATATGCAAAAATATGAAATATGGTTCCTTTACCTTTGCATGGTGATATTGTGGCCTGAGAACCCTAACATGACTATGTGCTTATAGAAAATGATAATCTTTAGATTTATCTTGCTCTCACATGATTTCTTGCAATAACAATTTGTTTTTTTATAGTGATCAAATTATAAAACCTGAGCATGTGAAATTTGTACGGTAGACTATTGGGAGTATATGTGAGATACTATAATTTTCTCAGAATTTACTATGCACTTAAAATATATGTTCTTTATTTCACCTTATTATCCAAATAAATTAATAAAGACATTTAAATAATTTATTTGGGCTTGACCATTATATTTTCTAGCATGCTTGTGATGTATATGAATTGTTAGTAACATTGGTTGTGCCCAGATTGGCTATTTTGTGAGTTTCCGTTGTTGAGCAACTGCACAATGACAATAATGTTTGCTAGGAATCTTGATAATAATAAAGTTGTAGATAACTTGCTTATCTTGCTTGTGTTAAATTTTCATGGTTGTAGGCCAAATGGTTTGAGAGTTATAGCCGTTTGAAGTTGGTATTTAGAATTGCTTATTCTTTGAAAAAACCTAGATAGATCTCGAAGATTGCTTTGTTTGACCCTGATAACTATTGAATTATCTTGTGATGATTATAAGAAAGTTTTAGATAACTTCATAAGCTTTCCAGAAAGTCTAAGATCACCATTATTGAATGCTTGTAACTCCAGTTATGGCTAAAACAAGTGCTCACTGTGCTGTCCAGAATCTTTGTTTATACCTAAAATTGTTGGTTTCACTTTGCTTTGCTTTGTGTGTTGCTAAGTGTGGCTCATGCCTTTGATGGTAATTAAGTAATACACCTGAGAGCTTGTGAAACTTGCATCATGCTTGATGTGCTTGCTCTCTCTCTATAACTGGTTGTGTGATATTTAGTTAAATCACTATTGGTGCCTATGTCTTGCATAATCCTGTGCTTCTCTTGATTGCTCTTATGTGATGCATCTCATATTACTATTCTTCATATTCATGCACTGGCATCTTGCATCTCATCTATGCTAGATGAACCATGTGAAGGACATGATGTTGGAGCCAAACCCGAAGATGGTGTTTGGTGGGCCTATCCCGAAGATAGAAGGACTAAGCAAGTGCTAGGATGGGAGATGCTCGCCAGGCGAGTGTCATCTAACAAATAATAACCCAGTGTTAGATCCCAGGCAAGCCTCGAAGCATTCTAATCCTCCTAAGTTTTTATAAATATTAAATTAAGTTGTATATGGTTGATGCATTAGGTTGTAGGGGTTGGATTAAAACACTGATGCATATATCTTCCTTGTCCAGATATAAATACCTTGAACCCGATGTAGGTCTAGGATCGAATATATATTCTTAGCCATGCTTAGTTGGTAGAAGTCAAGTAATTTCCTATACCTCTAATATATAGGTGAATATCTGGTCATGGTTGGCTATATGTGCTATCGTGAAAAATAACCATGAGTTAATGAATGAAAGCAGACCGGGTGGGATTGTGATAGAGAAGCAACAAGGCATAGAGGTCTTGGGTGCCTATTTGTCCCTGTCTATGTCAGTTAAGGACCGATTCACTATACGTCCTCATGTCATGTTGAATGCATGCCTAACACTTAGTTGGCCGGATAAGTCATTCTGACCGCGAAGCCAAGTAGCTCAACTCAGGCTAGGACCCATTAAGTGAAAGTGCGCACACTGGAGGAAGCAAGGATGTGTGGGGAGCCAGTGGCATGAGTCCAAGGGTAGGTCGAGCCTAAACTTCCTGGCAGACTGGTAGAATCCCTAAGGGTGTGGCGCTGATCAAACCCACGACTATAGCTAAGTTGTACCAAAAGTGATCCAACGCGACCCTGACGGGGAAAGTATGGGTTTGTGTTAGGAATAAGTCCCCAGCTGGGTTGTAATCGATTCGAGTCATCGTCTCTCCCGGATAGTGAGAACTTGACTGAACAGCGGCAAGTAGCAATGCTTGATGGAACATATTGGTTATGATGATACTCAAATTACTACATCGGATATGGTTACTAATGCTTGTTTACCTTACTCATGTGATTGCTCTAGTACAGGTGCTAATCTAGCGATGCTTAATTGAATAGGTATCAATTTGATGCTAAAGATATTAAATATCCAAGTTATGTTATCTAAGCTTTTATGCAAAATGTTGTCAAGCTAACTCCACCGATAAAGCCTTGCATACTCCTTGGTGTCATATTATTTCTGGTTTATGACGGGTAAGTCTAGATGAGTACCCCTCGTACTCAGGGTTTATCCCACCATGTTGCAGGTGTAGTTCTCGACCTGCTGAAGATGGTGGCTAACCACTGGTGGGCTCGGTGGTTCTATGTAGTGTTCTCATCTATGTGCCTTGTCAGGGGATGTCACTTATGCTAGCAATGTATTTGTAACTTATATTATTGTATCATTTGAAAGCTATGTTGTTTTCACTAATTTGATTTTGAAACCCAAGCTTGTACTATTATTTATGAACTCATTTGTAATATTATTTTTGCTGTAACTCCATGTATGTGATGTGCAATTGCTTAATCTATTATGATCTTGGTTGTGAAGATTTACCAAGGTCCTTCGTGACACTCAGCGGACTACCGGGTTTATATAAGTGAAAGTATGTGTGTGTCAACATGTTAAATGGGGATAGCCGTACTTGAGTGTGTATAAATTAGGCGGTTCTGTCACACAGATGACACTATATACTATCCTATGAGATGAAATGTATAGCATTATGTGTGCAATTAAAAAATGTGAATAGAAAGAAACGTGCAAATCAGAAAGAGAACCAGAAAGCTCTGCATTTTCCGGTAATCTGACCGTCTCGTCCGTCCGGTCGCCCACCCAATAGATAATTTGAACTGTGTCATCATTGGAATTCCCATGCCAGTTCACATAGGGTATTTAAAACTCCTACTGTAACCTTCACTCAGCCGCCTCCCCCGCCTCCTCCTCAATCAACGTAAGTCGATCGTGCCACGTGGCCTCTCTAGTAGGTCTAGTACTAACTTGTAGTAGTACAATGGAGAGTGCGTTGTAGTGCACTTTTGGTCTATTTCGAATGGCCTCATTTACCAAAATAAATATTAGGAATTAGGAATCAATATAATGGCAGTTTTAATTACTTTTGAGTGCTATTCATGTATTTTGGAATGTGCTTTTGATGAGGACGCACAGGTAATGGCTTACTTTGAATTGTGAACAACATTGCGACGAAATGAACAAACTGATATAAACACTAAACAAACACAAACTAAATAAGTGCACTGCCAATTATAGATTGAGATACATCAGCATTATTAATGTCCAGATACATACCACAATTAACTAAGTTCAAACCATTGCCTAACTCATCTTGTTGCCCTTTCGCTTCTGCACCATTTTTTGCATGTCCGGCTTGTGGCAAAATGAGGGGGTGGACTATCCTTTGGTTGTTGATTTTGCATGTCCAAGATAAAGAGCTAGCCGAACACCTAATATATAGTTTGGTCTTGTCTAATACAACATGGCCGGACTGTCCTTTTGTGGCATAAAAGATTAGGCACCTATTCTTGGGTTGGTTTTGTAGAGCTGGGCATGGCACATGCATAATAAGAGAGCAGTGCTACTAGAAAGATAACATAACATCAAACCAAACTTCATATATATATATATATATATATATATATATATATATATATATATATATATATATATATATATATATATATATATATATATATATATATATATATATATATATATATATATATATATATATATATATATGGAGTACAGCAATGATATGAGTTCAGACTATATAACCATGCCTTCATTGACCATAATAAGAGGAGAAACATGCCACACTAGTCATACAACTACTACATAAACATACTAGTTCTAACTACAGATGATTAACATAACTTCATAGTAGTAATGAGCACCAGGCAGCATACTCATCCTAACTACAAATGTTTACATGACTTGATACTACTAATTAATTCAATGAGCGGTGCCATCCCACAACTCTAAGAAAGTCATGCAACAAGGGTACCAACAGGCACGATCAAAATCCAATGCCTGCAAGGTAAACCCGCCTGGGTTGAAACCAGCAAACCTCTCTACCACGTCGAACCAGAGGATCACTTCACTCGCTCCCACCGTTGGGCGCCGGGAGCCGATCCGGTGAAGGCGAGCTAGACCATGATGGGGCCACCTCTATAGAGCCCTCGACATGTCCTCGGTGGATGGCAAGTGGGACCGTGATGTTGCAGGAGACCCGCTACCACCTTGGGGCGCCAGGAGCGGATCCGGCGATGGCGAGTTCAACCACGACGGTGCCACCGACGATAGCAAGGTGGACCACACCGAGAGCGGCGGTGGCGAGCGAACCACCGGTGTCGGTGGCTTCAACATCATCATTGTGGGTGATAGGGAGACCAATGCCAACCTAGGGGACAACGTGCGGGGCCACGATGGTGCCTGCGACGATGGCGAGGTGGACCGCACTAGGAGCGGAGGTGGTGAGCGAACCACCAGTGCCGGTGGCGTCAACGTCATCGTCGTGGGTGACTGGGAGACAAATGGCAGCCTAGGAGTTGGCGTGCGGGAGCACGACGGGTACCAACAGTCAAGAAGGGTATGAATACGCATTGAAGCGGGGTGAGCCAGTGCATTGGAGGAAGCATGGACCGGAGCCCGGCCATGGTTCCTCGAGGACATGAAGCACTTCAAGGGGACATCCTTCATGGGAACTGATGGAGAGGTGAAGGTAGGGACTTTGCGAGGTAGTGCGAGGCTAGGGCTTTTGGCAATGAAGGGGGAGTGAGGCCAGGCTTTGTACACAAAAGGACGCTAGGGCTAGAACAGACTTCTAACGTGACTGCATGACGTTCATCATTACTAGTACTATCTGAGTAGTGAATATTTTAGATGGTTGGACCTTCTGTCATCCGGTGAAGTATACAGTGCAGTCCATTCCAAATAGTCATAGGCTCATGATAGCCGAGAGGCAGCAGCTAGCTAGAGATGGCTACATGGTTTCATAGGTTTTGATTGTCTGCACACCCACGACTATGTTTAAAGATGTCGTAGACTGTGCAGCTCTTGTTTGTAGCGTAGCCGATCAGGAAAAAGTTATACTCATAGCTGAGTACGAGAGTTACATGTCTGGCCCGTTCAAATTTATGCTACTCAGACTATCAGGTGAACATATGGTTTACAACAAACAGGTAAACATCATTTCATCTAATATCATAGAGAGACGTGGTCGGGGGAAAAGTTATGAGCGAGAAGGTTGGGAAAATACAAACGGGTGAGGGAAGGGGGAGCCAAAAGGTAGGCAATTGATGCAATGCTATCGGATGTGGGAAGGGGATGAGAGTGAAGCGAATGTGGTAGGAAAGCTAGACATAAGAAGTGAATCGAGAAAAAGAGCTTTTGACCACCATGACACGCTTGACACCTGAATGCCTGGTGCAGTTGTGATAGGTCTTTTTTGTACCTATTTTACTCCAATCCAAGTAGTCACAACAGTCAAGGGGTAGATTGATTGCTACTCCATACGACACTTTATTCTTCCTACAAGATCAAATACTCAGCAGGCGGACTTTCTTGCATTCGTAGCAAAAGTCATCGGCTATGGCTCCTCCGTTCTAGACTAGATCGAGGTGAAACTTGTTCAGATCAACTTCTCGCTGCATGGTTGTTTCAAGGTCAACAAATTTTAAATTTTATCAAAGACACAAGTTGGCCTCAATAGAGATCAAAGGCACTCATGAATGTTTAGCATATTATAGATCAAATCAAAGACAACTAGAAAGAAATATGTAGCGAAAAGCAATCAACAGGGGCTACAAACCAGATACAAAATGACCAAAGGACCTGAGCTACACCACACTCAATAGAGTTTTACCCACCTATTACAAAGAGCATAGTAGACTTAGGCTAGCCATATATATATATATATATATATATATATATATATATATATATATATATATATATATATATATATATATATATATATATATATATATATATATATATATATATATATATATATATATATATATATATGCACATCTTGATTTGATTGTATGACTCAACTCTCTTTAGATCCAAGGTTTGACTTTACAATATATGTATTGCAAGTATGTGTCACACCCGGTTTTCTAAAGAACAAAACCAGGCTAATCATATGTGTGCCCAGGAAGTCCACACATATGTCAGAATGAAAAAGTATCAAAACAATGTTTATATAAAGCGGAAAACATTCTATATTAACACTTACAACTATCAGAGTGTCGCGGAACGGTCACTGATCTTTTCTTCAGGCTCCAACATCACAGGGACGGCTGACTGGGGGTTTCATATGCCAAGCACTTCTGAAAAGACTTCTGAAAACTCCACTACACTTTCATCCTTCTTCTAAGCAGCACCTTACTATACACTGGAGTGTGGTGGAAATAGCAAGAGTGAGTCCATGTCGAACTCAACAAATATAACACGGGGTTCATGAGGCTCAAAGGCATAACATAGGTTTATCAGCATGTAGCTTTTAATTAGCATTATTTCAATATATCAATAATATCAAAGTGTCTCAATGTAACAATAAACATATGATCCATGTGAAATGATTAACGAATAGCAAAAACATATCCATTATTAATGATCAACTATTCCATAAGGGTCCAAGGCCACTCGTGACCGTGAGCACGGCTGTTATAACAGTTTTACACTCTGCAGAGGTTGTACACTTTCACTGTGAGTCGTGATTTACCCTTTCGCCCGAGGTGATCAGCCTCTTGACCCACTACCAAGGAAGGTCGGCAGGGTTCACTATGAAGTCTTTCGAAGGTTCGTCTAACAAGTTAGGGCCATTAGATTTCACTCGGCAAACAGATGTAGAGCCCCCCTTCCTGATGGCACAATAACACGCAGCCTATACACATGAGGACAGAGGCCGCACTATACCCGATTCGTCAAGCCATTCTTACGCCATAAAGGAATACCTCTAACAAGCTAGAAAAGGTCCTTCTATATGACTAAAGCCAGAGCCATTTTAGCCCTCACAGTTGTACTGTAAATCCCGGATTTTCGCTTACAGATAAGTCCTTATGGAGAGTAACAAGAGCACCAAAGTAACCCCATGCTCTAGTACCCTTTAACAGTAATAAAATCATCTTTTAATGTTTATTGCATATTCCATTAGTCAAATTACATGATCATAGTTCATGTTGAGCACTAGCAATACTAATCCATGCAGTATAATAGGTATCAAGGAATAAGATCAATACTAAGTCATCCTTATCAAGGAATATATGCATAATGATATTATTTGCTTAATATGAATAGGACAACAAGGATAATCCCATGCTATACTTGCCTTAGAACTTGCTTTATGCCCAAAGCAACTTGCTCTGAAAAACCTCAACTTAATCTTTCATTTGCAACTTCTGGCACTCAGCTTCTGGTCTTCATCTTCGGATCTTCGGTGCTCACAGATAGTCTTTCTTCTACTCGTAGATCATAACAACCCAGCACACTAACAGGCATACAAGCAAACAAATAGGAACAACTAAGAACAATACACCACACAAGAGAAAACAACGTACTAAAAGAGAACTACCAGCTACGGTCACGAGAACATAAGAAACGCCGATAACAAAACTACGATGGAAAAGAAATGACTACCGAAAGTTTATATTATAAAAGAAACAATTACACACTTAATTATCTTAATTGAATAAAAACCACGTAATAGTTATTAACTCAGATTACTTAAATTATATTCTAATTCCAAGCTGAATTAAGACCAATCTTGTTTTATAAATATCGCCGTAGCGATTAAGCAAGTTCAACTTAAAGTTCGCAATATGAAAAGGGATACGTGCATAAACACTTGCTACTGCTGTCAAGGTAATGGACATTTTAGAGAACTATCCTAAGTTGAATTAACCAATTTACATTGAATTATAAAAGATGAAGTTAACCCTATTCATATTTTATTTATAAATATTTATTTAGTGTTTAAGTCATTTAAACATTTATAAATTAGAAAGCATAAAGAAGGTGATAACAGCTAATCGAATCATTATATGTTTCTTACATAAACTAAACAAGTTCTATTTAAGAAACACTTAAGTTCTTATTAATCATGATAGCATTTGATTATTTATAAGAGACAAATTATAAATCAAAGTTACTTTTAATTTGAAAAGACAGTAGCTAAATATTAGTTAAATTAACTACATACTTCATGTTTAACTAAACTAATTGTGATTAAGAAATATTTAAGTTAATATTAATCAAGTCAATATTTATTTAAGAATGTTCTATGTATGAACCTAAGTCGCTTCTAATTTAAAAGAGCATGACATAAGCATTAATCAAATAAACATAATTTAATTTGTAAACAAATAATGTGACATGGTAAACAAAATTGCTAATGCGTCTCTTACGCCAGCACAGTCACGAAGCGACAAGAACGAAATTATACCCCTATATTGCTTTTAGTTAGAAAGCTGTTAAATAAATATTAACCAAGTTGCATTTAAATAGATAAATTCATACTTGAGTGACATCACAAAAATTATCGCTACTATATAGAGCGCGACGCTACGAAACTATCGCAACAAGAACGGATTTATAAACCTAGATTGTTTTTAATCATAGAACTAATTGCATGTCAATTAAATTAATATTTAATTTATATATGACTAGCATGTAACACGTCTATGCCGATAACATGTAGCTTTAGTTGGCATAATTGCAAAATCACAAGAACGAGTTACTACACTGGTTGCTTTTAATTAAAAATGCATTAAATAAATATTGCACGTAAATCAATAAATTCATAATTAGGTGACACGATATACGTAATCACCGACGTGTCCGAGTCACCAGTCAAACTAATTTTTATTGCTAACAGTATTTATATGCTTAAGCAAATAATTTCCTCATAGGATGACACGTGTTGTCAGACCTGCACTGATCCCAGTAGTTTTTAATGTAGCATCAACCGGTCAATCAATGTTTCAAATGCATGCATGCAACAAACGAGAAAGTAAAAGTGCCGCCCTTTATTGCACCTGATAGATCACCGGAAATAAATCACAGGCTATTTACGTTAGTTATGTATGTACATTAATTAAAAAAAACTACTTTAATTACTAGCGGCCGTTAATTTCAAAGCTCACCGACGGCCTGGTATCCACGGCGGGTGCGCTAAACAGTATTCATAGGGCAGGCTACATACACAGTATCACGAAATACTATACGAAACCAACGCAACTAAAACGAAGTAAAACGAAATTAAAACGAAGAAACGACAAAAATATTACGAACCAGTGGCAGAACCGTAAATACTTCATCTTCTACCTCCATCCATCCGAAGGGCCTCGGCCTGGGGGCGACAAAAGAAGGAGGAGAAATATATAATTTACTACACGAGAGATTTTCCAAACTAGGGACTCCTCTACGGTAGTTTTGGTGTGCTTTTACCCAAGGGATAGGTACGTATATATTGGGAGAAAAACTCTCCACCTCCATGTCAACTAGCGATATGGTGCTAATTGACGTTGCACCATCCACCTTTACTAATAGGCCTAATTAATTATTAAAGCCCATTAGTAAATAAAGACATGGGCCTTTGGGCATGAGGAAATCTGAGATATTTTATTATTTTCGGAATTAATTAATTTCATGGATAAAATAATTCTAGAAAAGTCCAGAATTATTATTTAAGCCACGAAAAATACTCCGAAAGCTCCGAAAATTTGGAGAAAATTCTCAGAGACATTATGGAACATAAGGAACCAAAATAAAGTATTTGGACCTCATGAAAAGATATTTTGGAGCATCTAAAAATTAGATAACCCTCGTAGAAAAGCGTGAACTAGCTCCAGAAAAAGCCAGAACAATTCCCGAAGAGTTCACTGAGATTGATTGACACGTGAGGAACTGAAAGGAACAATTTATATTATAAAGAAAAGATTTTAGGAAACTACCAATGAGAACTTAAGATGAGAAACAAGAAATATTGATTGCAGAAAAAGATAAAGACATGTTGGAGAAGAAAGATCGATCCATTAAACGCATTTTGAAAGACTTTATTCGCTCTTAACACACAAGAGTTAACGAGCAAACACCACATCAAACAAAAGCCCGTCAAATTAGTTTAGAAAAATTTAAAGATTCTTATTTTTTTATAACTAATTGATGCTATCATAAACTAAACTTAGGAAATTTTATCCAAATATTAAAACATTTATTTTATTTAGTATTTCCTATGCACAACCCAAAATTGAAAATTTTGGGGTGTGACAATTCTACCCCACTTAACAGGAATCTCGTCCCGAGATTCGGAGAGACTAGGGAGAAAGATAAAATAGACCAATAAGGTTGTTTTAAAACTTTTGACAAGTTCTGATATAAGCGTCAAGGATTATCAATGGTTGACAAGAGAACATTAGATTGATCGTTAAGATTGATTCGAGCTAATGACCGAGTGTTAAAGGATTGAAGGTCAGCATAAGTGAAAAGGAAGATCAAAGGAGATTGAAAAGATATATCAAGGTTGATCATCGAGTCTTCACTTTATAAGGTGTAAAAACAAGGGTGGAGATTAGCAAAAGATAAAGATAGATCTTATGGTACTCACAACTCCTCGATTCAAAATTTATGAGACATCACGAAAAAGTAACAGAGTAGCATTGGTTGAAGAAAGGTAAAGACTAGTTTTCTGTTTTACCATTCAGGGAGACTAGTGAGAAGGATAAATTGATCTTCAAGTCTTTGTAGGTCCTTGAATCAGTGTTTATAAGATGTAAGGACAATGGTCAAAAGTTGTCAAATGTTGATAAGAAAAGTAAAGATTGATGGCAAGAAGGTGAGACTGGTTAAGAGGCAAGGACTAGCAACAGATGATATTATGATAGCGATTGGTCTTTAGGTCTTCCTGTCTCATGACTTGAGATTGGTGATGGTGGCGGATGCTACCCCACTTAACAAAGATCTTGTTCCACCTGGCGATGTCACTGAAGGCAACACTTTCTTTAAGGCTTACTACTATTGATGAGTCCTTCATGTGTTGATCCTCCCTTGGGTTAAGATAAAGAAGAAAGCATAGAAACCAAGAGTAAGCATGGATGATTTATGGAAAAAGACTATAAGAATTAGGATTGATCGAAGGTTAGGTAGGTCAAGAGAGGATACTACCCCACTTTAACATAGATTGAGCTAATTCTCAAGATGAAACCTTTCGGGCCACCTTCAAAGCTCGAGAACAAGGACAACACACAGGCATCACATCCAACAAGACAAGTACACATCACATCATCGATACTACACGTGCTTTTTCAACAATGGTGGTCATCCTAAATGGTAGATTATAGATGATGAAAAGCCATCGAACTTTAGAACAAGATGAGATCAGAAAACTTTTGGTAAAAACAACACAAATCAAAAACCAAGGGAGTAAGAAATAATAGCTCAAAGGAAGCTATCAAGGAGGGGATACAACAAGACAAGGAATAGGAAATAGTCAAAATCAATGAGTCAAGGGATCACAAAATAGTTTCATAGTAAAACAAGTTTTAGAATACGTTCAGAGCTATTTGGCATACGTCCTACAGTCAACACCGCTCTGATACCACTCTGTCACACCCGGTTTTCTAAAGAACAAAACCAGGCTAATCATATGTGTGCCCAGGAAGTCCACACATATGTCAGAATGAAAAAGTATCAAAACAATGTTTATATAAAGCGGAAAACATTCTATATTAACACTTACAACTATCAGAGTGTCGCGGAACGGTCACTGATCTTTTCTTCAGGCTCCAACATCACAGGGACGGCTGACTGGGGGTTTCATATGCCAAGCACTTCTGAAAAGACTTCTGAAAACTCCACTACACTTTCATCCTTCTTCTAAGCAGCACCTTACTATACACTGGAGTGTGGTGGAAATAGCAAGAGTGAGTCCATGTCGAACTCAACAAATATAACACGGGGTTCATGAGGCTCAAAGGCATAACATAGGTTTATCAGCATGTAGCTTTTAATTAGCATTATTTCAATATATCAATAATATCAAAGTGTCTCAATGTAACAATAAACATATGATCCATGTGAAATGATTAACGAATAGCAAAAACATATCCATTATTAATGATCAACTATTCCATAAGGGTCCAAGGCCACTCGTGACCGTGAGCACGGCTGTTATAACAGTTTTACACTCTGCAGAGGTTGTACACTTTCACTGTGAGTCGTGATTTACCCTTTCGCCCGAGGTGATCAGCCTCTTGACCCACTACCAAGGAAGGTCGGCAGGGTTCACTATGAAGTCTTTCGAAGGTTCGTCTAACAAGTTAGGGCCATTAGATTTCACTCGGCAAACAGATGTAGAGCCCCCCTTCCTGATGGCACAATAACACGCAGCCTATACACATGAGGACAGAGGCCGCACTATACCCGATTCGTCAAGCCATTCTTACGCCATAAAGGAATACCTCTAACAAGCTAGAAAAGGTCCTTCTATATGACTAAAGCCAGAGCCATTTTAGCCCTCACAGTTGTACTGTAAATCCCGGATTTTCGCTTACAGATAAGTCCTTATGGAGAGTAACAAGAGCACCAAAGTAACCCCATGCTCTAGTACCCTTTAACAGTAATAAAATCATCTTTTAATGTTTATTGCATATTCCATTAGTCAAATTACATGATCATAGTTCATGTTGAGCACTAGCAATACTAATCCATGCAGTATAATAGGTATCAAGGAATAAGATCAATACTAAGTCATCCTTATCAAGGAATATATGCATAATGATATTATTTGCTTAATATGAATAGGACAACAAGGATAATCCCATGCTATACTTGCCTTAGAACTTGCTTTATGCCCAAAGCAACTTGCTCTGAAAAACCTCAACTTAATCTTTCATTTGCAACTTCTGGCACTCAGCTTCTGGTCTTCATCTTCGGATCTTCGGTGCTCACAGATAGTCTTTCTTCTACTCGTAGATCATAACAACCCAGCACACTAACAGGCATACAAGCAAACAAATAGGAACAACTAAGAACAATACACCACACAAGAGAAAACAACGTACTAAAAGAGAACTACCAGCTACGGTCACGAGAACATAAGAAACGCCGATAACAAAACTACGATGGAAAAGAAATGACTACCGAAAGTTTATATTATAAAAGAAACAATTACACACTTAATTATCTTAATTGAATAAAAACCACGTAATAGTTATTAACTCAGATTACTTAAATTATATTCTAATTCCAAGCTGAATTAAGACCAATCTTGTTTTATAAATATCGCCGTAGCGATTAAGCAAGTTCAACTTAAAGTTCGCAATATGAAAAGGGATACGTGCATAAACACTTGCTACTGCTGTCAAGGTAATGGACATTTTAGAGAACTATCCTAAGTTGAATTAACCAATTTACATTGAATTATAAAAGATGAAGTTAACCTTATTCATATTTTATTTATAAATATTTATTTAGTGTTTAAGTCATTTAAACATTTATAAATTAGAAAGCATAAAGAAGGTGATAACAGCTAATCGAATCATTATATGTTTCTTACATAAACTAAACAAGTTCTATTTAAGAAACACTTAAGTTCTTATTAATCATGATAGCATTTGATTATTTATAAGAGACAAATTATAAATCAAAGTTACTTTTAATTTGAAAAGACAGTAGCTAAATATTAGTTAAATTAACTACATACTTCATGTTTAACTAAACTAATTGTGATTAAGAAATATTTAAGTTAATATTAATCAAGTCAATATTTATTTAAGAATGTTCTATGTATGAACCTAAGTCGCTTCTAATTTAAAAGAGTATGACATAAGCATTAATCAAATAAACATAATTTAATTTGTAAACAAATAATGTGACATGGTAAACAAAATTGCTAATGCGTCTCTTACGCCAGCACAGTCACGAAGCGACAAGAACGAAATTATACCCCTATATTGCTTTTAGTTAGAAAGCTGTTAAATAAATATTAACCAAGTTGCATTTAAATAGATAAATTCATACTTGAGTGACATCACAAAAATTATCGCTACTATATAGAGCGCGACGCTACGAAACTATCGCAACAAGAACGGATTTATAAACCTAGATTGTTTTTAATCATAGAACTAATTGCATGTCAATTAAATTAATATTTAATTTATATATGACTAGCATGTAACACGTCTATGCCGATAACATGTAGCTTTAGTTGGCATAATTGCAAAATCACAAGAACGAGTTACTACACTGGTTGCTTTTAATTAAAAATGCATTAAATAAATATTGCACGTAAATCAATAAATTCATAATTAGGTGACACGATATACGTAATCACCGACGTGTCCGAGTCACCAGTCAAACTAATTTTTATTGCTAACAGTATTTATATGCTTAAGCAAATAATTTCCTCATAGGATGACACGTGTTGTCAGACCTGCACTGATCCCGGTAGTTTTTAATGTAGCATCAACCGGTCAATCAATGTTTCAAATGCATGCATGCAACAAACGAGAAAGTAAAAGTGCCGCCCTTTATTGCACCTGATAGATCACCGGAAATAAATCACAGGCTATTTACGTTAGTTATGTATGTACATTAATTAAAAAAAACTACTTTAATTACTAGCGGCCATTAATTTCAAAGCTCACCGACGGCCTGGTATCCACGGCGGGTGCGCTAAACAGTATTCATAGGGCAGGCTACATACACAGTATCACGAAATACTATACGAAACCAACGCAACTAAAACGAAGTAAAACGAAATTAAAACGAAGAAACGACAAAAATATTACGAACCAGTGGCAGAACCGTAAATACTTCATCTTCTACCTCCATCCATCCGAAGGGCCTCGGCCTGGGGGCGACAAAAGAAGGAGGAGAAATATATAATTTACTACACGAGAGATTTTCCAAACTAGGGACTCCTCTACGGTAGTTTTGGTGTGCTTTTACCCAAGGGATAGGTACGTATATATTGGGAGAAAAACTCTCCACCTCCATGTCAACTAGCGATATGGTGCTAATTGACGTTGCACCATCCACCTTTACTAATAGGCCTAATTAATTATTAAAGCCCATTAGTAAATAAAGACATGGGCCTTTGGGCATGAGGAAATCTGAGATATTTTATTATTTTCGGAATTAATTAATTTCATGGATAAAATAATTCTAGAAAAGTCCAGAATTATTATTTAAGCCACGAAAAATACTCCGAAAGCTCCGAAAATTTGGAGAAAATTCTCAGAGACATTATGGAACATAAGGAACCAAAATAAAGTATTTGGACCTCATGAAAAGATATTTTGGAGCATCTAAAAATTAGATAACCCTCGTAGAAAAGCGTGAACTAGCTCCAGAAAAAGCCAGAACAATTCCCGAAGAGTTCACTGAGATTGATTGACACGTGAGGAACTGAAAGGAACAATTTATATTATAAAGAAAAGATTTTAGGAAACTACCAATGAGAACTTAAGATGAGAAACAAGAAATATTGATTGCAGAAAAAGATAAAGACATGTTGGAGAAGAAAGATCGATCCATTAAACGCATTTTGAAAGACTTTATTCGCTCTTAACACACAAGAGTTAACGAGCAAACACCACATCAAACAAAAGCCCGTCAAATTAGTTTAGAAAAATTTAAAGATTCTTATTTTTTTATAACTAATTGATGCTATCATAAACTAAACTTAGGAAATTTTATCCAAATATTAAAACATTTATTTTATTTAGTATTTCCTATGCACAACCCAAAATTGAAAATTTTGGGGTGTGACAGTATGCTCGTTCATAATATCACCATTCCTATAAGCTCCATATAAGCCTTAGTTGTACGAAAAGAAAGGCATAACATTATATTTGCCTTGATAAGGATCCACAAATACCATATATTTGAGAGACTTGAGAGTGTAATATAATGGAATCTCTGAGTTTTATTTTGAAAACTTATAAAAACTCTAAAATAATGGTTGAACAAATAACTTGAGACATAGTGCTCGACTTGATTGTTCTGTCTTTCAATTGCTCAAGATCCAAGTGAAAGCTCAAAAGCCCCATAGTTGAAGGTAATATGGGTAAGTTTGAAAGTCAGATCGGTAGATTTTAATCCAAAGGAGAATTCTTGATTGAACGTATATGTACTTTTGACAAGTGAAAATATTATAGCAACTCCTGATCCATTATTAAGATTAGCTTTACTTAGGGACGAGCAAAGGTTTAGCTTAGGGAGTTTGTTGACGGTAGTTATCATCCATCATAAATCATCAACTTAACTTGAATAAATGCATAAAAATGATCACCAACATAGACTTAGGGGTTTAAACTGATAATTTCTATAAGTTTTGGTGAATCTATGTTTTCAATAGGGTTTATCCAGAAAACCGTCAAGGAGGATCAAATCATCAAATAAAATCACGTTTATCCGTAACAAAAACTACCCCAGAAGGTTCTAGAAGGATTGGGAAGACACCACACTAAAGTGGAGGCCGAGGCACTGACATGTGGGGCTAGCTAGCCCCACCTGTAGGGCGGTCGGCCAGCACCTAGGCCTACCTGTTAGCCTCTGTGTCGCAATGTCAGTTTCCCACCACCTCTTAGGATGCATCTAGGCCGTCCTTTAAGTCGGTTTGATCCAAGGGCTGACATTGGATGCTCCGGCCTATATATATCAGCCCCTACCCCCTCTAGAGCACGTTGCCATAAGTCAAGAGTAGACCAGAAATTAGGATTTCCAGAGAGAAGAGAATAGAGCTCTAATTCTTCAAGTTTTAGTATAGGCTAGCTAGCGAGGTTCAAGTAGAGTGTGGACTATTGCTCAGGGTTCCGGGTCTGTTGTATGGAGACATGTAAAGCCATTGTATCTCTATATTTATGACTTTGAGCTACTTCAATATTATGTTACTATTTATTATGTTCCTAGCTCACTCTAGTTGTATGCTTGATATAGTTATGATTGATGATGAATATATGCATATGTTCGCAAAGCTCTTAGCCCAGTTCTCGAGAGAGTTAAGTGGTCGACATTATGTAAGCATGGTGCTTAGATATTGTTTGCCTGTGGATGCATTCTGCACTCTGGGTCATGTGGTAGATCGCGGATGTGACACTCCTGTTGAGTCCTTTGTAGTCCACTCCCCATTTGTAGAGCATGTAGAACATGATTGCGAAGGGAGACAAGCTTTGTTCTTGATCTTCCTTAGTAATGTTCCTTATGCATAGATCCAAAGTTAGTTATACTACAGGTGAGAGTGTATACACTAGGATGTACAAAAGACTTCGTAGATAAGTAATGACTTAGGAATCTTTTGCTCTTAACGAATCTCTTGTTTTAGCCATACTACATTTATGTCTCTATTCTTATCTCTGGAATACCATTATTATCTTACACTTATTATTTATTTATCACTTGACTCACCCCTACCATATCATAAGAGTGGTTTTATCATAAGTATACATATTTGTCACTGTCTCTATGCCAACAGAACCTCATAGCTCCTCCTAGTGGATAAAATATAAATAACAATACCTGGTATACTCCTAGGTAAAATGCTACAATAGTATATTATCTGTGCACTTACAGATACTTGACATATACAAATTTACAAGTGTTCTCAATAATTACCAACAACATATTTCTAGCATCATACTAGGGATGACAATTGAGTAAAGAGTGATGCTAAGAAATGTCAACAAACATTTCTGGCGCCATTATCGGGGAGGGGCACATGGCTAAGAGAATTGACCAAATAAATCTTATTAATAAAATCATAACCTTTGCTTTAGCAGGCTTATCCTTGTTTGTCTTTGTTCATATCTTATATAGGGTATTACAGAATTTGTTGTGATTCATCAACAACTTCCAAAAAGAATCTACCAAATCAAGTGGAAGCTCAACACCAGCTTCTGAAGCTATGGCCGACAAGACTCTGCGTGAGTTTTCTGCTCTAAGCACCGAGAACATTCGCACTGGACCAACACTCAAAACTGACAACCTTGAGTTTGAGCTCAAGCCAAGCCTCATCAACATGGTGCAAGCTACCCCATTCAGTGGAAAGGCAAATGAAGATGCTAGTGCTCATCTTCAGAACTTCCTGGAGATAAGTAGCACAATCACCATCAAGGATGTTGCTCAAGACATCATACTACATCGCTTATTCCCATTCTCACTTGTGGGAAAGGCAAAACAGTTGTTCTACACCAACAAAGATCACATCAACATATGGGCAAAGTGTTCAAAGGCCTTCCTAGAAAAGTTCTTCTCTATAGGCAAGACCAATGCCTTAAGAGAAAAGATTTCAAACTTTTAACAATAGAAAGGAGAAACCATTCCAGAAGCATGAGAGCATTTTCAAGAATACATTTCAGGTTGTCCTCACCATGGAATGGAAGATTGGTTACTCACCCACAAAGTTTTTACCATGGATTGACTTAGAAAGCTCATGAACAACTCGATGCCACTATAGGAGGATCATTTATGTCACTCACCATTGGAAAAGCTGAAACTCTTATAGAGAAGATAGCCTCTAATCAAGGTTGGTCATCATGCAATATTCAATCATGCAATAAGAGCGAAGAAGTACCAGAAGAGGTGTGTGCATTGTCAACTAAGATGGACATACTGTTAAATTGGCTCGAACAGCGAGACAATTACAAGAGAGATCGTTAGGCAATTCAAGGTGCATTCAATGCTCAAAACACATGTGGAGAATATTTCAAGCTTGAATTCCCTGAATATCAAGAGGATGCAAACATTGTCAGCAACAATTCTACTCCATAGCAACAGAGACCAGGATGGAATCAACAACAACAGTGAAATTACCAAGGTAAGTACCCAGGTAATTACTATAATTCATCCAACTTCAAACAACCATCCTTGAGGGACTTAATCTAAGAACAAGCTAGGATTTATGAGAATATTTCTAAGAAGCTTGCTTCTAATGATAAGGTCCTAGAAAATATAAATCCTAAGATGGGTAGTTTTTCTTCTGCCATAAAAGACCAACTTAGCTATAACAAAAAGATAGAATCACAACTAGCTCAGTTGGCTGCTTCTCTACCTTTTGCCACTAACCTTGAAAAGGTCAACGCCATAACCACAAGAGGTGGCAAGTCTACTCGTGATCTACCATATCCGACAAGGACAAGTAAGACACCAGTGGTAGTATAGGAGGAGGAGAAAAGAAACAATGAAGTTGAAAAAATTGAGCCACAAAAGCGAGAGTTACAACAAGATTTTCAAGACACGACCCTCCTATCATTTCCACGTAGAAATCGAAAAGTCAAATGGATGAACAGTTTAGTAAGTTTATCGAGGTAATTCAAAAGTTATATATCAATATTCCATTGCTGGATGCCATATAGGTACCTACCTATATGAAGTATCTCAGAGACATCCTCAACAACAAAAGACCACTGCCCACCACTAAGGTAATCAAGTTAATGGAGGAGTGTAGTGCGGCCATCCTAAATACATCACCTATCAAGAAGAAGGATCCAGGTTGTCCCACTATTGATTGTTCGATCAGAAACCAAAACTTTGAAAATGCGCTATGCGATCTTGGAGCAAGTGTCATTGTCATGCCCATAAAGTCTTCGACAAGCTCAACTACTCAATGCTCACACCAACATCGATGTGTTTGCAACTAGCCGACCAATCGATTCGCTACCCTACAGGAATCACTGAGAATATTCTAGTAAAAATATGAAACTTTTTTGCTCCTATGGATTTTGTAGTACTTGATATGCAGGAGGACATGAAGACGCTCCTCATCCTTTGGAGACCTTTCTTGAGCACTACAAATGCTCACATTTATGTCAGAGCCGGAGAAATTAAATTCCATATCAATGGCAAGGAAGAGCAGCTTGCCTTCAAGCCAAGACCAGAACAATGCTCCAATTTGGAGTGGTGTGAGAAGCAAGTATCAAGGTCTCCATCTCCAGGACCAAAGGTACACCTAAAGAATAAACCCAAATGGAGAAGTCTAGTTTGGTGGACTTAAAATTCCGAACCCTCGCCGGAGGTAACTTGATAGTTATCCATATTTAATTTTTGTATTATTTTTACTTTGGCATATTTACTCTTTAACACTTGCATTAGAAAAATAAAATAAAAATTCTTATCATGGAATTATAAAAATTCAAGCCCCATGAAAATAATTTTACAAAGCATAAAAACCATAAAAAAAAATATTTACCATGGAGGCATAAAAAATTAAAAATACCATCATTCATTTTCTTATATTGCATAGTTTTACAAAAGTATTTTTGCATTGCATTTTTATATATGTATATGTTATAAATAAGGGAGACACAAGGGACCCACTCAACCACCACCCATCACCTCCATCTCCACTCAACCTCCATTATTCACCTACATTCCCACTGTTTGCATCTCTTACGCCACACCCGCTAGGTTGTCATCCCTAACACGACATAAGAAATGTAGTTGTACTTATAATCATGGCACTTATAAAATATAAAAAGTTATTCGCAAGCGCACAGATAAAATACTCCTATTGTAGCATTTCACCCAGGAAAGTTCCAGGTATCGTTATTTATAAGTCTACCACTGGGAGCTTCTAAACAGGGTTTAAAAGAGAAAATTGATATGGCTATAAGAATTACAAATACATACTATAGATATAAATCAATTAACCACTTCTATCTAAATAGGGGTAAGGAAAATGATATTGATAATAATGATAATGATAATGAGATAAGATAGGGAATCTATAATTAGAGAGAACTCGTAGGAGCAAGTGGATACAGACTAAAGCGACATGGTTAGAGATTTAATTCCTAGGGTTATGACCTATCTACCAAGTCTCAGGGTTTTCTAATCTACTCCTTATCATCTATAGCATAATCAATCTTCCATCTAAACATAAGGAACATTACTTCAGGGAATTCAAGAACAGAGCAATCCTTCCCCAAGTAACTGAGTTCTACTTATCCTAGATTCGGGGAGTTGACTACAAAGGACTCAGCGAAGCTATAAAAGTCACCTTCGTGATCTACCACATGGCCCGAAAAATTGGGTGCATTTGTAGGTAAATATAATCTAGACACCACATCTACATTACTTCTACCACCTAATCCAGTCCAAAGTTGAACTAGACACTCTACGAACTTATGCCTAAACTTATTATCAATCAAGACTATATCAAAGATAGAGCTAGAATAAACTAAGAACAAAATATACAAAAACATAATGATATTGAAGTAGAATAAAGTCAGAATGACAAGATACAACGATAGAATTACCAAATCTCCTGACGTCGATCCGGAATCCTGTGCTGCACTCAACTCTACTTGTATCTAGCTAGATCTAACCCTAAACTTGAAATAGAGCTCTAATCTTCTAATTAGAAACCCTAGCTTTTCTCTCTGGCCTTCTGAATGAGAGATCAACTGATGATGATTGTGATTGCTTCCTCAGGGAAGGGTCTGCCCCTGCTTATATAGCCTAGAGGGATGAACCGTAGCCTTCGGATCAAACCGACTTGAAACAATGGTCGAGATGCGTCGTAGAGGTCAGTTGGAGGCCGTCACGTGAAGTAGAGCTCTATTCCTTGTGGGCCTAGGCTAGCCGGCCTAACATGTGGGGCCGACCGGCCCCACCTGTCAGCCATCGAGCTTCCATTTTGTTCCCATGTCCTCTAGTGTCCTCTAGAACCTTCCCATCAATTCTTGCGGAATTCCGACTTGATTTGGTTTGGTTCCTTAGCTCCTACTCCTCCCCGGCTTATTCTGTTTTTGTCACACCCGGTTTTAAGGACAAAACCAGACATACACCATATGTGAAATAGAGAAGACAAATCTCACATATAGCCACAGATAAGTGTAATATCAAAAGACAAATGCTTAATATACATAACACAATAGTATAAAATATACCTTAAAGAGCAACACAGCGGAAAGACAACTCCGAACACCGGGTGCAACCTTCACTCCAGGATCAAACTAACTGGTTGATCACAAGCCTAACAATTCCAGAATCTAACAGTCTGGTACCCTTCCTGAGATGTGGGGAAATAGCAAGAGTGAGTCCATGTCGAACTCAACAAATATAACATGGGGTTCATGCGGCTCAAAAGGTTTGACACGGGTTTACTGCAATAGCTTTTAGTGAGTCATCTTTTTAGCAGTTGAGTAGCAACAAGTTTACCAAAAACCCAAATAACCTCATGATCATGTAAACAAGAATAATGTATAGCAAGAAACAATAATCATTAGTGAACATCAATATCATCAGTGTTATCATTATCATCAGCGTTCATCATTTATTCTGTAAGGGTCCAAGGCCACTCGTGACCGTGAGCACGGCTGTTATAACAGTTTTACACTCTGCAGAGGTTGTACACTTTCACTGTGAGTCATGATTACCCATATGCCCGGGATCGCGACTCCCAAAACACTTCCAAGGTGAGCAGGCAAGGAATCACTATGAAGCCTTTCAAAGGTTCGTCTAACAAGTTAGGGCCGCTAGGTTTCAGAAGTCAGTCCGTGTGATACACCACGCAGGGATCCACAGTCTGCTTTACCCCATTTGCGCCACAAGGGTAACCTCTAACAAGCTAGAAAAGGTCCTCATACTGAGCTAAAGCCAGAGCCATATAGCCCTCACAGTTGTACTGTAAGTCCCGGATGTTCGCTTACAGATAAGTCCTTAGGAAGAGAAAAACTAGAGCACCATAAAAACAACCAAATATGC
Organism: Saccharum hybrid cultivar R570; assembly: GCA_038087645.1. Classification (NCBI taxonomy): domain Eukaryota; kingdom Viridiplantae; phylum Streptophyta; class Magnoliopsida; order Poales; family Poaceae; genus Saccharum; species Saccharum hybrid cultivar. Next base: position 2,627,202 of record JAQSUU010000227.1, read on the forward strand.
TCTAGCCCTCTTGAGCCATATTGCTTTAAAGCATCATTTAAACGTTTATTGCATATATCATTAGTCAAGTTACAGATCATGGTTATTTATCTTGAGCACTAGCATAAATACTACGTCCCATGGGTGTCAAGGTACAAGATACAAAAACTAGGATATCCTTAGTGGTAACAAGGTAGACACATGCACATGAATTAAGTATATTAAAGGTGAATAGGAAACAAGGATAATCCCAAGCTATACTTGCCTTAAACACCGATCCTTCGGAAAGCTTTAATCTTCAACGTTCTTCTTCTTCTTCTTGATAACCTCGTATATCTCACCGACTGGACGAAATCATAAATCACCACACACGTATCCATACAATCATACACGAAGCAAACAATAGATCTAAATTAGAACAGTACACCAAACATAAAATTAAGATGAAAAGTTTGTAGAACGAATCTACGTCTCGCTACGAATACACAGACGCGAAAAGCACACTAATCAGAGCTACGGTTGAAAAGATACATCTACCGAAAGATTTGCTCATAGGAGAAAATATAAAACTATTAGCTTCATGAGTTTTAATTATATAATAACATATATAAAATATTTTATAAATACTATATACGGAATTAAGTCAAATTTAGATTCAAATTATAAAACTAAAGTAAAACAAATCATATTTTATTTACAAAACCCAGTTGCATAATTATTAATCAAGATATGATTTAAACCATAAAATTTCAGAATTAGTAATATGGTAAACACTGTCACTAACGCGTAGATCTCGTTGCTATGAATCTAACGCAACTCAAATGAGCTAAAACGGATCTAAAACGTAGAAGATATGATTTAAACAAGATCTACTTTATTAAAGTAATAGATTAAATCTCACATCGGAACTTAAAGATAGAAAACCTAACCAACAGTAACAGTAACAGTATAACAAGTTTGTAAAACTCTTCTACATGTTACTACGATCACATAGATATAAAGATCACGAAATTTGGATTTAAAACGTAAAAGTTATGAGTTTTCTAAGATTTCCTATAGATAAATAATTACTTTAATATAAACTCGAAAATAAATTATCTCAAACCTACTGTACAGTTCTATAATCATGTAGAGCTCGCAAATACGAATCTAACGCAATTTGAATGGATCAAATCGGAGTTAAAACGGATAATTTATGACTAAAACAAACTCAGTGGCAAAACTATAAATATCAGAAAGCGTATTTTTCAATTACCGAAACGAATTACGTTTTCAATTAATCAAAACGTATTTTCGGAAGTTACGCGATCAAAATACGCTTTACGGAAAAGAAAACGTAAACCGGGAATACGCTTTGGACTACGGGTTCTATACTTAAAAAATCACAGGGACTCTTTAGCAAAATTGCCGGCCGAACCGGTAACTTCTAATCCTGGCCGTTGGATCTGATTTGGGCGGTTCGGATTGGATCGAAGAGGGTGCCGGCGGCGCTCCGATCGGAACAGGGCCGCGACAGCAGTCTCCGCGGCGGCGCCATGGCCGGAGATGGCTTCCTCGCGCTACAGAGCACGAGCTTACGAACGGAAAACACAGGGAGAGAGAGAATGACATGGCGAGCTCACCCCGCGCGAAGATGGGACCGGAGGATGACCGGAAAGCGGCGGCTAGCTCGCGGTGGCGGACGGTGGAGGCGGTGGTGCTCACGGTGGTGCGTCGAGATGACTAGAGCGGCTCCAAAAGGATGGGACGGATGTGAAATAGCACGGGGGTTCCGTTTTATAGCCCGTAGACGCGAGAAAACAAGGAAAGGGGAGAGATTCGAGATCGATTCGGTCGATCGAATCCGGTGAAGAGGGAAGGCGGCGTTCGGCCGGAGGAAGAAGAAAGGAAGGTGCAAGGAGACGCTGACAGGCGGGCCTGGTTCGTCAGCGACTCGGTGAAGCAGCGCGCGCGAGTTGGGCCGGTAGGCCGCGCCTAGGCTCGCTCCACGCGGGAGCGGGGCGCGGGAGTGAGCGGGCCGCGCGCGGGGAGGGCAGGCCGAGGCGTGGGCTGCGGTAGGAGAAAACGGTCCGAGAAGAAAAGAGATTCCTTTCTTTTTTTTCTTTTTCTAATTTTTCAAAGCCAAATTTCAAAGTATTTTCAAATCCAAATTGAATTTGATTTAAAGCACTCATCACAAAATTCCAGATGCAACAGCATGAATGCTCAATCATGTTCCTACCCTTATATTAAATTTTAAATTTATAAAAATTATTCTTATTCTAAATTTGCATGCTCACAAAAAATATACAAAAAAATCATATTTTTCCTATTTTCCATTATTTCAAAATTTTAGGGTGTTACAATTCTACCCCCCTTAAGATGAATCTCGTCCCGAGATTCGGAAGATGATGATAAAAGAGATAATGGCACTTTGTCTTTATTTGATCCTCATTTTTTTCAAATTACTCTTTCGTTCAGAGTCATAAGACAGTTTCTCATATCCTGACTAACTAATCTGCCTAAGCATGATCATCTCTCCTATTGAGCTCCTCCAAAGTTATTTGTTCCTCTGCTATGACTTCAGTAAACTCATGGTCCACTTTGCTATCCTTGGTGTACCTATCTTCTAATTGATCATTCTCATCTCCCTCAGGTAAAAGTCGACCACCTTGATACTCAATTCTTTTCCCTGACGGTGTTGTTAAGAGCATTTTGCACCGAGTACCATGAATCACTCCTTTGTGTGCACAGAGCCATCCATTACCAAGAACCTCGCGAATTTTAAGTGACTCCAACACAATGAGTGTCGCGGTGAAGTTTTCCTTATTTATGACAAGACTGATATTCGGGCATATCTGATATGTCTGCATTTCTCCCACTGGGGTTTGAACTAGCAAAGGCCTTCTCATTGGACACTTCACCATCTTGCACGTCTCCACCATGTCGGCGGAAATGAAAGAATGCGAAGCACTAGGGTCAAATAAAGCAAAAACTTGTACTGAGCTTACTTGAATATAACCTCCCACTACTTTGGTAACTCCATGAACTTTATTGTCACACCCGGTTTTAAGGACAAAACCAGACATACACTATATGTGAAATAAAGACGACAAATCTCACATATAGCCACAGATAAGTGTAATATCAAAAGACAAATGCTTAATATACATAACACAATAGTATAAAAATATACCTTAGAGAGCAACACAGCGGAAAGACAACTCCGAACACCGGGTGCAACCTTCACTCCAGGATCAAACTAACTGGTTGATCACAAGCCTAACAATTCCAGAATCTAACAGTCTGGTACCCTTCCTGAGATGTGGGGAAATAGCAAGAGTGAGTCCATGTCGAACTCAACAAATATAACATAGGGTTCATGAGGCTCAAAAAGTTTGACACGGGTTACTGCAATAGCTTTTAGTGAGTCATCTTTTTAGCAATTGAGTAGCAACAAGTTTACCACAATCCCAAATAACCACATGATCATGTAAACAAGAATAATATATAGCAAGAAACAATAGTCATTAGTGAGCATCAATATCATCAGTATTATCATTATCATCAGTGTTCATCATTTATTCTGTAAGGGTCCAAGGCCACTCGTGACCGTGAGCACGGCTGATATACCAGTTTTACACTCTGCAGAGGTTGTACACTTTCACTGTGAGTCGTGATTTACCCTTTCGCCCGAGGTAGCTAATCTCTTGACCCACTTCCAAGGAAGGTCGGCAGGGTTCACTATGAAGTCTTTCAAAGGTTCGTCTAATAAGTTAGGGCCATTAGATTCACTCGGCAAACAGATGTAGAGCCCCCCTTCCAAATGGCACAATAACGCGCAGCCTATACACATAAGGACAGAGGCCGCACTATACCTGATTCGTCAAGCCGTTCTTACGCCATGAAGGAATACCTCTAACAAGCTAGAAAAGGTCCTCATACTTGACTAAAGCCAGAGCCATATAGCCCTCACAGTTGTACTGTAAGTCCCGGATTTTCGCTTACAGATAAGTCCTTATGGAGAGAAACTAGAGCACCATAAAAACAACCAAATATGCTCTAGCCCTCTTGAGCCATATTGCTTTAAAGCATCATTTAAACGTTTATTGCATATATCATTAGTCAAGTTACAGATCATGATTATTCAAAAAGAGCACTAGCATCACTACCCAATGCAATGTCCCATAGGTGTCAAGGTACAAGATACAAAAGCTAGGATATCCTTAATGGTAACAAGGTAGACACATGCACATGAATTAAATATATTAAAGATGAATAGGAAACAAGGATGATCCCATGCTATACTTGCCTTATACACCGATCCTTCGGTAAGCTTTAATCTTCAACGTTCTTCTTCTTCTTGATAACCACGTATATCTTACCGACTGGACTTGATCAATAAATCATCACACACACATCGAGCAATCATACACGAAGCAAACAATAGATCTAAATTAGAACAATACACCAAACATAAAATTAAGATGAAAAGTTTGTAGAACGAATCTATGTCTCGCTACGAATACACAGACACGAAAAGCACACTAATCAGAGCTACGGTTGAAAAGATACATCTACCGAAAGATTTGCTCTTAGAAGAAAATATAAAACTATTAACTTCATGTGTTTTATATATAAAATATTTTATAAATACTATATATGGAATTAAGTCAAATTTAGATTCAAATTATAAAACTAAAGTAAAACAAATCATATTTTATTTACAAAACCCAGTTGCATAATTATTAATCAAGATATGATTTAAACAATAAAATTTCAGAATTAATAATATGGTAAACACTGTCACTAACGCGTAGATCTCGTTGCTATGAATCTAACGCAACTCGAATGAGCTAAAACGGATCTAAAACGTAGAAGATATGATTTAAACAAGATTTACTTTATTAAAATAATAGATTAAATCTCACATCGGAACTTAAAGATAGAAAACCTAACCAACAGTAACACTAACAGTATAACAAGTTTGTAAAACTCTTCTACACGTTACTACGATCACATAGACATAAAGATCACGAAATTTGGATTTAAAACGTAAAAATTATGAATTTTCTAAGATTTCCTATAGATAAATAATTACTTTAATATAAACTCGAAAATAAATTATCTCAAACCTACTGTACAGTTCTATCATCATGTAGAGCTCGCAAATACGAATCTAACGCAATTTGAATGGATCAAATCGGAGTTAAAACGGATAATTTATAACTAAAACTAACTCAGTGGCAAAACTGTAAATATCAGAAAACGTATTTTTCAATAACCGAGACGAAATACGCTTTCAACAGATCAAAACGAACGCGGGATAATACGTTTTGGACTGCGGGTTAATCAATTGAAAAACATAGGGTCTCTTTAGCAAAAACGCCGGCCGAATCGGTATCTTCTAATTTAGACCGTCGGATTCAAAATCAACGATCCAGATTGGATCGGGGAGGGAGCCGGCGGCGCTCCGGCCGGAATCGGCCGACGGCGACTCTCCGCGGCGGCGCCATGGCCGGGATAACCTATCTCGCGCTACGGAGCACGAGCTTACGAACGGAAAACACAGGGAGAGAGAGAATGGCATGGCGAGCTCACCCCGTGCGAAGATGGGACCGGAGGATGACCGGAAGGCGGCGGCTAGCTCGCGGTGGCGGACGGTGGAGGCGGAGCTTCGACGGTGGCGGCGCTAGGTGATTGCGGCTGCTCCAAAAGGATGGGATGGGAGCGGAACAATGCGGGGGTCCCGTTTTTATAGCCCGAAGGCGGTTCTAAGAAAGGAAGGAGGGAGATTTGGCGGCGGATTCGGTCGGTGGAGGAAGGAAAGCTTCGTGCCGGCAGCTTGGGGAAGGGGACGCGACTGACGCGTGGGCCCGCGAAGTCAGCGGCTGAAACGGAAGAAGAAAGGCGCCTGACACGTGGTTCCGGGCTGTCAGCGACGCGGGAGCGGAAAAACGCGCTCGCGCGGTGAAGCTGGGCCGGCGGCTGCGGCTGGGCTCGGCCCATGCGGGAGCGGACGCGGGAGGAGGAAGCGGGCCGCGGCAAGGCAGGCCGAGACGAGCTCTGGGCTGAAAACCGAAAGAAAATGATTTTCCTTTTCTTTTTCCTTTTCTAATTTTTCAAAGTAAATTTTCAAATGATTTTCAAATCCAAATTTGAATTTGATCAAACCACTCATCTCAAAAATTTAAATGCAACAGCATGAGTGCACAAACATGTTTCTACTCTTATATTTGATTTTAAAATTTATAAAAATTATTCTTATTCTAAATTTGCATGCTCACAAAAATATACAAAAATCATATTTTTCCTATTTTTCTTCTTTTCAAATTTTTAGGGTGTTACAATTCTACCCCCCTTAAGATGAATCTCGTCCCGAGATTCGGAAGATGATGACAAAAGAGATAGGGATAGTTCGTCTCTAGATTGTTCTTTACTTCATCGTATAGTTCCATCGTCTTGATAAGAATTCCGTCTTACTTTGCATACATGTAACTAATTCCAAGATTTTTGACAAATGCTCCAAACAATACTCTGGTATCTCCAATCACTAGGCACCTTTCCTATAATACGAATTTTCTTCCTTAAAATACTTATCTTCCAACAGAGCCTGACGAATCTCTTAGTCAGAAGGAATTTCTACTACCAACCTTCAAAACATTAATGATTCTAGTCAAGTTGCTCAAATTTGGAATACGATTCTTAATCCTTGGTGTCACCCGAACCTTCGTAGCATTATTCTCCATTGCTAAGGGTATCGGCTGTGACTTTTACTTCTCCAAGTAATAGCACTTTTCCAAGTCCTAATCCATTTCATTCCAACGAGGATACAAATTCAAGACCAACTTAGCAAAGATGTCCTATAGATTCTTGTGACCCTCCTATATGTCACTTTTCTTCCAAAAGACAATACTCCATAGTGGAAAACTCCAGATAACACGTTAGGTAATTCAACCCACACTTCCTTAGTTGACTTAATGAACAAGGTACTATATTTTTCTTCTTGCATAAGGACACATCCCACACCTTGACAAGGTGCATCATTGTAGATATGAAGCTCTTGTCTGGATCTGACAAAGCTAATACTTGGGTTTTACTTCAACCTTTTCTTAGACTCCTTCAAACATTTGCCTGAGGTCTCTTGATCTAAACGAACTTAAAAGCTTCTCCAAAGTTATTTGTTCTTCTGCTATGACTCCAGTAAATTCATGGTCCACTTTGCTATCCTTGGTGTACCTATCTTCTAATTGATCATTCTCGTCTCCCTCAGGTTAAAGTCGATCACCTTGATACTCAATTCTTTTCCCTGACGGTGTTGTTAAGAGCATGGTGCACCGAGTACCATGAATCACTCCTTTGTGTGCACAGAGCCATCCATTACCAAGAACCACGCGAATTTTAAGTGACTCCAACACAATGAGTGTCGCGGTGGAGTTTTCCTTGTTTATGACAAGACTGACATTCGGGCATATCTGATCTGCCTGCATTTCTCCCACTGGGGTTTGAACTAGCAAAGGCCTCCTCATTGGACACTTCACCATCTTGCACGTCTCTTCCATGTCGGTGGAAATGAAAGAATGCGAAGCACTAGGGTCAAATAAAGCAAAAACTTGTACTGAGCTTACTTGAATATAACCTCCCACTACTTTGGTAACTCCATGAACTTTATCCATATCCACATTGCTCAGTCTTCCATTGACATAGTTTTGCTGCGCTTTGCTTCCTTGAACAGGCTTCTTATGGGCTTTCCTTTTTCGCTTTCGTTGTTGTGGATTCTGACTTAGTTCACTCCCAACTTGCTCTTCAACATTGTTATTTTGATAGTGCTCGGCTTCATCATACCCATAACATCCTTCAATGGCAGAAACATCAATCTTTTTCCACATATTAGTGCGAGACGTCATATAGGGCTCCTGAGTCATGAGACACTACACTTCCTGTCATCAAGTGACCAACATCAGCAACACGAGCAAGTATAGATGATCATAATCATGAACTATCCAAAAGGACAACTCTTGTCTCCATGGATCCAAAATTATCAACCTTGTTCACAGAACATTTTTGCTCAAGAGTGGCAACTCAATCATGGAGACTAACCAATACTTCCAACTAAAGAGTTCAATCTTAATAATCCTTCTTTACATTGGCTACCCCCCTTAAAATAAGAGACACTAAATAGGGTAGCTTTGAACCTTTTTCTTCTAGATGAGTTAAAAAGTGTTCTGACATCCCAATGATACTCTTGTGCATGGGTAAGAACAAGAAATCTTAAATTTCGCACGAGCAGAAAATCAGCAGTGCAGTAAAACAGTTGTAACTCTCATTCTGTTAATTCAATGAAACTGTAGTTTACACCGATGGAAAGCTTATAAAATTCTCTGCAACTTACTTATAGAACATACTTCCAGATTCTGTAGTTAATGTAGTCGAACACAGTGCCCAACAGAAACTGTTCCAGGGTTCAGGCAGCGCAGTTGTATTGCCTTGTGATTTTTGTATCTCCCAAACCAAAATAGCTTTGAAGGTGGTTCTTGTGTTCAGAGAAAGATCTAGAAGTCTACTTTTGTCCAGAATTTTCCCATAATTTTTTTATAGTCCGAAAATAGAGGTATAAGCCAAAGAAGACAGATTGCTCCGAAAAGACAGAATAGGGAGAAAGCAGAAGATAACCAAAACCCAACTATATCTATCCATTAATCCTTATGCCTTAATCCTATATCTAAATGAAATTGTAGGAATACTCCACAAGATCATTGCAATCATTACAAAGCTCCAAATCAAGCAAAAGCATAATGATAATTCAACCAGCAATAAAGGTGCACAAAACAATCATTGACTCAATTTGCGATACTATCGTTCTCTTCATACCAAGGGTAAAGATCCTAAAGCTCCTCTTTCAATTTCGCAAGAAGGGGGTGAGGAATGGTTCTAAAAAGCATATCAAATCAAGGAGTGTAGATGAGATCAAAGGCTTAAAACAAGCATCATGGAGAAGATGAATATCAAGGGTGGGGATATAATGGAGAAGAAATATCAAGGTTTATAGACAAGGAAGTTATAGCAATTTTAAAACCTTAAGACGACCGATTTCTAATTAGGCTTGCGTCCTACAGTCAGCATTGCTCTGATACCAATCTGTCACACCCGGTTTTAAGGACAAAACCAGACATACACTATATGTGAAATAAAGACGACAAATCTCACATATAGCCACAGATAAGTGTAATATCAAAAGACAAATGCTTAATATACATAACACAATAGTATAAAAATATACCTTAGAGAGCAACACAGCGGAAAGACAACTCCGAACACCGGGTGCAACCTTCACTCCAGGATCAAACTAACTGGTTGATCACAAGCCTAACAATTTCAGAATCTAACAGTCTGGTACCCTTCCTGAGATGTGGGGAAATAGCAAGAGTGAGTCCATGTCGAACTCAACAAATATAACATAGGGTTCATGAGGCTCAAAAAGTTTGACACGGGTTACTGCAATAGCTTTTAGTGAGTCATCTTTTTAGCAATTGAGTAGCAACAAGTTTACCACAATCCCAAATAACCACATGATCATGTAAACAAGAATAATGTATAGCAAGAAACAATAGTCATTAGTGAGCATCAATATCATCAGTATTATCATTATCATCAGTGTTCATCATTTATTCTGTAAGGGTCCAAGGCCACTCGTGACCGTGAGCACGGCTGATATACCAGTTTTACACTCTACAGAGGTTGTACACTTTCACTGTGAGTCGTGATTTACCCTTTCGCCCGAGGTAGCTAATCTCTTGACCCACTTCCAAGGAAGGTCGGCAGGGTTCACTATGAAGTCTTTCAAAGGTTCGTCTAACAAGTTAGGGCCATTAGATTCACTCGGCAAACAGATGTAGAGCCCCCCTTCCAAATGGCACAATAACGCGCAGCCTATACACATAAGGACAGAGGCCGCACTATACCTGATTCGTCAAGCCGTTCTTACGCCATGAAGGAATACCTCTAACAAGCTAGAAAAGGTCCTCATACTTGACTAAAGCCAGAGCCATATAGCCCTCATAGTTGTACTGTAAGTCCCGGATTTTCGCTTACAGATAAGTCCTTATGGAGAGAAACTAGAGCACCATAAAAACAACCAAATATGCTCTAGCCCTCTTGAGCCATATTGCTTTAAAGCATCATTTAAACGTTTATTGCATATATCATTAGTCAAGTTATAGATCATGATTATTCAAAAAGAGCACTAGCATCACTACCCAATGCAATGTCCCATAGGTGTCAAGGTACAAGATACAAAAGCTAGGATATCCTTAATGGTAACAAGGTAGACACATGCACATGAATTAAATATATTAAAGATGAATAGGAAACAAGGATGATCCCATGCTATACTTGCCTTATACACCGATCCTTCGGTAAGCTTTAATCTTCAACGTTCTTCTTCTTCTTGATAACCACGTATATCTTACCGACTGGACTTGATCAATAAATCATCACACACACATCGAGCAATCATACACGAAGCAAACAATAGATCTAAATTAGAACAATACACCAAACATAAAATTAAGATGAAAAGTTTGTAGAACGAATCTATGTCTCGCTACGAATACACAGACACGAAAAGCACACTAATCAGAGCTACGGTTGAAAAGATACATCTACCGAAAGATTTGCTCTTAGAAGAAAATATAAAACTATTAACTTCATGTGTTTTATATATAAAATATTTTATAAATACTATATATGGAATTAAGTCAAATTTAGATTCAAATTATAAAACTAAAGTAAAACAAATCATATTTTATTTACAAAACCCAGTTGCATAATTATTAATCAAGATATGATTTAAACAATAAAATTTCAGAATTAATAATATGGTAAACACTATCACTAACGCGTAGATCTCGTTGCTATGAATCTAACGCAACTCGAATGAGCTAAAACGGATCTAAAACGTAGAAGATATGATTTAAACAAGATTTACTTTATTAAAATAATAGATTAAATCTCACATCGGAACTTAAAGATAGAAAACCTAACCAACAGTAACACTAACAGTATAACAAGTTTGTAAAACTCTTCTACACGTTACTACGATCACATAGACATAAAGATCACGAAATTTGGATTTAAAACGTAAAAATTATGAATTTTCTAAGATTTCCTATAGATAAATAATTACTTTAATATAAACTCGAAAATAAATTATCTCAAACCTACTGTACAGTTCTATCATCATGTAGAGCTCGCAAATACGAATCTAACGCAATTTGAATGGATCAAATCGGAGTTAAAACGGATAATTTATAACTAAAACTAACTCAGTGGCAAAACTGTAAATATCAGAAAACGTATTTTTCAATAACCGAGACGAAATACGCTTTCAACAGATCAAAACGAATGCGGGATAATACGTTTTGGACTGCGGGTTAATCAATTGAAAAACACAGGGTCTCTTTAGCAAAAACGCCGGCCGAATCGGTATCTTCTAATTTAGACCGGCGGATTCAAAATCAACGATCCAGATTGGATCGGGGAGGGAGCCGGCGGCGCTCCGGTCGGAATCGGCCGACGGCGACTCTCCGCGGCGGCGCCATGGCCGGGATAACCTATCTCGCGCTACGGAGCACGAGCTTACGAACGGAAAACACAGGGAGAGAGAGAATGGCATGGCGAGCTCACCCCGTGCGAAGATGGGACCGGAGGATGACCGGAAGGCGGCGGCTAGCTCGCGGTGGCGGACGGTGGAGGCGGAGCTTCGACGGTGGCGGCGCTAGGCGATTGCGGCTCCTCCAAAAGGATGGGATGGGAGCGGAACAATGCGGGGGTCCCGTTTTTATAGCCCGAAGGCGGTTCTAAGAAAGGAAGGAGGGAGATTTGGCGGCGGATTCGGTCGGTGGAGGAAGGAAAGCTTCGTGCCGGCAGCTTGGGGAAGGGGACGCGACTGACGCGTGGGCCCGCGAAGTCAGCGGCTGAAACGGAAGAAGGAAGGCGCCTGACACGTGGGTCCGGGCTGTCAGCGACGCGGGAGCGGAAAAACGCGCTCGCGCGGTGAAGCTGGGCCGGCGGCTGCGGCTGGGCTCGGCCCATGCGAGAGCGGACGCGGGAGGAGGAAGCGGGCCGCGGCAAGGCAGGCCGAGACGAGCTCTGGGCTGAAAACCGAAAGAAAATGATTTTCCTTTTCTTTTTCCTTTTCTAATTTTTCAAAGTAAATTTTCAAATGATTTTCAAATCCAAATTTGAATTTGATCAAACCACTCATCTCAAAAATTTAAATGCAACAGCATGAGTGCACAAACATGTTTCTACTCTTATATTTGATTTTAAAATTTATAAAAATTATTCTTATTCTAAATTTGCATGCTCACAAAAATATACAAAAATCATATTTTTCCTATTTTTCTTCTTTTCAAATTTTTAGGGTGTTACATTTATCCATATCCACATTGCTCAGTCTTCCATTGACATAGTTTTGCTCAAGAGTGGCAACTCAATCATGGAGACTAACCAATACTTCCAACTAAAGAGTTCAATCTTAATAATCCTTCTTTACATTGGCTACCCCCCCTTAAAATAAGAGACACTAAATAGGGTAGCTTGAACCCTTTTCTAGATGAGCTACTTAGCATAAAAGTGTTCTGACATCCCAATAATACTCTTGTGCATGGGTAAGAACAAGAAATCTGAAATTTCTCACGAGCAGAAAATCAGCAGTGCAGTAAAACAGTTGTAACTCTCATTCTGTTAATCCAATGAAACTGTAGTTTACACCGATGGAAAGCTTATAAAATTCTCTGCAACTTTCTTATAGAACACACTTCCATATTCTGTAGTTAACTTGGTCGAAAACAGTACTTATCAGAAACTGTTCCAGGTTTATGACAGCACATATACATTGCCTTATGCTTTTTGTATCTCCCAAACCAAAACAACTATGAGGGTGGTTCTTGCATTTAGAGAGAGATGTTGAAGTCCTCTCTTGTCCAGAATTCTCTCATGATTTTTGGTCTTTCAAGAACAGATATATAAGTTGATAAAGACAGGCTGCTCCGAAAGACAAGATATAGAAAGCAGGAGATAACCAAAACCCAGCTATTTATTTCATTAATCCTTATACCTTATACATATAAACTAAATGAAATCATGGTCAAAACCCACGAGATCATTCCACTCATTACAAAATTCCAACTCAAGCATAAACATAAGCACAAAGCAACTAAACACTTAAATGTTCATTAGCCACACATTAAGACGACTCAACTTGGCTACTAACGGTTTTATTACACAGGACATAACTCCTATTCCTTAAACATGGTGTGATTGTAGCAGCATCCAGAGTAGATAACGTCTCTTACATTCCTTATTGCTTTATATGGACATCTGAATCTCTGCATCTACCATTCTTATAACTCATACCTTAAGATGGGTCAACCTGGCATCCCTCAGGTATAGATTTAATACCCTCATACTTAATCCTTTCTCCTGAAAGTGTAGTTAGAAACACTGAACATTGGGCATACTCAATCACTCCTTTACAAGTAGATAACCAGTCTATTCCAAGGATAACATCAATGCCCATTAATTCCAAAACAATGAGGTTTACCTTAAAATTTACCCCCTTTATGTCAAGACTAACTTTTGGGCATACACGGTCTGCCTTTATTTCACCTCTTGGAGTTTTAATCATCACTATTTTCCCCCTTGGAAGCATAAGTATGTTATGATCTTTTACATATTGTCTAGATATGAACGAATGTGAGGCACTGGGGTCAAACAAAACCTTGGCATTTCCTGAACTTACTGGAATTGATCCAAACACGACCTCCTTAGCTCCAGGAATGGTGGAAATATCCACATGTTTCAACCTTCCATGGATGTAATTTCTCTTTAATTTATTTCCCTGCACATGCTCCTTTTGGACATCCTGTCCTGGGTCTCGCTGTTGTGGATTCTTCTGTGGGCAAGATTTGATATAATGTCCTTCCTGCTGGCAATGATAACACTTTCTCTTAGCTGGATCTTTTGTGATGTCATACTCCAAGGAACTGTTGTGTAGTATGCTGCTATCTTGCTGGCCATAAAAGTTCACCTTCGTCCCTTTGGCTTGTTTCTTAGCTTGTTTGGCCTTTCGGGGTTGATACTCTTTATAGGTAATTGTCCATCCATCTATGACTACTTCATGGGGAGTAGTTTTAGCGGGAGGGGCTTCTAACTCTTCAGGGTTTGGATTTGTTTGATAGGGGATCAGGGCTGCATGTGACAATGTAGTAGAACTCGCTTGCTCATTGCTTTCCACTAGTGGTTCTAATGAGATTGCCTTTCTCTTCTTGTCCATGTTGATCTCAAAATTTGGATCCACCTTGACTTTCCCCTTATTAGACTCGTTTCGAAGACAGGGAAAACCATAATGCTTACAGCAGTGACATTGTTCCTGCTCTCCAAATGCCTTACTATCAACATCTTTATTGGATTTCATATTCTTCCAAACTTCTGCTACTTGTATCTTCTCTGACCCCTTGGATATGTTGGCTTGACCTTGAGATAAGCATCGTTGAGAATTCCCATGTTGAGCCATTTCTTCTAGTAATTGGTTTTGCATCGCTAATGGTTTCTTGTCAAAAGTGAGCAAGAGCGACACAATTCAGTCCTCTTAACCTCTGAAATCCACAGTCTTCTCGTCACGAGCCGTCTAATAGACAAGGAGAAAAGGTTCAAAATAGAGACAAGGTTTTTATAACAGAACGGGGATAGAATTAAGCATAACTTTGAGAAAATAACAAGGTTAAAGAGAAGCAAGAAATAGGCAACAATGAGAACATGCTAAACGTCCAGTTCTAACTAGGCTTGCGTCCTATAGTCAGCATTGCTCTGATACCACTCTGTCACACCCGGTTTTAAGGACAAAACCAGACATACACCATATGTGAAATAAAGAAGACAAATCTCACATATAGCCACAGATAAGTGTAATATCAAAAGACAAATGCTTAATATACATAACACAATAGTATAAAATATACCTTAAAGAGCAACACAGCGAAAAGACAACTCCGAACACCGGGTGCAACCTTCACTCCAGGATCAAACTAACTGGTTGATCACAAGCCTAACAATTCTAGAATCTAACAGTCTGGTACCCTTCCTGAGATGTGGGGAAATAGCAAGAGTGAGTCCATGTCGAACTCAACAAATATAACATGGGGTTCATGCGGCTCAAAAGGTTTGACACGGGTTTACTGCAATAGCTTTTAGTGAGTCATCTTTTTAGCAGTTGAGTAGCAACAAGTTTACCAAAAACCCAAATAACCTCATGATCATGTAAACGAGAATAATGTATAGCAAGAAACAATAATCATTAGTGAACATCAATATCATCAGTGTTATCATTATCATCAGCGTTCATCATTTATTCTGTAAGGGTCCAAGGCCACTCGTGACCGTGAGCACGGCTGTTATAACAGTTTTACACTCTGCAGAGGTTGTACACTTTCACTGTGAGTCATGATTACCCATATGCCCGGGATCGCGACTTCCAAAACACTTCCAAGGTGAGCAGGCAAGGAATCACTATGAAGCCTTTCAAAGGTTCGTCTAACAAGTTAGGGCCGCTAGGTTTCAGAAGTCAGTCCGTGTGATACACCACGCAGGGATCCACAGTCTGCTTTACCCCATTTGCGCCACAAGGGTAACCTCTAACAAGCTAGAAAAGGTCCTCATACTGAGCTAAAGCCAGAGCCATATAGCCCTCACAGTTGTACTGTAAGTCCCGGATGTTCGCTTACAGATAAGTCCTTAGGAAGAGAAAAACTAGAGCACCATAAAAACAACCAAATATGCTCTAGCCCTCTTGAGCCATATTGCTTTAAAGCATCATTTAAACGTTTATTGCATATATCATTAGTCAAGTTACAGATCATGGTTATTTATCTTGAGCACTAGCATAAATACTACCCAATGCAACGTCCCATGGGTGTCAAGGTACAAGATACAAAAACTAGGATATCCTTAGTGGTAACAAGGTAGACACATGCACATGAATTAAGTATATTAAAGGTGAATAGGAAACAAGGATAATCCCATGCTATACTTGCCTTAAACACCGATCCTTCGATAAGCTTTAATCTTCAACGTTCTTCTTCTTCTTCTTGATAACCTCGTATATCTCACCGACTGGACGAAATCATAAATCACCACACACGTATCCATACAATCATACACGAAGCAAACAATAGATCTAAATTAGAACAGTACACCAAACATAAAATTAAGATGAAAAGTTTGTAGAACGAATCTACGTCTCGCTACGAATACACAGGCGTGAAAAGCACACTAATCAGAGCTACGGTTGAAAAGATACATCTACCGAAAGATTTGCTCATAGGAGAAAATATAAAACTATTAGCTTCATGAGTTTTAATTATATAATAACATATATAAAATATTTTATAAATACTATATACGGAATTAAGTCAAATTTAGATTCAAATTATAAAACTAAAGTAAAACAAATCATATTTTATTTACAAAACTCAGTTGCATAATTATTAATCAAGATATGATTTAAACCATAAAATTTCAGAATTAGTAATATGGTAAACACTGTCACTAACGCGTAGATCTCGTTGCTATGAATCTAACGCAACTCAAATGAGCTAAAACGGATCTAAAACGTAGAAGATATGATTTAAACAAGATCTACTTTATTAAAGTAATAGATTAAATCTCACATCGGAACTTAAAGATAGAAAACCTAACCAACAGTAACACTAACAGTATAACAAGTTTGTAAAACTCTTCTACACGTTACTACGGTCACATAGATATAAAGATCACGAAATTTGGATTTAAAACGTAAAAGTTATGAGTTTTCTAAGATTTCCTATAGATAAATAATTACTTTAACATAAACTCGAAAATAAATTATCTCAAACCTACTGTACAGTTCTATAATCATGTAGAGCTCGCAAATACGAATCTAACGCAATTTGAATGGATCAAATCGGAGTTAAAACGGATAATTTATGACTAAAACAAACTCAGTGGCAAAACTATAAATATCAGAAAGCGTATTTTTCAATTACCGAAACGAATTACGTTTTCAATTAATCAAAACGTATTTTCGGAAGTTACGCGATCAAAATACGCTTTACGGAAAAGAAAACGTAAACCGGGAATACGCTTTGGACTGCGGGTTCTATACTTAAAAAATCACAGGGACTCTTTAGCAAAATTGCCGGCCGAACCGGTAACTTCTAATCCTGGCCGTTGGATCTGATTTGGGCGGTTCGGATTGGATCGAAGAGGGTGCCGGCGGCGCTCCGATCGGAACAGGGCCGCGACAGCAGTCTCCGCGGCGGCGCCATGGCCGGAGATGGCTTCCTCGCGCTACAGAGCACGAGCTTACGAACGGAAAACACAGGGAGAGAGAGAATGACATGGCGAGCTCACCCCGCGCGAAGATGGGACCGGAGGATGACCGGAAAGCGGCGGCTAGCTCGCGGTGGCGGACGGTGGAGGTGGTGGTGCTCACGGTGGCGCGTCGAGACAACTAGAGCGGCTCCAAAAGGATGGGACGGATGCGAAATAGCACGGGGGTTCCGTTTTATAGCCCGTAGACGCGAGAAAACAAGGAAAGGGGAGAGATTCGAGATCGATTCGGTCGATCGAATCCGGTGAAGAGGGAAGGCGGCGTTCGGCCGGAGGAAGAAGAAAGGAAGGTGGAAGGAGACGCTGACAGGCGGGCCTGGTTCGTCAGCGACTCGGTGAAGCAGCGCGCGCGAGTTGGACCGGCAGGCCGCGCCTGGGCTCGGTCCACGTGGGAGCGGGGCGCGGGAGTGAGCGGGCCGCGCGCGGGGAGGGCAGGCCGAGGCGTGGGCTGCGGTAGGAGAAAACGGCCCGAGAAGAAAAGAGATTCCTTTCTTTTTTTTTCTTTTTCTAATTTTTCAAAGCCAAATTTCAAAGTATTTTCAAATTCAAATTGAATTTGATTTAAAGCACTCATCACAAAATTCCAGATGCAACAGCATGAATGCTCAATCATGTTCCTACCCTTATATTAAATTTTAAATTTATAAAAATTATTCTTATTCTAAATTTGCATGCTCACAAAAAATATACAAAAAATCATATTTTTCCTATTTTCCATTATTTCAAAATTTTAGGGTGTTACAGTTTTAGTCCCTAAAATTCACAAATCATCAAAGCTATGGAAATTGTTATGTTAGTCCATAAAACTCTTTGTTAGTGAAGGTTCCGAAGTATTCCAGAGAATTTCTAGGTGTATTCATCGAGGACTTTCTCGTCGGGACTCCAAATATAGCAAATGATATGTCTGTTTCGATCATCTCGACGAGATCTTCACACTGGTGTGTTCTGTTTTGTCATTTGAGATACTTTCATGTGGTGAAATATCAATAATTCTGCAAAAGAGGAGAGAGCAACACAACTCGTGGAACTTGTCAGAATAAACCCTACAACTATGCACTAATAACCCTTTTACCTTTATGTTGTGCGTTAATTGAAGGTATAATGTTGATGTTAAGGACCGTCAACAAGCTCCCCCAAGCTTAACCTTTGCTAGTCCCTTAGCAAACTATCATAATAGATCTAGAGTTACTGCAATACTTTCACACCTTGAAAATACACATGTATTTCAAACAAGAATTCTTCTACCAAACAATGGACATACTACTCAATCTTTTAAACTTAACCATATTACCTTCAACCATGGAGCTTATTGCCTTCACTTAGGTCTTGAGTAATTGAAAGACAGAACAGTCTAGTCAAACACTATCTCGAACTCTTTGATCAACCTTCTTTTTGGAGTTTTGCAAGGTTTTTGAAATAAAACTCAGAGATTCCTTTGCATGATCCTTTCAAGTCTCTCATTGTGGTATTTGTGGATTCTTTTCTAAGGCAATAATGGTGTTTTGCCTTCTCTCCTCTCGAGATATGTGGTATTTCTAGTATAAGGCAATTGAACATTGTGCCTTCCCTCTTCTCTCCCTTGTAACTACAAGCTTATGTGGAGCTGAGGGTAGTTAAAGGATATGACATACTTACCTTATATATATTGCCTAGTCAAAATGGGATCCTTAGAGGGGAGACCATACCCTTAGATCAAGACATGCATGTGTGGTTTCAAATGAACAATATGATAGAGAATATTTGTAGAAGGGAGAAGGGGTGAAAGACTAATTCTACAGTGCTCCTTTACAAAAGGTAACTTCTCTCATCTTGGAACTTTGAAAAACATGGGGCTTCTCTTTTTTTCTCTCTTTTTTTCTTTCTCTTTTTTAGACAAGCAAAATAGCCCAATCTCTAATAAAAACTCTGAGAGGATAAATGATAACAGCTTGGAGCATTATTCCGAGAACTTGGGTAGCAGACAAGGAAAACCTATGGGAAATATTTTTGGTGTTCACTCCCAATGTAGGATTAGAACATTTTTGAGTGGATCTAAATGGGTGAATATGGTGGTGTGTACATCCAGAGTAGAAGTAGCAAGGGTACAAATTGTGAGTGTAATTTTCTTGATCTTGGGGGCATGACCATCCTCTCGACAAGGGTCTAACATGGGTTGACCAAACTCAACACAAAACAAGTAGCCTATGAGTTGGTTTTCCTAGTCTAGCAATCATATATATATATATATATATATATATATATATATATATATATATAGGAATTAAAGCTCTCATCATACAGGAACTCATCATGTGATAATTTTATGTTTTCAAAAATATAAATCTCTAGAATTCAAGTATCTCTAGGAATAAGATAATAGCAGCTCGGACCTTTCTATATCACATCCGTCAATTACCTAGACTTAGATTAAGCAGTTGCCAACCACAAGTTTTAGATTCAGGATAGATTCTCAAATCAGAACAGTCATATCCAAAACTTAGGAGAATTCAAGGCAGAATACTAGTATTTTAAAGGAATTTAGGCAGAGCAACTATTCATCATTTCCATTATGGTTTCTACTTCAAGTTTTTAGGTTTTGATCTTTTTATTAAAAAGAAAGGAAACATTCTTTTTATTTGGTTTTGGTTATTTTTCATTATCTAAACAGAAATTAAACAACCTATAGTAATACTAATAATAAGATAACTACTAGGGCTTTACGGGATACCTGGCTCTTGGGTTACCTCCCAGAAGGCGATGCACTTGAGATATCCTATCTCAAGCTAGGTAGGAAAGAGAACTTGGGGGCTCTTCCCCCAAGCTTGTTGTTGTCGATGTCGTAAATGTTGTCGAAGAAGAGACCTTGGGAACTCTCTCCCAAGGGGTGTTACTGTGGCGGCGGCCGGTATGGGTAAAACTGAGGGATGGAGAAGAAGGCATCCCAGTTCCGTCCATGTCTAGCCTGGTTTTGCTGGATGTTATCCATGGCTACACCAAACTAGGCATTCCACTGTTGCTGATCAGCGAGTCTCTAGTTAATATTAACTTGTTCTTCAGAGATGGTGTCCATTCGAAGGTTCAGGTGAGCCAATTGCCCTTCTACACCTGAGACAGAGTGTCTAGGTGGTTCTTGATGTCTTCGTGATGGTTTAAGACGATCTACAGATCATCTGGGCTGAGAGTTGCATGATCGGGACCTTCTGTGTCCCTCTTTAGAATCTACTTGAGAAGATCCTGATGAGTGATGTGATGGTGAGGGAGCCCATGGATGATGTTGTCTTGATGTGCCCGGTTGATCGGTGTATGCAGTGTATCCCAGCCCTTCTGGTGTTGGATCTGCCCCATAGTAGTGCATGGGCGGCGTGTTCACAAGTCGGGCATATGTATTCCTCCTGTTCAGGGGTAAAGGCTGCAAACCAACAAGATAGTCTCTGACGTCATAGATTCTGAGCCTCGGGTTAGGAAGCGAGATCTTAGTAACCATACCGTGATACCTCATAAAAATTATATTATTGGTTTTCTTTAAAATCTGAGCCTGCCTAAAGAAATCTAAATCCATCATTGAGCGAGGTTCAGAGATGTGAGAAGCAATGCAGTTATTTGTTAACCCCAATCTATTGGCGATGCGAAAAATCAAAGATGTAATTCAACATCCTCTTTGATAGGTCTAAAAACTTCTAACCATTGGTGCATCATGGCTACAACAAGGGAGATCTTTCATTTGTTCATAATTGCAAAAAGTATCTTTAACTCATCTTCTTTAATGGTCTGGGTTTTAGGTCTAGGGAATAGAGTCAAAGAAATAAATCTGTGAATAAAACGAAAGGTTGGTAGCTGAAGATCACTATTTCTGGGTCTATGGCAATTATCTTTATTAGAAATTTCTTTCCAAAACTGCTCTTTCTGAAAATCAGGATGAGCAACATTGAAGTCAAGAACACAATCTGAATCAAATCCCAGTAAATCGCTAAGTCTTCTCTAGGTGCAAGTAAACTACCTATTGAACATGCAAAAACTCACCCTAGCCCCAGCCTCAAGAATTTGCAAGGTGCACAAAAATTCCATCGTGAGTAGCTTAACACCTGGTTTATTTATTGGAACAAGATTCCTCTAGCCTATTGCAGCAAAGATTGTGTTGAACTCAACATCCATACCTGTGTCTCATAGGAGTTGTGGATGGTACGCCGGTGTCAACTTGTATGCCCTGTCCTTGATATTTTGGAATTTTTCCTTCTTCGTTCGGCCACGCAGCCGGACATCACTCTCTGCCATAAGCTTGTTGATGGTGCCATCAATGGAAAGACGAGCTAGGGAGGCTCTTGATGATGAAGCAGGTGTGTCCATGTCCATGTCAGAACCAGCCCTCTTGGGTTGGCTCCTAGTCAGATGCCCAAAACTGAGGAATGACATCCTGTCACACAAGGAGCAGACAAACACACAAAAGAAACTGCAAATATAGGTTAGAGTAATCAGTTAGGAGTCAGCTGTCCAGAAGTTAGTCGTCCGAGAGTTAGCCTACTAGATAGTTTCTAAAAATAGATTTTATAGCACTTCTTCTCTAAACTTGCTTTTAGGCCTAGTCTCATAACTCTAATTTCCAGTAGTTCTTCCCTTCTCTCTACAAAACTCTCTTCCTTTCCAATGGTTTAGCTAGCAGAGCAGCTCATAGCTGCAACTCTCTGGGAAAAGAAGGCAGGAAGGTTGAGGTGCGAGAGGAGAAGGCAGCAGGAGATGGAAATTTATAGGGGAGGGGGAGATAGGCCGGTCGGCCAAGGATGTGGGGCTGGCCGGCTCCACTTGTGGTCCTTATTCCTATTCTATTCTACCATATTCTCAAGCTGAATTCTCATCCCTTTGTACGTGAATTTGATACAATGCAGCAGGAATGGTGGTAAGGCAAAGAATATGAGGTAAATTCCATGGTAGATCCCATGGACTCTATGGGCCCAAGGTGAGAAAAATTTTTACCATGCAGAGAATAAAATTACTTTCATGAAACAAATCTGCATGGAAAATTAGGGACAACATTTTTTGAGCCACCACGGTAAAAATTCTTTCGAGTTTTCACTCCGTAAAAATTATTTACATGGGGCATAGATTTTTGTTTTTATATATTTTTATTTTGTTTTCATATAAATGCATAAGATCAAAAAGTAAATATATTAAAGAAATTACTTATGCAAGAAAGTAAATATGGATAACTACTAAGTTACCTTTCGGCGAGGGTTCGGAATTTTAGAGTCCACCGAACCGGACTTTCCCTACTTCTGTTACACTTCAAAGGTGTCATCCTACCTAGAGGATGATGTCCTTGATGACTAGTCATCTCCTTCTTCACTTATCATCTTTGCTTTCAGGTTCAACTCAGGCCTCGGTCTAAATGGGAAGTGTTCCTCTCGTCCATTAATGTTGAACTTGACTTCTCTAATTCCAACATCCATGTGGGCATTTGTCGTGCTCAAAAAGGGTCTCCCAAGGATGAGTGATACCTTCGAGTCTAGATGCATTTCCAATACCACAAAGTCGACTGGTATGAAGAATCCTCTAATATTAACCGGAATGTCCTCAGCAATTCATATTGGATAGCAAAGAGATTGATCGGCTAGCTATAGGCACATTGATGTTGAGACGATCTTTGCATGTTAGAGCTTGTCAAAAACTGACTTGGGCATCACACTGACACTTGCTCCAAGGTCACATAGCGTGTTATCAAAATGTTGATTTCCAATTGAACAATCAATGGTGGGGCATCCTGGATCCTTCTTCTTCTCTAGTGACATGTTGAGGATGGCCGCACTATATTCTTTCGTTAACTTAATTACTTCAGTGGTGGGCAGTGGTCGTTTGTTGTTGAGATATCTCTTATATATCTTGCGTAGGTGGGTACCTGTAGAGCGTCTAACAAAGGGACATTGATATATAATTTTTGAATTACTTCAACAAACTTACTGAACTGCTCATCCACCTTAGCTTTCCGCTTTCTACGTGGGAATGGTAAGATTTTGGAGTCATGGAAATCTTGCATCATCTTTGGTACTAGTGGCTCCAATTCTTCAACCTCATCGTCCTTCTCTTCTATTACTATTGGGATTACTAGTGTTGCCTGTCTTCTCATTGTACCTTTTGGATAAGGGGGATCATGAGTTGATCTTCCACCTCTTATGGTTATGGATTGTACCTGACTAGGGTTAGTGGCAAAAGGCAAAGCAGCAGCTAGTTGCGCTAACCTAGTTTCTATCTGATTATTATGATTGAGCTGATCTTTTATAGCAGAAGAAAAGTCATCTAATTTAGCATTTATATCTAAAATTTTATCATTAGAGGCAAGCCTTTTAATAATGTTGTCATTAATTCTAGCCTGTTCTAATATTAAATCTCTCAAGGGTAGTTGCTTGAAATTAGAAGAATTATAATTGCCTGAGTACTTACCTTGATGGGTAGATTATTTCTGTTGATTCCATCCTTGCTTTCTTGATGTGGGAGGATTGTTGATGATGCTTGTATTTTCTTGATTGTTTGAGAATTCAATCCCTAGATACTTTCCACATCTATTCTGAGTATCGAAGGCATCTTGGATAGCTTGACGATCTCTTTTGTAATTATCCCTCTGATCAAGCCAATCCAACAGCACATCCATCTTTGTTGTTAGTGCACAAACTTCTCCTAGAATTTCTTCAATCTTCTGACAGTGTTGATTATTGTCTAACTTCTAGCTCTGATTCTTGGCTATCTTCTTCAAAATAATTTCAGCTTTTCCAAGTGAGTGACATAAACGATCCTCCAGCAGTTGCATCTAATTGCTCACGAGATTTCTCAATAAGTCCATTGTAGAATCCTTGTATGAGCAACCAATCTTCCATTCCATGGTGTGGGCATTCTAGGACATATTCCTAGAAACATTCCTATGCCTCTGCAACGGTTTCTTCTTTTTGCTGTTGAAAGTTATAGATTTTTCCTCTTAAGGCATTGGTTTTGCCTATAGAGAAGAACTTTGACAGAAAGGCTTTTGAACACTTGTCCCATGTATTGATGTCTTCTTTATGATCATAGAACCACTACTTCACTTTTCCCTTCAAGGAGAATGGGAATAACCGAAGAAGTATGAGGTCTTGGGCAACGTCCTTGATGATGATGGTGCTTCCAATCTCCAGGAAATCCTATAGATGGGCAGTAGCATCTTCTTGTGCCTTTCCGCTGAATGTAGTAGCTTGGACTAGGTTGATGAGGCTTGGTTGGAGTTCAAACTCTAGGTTATCCGTTTAGAGTGTGGGCCCAACACGAATGTTCCCAGGGCTTGGAGCAGAGAACTCTTGCAAAGTCTTTTCAGCCATTGTCTTCACCACTTGTGTTGATCTCTAGGTTGAGTTGATTTCTGATTAGATGTTGATTGATCACAAATGAACCTGAATTACCCTGCATAAGATATAAACAAAAATAGAGCAAGGGTAAGCCTGAAAAGACAGAAGTACTTGGTTAAGATTTTTATCTATGAGTATATATTTGATGTATTCTTCTGATAGCCATATAAATAATTCCAGTAAAAAGCTACACGGCAACGGCGCTAGAAATGCTTGTTGGCATCTCTTACGCCGCACCTGCTAGTCTACCACTGGGAGCTTCTAAACAGGGTTTAAAAGAGAAAATTGATATGGCTATAAGAATTACAAATATATACTATACATATAAATCAATTAACCACTTCTATTTAAATAGGGGTAAGGCAAATGATATTGATAATAATGATAATGATAATGAGATAAGATAGGGAATGCATAATTAGAGAGAACTCGTAGAATCAAGTGGATACAGACTAAAGCGACATGGTTAGAGATTTAATTCCTAGGGTTATGACCTATCTACCAAGTCTCAGGGTTTTTGAATCTACTCCTTATCATCTATAGCATAATCAATCTTTCATCTAAACATAAGGAACATTACTTCAGGGAATTCAAGAACAGAGCAATCCTTCCCCAACTAACCGGGTTCTACTTGTCCTAGATTCGGGAAGTGGACTACAGAGGACTCAACGAAGCTATAAAAGTCACCTTCGTGATCTACCACATGGATTGGAAAATAGGGTGCATTCGTAGGTAAATATAATCGAGGCACCACATCTACATTACTTCTACCACCTAATCCAATCTGGAGTTGAACTAGGCGCTCTATGAACTTATGCCTAAACTTATTATCAATCAAGACTATATCAAAGATAGAACTAGAATAAACTAAGAATGAAATAGACAAGAACATAATGATATTGAAGTAGAATAAAGTCATAATTACAAGATACAATGATAGAATTACCAAATCTCCTGACGTTGATCCAGAATCCTGAGCTGCGCTCAACTCTACTTGTATCTAGCTAGATCTAACCCTAAACTTAAAATAGAGCTCTAATCTTCTAATTGGAAACCCTAGCTTTTCTCTCTGGCCTTTTGAATGAGAGATCAACTGATGATGATTGTGATTGCTTCTCAGGGAAGGGTCTGCCCCTGCTTGTATAGCCCGGAGGGATGAACCACAACCTTCGGATCAAACCGATTTAAAACAATGGTCGAGATGCATCGTAGAGATTGGTTGGAGGCCGTCACGCAAAGCAGAGCTCTCTTCCTTATGGGCCCAGGCCGGCCGGCTTAACATGTGGGGCCGGCCAGCCCCACCTATCAGCCATCGAGCTTCCGTTTTGTTCCCATGTCCTCTGGTGTCCTCTAGAACCTTCCTGTCAATTCTTGTGGAATTCCAACTTGATTTGATTTGGTTCCTTGGCTCCTACTCCTCCCTGGCTTATTCTGTTTTAATCCCTAAAAATTCACACATCACCAAAGTTGTGGAAATTGTTATGTTAGTCCATAAAACTGTTTCTTAGTGATGGTTCTGGAGTATTCCAGAGAATTCCTAGGCGTATTCATTGGGGACTTTCTAGTCGGGACTCCAAATATAGCAAATGATATGAATATTTCGATCGTCTCGATGAGATCTTCACAATGGTGTGTTCTGTTTTGTCATTTGAGATACTTTCATGTGGTGAAATATCAATAATCCTGCAAAAGAGGTGAGAGCAACACAACTCATGGAACTTGTCAGAATAAACCCTACAACTATGCACTAATAACACTTTTACCATTATGTTGTGCATTAATTGAAGGAATAATGTTGATGTTAAGGACCGTCAACACCCACTCAACTCCATTTTGTCATATCTCCATGGAAAGGAGCACTCCATTTACTTAACCACAAAGCAAAGGTCCACTAGGAAAATGGAGAGGCCATTTGGCCAAGGTGTGGGGCCAGCCAGCCCCACCACTAAGCCGGCCGACCTACTACCTCCCCCTCTATAAATCCCAGTCCCTCCTCGCAGCTCTCGGCCTCCAACACAACACAAGACAACCACCTGAGTTCAAAATTCCAGAAGCAAAATTCGTAGTTGAATTTCCTTAGTTAGAAGTAGTGTTGGAGTAAGAAAAGAGTGTGAGGAAGTTTGGGTGTGAAAGTAGTGCTAAAATATTAAGAAAGAGAGAGATGTGTAGTTGAAATTTGAGCGAGAAAAATAGAACTTAAGATTGGTAGTGTTGTCCAAATCAAGAGAGTAAATTAAAAAGAATTAGGGTGGAAGTCATGCCTAAATCTTGATTAGAATATTTACTAGGCAATCTCGAACGACTGACTTCTTGGATGGCTAGCCTCTAACATTTTGATTTCCTAATCCCACTCCATGAGTTGTTTTGTTTTTGTTTGTTTTGCAGGAAAATGAGCAAATTCGCCGAAAAGCTCAAGCGGGCAATGTCGTTCCGTTCAACGAGGAGTCCTTCATCCCGAGCGAGTGACATGGAGGTGGATCCTCCATCTCCTGCTATTGGAGCATCGTCCTAATTAGCCCATGCAGAGAAGAATGTTCTTCTATAAGACAAGTAGCTCAAGCTCCAGGATGATAGAGAAAAGGAAATCCACAAGAAGATAAAGGACCGGGATCTCGTCCTCACTCCTGCCTTCGATCCAGCCCTACTCCAAGCCACAAGTATGACCACTGAATTTGAACTCATTTCCAAGGCCATAGGATGGGAGGATGCATGGGAAATAGATGAATCAGGGTGCAAGATTTTGACTATTGAATTTTTATGCACTTTACAAACCACCGACTCGGAAGTCTCATTTAGGCATTTCGGGAAAGAATTTTCTATTCCCTAGAAAAACTTTAGTGAACTTCTAGTATTTCATTCTCAGTGCATATTTGATGTAGATTCTGTTATACAAGACTTTGATAGGAATAAGTTTTGGAGGGAGATCTCAAAAGAAATTATTTGCTACTGCCCTCGCACCAATGATATTCACCACCGTACTTTGCGGTTCATGCACAAATGGCTAGGATTTTCTCTTTTTCCTAGAAATGATTTCCACACAGCAAAGAATGATGAACTTAAACTGCTATATCCTATGATTAAAAGAAAGAAGGTTTTACCTGTAAAATTCATGATGACACGATGGGCAGAAATTCCTGGGCTTAAGGGAGATGTTGGGTGCACTTCTTTGGTCACCCGCATAGCTAAAAATTTGGATTTGCTAGCAAATGCTTCTGTTACATACATTGACAGTCCCCGTCAGATTATCAATTATGGCTATTTTAATCATGCACACATGTTAAAAAAGGGTAAGGATGGGAAATTAGTCATGATGTATGTGGCCTATACAACTGAGTTCTCGTTTCCAGATCGGAACCTTGGTCTGTATGTAGTGGATTTGTTTGTCTTTAATTTGCAGAGAAAGGAGGAAGCACCTCGCAGGAGTGCCTCTGTGAGGATCACTCACAACCTGCAGCCTCGGTACCGCAGAGATGACCCCATTCTAGAAGGGCCTGCCTTCACCAGCTACACAAGATTTGATCAAGCAGGACCTTCCTAGGTGCACTATCCTTAGCATGCAGGCTGGGATCAGCCAGGATCTTCCCGTATGCCCCAACCTGAACATACTGGGTGGGAGCTGCCTTCTTCGCATCATTCAGAGAGTTCCTGGCATTAGGGCTCAAGTGCGCAATGACAGGATGGCAACTTTGACTACTATCAGCAGTAGCCATATGAGGAGGTCTCCAGTGGCTACCAGGGAGGACGCATGTCCTTCTCTGCTTGTGGCTTCCTGACCACCCCATGGGCTATCATGATCAAGATATGGGCCACCATCCACCGCCCATGGGTTACCATGAGCAGCAGATGGAACACGCTTGTTTCGATACTAGGCTCACCATCATCGAGGAAGGACACTAGGAGATCCAGGACACTCTGCACCAACATTCCTAGTGGCAAGAAGTAGGACAACGTCTCGCTGCCATCTAGCAACACTAGTAGCAGGAGATCGACAATTGGAACTACTTGTTTGGCAAGCTCAACTTCGACCCACCTATCTGAAGGACCATATGCTTGGGGTAAGAGCCCCCATTACCCCAAGTAAGTCTTCTTTCTAGTATTTTATTATTTTCTTTAGTTTATTTAATTTTTGAATTTGTATTATAAAAAATGTGCAAAACTAAGAAAACAAAATAAAAATTCGCCTTTGTCTTTTATATATATTACTATGGTGTGATCTTAAAAAATGAAAATCAAATAAAAAAGTGTGTATATATAGTTTGCTTAAGGTATGCTTTAGTTTCTTGTTTTTAAGAGTCAAATAAATGAATAGAACTTGAAGATGATCTCACATGATGGAAATGATGAATAGTTGCTCTGTTGTAGTTCCTTTCAAGTACCTAGTTTGCAGCCTTAAATTCTCCTGAGTTTTAGATAAAACTGATTTGACATGAGAATTTGCTCTGAACTTGAAACTCGTGGGTAGCATATGTCTGATCTATGTCTAGTTAATTGACGGATATGATATGAGAAGATCTGAGCCACTATTTATCTTGTTCCAAGTGATACTGAATTCCAGAGATTTCTTTTGAAAAACAAAAAAATATCACATGATGAGATCCTGTATGACAAAGCTTAAATTTCTACTAGAGTCAAACAAGTTTCTTTAGGCTAGAAAAACTTCCACTTAGATGCTGCTAGTTCTGCATTGAGTTTATTCAAGCTTTGTTGATGTCTTATGAGAAGTTTGTCATGGTCTTAAAATTAAGATCATGTACACACCACCCACATATGCACTACTCCTACACTTGGGGTAGGCGCAAAAATATGTTTTCCATCTAGATCCACCCAAAATTATTTTACTCCTACACTAGGAGAAAACACCAAAATATGTTAGGTTTCCACCAAATAAATGCTCTAAGTTCTTGTTGCTATCTCTCAAATATTTTATCACAGAGAAGAGGCATGGACTATGCAAAAATTATTCATAAAAAAGAAAAAGCATTGAAAAATGGACAAGTGTCCGAAGTACCAAAACAATGGGTACTTAGATGTCCAGCTAAAAAAAGAAAAAAGAAAAGTGATGAATAAGATAGCTCATGTTTTCTTGAAAATATTTCTAAATTTCAAAAAGAGAGATATGATTTCAAAGAGCATAGTGGAATTAGGCTAGCGACTATATATATATTTTCACCATATTCCACACATATGCACATCTTGATTTGATTCTATGACTCAACTCTCTTTGGATCTGAGGTTTGATTTTACAATATATGTATTCCAAGTATGCTCTTTCATATTATCACCATTCCTATAAGCTCCATATAAGCCTTAGTTGTAGAAAAACAAAGGCATAACATTATATTTACCTTAGTAAGGATCCACAAATACCATATATATGAGAGACTTGAGAGTGTCATATAATGGAATCCCTGAGTTTTATTTTGAAAACTTATAAAAACTCTAAAATAATTGTCAAACAAAGAACTTGAGACATAGTGCCTGACTTGATCGTTCTGCCTTTCAATTGCTCAAATTCCAAGTGAAAGCTCAAAAGTCCCATAGTTGAAGGTAATTTGGGTAAGTTTGAAAGTCAGATCGGTGAATTTTAATCCGGAGAAGAATTCTTGATTGAATGCATGTGTACTTTTGAGGAGTGAAAACATTGTAGCAACTCCTGATCCATTGTTAAGATTAGCTTTACTTAGGGACAAGCAAAGGTTTAGCTTGGGAGAGTTTGTTGACGGTAGTTATCATCCATCATAAACCGTTAACTTAACTTGAATAAATGCATAAAAATGATCACCAACATAGACTTAGAGGTTTAAACTGACAATTTCCACAAGTTTTGGTGAGTCTATGTTTTCAGCTGGGTTTATCCAGAAAACCATCAAGGGGGGCCAAATCATCAAATAAAATCATGCTTATCTACAGCGAAAACTACCCCAGAAGGTTCCAAAAGGATCAGGAAGACATCACACTTTAGCGGAGGCCAACACGCTGACATGTGGGGCCAGCCGGCCCTACCTACAGACTGACTGGCCCCTGGGCCTGTCACGGAACCGTCCAAATTATAAGAGCACAAGTGCAAAAACAATCACCGAAGTGATCAAATTCTCACACTTGAGCCCATATAACTCCGGTAGTCCAATGAAATCATGAGGAATTTCAAACCAACCAACATACAAGCCAAGATCATAGTGATCCAACAGGACAAGCCACATGTTACATCAATTTCACAAGTAATTCAACATACATCGAAGTTCAACATAGTTATTACAACTTAAGTTGAAAAGTAGCGGAAGCAAGGTAATTTGAGACTAATATTACTCTTATTTCAAATATATGCCAGTACTAAGGTCGACCTCCAACAAAAGCATCAGAGACAAGATAACTCAAAAGGATCATGCCCATGATCACACTCCGCCTCTACGGTAGGAGCCAACCAATTCTTGCAGTCGCCATGACACCTCACAACCTGCAACAAGTGGGAATAAACCCTGAGTACGAGAATGTACTCAGCTAGACTTACCCGTCATAAACTAGAAATAAAGTGACACCAAGGACCATGTAGGGCTGATATAAAGTGGGCTAGCTTAACAACATTTTGCGTAAAAGCTTAATACAGATAAGCAATCATTAATGCTTAAGCATCAAGTTAATAATCATTAACCTGTCATCTATATTAGCACCTGTACTAGAGCACTCACTTTATTAGGAGCAAACAATATTAACTATAGTAGGTATAAATTGAGGCAACATTTAAATCATCATCCAATTAACCATTCGTTCATTTAATTGAATCTACGTTGCTGCTACTCAAGTCAAGTGCTCACTAACCGGGAGCGACGGTGATTTGAATTGAATTCCTATCCAGCTAGAGGGTTATTTCTAACACAAACCACGCAGACCTCGCGCTAGGGTCACACAAGTCACCTTTGGTACAGTTTAGGAATCATGGGTTCGACTAATGCCGCATCCCCAAGGATAACACTCAGCCAAGTGATAGAGACTTTAACCCCCCTTGGTCTCATGCCAATGTCCCCAAGCACATCCTTACTTCCTCCAAAATGCGCACTTGACCTCCCCCCCCCCGATTCCCGACATGAACTGTATTACTCGGCTTTGTAGTCGGAATGACTTATTCGGCCAGCTAAGTGTTAGACTGCATTCAACATGACTCAAGGACGTACAGCGAATCGGTCCTTAACCGACACAGACGGGGATAGATCCACACCCAAGACCTCCATGCCTTGTTGCTTCACTATCATCATCCCGCCCGGTCTCCTTTCATATTATTAGCACATGGTTCTTTTCCACGATAGCACATAGAGCCAACTGTGACCAGGTACAGCCCTTTACGATCCTGTTCTACATAGGATTTAGGTTCATATATCTAGACAAAGAGTGATATCAATGCAGCAAGGTTTTCACCCAACTCCTATATGTAATGCAACAATACATATAATACATATATAGTATTTTCTTTGAAAAGTAGGGAGTCTTATAATGCTCCGGGCTTGCCTAGGATCTGACTCAAATCAGTCAAGTTAGCTTGCACCGTCTTGCGGAACATCTCCACTCCATGTATGCACTTGAGGGTTCTTCTATCTTCGGGATGGATCCACCAACACCATCTTCGGTTAGCTCCACATCACGTCCTTCACGTGGTGCATCTACCGTACCTAGATGGGGTGCAACAATGCATATGTATGAATGCATAGAAGTGCAATAAACAAAGTAATCATGCAAGCATACCAAAGTTCACATAAGCACCTAGAGCTAATTAACTTACTCCTCACTAAGGCATAACATAGAAGACGGCAAGCACATCAATCAAGACACAAGTTTCATAAGATCACAGGGTACCAACCCAAGTGCCATCAAAGATATGAGTCACACTTCAACACACAAGCATGGCAAAGCACTAAAACTAGAATTTGCCACCATCTGGACATCAAAACAGTAGCTGAGAAATTTAATCATAACTAGAGATCTACAACTCCAAATGATGTGAAACAAGACATTCTAGAAAGCTTATGAAATTTTATACAATTCATTTAATATCACCTAAGCCTGATTCCCAAGTTTAATAGGTCGAAAAGATGAAACCACAGAATCTGGTCTACTCCAAACAGAGAGCAACCAAAGCGGGGACTTGACTTTAAACATCTATAACTCTAAAACTACTAAGCCAAATACCACCAAATTTTAACATAATCTAGTTTAATGAGATATCTACAACTTTGTTATAAACAACTTTCCCAGAAAACATCATTAACATAGGGTAATTTACATTGCCCCTAGAACTATCCAGAAACTAATAATTGCAAGAAATAATTATTAAGTTATGTTGCAAACATATAATTGGACAAAACCAACTTTACCAACATGTCACACATGACTAATGAACTCCAGAAAACATAACGTCCATTGCTAAATAAATTCCTTTAAAACATTTCTTAATTTATTTAGATAATTAGGTGAAATTATGAACACACAACAAAAGTGCACAATAAATTCTACCAAAATTATAGTGGCCTACACATACCCCCAATAGTCTATTGTACAAATTTCAAGCCATTTGGACACGTATATCAACCTCTATGAAAAGGCAAATGGCTATTACAATAAATCATGTGCGAGCAAGTTAAACCTATATCTCACTCATCCAGCAACCAAAGCTCATGAAATTTGAATCACAGTTCCCATATAACCTCAGGAGACTACCATAAAAATTTCACTTATATTGGAGCACCACAACTCAAGATATAAAAATGACAAGCAACATAATGTAGATTTTCTTATTTATCAATTTCAAATCAAAACCTTAAGAAAACAGTGAACAACTAGTATGTTTAATATTTTTCTAGCAAGTACATGTCATCATAAAACTAACAAAATAAGAATCACTATTTTTGGAGTTCTAAAACTCAAGATATGGCTCTAGTCAAGTTTCTAAGCATTTTTGGAGTATTTTACAAGGTTAAATAAAAACACCAGAAAACTTCTACAAACATATTACATATTATGACTCTACTGCAAAGATCTTTTCTCAAGATTTCCAAAAAGTCCACATTTGCTGTATTTGGAATTTCCTAGCATGAGATATGGATTTTTAAAGATTAACACAAAAATCTGAAATTCAAAAGACAATAAACCAAACCCTGCTTGATTTGCTAGATGTACCCGATGGTGCACCCAAACCAGCCGCCACTTAAACTGACATGCGGGACCCGCTTCCTAGTTAGGCCCATAATTAGAGAAAGAGGGAGGGAGTAGTGTCATCTTTTCCCTCTGGATGCCGGGAGTAGAGGAATAGAAGGGGCGTTGGGCCGGCTTCGCCGGCCGACTGTTGGCGGCCTGGCAGCGGCGGAGGAGCGGCTCGAGAGCTGCGCGACGGTGAGGCACACCTGCAGGCACCGCATCATGGCCTGTGACCCCTCGTGGCCCTCTGGCCACATGAGCTAGGACGCACGGCGGCGGCTTCGCCGCGGCGGCAGCACGGAGGCGCGGCCTGGCGACGAGCAGCAGTGGTGTGGGCAGCCCTGGTCTGCATGAGGCCAAGGAAGGTGGCTAGGAGCGAGGAGGGTGCATGGAGGACCAAGAGCACCAGTGGCAGTGAGCTCTGCTCCATCAGCAATGGCAGCAGCGCGCAGAGGCGGCGCTCCGGTGATGTTCGACCAGTGCAAGCATGTGCGTGAGGTGGAGAACGATGAGGTGAAGGCAGTAGTGCACTCGGTTGCGGCTGTGGTGGCTTGGAGCATCGGGAGTGGCAGCGGTGGTCAGAGCTCTGCTCAGCCGGCAATGGCAGCAGCGGCCGCGTTCGCTCGAGGAGGAGCCAAGCGAAGCCAAGGGAGAGGCGGAGGGGTGAGTGGAGAAGTGGAGATGCTCGGGCATCCACCACTGAGGGCGTAGGGGTGCAGGGCACGCATCCAGGGAGTTGGGGCCGTGGCTCGAGCATGCTCGCCACGTCCATGACACGCGTCGGCCACTATGACATTTTCACGAACACTTGGCGCGCGTTACGGTGCCCGCCTTGGAGGCCGATTTTGGACCAACTCCGAGCCAATTCTGGACATGGGCCCAAAGGAAAAGTCAAAGCCCATACGATGCTCTACAAAATCTATTTAAGGCTCATGACCACTAGTGCTCTGGATTAAGAGATAATTAAGTGTCAAAATGGTATTGTCAAAGCATTCCAACAATTAACAAAACTCCAAAATTGATGGTCAAAATGAAATGCAACTAGTGTCATCCTCTTGTATGTTCTTCTCCATCATGTAAGCTCCAACTTCTATAAAAGTACCATCTCAATTTGCTCAACCAATTTGGAGGACGTGAAATGTCAACATCAAGGTCACTTAAGTGACAAAATACAAACATGTTGTTTTAGCAATAAATTTTGGAGATCCAAATATACTCCAAATGTGATGACACTTGATTCATTGTTTCCCTCATGAAAAGTACTCCAGCTCATATTAAGGAACCCAACTGAGTTACTATATGAATTTGGATGATAAAATGTCACGAACATGTTGACTTGATGCTACCAGATTAGGGACTTAGAATAGTTTCTGCTCTTCCAAAAACAGCAGTTGATTCAATCTTGTGAGCTCTATTTGACTAGGTTAGAGGCCAAGCTAACTCTTGACCATTAAACAAAGTTTGTTCTACACAAGATGAACTACAACTTTTGTTTAAGGTCAAACCTCATAATTGGTACAAAAGTCAAACTTTCACTTTGGTCAAAGTAGCAACTCGATAAAGCCTAAACTAGGGTTTTAGGCCAATCGGGGCATTTTCTTGACATTTGCTCAACATGAACCCTTCATGACTTTTGTTGTAAAGTTCATATAGAGTCATTTGGGCAAGTTTGCAAGGTTTGGTTGATGGTCTATAATTCCATTCACTTAATGGTGCAATTCCAATAGGAATAGAACTTATCATTTCATGTGACTTTTTTATTCCAAACCTCATGAAACTTTTCCAGGGGTCACTATACATAGGGAGTGATGTGAGGCACATGAAAGAAGTGACATCAACACTAACTTGTATTACCAAGCATGAGCATCTAACATACGTATATTAAAACACAACTAACAAAGGTATGTTGCATATGTTTCAAGGAGATGTTGCAGATGTTTCAAGCACATTCCATACACATGTTTCACATGTTGCACTAGCATGTTTCATATGTTTCACTAATGCATCACATGTGTTCCATGCTCATATATGAACAAATGATGCTTAGGCTCATGCAATGCAAGTACCAAATGCAAGCCTAACACTAGGGGTGTTACAGGGCCCACCTATCAGCCTCTGCATCGTAATGTCGGTTTTCCACCACCTTCTAGGATGCATCTATGCCATCCTTTAAGTCGGTTTGATCCAAGGGCTCACGTTGAACTCTTCGGTCTATATATATCCTCCCCTACCCCCCACCAGAGCACGCTGCCATAAGTTAAGAGTAGATTAGAAATTAGGGTTTTCATAGAGAAGAGAATAGAGTTCTAATTCTTCAAGTTTTAGTATAGACTAGCTAGCAAGGTTCAAGTAGAGTGTGGGCTATTCCTCAGGGTTTCGGATCTACCATCTAGAGACTAGTAAAGCCATTGTATCTCTATATTTATGACTTTGAGCTACTTCAATATTATGTTGCTATTTATTATGTTCCTAGTTTGCTCTAGTTGTATGGTTGATATAATTATGATTGATGATATATATATATATATATATATATATATATATATATATATATATATATATATATATATATATATATATATATATATATATATATATATATATATATATATATATATATATATATATATATATGTTCGTAAAGCTCTTAGCTCAGTTCTCGAGAGAGTTAAGTGGTCGACATTATGTAAGCATGGTGCTTAAATATTGTTTGCCTGCAGATGCATTCTGCACTCTAGGTCATGTGGTAGATCGCGGATGTGACACTCCCGTTGAGTCCTTTGTAGTTCACTCCCCATTTGTAGAGCACGTAGAACGTGATTGCGAAGGGAGACAAGCTCTATTCTTGATCTTCCTTAGTAGTGTTCCTTATGCATAGATTCAAAGTTAGTTATACTATATATGAGAGTGTATACACTAGGGTGTACAAAAGACTTAGTACATAAGTAATGACTTAGGAATCTTTTGCTCTTAATGAATCTCTTGTTTAGCCATACTACATTTATGAGTCTCTATTCTTATCTCTGGAATACCATTATTATCTTACACTTATTATTTATTTATCACTTGACTTACCCCTGCCATAGCATAAGAGCAGTTTTTTCATAAGTATACGTATTTGTCAATGTCTCTATGCCAACAAAACCATACTCCCAGGTGAAATGCTACAATGGTATATTATCTGTGCACTTGCGGATACTTAACATATATAAATTTACAAGTGTTCTCAATAATTACCAACAACACATTTCTAGCATCATGCTAGGGATGACAACTTAGTAAAGAGTGATGCAAAGAAATGTCAACAATGCCTCGCGGGGACGCTTTCCGAGTGCGACTGCGAACGAAGAACCGGGCTCCAGGGCCAATGAGGCTCAGGATGCTGTCATGCCCACGTTCACTTGTTGAGAAAGTAGGCACATTCCAAATACTAGTTAAACTAAACATCATGAACACATACTAGCTAGTGTGAGAATTGCTCGCATATTCTAGTTAAATGAAGATAAACAACATGAACAGTGGTACGGTGATGATCCACCTTCGAAGGGGGAATTGGTGGTGGGTCAGACACCATTCCGACATGAGGTCCATCTGTCGGAGGAGGATTGCTGGCAAGAAAGGCATCTGAGGCCTTCCCATCGCCATGATCCTACGTGGACACTCTAATAGCTATCATCATCAGATCGTCTACCTCCTCCAAGCGGATGGGGATGTTTGACTCGATTGTAGGGTCCGTCATGCCTTGGAACTCCCACTGGGAGTGGCCCCTCATCTTCAAGGGGAGGACCCAATAGCTAAAGAAGGTACAGATCACCTTCAGCGTTGTCAGTCCTCGGTCCTTCAGATCTTCGATGGCATCCAACAATAAGCATAAATGCTGCCATTCTGATAGGGTTGACGGCCTCGACCATGATTCCGGTGTGTCAGGACATAACCGGTCATGAGAAAAAGTTAGCAGCAATGGCCACTCATTGTTGGGGACATAGAGCCGTCTATGCCCCTAATCTAGGTTTGCGGCATAGTAGCGGTCAAGGCTCAGGTAGCACTCCTTCAATCCAAGATGAACTTCGATCGAGGCGCCCCCCATCGGACAATGACAGAGCCAAGAGGACGTTGACAAAACCACCCATAAAAGAAACTGATATAGATCACAATGGGCAAGTATTCCTAGGAAGCCCTCGCACAGCATGATGAAGACCGAGAGGTGGAGGATCCCCTCTAGGGTTAAGTCGTGGAGGTGGAGCCCATAGTAGTAGAGCAACCACCTCAGTAAGGGGTGCGCTGGCAGCCTGAACCAAGAAGGTGGAAAGGGACAAAAGAGATGACCTCATTTTCCTTCGCATTCGATCTCAACTCCACTTCGCTTCTCATTGGGACTCTCCACCCGAGCTCCTCGGCGGCCTCCAGGATCACCCCCCTCTCTCACAACTAGTCGAACTTAGCCCGATCAACAAACAACCTTGTCCACTCCACCATGGTCTTAGCAGGAGGTCTCGATGGCGTAGTAGGGTGGAAGGCAAAAGCTTTAGGATGGAATCAGGAGCTCTGGAGAGAGAAGGCAACAGGGATAACCTTCCCCAGGCCCTTGTCTCTACTGCTAGGGGTCATCGACCACCCCACGACCGAGACGTTTGCATGGGTGGATGGCGGGGCTTCGCCCCATCCCGTCAATGCAACAGGCCCGAAGGCGACATCCCCTGCTATAACAGGTTGCTGACGTCACCCACGTGCGCGCCCCTATGCGGGAATATAGGAGCATGTCATCCAGGTAGTCAAGATTTTAGACGGCCGGACCTTGTTTGATCCTATGAAGTAGACAGTGTGGTCTAATCCAAGCAGTCACAATAGTCGAGGGGCAGACTGAGGACTTGCTTTAATTTCTCTTGGTTTGCAGAGGCACGCATCAGATTATAAAATCCGAATTTTGAATAAAATTATCTTTGATGCATGGTTCTTGCAAGTTTAACAAATCTTATCAAATACACAAAAATAAGATGAGTTAGATTCAACACAGATTAAAGCCAAACATGACTACTACTACTGATACAAATGTTGTGACTGAGTGTACTCCATTAGCAATAGTTTTATTCACAGCTCTATATTGTATAGTGTCCAATGAGATCAAATGTGCTGCATCTAGACTTTCCTACGAGTGTAGTAAAATATGAACAACTATCTGACTGCTCCATTTCAGCAGCTCATTTCTCGATGCATATTTCTCGGAAGGCATGCTCCTCAGAGATCATGGAGATGTGGCTTTGCCTTACCTCTTGCTATCACCTGGCATCTGCTGGAATTTGGGTCCATCGACTGTGCATGTCCCCTGCTATAAAAATAGAGGAAAAATAGGGGAGTCAGTATAGTTGCCTTCTAACCTTACGAACTCACCTTTTGTGCTTGCCGCCTCCTCTCTAGGACCTCGTTCTTTAAGCTTGAACCATGTCGGCGGAGAAGCATCCAAGGGAGGAGATGATGGTGTGAGACCTATACGTGACTAGGCAGGCTCTCCACGTGGAGAACTAAG
The DNA here is from genome assembly GCA_038087645.1 of Saccharum hybrid cultivar R570. Lineage (NCBI taxonomy): Eukaryota > Viridiplantae > Streptophyta > Magnoliopsida > Poales > Poaceae > Saccharum > Saccharum hybrid cultivar. The sequence goes on from JAQSUU010000227.1 coordinate 2,666,634, forward strand.
AGGCGGAGCAGCTGTAGTCATGCCTCTCTGCTATGGAGACGGCACTTGCCGTAGCCGATAGGGAGACGGCCGCAGCTGAAGCCACAACATGTTAAGTGTAGGCGTAGCTCGCTGGTAAGGCATTGTCATTACCGTATCTTCTTATTTTGTGTGGCACCGTACCTTATTAATTGGTACAGTTTTCTCATTCTTGCTCTTTCAACCGTCATGGAGCAGCTAAACGCCATGTCCCTGCTGTCGGTGGGGCTGATCTTCCTTGAGCGTGTCCGTGCTCTGCCGATGCTGATCCGGGAGGTAGTGATGCATGGCTTTCGCCATGGGTTTGCATCAGCCCTGGCCGCCACCCACCTCCATTCAGATGCGGACTTGCGTGTGGTGGAGCCAGGGTTCCTACCAGAGCTACCAGTCCAAAGGGCTTCATAGGATTTTTTTTCCTATAGGATTTGGATCCGTCAAAATTCCTGTTCCTCCTCCATTCCAAAGGAGCCATAACTTTTTGAGTTTCTTTTGTCCATTTCTCAGGATTCCATTTTGCAGTGTTGGTAGGTCCCAAATAGACAGGGAGATCTGCTCGCGCGAAAATTTGATTTTCGGTAAAAATTTTGTACCACGCCGAGCAGTGCCGCCAACACGCACCGAAAATTAGATGTCTCTCTTTTGCCCTCCATGTGGAAATTAGGTTTACCATGCCATCGATTTCATACAAGGGCATTTGTGGTACTGTGATGGCCACATAAAAGCACAAGGAGTCATCGTCTCCGCCTCCATCTCCATCCTCTAGCAGCCATCGTCTCTCCTCCCACTCCAAATCCTAGCCCCATGGCCTTCCTCTCCACTCTCTAGCCACCCCCTCTGCCACCCCTCTCTAGACCCTAGGAACCATCGTCACAGCAGCTCAACTCATCAATCTGCACTCTCCAGCCACACCCTCTCTCATAGCTTTTCCAACCCTAGTCGGAGCTAGATCCCCATCGATTCATCGACAGCAGGTCAGCTGACAGCAGAAGGACTGCCTCGATGACGGTATAGGCTAGATCCAGATCCCCTACTTCGGCACCTGTCATGACCAGCCAGATCTGAACCCTAGCCAAAGCCGGATCTGGTACCCCTTCATCAATGTCGGTCGCACTAGTTTCACGACCACGATAACAAGACAGCTGTGCCAACGACGAAGCGTAGCCAAGGTACACGGAGGAAGAGGTACTCAAATTCCTTTTATGATGTGTGTTGTATTATAGTGGTTCAACCTGGGATATGTAGATAGGAATGGGATTGCATATTCCCTATAGTTGAGTGTAGCTGACATATGCTTTATTAGATTAATAACTTCCGTATAAGTTGTAGTTACTAGTTAGGCGCTTATTTGCATACTCTTGCTCTGTTGTGTTGACATTCGCTAGAAGCTTGTTCTACCTTGCAGTTGAGGTGCTTGTTCTACCTTGTAGTTGAGTTCGAGCAGGAGGGGCCGTGGGGTGGAGGGGTGGGGTGCAAATAACAATGCAATGCTTTGCTGTCTGGATAGCAATGCAATTTGTACATGCTTCCTGCTTAAATTTGTTTCTCCAATTTCAGCGTTCGGTTCGAAGAAGCCATAGAGGAGGCTCTGCCAGCAGGACAAAAGGCAACGCTAATATTAGTCCTAGAGGAAGGCAGTCCAAGAGAGTGAAGTCAACATGACCTGGAGAGTTGACTCATGGATCTAAGAAGAACAAGCAAAACTGTGTAAAAGCGAAGTGCCACCAGACTACATGATCTCGCTCCTATGTTGTACAACTACAATCATTTATAAGTGATGGTTGTGTTTTATTGTTACTCTAGTCTTTGTATAAACAGAAACTCATGTGCACTATTAATGGAAGCAATAGTGGCAGGAGTCTAAGGCCCTCTTTGGAACGCAGGATCGGAAAAACGTAGGAATAGGAAAAATACAGGAATATGATTGGAATGCATGTGAAAAATAGAGGAATAAAAAACAGAGAAATTTTGTTAGAAGGAGTGTTTGGTTTTGTACAAGAAAAACATAGGAAATTAATACAATGAGGTTTCACTTGATGTTTTTCCTTTGTTTTTCCTATGAAAGTTGAAGGATAGAAACTTTCCTATGGTTTTCTTTCCCCTATTTCTTCCTATAAACCCAAGGCCTCTACGGTGCTGATTTCATTGGATTACTGATTCCTATATTTTTTCTTTGGAAATCCAAAGGGGCCCTAAATTTGGCATCATCATTTAATTTTGAAGTTGCAATACCTGTGCATTGTGCTTATGTAATCCATATCTGTAACTTATTGTTTACTACTTGAATTTTGAGTATGTAATCCATATCAGTACCTGTGCGTTGTGCTTATGTAGAGGGTGTTTGGTTGAGAGCCATTGGCCACCACGCCACAAACTATGGCTCGCCACGGGAACCGGAGCAGCTGTTTGGTTGCTGACTTAAATGAGGCTGACATAGCTTTACTTAGTAGAGAATGAGCCACAAGAGTGTGGTGGATAAAAACCCTACCACTGCCACAACTCACCACAGCGTGGCTATGTGTGGCTAAGATCTAAACAGCCCCGTAATCCATATCAATATGAAACCTATGTTACTTGTTATGAACTAATCTCTTGGGTTTTCAATTAAAGTTTTCTTCCACTATCTGTAACCTAATGTTTATTGCTTGAATTTCACAGGAAGCTATAGAAACTATGCGAGCAAAACTTGTTGCTGATGGGCATGAACCAATGATAAGTGTTGATATTGTTCCCACGGTCCTTTGCCTCTCCCATGGCTAGGTCCACTCCTAGATCAGCGATAACACTCTTTTTTAAAGAATGCTGAGACATTAGCGGAGAGAATGTTTCGGGAACAGCTTGTTGTTAAACAGAAAAGTTCCGCTAACCTCATCGAATAAGTGGATGAACTAAAGAGGAAGACAGAAAAGACTGAAAAGGAGTTTGAGGAGTTCAAGATACAGCAACAGGAGGAGTACAATAAGCTACGTGAGGATATCATGCGTTTCAGCTCTTCTTTTGGTAACTCTCAGTCGTCAACTTTGTTGACTTGATACAGTGAACATTTGTGGTTTGATGTGTGTACTCATATGCTGGTTTGATGTGGTGAAACTATCAGCGGGTTTGTGTTGATGTGTAAATAGTAATTTGTTGTATTTGATTGTCATGCTGAATAATTATGTATGTAGTCAATCTGTGTAGCAGTGACGATCTTGAATTACTTTTATGATGGATTGATTGTTGGGCACGTGGTAGAACCTGGGCAGACCTTGTGATCAAATAAAAATACAACACGTGGACGAACCAGTACATGATACGTGAAATAGTCATGGCATGGTAGGTGGCCAAATAAAAATCTGACACGTGGAAGGAAGCCGTCAAGCCACGTGGCCGAATTAAAAAACGAAACATTGATGGACAACACCGTGACACGTGGTCGAATACGAAATGGCCACATGGACCAATAAAAATATGACACATGGTCCAATGAAGAAATGACACGTGACCCAACCACAACACAACACGTGTGCCAATAGAAAACAGACATGTGGAACAACAGGGACCCGACACATGGTCTATTAAGAACCTAAAACATGCAAGAATCAGAGATGATCACATTGTCCAATAACAAAGTGACACGTACCCGAACCATCTCCAATTCAACCGGTTATAGCAGGTACACATGTAAAGCATTTCCAACAGAAGCAATCGCCAGTGTGACTGCCCCTCCCACACATGACAAAGTAGTTCTATGACGATCAGTTTTCGTCTTAGATCTAGTCATAGAATTGCAAGAATAACGCGACTTCGGTGACGAACCATTTTTCGTCATAAATTCGTCATAAAACTGAAATTATGACAAATTTGGCTCCTTTAGTGATGAAAACTAATCGTCATAGAAGTGGATATTCCTAGTAGTATATGAATTGAAATTTTAAAAAGAAAACAAGTATAATGAAAAGATTGGCACTTTAGTTACCCTATTAGACCGTTAGGCCTATGTCCACGCGAGTGTAACAATATTTTCACAAGAAACTTGGTCTTTGTATGAAAGTTGTCACCAAACTTAAAAACAAGACAGGAGGCTTTACTATGGCCAAATAATTTTACGTCAAACTGCCATTTGGAATTGAAAAGTGCAATTTGATGTGTCAGATAATATGTCACAGTGAGACAAGTTTTTTAGATAATGAAAAGATATTCAGCTTCATCCTCTAAGAGAGGAATCAAACCACCTTTCTTTGGAATCACGTACACCATAACGATATGAACAAGTTTACGTAACAAAATTCAACCTCCTTGAAATACAGGCAATCCATATAGCTTGCGGCAAGCGAAGCCTACAACATTATTGCCTTGGGATGAGATGTTTAGCCAAAAGAATTGCCTATTTAATAATATACACTACAATATCAGGTCCGAAGATAATAAAGGGCAGATTTCAAAGGGAAAACAATGCTCTCTGGCTGCATGAAATACCATGTTAATAAATCAAACTATTTGACTTTCTTTTTAACAAGGCCCACGGATTGCTTCTCAAATTTAACTAGAAAAACCAGCGCGGCTTTGCCGCGGCCAGCTTGGAGTGTGCTAGTGGATGAATGAATCACCAGCTTAGAGTGTGCCAGTGGATGAATAAATTACGTTTTGTTGGACCAGTATACCTTAATTTTCTATCACAGCAATGTTACTTTATGAGGACATATTTATAGGTCACAGTAGTACGAATTGCGTTATATCGATCAGGAAATGGTAATTATAAACCAAGTTTTTTTTTTGCCCGTTGCCTCTTGGTAGAAGTGCAGCATTTACGTCTTGTGAAGATAAAGGGAAATTATTCTCTGGTTGAGGAACCAATTTTTCTTTTGATCAAAAGTCTGTATCTTGTGAAGGTTCAGGGACCTTAAAGTTTTTGTAAAGTTTTACCCATTTTTCCCTGAAAAACAAATATTGCAGTCTATAATTTGAGTAAACACAATATGAAGGATATCTCAGACGCTCAATGTAGAAGTGCAACCAGTTATAATGTGTGTAAATCATAATGAATACACCAAATGCTTGGAAAAATATGGTATTATTGATGTTATCATTCGTTTGGTATATCAGGGGCTACACTGTATTGGATGAAGCTCGTAATCTTGGGGCTTAGAGCCAATAGAAAATATGGCAATGAATGCAGTGTCACAATGATCATATTGACTCCTATGTTCAAGACTCTGAAATTACATAAGAAAAAAAATCAGCATATAAGGTGTGTTGGTATCAGCTACTTCTTCACCTCAATATTCGAGTCCAATTATTACCCTTTTTTATGTATAGGTCCTGGGTAGCTCTGGAACTTGCTTTTTGTATTATAAAAGAAGCCGGGATTCTGCAAAGTAAAGAGGTCATTGAGTTTAATGTATGTTAATTATTGTCCTGCTGTAGAGCGCACTGTATCAAACTTGTAGGCAGGTAAATTAGATCATAAAACATAGAAAAGGGATGAAATGGTTCTAAAGTGCAAAATCACCTTGATGCTGGTGGAGCTGTGTGGTATGCTTCAGAAGTCCTTTTCCTCTAATAAATTATTCTGATGCTTGCAGAGCAGCTATGGCTATCTTTCGGGATTCCTCGGTATCTCCCTCATCAAGAATCAATCTGTGGAAATAGTATGCAGCAGCCTGGTCAAGGGGGAACCACAAAATGACACTATAAAATGTACACAGTTCAAAGGATAATTATGCACTGATGAGTGATGATATGAAACAGAAATTGTGATAATGGAAAGTAAAATGAAAATTGTGATATGAAATAATAGTTTTATGAATTGCTAGAGCCAGATGAGTGGTATTAAGACTTGGAAAGACACATGTTTCCAGCATTTCATCTTCATGCAAGCTAAGCATAATTTTACTGGTAATGTTACCTTCGGTTTATCATTTACCAGTCCAAGTTGCATATCAACCCACTGGAGGTTATTAAGATAGTGGCTCTGAACCCTAAAAATCTTCTTTCAATCAAAACATTTGTGAAATTATGCAGACCACATGAGTTTTTTTTCTGTTAAAATACATTCTGAATTCTTTTGCTTAAAGCAATCAGCTGTCTATTAAGCTTACGGGCATGTTTTGTACTTGGTACTATTGAATGTACTGCATAAAGTGGAATGGATTAATTTAGGTGGATTACAGATCTTGTGTACCAACTACCAAGTAGAAAATTTGAGCTTTGAAGGAATGAAAATAGTTTGAATATATATTTTGATGTGAAAAATAAAAAGTTTCCCATGTCTAGGATCATATACCTTTTCTTTTCAGAGCTTAGGATCATAAGCAGTTGACATTGCCTTCGGTATGACCTGTTGCTTACTTTCCTAGCAATGCCCTTTCTTATATAACTACTCACGTTGGGAAAACAACTTAATCTGACATGTAAATAAAGAGAAAAGAACCGTGAATGGTTAGATTGTTTGAAGAAGCAACCTTGCAGAAATCTGACCATAGAACCATGACCTGCAAGCAAACTCAAGAAGCAGTTATATAGATGTGGCAGCAAAATCATTTGCTGTTAGTAATAGCCTGAACTGCACAGATTTAAATTAAAATGTTGGAACATAGATATACAGGGATGTGTCTTTCCCTCCCTTTCTCAATCTTTATATTTTGCTCCTGGAGCCGACATTCACCAAAAGCATATATTTTCAGGTAAATTGGACTAAAAATCTTAAGCCAATCGCACGGCAACTTCATTAACATCCGCGGCTGTGTTAACGCCAGGGCCACATGTGCAGAAGCTGCCCCTGAGACTCTAAGAACAGTTGTCTGCTCCTTCTAACTGCATTGCATTTCATCAGAAGTGAGCACTGAGCAGGATGTGAGGATCAGATCGTATCAAGCTCAAGAGATCTAGTACCTTCTTGTAGCCTGCTTGTTTTGCTTTTCCTCCTCTGGCACGCGTGGCTGTCACGGTCATCGTGGCGCTCATTGGAGGAGTCGAGCAGGTCCAGTGCGTCCAGGTCCATCGCGTTGATGAGGTCGTAGAGGGCGGCGACGTCGTTGCCGTTCGATCTGCAGCCCTCGGCCGCGGACATGACCTCGCGCTTGACCAGTGCCGGCATGGGGAGCGGCGGGCTGAGCTGCGCGAAGCCGAAGGTGATGTCGCTCCGCGAGCGGCGGTGGCCGGCAGTTGAGGATGGTGGTATTGCGGGTGCTGGCACCCATATCGGCATAAGACACCGGCGGCGGGAGCGAGTCGAGCAAGATGAAGAGCGGTTGGAAGCCGTAGGGCGATGGGAGGCGCGCCGGCTGCCGGAGCGACAGCGAGAGGAGGCGGTACCCAGACGCGGACGTGGAGTGGGAGGCCAGGTCGAGCGGGGTCGCACGGTCATCCGCTCTCGGGCCGCGGCGGCGTCGAAGGTGGTGGCGGAGGGGAAGGAGTCTGCGGTTCAATGTCGGACTGCGGGTTGATTTCATTAAAGTTCGAGGTCTTTTTTGCAAAATGACCGGGGCTCGCACAATCTGGGCCGTCCGCGCACCTGATCGGACGGCCGGGAAAAGCGGGCGACGTGGCCACGCTCTTTTGCCAGAGAGCCCCCTGCAGATTCGTTATTAGAAGATGCCTGAAAATAAAATTTTGTCAACACCCCTATAGTTAGTTTCTACAAATTGTACTTCATCATATGTGGTTGTTGTTTTAAAAAAATTGTATTTTGATCCCAATCAGTAATAAGATATGGATAAACAAAAGTTGAATAAATCTACAGAACCCTTTTATTTCTTGAGTTTTAGTCTCTAAAACAAAGCAGAAACTGAGAATTAGAGAAAGTTTGATCCTTTTCAAGGAATTCCCCGGTTAAATGCTTAGACTGAAATGTAGGGATGAAAACGGATCGGATACGGACGGATATCACTGATATCGTATTTGTTTTCATATTTATGTCCGGATTCGGATTCGAATATGGATAGTATGAAAAATGTCGGATAGAATACGATTGGATATCGACATCATAAATATGTGATTTAAATATTCGGATACGAATACGGTATCGGATGTTAAATATCCGGACTCGGATACGGACGGATTAAAACCTCTCTAAACGAATTCGGTCTCGAATACGGTCGGAAAATATCCGTACCGTTTTCATCCCTGCTGAAATGTAATGGCTGGTGCATCGGTCTTCTTTCTTAACCAAATAACTATCACATCCTAACACAAGCATCAATAAAAACAAATATCTATGAGAAATCTGCATAAGTTAAATGAGACCAGATTCTAAGGAAACTAAATGTAAAATGGGAACTATCAGCCTTTGAGTGCTTTGTTTGAGAAAAGAAAATCCATGCAAAATAAGAACCAATCGTAACTTTTTTTACCCAATGAGGCATCACATTGTAAAGAAACTGAATGTAATGTGGAACATGACCAAGAAGAACACAAAAATATGGGCATCATGACAGAGATGAAACGAATGGGAATATAATCCAACAGCATTTTGCATATGGGCATAATGAAAATGATGAAATTAATTCAATGACACTCAATTGTGTGACAATAACTATTGGTAAAGGTGCTTGCTTGTTAAGTTTTTTTAATCTTTTTTGCATGAGGACTTCAGTGTTGCATGTTGGAAGACGAATAATCGGATCTAGGTTTTCAGAGTTAACCCCAACAACAAATGAACCCTAAACCTAGAGACCCTGAACAAAGATGAGGCCAGATCATTCTCCTCCGATCAGATGGATGGTGCTATAAATCCTGCAATATCTGAAACCCCACCATAGTATAGAGACGATGTTGTTCGGATTCAAGCCAAGCATTGCTACTGGGACCAATAAATTAAATCAATGATACTGAATCGATATATGAATATACTATTCTCTAGCCTAGGGCTCAGCTGAGTAGTGAGTACGATTTGGCTGGCTGCTGGTCGCCGGCCACAAACTCACAGGCCGCGCTGTCCACCTCCAGCATGCTTCACCCATGCACCTTGGTCACCTTCCCCTCCTCAATGGTCTGGCGCACCTTGAGCACCCCGACGTACACGTTGGACAGAGATGCACGTGCACCCCGCTCTCATCAAGCACCAACTCCCCGACCTCGACATTGGCATGCGCCGTGTACGCGCTCGTAGCACGCCCAACACGTACGCATCGGGCATCGTCAGCATCGACTACACAACCTCCATGGCCTCCGTCAGTAGCCTAGCACGGCCCAGGACATCCCCCAGGCACCCGTAGTGTTCCACGTCAGGCTTCATGTCGTGCACCTCTGCCATGCAGATGCTACGGAATACCACATTTGGTGCTGCCCAAGTACGTGCGCGAAGCGTCGGAGATGGCGGTGTGGGTGCCTAGGTGGACGACCGCCCCCAAAGCTTGCTCAGTGCTCACTGAGATCTGCCTGGACACATGCACAACACATTCACATCCACGCGCCGTGCCACATGCTACCGCTATTGAGGCAGGTGAACCTAGAAGTGGCAATGGTGATCCGCAACATCCTAGGGCGCAAGACACGGTACGCCTACTTGGATTGCATGATCCGTTGCTGCTGCCTTTCAGCTATTGCTATCGTTGCGAGGAGGAAGTAGAGGCGGTTCGATCATCGATCCATTGCTGGCTGCTGCTACATGCTTATCCACTATCGTGGCAAGGAGAGCAAGAGGCATGACGATCATGCAGGGGCATGGGCGCGCGTCATATTTGTGCTGACTGTGGCAATGAGGGACGCTTGGCTCGCATGCGAGGAAGGTGTCTGTGGATTTATTCTTTTTGCAATATAGGAGAGGCACCGTGTTGTTGCAATATAGGAGAGGCACCGTGTGTTTGGGGGCGCTGTTTTTTCAGGAAAGAAACATAATGTTTTGGTGCGTGATTTTCTGCTAGCGATTTCATGCATGGGCGGGATTTTTTTTCTTTGCGAGGAGGGATTGTGGGAATTTCTTTTTGTGAGCCGGGTAGTCATTGATCCTAGGGTATTTTGGTGTGCCGGGTAGATGTTGACAAGTATGTTTTAGTTGTAGAGACATAGATAGAGAAGAGATTTGACAAAACAATACTAGATTATTTCAACACTCTATATAACTTGGCTAGCGAGGTAGGCTACTAAATTTGTGTTGAAAACATTTTTCTTTTAATAATAATTAAATTTATCTTTAGAAAATAATTTGGCCAATGTGCGTGTTTTTTTAAAACTAACTAGTATATTACCCGTGCTAACGCTACAGCAACATTTTGTACATACACATCAAAACAACCAAAAGACAATAAAGCCTCTTGTTACGCTATTGACCAAGTCATCGCCATGATGAGAAGTATTCAAAACAAAACCATTTTCCAAACAAACTAAAATTTGGTTGAATTGGCGCCACGCTCGAATTCAGCATTCAACCACATCCCTTTCAAAGACATATTTCCAAATTAATTTGGTGCACTTCATTTTATTTTAGATGCATGAGTTTTGTTTCGATCTTGTGTGGAGTTTATCTCCTAAAACCACCTCCTTTGTCCCTAAAAGAAAACAGAAATAATCTCTTTGGCCTTGTAACCAGGCAAATAGGTCTTCACCGTAGGTACAACGTACTAAATCAGTAATATTTACTAAACAAGAGCAATACTCTTAACACATTAAAGATACAAGTATTTCCAGTTGAGAAAGCAAACCTTTAAAGGTACCAGTTTTATTCAGCATCTCCCAAGTAAGACCCAAATTAATTCTGATATAAAAAGAAACCTACATGGTAAGAACATAAACCAAACCTGATCTTTAGATTGAAGCAGCTAAGCAAGCACAAGCAAACTACCTAGAATTCTCTGAACACCATCAAATCTGATAGATTCAAGCTATGTACACAAACATTTGCAAATTGCAACAAAAAAGAAAAAACATACGAACATCTAAGGCCTCAACATATTTAGTTATTTACCATGCATTGAGGCATTCCCCTCGTCGTTGTTGCTCTTCGGCCATGCAACACTGCCCTCGCCGTCGCTGCCTTGCGCTCTTGCTTCCCACACCACCATTGTCACACTCCGAAGCCGCAGCTGCGCATCCCTCTTCAGTCAGTTCTTCCATACAATCAAACTTTTAACCCTCAACACCATTGGGTGGAGCTCAAAGGATTGGCATCTGTGCATTCAATTTTTTATTAGATTTTCAGTCTAATTTATTCAGTTTTGCATTCTAGATATTATAGATAAAACATCTATGCATTCAAGATATTCATTCAAAAGTTCAGAATTCATGATTTGAGATTACATCTACCAAAGAAACATTATCAGAACATAAACTAACATGAGAAAAATTGGTCATGACTTTCAATGAGCAAACTAGTATCACGAAAACAAGACAAGTGACTTAGTAGTCAGAAGTCTCAAATCCATGTGTGTGCATGGCCAGAAATTAAAAGCTTGAACTCACCTGACCTGGGCCTGGAAGAGTCTCGAACTTAGCGATACATGTGGTGGCTTCACGTGATGATGAAGACGTGCTGTATATCGCCTGGGCCGGGTGAGCGCGCGACGGCAGCGTTGCTGCCCTTCGCGGAGGAGGTTGTGCTCGCTCCAGGCCCTAGTTGCAGCCGCGCGATCAAGTGTTACGTTGCCGCCATTGAGGGCGCCGCGATCTTGGTGCGGGGGCTTTGGATTGCAATCGGCGCGGTGCCGGCGATGTGGGTATGACCGCGATTCTTCCCGTCGTGGCGGAAGCAGCAGCCGAGCAAGTGCTGAGGGCGCGGAGATCGTGGCAGTGCGGAGGCTATGGCCTGTGAGCGGCAGTATGCTCAGGCTCAGCACCTGTGGGCGGTGAGCAGGGCACGGAGATCGTGGCGGCACCCTCGACGGTTTCCTTTTTTGTTTCTTCGGCGACACCAGGTTACGGTGTTTTCTCTTTTTTTTTCAGCGACACTAGGTTTCGAACGCTGCTCGCTATGCGTTGAACGCGTTGAAGCCTCATCGTCATCGCTGTTGATACAAAGAACGGTGGCCCTAGGATTGTGTTGAAGCATTTGAGGGGTGACTTTTAGCCCTTAATTTTAATAAAAATGATTTTCTAGGTACAATAGGCTTGATGCACAGTGGTTAGACTCCCGCAGAAGACTTTTTTTTAAGGTGCACTTACAATAATTTTGATTGTTCCGTTGTAGCAGAGATTTGGCCAATGTGTTGTTATGTGGACTCGACCGGGCCTGGCCGCTCGCGCCCCTCGGCTGCCCTTTTTCCTTCTCCCTCTCCCCACCTCCGCGAGATCTCACTGCACTGTCTCCAATGGCGCCCTCCTCCCGGTAAACCTAGCCGCTCTACCCACCCGCACGCCCCAGCCCCCCACCCATCCCGTGGAGAGCAAGCGCAGCCATGGCGACGGATCGGGAGAAGGAGCGCGAGGCGGAGCTGGAGAGCGCCATGTACACTAACTGCCTACTCCTCGGCCTCGATCCCGCCGTCCTTGGCTCCCCCTCCTCCCCCGCCGGCCGCGTCGGCCTCTTCCGTCACTCCAACCCCCGCCTTGGCGAGCAGCTCCTCTACTTCCTCCTCTCCTCGCTCCGCGGCCCCGCGCAGTCCGCGAAGGCAATCCGCTGTCTCTTCTCCAATTTCTGGTTCCCTTGTGTTTGCGGAATTTTTAGGGCTTTCCTGACCTTTGATTTGGTTTGGTTGGCATTCAACACAGGATTTTGATAAGGTCTGGCCAATCTTCGACTCCGCCCAGTCCAGGGAGTTCAGAAAGGTGAGATTTCTGCAGTTTGTTTCACATTTCTTTGGTTTATAGGGTGTGGTGTTTTGACGTTGGTTGGCCTTTTGCTGGTGATTGGTTGCTTAGATCGTTCAAGGGATCATCAGCGAGCTGGAGCAGCAGGGGGCACTGCCTCGGAGCAATTCTAGGGTCTCGTCGCTTGCCACATGCTGCGGACCGAGGTCAGTGGATCACTGGACTAGGCTGGTTGTCATTTGTTTTGGTTGGTTGGGATCTACTACAACGTAGCTTCATTGGATCCTTGGAACGCACAGATGGTTCTGAAATTAGAGTTTTCTGAAACTAGAGCAGATGTGACATAGGTTGTTCTACCCAAGTGCATTGTCTCAACCAGATGTCATGTGGTGCTGGTTTCAACCAAATGTCGTGGTGCTGGTTTCAAGATAAATAGTGAATGCTAATGCTTAGTAGTTCTTCTCTACAATAGTATATATAGATTGCTGATGCTTAATAGGATGGATTTGCACTCAACGAATAGTAATTTTTTTTTCTATGCTTGTTCACCTGACATCAGACAAATTATCCCAAACAATCCAGTCAAAATGCCATTAGGCCAATACACTATGTGCCCTTGAGTCACCTGAGGGCTAAGGTACAAAGACATAAGGATCGCACCAAGAGAAACACTAAGTGGACACCCAAAAGAAGAGTTATATAGGCCTCATTTGTAAGCAGCTTCCATATTTTCTGTTCATCCTGTTATAATTGATCACAGGCCATGTTTGCTGTAACCCCTTGTTGTCACAATGGCTTGTTTGAAGAACTAGAGTTAAGAGGAGGAATAAATGGGACAGGCAAAATGGCCAACTCAATATCAAAATTACACAATACTGGTGGGTGGTGGTATAAGATCAAGTATAACAGATTTACAGATGGGATGGTAAACCTTTTAGTGCTAAAAATGCAGTGGCGGATAATTGACTCCCTTCTGAGAGAAGAGTTTTTGTACCCCTTACTGACCTCACCCATAAATCCAAGCATATTTTAACAACTGTGGTTATCCCTCCTTTTCACACAACACGGTGAGCTCCTGAGCTAGCATTTCTGTGCTCTGCTTCATGGAGTAATGTATTTGAGAGAATTTCAACAATTTTGTGAAAGGATTTCTGTTATGACCTTCAGTGACTCTTTAAGGATCTATGAGGTTTTGGATGTGAGCATGCTTTCCTGCATGCAACTTTGAAAACACTTTTTATATGAATGTGTTAGGGAAAAGGTACATATTAGTTTTTTAAATATATTGCGCAATGAATATAATGATATTATGTCTACACAACCAATGTAGATATCATTTATATTTTCTATATGCTCCTAGACATTTTTGGAATAATTGCAATGCAAAATTGAGCCTAGTGCGCTTGCATTGTATTTTGTCATGGTGTGATGGGGGGTTTGGGTGCTCTAAATACTTGTTAGCTAGCTATAAAATATCCGTGGCCTTTTTATGGTGGGTGCTGGCATACTGCAGCTTGGATTTGGTTCAGTCATGCTTGGGAAACTGGATGTGGCTTAAAAAAAATTGTTTCCCAATGATGAATGTAGAGATCATGTGGCAAATATTTATAGTATGAAGTGACTGAAAGTGATGAACTGTGCAGTTCTTACTTTTAGAAAAAAAGCTGTCCAACAGATATCTGCGAAGAGAAAAATACATTTTGTTCTTGGAGATCAAATTACTTGGCATGCTTTCAGATTTTAACCATAATTTTTGCATTCCCTACATTGACGCAGATTTGTTGAGCTTTTGTGGCAACTCTCTGTACATGCCCTGAGAGAAGTCCACAGGAGAACATTTGCAGCTGATGTTGCATCAAATCCACTACCTGCAGCACTAACAGATGTTTCTTATCTTCATGCTGCTTCTTTACTCCCAGTAACCAAGGCAAGAATGTCTGATTCCTGAATCTTTTGAACTGTTGATATTGTTTTTTTAATCATTTTGACGACTTGTTTTAAAAGGCTGATCATTTGTAAAGAGAGCTCCAATTCTAAAAATATTACTTCCTCTTTTTTGTAAAGAGAGCTGTCCACATACCTAAGTGACGTAGTATTTGATATATATTTGATGGAATTATGTCAAAATTCTACTTATTAGATAGATCAATACTTACATTTTGAGCCTCATAGGTTTGTGTACCAGGCAAACACTTTGAAAAGGAGGTAGCGTCTATGAAGCATTTTAGCCCTGTGAGGAATGTTTGTATACTCCTGCAAGTTTGAATGCTTTGGGCACCTCGTATGAGGTTAAATTTTGGGAAATTTTTATGTATGGTGGAGAAAGCATGTGTGGTGAATAATTACATGAAGCTATGGCTTTGCATGTCATAATTGAAATAAAAATTGCTTATTTGTATGCTTATTATAGTGACCTAAGAGGGGTCAGCCAATTTAACCATTTGTTATGGTTGAGGTTTTGCCTTCTATCTGTAATAATGAATTCAGCTATGATTTTGAATTTTGATGTTTCAGAAGCCTAGAAGGCACAAATAGTTATGATTTATGCTTCTCCAAGCGATTTTGTATACTAGTTCATGTTTCATGTTTGAATTAATGAATTCTATGTTTGATATTTTTCTTGTGAATTGACGGGGTATTCCTAACAGGCAAGAATAGCTATGGAGAGGCGTAAATTTCTTAAAAATGCAAATATAGCTGTTCAGAGGCAAACGACATGGTCAAATTTGGCCCATGAGATGACAGCTGAGTTCCGAAGTCTATGTGCTGAAGAGGTACACGATAACTTCCATAGAGTCTATTTAGGATATGTGCGGCATACTTATCCATTTTTTCTTAGTCTTATTGTCTCCATTTGGATTTTTTAGGCTTATTTGCAGCAAGAGTTAGAGAAACTACAAGATATGAGAAACAAAACAAAACTTGAAGGCGAACTCTGGGATGAACGGCTGTCAGGCTCATCTGGGCAGAACTCTCATTTGGTTTCTAAGGCAACTCGTCTTTGGGAATCAATATTGGCTCGCAAAGGTAGACATAGTAAAGTATCATTACCAAAATATGCTGTTCAAATGTGGACTAAATGAATTGCATACTTAAAAATGAGTTTTGAGTTAATTGGCACAGCAGGTATACTGTGGCATTTGGTATTTACTCAGTAAAATTTTCCACTTTAGGATATTCAGGTGGTTTGTTAAAACAAAATGGCTCCTATTTATGAGTTATTGCACTCCTTGCGTATGCTACTGTAAAACTACAGTGTTATACTTCCTCTATTTGAAATTAGTAGGAGATTTCGTTTCATTAGGACAAAGATTTTGATCAACAATTATTCTATTAATACGTCACTTATGTGATGTAGAACCATAATCATGATTATTTTTTATATGTGAATCTAATAAAGAAATTATTCGACAAATGCTTGTCCTAATGAAATGAAATATGCCTACTAATTTCAAACAGAGGGGGTATCATCGTTGAAAAATAAAGGTGTCTTTGGATAGAGTGTTGTAAGTTCCAGTGGTAATCTTGGTTCCAGATTTTGATTGCTACCGTTCTTGCAGGCCAGCATGAGGTTTTAGCTTCTGGACCAATTGAAGATCTTATAGCACATCGGGAGCACAGGTGTGTTCTACTTAACTTCCATTGAACTCTGCAGTTTGATACAGTGTTATCCTTATTATATCATTTTTAATATTCTGTATTCTGTTAGATACCGGATATCAGGATCACAGTTACTAGCAGCGATGGATATGAGTTCAAGTGTTCCACATTCTGAGTTACTATCATCTCGAGCTGGCGAAACTTCTCCAATTTTGGACAAGCAGGAACAGATTTCTCAGCTATTCCAAGGAAAGGAAGAAGCCCTTTCAAGGTCCGATGATAGGAATGGACGTACTCAACAAACTGTTGATGTAGCTGAAATTCTTCGCCGCTGGACTCATGCTTTACAGCGTATTCATAAACAATCTCTTCATTTGGTAAGATATTACTTTATTTGTTTTAGTTTGAACTGGCAATACATCAGAGTTGGCAATCAACGTGCCTAAACCGTGACCTCTTTCTGTCTTGTGCCCTTTATGTCCCTTTTTGTGTCTCCCTGTTTCTCGTCTCTTTTGGGTTTCATCTCTAGCCTACCCCAACTTGTTTGGGACAAAAGACTATGTTGTTGTTGTTGTTGTTGTTGTTGTTGTTGTTGTTGTTGTTGGCAATACATCAGAGTGACATTGCTGAATTCCTTTTTTTATCATATGTCCTATGTGCATCATACTTCAGCATTATCAACCACTAGTTTTCCTAATGCTTGCATTATAATATGTTTGCTTTGCTTTTTTGCAATATCACAGTGAATTTCATTTACGCTTGTGGGAGCATTGCATGGCATACCACGAACTAATCCTTGTACAGAATTATAGCTTAATTAGACAATTAGTGTGTTTGGTTGGGGGACGATGGGGGATGGGATGGGGCTATACCAGATTTGGTGCTGTTTGGTTATGAGACGACTGGGGCTGTCCCTAAGCGGATGGCGTCATTGTCCGCCGTTGTCTTCCCACACTCGAGCTCGTGGGTGTTGAAAAATTTTCTGCTGGTCTTGCACAGACACCATGCTGCGAGCGCTTGGGTTCACACATTGCGCAACGGAGCATGCACTCAACACGCGGCGACGGGGAAGGAGGGGCTTGTTGTCGGCGAGTATGTGGATGACTTGATCATCGGAGCGTGCACGAAGGACATTGACGGCTTCAAGCACAAGATGGCGGCTTGGTTCCGCATGAGTGATCTCGGCCAGCTCTCTTACTACCTCGGCATTGAGGTGAAGTAGGGGAGCCACTCCATCTCCCTAGGACAGCACGCCTATGCGGAGAAGTTGCTGGAGCATGGCGGCATGGCGGACTGCAAGCCATGCGCAACTCCAATGGAGGAAATGCTAAAGCTGTCAAAGCACAACACTGCGGCGAAGGTGGACGCGACGCGCTACCGGAGCATCGTCGGCAGGCTGCGCTATCTGACTCATACTCGGCCAGACATCATGTTCACGGTCGGGTACGTCATTCAGTTCATGGAGGATCCTCGCGAGGATCATTGGATTGCGGTGAAGCGGCTGCTGCACTACATCAAGGGGACGGTGGATTAGGGGATTGTCTTCCCCAAGCACGGCGGCAGAAGTGGGCTGTGGCTCACAGTCTTCAGCGAGGCACTCCCCAAGTCTGACGACGAAGGTGGGTTGCGGCTCACAGCCTTCAGCGATGCAAACATGGCGGGCGACATTGATGGGCGGCGGAGCACCTCCGGCATGCTCGTCTTGGATCGGCCCCGATTTCATGGCAATCGTTGAAGCAGAAGGTGGGCGAGCTGACTGGCGAGGAAGCTCATCCGCCAGCCCTGATGGTGGACAATCAGCCCGCCATTGCCCTTGCAAAGAATCCAGGCCTCTACGACTGTAGCAAGCACATTGACACTCGTTTTCACTTCATCCATGGTTGTGTCGATGGAGGACAGATTGTTCTGGAGACAGCTCACAGACATCCTCACCTCGGCCATCTTCGGTTCATGGAGCTGAGGACCAATCTTGGAATGGTGGAAATCAAGCAAGAGCAGCAAGATCAGGGGAGGAATTGTTGAATAATTTGCTGTTGGTCTTGCACAGAAGTCTGCAGCTGCAGACGACAGCTCGCAGACATCCTCACCTCGGCCATCTTCGGTTCATGGAGCTGAGGACCAATCTTGGTGTTAGTCGCTGGATTTGCACTCTTGGTAGCAGTAGAATCCTTACTCTCATCGAGAGAGGAAGACACTAAGAGTTGGGACGATTTTCTGGTTTATTTCTCACACAAACTCATACAATGCCATGCCAACCTGAGGGGTTGGGGATACATATTTATAGGGCTGCTAGCCAGCCAAGCATATGCCAAGATGCTAGTCTAAGATGCCAGAAAGATGCTGTCCTACAGATGCTAACTGCTAGTCTAAGATGCTAGAAAGATGCTGTCATACAGATGCTAACTGCTGTCCTAAAAGCAGTCAAGGATGCAGTCTACAAAGGACACAAGGACCACATGTGCTGCGTACTGCAGTAGCCCCACAAGGACCAGCCAACACAGAGACTTATCCATCACTCTCCCCCTAAGTCTTGTGTGGCTCCTTGTGAGGTATCTGTGCCATACCGATCCTGGCGCGAAGTTTCTGGAACTTGACCCGCCCAAGGGACTTGGTCAGGAAGTCGGCGAGCTGGTCTTGGGTGTTGATGTAGTTGGCTCGGACACTCCCTTCCTCCAGGCAGCTTCTGATGAAGTGGTACCTCACCCGGATGTGCTTGCTGCGCTCGTGGAAGGCATGATTCTTTGCCAAGGCCAAGGCGGACTTGCTGTCCACCCTGAGCTCCACTGCCTCTGCATCTCTGCCAAGGAGATCGCCAAGCAGCCGAGCCAGCCACAAAGCCTGAGTAGCAGCAGTAGTGGCTGCGATGTACTCTGCCTCGCAGTTGGACAGAGCCACCACCTGCTGCTTGACCGACTGCCAGCTGATCGGACACTTGCCGAGGAAGAACAGTGTCCTGCTGGTGCTCTTGCTTGTGTCGATGTCGCCGGCGTGGTCGCTGTCGCTGTACCCGATGAAATGCGCCGCACCGGGGCACCTCGGGTAGTGCAAGCCGTAGTCGGAGGTGCCTTGCGATGTAGCGGAGGATCCGCTTTACAGCTTGCTGGTGCTCCGCCGTCGGTCGCTACATGAACCGGCTGACGTAGCCGACGGCGAACGCCAAGTCCGGTCGCGTGTGGACAAGGTAGCGAAGGCTGCCCACAATGCGCCGGTACTGCGTCGCGTCCACCTCCTTCATACTCTCCCGACTCAGCCTCAGCCTCAGCCTCTCCTCCATAGGAGTGTGGGCTGGGTTGCAGCCGGTGAGACCGCCTAGCTCCACAATGCGCTTGGCGTAGGCAGTCTGGCGAAGAGAGGTGCCGGAGCTGTCCTGGTGGACCTCGATCCCCAGGTAGAAGGAGAGGGCCCAAGTCGCTCATCTGGAAAGTCGCCCTCATCTTCTCCTTGAACGCCTCGATCTCCACCTCCTTGGTGCTGGTGATCACCAAGTCGTCGACGTAGACGCCTACCAGCAGGGCCTTTCCTCCGCTGCCCCACCAGTAGATGGCCGCCTCGTGTGGGCTTTGCTCGAAGCCCATCCCCTTCAGCGTGGAATCCAGCTTGGCATTCCACGCCCTCGGTGCCTGCCGCAAGCCATAGAGGGCCTTGCGCAGGCGAAGCACCTTGCCCTCCTTGCCGGGAATCGCAAATCCCGGCGGCTGATGCACGTAGACCTCCTCCTTCAAGTCGCCGTTAAGGAACGCCGACTTGACATCCATGTGCTGGACGAAGCCGCGTGCCACCAGACGCGCCTTGTGCTTGATCACCTCTCCGGTCTCGTCCTTCTTGAGCTTGAAGACCCACTTGAGAGAGATGGCGTGGTGGCCGGCTGGAAGATCGGCCAGCTCCCACGTCTTGTTCCGCTCGATGGCGTCCATCTCCATCTGCATCGCGGCACGCCATGCCGCGTCCCTCTCCGCCTCGGCGAAGGAACGAGGCTCGCCATCGTCCTGTGCGAGGTGCAGCTCCGCCTCAAAGTCGTGCTGCGCCAGTCCAGGGACCGGCTGCTCGCCGAGGAGGTTGTCCACGGTACGGTAGCGCAGAGGCTCGCCGCCGTGGTAGGCGTCGATGCGATCCTCATCGTTGGACAACGGAGTGGCGAACTCCACTGTGCGCTGCTCGTCGTGGGCCGAAGTTGCCGGTGCCGAGCCTGAAGGGGTAGGGTCCGGTGTAGGAGAGCGAGGCGTGGCCGGCGGTGCTGGTGGTGGACTCACCGGAGCCTGTGGACTTGCCAGAGCTGGTGGTGGCGGTGGTGAAGGACTCGCCGGAGGTGGTGGCGAACGAGGTGGTGGGGTAGGCGAGCTCGGTGAGGACGAGTTGCTAGCTCTCCCCGCCTCCTTGAAGTGGACGTAGTCGACGACGAAATCACTGGTCGTCGGAGTCGAGCCGTCATCCACCATCTTGCCCCACGTCCAGCTTCGCCCCTCGTCGAACACGACGTCACGCGTGATGCACACGTGCCGTGTCGCAGGGTCGAGGACGCGGTAGGCCTTGGCGCCCTCCGCGTAGCCGATGAAGACCCCTGGCGTGCCCCGGTCGTTGAGCTTGCCGACGTGGTTGAGCTCCTTGACGAAGGCCAGGCAGCCGAAGACGCGAAGGTGGCTCACCGCGGGTTTGCGCCCGTGCCAGGCCTCGTATGGCGTCTTGCCGTCGAGGGCCTTGGTGGGGAAGCGGTTGAGCAAGTGGACGGCAAACATCACCGCCTCACCCCAGTAGATCGCCGGCATCCCTCTCTGCTTGAGGAGGGCACGGGTGGTGGCCACCACCGTCTGGTTGCGGCGCTCGACGACGCCGTTCTGCTGCGGAGTGTACGGCGCGGAGAAGTGGCGGTGGATCCCCTCATCGGCGCAGTACGCCGCGAACTCGGCCGCCGTGAACTCGCCGCCGTTGTCCGTGCGTAGGACCCGAAGCTTGCGGCCGTACTCCGCCTCCGCAGCAGCTTGAAGGCGCTTGATGGCGTCCGCTGCGGCTGCCTTGGCGTCGAGCAGGACAGTCCACATGTAGCGGGACACGTCGTCGAAGAGGATGAGGAAGTAGCGCCGGCCTCCAGGTGTAGCCGGTGTCACGGGGCCACAGAGGTCACCGTGTACGAGCTCCAGCTTCTCCTTGGCGCGGAAGCTCGCCTGGCGAGGGAAAGGGAGCCGCCGCAGCTTGGTGAGGACGCAAGTGTTGCAGAACTGCTCCACGTGGTCGACGTGCGGCATGCCCCGCACCATCTCCTTGCTGCCGAGCTGCCTCAGGGCCTCAAAGTTAAGGTGCCCGAAGCGCTCGTGCCACCTCCAAGCGTCGTCGTCGCGGCGGGCTGCAAGACAAAGAGGTTGCGCCACCTGTGCATGAAGGACGTAGAGGCGGTTGCTCCTGTTGACCTTGACCAGGAGCCGGTGTCGATGATCCCAGATGCGCAGCACCCCGTGCTCGATCTCCACGCGCGATCCGCTCTCATCCAGCTGTCCCAAGCTGATGATGGAGTTCCTCAACGCGGGGATGTAGTAGACACCGGTGAGCAGCCTGTGCTCGCCAGTTTTGACGACGAAGACGACAGAGCCGACGCCCTTGATCTCCACAGCGGAGGCGTCGCCGAACTTGACGGTGCCTCGAACGCTTGAGTCGAGCTCGGTGAAGAACTCCCGCCGCCCGGTCATGTGGTGGGTGGCGCCGGTGTCAAGGCACCACCCGTCGGTCTTGTCGTTGCCGGAGCTGTCGTCGAGGAGGGCGTGTGCTTTTGGCTCGTCAAGGTGGAGGAGAGCCGTTGCGGCCGGTGCTGCTGGAGGTAGTTCGATGCTCGCATGAGCAATGAACAGAGCCGGCTCCTCCGCCTACGCGACGTGGGCCTGGCCGCGTCGTGGCTGTCGACAATCCTTGGCCCAATGACCAAGCTTGCCGCAGTTGTAGCAAGGGTCGTCTCGTGCTGGCTTTTGCTTGCCAGCGGCGCCGCCCTGGGCGCCTCCACGATTATCACCCTCGGCACGTCCTCGCGCCCTTGCCTGGGCGTCTTTGCGCGGCTTGCCACGCTTGCCACACTTGCGGCCGCCTGTCGTGGAAGAAGGCTACCCCTTCTTCCTGTCACCTTGGCCAGCAGCCCACTGCTCCCGAGTGAGGAGCTTCCCGCCAATGGTGACGGGTCCCGAGAGGCGCTGTGGCTCATCGCTGTCAACGACCTTGAGGTGGCCCAACGCCTCCTCGATCGTCATCGTGGAGAGGTCTAGCAGAGACTCGATTGAGCGAGCCATCTGCTTGTACTTCTCGGGGACGCAGCGGAAGAGCTTCTCAACAGCTCTCTCCTCGCCGTAGGTGTCGTCGCTGAACTGCACCAACTTCTGCAACAGAGTGTTGAGACGGAGAGCAAAGTCATCAACGTCCTCACTTGGCTTGAAGGCCAGGTTCTCCCACTCCTTGCGAAGCGCCTGCAGTGTGGACTTGCGGGCGTGGTCGCTGCCGATGCGTGCCGCAGCGATGGCGTCCTAGCTTCCTTGGCAGTCCGCTTGCTGGTAAGCGAAAACTGCATCTCGGGCGGGACTGCAGCAATGAGAGCATCCAGCGCTCGTCGATCTTGGTCGTAGTCGACGTCGCCGTACCGGACTGCTTCCCACATATGCCGCACCTGGAGCCTCACTCTCATCACCGCAGCCCACTCAACGTAGTTGGTCTTGGTGAGGGTAGGCCACCCGTCGCCGGGGCCGACGTCCCTGACGACAGCCTGGTACTCGTGGTGACCACGGTACTGAACCGAGGAGAGAGAGCCGCGCTGCCTGTGAAGGCCGCGCTCTCCGTCGACCCGTCCGCCGCCGCCATGCGCGCCTCCTCCAGGAGCGCCACCGCCGTGCGCGCCTCCTTCAGGAGCGCCGCCGGCGTGTCTACGCCTGTCTGGGCTGCCGCCGCGCTCGTGGGCGTGCGCGGCTGCCCACTGCGCCGCTCGCCCTCGCGATGCCTCCCTCTCCAGCAGCTCGAGGTCCGCGTCGGCGCTGTCATCAGCAGCGATGGAGCTGCTGTTGCTGCCGCGTAGAACCTCGACCTCCGCTGCTGCTGCACGCGCTGCATCCGCCGCCGCTGCTGCTTCCACCTCCGCTCTAGCTGCTGCTAGCTCCGCTGCTGCTAGCCTCGATGCCCTTGCCGCCGTTGCTGCGACGTCTGCCGCCGCTCGCTCGCGCTTCTCTGTCGCAGCGAGGTCGGCCTCCTGCCGACGCCGCGTGCTCGAGGCGACCGAGCCCTGAGACTGTCCTGCGGACATGGTGCGCTATCGAGGGGACTGCTGTGTAGAGAGCAGGGGCAGCCGGAGCTGCTGCTGCTACCGGCTGCGGTTGGGGCTGCTGCGAGACCGGGGAAGGAGATGAGCAGGGATGCTCAGGCTACAGGATAATACGGCTCCGATACCACTTGTTAGTCGCTGGATTCGCACTCTTGGTAGCAGTAGAATCCTTACACTCATCGAGACAGGATGACACTAGGAGTTGGGCAATTTTCTGGTTTATTTCTCACACAAACTCATACAATGCCATGCCAACCTGAGGGGTTGGGGATACATATTTATAGGGCTGCTAGTCAGCCAAGCATATGCCAAGATGCTAGTCTAAGATGCTAGAAAGATGCTGTCCTACAGATGCTAACTGCTAGTCTAAGATGCTAGAAAGATGCTGTCCTACAGATGCTAACTGCTGTCCTAAAAGCAGTCAAGGATGCAGTCTACAAAGGACACAAGGACCACATGTGCTGCGTACTGCAGCAGCCCCACAAGGACTAGCCAACACAGAGACTTATCCATCACTTGGAATGGTGGAAATCAAGCAAGAGCAGCAAGATTAGGGGAAGAATTGTTGAATAATTTGCTGCTGGTCTTGCACAGAAGTCTGCAGCTGCAAACCAATCTTCAGTCAAGGCTGCAGCTTGGTGACTAGAAATCTGAAACTGCAGACCAACTTTGAAAGGTTGAACAGCAGCCAAGCTGTAGTGGGAATATTGACTAGGAGTAGTGGGGACACAGATTTTTGGTAGGCCATTGTGTCCCTTAGCTAATAAATATTGCAGGCTTATCCTGCAGCTAGGACAGTAGACTTTGACTGCAGTTCAGCAGCCCACCTTCTCTGGTTTCAGTTCATACACAAACTGAACCTACCCCTCTGTAGTGTAATATTCAGTTCAGTTCACAGCAGCAGCACTTGCGTGCAGCAGCAGCAACATTCAGGAAAGTGCAGCAGCACTTGTGTGTGTGTTCTGTGCTCAACGTCATCTTCTACCTCTAGCCATGAGTGAGTGTGTGGGTGTGGAGGTGAGCTTGCTGCTCACCTGTGCAGGGAGATCGAGGGCCAACAGCGGGTCGGAGCTCGCTGGGAGGGGGCCAAGGCCTGAGCTCGCGGCATCCTTGCCTTCCCCGTGCTGGAGCTTTCAGTGGCTGGAGCTCGTGGGGGAGAGGGCTGAGCTTGCCACATTCTTGTCTTCCCTGTGCTCGAGCACGTGGCGGCCTCATCCTGGCGGCACGGCGCAGTGGAGCTCCGAGTGGTGCAGCGCATGGGGAAGGGGCTCCAGGCGGTGTAGTGTGTGGGGAAGGGGCTTCGGTTGGCGCAGCGCGTGGGGAAGGAATTCGCGGTGGCAGGGGCGTAACGGTGGCTGTGCTGTCTGTCTCGGAGGAAAATTTGTGTGTAAAAGAGAAAAGAATGGTGAGAGATTGACATGTTGGTCCCATGGAATAAAGGTGGGTCTCAATACAACAGTGAGCAACGGTGGCAAATACCCCATCCAACCCAGGAACCGTCCTATCCCCTCAACCAAACAGCAAACAGGGATGGTTCTACTTCTACCCCTAAAAACTGGGTTGGATCCATCTCATCCCACCACGTCCCCGAACGAAATACACGCTTAATAAGCTGACAATTTATGGTAGTTGTCATCTGTAGTGTTGACAATACTTCAACGGTTTAACCCCATTTTGACTACTTGAATGTTCTTTTTCTTTGGCATCCAAACTGCTAGATGTATTCAATCTAAACATATATGTTACACATTGTGTCAGGACTATTACACCATAAAATTCTACTCCCTCCATCCCAAATTATGTCATTCTAACTTTTTTGAAGAGTCAAAGCATCTCAAGTTTGACCAAATTTATATAATAAAACAATAACATTTATGATACCAACTAAGTTTCATTAGATTCTTCATTAATAATATTTTCATAGTATACCTATTTGATGTCATAAATCTTTGTAATTCTCTGTATAATTTTGGTCAAACTTGAGATGCTTTGACTCTCCAAGAAAGTTGGAATGACTTATAATTTGGATGGAGGAAGTATTAATTAATGGAATTACGATATGCGCATGGTGGCTTAGGGGTATTACTGGACACAAAAGATTCATCCAATATTCTATCCTATATATTTTTTTCTCAGACGCATTTCTTCGTCTTGCATCCTGTTTAATATTTTTATTGTGGGTTCAGAGCGGATAGTGACACAAGTTGAACAGACAGAAATTATTCACTCTATTTGGACTAGAGCAAAATATATTGAACAATATCAGGGGTGTAATTAGAATGTACAATGAAATTGTAATAACAGTATATGTAGCTAGTTAGTTTCATATATCTTGCATAAGCATATGAGCAATGATTCATATATCTTGCATAAGCATATGAGCTATGATTCATATATGAATTTATTGTAGTACAATTAATACAGCTAGTAAAATGGCTAAATGCTTGATAGACCATAAAACCAACATAACACATTATGAAATGTAATGTAAATTTTATAGACTAAAGAAATGGGGATGTGTAAGGCTGCTCAGCTGAGGCTTATTGCATTATAACAAGGTATTCCTGCATATGCTCCCCCAATACATCAGATGCATATAAGCACTGTATTGCATTCGATATGCATCATATGCTAATGTTGTGACTTCCTGGTACATCTGTGCATTCTTCTTTGAACCAAACTACATATTATTGAGCTAATGTTCAGCTTTCTACTAATTTGATAGGCCAAATCGAATGATGGAGAGGGGCCTGAATTACTGAGGAGTGCATCTGACGGAGAGGCCAGTACTCATTCTGATTCATTAACTGCGACATTAGCTGAACATCGCCAGCATTTAGTCAGTATACAGGTAACAACCTCCATGCAATTTTAAAACTTGTCAGTTTATCTATTATGACTGGTCACATACGAATGCCGGAAGCGCCCACGTGGCTAGATGCATGCTGGCCCAGCAGGAGGCCACGGGCTCAAGGAGATATTGTATTAGTTTATTTTCCATTTATTTTCCCACAAATATAGGATATTGGATCATAGATTGGTTTGTGAGGAGCAAGGTTACATTAGGCACTGGGCGCTCCCTAGGCAGTGACCCACCACCTAGAGCATAAGCGAGCCTACGCAAGCCTTAAGACATTTTTCTATGCGTTTTGTACACATACATATGTTACATCTAAAATAAAAGAATAAACAGCAGAACAGTGGGCTTAGATTAGACAGAAAGGCCGGTCTAAGAGTCTTGCCCACCTTACCCAGGCCTTGTTTAGATCCAAAAACTTTTCACGAAAAACTACAGTAACGAATCTTGCGGCACATGGAGCATTAAATGTAGACGAAAAAAACTAATTACACAGTTTGGATGGAAATCGCGAGATGAACATTTTGAGCCTAATTAGTTTGTGATTAGACACTAAAGTGCTACAGTAACAAATGTGCTAATGACAGATTAATTAGGCTTAATAAATTCGTCTCGCGGTTTCCAGGCAAGCTATGTAATTAGTTTTTTTTACTAGGATCATGCCCGTGCGTTGCAACGGGAACGAAACAATTCCTGACCACTTAGGGCTACTCGAGCAGCAGCCACAGTCTGAGGTCAATGAGCACCCAAGCCAATGCTCCATCCACTTAAAATCCAAAATAAAACATGTAGTCTAAAAGATTATCATACAAAGAACATTTATTTGCTTATGCAATATAACCTAACCTTTTCAGTCTTCTTGGTAGTAAATAAAACCTAATAAAATTGAATATCTTATATTCATTCTAAAATTCAGAAACCTTGATGACCTTTTCTATTTGATTCTATTCAATAAGTTTGATGAGCAGACTCATGTATCCTCATGGCTTGTGCAGAAATAAGAATCCTTTGTATGTAGTCTTTATTTTGAAACAAAATCATTTAAGTGATGCCACGTGTAGCTAATTACCCATGGTTAGCGAAAAAATTGTCATCGTGGCCCGGTCATAGCCCATTTGCTTTAGCGGCAATAGTTGTAAAATTGAGACAGATCAGATCACGAATTCACCTGACAGAACATATAAAAAAATGAATGAGAACGGAGCGAGCACTTACAGATCATGAATGTCTGGAGTGGCTAGCTACGAGCTGCACGTGGGGCAAGAGAAAGAAAACTCGAATGGCATGTGCTCCCTTATTATCAACCTAAATGAAGCAGGATGCATGTTGTCCACGTTTAGGGACTCCAATTGCCGCCTCACCAGCAAGAACGCCGCGTCGCTGTCCGATGCTACGCAGGTGAGGCCTGTCGAGGCCTTGGCTTAGTAGGCACCCTTGCCGCCCGTGCCGAGCGCAGGGACTACTCAATGGAGACCTTGCTCATGCCTCATGCATGGCCAGCAGTGGAATCTTGCTGATGGGCGCGCGCTCCTGCAGTCATCGGCGAGCAGCTCTGGCAGCACGCGTAAGCCCCAGTTGAACCACATGCTCGCCCTAGTCGTGGGCCGCATCCCGGACAGCTGGGCGCAGTTGTTGAACGTTCAATTATCTGCCGAGGAGACGGCTGTGACGTCAGCGGTGGTTGTGAAAGGGAGAGACTGAGATGATTCAGGTGTTTATTATTCCTTCCGTGATCTGTTGGAGAGGATTTGATTGTTGGTCTTTTTTCCGTGATTTGCGCTTCCTGGATTTGCATGAAAGAAAAGAATACCGCAGATGTTGGAGCGCCGGGCCGGGGTGCATGCAGCCGGGCAGCACGATTGTGGACGTAAATATTTCCCTGATTGTTGTTTTTCCCTGTGATTTATGCTTTTACCGTGGATATGGATCTCTTGGAGTGCTGGGGTGCACATGCATACATCCATGCATGGAAAGACCAGAAAGAATGGCGCGTTTTTTTGTTGCCGGGCGACTCGCGGATCGCAGTCACGCGCTGATTTTGCTGAGCGACTCGCGATCGCAGGCACGCGGTGAAAGTCTCCGGTGCACGAAAACCTTCGGTGCTTTTTAGTTGTAGAGATTAGTATCTGAAAACCCCTTCCAACATCGCACGGAACATCCGATGTAACATTTTCACCAAAAACTTTTCGCATCTAAACAAGGCCCTAGTCCAACCTCATCCATCTACCTCCTCTGTCCTAGTTCCAGCCGCATTCCTTTGCTTGTGCCCATCGCCTCTGCCTCCTTCCGGTTGCGCTCGTCACCCGTCGCCCCTGCCTCCTCCTGACCGCACCCGTCGTTGATGGCTCTGCCCACCCTCCTGGCCTCCCCACGTCGCCTGTTGCCTGCCGCCTCTCGGCCACGCCTACGGCTAGCCTCCTCCCAGCCGCGCCTGCCTCTAGCCTCCTCCCGGCTGCACCTACCTCTGCCGCATGCAGCGCAGCTCTGGATCTGGGGGCACACCACCTATCCTCTGCCTAGCCCCTTAGGCGAGGCGGTGCCCCTTTGCCTAGTGCTTAAGTGCACCTAGGCGAGCGCCTAATAGCGCCTTGTGGAACACTGGTTAGGAGGGGATAAATGTTTGGAACTATTGATGGAGGAAATTAAGCAGAGCAACAGATTTGTTGCGGTGCTTCCTCTCCCTCGGGTTTGACTGAAGCCCCGTCTCCCTGTCTCCCACTCCTACCTGTCTCCCTGTTGACTCCTACCTCCCACAGCTTAAATAATAGCGACAATTCTATCATTATCAGTAGCCACCAGATTTTTGGATTTTACTGGTGAATGGTTCAACAGTATTTGATTGGTTTTAAATTTTAATATGTGGCTGTTGTTTCCTTTGTCTAGGGTCTAATTAATCAACTCAAGGAGGCTATTCCGGCAATGCAGCAGTCTATTGATGAACTCTCAGAAGAAGTGAATAGTGTATCTATTAACTCAATGGATCAATTGAACTCGAGGCTACCACTGTCAGTACAAAGTGCAGGGCTTGGAAGATCCGAAGTAAGAATAGAAAGTTTTAACTAATAGGCTGTTTTGTTTTATGATGATTTACCCACTGTTGAAGTAGGGTATCGACATATAGCAGCTATGGCTGAACAATACCTTTTTTGTGTGAAGCAGTATCAGATTTCTATATTGTAAACATTTATCAAGCATAAAATATTGCTATATCAGGCATGCACATTTATTCTACGGCTTTCTGACCACCCACATTTATGCAGGAAAGAAGCAGTGAAGTTTCGGAGATCAGTTCTAAGCTCTCTTCTACACACTTGGACAAGCCTGGGGGCAGTCCTGCTCTAAAGCTACCACCATTATTTAGTCTGACTCCAAGTTCTTCTGGAAAAGGAACACAGACACAAAAACGGAATGTGCTGGCTCGTCAACCTAGCCAGGAGATCACATCAGAAGAGAAAACACTTACCATCCCCTCAACTAAAGATCAAATGAATGGTTCAATGCGTGGTATTTCTATCTTACTCTTCAGCTTTTCCATTTTATCCTTATACTCTATGCCCTTTTGTTTTCTTCCTGTAGATATAGAAAGTGAAGTGTTTTCATGAATAGCATCGTTGAATTGTTTTGGTCAATATGGTCTTTGCAGAAAATGATGACTATTCTGCTCATGACATTAGACGGTCTATTCGTGAAGCTGCTTTATCAAAGCCATTGAGGAATGCAGAAAGGCCACAAGATAAAAATAGTGATGATGGTTCAGAGCACTTCTTTATTCCGCTGTCAACTGGTGCTGCAAAGAAGGATATGGATTCAGTGACAAATGGACATAACCAAAGATTAGGCTTGTTGCCACCTCAGATGAAGTTCACAAAGAGCACAAGTGGCATTTACTACAATGCGGATAGCCCGATAAACACAAGTCCAGTTCTGTTAAGTGAACTGAATGGACATGATTTGATCAGTGCCATGAGTTTTCTTGACCCGGCTGGTGGTCTGGCACATCAGTCCTTTATCACTGATGACGCCCTGGATCAAGTATTCTCCCCTCCTCTGTTGACGGAATCTTCGTTGTTCCATGATGCAGACGAGGACCTACTTGGTAAGTCTTAAACTCGATGGATTTTATTTTGGGAAGTAATTATGCAGATGTGGTATGCATGCACTTCAATAAGCTTTCATGATGTTAAATTTCGTTAGTCCTCAACAGCCATGCCCTATATTTCAGTTTCATCATTAGAGATGATTATGGATAATGTTTCTAGGAACCCATTGTGTCTCTACTAAGAAAAATGTTTCCAAACTGATCAAACTTGTTGCTTGCTTTTCAGCACCATTGTCAGAGACCGATGCAGCATTGATGGAACATTAAGCTTCACATGTACACTATGTAATATTTTGACCACTGGCTGGACACAGCCCGGAGGTTCTTGTGGCTTATGTTTGTCTTATTGACGGCATATTCGGCTAGTTGCTTGCGAGTTGCAACCAGGTTGAGATACAGATGCTTCTGCATCAGAATTTGGGTGGGTTCTATTGTGGGGGATAAGTTTACTATTGATGAGAGGAGGTGATATAGCTGTTGGTGTTTTTTTTTTTAAATCTCTGGACAAGGCTATAGATGCCGGTGTTGTACCAAGGGTAGTGTGCACAGTAGGAAAGCCCAATCTTGTATATTTAGTTGCTATATACATCAGCTGCATTTGTGCTGTAATAATTTATCGACCTGCTCAAATTTGTCTGTTGCTCTGCTAGCTGCGTCCTGCTGAGTTAATCACAGTTTCAGTATAAGAAAGTGCAAATCATAAATCTAATGTGGTGGAGCAAATGGGGACAGCAGTGGCAGGTACTAACTTTGTGTTAGAGCTAATTCTAGCAACGGCCCCCTAAAATAGGGTTTCTAGGGATTTGAGGTGTAACACCCCAGAACGGTGTTCTAAAGCATTACCACACTTTGGAATAGCAGTAACTTGTCATCAGAAAACTTGACTCGCGCGTGTAGGAGCCACACTAGATAATTATTTATCTAAAACTTGCAAGGGTGAAAACTTGACTTAAATTGTTCAATGTGACTAAGGAGTAAGGACCAACCTCAACTTGGGTAGTCTTCCCAAGTGTCCAGCGTGGAACATTCTACCGAGTCTAATGAAACCTTCGCCATGAACTGGCTGCTCTCAGGTTGGATGCTCAAGTGCATTTTTTCTAAGGAGGGGAGGACTTGTCATGACCCACAGTCGATCTAACTGAAACCTTTGGACAGAATGTTGAAGAATGCCTTATCGTTTCCCTATGGTGCAGAGAACGCGGAAGCAACAAACGTTGTAACACCCCTGGGTGTTAAGCATGTATTCATATCCCAAAGCATGATCATTAGCATTTCATGCATGTTCATTATCACATGGCAATATAAGTTGGAATTAATTAAATTGTGAAAAACATGTTTGAACCCTAAATTATTGCAATTGCTAGCTAAGAGTGGTAAAAATTTGTTGGGCTATAACTCTAAATGACTTAGAACTAATTAACATGATTTTTGGAGTAATTTTTGTATTCAAAATCTCCCCAAATTTTGCTTTTAAAAATATTTCAGAAAAATAAGTTTTTGTTTAAAAATTGGACTTTAAATCACTAATTCAAAATCTGTTTAGAATTTTGAAAAGTGCCCTAAATAAAAGTTGTAGAGAATTAAATTTTGAACAACTTTGTTTTGGGGTCAACTTATGAAAATGTCTTTTTCATCTTCAAAATTTGAATTTGAATCAATTTAGAAAATCTGAAAAATTATTTAGAAAAGAAAAACGATTTCCCGGCCTTAACGGGCCGCCGCCTCACTTCCCGGCCTGCTCGCGAAGCGGCCCGGCCCGCACCAGCGTCCGCCTCCTCCGCCCGCCCGCGCGCGCGACGCCGTGGCGCTCGCGGCAGAGCTCGCCCGCCCCGTGTTGCCCGTACGCCGGCGTTGGCCGTCCTGTGGCGCCCGGTGGCCCCCGCCGCCCGTGCTTACCCCCGCCAGAGCCGCCTCCTCCCCCTCCACTCGCCCATTCCTTCCCTCCACTCTCCACAGCCGCAGCACAGCAGTAGCGCGCGGCCGCAGTCCTGCCTCCGCCACCGCGCGCGCCATCACCGGAGACGGCGTTCCGGCCGTTCCGTCTTACCGCGAGCCGCTCCGTCTTGCCCCAAGCTCCGCCTTTCCCTCGCGCAGCCAGTGCTCGCACCAGTTGCCCGTGGTAAGCTTCCTCTCCGCGTGAATTGCTCGCCGGAGCAGAGCCGAGCTCACCGGAGCTTTCCGCCCCGTGGACCGCTCCCCTCCGCCCCACTTTTTTCCCTTCTAGCACGCGCATCTTGTTCGCCATGACTCACCGTTGCTCGAGCACCCTTCCGGTGACCGTGGCATGGTCGGGGATGGCCGGCCGACGACCACCCGCGCCGCCGCTCCGCCATTGGCGACGGCGAGCCTATTCCCGAGCTCCTCCCGTCATGCCGTTTGCACCAACGTGACCGCCTTGGCACGGGGATCACGATGGTGGTGACCTCACCGCCGACGAGCTCACTGGCGGCGAGAACCGCGCAGTCAGCGTCTCCCCTCCTCTGGGTGACTGACCCGTGGGGTCACGGGTCCACCTGTCAGTCTCAGTGTGCGCTCGCGTGTGCACTGCACCGGGTGCATCTAACGTTTCCAGCGGCTGATGTTAAAAGGATTTTTGAAAATGATTTTCAAAAATTGTTAAAAGGGTTTCTAAAATCCATAACTTGCTTATTTTAGCTCCAAAAATTGTGAAATAAATTTTGTAGTGTTTCTCATGAGTAGATCTACAGTTTAAAAATATTGCATGTCAAGTTTGAAATACTTTTCTGTAGGGTTTTTATTTAATCACTGAAATTGCTGTTTTCTTGATAACTATGTAATAAATCATAGAAAACTCAGAAAAATATGGTTCCACTTGCAATAATTTTCTTTTGTGATGTACTTTCTAGGAAAAATATGTGTCATGCATGTTCTGTAGAAAATTTTTTATGTGTAGTACAAGTGTTTAATATTGTTAATAATTGTTATTTTTGCTAGAGAGAAAAATATGAATAAAACATGCATGTAATAATTTTTCTATAGTGATTGTTTATTGTGTAGAATGTAGGAAAAATAATAATTCTATTGTTTGATACTTTTCATAGTATAAAGTATTTTTATGCTCATTTTTAGGCCCTAGCTTGTTATTTTTGTGTAAGCAGTTCTAGTAATCCAAATACAATGAATTTTTTGTGGCATGCTAGATTAGATGATAGTAAGCTATTGTAATTTTCTCAGATTTTTCTGTGCTACCAAAATAGGTGTTGCTGTTCAAACCTAGTTGCAATTAGGGTTTAATTAACCTTGTTAATGCATGACTAGTTAATAAGATTTACTTTGGTGTATCTTTGAAGCATCTTAGATTTATGTGGTGACTTGGTATGGTAGAGAATATTTGTAGTAGTATACGAGTACATGTTCTTGGATGATGTTGACTAACTTGTAGAAGAGTTGTATTCCTACTTTATACAATAAAGTGAAACCTATTGATCCACATTTCATTCATCATGATCATTACATGTCATCTCTGCAATGCACCTAGGCATGAGCACTTATATGTTTGCATCATATAGGATCGCAAGAAGTAACTCTGGTAGCAGTTCCCGAGGAGCCGGAAGAGCAGCTCGAGGTGCAAGAGCAGGAGGTGCCCGAGGCCGACGAGGAGGTCGGTGAGGATCTTCCAGAGTGTCCCGACCACCGTCCGAGCTCTTTCGAGAGAGGCAAGCCCCGGAGCATTTTCTCCCTAGGTTTGCAAATATTTTATTAATGCTTTACTTTAACTGATGCATTACGTTTAGGAATTGTTTGCAACCGTTGCTGCATTATACCTTGTTTACTCTGTTCTACCCTATCCTTGCTACCTTGGTATTCGCAATCAAGTAATTGCTTAGCCTGCTTAGACCGGTAGAAGTCAAGTGATTTCTTGTCACCTGCGAGCTATAGGTGGTTACCTGGATCTGCTTGAGTAAGTATGTCATCTGAGAATAACTAAGTGTTAATGTGAAATTGAGACCGGACGGAGACTTGTAGGGTTTCAGACTGTAGTGTTTTCTGTCTGTGTCGATTAAGGACCGACCGTTGTTGGGCCTCGAGTCATGTTGAACGCATGCCTTACATTTAGCTGGCCGAATAATGTACCTTTCGACCACGAAGCTGGGAGATTATTCGGGCCGAGTGGATTGCCCGCAACGCACTGTATCGGAGCAGTAGTGGCAGGATACGGGGGCACGATAATAAGGCCAAAGAGCAGTCAGGCGGCCCCCGGTACATGTGGTTCCTGGCAAGCTCAAGACTTTACCTGAATGGTTGACTCGGTGACCAATACCTCACTTTAGCGGGTGAGTGAGGTTTGTGTGAGGAATAAATTACCAGCTGGTTAATAATCGATTCGAATCGCCATCGTTCACTGAATAGTGAACACTTGACTTGAGTGACTTCATCGTAGTAATTCTGATGGAACACTTGGACAGTTATATGGAATATGACATGATAGAAGTGGTTAATGATCATTGGTTATCCTTACCTGTTTAATTACATGTTACTGTAGTACAGGTGCAAATGTAGTTGATAGGTTAATAAAGATTTAACTTGATGCAAAGCTTCTGAAAAAAGATTCTTTAAATGCTAAAAATGCCTTTTTACAAATGAGTCAGCTATCCCACCATAAAGCCTGTCCTGATCCTTGGTGTCTTTTATTTTCGGTTCTGTCGG
The DNA here is from genome assembly GCA_038087645.1 of Saccharum hybrid cultivar R570. Lineage (NCBI taxonomy): Eukaryota > Viridiplantae > Streptophyta > Magnoliopsida > Poales > Poaceae > Saccharum > Saccharum hybrid cultivar. The sequence goes on from JAQSUU010000227.1 coordinate 2,701,818, forward strand.
GTAAGTCTAGCTGAGTACCTTCTCGTACTCAGGGCTTTGTTCCCACTTGTTGCAGATGGACAGATGTATTACGGCTACTGTATCAACTACCTTTATCCTGTGATGGGAGAAGCTTAGGACCATGGGCAATGGTCATTCACTACGTCTCGTCTGATGCTTTTGTTGAAAGATGATCCTGAGCTGGCACTTTATTTCGAACTCTGTGTGAGTGTGTGTGGTTTGAACTAAATGCTTCCGCTACTTTTATTTGAAACTGGTTTGTAATAACTATGTTTAAACTCCGATGTATTTGCGACGTGAACTTTTATGTAACTTGTGATGGTGACCGCTGAACTTATTACGATCTTGGCTGGTATGTAAGTTGGTTTGAAATCCGTCGTGATTTCACAGACTACCGGGTTATACGGGCTTAAGTTTGTTAAATCATCTGCTCGGTAGATGATTTTCTTACTTAATCTCGTATAGTTGGTCGGTTCTGTTACAGCTGGTATCGGAGCATGGTTTAGCGTGTTTACTGTTCACAAGTGTATTTAAACCAAAATTTTGTTTGAAAAACGTGATTTCCAAACAAAAAGTGTACCAGTGGGCATATCCTTTATGCCTAGTAAGGACTCTAGGTGGCTTATTTAAGTACTGACTTGGGGGTTCTTGCACCATATTTCTCTTTCGTCGCTCATACGGTATGCTATTGTATGAGTGCCACTTAATTGAGTGATAATGTATGGATCAATTGCCTCTATGCCTCGGTAAGTATGAGATATGAGAGCATGATCGGATACACCACCGATCTAGGGAGAGTGCTTATATGATGCTGGAGTAATTACATGTTCTACGCATGTTTTTGCAAAAGTGTCGCATGTGTGGTTGTTCCGTCCGTTGAGGCGATGCCGTCAATAGGACGATGTGTTGGGTAGTTACTACCGTTGTACGCGTATCTAGGGATTCGTGTAGAGCATGTAGATAGATTTACTGCTTTCACGCATTCATGGGGAAGTGGGCTGAAATGAATCTTCTGCAGGTACATAACAACGTTTCTCGTGTAGAACGTATTAGTTATGTATATGAGAGATCGCTTGTATGCCACCAAATTCATCGCTAGATATTAATTATTTCATAAGTTTGTGAGAACGTAAGAAACGTACATGCATCATATTGCTTGCGCATTTCATTCATATCATGCATTCCTCTCCTTATAAAGTGATTATCCCCTTTTGATAAAAATTGTATCAACTTAAAATATGTTCTCACCGGGTAATCAAAACTTTTGGTACAGATGGCCCGCATGAAGCAGATTGCCCGTAAGTCCACAAGCGGAAGAGCACCCCGACACCAGTTGGCCCCGCGGTAGCGCCGTAGCATGGACACCTTTCTGAGCGAGTTTGGCATGCCGATTTTGCTTTGGAGAGTGCTCCATGATGTGGGGTACCCGGAGGGTCAGCAGCCGATGTACTCTTGGAGTGAGAGCCAGTTAGCTGAGGATGTACTTGCAGTAGTGGAGATCACAGTCCCTGCTCTTGGTGATGCTCCAGAGTGGGATGGTTGGCACTTGGAGTTTGAGGGACGCACTCCGGTTGAGGGTGCAGAGGGAGCAGCTTTTCGTGTCATCTGAGACATAATGAACAGATTTCCCAACGAGCTAGCAACAGCCTTTGCTGTCACTTTTCCTAGAGATGATCCTCGCGATGCCATTTGGGTGCAGCCGCAAGGAAGTGCCTTGGTCAGAGGCCCAAACGAAGGACAGGCTAGCGACAACCACGCTATGAGTGCGATGTATGCAGCTATTAGAGCATACCAGGGTCTTGAGTGTACCTATTGGACGTTGACTGGTTTGCGTGGTGATGATTGGCTCAAGGCAAGGAAACAGAAGAAGAAGCAGGCATGTGCTATAGCTAGTTTGTACGAGCAGTTGGCTGACATGAGCTTACAACGAGACCAGGCTCTAGAGAGAGGTGATAGTGCTCTACAACCGGTGCATACGTTGACTCAGGCCAACACTAATGTAGACCGCATGATTGGACAGTTGGTTCAGGAGAGGAATGAAGCCTGGAACGAGAGGAACCTTCTGAGGCAGAGGGTCGAGAAGCTAGAGGAGTATAACGTCAACTTGCATGAGGAGTTTTATGCGCTCTACAACGGGATTAGCCCATATACTCCTCTAGACGCCGCCGGTATGGACGTCGACGAGGACAAGGATGAGCCTACAGTTGCACCTGCCGACGATGATGACATTGCTATTGATGGTAGCTATGGTGACGTCTCCGACCGCGACGATGGCCCCGAGGAGTAGGCTAGTTGCCTTGCGTTAGCTACTAGGCCCTGTCACGATGATATTTCTTTTGGCTTCATGTACCTTGATGTATCTCATTTTGAACCATGAGACTTGATAGTATGTTGGATCTTGGTTGGTCATGCGATATCTGAGCGCATAAAAGTCCAGTGTATGTATGCTGGCAATTTGGTTGTATGGACGCGATGTTTGCATTTGAAGTAATTTAATTAGTGGTGTTGTTTTAATTGGAATGCGATTATTGTACCTCTATTTTATTGTATGACTTTGTTCTCTCCAATGAATTCAGTACGGCATAATTTTTCATTCACTCACAATTACTACAGCTTCACTTAATCATTACTTGTTGCTGAAATATGCAGATGACAAACACTCGCCGCGCCACGTATGAGGCTGCTGAAACTGGTGGTAATGGAGCCGGGGCAGGTGGGAGTGGTGAAAACATCAACCATAATGAGCCACACCTGGAACCACATTTGCCGCCTCCTCCACCGCTCACTGCAGAAGTATTCTTTGCACAGTTTTTTGGAAGTCAGCGCAATGCCAAGCAGTCACAGAGGAACATGGAAGATTTTCTGCGTACAATTGCCAACAATGTTCAACGTGGTAACAACTAAGGTGGCGGCAATGGGGTGAATCAGTACAACAACTTCAAGGATTTCATGGACACCAGGCCACCAATTTTCAAGGAAGCAACCGAGCCACTTGACGCTGAAGAATGGATCAACACCATAAAAGATAAGTTCCGTGTGTTAAGGTTGACTGAAGTACTGAAGACAGAATATGCTGCACATCAGTTACAAGGGCTAGCAGGAATGTGGTTGAAGCATCATCGCACCACCTTCCCTCCAAATGCTCAGATCTCGTGGAGAGAGTTCACTGAAGCCTTCCGTGGAGTTTATATTCCACCAGGGCTGGTTGAGATGAAGTTGGGAGGGGTCTTGGCTTTAAATCAGGGCACCAAAACTGTGACGCAGTATTTGCATGCCTTCAACAATTTGTGTCGTTATGCTCCCGACATGGTTGACACCGATGCTAAGAGAATTGCTAGTTTCAAGAGAGGGTTAAGTCCGAAGATGATGAAGCATGTGGGTACCAATACTCGCACCAGATTCAATGACTTCATCAGTGATTGTCTGAAACAAGAAAAGAATAACAACGCGTACACTGCATCCAAGACACGCAAGAGAGACTGAGTCAGGACCATCGCAGCCAAGAGTTTTCACTGCTAATCGTTCGGCCTATCGTCCGTCTGCACCAGGTGCAAGGTTTAGACCACCACAGCATAAAACCCAGAACTACAAGGGACCGTAGAAGCTGTAACACCCCTGGTGTTAGTTAGCCTCATAATGCATTCATAATGCATGATCATAGCATCCTAGTCTCTTATCATGAGCATAGCATCATGTTTGATTAGTAAAAGTGTTAAAACATTCATTTGCAACAATTGAAACAATTGCAATATTTGTGGTTTTATTTGTGTTTCCTTTATGTGTTGCTAGGGTTTTTGGTGTAGATGACACTTGTGATGCTCTAACATAATCTCTATTAGCTTAACTAGCTTAGGACACCTAATGGAGCACTGTTCATGTTGACCAAAATGACTAATTTGCCCTCTAGGGGAGGTTTGACCTTGAGGTGACCTCTAGAGTGCCCTAGTTTGACTAATTAAAAAGTCCAACCTAGAGACCTTGCATGGAGGTGCACCCTTTACCAAAGTTGTAGCCAATTTATCAAGAAACAAAAGTCTCAATATGACCATCTCATGAAAATGCCTAGAACCTGCTCAAACAGGGCCCACAAGTCAGTAAGTGGACTGCCCAACACTTAGAAAAATTATTCTAAGTCAGGGTGCATTTCAGTTTCAAGGTACCCCTCTTTAGGGCTCTGTAGTTTCAAATCTAGGCCGAACTAGTTCAAGTCCATATTGACAAAATTGAAGCCCTCACATAGATCTATAAGTTTGCTAATTACGGTTTTCATCAAATCGGCCTAGATTGGGAGCTATAGAGTGTTGAAGTTCATCTGTCAGTCACCTCTATCGGCTTCCATTCAGCCGGGTTTCAGTTTGGTCAGAGTTCAGAAATTCGAACTGAGCTCGATCATGGCCGGCACCTCGTAGGAAGCTCGTGCCGCATGGCCAACACGCGTCAACGCCGCACTCTAGTCATCTATGCGAGGTCGCCACGCCGCCTGGAGGCCCCAGCTCGCCCACATTCTCACCCCAGCGCTCCTCGCCTCGCTTGGCTCCGCCACAGCGCCATCGCCGGCCTCGCTATGTCTGCGCTCGCGCTGCCACGCCTCTGGCCACTGCATTCGCACCAAATGCGCTGCTGTAGCATGCTCTATCCTCACGTTCCTCAGCCGTGCCAATACCACCGTCGGTTAGGGCAAGAGCCGACATCTCCACTGACCGCCATTGCCGGAGCGCTGCCTAGCTCGGAGCTCGCTGTGGCCCGATCAACCTAGAACCCATCCGTCCCTATTGGATCATGTTTCGGGATCCCTTTGAGGTGTAGGTGGGGGACTGGAGATGTTGTTATCTCTACCGTAATGGTTTGGCCAGAACAGATGCGTTGCCGTGCGCGCTCTGCCATGGCCATCGTCTGTGTCGAGCTCGATCCCGGTGAACTTGCTTCCCCTTTCTTCCTTTTAGCTAGCGCATATCATGTCCTGGAGGTGGGACTCCACGCAGGTGAGATGCTACCGCCTTTAGTGCCCTTCTCGCTGAATGTCGTCGCGGCCACAACTTCACCGTCACCGCCGCAGTACCTCGCACGCGGCTGGGCCTCCCTCGCCGTTTCGCCGCTTCTTTCTTAGCCTTGACAGCTCCACTGTGACTCCCTGAGCGGGTAGAAGCTCTCTGCGCGCGCAGCCGTGCCCTATGCTCGCCGGTGCGCCACCACCGAGCGCCGCCGCCCACCATTGCTGGTAGTGACCTACCTTGGGCTAACCCCAGCCGCCCCTAGGGATCTCAATCGAATCACCTTCTTGTGAGGATCGCAACGGGGCACTTGGATTCGCCGGATTTTTCACCGCCGGCGAGGTTTTGGCCGGCGACCACCATCCCCTGCCCCGTGTGTATGACGCAAAAAATCATGAAGAAACAAAGAAATCAAAGGGCTGCAGGGGCGTCAGACTAAGTCATATATAGCGTTGGACTATATATGACAGGTATATATGAGCGTTGGACCCTAGCCTTGTGCTAGCGTCCAACTATATGTTCTAGAGTCTGACGGTTTTTTAACTGTAGGTAGCAGCGCCCAGTCTAGTATCGGACTATAAGCGGATACTGTTCACATATATATATATGCAGATACTGTTCACATATATATGGCAGGTACATGTGAGAGTCAGACAAATGCGTTAGACCTATATACAACCAGTCCGACGGTTTAGGAAAAGTTCTGGAAATGGTTCCAGAGAGAACCCGAGAGGTGCACGAGGCGTCGTCTTAGTCCGTGGATGGGGAGTCGGCCTAGTCCGACGGTGGCCCCACAAGTCAGGCTCAGGCGCGTGCAATGGTTGGCTTCAACGGTCGCCATGTCAATGACCGTTGGAGGGTGTCAGACCCTGTCTGAATTGGTCCGATGACCCTGTAGCAGTTAGGTCCGATGGTGCGCAGGAGTGCCCAATGAGAGAACCAACTACTCTATTTACTTGGTGGCTTATAAATAGCCCCATGGCCGGCCAAATGGATGGTGTTAGAGCTCATGGAAGTGCCATATGAGTTGAGACACATTTTTAGTTCCTCTGGACACCAAAGTGCTTTGTGAAATATTCAATGATTAGCGTAGGTGCTTTGCGAAGTACTTAAATTAGTTAGACCACCGTTTTACGCTTGCTTTGAGTGTTAGGCCTAGTGTTTAGTGAGGTTTTGTACACCTCTTATTACTCGGTGCTTGTGCGCACCATTGTTGTACATCAGAGGGGTTTATAGTCTTACGAGACCACAACAACCGCATTTGTGATGTGGTGTAACACCCCAGGCACCACAAAAGCCCAAAATGTCACTAACGCCCCTTCCCTCAAGACCGAGTATAAAACTCGGCAACAAAAACCCAACATCAAAGTAAAGCGTGGAAGCAACAATAAGAATAAAACTATAATTAAATGAAGCTCCAACTTAAACATTTTTATTAAACCATGAAGGATCACCATAAAGATAAACTAAGTTTATTACAGGAAGCACATAGTGACATTATTTTGTCTAAATGTGGGTGAAATAGTGAAGCTGTGCCACTAATCCCATCTCTTCAAGTATGCCACTCAAGTACCTGGAAAGATAGAAAACGAGTGTGATTGAAAACAATCCCAACAAGTAAATTGTTTTAACATTCCATTTAATCCACAAGTTCATTAGACAATGATTTAAGTGAGTCATATAATGTATAAAAACTAAAGGTATATGAACATCAATTTAAAAACGCTACCTTGTAGACCACTCACTCAACTTATTTTAATACTTAAAAGATTAATAATTGATAGACAGAATCACCAATACAAATTCACTTCCATAAAAAAACATATCCCAATGTTACCTCGATACATGATTCACACTTCCGTAAAAAAACATCGCTTCCATTCATTTCACACCACATGAAAGGGATGCATATGTAATGCAAATGTCATGCTCTTCTGCACTCTTAACCCTCCATGGGACACTGTAAGAGTGCACATCATACCCCTCCACGGGACACTGTATGATGCTGTACCGGTACAAAGTCGTAGCCAGCAAACGACGACATAACGTCAAATGCAAATGTTATGTTATGCAATGTGCATATGAGATACTTCATTCAATGGTTAACTACTTTAATGACATTGCAAAAGAATAAATCTAGCCCAAACAAAGTATAAAATAAGATTCAAACCCTGCCAACAAATCACAAGTACCAACAAACCTCATCCATATATGACATAGCCATGCTCATTTTGACCAAATATTATAATCTGAACCTCACATCAAAGTGCAACTATAAACAAATGAATACCAAGCAATAAATTTTGATTTAGATTTTTTTAGACATAACTAATTCATATCATGTGGGAGAAAGGCTTGCCTCGGTTTATCCCTTCCCCAGACCCCACTCATGTGGGAGCCTCCGACACTGGGTCTGCCCCTTTTTTTAATTAATTCATATCATAAGGTTATTCATCATATTTCTGATTTTAAGGTGTAGTTGTAGGAGTAAATAACATATTAAACTGTAGCAAAGCCACTGCTATGTTTACTTGCCTTAAAGCAGTGATGCAAAAGGCACTAGGCATGATCCGAAGCAATACCACCTGTTTATCAACATAAACTCAGTTCATGCATTCACACAAAAATAAAAAGAATGGCATGAAAAGCGCTACTAGGCCCTAACCCATCATGCAAACCAAACCACAAGCACCACATTCGCATTCGGCTAACAGCAGCAGTGCTGCTTGTTATTTATGTATCTTTAAATCTACGAGAGCAACTGTAGCAGATAAATACAAATTCAGAACCTCCAAAACAAGACCTACAACTTTCATGCAGACAAGCTATTTTTATTATGAACTTAAGCATACCTAAACTTCTGTTGAATTCAGATAATGGAATCTGTCCTGAATTCGGACAGTCAAAGGTAAACTATCGATATCTACTAAAATACTTGTCCAACAATTATGAAACTTCACCAGAAGATATAAAACAGCACTATCTAAAACTCTCATGTTACAACTTTTGGAGGTTAAATAAACTAAGGTACCCTAAACAAGGCCACAAACTAACTGAACTTCTGCGATGATAAAACAACAGTAATCAAATAAAATAATCATAACTAGAGTTATACTAAACATATACCAACATGCTAAACACCTTTGGAAAGATTATTAAAAACTCTACAACTTTGGTATTCACTAGGAAAACAAGTTTGACCTTGAACATGGCCAAAAACTGAATTGATCAATTACTGTCCAGAATATCATCAGAACAACAACAGTCACACTAAGAAAAATATAACTCCTGAACCACATAGGCTAAAATCTTGAAATTTGACAAGCACGAAGATATTGAAGTTGTGAACAACTTTTGTATTCATGGGTATGGCAGATTTGTCCACTATGGCACCCTAAGAGCATGATAATCAGAAATAGGCTTCTGAAAATTTCAGAACACAAGGGAACCAATTGCCTCGAAGGTTTTCACGAGCATAACGCCTCTACATAACCTCTCCCATGAACTAAATCACCAAAAACATTGTAAGATACATGTTCTAAAGCAGGGGTAAGAATCACCTTAGATGTCCCTAGTGGGGAAAATAGCAGGACAACGGGAAAAGATGATGATTCCCACAGCCTCCTCCCTTCTCCTACCAATGCAAGCAACCTTGTTGATCTAGGTGCCAAAGCAATGATAGGATCAGAGGATAAACATAATCTATGGGAGATAGTAGGGCATATACCCGTTGTGAACCAAAGCACCTCCAGGTTGGTAGAGATATGGTGTCGTCCTGCTCTTCACCCCTTCCTCTTGAGCTCCTCTCCCATGTTCTCCTCTCCGTTGGGATGTGTGGCAGCCAAAATAGAAGATGGAAGGGTGGCTGCTGTTGGGAGGGGAAGCTCTAGGGTTTTGGGAGGCCAAAGGTGGGCGTCAGTACTGTAGAACGACGTTACAGTACCCATGAACAGTAACACGGGCTGCTTGGGCCTAGATGTGGGCTAATTGATCTCCTAGCTAGGTGGGTTAGATGTTTCAACCTAAACATAAGTTGGTTCAGCCCATAACACAAAATTTTAAAATGTATTTATTTTTTTAAATATTTCTATTAGCAAAAATAAAATTAATGCAAACACATATTTGTTGTTTCTTTTCCCTATAGCATGATGACAACTTCATAAAACTAATCAATCGACATGAAGCACCACAACTAGCCAAGAAAACAATAGTTTTACTTCTAGGGTATTACATGTGGCCGCTACCGTGTACCAGAGAGAACAAGACCTGCAGTGTTTCGGCCAGAAGCTTGATAGTGAAGACGGCGGGGAGCGGTCTAGGAGAGGCTTGCCGAAAGGCACATCGGAGACCCACTTGCGCGTGGGGAAGGCCTGAGGTTATCCACGGAGTTACCTGACCGAGAGCTCGGCCCTTGGGAGGGCTCCAACGAGGACTAGGGGAAGCTTGCGCACTTCTTGATACCTCAGTAAAAATACTAGAGTTATCGACAGGAGTTTGCATCTCTACCTCATCTTTAGCTTCCACATTTATATTGCAATCTTGGTTGTGTGCTTTACCTTTCCTAGCTTAGTCGATAGGATTGGAACCTATTTACACCATGATTTGGAATGGTACACGAGAATACAAGATTCATGGAAATTTCTAGAAACTACATCGACCCACGATGCAATCAGGCCCATCAAGCCGAATTCTGTGAGATAGCCCATGTCAAGCACAAACTGACTGAAGAAAGTAAATATGTTTGGCATCGACTAAAAGTACAAAATGTGCTAGACTCTACCAGAAAGGGAAGCATAGAGTCCTATCTATCTAAATTAGGATATGTTATCTATTTCTGAGTTTTGTAACAAGTCTTATTCAACTAGGACACATGTTTAGGCCCAGGGTATAAATATGTAACCTTGGCTATTGTAATGGACATCAATCACAATCAATGCAAACTGGCTTCATGCCAAAAACCTTAGAAGTAGGAGTAGAGTAGAATCTCGGTGAGTTCTTTAGTAAGTAGGGCTGCATCAATACCGATCTCCGATTTGCTGTAAGTACCATCATGAATAGTGTTTTTATCTCGTTAGGCTGCATCGATACCGATCTCTAGCGTGGTTTAAGCTTTGGTTAGTTATCGATTTGTATCTAGATTAAGTAAGGTTGCATCGATACCGACCTCTTGCATAGTTTAGATATCAAATCACCAGTTATCGAATCTATTAAACATTAGTAAGCATCCCTTACTGTTTTTAGTAGATTCATTAGTTATCGATCTTGCTATCTTTAGTATCTTTACTAATTTTAGCAATATCACCAATTTACCTGATCAAGATTGAGGTAGATCGGCATCTTATCATATCAATCTACCATCTTTGTTGCTATATCACGATCAAAGCGTATTTTGATGTCAGATTATGCTAGATCAGCTATTTTATCTCAATCCTGATCAAACATAGTAAGCGTTCAAGGCTTGTTTGGCTATAGGTAGGTTTATCGGCTAATAAACTCTAATCTATTGTCTACTCTCACCGCTGCATCAATACTGAACCGCGTGATAGGATACTTTAGTTTAGAATTTACTAGTTCATGGATCTATTTATGGTTGGATATGACCTTTGTAATGACCCGAGTTCGTTACAATATTGGCTTTTAGTTTATACATCGATGAAACATCCTACCGAGCTCCTATGGAGATCCTTGGTGCATTGAACTGAAGAACATGTTACTCTTTGGTCCAATACTGTGACCTATCTTCCGACAACCACCCAAGTCAACTCAAGTCAACAATGGTCAACCGAACCACTAGAAATACATTACATTATCATCAGATTCTAAATGGTCAGGTTATTATCTTTTGGAATATAACCATTGGTCCAATACCAATACCCAAGTACTTGGATCAATCTCCCAAAGTTAGAAATTTATCAGACTATTTGCTAGTTTCACCAGACCATCTGTGAGATGTCTGAACAACAACAATAAGTGGAGAATGAGTTGTCCTCCACTCACTCTTGCACCCCACCCGTCATGTGCATGAAATTGGAAGATCTTATTCAGCTAAACTAGCCAAAGGCATCACCCATTCTCTCATTTCTCACCTTCCTCTCTCTAGAAAGGAAGAACTAGGAAGAACTAGAGAGAGGAAATGGAGATTAGAGAAAGTAGATAAGGAAGTGGAAGCAAGCCATCCAAGACCATCATCTCATCAAGCTCAAGTCATCTTCACCTCAATCAATGGTCATGGTTAGCTCATGAGCTCTCATCTCAATTATTTGGACATGTCTCTCAAACCCTAATCTCCAAATCTCACATGCATGTATGGTCATGGAGTGTGGTGATCTCTCACTCATCACAAAGGTATGATCAAGGTTCTATGAATGCTTAATCTCTCAAGATCCCGCTCAATGTCTTTCCCATGCCATTTGATGGATTTTTTGCACGAAATGTCAAGAATGGCTCATCTACCTCTCTAAGGATGGAAAGCAAGATGTCCTCAAGTCTTTAACATGATCTTGATCATGATTGTTGTTGACATCTCTAACACGATTACAAATAAGGTAGGTCAAACCCTTCCTTAGCAAAGGCATTAGAAATGTTCGGGACATCTCTTAGCATTGCTTAAGCTAGGTTGTTATCCCCAACACAATACCAAAAGATGTGGTTGTACTTATGATCATAGCACTTATAAAATATGAATAAAGGTTATACGCAAGCGCACAGATAAAATACACCCGTTGTAGCATTTCACCTAGGAAAGTTCCAGGTATCGTTATTTAAAATTCTATCACTAGGAAGGCACTTGGAGGTATAAGAATAAAAAAACTATAACTTCACTTGTGATAAGAGTTCCACTAGATCAGTCTCAAAATAGGGATCAATCATATCATCATAAAAGATAATTAATAACAGATCATGGTAATTCTAAAAGGGGTTCCACCGAGCATTTTCCTACTTGGGCGTGACTCTAGGAAGAACTAGAAAATAGAGACTAACTCCTAGGGTTATTCTAACTATTGGTCATTGAGCTACATCAATTAGTGCAATTACATTTAGCAATCATGATCAAGGTAACCTCATATTCATACTCAAGAGACATTGCTAACGTGGATCAGGAACAAAGCAAGATATCACCCTGCAACTCAGCCTTACTAATCCTATATTTAGGGAGTGGACTACAGAGGACTCAACGAAGCTATAATAGTCACCTTCGCGATCTACCACATGGCCCGAAACATAGGGAGCACTCGCAGATAGATATTTCCTAAGCACCATGCTTACACAACTTCTACCACCCACTCCTTGATCATCGGAATGAGCGCTATACAAACAAGAGTATAAACATAAAACTACTCCAACTTTACTAAACATATAATCAACATAGGCAATGAACATTATAATTATGAATCTAGAATTATACCAAGTCCTATCAAGTATTCGACTCATACACAAACTAGAACAAGAACTAGAGGATCAACACGAAATAGACAAGAACACGATGAACTAGACAAACTAGAATGATGAACTAGACAAAAATATGATGAACTATAAGATGAACAAGATGAACTAGAAGAACAAGTAGACAAACTAGAAGATTAACACAATGAACTAGAAGACAAATAGCACAAATAGATTAATAATGTTGAATACAAGAGAGAAGTACAAGGCTATACCTAGCCTCCTCACGACTAGATCAGGAATCCAAGCATTGCTTGCCTCCTCAAATTCCTATTCTTATATTCTTGCTATGCCCTAGCTGGTGGAGCTCTAGGTTATCCTTTTGAGGGACTACCCTGAACTGAACAATGATGGATGATTGATTGATTGATTTTCTCAAGGGGGTCTGCCTTTGCTTATATAGCCTGGTGGGATGAACCGCAGCCCTCGGATCAAACCGACATGAAACAATGGTCAAGATACATCTTAGAGGTTGGTTGGAGGCCACCACGCAAAGGGGGACCCACTTGGTAGGGGAGCTATGCCGGCCGGCCTAACATGTGGGGCCGCCCAGCCCCACCTGGCAGCCGCCGGGCCTCCGCTTCGATCCCATGCCTTCTGCTGTCTTCTACATCCTTCTAGTGCCACTTTCCGATCCGTTAGTGCAATGAGTCTTGTCTTGAGTGGATTCCTTCCTTCCAGCTTCTAGATAAATCCCTGAAAAATATTATTTCACAAAGCTGTGGAATCTTATCGGTTTAGTCCCTGATCTTTGTGATGATGATGGTTCTAGGGTCTTCTAGAGTCTTCCAAGTCGTACCCATCGAGGACTTCTTCTCCGGTGCTCTAAATATGGCAAATGATATATCCATCTTGATCATCTCGACAAGCTCTCCGCAATGATGTACTTAGATTCTTCACTTGAGATACTTTTATATGACAAAATATCAAATATCCTGCAAAACAAGTGAGAATAACACAACTCGTGGAACTCATTAGAATAAACCCCTATAACCCTACTTCACACATTATTTCAGACCTTTTCCTAAAGTAGTTGATGGTTAAAAATTGTAGTTAATTAACGTCAACAATTGGTTCTCAAATCTCAGAGCTAAGTTCTCATTACCCAATCTTAAGTTTTTATCTCAAGTTTCTCATAAATAGGATGATGCATAAATCACTAGATGCACTTGCTAGCCAAAGCCCAAAACCTAACCAACTGTAGCCTAGAATGTCCCTAGAGTCATCTAGAAGTATTGTGCACATGCATGAATGTTTACAACTCCAAACTAGAGATCAAACCAGCCAACAACCTAGAACATAGGTTCTATCGCCTGATTGACGAAGTGTCCATCAAATGCAATGGAGTGTTTGATAAACTTTCCAAATTTAGTAAACTTCACAACCAAGGCCCCAACACCCTTTCTGAGTGGAGTGACAAAGTGTCCATGACATCCTGCGGAGAGTCCATCGAATTATTAAAGTTGATTCTAGAGAACCCGAGGGCATCTGTTTCTCAACGGAGTGTCCGTGGTAGCTCATAGAGATTCCATCAATTTATAAAAATAGATTGATAGGAACCCAAGAACTCCTAGTTCTTATCGGAGAGTCTACCACATGGAGCAGAGTATCCACCGAGGAATGTCCGTTAAGAAAACCTAAGTCCCTAACACAGCGGAACGTTCTCTGGAACATTCCATTAGGTAACGGAGTGTCCGTCACATGTGACGGAGGGTCCGATAAACCTAATAGAGCTAGAAAAGAAACTGTTATCTTTTAAGCCTAAACCAGCGGAGTGTTCACCGTAGTTAGCGGAGCGTCCTTCAGTTGAATAGTGAGTGTTGATAAGTCTAGATCCTTACCCAAGAGGTCAACAATACTAAACCAAGTCTAGGTTACAAATAATGTAGTATGCTAGACGTCTCTTCCCAAGTTCCAAACCATAGCTCTCATTTTTATCACCTTATGGGATCTCACAATCCTCTCCAATCTGTTCTATCATCTCTTTCAAGTTGGTTTAGATTGTGAGCAACGTGTATAGATCGTCATCATCGCTATTAGTACCCTATTTTGGATACGCATTATTTGTCTCATTATGTGTTTTGCATCTCATGAGAATATGATTAATGATTTAATGTTGCTTTATTAAATTAGAGATACTCAACTAAGTGATCCTAGCCTTCACTTAACAACTGGGTTGGGATTCACTTAAATGCTTAGTTCCTTAGTCTCATTAGAAGTTGAGTTTGAGAGGGGAACTCATTCTCATGCGTGTAGGATATTACACTAGGATAATTAACTGCTAAAACCTGTGAGGGTTATGTGGTAGAACCACCCAAATTATATGGCCCACGTGCGCTTCTCATTGTCCTAAAGACCTCTGATTGCTGGACATGAGAGCTAGATAATTTTGGTAGTCTGCTAGATGTCCTCGTGGAACCCCGAATCATCCACTTTTTACAACTTATACAGGGTCAACAATGGAGTTACTATAACATTACAACATTTGGTACAAAAATAACTTACATTGGAGTGTGGAAGACTTATAACATTAGTTTACAAAGCATGCTTAAGTAAAAACTTAACTTTAAATTCCAATAGGTGGGTAGAAATATAGAAGCAACTTAGGTAAAGCACCTAAGGTAGGAGAGATAGCCAGATTATGTCAAGCCCACCAATATGACCTCGATTAGTAGCACAAGTCAGAACCTGCAACAGGGGTTAACAAACCCTAAGTACTTGAGGGTACTCAACAAGTCTTACCCGACTAAAAGAAAGACTCCAAGGGTATGAAAGCTTAAGGGAAGGTTTGAAGGAAGAAGAACTTTTGCAAAAAAGCCTGCTACACTTGGATCCTTACTTTCAATATTTTAGCTTCATAGATTATTAGTGTCTAGTTTGCACCTGGTCTAAATCACTCACTTGTTTAATCATCTCATCTCATCTTGTAACCATAAGTAACCATGTTTCATTGATTAACTACAATGTAGGGCAGAGGGTCGAGTCTCCATGACCGAGGAGCAACGATGATTTGAACCGATTAAACCCAGCTGGGGATTCCCAACCACACAACATATGTATGTCCTAGACCTACATATATCAATATTCACTTGGATCCTCCAAAACATGAATGGGTTCACGCTACCCGAGAGCATAGTACTCCACCTCCCTGCGCGGTTCCTCGATGGATTCACAAGATGTGTACACACTACTCTCGCCATCTCTCCAGTCCCAGTGCACGGTTAGCCTTTCACATAATGGAATAGTCGAGGTATCAGGCTTACCAGAGTATGTGGTCAGTACTGCAAAGTCTTGACCTCATACAAGCTTACAACGAACGGTCTTCAATCGACACAGTGGGACGAGCATGACCAGGCGAACCTGTCTTCCCAAGAACACTTACCATAACATCAAATCCTGCCCAGTCTCAATTTAACATGATCATCATCATGGTATTCTCAAGACCCATAAACAGAGCCGAGAAGAACAAAGGTAAAACCTATTTCTCGTGAATGATGAAACCACCATTCGACTGCTAACGAAGTCTAAGTATTACTAAGCATTAGAGATATTGACCTACACATACTAGTGGGGTAACAACTAGGAATACCTAAATATCAAGGTAATCATGTAGGAACGGTATTCAACCAACTCCTAATTACTTAATGCACATCTCACAAGACTTAAGGTGTAATAAAGATTTGTAAATACTAAGAGAGGGTTTATGCTCTAGGGTTTGCCTGCGTTGCAGAGAAGGCTAGATTCCATAGAAAGATCCAGTAGTTAGACTTGGCACCAACACCACTAGTGGATGAACCTTCTCCCAAACTTGATCAACACGAGCCTTCTCACTCTCGTATGAACTACACGTAATAAATGATGCTTCGCTTAACATGATGGACTACATGCCATGATGCATGACGAGATACACAAGTGCATAACAGAATTTAAACTTAATCTAAGAAAGTTGAGTACAACTTTCCTTCACCAAAGAACTAGGGTTATTATTATAAAAGTATTATAGTTATTTAACTAACAAGTTAATTATGAGGGCATCAAGAAAGTAATTAAGTGCCAAGGAACAATAGGGCTGTATGTGTCCCAAGGTCTACAACCAGCCTAAAATACACCAAAGTCATTTAGGTATTTATCTACTTTACTTTAGTATTTATAAAGGCACTTAATCATCAACATACAAGTTAATTAGTTGTTTATCATGAAAGAACTAAGCTAACATGGATCAGCAAAGTTTCAACATTTACCTTAGCTCATGAACAAAACTAAAACTCACAAAACCAACTAAATATTTAATTAAGCCCTTTTAACATTTATTAAGCATGGAAAAGACAATTAAGTTCACTTAAATTAATTAACCAAGTCAACTAATTCAAAACAGTACCAAACTTTTTGTGGAGACAGGTTTAAGCACATGACATTTATACAAAAATTTTCATGATTAAAGGATTATTATTTTTGTCTATAAAGATCATGCAAGGTCCATTTTATAATTAAAAGATGTAATTTTTAAGTATTGAAAACTACTGATGTTGGGTGAAAAGATCATGTCAGACGACACAATTCACACAATCATCAGAAAAATTTCATCCAAGATAAAATTACGTGCAAAGTTGCATTCATTTCATGATCGTACCATACATGTCAGAGGGGTATTTATAGGGCCCTAGTCTTCGTATTTTACATAAAATGACTTTTTTTTATCTCTGACACTAATATTTACAACCATTCATCTATGTAAGGGCGAAGTAGTCATTTCCTCCTAATTTAGTCTTCTTTTTCGCGTTCAATCTTCTTTTCCTTCAATGAACTTATTTTTTTCAGATTATCTCTTGCTTCTTGTCTACTTCTCTGTCCAGCGAAGTTGATTTCCTGACAACAAAGTCAACAGGCGAAGTTGAATTTCTAACGACGAAGTCGACAGGCGAAGTTGAATTCTTGACGACGAAGTCAATAGGTGAAGTTGAACGACAATGTCGATAGGCAAAGTTGAATTCTTGGCGACGAAGTCGATAGGCGAAGTTGAACGACAAAGTCGATAGATGAAGTTGAATTCTTAGCGACGAAGTCGATAGGCGAAGTTGAACGACAAAGTCGATAGGCGAAGTTGAACGATAAAGTCGATAGGCGAAGTTGAATTCTTGGCGACGAAGTCGATAGGCGAAGGTGAACGACAAAGTTGATAGGAGAAGTTGAATTTTTTACGACGAAGTCGAAATACAATCTTTGCTATATTTTTTCCTGCAGGTGAATTTCATTAGAATATTTTTATATCTTTCATACTCCAAAGTTTGGGCTTGAGTTTTTTTTGGACGAAGTTAATTCCCCAAGAGTAGCCCCTCGTGAATGAAGGCCTACTCCAAAGGTCTGAAATACGTGAATTTTGAATTTTATACAGCGAAGTCATAAAAAACACCATCCCGAACTTTGGAGTTGGCCGTTTATGACCGTTATGCTATGAATAGTGTTTTTAACGGTTATTTTCTGAAGCCGCCTATATATACTGTGCTGTGTTCCCTTCTTTAGGGTGCGCAATCGAAGACAGGGATGTGCCGCTGAAATTTTAAGTTTCCGCAAAGTTGGTTTTCGTCGAAGTTACTTTATTCTTTCGTTTCTTGTCTTTTTTTTGTGAAGGTAATTTTTCTGAGGTTAATGTTTTTTAGTTTATGTTTTGTACTTTCATATGCTTATTTGTGTTTATATATTGTTTTGTATATATATATATATATATATTTATATATATATATATATATATATATATATTGTATTCAGATGTCAGACATGGAGAAGAATGCTTCTGAAAATTCGCCAGCTGAATCTGAGCATTCTATTTCTGATGAAGATTTGTCTAATGTTTCTACATCAGAGTCGGAGCTTGTTAGTGATGATACGAAGTCTCTGAACTCCGCAGAATGAGATAATTCCTAGGCCAGAACCTGATGAATGTGTTGTGTTTCATGACTATTTTGTGGCTGGTTTTCGTATGCCATGTCAAGATTTTGTTGAAGAAATTCTGAAAGCTTATAACATTGAGATGCATCATTTGACTCCAAATGGTATAGTAAAAATCGCTCTTTTTATTTGGGCAGTGAAATCTCAAAGAGGAAATCTGGATATTGGAGCTTTTTGTTCTATTTATGAGATGCATACATAATTTCATAGTAAAATGGTTGATGGAAAAAGTGTCATCAAATATTTTGGATGTTGTAGTTTTAAGCCAGCTCGTGGTGCTAAACAGATAGCTCCTGCTTCAAAAAATAAGTGGGTTGAAAATTGGTATCGCTATTGGTTTTATCATAAAGTTCCTTTGGTTGAAGAGAAGAATCAAGCTAACAGAGTTGTTAGAAGATATCCTTCGGCTGCAAGGATGCACAAGGACAGTTTTGTCTATAAACCTGAATTTCAAAGTTCAAGAAGTTCTAAATCTTGTGAGAAGTTTTATAAGGTTGCTGCAAGTATGCAAAGTGCTCGAGATCTTTGCGAAGAGTATATTGCTGCTCGGATTTGACCTTTGAAGAAAGGTTAGAGCTTTGTTCGATTTCATGAAAAGGTGGTCAGAGAAAAAACTTATATGTCACACCCGGTTTTAAGGACAAAACCAGACATACACCATATGTGAAATAAAGAAGACAAATCTCACATATAGCCACAGATAAGTGTAATATCAAAAGACAAATGCTTAATATACATAACACAATAGTATAAAATATACCTTAAAGAGCAACACAGCGGAAAGACAACTCCGAACACCGGGTGCAACCTTCACTCCAGGATCAAACTAACTGGTTGATCACAAGCCTAACAATTCCAGAGTCTAACAGTCTGGTACCCTTCCTGAGATGTGGGGAAATAGCAAGAGTGAGTCCATGTCGAACTCAACAAATATAACATGGGGTTCATGAGGCTCAAAAGGTTTGACACGAGTTTACTGCAATAGCTTTTAGTGAGTCATCTTTTAGCAATTGAGTAGCAACAAGTTTAACATAATCCCAAATAACCTCATGATCATGTAAACGAGAATAATGTATAGCAAGAAACAATAATCATTAGTGAGCATCAATATCATCAGTATTATCATTATCATCAGTGTTCATCATTTATTCTGTAAGGGTCCAAGGCCACTCGTGACCGTGAGCACGGCTGTTATAACAGTTTTACACTCTGCAGAGGTTGTACACTTTCACTGTGAGTCATGATTACCCATATGCCCGGGATCGCGACTCCCAAAACACTTCCAAGGTGAGCAGGCAAGGAATCACTATGAAGCCTTTCAAAGGTTCGTCTAACAAGTTAGGGCCGCTAGGTTTCCGAAGTCAGTCCGTGTGATACACCACGCAGGGATCCACAGTCTGCTTTACTCCATTTGCGCCACAAGGGTAACCTCTAACAAGCTAGAAAAGGTCCTCATACTGAGCTAAAGCCAGAGCCATATAGCCCTCACAGTTGTACTGTAAGTCCCGGATGTTCGCTTACAGATAAGTCCTTAGGGAGAGAAACTAGAGCACCATAAAAACAACCAAATATGCTCTAGCCCTCTTGAGCCATATTGCTTTAAAGCATCATTTAAACGTTTATTGCATATATCATTAGTCAAGTTACAGATCATGGTTATTTATCTTGAGCACTAGCATAAATACTACCCAATGCAACGTCCCATGGGTGTCAAGGTACAAGATACAAAAACTAGGATATCCTTAGTGGTAACAAGGTAGACACATGCACATGAATTAAGTATATTAAAGGTGAATAGGAAACAAGGATGATCCCATGCTATACTTGCCTTAAACACCGATCCTTCGGTAAGCTTTAATCTTCAACGTTCTTCTTCTTCTTCTTGATAACCTCGTATATCTCACCGACTGGACGAAATCATAAATCACCACACACGTATCCATATAATCATACACGAAGCAAACAATAGATCTAAATTAGAACAGTACACCAAACATAAAATTAAGATGAAAAGTTTGTAGAACGAATCTACGTCTCGCTACGAATACACAGACGCGAAAAAGCACACTAATCAGAGCTACGGTTGAAAAGATACATCTACCGAAAGATTTGCTCATAGGAGAAAATATAAAACTATTAGCTTCATGAGTTTTAATTATATAATAACATATATAAAATATTTTATAAATACTATATACGGAATTAAGTCAAATTTAGATTCAAATTATGAAACTAAAGTAAAACAAATCATATTTTATTTACAAAACCCAGTTGCATAATTATTAATCAAGATATGATTTAAACCATAAAATTTCAGAATTAGTAATATGGTAAATACTGTCACTAACGCGTAGATCTCGTTGCTATGAATCTAACGCAACTCGAATGAGCTAAAACGGATCTAAAACGTAGAAGATATGATTTAAACAAGATCTACTTTATTAAAGTAATAGATTAAATCTAACATCGAATCTTAAAGGTAGAAAACCTAACCAACAGTAACACTAACAGTATAAAAAGTTTGTAAAACTCTTCTACACGTTACTACGATCACATAGATATAAAGATCACGAAATTTGGATTTAAAACGTAAAAGTTATGTATTTTCTAAGATTTCTTATAGATAAATAATTACTTTAATATAAACTCGAAAATAAATTATCTCAAACCTACTGTACAGTTCTATAATCATGTAGAGCTCTCAAATACGAATCTAACGCAATTCGAACGGATCAAATCGGAGTTAAAACGAAGATTCTACGGCTAAAACAATCTGAGTGGCAAAACTGTAAATATGAGAAAGCGTATTTTTCTTTTTCCGAAACGAATTACGTTTTCAACTAATCAAAGCGTATTTTTCCGTTTTACGTTTTGGACCGCGGGTTAGATAATTGAAAACTCCAGGGGCTCTTTAACAAAAACACCAGCGAACCGTTATCTTCTAATATGAGCCATCGGTTTTAGATCGGACGGTCCAGATCGATCGGGGGAGGAGACAGGCGGCGCTCCGGCCGGACTTCACCGAGACGTCGACTCGCGCGGCTGCGCCATGGCCGGAAAACTCCAAAACTCGCCACGGTGCACGAAATCGCGAAGCAAGAGTACCGTTCGGTAGATAACTTCAAGGCGAACTTAACCACGACAAGATTGAGGCCAAGAACAAGGCGAGGGAGGCGTGCGGCTTGATATGGCGGGCGGTGGAGGCGGTGCTTCGGATGTAGCCGCCCCGAGGCGATATAGCTGCGGTTTAGGGTGGGATGTGGAGCGGGGAGGGGCTACGGTCCCGTTTTTATAGTCCGGAGAGGTCGCTAACTAAGGAAAAGGCGAGATTCAAAGATCCAAATCGGATCGGGAGAGAGGGAAGGCGGCGTCGGCCGGAGGAAGAAGAAAGGAAGGCGAGAACGGGTCACTGACCGGTGGGACCCACGCGTCAGCGACTCAAGGTGAGACGCAGGCCGCGGCTCGGGCTCGGCCCATGCGGGCGAAGGGGGCGCGCGGGGGGGGGGGGGGGGGAAAAAAGAACTGGGCCGCGGCTAGCAGGCCGAGAAGATGGGCTGCGGGAGAGATGCTGCCCGATTGAAAAATCCTTTTCTTTTTCTTTTCCAATTTTTCAAATGATTTTCAAATCAAATTTGAATTTGATTTAAACCACTCAATACAAAACTCCAAATGCAGCAGCATGAATGCTCAATCATGTTTCTACCCTTATATTTGATTTTAAATTTATAAAATTATTCTTATTCTAAATTTTGCATGCTTCACAAAAATAAATGTAAAAATCATATTTTTCCTATTTTTCTTCTTTTCAAATTTTTAGGGTGTTACAATTCTACCCCCCTTAAGATGAATCTCGTCCCGAGATTCGGAAGATGATGACAAAAGAGATAATGACACTTTGTCTTTATTCGATCCTCATTTTACCAATTACATCTTTCGTTGAGAGTCATGAGGCAATTTCTCATATCCTGACTGACTAATCTGCCTAAACATGATCATCTCTCCTATTGAGCTCCTCCAAAGTTATTTGTTCCTCTGCTATGACTTCAGTAAACTCATGGTCCACTTTGCTATTCTCGGTGTACCTATCTTCTAATTGATCATTCTCGTCTTCCTCAGGTAAGAGTCGACCACCTTGATACTCAATTCTTTTCCCTGACGGTGTTGTTAAGAGCATTGTGCACCGAGTACCATGAATCACTCCTTTGTGTGCACAGAGCCATCCATTACCAAGAACCACGCGAATTTTAAGTGACTCCAACACAATGAGTGTCGCGGTGAATTTTTCCTTGTTTATGACAAGACTGACATTCGGGCATAACTGATCTGCCTGCATTTCTCCCACTGGGGTTTGAACTAGCAAAGGCCTCCTCATTGGACACTTCACCATCTTGCACGTCTCTACCATGTTGGCGGAAATGAAAGAATGCGAAGCACTAGGGTCAAATAAAGCAAAAACTTGTACTGAGCTTACTTGAATATAACCTCCCACTACTTTGGTAACTCCATGAATTTTATCCATATCCACATTGCTCAGTCTTCCATTGACATAGTTTTGATGCGCTTTGCTTCCTTGAGCAGGCTTCTTATGGGCTTTCCTTTTTCGTTTTCGTTGTTGTGGATTCTGACTTAGTTCACTCCCAACTTGCTCTTCAACATTGTTGTTTTGATAGTGCTCAGCTTCATCATACCCATAACATCCTTCAATAGCAGAAACATCAGTCTTTTCCCACATATCAGTGCGAGACGTCATATAGGACTCCTGAGTCATGAGATACTACACTTCCTGTCATCAAGTGACCAACATCAGCAACACGAGCAAGTATAGATGATCATAATCATGAACTATCCAAAAGGACAACTCTTGTCTCCATGGATCCAAAATTATCAACCTTGTTCACAGAACATTTTTGCTCAAGAGTGGCAACTCAATCATGGAGACTAACCAATACTTCCAACTAAAAAGTTCAATCTTAATAATCCTTCTTTACATTGGCTACCCCCCTTAAAATAAGAGACACTAAATAGGGTAGCTTGAACCCTTTTCTAGATGAGCTACTTTGCATAAAAGTGTTCTGACATCCCAATAATACTCTTGTGTATGGGTAAAAACAAGAAATCTGAAATTTCTCACGAGCAGAAAATCAGCAGTGCAGTAAAACTGTTGTAACTCTCATTCTGTTAATCCAATGAAACTGTAGTTTACACCGATGGAAAGCTTATAAAATTCTCTGCAACTTTCTTTTAGAACACACTTCCAGATTCTGCAGCTAACTTGACCGAAAACAACACATAACAGATTCTGTTCCAGGTTTCAGACAGCACAGTTGCATCGTCTTGTGATTTTTGTATCTCCCAATCCAAAATAGTTATGAGGGTAGTTCTTGCATTTAGAGAGAGATGTTGAAGTCCACTCTTGTCCAGAATTCTCTCATGATTTTTGGTCTTTCAAGAACAAAGATATAAGTTGATAAAGACAGGCTGCTCTGAAAGACTAGATATAGAAAGCAGAAGATAACCAAAACCCAGCTATTTATTTCATTAATCCTTATACCTTATACATATAAACTAAATGAAATCATGGTCAAAACCCACGAGATCATTCCACTCATTACAAAATTCCAACTCAAGCATAAACATAAGCACAAAGCAACTAAACACTTAAATGTTCATTAGCCACACATTAAGATGACTCAACTTGGCTACTAACGGTTTTATTACACGGGACATAACTCCTATTTCTTAATCATGGTGTGATTGCAGCAGTATCCGGAGTAGATAACGTCTCTTACATTCCTTATTGCTTTATATGGACATCTGAATCTCTGCATCTCTCTTTACCATTTTTTTATAACTCATACCTTAAGATGGGTCAACCTGGTATCCCTCAGGTATAGATTTAATACCCTCATACTCAATCCTTTCTCCTGAAAGTGTAGTTAGAAACACTGAACATTGAGCATACTCAATCACTCCTTTATAAGTAGATAACCAGTCTATTCCAAGGATAACATCAATGCCCATTAATTCCAAAACATTGAGGTTTACCTTAAAATTTACCCCCTTTATGTCCAGACTAACTTTTGGGCATACGCGGTCTGCCTTTATTTCACCTCTTGGAGTTTCAACCATAACTGTTTTCCCCCTTGGAAGCATAAGTATGTTATGATCTTTTGCATATTGTCTAGATATGAACGAATGTGAGGCACTGGGGTCAAACAAAACCTTGGCATTTCCTGAACTTACTGGAATTGATCCAAACACGACCTCCTTAGCTCCAGGAATGGTGGAAATATCCACATGTTTCAACCTTCCATGGATGTAATTTCTCTTTAATTTATTTCCCTGCACATGCTCCTTTTGGACATCCTGTCCTGGGTCTCGCTGTTGTTGATTCTTCTGTGGGCAAGATTTGATATAATGTCCTTCCTGCTGGCAATGATAACACTTTCTCTTAGCTGGATCTTTTGTGATGTCATACTCCAAGAAACTGTGGTTTGGTATGTTGCTATCTTGCTGGCCATGAAAGTTCACCTTCGTCCCTTTGGCTTGTTTCCTAGCTTGTTTGGCCTTTCGAGGTTGATACTCCTTATAAGTAATTGTCCACCCATCTATGACTACTTCATGGGGAGTAGTTTTAGCGGGAGGGGCTTCTAACTCTTCAGGGTTTGGATTTATTTGACAAGGGATCGGAGCTGCATGTGACATTGTAGTATAACTTGATTGCTGATTGCTTCCCTCAAGTGGTTCTAATGAGATTGCCTTCCTCTTCTTGTCCTTGTTGATCTCAAAATTTGGATCCACCCTGACTTTCCCCTTATTAGACTCGTTTTGAAGACAGGGAAAACCATAATGCTTACAACAATGACATTGTTTCTGCTCTCCAAGTGCCTTACTATCAATATCTTTATTGGGTTTCATATTCTTCCAAGCTTCTGCTACTTGTATCTTCTCTGACCCCTTGGATATGTTGGCTTGACCTTGAGATAAGCATCGTTGAGAATTCCCATGTTGAGCCATTTCTTCTAGTAATTGGTTTTGCATTGCTAATGGTTTCTTGTCAAAAGTGAGCAAGAGCGACACAATTCAGTCCTCTTAACCTCTGAAATCCATAGTCTTCTCGTCACGAGCCGTCTAATAGACAAGGAGAAAAGATTCAAAATAGAGACAAGGTTTTTTTTTATAATAGAACGGGGATAGAATTAAGCATAACTTTGAAAAAAATAACAAAGTTAAAGAGAAGCAAGAAATAGGCAACAATGAGAACATGCTAAACGTCCAGTTCTAACTAGGCTTACGTCCTACAGTCAGCATTGCTCCGATACCAATCTGTCACACCCGGTTTTAAGGACAAAACCAGACATACACCATATGTGAAATAAAGAAGACAAATCTCACATATAGCCACAGATAAGTGTAATATCAAAAGACAAATGCTTAATATACATAACACAATAGTATAAAATATACCTTAAAGAGCAACACAGCGGAAAGACAACTCCGAACACCGGGTGCAACCTTCACTCCAGGATCAAACTAACTGGTTGATCACAAGCCTAACAATTCCAGAGTCTAACAGTCTGGTACCCTTCCTGAGATGTGGGGAAATAGCAAGAGTGAGTCCATGTCGAACTCAACAAATATAACATGGGGTTCATGAGGCTCAAAAGGTTTGACACGAGTTTACTGCAATAGCTTTTAGTGAGTCATCTTTTAGCAATTGAGTAGCAACAAGTTTAACATAATCCCAAATAACCTCATGATCATGTAAACGAGAATAATGTATAGCAAGAAACAATAATCATTAGTGAGCATCAATATCATCAGTATTATCATTATCATCAGTGTTCATCATTTATTCTGTAAGGGTCCAAGGCCACTCGTGACCGTGAGCACGGCTGTTATAACAGTTTTACACTCTGCAGAGGTTGTACACTTTCACTGTGAGTCATGATTACCCATATGCCCGGGATCGCGACTCCCAAAACACTTCCAAGGTGAGCAGGCAAGGAATCACTATGAAGCCTTTCAAAGGTTCGTCTAACAAGTTAGGGCCGCTAGGTTTCCGAAGTCAGTCCGTGTGATACACCACGCAGGGATCCACAGTCTGCTTTACTCCATTTGCGCCACAAGGGTAACCTCTAACAAGCTAGAAAAGGTCCTCATACTGAGCTAAAGCCAGAGCCATATAGCCCTCACAGTTGTACTGTAAGTCCCGGATGTTCGCTTACAGATAAGTCCTTAGGGAGAGAAACTAGAGCACCATAAAAACAACCAAATATGCTCTAGCCCTCTTGAGCCATATTGCTTTAAAGCATCATTTAAACGTTTATTGCATATATCATTAGTCAAGTTACAGATCATGGTTATTTATCTTGAGCACTAGCATAAATACTACCCAATGCAACGTCCCATGGGTGTCAAGGTACAAGATACAAAAACTAGGATATCCTTAGTGGTAACAAGGTAGACACATGCACATGAATTAAGTATATTAAAGGTGAATAGGAAACAAGGATGATCCCATGCTATACTTGCCTTAAACACCGATCCTTCGGTAAGCTTTAATCTTCAACGTTCTTCTTCTTCTTCTTGATAACCTCGTATATCTCACCGACTGGACGAAATCATAAATCACCACACACGTATCCATATAATCATACACGAAGCAAACAATAGATCTAAATTAGAACAGTACACCAAACATAAAATTAAGATGAAAAGTTTGTAGAACGAATCTACGTCTCGCTACGAATACACAGACGCGAAAAAGCACACTAATCAGAGCTACGGTTGAAAAGATACATCTACCGAAAGATTTGCTCATAGGAGAAAATATAAAACTATTAGCTTCATGAGTTTTAATTATATAATAACATATATAAAATATTTTATAAATACTATATACGGAATTAAGTCAAATTTAGATTCAAATTATGAAACTAAAGTAAAACAAATCATATTTTATTTACAAAACCCAGTTGCATAATTATTAATCAAGATATGATTTAAACCATAAAATTTCAGAATTAGTAATATGGTAAATACTGTCACTAACGCGTAGATCTCGTTGCTATGAATCTAACGCAACTCGAATGAGCTAAAACGGATCTAAAACGTAGAAGATATGATTTAAACAAGATCTACTTTATTAAAGTAATAGATTAAATCTAACATCGAATCTTAAAGGTAGAAAACCTAACCAACAGTAACACTAACAGTATAAAAAGTTTGTAAAACTCTTCTACACGTTACTACGATCACATAGATATAAAGATCACGAAATTTGGATTTAAAACGTAAAAGTTATGTATTTTCTAAGATTTCTTATAGATAAATAATTACTTTAATATAAACTCGAAAATAAATTATCTCAAACCTACTGTACAGTTCTATAATCATGTAGAGCTCTCAAATACGAATCTAACGCAATTCGAACGGATCAAATCGGAGTTAAAACGAAGATTCTACGGCTAAAACAATCTGAGTGGCAAAACTGTAAATATGAGAAAGCGTATTTTTCTTTTTCCGAAACGAATTACGTTTTCAACTAATCAAAGCGTATTTTTCCGTTTTACGTTTTGGACCGCGGGTTAGATAATTGAAAACTCCAGGGGCTCTTTAACAAAAACACCAGCGAACCGTTATCTTCTAATATGAGCCATCGGTTTTAGATCGGACGGTCCAGATCGATCGGGGGAGGAGACAGGCGGCGCTCCGGCCGGACTTCACCGAGACGTCGACTCGCGCGGCTGCGCCATGGCCGGAAAACTCCAAAACTCGCCACGGTGCACGAAATCGCGAAGCAAGAGTACCGTTCGGTAGATAACTTCAAGGCGAACTTACCCACGATAAGATTGAGGCCAAGAACAAGGCGAGGGAGGCGTGCGGCTTGATATGGCGGGCGGTGGAGGCGGTGCTTCGGATGTAGCCGCCCCGAGGCGATATAGCTGCGGTTTAGGGTGGGATGTGGAGCGGGGAGGGGCTACGGTCCCGTTTTTATAGTCCGGAGAGGTCGCTAACTAAGGAAAAGGCGAGATTCGAAGATCCAAATCGGATCGGGAGAGAGGGAAGGCGGCGTCGGCCGGAGGAAGAAGAAAGGAAGGCGAGAACGGGTCACTGACCGGTGGGACCCACGCGTCAGCGACTCAAGGTGAGACGCAGGCCGCGGCTCGGGCTCGGCCCATGCGGGCGAAGGGGGCGCGCGGGGGGGGGGAAAAAAGAACTGGGCCGCGGCTAGCAGGCCGAGAAGATGGGCTGCGGGAGAGATGCTGCCCGATTGAAAAATCCTTTTCTTTTTCTTTTCCAATTTTTCAAATGATTTTCAAATCAAATTTGAATTTGATTTAAACCACTCAATACAAAACTCCAAATGCAGCAGCATGAATGCTCAATCATGTTTCTACCCTTATATTTGATTTTAAATTTATAAAATTATTCTTATTCTAAATTTTGCATGCTTCACAAAAATAAATGTAAAAATCATATTTTTCCTATTTTTCTTCTTTTCAAATTTTTAGGGTGTTACATTATATCTTTCCAGATAATGAAGTTTTTCATCCAAAGAAGTATACCAAAGACAAATAATTTGTTTCTGCTGTTGAAATTAAAGCTATTGAAATTCTTGGGAAATTTTTGAAGAAAGAAAAAGATCTGATGGATAAAATCCTTGGTTCAGATTATAAGAGACTGAATAGAGTTTTTGATATTGCTCAGATAGAATATGGTGAAAGGCCAGCTCCTGCTTATGCTAGAAGTGTGAAGTCTAATGTCGATAATGTTACTAGGAAAAAGAGGGGTGGGCTTCCGCTTACTAAAAAAGTTTCAAAGAAGAAAGCGAAGACTGCTGATTTTTCTGATTCTGAATTGTCAAAAAGTTTTGTTGATGAAGCTTTGAAGAAAATGTCTTGTGATGATGAGGTGAGAATGTTTAGTTTAGTTTTTGATTCTAGTGGGTTGACTCCTCCTATGTTGACTCCACTTGATAACTATTTTTAGAATTTGATGGCCAACATTTCCCATCGTGGTGTTGCTGAAGCTATCTTGACTTCGTCACAATAAAATGTTGGCGAAGATATTGTTTCTGATCCAGTTAATCTGGTTTCTTCTCCGGTTACTGTGGCTGCCACTGTTGGTGGTTCACAGGAAGAAGGTGAGGTGTTGGCTTCGTAGGAGACTGCTGGGCCATCCTCTTAAAGATTTTCTGTTGAAACTCCCCGGAATGAGCCAGGAAATTTTGGTGATGAGATTGAAGCTGTAATTTCATCTGGAGGTGCTAATTTAGGTTGTGAAGTTTTAGAGAATATTTTGCGAGTAGAACAAGATGCTACCGTTGTTGGTGAAAAGGGTGCTTCTGAAGTTGTTGTGCCTGGTGCGAAGGCACAAAAAATTAAGGGTACCACAAGTCTCTCCCTTGATTTTGATGAATCTGATGATGAAGTTCATGACGAGGAGGCTGAACATGACCGTGTTTCTTGTCTTTTTGAGTCTACTATCAATGTGATTACTGGTGAGAGGGTGTCCTTCCAGCTTGAAAAGGGTGTTTCTACAGGTGATTTTTTTTACTTCGCGTATTTTTGTTTTGTTTGTCTTCTTGTAATTCTTGTTGTTTGTCTTCGCAGAGACATTTTTCCCTGATTCTTCTTCTTAGAAGAAGAGAAGAATTATCTTGAGAAAAAATCTCTTAAAAAGGATCAGAATTTTCATAATAAGTGCAATCGCTTGTGGGAACTTTACAAAAATTGCTATGATAAATTTGGTGCGAAGCCAGAAGATCCTTGTTAGGAGGTTGGAGAATTCGATCCGTTCTTTGCTTGGCTTTGTCGCCAATATAAAGATTTGCCTACTATTTTACAGACTTCTGCTAATTTGAGTTGTATGTATTCAAGCCGTGCCATTTTTCACTTGATGAAGGAGGCTAATGATCCCCTTGTATGAGAAACTATATGATCAAAGTTACAGGTTTCTGTCAGTGGAATCTCTTAACCAAGTTTCTTCTCGTACTCAAATGCTTTGCAAGAAGTATTTTCATGAATACTGGAACCAAGGTGGAAGGGAGCATGCCTTCATGAAAGCCAAGCAAAAGATAGAAAAAGTATGTTATCTATATGTGATTTTGATTCGTTGTTTTATCCTTCTGTTTTTTCTTATCTGTTGTTTTATTTTGTTTTGTAGCAGCTTGAAAAGAGAATTACTTCTGATGTGGAGACAAAGGGGAGGCAAGAAAGAATTGAACAAGAGAGGGCGAGGGACGATGATGCTCGTGATCATGTATTTTAGTTTGTCGTAGTTTAGATTTTAACTTCGAGGGGTGATGTTTTGAAAATCTTTTAACGTTTTTGTAAATATTGAACTTTGGACAGGATGGAGTTATGGTTATGCCCTTGTTAATGTGTAAAGGTAACTTTGTTGCTGAGCCTTCTTTATGGTTGGAGTATGCTACTGAAGAAGCAAAATCTTCTTTTGATGTGTTTGTGAAACGTAAGCAAACATAAATTTTGCCGTTTGTGGTTTTTTTATATATATTTTTTCCTGATGGGTTGTGCTTGTTTCTAGAATTTGAGAATGATTTCTCTATTGCTGAAAATGAGAGATGTTTGCCTCGTATTGTTGATTGCAGCAAATTTTCTTAAGTATTTGTGCTTATGTTGAGATATGGAGACATTTGTAAAGCAAATTTTGATGGCATTTTCCTTGTGTGTTTTCAGTCTTCGTGTTCAAGTGCTTCGCCAAGCTATATTTTCGAAGACTATCTTAGTTCGGAGGTTGATCATGTTTTAGATAGAGTTGTTGGAGATTTGATTGATGAAGCAGCAACTATTGTTGCTTCAGAAAATATTTGATATGTATATTTGTTGACACAATAAAGTGTTTTTATGTGTGTATTTGTGTAGATATTTTTATATAATATGATTTATTAAGTGAAATGAATGATGTTCCCTTATTTTTTAGTGGAGGTGAAACACAGCTTTTTTTATTTTTTATTAAGCGAAGGCAACGCATAGACTTTATTATTTTGTGAAGACATACTCTTAAGTGAAGGCAGTGTGTTGACTTCGTATTTGGTGAAGTCAGATTTTTCCTTGATGAATCTGAAAACATCGTTCCCTTACTTTTAAATGAAGGCAATGCATAGGCTTCGTATTTTGTGAAATCAAATTTTGCCTTAGTAAATTTGAAAACACCGTCCCCTCACTTTTAAAGCGAAGGCGATGAATTGACTTCATTATTTTCTAAAATCAAATTTTACTTAGGTAAATTTGAAAACACCGTCCCCTCACTTTTTTAAGCGAAGGCGATGAATTGACTTCGTATTTTGTGAAATCAAATTTCACTTTAGGTAAATTTGAAAACACCGTCCCCTCACTTTTTAAGCGAAGGCGATGAATTGACTTCGTTATTTTCTAAAATCAAATTTTACTTAGGTAAATTTGAAATCACCGTCCCCTTACTTTTTAAGCGAAGGCGATGAATTGACTTCGTATTTTGTGAAATCAAATTTCACTTTAGGTAAATTTGAAAACACCGTCCCCTTACTTTTTAAGCGAAGACAATGAATTGACTTCGTATTTTGTGAAATCAAATTCCACTTTAGTTAAATTTGAAAACACCGTCCCCTTACTTTTTAAGCGAAGGCGATGAATTGACTTCGTATTTTGTGAAATCAAATTTTTACCTTGAAGTCAAAATTTACCTAACTTCATTTTTAAAGTTAAAATTTACCTCAGTGAATTTGAAAATATTATTCGATCTTTTTGGCGAAGATAACATGCAGACTTAATTTTTGAAGTCAAAATTTACCTTAGTGAATTTGAAATATTATTCGCTCTTTCAGGCGAAGATAACATGCAGACTTCTTTTTTGAAGTCAAAATTCACCTTAGTGAATTTGAAAATACTATTTGCTCTTTCTGGCGAAGATAACATGCAAACTTCTTTTTTTAAGTCAAAATTCACCTTAGTGAATTTGAAATATTGGTCGCTCTTTTTGGCGAAGATAATATGCATACTTCATTTTTGAAGTCAAAATTCATCTTAGTGAATTTGAAATATTGTTCGCTCTTTTTGGCGAAGATAATATGCAGACTTCTTTTTTGAAGTCAAAATTCACCTTAGTGAATTTGAAATATTGTTCGCTCTTTTTGGCGAAGATAATATGAAGACTTCATTTTTGAAGTTAAAATTCACCTTAGTGAATTTGAAATATTGATCGCTTTTTTTGGCGAAGATAATATCCAATCCTTCTCGGTATTTTTTTGAACTTTTTTGGAGCCTTTTCCTATTTTTTCTAGAGCTTAATCCAACCTTTGGATGCTCTAAAATCCCTTTTTTGGGGGTCTCCAAATACTTTATTTGGATTCATCATCTTTCAAACTATCTCTCGATGTTTTCCTTAGGTTTTTGGAATTTTAGAAATATTTTTCAGGGATTTAAAACGATTTCAACTTTTCTAAAATTGTTTTTGAACTAAAAATGAATTTATGGAATTTCTGAAAATTAGAAAAATACCTCATTTTTTCAGCGACCCAAAATCCTAACAGTATATATATGCCGGTGATCACCTCGATGCATTGGTTCTGGATCTAAAATATTTTCCATGAGCCCTCACTTGTAGCGCGCTACATCTAGCACCGAAGTTTGGAAACCTAGAGCTCCGGCGAGCTATCGGCCAACGTTCGGCGAGCTTTTTTGGCTACTTCTTGCATCTTCCGCTTATTCTGTTTTCGCCACGTGGTTCGTCTTGACCTCCTCTATGCCGTAATGTGTTTCTTTTCACGAATCTACATCCATTTGACCATTCCCCTAACCCTTCGTTCTCTTTTCTGGCGAGGCCTTCCATGAACAGCAGCCTCTTCTCCATTTTCCCGTTCACACCGGTCCTCTCTCTCGCATTGCAACAGCCTTAGTCCTGGGCCCTACTCTACCGCAGCTCTGGGTCACGTGCCCTAGCCTCGTGTGCCCTGCGTGGGCAGGAGCCGTGCCTCCGGTCATGACTAGCCAAGTTGCCGCTAGCGCTCTGCTGTGCTGCTCGGCCACCACTCTGAACAGGCCCATGACTGCGTGCCAGGCGCGTTGTCACCATGCCACCTACTAGCCCGGCCGTCTTGAGCTCCTAGGCCAAGGCCCTTCCCTCCCACACGAAGTATGATAGCAACCGTCAGTTATGCCATGTTCCTGTGGAAGATGAACCAAGGTACAAGATGAAGTATTTATAGTTTTGCCACCACATGAGATTAGTAATAGTTTATACATTTTAATTCCGTTTTGCTCTGTTCTAGTTGCGTTAGATTTGTGGCAATGTGATATATGTGTTAGTAGCGATGTTCATCATGTTGTTCAATTGTGATTTATTTGGTTAAATATTAATTTGATTAATGCTTTAATGAGTAATCAGGTTCTAATTAAAAGCAATGTAGGTGTTAAACTTTGATATTTCGTACATAAAAGTTAATATGATTAAATTGTAAACTTAAATGTGTTTTAGTTATATACTTAGTTTAAACATGTTTCATAAACAAAATTCAAATTAGATGCTCTCACATGTTTATTTCTTTTGCAAAGATAAAGCTTAATAACTTGCTTAATAAATTAGGTGATAACATTTCAAAAATAAAATATGATTTGCTTCAACTCGGTTTTCAAGTTTAAATATGTTTTGTTTAATCTAAATTAATGCTACTCACATAGTTTTTCTTAATTGACATAAATCAAGCACGTAGTTGTTTCTTTTACAATATAAATCTTTCGGTAGTCATTTCTTTTACACTGTAGCATCGATCTCGATGTTTCTTGCGTTCTCGTGACCGTAGCGACAATCCCTATCCTTTAGTATGTTGTTCTAAAGCTTTTGGTTATGATTAGTGTATTGTTCTTAGTTTTCTTTGCTTTGTCTGTTGTATGCTTCTTTGTGCTTGGTGTTTGCGACAAGTAGAAGTAAACCATACATAAGCATTGGAGACCTAAAGCTGAGTGCTAGAAGCTACAGAACGAAAGATGATGTTTGAAGATTCTCTAAGCAAGTTGCTTTAGGGATAAAGCAAGAGTAAGGAAAGTATAATATGAGGCTCCTTGTTACCCAATAACATTACAATCATCTTTTCTTGTGCATGTGTCTAATATGATGAAACATTAAGGACCTTACCTAGTATACTTTTGTTACCTTATTCCTAGGGATGAAAATAGATCAGATACAAACGTATATCACCAATATTACATTTGTTTTCATATTTCTATTCGGATTTGGATTCGAATACATATAGTGTCAACCGTGCCAGATAGGATACGATTGGATATCGACATCATAAATATGTGATTTGAGTATTCGAATACGGATGCGGTATCGAATATTGAATATCTAGACTCGGATATGGACGGATCTGAACCACTTTAAATGAATTCAGTCTCGAATACAATAAAAAAATATATGTACCATTTTCACCCATACTTGTTACCTATGGGGTTTATGCATATGGGTACTTTTGCTAGTTGCTCTACTTAATGATGAAAGCTCCATAATATTGGCTAATGGCATATGCAATGATGTTTAAAATGTGCCTTTTAGCAACATGGAATCATAAGGACTTATCTATCAGCAAAATTTGGGACTTACCGTACAACCATGAGTGCTATATGGTTGTGGCTTTAGTCAAGTATGAGGACCTTTTCTAGCTTGTTAGTTGTTACCAAAAGTCATAAAAGGGGCTCGATGATCTGGGTATAGTGCGGCCTCTATTTCTAAGAGTACTTTGGCATGAGTGTGCCTTTCAAAAGGGGGGCTCTATATCTCCTTGCCATGGAAACCTAGTGGCTACTAACTTGTTAGATGAACCTTTGAAAGACTTCATGATAAACCCTGCCGACCTTCCTTGGTAGTGGGTCAAGAGACTGATCACCTCAAATGAAAGGGTAAATCAGGGCTCATAGTGAAAGTGTACAACCTCTGCAGAGTGTAAAACTATTATAATAGTTGTGCTCATAGTCATGAGTGGCTTGGAAAACTCACAGAATTATGGATTCTTATTGTACTATGGTGTTGGCGCTCATGTTTAATCATTATTGTCGTATTGCCATTGTTTATGATTATATGGAAACTGGAGCTTAAGCATAATTTAGCAATTCAAGTTCTAATGATAAAACTTGATCTACTAAAATTGCTTACCATAGTCTAGCCATGTCAAACCTTTTGAGCCTACATCCCCTCATATTATGCTTGTTAAGCAGTGGTTTGCTTATGCTTGCTTTACTTTTCAATTATTTTAGAAAAATCTCGGATGGGCAACAGAAGATGGAGCTATCTAGTGAGTTTTTTGAGAAGTGCTAGGCGTATGTACTCCCAGTCATCTGTTCCTTATGAAGTTGGAGCCTAAAGAAAAGACTAGAAACCATTCCGCTATACTCTGATGTAAGTGCTAATTTTAAGTATGTTTTCACTATATAACATTGTTTTTGATATCCTCTATTATGTTGTTGTTGTATGTGTGGACTTCCTGGGCACACATATGGCGTACATCTGATTTTGTTCTTAAAATCGGGTCTCTCCTCCTTGCTAGCTTCCTTTGAGCTATTTCTTGCTTACCTCTTTGATTTTTTATTTCAGTTGCTTTACTGTACTTTCTCATGTCACCTTGTTTAAAATCTCAATGGCGTTTCATCATCAATAGTCCACCCTTTAGGATGACCACCAGTTCAACAGAAGCACACCTAATGTCGATGTTGTGATGCATGCTTGTCTTGCTTGGTGTGTTGTTTGAGTGTGTGACCTCTAGAAGAAAGTGCTGAAGAAGACGACTCCAACAAAAGGATGATCTTATGGAAGTTTTTGAAGTCAAGCAAGGCTCTTGTTAAGTAGAGTAGCATTTGCTGCCAATAACATATCAAGTCTTGAGTATCTCAAGCGATGAGGCACGAAAAACTCAAAGATCAGTTTTATCTTCCTCTCTAGTCTCTCTAAATTTTGAGACAAGATTCCTGTTAAGTGGGGTAGTTTGTCACACCCCAAAATTTCCAATTTTGAGTTGTGAATAGAAAACACTAAATAAAATAAATAATTTTAATGTTGATATAAAATTCCAATATTAGTTTGAGTTACCACAAATTTAGATATAGAAACATGTGGTTTTCTAATTTTCTAAATTAATTTGACGGGCTTTTGTTGATGTGATGCTTGTCTGTTGCTTGTTTTTGGTGATTTTGTTTGTGGCAAGTTTTAAAAACATGTTTAGACATCATCCAATCCTTCCCAGGAATTTTTTGGACTTTTTCGAAGCTTTTTCTCATTTTTCCTAGAGCTTAATCTAATTTTTGGAGGCTCTAAAATCCCTTTTTCATGGGCTCCAAATACTTTATTTGGATTCATCATCTTTCAAACTATCTCTTGATGTATTTGTTCAATTTCTAGAATTTTATAAATATTTTTTAGGGACTTAAAACGATTTTAGCTTTTTCTGAAATTGTTTTTGAACTGAAAATGAATTTCTAAATTTTTTGAAATTAGAAAAATACCTCATTTCTTCAGCGACCCAAAACCCTAACACTATATATGTGCTGGCGATCATCTCGACGCGCTGGTTCTAGATCTAAAATCTTTCCACGAGCCATCACTTGTAGCGCGCTACATCTAGCGCCAAAGTTTGGAAACCTAGAGCTCCGGCAAACTTGCGGCCAACATTTAGCGAGCTTTTCCGACTACGTCTTGCATCTTCTGCTTATTCTATTTCTGCCATGTGGTTCGTCTCGACCTCCTCTACACCATAATGTGTTTCTTTTCATGAATCTGTGCCTGTTTGACCATTTCCCTAACCCTTCTCTCTTTTTTGATGAGGCCTTCCATGAACAGCAGCCTCTTCTCCGTTTTCCCGGTCATGCCGGTCCTCTCCCTCTCAGACCACAGCAGCTTCAGCCTCGGGCCCTACTCCGTCATAGCTCCAGGTCACATTCCGCCGTCTCATGCGCCCTATGCGGGCAGGAGCTGTGCCTCTGGTCATGGCCGACCAAGTTGCCACCGACGCTTTGCTGTTCTACTCGGTGTGATACCCGTGTCCTGTCGGCGATCATCGGAGACGTGAGCAACAAGGGTTCGCAGGAATACGACTGACAGAGTAGAGGAATCTCTCCCTATCTCACGAGTTCTATAGATAGTTTTTAAATATTGTCATTACAGAGCTCAGTGTGTACATAAATGGATGGCCTGAGGCTGTAAGGTCCAAATGGCTAGAGGAGGGGTGAATAGCCTATTTAAAATTCTACAACAACACTTAGAAACAATTGATTGGTACTTAAGATGGCAAAGCTAGTTTTTCGCTAGCACTACAAGAAGGTTGCAAGCCACCTACCCTTTCTAGTTTCTATGATCTCTAATGTAGCACACAATGCTATGTCACTAGTTACTCCTAGGTGATAAGCTAAAGTTAAGCAAGAGAGCTACACAAGAACAACTAAACAATGTTAAGTAAAGGATATAATGGAAGATTATACCGTGGTGTAGAGGATTGAGCCAATCATAAAAGAGAATACCAATAGAGACCAATCACCTTGGAATCAAAGATGACAATGTTTTTTTACCGAGGTTCACTTGCTTGCCGGCAAGCTAGTCCTCGTTGTGGCGATGCACTCACTTGGAGGTTCACGTGCTAATTGGCATCACACTCCAAACCCTTAATAAGGTGCCACACAACCAACACAAGAGAGGATCACACAAGCCACGTGCATTCCACTAGAGTACATTTTGGCTCTTTGCTGGGGAAAGGTCACGAACCCCTCACAATCACCATGATCAGAGTCGAAGACAAGCACCTTCCTCCGCTCGATGATCGTCTCTGCTCCAAGCTGTCTTGGT
The DNA here is from genome assembly GCA_038087645.1 of Saccharum hybrid cultivar R570. NCBI lineage: Eukaryota > Viridiplantae > Streptophyta > Magnoliopsida > Poales > Poaceae > Saccharum > Saccharum hybrid cultivar. The sequence goes on from JAQSUU010000227.1 coordinate 2,740,028, forward strand.
GGCGGCAACCACCAAGAGTAACAAGTGAATCCTGCAACGAAACACAATCACCAAGTGCCTCTAGATGCAATCACTCAAGCAATGCACTTGGATTCTCTCCCAATCTCACAAAGATGAAGAATCTATGATGAAGATGAGTGGGAGAGGTTTGGCTATGCTCACAAGGTTGCTATGTCAATGCAAATGGCCAAGAGAGTGAGCAAGAGCTGGCCAACAAGCTTATATAGGAGCCCCCTATGAATAGAGCCGTTGGGCTTACTTACTGCACAGCACAAATCAGGGCAATCAGACGCGCTGGTCTAGCCTGACCGAACATGCCCACAGTGTCCGGTCGCTCCACCGTGACCATCTGATTCGTGCCATGTGTCATAATTTAAATCTCATACATTGGATCATAATGGTCACTCGAAATGATACATCGCTCAACATAGATCGACCAGACATGCGGCACGACATGACCTGATGCGACAGTAGAGTCTGGCCGCTCGCTCACGCGCACAGCCACGCACCATGGTCAACCGGACGCGCTGGTCCCATGACTGACTAGATGCGTTGGTCAAACCAAGTCGCGCACCAAGCGCCAAGAACGGATGCGCCAACCCTTCATATCGGACGCCATAGTGCTAGTGTTCGATTGTTTCTAGTAAGCATCCATGCACGACCTGATGCATTAGGTGAACTATGACCGGACACACCACCACGTCCGATCACATGACCGAGACAGCGCGCGCACACGGAGCACCGACCTGGCGCATCCAGTCGTGCTGAGATCATGTCCGGTTCAACGTTCGGTCACCCCAGTGACCTCCATTCACCTCTGACGCAGTGGAAAATAGGCGTTTCACTTCCACAAAAGCACCGAATCCCTCTCTACCGCTCAAACTCCACCGCCTTTGCAAATGTGCTAACACCACCAAGTGTACACCACCATGTGCATGTGTGTTAACATTTTCACAATCATTTTCTCAAAGGAGTTAGCACCATACTAGATCCTAATGCATATGCAATGAGTTAGAGCATCTAGTGGCACTTTGACAACCGCATTTCACAAACAAGTTTCACCCCTCTTAATAGTACGGCTATCAATCCTAAATGTGATCACACTCGCTAAGTGTCTTGATCACCAAAACAAAATGGCCCTATGGTTATCACCTTTGCCTTGAGTCCATTTTGCTTTTCCTTCATTTCCAAGTCTGAAACACCTTGATCACTTGAGCCGTCATGATCACCACTTCTTGCTTCACTATGTGAAATTGTGCTATCTATCTCATTCACACTTGATCAAATAGGTTAGCACATAGGGTTTCATCAATTCTCTAAAACCAAACTAGGACTTTTCGAGGCCCTGGTCCCTAGGACCCACTCATCATTCTCCCACTAGAGCTAACTTGATACAATACGCTTCTTCTGGGTTACACCTTCTGGGTAATCCTCTCCCTGTGCTGTGACATCTCCCCCCGCTAAAGAGGTTGCTTGTCCCTAAGCAAGTGCTGTGGGAAAATGCTCCTTGACAATGTGGTAATCCTCCCAGGTAGCAGACAATGCCGGTAAACTGTCCAGGTTATGAGGACTTGAGGCATAGCATGATTACATTTCCTTACCAGTCGACATTCCAGTATAGTGGCTGGTTGAACATCAGTTGCTTGAAGATCAGTGATAACTGGAAGAGATGACTAAACTGAGGCATGGTTTGGAGTGAATGATTTCAGTTGAGATATGTTGGACACAGGATGAATCTTGCTATCAGCTGGCAGCTCAAGGCGATAGGCTACAATACCTACTCTTTTAGTAATGGTGTATGGTCCAAAGAACTTGTAAGCAAGTTTGGGAAAGGGTCTATTGGCCACTGATGATTGTGTATATGGTTGCGGCCTAACCAAAACCTACTCTCCCACATAAAACTCCTTATCTATTCTCTTCTTATCAGCTTGCATTTTCATCCTGTTCCAGGCTTGTTCTAAATGCTGCTTCACTAAAAGAAGGTGTTCCTCTCTATTGGCAAAGATTTAGCTCTAGCAATATTCATCAATGTGATCACATAGATGGAATCAGATGGTAGCACATGAGACATTAAGATTTATACTGGTTCAGGGTGTGGTGCATGCTAATCCCTACTCTAGTGGTGTGGCTGCTCTTATATTCGTATGCTCAATTACGGGGGCTGTTGCTCCTAGCTACGAGGTGGATGGAATAGGTGGAAGATGGATCCCGTGCCTAAGGTCCCTACCCTCCTTTATATAGCCAAGAGAGGTTGGGTTATAGATAGGGCGATCAGGCTAATAGCGTAAACTATGCACCTATCTTGCGTCAAGATTAACACTATCTCCAAATGGATCGAAATGAGCATCCATTTGAGCCTCGTCACCTAGGTGTACCATCGGGTGTGTCCAAAATGATTTCTAAACCTATGGTTCGTCTAGTGCAAGTCGTGCACCCCTCTTGCACCGACACTAACACTATCTCCAAATGGACTAAAAAGAGATTCACATGATCCACGTCACCTAGGATTTCCATCGGGTGCATCCAAAACAATTTCGGAGCCTATAGTACATTCGGTGCAAGCTGCGCACCTATTTTGTGTCAAGATTAGAAATATCTCCAAACAGATCGAATCGAGCTTCCACTTGAGCTTCGTCACCTATGAGTACCATCAAGTGCGTCCAAAATGATTTATGAGCCTATGGTTCATTTGTCGCAAATCGTGCACCTATCTTGCGTCGACACTAACACTGTCTTCAAATGGACCGAAACAAGAATCACAAGACACACATCACCAAGGAGTTCCATCTGGTGCGTCTAAAACGATTTCTGAGCCTGTAGTACGTTTGGTACAAACCATGCACCTATCTTGCACCGACACTAACACTGTCTCCAAACGGATCGAAATTAGATTCCATAAGACCCACGTCACCTAGGAGATCCATCATGTGTGTCCAAAGCGTTTTCTGAGCCTATGGTACGTTTGGCACAAACCGTGCACCTATCTTGCACCAACACTAACACTGTCTCCAAACTGACTGAAATAAGATTTCGCATGACCAACGTCACCTAGAAGATCCATCGGGTGCTTCCAAAATGATTTTCGAGCCTATGGTACGTTTGACACAAACCATGCATTTATCTTGCATCAAGATTAGCACTATCTCCAAATAGACCAAAACAAGCATCCACTTAGGAGTACTATTGGGTGCATCCAAAATGATTTCTGAGCCTATGGTACGTTAGGCAAAAACCGTGCACCTATCTTGCACTGACACTAACACTATCTCCAAACTAACTGAAATGAGATTCCACATGACTAGTGTCACCTAGGAGATCCATCAGGTGTGTCCATAATGATTATTGAGCCTATGGTATGTTTGGGGCAAACCGTGCACCTATCTTGCACCGACACTAACGATGTCTCCAGACAGACCGAAACAACATTCCTTATGACCGACCTCACCTAGGAGTTTTATCGGGTGCGTCCAAAATGAATTCTGAAGCCTATGGTACGTTTGGTGCAAATCATGCACCGACACTAACCCTGTCTCCAAATGGACTAGAACAAGATTCTACATGACCCATGTCACCTAGGAGCTCCATCGGATGTGTTTGAAGCGATTTCTGATCCCATGGTTCGTTGGCGCAAACCATGCACCAATCTTGCACCGACACTAACACTGTCTCGAAATAGACTGAAACAAGATTTCACATGACCCATGTTATCGAGGAGATTCATCAGATGCGTCCAAAATGATTTTTGAGCATACGGTATGTTTGACACAAACCATGCGCATATCTTGCATCAAGACTAGCATTATCTCAAAATGGACCGAATCGAGCTTCCACTTGAGCCTTGTCAGCTAGGAGTAGCATCGGTTACTTGTTTCAGTCCATCGGGCACCTAGCACTATCTTGCATCAACACAATTTTTGAGCTTCCACTTTAGCCTAAAAGTACCATCAGGTGCATCCAAAATGACTTCTGAGCTGATGGTACGTTTGGCGCAAACCCCGCACCTATCTTGCACTAACACTAACACTATCTCCAAATGGACCGAAACGAGATTCCTCATGACCCACCTCACCTATGGGTTCCCTCGGGTGCGTCCAAAATGATTTCTGAAGCCTGTGGTACATTTGGCACAAATAATGCATCCATCTTGCGCCGACACTAACCCTGTCTCCAAATGGACCGAAACAAGATTCCGCATGACCCATGTCACTAAGGAATTCCATCGAGTGCGTCTAAAGCGATTTCTGAGCCTATGGTTCGTTTGGCGCAAACTGTACACCTATCTTCCATCGACACTAACACTGTCTCTAAACGGACCGAAACGAGATTTCACATGACAATTGTCACCTAGGAGATCCATCAGGTGCATCCAAAATGATTTCTGAGCCTATAGTACGTTCGATGTAAACCACGCACCTATCTTACATCAAGATTAGCACTATCTCCAAATGGACCGAATCGAGCTTCCACTTGAGCCTCGTCACCTAGGAGTAGCATCGGGTGTGTCCTAAATGATTTATGTGCCTATGGAATGTTTGGCGCAAATTGTGCACTGACACTAATGTAACACCCTAGGTGTTAGGCTTGCTTTTTGGACACTTGCATTGCATGAGCCTAAGCCTCATTTGTTCATGTACGAGCATGGAATATATGAGACATGCCTATATGGAATGTGCTTTGAAACATCTGCAACATCTCCTTGAAACATATGCAACATACTCTTGTTAATTATGTTTCAATGTGTGTATGTTAGATGCTCATGCTTGGTAATGCAAGTGAGTGTTGACGTCACTATTTCATGTGTCTCACATCACTCTCTATCGATAGTGAACCCTAAAAAAGTTTCATGGAGTTTGGAATCAAAAAGTCACATGAAATGATAAGTTATATGCTTGTTTAGATTATAACTGAAACATACTCTTGAAACCAGGAAACATGCTTTACATTCTATGTGAACTAGTGTTTAGGCAACATACATGCAACATGTGCAACACATCTGAGACACATGTGGAACAACCTAGTGAAGCATGCGTAGCATGTACCTTGCAACAACACTATGAAACAAGTAAAACAAAGCTTTGAAACAAGCATTTCAAATGTAGTGATTTCTATATTTCACTACATATGAGACCCAGATCCCTATGTAACCTAGGCATGGTGGACATGGTTAGACTCTACAACACCTTAACTACACTTAGGACACATAATGGAACAATGTTCATGTTGATCATTTTGCCTAATTGTGCTTCTAAGCGATGGTTGACCATGTATGGACCTTGGAAAACTTTTGTTTGACCATTTCAAAAGTGTGATAAAGACGTTTTGTGTGACTATACACCCTTTAACAAAGTTGTAGAGAATTTTATAAGGAACAAACTTTGTTTAAGAGTCAAGTCTTGAAAATGTGTGGAACATGCTCAAAAAGGACCCACAAGTCAGAAATAGGGCTGATTTCAGCACTTAGAAATTTAAAGCCCTGATTTCAGTGTCATCGAACTTGGCATCCCACATTCTTGAGTTTTTGTTAAGCAACTTGAGTTGGTCCAAATACAAAAGATGGAGCGTATATTTTGGAGAAGGGCTTGCAAGAAGCTGGCACTTGTTGGAATCCATTTTGCACCTCAATTTTGAAGGTTTGCCAATTTTTGTCAACACATTGACAATGCTGCCTTGACACATCATTATATCCTAATTTAGGTCACCAATGACTATGACCCCTACATAGAAAATGTAGGGCATACTAGGATGAACAACTTTGCTATTCGACCCAATTCAAAAATCAGCCTGCATTGAGCCCAACATGGAGTATCCACCTGGCTTCGTTGTTGCCAGCCACGTAGTCGATGAAATGCCTCCAAGACCGACGCATGGCCCAGGGCGTGGCCACCATGCTAGAGCCAAGCCCCCACCCTGGCTAACTAGCGCTGCCGCGTGCCCTTGCCGCGCATCGATGCAAGGGAGCTGGACACGGTTCCTCTCCACTCCCTCTCGCGCCCTCCTATCTCACTCTGCTCTGCTCTGGGCTCACGGGCGTGGACGCCGCCATGGCCGAGCTCCAGAGCTCGCGACCATGCCATCATTCTAACGGAATGGTCCGGCCGAATGCTGAGTGAAGCACACCACCACCTCTGCCTCTCACTACCGTAACCACCACAACCATCCCCGGCCTCTCCTCGCCGTCATAGAGCGCGGCCACCGTGCACGCCGTGGCCATGGCCTCCATGACCAAGCTCCAAGCTGCCACAACGTTCCTCACCTCCTCACCTCCTCATCATCAGTCGTGGACGGCATCGTCTTCTCGACGTTGCGCTGCACCTCACGCGCCCCTTCGCCGGCTGCCTCAGTCGCCGGAGCACCCCGTCACCGGCGATGCCATGATTTTGGCCGCTGGCGTATGTGGCAGGGCCACCTCAAGCAACCACGGCCACAACCGTGAGCTCTACCACCTTCACCTCATTGCATTCCACCCTACGCGGGCGATCACGGCGAGCCAGCGCCGCCGGAAGGCCGGCGCCGCCAGCGCGGCCGCCACTGACCCGCCTGCTCGCATGGCTAGGAGGCCACGGTCCACCTCCGGTCACGAATTCACCACCCACGGATGCGGGCTGGCATGGTGGTGCTCACGCCGCTCTTCCCCACCGCCGGCATCAACCTCACCGGCCGGCCGGCGAAACCACCGCCGCCTCCTCTGTTTCTGGCGACTAGGAGTGAAGACCGGCTCCCTCTCTCTATGATTCTCCCTCTTTCACTATGACTGAAGGGCCTAAGGGTGCCGCGGGTCCCACGTGTTAGTTGATGTGGTGGTAGATTTGGGTGCACAGTCGGGTAGATCTAGCATTAAGTTAGGGTTTGAGTTTCTGAATTTGAATTTCAGATTTCTTGTTAATCTTTGAAAATTCATATCTCATGCTAGGTAATTCCAAAAATAGCAAATGTGGACTTTTTGGAAACCTTGAGAAAATATCTATGCAGTATAATCATAAAATGTTACTTGTTTGTAGAAAATTTCTGGTGTTTTGAATTAAGTTAGAAAAGATCTCTAAAAATGCCTTTAAACTTGACCAGAGCAAGATCTAGAGTTTTCGATATCCAAAAATAGTGATTATTATTCTATTAATCTTATGATAATATGTAATAACTAATAAAAATGTTAGACCTATTAGTTATTCACTGTTTTCTTAGGGTTTTGATTTAATCTTGCTAATTAGGCATTTCTTGCATATGTTGTTTGGGAAATTCATAACTGATGCTGTGATGCTCCAAATGATGTGAAATTTTTATGGTAGTCTTGTCATGCTATGTATGTACTGTGGTATAAAGTTCATGGTTATTTCTTACTGTATGATCAAGTTATTGATTTAACTTTTTTACGGCTTGATAAATAGCTTATAAATAATATATAAATGATAAAATGGAAAATGTTGTTCCATTACCTTAGTATGATGTTGCTCTATCATGTTGATTCATACTATGGCCATGTGTTCATGGAAAATATTGAGTTTTAGGTTTAACTTGCTCTCACATGATTTATTGCAATAGCTATTTGTCTTTTTCATATAGGTTGATATACTTGTCCAAATGTCTTAAAATTTTGTAGTAGACTTTTGGGAGCATATTTAGAACACTGTAATTTTAGTAGAATTTATTGTGTACTTTTGTTATGTGTTCATAATTCCACCTAATTATCTAAGTAAATTAAGAAAATGTATTAAAAGAATTTATTTAGGAATGGACACTATGTGTTCTGGTGTTCATTAGTCATGTGTGACATGTTGGTAAAGTTGGTTTTGTCCAATTATATGTTTGCAACATAAGTTAGTATGTATTTCTTGCAAATGTGGTTTCTAGACAGATCTGGGAACTTAGCAAAGTTCTTCAAGATAATGTGCTTTGTTGTGAAACTTGTTTATACAAAAGTTGTAGATAATTTATTTATCTAGCTGCTGTTAAAATTTGGTGGCATTTGGCCAATTAGTTTTTGAGTTATAGATTTTTAAAATTAGGTCTCAGATTTGGTTGCTCTCTGTTTGGAGCAGACCAGATTCTGTAGTTTCATCTTTTCGACCTATTAAACTTGGGAATCAGGCTTAGTTGGTATTAAATGAATTGTATACAATTTCATAAGCTTTCCAGATTATCCTCTTGCATGTCATTTGGGATTATGTAGCTCCCGGAATGATGTTATGTCTAGACTGGTCATGCTGATTGCAAATCTGAACCTTTCTGTTAAGCATAGTTTGAGTTACATAAGTATGTTGGTGTTGCTACTTGGTACTTGGGTTGGTACCCTGGGATATTATGAGACTTGTGTCTTGATTGATGTGCTTGCCGTCTTCTATGTTATGCCTTAATGAGGATTAAGTTAATTACCTCTAGGTGCTTATATGAACTTTGGTATGCTTGCATGATTTCTTTGTTTATTGCATTTCTATGTATTCATACATATGCATTGTTGCACCTCATTTAGGTATGCTAGCTGAAGCACGTGAAGGACCTGATGTGGAGCCAAACCTGAAGATGGAGTTGGTGGATCCATCCCGAAGATAGAAGGATCGGACAAGTGCTAGATTGGAAGATGCTCACCAAGCAGATTTCACCTGACAAACTCTAACTTGAGTCGGATTCCAGGCAAGCCTCGGAGCATTATAAGCCTCCTACCTTCAAAGCAATTAATTCTATATATGTTATAAGTATTGTTGCATTAAGTGGTAGGAGTTGGTTGGAAACCCTTGCTGCATTATATCATTCCTTGTCCAGATATATGAATCCTTGAATCCTACATAGACTAGGATCGAGTAGATGCTTAGCCCTGCTTTAAGTGGTAGAAGTCAGGTGATTTCCTGTCATTTGCGAGATGTAGAGATATTCATATATGGCACGGTTGACTATATTTGCTATCGTAGAAAGGAACCATGTGCTAATAATATGAAAGGAGACTGGGCGGGATGACGATAGTAAAGCAACAAGGCATGGAGGTCTTGGGTGTGGATCTATCCCGGTCTGAGTCATTTAAAGAATAATTCGCTGTACGTCCTTGAGTCATGTTGAACATAGTCTAACACTTAGTAGGCCAGATAAGTCGTTCTGACCGCGAAGCCGAGTAATACAGTTCAGGCCGGGAATCGAATGGTAGGTCGCATCTTGGAGGAAATAAGGATGTGCTTGGGAACATTGGCATAAGACCAAGGGGGGGTTAAAGTCCCTATCATCCTGGCAGAGTATTGCCCTTAGGGATGCGACATCAGTCGAACCCGTGCTTTCCTAAACCGTACCAAAGGTGACTTGTGTGACCCTACCGAGGGCTCTGCGCGGTTTGTGTTAGAAATACCACTCACCGTCGCTCCCGGTTAGTGAGCACCTGACTTGAGCAGTGGCAACGTAGATTCAATTAAATTGAATGGATGGTTAATTGGTTGATGATGGAAATGTTGCCTCAATTTATACCTGCTATGGTTAATATTGTTTCCTCCTAATCAAGTGAGTGCTCTAGTACAAGTTCTAATATAGATGATAGGTTAATGATAATTAACTTGATGCTTAAGCATTAATGATTACTTATCTATATTAAGCTTTTATGCAAAATGTTGTCAAGCTATCCCACTTTATATCATCCTTGCATGATCCTTGGTGTCACTTTATTTTTGGTTTTTGACGGGTAAGTCTAGCTGAGTACCTTCTCGTACTCAGGGTTTTATCCCCACTTGTTGCAGGTTGTGATGTATCATGGCGACTGCAAGAGTTGGTTGACTCCTGCCGTAGTGGCGGAGTGTGATCACGGGCATAATCCTTCTGAGTTGTCTTGTCTCAAATGCTTTTGTTAGAAGTCGACCTTGGTACTGGCATTTATTTGAAATAAGGGTGTTGTTAGTTTCAAGTTACTTTGCTTCCGCTACTTTTGAACTTAAGATCTAATAACTATGTTGAACTCTGATGTATATTGAATTACTTGTGAAATGGATGTAACATGTGACTTGTTATGTTGAATCACTACGATATTGGCTTGTATGTTGGTTGGTTTGAAATCCCTCGTGATTTCATTGGACTACCGGAGTTATATGGGCTCAAGTGCGAGAATTTGATCACTTCGGTGATTGTTTTTGTACTTGTGCTCTTATAATTTGGACGGTTCCATGACAGCTGGCATTGGAGTAAGATTCAATATTAAACTTGTCAAATGTGTATTCAAAACAAAGGTTTTGTTTTATAAAAAAATTGGTTTTATCAACTTATAACTATATATAGGTTTGTCAAATCTAAATGTTAAACCTAAGTATGCCAGTGGTCAATTTCCTTATGCCCATATAAGGATTATTAGGTGGCTTATATAAGTACTAACTTTGGGGTTTTTCATTTATGCATCTATGCCCAGACCAAGGTATGTATGTGTGATAACTCTCCCACACTATGCTACCCGGTGTGTCAGATTATAGGTAGCCTCCATATATGAAATAGCCATATATGTCGCTAGTTTACTTTTATGCAACATCGCACCTACGCTCAGGTAAGTGTGAGTTTGTGAGAGCATGATCGTACAACCCACGGTCTAGGGGAGAGCTAGTTTTGGTTACAAGATTATTTACATGTTACACACATGTATATATGAAGGTACTTAATTGTGGGAAATTGATAATTCGGGTAGTTTGGTGCTACATGTACGTATACAGGGGTATATGTATATGGGAGTACTTAGAATTTTACTTTCCGCTTTTATTGTGTGCCATATATTGGGGACTTGATGGGCTGCAATGAAACTTTTCTACAGGTACGTTAACCACAAATGCGTAAGTCGAATGTAGCTGTCGACTAGCTATATATTGAGAGAGTGCGTGTTATGCCACTGACATAGAACATGATCGCCACCTTAGGTTGGCAATCTTGTGAGGACGAATAGGACGAAGCATGCATCTTCATGATTGTTGCCTTATGCATAGCTATGCTCCTCTCACCCTTGTTCTATAGTGCATAACTTGTGATTGATGTGGTACACTATCTTGTGTGGAGTAAAACAAGAATGCCTTGTTCCATGTTGCTTGAAAAAAGTGTGTGCTTAGTCTTGTTAGAAATAATTGTGGGTACATGCTTGAACCTATAGTTGTCCTTTAGTTTAGCCAAGTGGTGGATACGTTGTTCACACAAGCAATTGCAAATGCTTTAGACCTCATTTCAGTAATTGTGATTCCCATAAATGAATGAAATTGGTTGGTCTAAAATAACAATGTTTAGAGCAAATAGAATAACATGTTTGTGTGCTCTCTTGTTAAGTAGAACAAAGGAAAGTTGTGTTTTGCTTATTGAACGTTGGCTGCTAGAATAGTTTCTGTTGTAGTGATGCTTTTGTGTCCATAATGGTGTTTTCTGTAGTTTTGGAGAATACCAAAATTGTATCTAACTTACTTATCTAGCTTGTCCTAAAAATTCATGACCCTAGGTCTTAAAGTTTGAGAGTTATGAATTTTAGAAGTTTACTATCAGGTTTTGTTTATGTTCTGAATAGATCTGTATGTTTGATTTGGTTGAACTATGTGCATATGGAATCATGTCTTGGAGATAATATAAAAAGTGTATTAATTTTTCTAAGCTTTCCAAAATGTCCTATAGCACTAATCGTGGTGGTCTAAATCTCTAGTTATGAGCTTACAAAGTAGAATGACAGAATCTGTCCAAATCTGGACAGAGATGTCTTCCTTGTCTTGTTTGGCCTTGTTAGCTATAGAATCATCTTAATATGATAATAAGAAAGTTATATACAACTTAATAAGCTTTACATAAAGTTAAGGATCACTCTTGTTGGGTTCCTAGAACTTTAGTTAAGTAATTATGAAGTTCATGTCAGTTTTCTATCCCTGTTCGTACAGATCTGAAACATCAGCATGTTTAGCCATGTTAACCTATGATTTAGCTTTTGGTATGAATAACAAACATGTGGAAAACTTTCTAAGCTATCTAGAAAGTCTAGGATCACCTTTATGGGATGTCTACAACCTTAGTTATGGTCGAAATAAGTAACTACTGTGCTACTATTCAGATTATGTGCACATGCTAAGTTGGCTACCTTAGCTAGCATTTGTCTTAGGCTAAACTCGTAGTTAGTTCTTGCTTTAGATAAATGTTTTTTATGGGTGAGCCTGGTGCTTAGTAATGGTTGCTTAAGATAATTTGATAGAATCTCTCAAATGCTTGACTGTGATGTTTGTATATATGCTTGTTAGTTAATTAGTGCCACAATTGTCACTTTATTGTCCTCGGTGAGTATACGAGTGTCAAATAGCTTTATATTAGAGCAATCCTCGAGTTACATGAAACGATCTCTTGGTGTCGTCTCCAATTAGATTCTTTTCCTTATGAGCCTAAGCTTGTAGCCGTGGTTGCTTGCTTTGAATGTTGGTGCACAATGCCTTTGCTTGATATCTAAGCCTGAGCCTAGACCCTTAAATATTCACGTATACCATGGTTGTCCTACACCCACACGTGAATACCTTTGTTCGGTCTACCAACCAAGATAGATTCTCACAACCGCTTCCCTTCGGCCATAGTTGTTCTTTGCCAAGTTGTGGAGACCATACCTAAATCCATGTTGGACCTCCCGGTTGCCTCTCCCAAAGGTTAGCTAGTATGACGCAATGTCTCTTTGCTGCGGTCTCAAAATCATTTGCTTGCAAATTGTATAGTACCTTATCAACTCAATCTTTGAGTGGTACCTCAATTTTGTCCTTGAAATTTGCTTAATCCGTCTCCAACCTTCCCAAGTCTCAGGATGTTTATCAGTCTTGATCTCATGTTGTTGCCCAACATGAATGAATCTCCTATTAATCTTTTATCTAGTACTCACCTCGGTGGATGCAAGTCATGCATAGAATTTAAGCAAGAGTCCATTGCTCAGTTGTCTTTAGGAATTGAGCTATGTTCTCTTGTGGTGTGTGTTAATTTTTGGATCGCCTCTTCATTGATTCTAAACCTTGTGACTACCTTTACTTGCTATCCCTCCTTGGTATGGTGCTTGTTTGGACAACCCAATCTATGCCATTTGAAATTCCTCATTGGGTGTATGTTCAGTAATGGTGTTACGATTAGTATTCTGCAGTGCCACGATGAAACCTAGGGCCTCCTTGTGACCGGCCGGCACATGGTAGTGCTATTGGGCACGCGCTGGTATCGAGGTTGCTAGTCATGGCCCATTATGGAACTACAGCGATGTGGGCTTTCTTGGGAGATGTTCCTTGGTTATCTTCCCATATCTTATTGTAAGATCCATATCTCAGACCGAAAGTAGTAGAGCTTCCATCTGAAGATACATAAAGGATAACGTTTGAAGAATAGGTCACCGACATAAACATTACTGGATTGCCAGAGGTGGTCGACAAGTGACTCTACTTAGTTGTCCCAAGTATTGACAACCACCATCTAGTGAGGAAAATATCTAATCCCTGTTGGATAAAAGGGCACACAACACTTAATGTTGGATAAGTCCTCCATTGGATAAGAATTGATCGTTACATTATGAAAATCTTAACCTTTGTATGCATAATGACCATACAATCGAAATCAATCATCTCTGGTGTGACTACTTATCTACTGACTTCGATGGCAACCATCTGTTCTGCATCAACCATGATTATTGTGGTCAATAGTGAAGATTTGGAACTTTTTAGTGTTGAGAGACCACTGATTAGTTAATATTAGGAAGGTTAATCGCCAGCTAGGTAATGAATCCTTGATAGCTACGAAGGCTATGTCTTACAGAGCAATAACCAATAAGAAGTTAATTGACTAACCGACAACTTGAATGATACTCTATCTTCCAGAGTCATTGTGACCAAGTCAATTCCATCTTGGACAATTACACAGATAGAGCAAGGTGTTCTATCAGCTAAAATGAAGAATTAGAGAAAGCATGCCCTAGTTTCGATTGGCATTCCTATGCCCCTAGGTGCCACCAATGGTTTGTTCTGAACACTATTGGATAAAGTGTTGAGGAATATTCAGAAGTGGTTCATTATCTTTGTAGGAATGTCCTCCATGTGGAGTATTCGTTTTGCCTTGCAAAAGTAACCACAAGTTCAAAGCGTGTGCATCATCGGATTGGTATGTAAATTAATGGTCGAGATCGACTGTTGGATGGCCCTTTTGAGGTCCCACAGATACTAGTTTACACTCTTTCGTTGCTTTTGCTTGCTCATATCAACCATGTACGAGCAGCCTTGGTTTCAATTTATACCATCGCGAATCAAAAACAATTTGAAAAGTGTCAACCAACAGATTTCCCATCTTAGAGCTGCTGTTTGATCCTAAAGAGGAAGCCTCAAGGTGAAAAGTTAGCCTGACAAAGCTAGTTTTACTACGTTGCAAGTCAAACTCAACTTACGGTGCAACTAAGGCATGAAGGAAAATTTTACTTAACTGCTTGGTGGTAGACTACTCCCAGCGGTTTAGTGAATATTTACAACTTTTGTTGTCCTTAAGGCCTTGCTACATTTTGCTTTGGTAATGAATTTTCCAATGATGACATACTTTGGTACCTTATAAATGTTTTTACCCAAGAGGTTGCATCTGATTCAACCCAAATAACTGTTGCCTTTGGATAAGAGAATCTTCTTAGGTAACATTTGGCAGAAATACGAAGCCGACAGAGTCAGCTATCGCATTCACTAATCCCTCAACAGACTCAGATAATACAATGTTGTCATCAGAGAAAGAGAACTACACACATGGAATAGGAAGTAGCTTTTTATTAGTTGGTATCTGAAGGATTGAACATTTACGACCACCATAGACCTTGTCTATTAGTTACTTAGTATCATATAACCTCTAAGGGTTGTTTGTCATCTATGATCTCACCCTTTGGAAGGTTGTACTCAAGCCATTTTGGTAGAGGACTGCTTTTCAAACTTTGTGCACATAGAGTCATTTCAACGAGTATGCTTCTGATAATTTCGGTCTAGTGTAGAGTTCATACGGCCCATACTATGTTCACTAGAGAAGAAGAGATACTTGTGCGTGGTTAGCTTATGGACCGAACGATCTCTGTATACTGAGGATGAATTACTGTGTTGTCTTGGATTCCTCCCAAAGTAACAATGCTTCCTGGAACTCAATGAAGGAAATTTTTCGGACAAAGTTTACCATGAAGAGAAAGTATCTGAAAGCATCTTAACCAAATTAACACTTCTGATGTTTGAAGCTTAAGAGCCTATGCTATCACAAATGTTGGAAACTAGATAACATGTCTCTCTTCCTTAAAAGTCTCCCATTTTGAATCTCGAGACGCGATTCCTTTAAGGGGGGAGGGCTGTAACACCCTAGGTGTTAGGCTTGCTTTTTGGACACTTGCATTGCATGAGCCTAAGCCTCATTTGTTCATATATGAGCATGGAACATATGAGACATGCCTATATGGAATGTGCTTTCAAACATCTACAACATCTCCTTGAAACATATGCAACATACTCTTGTTAATTATGTTTCAATGTGTGTATGTTAGATGCTCATGCTTGGTGATGCAAGTGAGTGTTGATGTCACTGCTTTCATGTGTCTCACATCACTCTCTATCAATAGTGAACCCTAAAAAAGTTTCATGGAGTTTGGAATCAAAAAGTCACATGAAATGATAAGTTATATGCTTGTTTGGATTATAACTGAAACATACTCTTGAAACCAGGAAACATGCTTTACATTCTATATGAACTAGTGTTTAGGCAACATACAAATGCAACATGTGCAACACATCTAGGACACATGTGGAACAACCTAGTGAAACATACGTAGCATGTACCTTGCAACAACACTATGAAACAAGTGAAACAAAGCTTTGAAACAAGCATTTCAAATGTAGTGATTTCTATATTTCACTGCATATGAGACCCAGATCCCTATGTAACCTAGGCATGGTGGACATGGTTAGAATCTACAACACCTTAACTACACATAGGACACATAATGGAACAATGTTCATGTTGATCATTTTGCCTAATTGTGATTCTAAGCGATGGTTGACTATGTATGGACCTTGGAACACTTTTGTTTGACCATTTCAAAAGTGTGACCTAGAAGTTTTGTGTGACTATGCACCCTTCAACAAAGTTGTAGAGAATTTTATAAGGAACAAACTTTGTTTAAGAGTCAAGTCATGAAAATATGTGGAACATGCTCAAAAAGGACCCACAAGTCAGAAATAGGGCTGATTTCAGCACTTAGAAATTTAAAGCCCTGATTTCAGTGTCATCGACCTTGGCATCCCATGTTCTCGAGTTTTTGTTAAGCGACTTGAGTTGGTCCAAATACAAAAGATGGAGCTTATATTTTGGAGAAGGGCATGCAAGAAGCTGGCACTTGTTGGAATCCATTTTGCGCCTCAATTTTAAAGGTTTGCCAATTTTTGTCAACACATTGACAATGCTGCCTTGACACATCATTATATCCTAATTTAGGTCACCAATGACTATGACCTCTACATAGAAAATGTACAGCATACTGGATCCTAATTTAGGCCACAATCGTAAGATCCACCACCTTCATCTCATTGCATTCCACCTCGCGCGCGCGATCACGGAAGGCCGACGCCGCCAACGCGACCGCCACTGACCTGCCTGCTCGCGTGGCCAGGAGGCCATGGTCTACCTCTGGTCATGAATTGACCACCCATGGATGCGGGCTGGCATGGCGGTGCTCGCGCCGCTGTTCCCCGCCGCCAGCATCAACCTCACCAGCCGGCCGGCGAAACCACCGCCGCCTCCCCAGTTTCCGACGACCGGGAGTGAAGACCGGCTCCCTCTCTCTAATTCTCCCTCTTTCTCTATGACTAATGGGCCCAAGGGCGCCATGGGTCCCACGTGTCTGTTGATGTGGTGGCAGATTTGGGTGCGCAGTCGGGTAGATCTAGCATTAAGTTAGGGTTTGAGTTTCTGAATTTGAATTTCAGATTTCTTGTTAATCTTTGAAAATTCATATCTCATGCTAGGTAATTCCAAAAATAGCAAATGTGGACTTTTTGGAAACCTTGAGAAAGTATATGTGCAGTAGAATCATAAAATGTTACTTGTTTGTAGAAAATTTCTGGTGTTTTGAATTAAGTTTGTAAAGAGCTCTAAAAATGCCTTTAAAATTGACCAGAGCAAGATCTGGAGTTTTAGTTATCCAAAAATAGTGATTCTTATTCTGTTACTCTTGTGATAATATTTAATAACTAATAAAAATATTAAACCTATTAGTTATTCACTGTTTTCTTAAGGTTTTGATTTAATCTTGCTAATTAGGCATTTCTTGAATATGTTGTTTAGGAAATTCATAACTGATGCTGTGATGCTCCAAATGATGTGAAATTTTGATGGTAGTCTTGTCATGCTGTGTATGTACTTTGGTATAAATTTCATGGTCATTGCTGACTGTATGATCAAGTTATTGATTTAACTTGTTTATGGCTTGATAAATAGCTTATAAATAATATATAAATGATAAAATGGAAACTGTTGTTCGATTACCTTAGTATGATGTTTCTATATCATTTTGATTCATACTATGACCATATGATCATATAAAATATTGAGTTTTAGGTTTAACTTGCTCTCACATGATTTATTGCAATATCTATTTGTCTTTTTCATAGAGATTGATATACTTGTCCAAATGCCTTGAAATTTGGATAATAGACTTTTGGGAGCATATTTAGGACACTATAATTTTAGTAGAATTATTTTGTACTTTTGTTATGAGTTCATAATTCCACCTAATTATCTAAGTAAATTAAGAAAATGTATTAAAAGAATTTATTTAGGAATGGACACTATGTGTTCTGGTGTTCATTAGTCATGTGTGACATGTTGGTTTTGTCCAATTATATGTTTGCAATATAAGTTAGTATTTATTTCTTGCAAATGTGGTTTCTAGATAGATCTGGGAACTTAGCAAAGTTCTTTATGAGAATGTGCTTTTTTGTGAAACTTGTTTATACAAAAGTTGTAGATAATTTATATATCTAGCTTTTGTTAAAATTTGGTGGCATTTGGGCAAGTAGTTTTTGAGTTATAGATGTTTAAAGTTAGGTGCCAGATTTGGTTGCTCTCTGTTCGGAGCAGACCAGATTCTATAGTTTCATCTTTTCGACCTATTAGACTTGGGAATCAGGCTTAGTTGGTATTAAATGAATTGTATACAATTTTATAGGATTTCCAGATTATCCTCTTGCATGTCATTTGGGACTGTGTAGCTCCTGGAATGATATTATGTCTGGACTGTTCATGCTGATTACAAATCTGAACCTTTCTGTTAAGCATAGTTTGAGTTACATAAGTATGTTGGTATTGCTACTTGGTACTTGGGTTGGTACCCTAGGATCTTATGGGACTTGTATCTTGATTGATGTGCTTGCCGTCTTCTATGTTATGCCTTAATGAGGATTAAGTTAATTTGCTCTAGGTGTTTATGTGAACTTTGGTATGCTTGCTTGATTTCTTTGTTTATTGCATTTCTATGTATTCATACATATGCATTGTTGCACCTCATTTAGGTACGCTAGCTGAAGCACGTGAAGGACCTGATGTGGAGCCAAACCCGAAGATGGAGTTAGTGGATCCATCCTGAAGATAGAAGGATCGGACAAGTGCTAGATTGGAGGATGCTCGCCAATCGGGTTTCACCTGACAAACTCTAACTTAAGTCGGATTCCAGGCAAGCCCTGGAGCATTATAAGCCTCCTACCTTCAAAGCAATTAATTCTATATATGTTATAAGTATTGTTGCTTTAAGTGGTAGGACTTTGTTGGAAACCCTTGCTGCATTATATCATTCCTTGTCCAGATATATGAATCCTTGAATCCTACATAGACTAGGATCGAGTAGATGCTTAGCCCTGCTTTAATAGGTAGAAGTCAGGTTATTTCCTGTCACCTGTGAGATGTAGGGATATTCATATATAGCACAGCTGGCTATATTTTCTATTGTGGAAAGGAACCATTTGCTAATAATATGAAAGGAGATCGGGCGGGATGACGATAGTGAAGCAACAAGGCATGGAGGTCTTGGGTGCGGATCTATCCCCATCTGAGTCATTTAAGGACTGATTCGCTGTACGTCCTTGAGTCATGTTGAATGCAGTCTAACACTTAGTTGGCCAGATAAGTCATTCCGACCGCGAAGGCGAGTAATACAGTTCAGGCTGGGAATCGAATGGTAGGTCGCATCTTGGAGGAAGTATGGATGTGCTTAGGAACATTGGCATAAGACCAAGGGGGGTTAAAGTCCCTATCATCCTGGCAGAGTGTTGCCCTTGGGGATGCGGCACCAGTTGAACCCGCGTTTTCCTAAACCGTTCCAAAGGTGACTTGTGCGACCCTGCCGAGGGCTCTACACGGTTTGTGTTAGAAATACCCCTCCAGCTGGATAGGAACTCGATTCGAATCGACGTCGCTCTCGGTTATTGAGCACTTGACTTGAGCAGCGACAACGTAGATTCAATTAAATTGAGCAGATGGTTAATTGGTTGATGATGGAAATGTTGCCTCAATTTATACCTGCTATGGTTAATATTGTTTGCTCCTAATCCAGTGAGTGCTCTAGTACTGGTTCTAATATAGATGATAGGTTAATGATAACTAACTAGGTGCTTAAGCATTAATGATTACTTATCTATATTAAGCTTTTATGCAAAATGTTGTCAAGCTATCCCACTTTATATCAGCCTTGCATGATCCTTGGTGTCACTTTATTTTTGGTTTTTGACGGGTAAGTCTAGCTGAGTACCTTCTCGTACTCAGGGTTTTATCCCCACTTATTGCAGGTTGTGATGTATCATGGCGACTGGAAGAGTTGGTTGACTCCTACCGTAGTGGCGGAGTGTGATCACGGGCATGATCCTTCTGAGTTATCTTCTCTCAAATGCTTTTGTTGGAAGTCGACCTTGGAACTGGCATGTATTTGAAATAAGGGTGTTGTTAGTTTCAAATTACTTTGCTTCCACTACTTTTGAACTTAAGATGTAATAACTATGTTGAACTCCGATGTATATTGAATTACTTGTGAAATGGATGTAACAAGTGACTTGTTATGTTGAATCACTACGATCTTGGCTTGTATGTTGGTTGGTTTGAAATCCCTCATGATTTCATTGGACTACCGGAGTTATATGAGCTCAAGTGCGAGATTTTGATCACTTTGGTGATTGTTTTTGTACTTGTGCTCTTATAATTTGTACGGTCCATGACAACTAACACTGTCTCCTAACGGACTGGAATGGGATTCCACATGAGCCACATCACCAAGGGTTTTCATCGGGTGTGTCCAAAATGATTTCTGAGCCTATGGTACATTTGGCGCAAACCGTACACCAATCTTGCACCGACACTAAGACTGTTCCAAATAGACCGAAATAAGATTCCACATGACACACATCACCTTCCTCTATCGGGTGTGTCCAAAATGATTTTTGAGCCTATGTTCAATGCAAATCGTGCACCTATCTCGCATCAAGATTTGCACTATCTCTAAACAAACTGAAACGAGCATCCACTTAAGCCTCGTCACCTTGGAGTACCATCGGGTGCATCTAAAACGATTTCTGAGCCTATGGTACATTTGGCGCAAACTGTGCACCTATCTTGCACTGACACCAACACTGTCTCCAAATAAACTGAAATGAGATTTCCAATGACCAACGTCACCTAGGAGATCCATCGGGTACGTCCAAAATGATTTCTGAGCCTACGGTACGTCCGACGCAATCTGTGCAGCTATCTTGCATCAAGATTAGCACTATCTCCAAACGGACCAAATCAAGCTTCCACTTTAGGCTCGTCACCTAGGAGTACCATAGGGTGCATCCAAAATGATTTCTAAGCCTATAGTACGCTTGGCGCAAACCGTGCACCTATCTTGCATTGACACTAACACTGTCTCCAAACAGGTTGAAACGAGATTCCACATGACCAACGTCACCTATGAGATCCATCGGTTGCATCCAAAATGATTTCTAAGCCTACGGTACATTCGACGCAAACCGTGCACCAATCTCGCATCAACATTAGCACTATCTCCAAACGGACAAAATCGAGCTTCCACTTTGGCCATGTCACCTAGGAGTACCATCAGGTGCGTCCAAAATGATTTCTGAGCCAATAGTACGTTTGGCGCAAACCATGCACCTATCTTGCACTGACACTAGCACAGTCTCCAAATGGACCAGATGAGATTCCACATGATCCACCTCACCTCAGAGTTTCATCAGGTGCATTCAAAATGATTTTCTGAAGCCTATGGTACGTTTAGCACAAATCATGCACCTATCTTGCACATACACAAACCCTGTCTCCAAACGGGCTAAAACGAGATTCCACATGATCATGTCACCAAGGAGTTCCATCGGGTGCGTCCAAAGCAATTTTCTGAGCCTATGGTTCATTTTGTGCAAACCGTGCACCTATCTTGCACCAACACTAACACTGTCTTAAAACGGACTGAAACAAGATTCCACATGACCACGTTACCTAGGAGATGCACTGGATGCATCCAAAATATTTTTTGAGCCTATGGTATGTTCGACGCAAACCATGCATGTAACACCTTAGGTGTTTGGCTTCCATAATTGCATTGCATTTCATAAGCATGAGCATCATTCATCTCATCCATGTCTTTATTTTGTTTGCAACATGAGTATGCAACATACTCTAATATGCTTGTTTGAAATTGTTGTGCTTATGAAATGTGAGTGGTGCAACTTGTAGATACAACATGGGGTCTCATACTTTGAAACATGACAATGTTGTTAGTACACCATGGTAGGTTCAATGGATGCAACAAAGTCTTGAAACATGTGCAACATGATATTGCAACATTTTGGTGGAATTATTGTTTTGCTTGTTTCAACTTATGTGGCACTAGTATTTTTGTGCAACCAAGGTGTAGAGTGGCTAATTATATCTTATAACACCTTAATTTCATTTAGGGTAATTAGTGGAACAAAGTTCATGTTGACCAAAATGACTAAAATACCCTCCTAAGTGCTGTTGACCAACCTTGACCCCTAGAATGCTTTGGTTTGACCATTTAAAAGTCCAGCTTAGAGATCTTGCATGGAGGAGCAACCTTAAGCAAAGTTGTAGAGAATTTCCTAAGTAACAAAAGTTCCAATATGGCCATCTCATGAAAATGACCAGAACATGCTCTAAAATGGCCCACAATTCAGTTGAGGGAATGCCCACACTTAGAAAAATTCTAAGTCTGAAAATCTGACATTTCAGTTTCAATGTGCCCCACTTTGACGCCACATAACTCCCAAACCAGGCCAAACCAGTTCATGAGCCAAATGACAAAGTTGTAGCCCTCGCTTAGCTCTACAATTTTGCTATTGTCATCTTTTGCTAACTCGAGCTGGATTGGGAGATAATCGGCGCCAAAGTTCCTCTATCAGTCACCGTTGCCGGCCGCATTCAGACATTCAGAGCGTGGGGTGGCCGACAGTTGCAGGCCGTCGCCGCCGCGTGTCCTCCATGCGCCGCGCGTGACCTGGCGCCTTGGCCAGCTGCTCAACACGTAGAAGGTGTCCCAGCTGCCTTCCCGACCTCGCCCTACCATTTCCCTCCCTCCCCGCGTGCACCTGAGGCGGAAAAACGCCGCCTCCCTCACTGCCGTGACCTCCGACGAGCTTGTCCGGCCATGTCGTCACGGCATTGCCCAATCCCCTCCGTCCAGAGCTTCAACACGCTGCCCTATATCTCCTCCACCCATTTGTCTAGCGAACCGAGCCGTGGTAAGGGCCTCTTGGCCAATTCTGCCATTGCCGCCATGGGTAAAACCTCACCGGAGTTGGGGCGTTCCATGGCCAGGGTGGCTAGAGCCTTTCTCAATCTCCCTGTTCTACCTCATTAGATCCGCCACGGAGTGGTGAAGCTCATACCGAGCTCTAGTGTGGCCGTGCGGCCTCGCCGTTGGCGGCGCACCGTCACCGGACTCCCACCGTCCGCCATGCATGATGGCGAGTCCCTTCCACTCCAACCCAAGCCACCCTACCTTCACGAATCGATGCAGGGCTTGACGGAGATCATGAGAGTGGGCTTGGTTTCCTAGGAGAGCTCCCCTCCGACGAGCTAGAGCTCGCCGAAGTGCACGGTTCGCCGCTCCCCTGCCTTTCCCTCTCTGTCCAGCGGGCCCAACCGGTCAGCCGTGCGGGCGGGAAGACCCTTAGCGGGCTGCGCTGGCGGGTCGAGCCGGCCCAGTAGCCTTGTTGATTTGAAAATTGTGATTTTCTTTATTTATTTCACCGTTTTGAATGCTGTTTGTGATTTTCATATCTAGGGTTTGACTTGTCCAAAAATTATGATTTAAATTTTGTTGGACTCTGTGTAAAGTGTAGTATTTAAGAAAAATATCAAATACATATGTGATGTTTATTTTCTGGAAGATTTAATTAAGCCTTTGAAATGTGTTTTAAATTGAATGCAAATTTGTTAAATAGATAACTTGAGTTGTACTGTTCCAAAAATTATGAAAATTGGTGAGTATGTTATTTCATGTCCATACTAGATTTGGTAAAAATTTGAGTACTAGTACTTGAGTACTTTTCAAGTTATGATGCTATTATTTTATATTAGAAGATACTTGAATGAATTTTAGTAATTTTTCTATATGTGCAATGCTCATGAAATTTTATGAAGAGTGTCCTGGTATCCAGATGTTGCCAAGAAAAATATGGTTTCTGTTGTTTGATACTTTTCAATGTGATTTGTTAATTATGCAAAAATCAGCCTTTTTGGCTTGTGAATTTTGTGAAGGTAGTTTCTATGAATAACTTTAGTTCAAATTTTTACAGTAGCCTCCTTGTGGGGCAGGGAGCCTCCTGTAATTTTGTTTAGAATTTGCTAAGCAGGTTGCATATAAGTTTAATTTCCCACTTAATTAATTAAGTAAATTAAGAAAGGGGTTAAAATAAATGTTTTGGGTTGGCACACCTAACTTTCTGGTGTTTTCATGACATGTGTGAACTAGTAGTATTATTGGTTTGGTCATAGAGGAAGTTTGACACATGAATAAATATTTAATTTTCACATTTCTAGGTTCTCTGGACAGCTGGTAGCATTTTTGGATTTGATCCTTTATAAAAGTGTTTGATGGGAAACTTGTGAATACCAAAGTGGTAGTAAACTTCATAAACTAGCCTGTGACAAAATTTGGTGGCATTTGGCCAAGTAGTCTAGGAGTTATAGCTGTTTAAAATGGCTGTCCAGAAATTACTGCTCTCTGTTTGGAGAGGACAGATTTCTAGAACTTTAGAATTTCGACTAAGTAAACTTTGGAATTAATTGTTGAGGTCTGAAAGTGAATTATAGAGCATTTTATAAGCTTTCCAGACTGTCTTGTATCATGTCATTTGGATTTTTGAATCTACAGTTGTGTTGGAAATACTAAGCTGCTGTCCAGAAGGTGTTGCTGCGATATTTTGTGATTTGATTGGTGGTAACCTAAGTAATGTTGTTCTTGTGGTTGTTAGGTGTTAGGGCCTTAACTGAGGAGGAACAATTATACATTAAGTTGTGTAGACTAGGTAAGTAGTTCTCTACCGAAGAAGAGATTTGCATGTATTATTGAAGTGATTTGAATAGAGCACTAGAATTTGCTGAAGTGCATTCCATTCCGAGCATGCTGCATTCCTTCTTATGCATCCTTGAGATTTATTGTGCATTCATGCAATAGGTGTACTGGAGGGAGTGACACTCCTCGAGTTCGAGGGAGCGATTCCGGAGGAGGATCAGGAGTAGCCGAAGGAGCCCGAGGACCCAGCCGGTGAAGGAGTTCCCGTAGACGATCTACCTGAGTGCCCGGATCATCGCCCGTCCTCGTTTCTGAAAGGCAAGCCCCGGTGCATGCTGACCCAATTGTTTTATATATAAATCTTGAGTACTTTTACTTATTTACTGCATTAAGTTGTAGGAGTTGTATGAAAACACTTGTTGTATTATACCTGTCCTTGTCTAGATATCGTACTTAAACCCTAAATTAGGATTAGGTACATGTCAATGCTTAGCTCTGCTTAGTCCGGTAGAAGTCGGGTGATTTCCGGTCATCCGTGAGATGTAGGAATGGGTCATGAGTGGCTATGATGGCTATCATGGATGGTACCATGCCTAAAAATGAATTTGAGACCGAGCGAGAGTTCGATAGTGCAGCCGCAAGACACTTCACGTCTTGGGTGTGGAGCTATGCCCGTCTGAGTCGTTTAAGGACTGATTCGCTGTACGTCCTTGAGTCATGTCGAACACAGTCTAACACTTAGTTGGCCAGATAAGTCGTTCCGAACGCGAAGCCGAGTAATACGGTTCAGCGCGGGGAATCGAATGGTAGGTCGCATCTTGGAGGTAGTAAGGATGTGCTTGGGGACATTGGTGTGAGACCAAGGGGGGGGGGGTTGGAGTCCCTATCACCTGGCAGAGTGTTGCCCTTGGGGATGCAGCATCATTCAAACCCGTGACTCCTGAATTGTATGAAAGGTGGCTTGTGCGACCCTGGCAGGGGCCTGCGCGGTGAGTGTTAGAAATACCCCTCCAGCTAGATAGGAATTCGATTCGAATCGCCATCACTCCCGGTTAGTGAGCACTTGACTTGAGCAGCAGCAACGTAGATCTCATTAAATTGAACAGATGGTTAAGCGAATGAATTAATGTTGCCGCAAAATTATACCTGTTATGGATATAATAATATTATTGTTTGATTATAATCAAGTGAATGTTTAGTACATGTGCTAAGATAGATGATAGGTTAATGCTAAAATAAATGCTAGTACAAGTTAAAAGAGTTTAAATTACTTATGCTTTTCCGCAAAGGTGATGTCAGCCAACTCCACTTAAGAAAGCCTTGCATGATCCTTGGTGACTCTTATTTTCCATTTCGATAGGTAAGTCTAGCTGAGTACATTCCAGTACTCAGGGTTTATTTCTCTCCTGTTGCAGATGACATGCTTTATCAGGGCTTCTGCAAGACTTGCCTCTACCCCACGGGTGATGAGGACTAGATCACTCGGGCGTGATCGTCTGTTAGTTACTTTCCTTAATGCTTTTGTGGGATGTTGATCTGTAAGACGGGCAGTAGTATTTGAACTAAATGCGTGTGTTATGCTTCCGCTACTTTATGAACTCGGTTTGTAATAATTTGTGACTCCATGTGTTGTAAGTGAACTTCTGAACTACTTGTGAAATGTAACATGTGATGTGTATGTTGAATGATACGATCTTGGTTGTAAACGAGTTGGTTTGAAATCCTTTGTGGTTTCGATTGACAACCAGGATTATATGGGCTCAAGTTCAAAAATTTGAGCGTTTCAGCGCTTGTTTTTGTACTTGTGCTCTTATAATTTGGTCGGTTCTGTTATAGCTAGTATCGGAGTAGAATTCAATATTAAACACATCATACGAGTATTTGAAAACAAAAGTGTTTGTTTGCGAAAAGTGTTAAAAATCTGAAATTTATTCTATAAGTATGCCAGTGATCACATCCCTTAGCCCAAATAAGGACTCTTAGGTGGCTTATTAAAAGACTAATTTGGGCATCTTGTTTGTTTTTGTTTCGTCATCCATACGGCGTGATATTGTATGGATGCCATCCATTTTGGGTGGTAATGTATGGATCAAACACCTCAACACTCTGGTAAGTGTGAGCTGTGAGAGCATGATCGTCCAACCGGCGGTCTAGGGGAGAGTAGTTGTGGTTACTTGCATACTTACATGTTCAAACCATATAATTATGAAAGTACTTAATTGTGGGTATATCTGTCGCGTAGTTGTGATACTGAAGTATATACATCGGGGATGTGTATATGGAAAGTATTTAGTTTACTACTTACTTGTGTGCTTATATTGGGAAACTATTGGGCTAAAATGAGATTTTCTGCAGGTACACTAACAGCGCAAACGAGTAGACCGATAGTTTCACCTATATGAGAGAACATATGTATGCCACTGCCTAGCGTTAGCAGTTTATGGGTATACTAGGGTGAGAGGGCGTACGGAACGTGCATGCATCATGTTTAATTCATGTCATACATTCATTTTACTCCCTCCTTAAAAATTTCGATGGTCCCAACTAAATTAAATTTCATATCCCCTAAATTATCCTCACTTTAAGTCATATCTTGTTGCTACAGATGGCTCGCACCAAGAGGACCGCTCGCATGTCAACTGGAGGCAGGGCTCCTCGCCACCAGCTCGCTCCACGTGAGCCCCGCCCTGAGCCCACCGAGGCGGAAAGGTTGAGGGCCGAGTTGGCTGAGGTGACTGCTGCTAGAAATGCAGCTCAGCAACAGCTGGAGCAAGTGATACATGACAGAGATCAGGAGACACTTGCGGTCTAGAGGTTGATTGTGGCTAATCGCAACTGTGAGCGCATGCTGGTCCACGTGATGAACTAGCGGGATGAAGCCTGGCACGAAGAGAACCTCCTGAGAGCTCATTAGGTGGAGCTTGAGCAACAATTGGAAGCTACAGAAGAATACAATGAAAATCTTCATGAGGAAGTGCACCACCTAAACAATCAGCTCAATCCTCTGCTTCCTCATGACAATGACGAGGATGAGGAGATGGGCTTTTGAGTCTTTATGGCTGAAGGTGATGACGACATGGTGGTCAATGGGCCACAGAATGCCCCACCAGAAGAAGAAGAAGATGATGAGGAACTAGAGCCTGCTAGTGATGAGGATGGCGGGGAGATCTTTGACACTGACTCCGAGGACGATGCTTAGAGTAGTCATCGCGTAGCCATGACGCTGGAGTTATCTTTTGTGCCCTCCATGCGTGGGAGTGAGGTTTTTAATAACTTAGCTTTTGGGATGTAACATCAAACCTTATGTTATCCTGGATGTTAGTTTGAACATGTTAAATTTCGATCACAAATGGATATCTCATTGTGTTGTGTTCGGTGATGGTGTCACGATTAGCACCCTTCGGTGCTGCGATGAAACCGAGGGCCTCCTGTGGCGCGCGACATAAGGCTGTGCTGCTTGGCACACGCTAGTATCGAGGTGGCTAGTCATGATCCACCATGGAACTCTACCAATGGGCTGTCTCCTCGTGGTCATTTCTTGGTTAGCCTTTCCTATTTGGCTAGAAGTTTAGTTCGAATCCGGACACCCGTTACGTAAGGTTGAAATTCCATTGATATCAATGTAACCTGTTCAGTCACGTTTGTGCTCCCTACTTGAGAGCCTTTAATAAATTTCATCTTTTCATTGGAAGATATCTTGTTTGTTATGTCTATCGCATAATTGCGTCAATTGGTGCACTTGATGAGGTTGTGTGGTTGTGATGAATTACTGTGCCTTGGTTGTTTGCGAATTCATTTCTAATGAAAGCAGTTTGGCATATTTACACAATTCATCTACAAATTTCCCACATCGTTAGTGCTCATTGGCTATGCATTTTGCAGATGGCGTACAACCTCCATCGTGGTCGTGGCATTGAGGATGAGGAATAGCCACCCCCTCCACCACCACCCACTCTAGCGGAACTGATGCAGACGATGGTTGAAGGTCAGCGTCTGTTACCAGACGCTATGCGCCAGCTAGTCAACTGGGATGCTCGGCACGGTCGTTAGGGACCGAAACCAAATCAGCATAGTGACTTCAAGGATTTTCTTGACACCAAGCCCCCACTCTTTAAGGAGGTGGAGGAACCTTTGCAGGTTGATGAGTGGTTGAATACCATTGAGCAGAAGTTCCATCTGCTTCGTCTGACTAAGGAGCTAAAGACCGAGTATGCTTCCCACCAACTGCATGGCCCGACTGGTATTTGGTGGAGTCACTACCGCTCCACGTTGCCTCCTAATGTCCCAATCGCTTGGGACCAGTTTAAAACAGCTTTCCGTAGGAATTACATTCCTCCAGGTTTGATGGCTATAAAGCACACTTAGTTCATGAGATTAACCCAAGGCAATAAGAGTTTGACGGAATACCTACAAGCCTTTAACAACCTTGCAAGGTATGCAACTGAGTTTGTGGATACTGATGCTAAGAAGATTGCTAGCTTCAAGCGTGGCCTCGGTCCAAAGCTGATGAAGACCATGGGCACTAGCAAATGTGCTACTTTCAATGATTTTATCAGTGATGCTCTGACCCAAGAGAATAATAATTCTATCTATGCTGCTTCTAAGAACCGCAAGAGGGCCCTTGAGGCGGGTGCTTCACAGTCCCGAGCTCTAGCTGCACCGAGGGCTCCTCCTCGCCCTCCTGCCACAAGTGCTAAGTTTCGTCCCCCGCAGAAGAAGGCACCAGCTAAGACTAGGTTTCGCAAAGCATATACAATGTCTCTGCCAAAGGATAGTTCTGGTCAAGGCAGCTCTAGTGTCCCTCCAAGCAACATGCCTTGCTGGAACTGCAACAAACCAGGTCATTGGTCTAGGAATTGTCCATATCCTAAGAAGAATGTAAATCAAGGTGGCTGTCAGGGGCATGTTCATTATAATAGTATTGAAGAAATTCCCTCTGGTGAGGTAGTCACTGATGGTAAGTTCCTAGTTGATCAACATTCTGTAGTGATGCTATTTGATTCAGGTTCTTCGCATTCCTTTATCAGTCCTATGTTTGCATCGAAGTTTGCACACAAATTACATGCTGTTGAAGGTGGGGGTTATTGCATTAGAGCTGCAAGTGGTAATATTCCCACAAATCAAGTAGTTAGTGATGTAGAATTTGAAATAGAAGGGCGAAAGTACTTGCTTACCTTAGTGGTTTTGCCTGGACTAGGCATAGATGTTATTTTGGGCATGAATTGGATGAGTCAGAATGGGGTGCTCATTGATACATCCACCCGAGTAGTTATGCTCCGAGATCCTACTGATAAAAAAGGTTTTCTAGTGCAACTTCCCCGGCAAATCGATCTTTCTAGTGAAGTTCATGTGGTGCAAGCGAAGGCATTAGCTGATATTCTCGTAGTGAGTGAGTTTCCTGACGTATTTCCTGATGAATTGCCGGGACTGCCTCCGGATCGGGATGTGGAGTTTAAAATCGAGTTGTTACCTGGCACAACACCCATCTCCAGGAGACCCTATAGGATGCCTCCGAATGAACTAGCTGAACTTAAGGTGCAGTTGAATGAACTTTTGAAGAGGGGGCTGATTCATCCTAGTTCATCTCCGTGGGGATGTCCTGCTATCTTTGTAAAGAAGAAGGACCAGTCGTTGCAGATGTACGTAGATTATAGGCCTCTGAATGCAGTCACTATCAAAAATAAGTATCCTCTACTGCGCATCGACATCTTGTTTGATCAGTTGTCTAAAGCTAAAGTCTTCTCCAAGATCGATCTGAGGTCTGGCTACCATCAAATTAAAATTTGTCTGGAAGATGTTCGAAAAATAGCTTTCTCTACCAGATACGGTCTTTATGAGTATCTGGTTATGTCCTCCGGTTTGACCAACGCCCCCGCACACTTCATGTACTTGATGAATTCAGTGTTTATGCTCAAATTGGACAAGTTTGTGGTGGTATTTATTGATGACATCTTGATATATTTTGAAAATGAGGAAGACCATGCTAAACATCTACATATAGTCCTCACCAGACTGCGTGAACATCAACTATATGCAAAATTCAGTAAGTGCGAATTCTGGCTTCGTGAAGTACCTTTCCTTGGGCATGTGTTATCCGATGGGGGAATTATGGTGGATCCCGTCAAGGTACAAGAAGTACTGAACTGGAAGGCTCCTATCTCGGTTCACGAGGTCCGGAGTTTTCTTAGATTGGCTAGCTATTATCGTCGCTTCATCCCGGATTTCTCTAAAATAGCCAAGCCAATGACTTGGCTGCTGCAAAAAGACACCAGGTTTGTCTAGACTCCTGAGTGTGATGTGTCTTTTCACAAACTGCGAACCCTCCTAACCTCGGCTCTGGTTTTGGCGCAACCGGATATCGAGAAACCATTTGATGTGTATTGTGATGCCTCAGGCATAGGTTTGGGAGGTGTTCTGATGCAGGAAGGCCAAGTAATTTCATATACCTCTCGACAACTTCAGAAGCATGAGGTGAATTATCCAACGCATGACTTAGAACTCGCTGTAGTTGTTCATGCTTTGAAAGCCTGGCGGCACTATCTATTGGGCAATGTTTGCAATATCTATACTGACCATAAAAGCCTCAAATATATCTTCACCCAACCTGAGTTGAATATGCATCAAAGTAGATGGCTTGAGTTGATTAAAGATTATAATCTCCAAGTGCACTATCATCCTAGCAAGGCAAATGTAGTTGCCAATGCTTTAAGCCGTAAGTCTCATTGTCACTCCTTAGTTGAAAGTGATTTTCATCTGTCTCACCTTCTACACCCAACAATTCTATACAACATCACTGTCAGTTGCACTCTCAAGAGTAGAATTATTGAGCTCCAAAAGACTGACACTGGTATATTCCACATCAAGCGTAAGATGAAAGAGCAAGAAACTAAACATTTTACGGTAGATGAAGAGGGTGTACTGTGGTTCAAGGATAGGTTAGTTGTGCCTCAGGACCGAGAGCTTAGAAATCATATCATGTCTGAAGCACACTCCTCTAAGTTGTCCATCCATCCTGGTAGCAATAAGATGTATTATGATTTGAAGCCATACTATTGGTGGACCAAAATGCAGAAAGAGATAGCTGCATATGTTGCTAGGTGTGATACCTGCTGTAGGGTTAAGGCTGTGCACATGAAAGCTGGATTGCTTCAACCACTTTCTATCCCAGGTTGGAAATGGGAGGAGATAAGTATGGATTTCATTGTTGGACTTCCTCCTACTGTCAAGAATCATAACTCTATCTGGGTAATTGTAGATGGCCTAACCAAGTCGGCTCACTTCATTCCTGTTCAAGTAGACTATCATCCTACTGACTATGCCGAGTTGTACTTCAATCAGATAGTTTGGCTCCATGGGGTACCTCGTACTATCATTTCTGACCATGGTCCACAGTTCACTGCTCATTTTTGGGACCACTTGCATCATCTTCTAGGAACCAAGTTAGTGAGAAGCTCTGCTTATCACCCCCAGACGTCAGGTCAGACTAAACGAGTTAACCAAATCTTGGAGGATATGTTACGGGCGTGTGTTATTTCGTCCAAGGGTTCATGGGAGAAATGGTTGCCTTTAGCTGAGTTCTCGTATAATAATAGTTACCAAGAGAGCATTAACATGGCCCCATTCGAAGCATTGTATGGTCGTAAGTGTAGAACCCCACTAAATTGGATAGAAGCTGGCGAGAGAAGGTACTATGGTATTGATTTTGTCAAGGAAGCTAAGGAACAAGTTCATACCATCAAAATCCATATGGCTGCAGCTCAATCTAGACAGAAAAGTTACGCTGATCACCGCAGAAAACCGATCGAGTTTGAAGTCGGAGACTTCGTATATCTGAAGGTTTCCCCTATGAAGAGTGTACAACGTTTTGGTGTGAAGTGGAAGCTTGCACTGAGATACATGGGTCCTTTCTAGATCATAGGAAAGAGTGGTGCTATCGCATATAAGATCCAGTTACCTCCTGAAATGAGCGCCATTTTCAATGTCTTCCATGTATCTCAGTTAAAGAAATGTCTTTGGGTTACTGAAGAAAGAGTTCTATTAGGGGATATCAGGCTAGAATCTGATCTAACTTACGAAGAAAATCCAGTCCGTGTGATTGACACTCAAGAGCAGGTAACTAGAAGTCGAGTGGTCAAGTGGTATAAAGTAATGTGGAGTAATCAGGGTAGTGAGAGTGATTCTACGTGGGAGCGAGAAGACTATTTACAAGATGGTTATAAGGAATTCTATCAACAATGGTACGCTTCCCAAATCTCAGGATGAGATTTTTATAAGGGGGAGGGCTGTAACACCTCAGGTGTTTGGCTTCCATAATTGCATTGCATTTCATAAGCATGAGCATCATTTATCTCATCCATGTCTTTATTTTGTTTGCAACATGAGTATGCAACATACTCTAATATGCTTGTTTGAAATTGTTGTGCTTATGAAATGTGAGTGGTGCAACTTATAGATACAACATGGGGTCTCATACTTTGAAACATGACAATGTTGTTAGTACACCATGGTAGGTTCAATGGATGCAACAAAGTCTTGAAACATGTGCAACATGATATTGCAACATTTTGGTGGAATTATTGTTTTGCTTGTTTCAACTTATGTGGCACTAGTATTTTTGTGCAACCAAGGTGTAGAGTGGCTAATTATATCTTATAACACCTTAATTTCATTTAGGGTAATTAGTGGAACAAAGTTCATGTTGACCAAAATGACTAAAATACCCTCCTAAGTGCTGTTGACCAACCTTGACCCCTAGAATGCTTTGGTTTGACCATTTAAAAAGTCCAGCTTAGAGATCTTTCATGGAGGAGCAACCTTAAGCAAAGTTGTAGAGAATTTCCTAAGTAACAAAAGTTCCAATATGGCCATCTCATGAAAATGACCAGAACATGCTCTAAAATGGCCCACAATTCAGTTGAGGGACTGCCCACACTTAGAAAAATTCCAAGTCTGAAAATCTGACATTTCAGTTTCAATGTGCCTCACTTCGACGCCATATAACTCCCAAACCAGGCCGAACCAGTTCATGAGCCAAATGACAAAGTTGTAGCCCTCGCTTAGCTCTACAATTTTGCTATTGTCATCTTTTGCTAACTCGAGCTGGATTGGGAGATAATCGGCGCCAAAGTTCCTCTATCAGTCACCGTTGCCGGCCGCATTCAGACATTCAGAGCGTGGGGTGGCCGACAGTTGCAGGCCGTCGCCGCCGCGTGTCCTCCATGCGCCGCGCGTGACCTGGCGCCTTGGCCAGCTGCTCAACACGTAGAAGGTGTCCCAGCTGCCTTCCCGACCTCGCCCTACCATTTCCCTCCCTCCCCGCGTGCACCTGAGGCGGAAAAACGCCGCCTCCCTCACTGCCGTGACCTCCGACGAGCTCGTCCGGCCATGTCGTCACGGCATTGCCCAATCCCCTCCGTCCAGAGCTTCAACACGCTGCCCTATATCTCCTCCACCCATTTGTCTAGCGAACCGAGCCGTGGTAAGGGCCTCTTGGCCGATTCTGCCATTGCCGCCATGGGTAAAACCTCACCGGAGTTGGGGGTTCCATGGCCAGGGTGGCTAGAGCCTTTCTCAATCTCCCTGTTCTACCTCATTAGATCCGCCACGGAGTGGTGATGCTCATACCGAGCTCTAGTGTGGCCGTGCGGCCTCGCCGTTGGCGGCGCACTGTCACCGGACTCCCACCGTCCGCCATGCATGATGGCGAGTCCCTTCCACTCCAACCCAAGCCACCCTACCTTCACGAATCGATGCAGGGCTTGACGGAGATCATGAGAGTGGGCTTGGTTTCCTAGGAGAGCTCCCCTCCGACGAGCTAGAGCTCGCCGAAGTGCACGGTTCGCCGCTCCCCTGCCTTTCCCTCTCTGTCCAGCGGGCCCAACCGGTCAGCCGTGCGGGCAGGAAGACCCTTAGCGGGCTGCGCTGGCGGGTCGAGCCGGCCCAGTAGCCTTGTTGATTTGAAAATTGTGATTTTCTTTATTTATTTCACCGTTTTGAATGCTGTTTGTGATTTTCATATCTAGGGTTTGACTTGTCCAAAAATTATGATTTAAATTTTGTTGGACTCTGTGTAAAGTGTAGTATTTAAGAAAAATATCAAATACATATGTGATGTTTATTTTCTGGAAGATTTAATTAAGCCTTTGAAATGTGTTTTAAATTGAATGCAAACTTGTTAAATAGATAACTTGAGTTGTACTATTCCAAAAATTATGAAAATTGGTGAGTACGTTATTTCATGTCCATACTAGATCTGGTAAAAATTTGAGTACTAGTACTTGAGTACTTTTCAAGTTATGATGCTATTATTTTATATTAGAAGATACTTGAATGAATTTTAGTAATTTTTCTATATGTGCAATGCTCATGAAATTTTATGAAGAGTGTCCTGGTATCCAGATGTTGCCAAGAAAAATATGGTTTCTGTTGTTTGATACTTTTCAATGTGATTTGTTAATTATGCAAAAATCAGCCTTTTTGGCTTGTGAATTTTGTGAAGGTAGTTTCTATGAATAACTTTAGTTCAAATTTTTACAGTAGCCTCCTTGTGGGGCAGGGAGCCTCCTGTAATTTTGTTTAGAATTTGCTAAGCAGGTTGCATATAAGTTTAATTTCCCACTTAATTAATTAAGTAAATTAAGAAAGGGGTTAAAATAAATGTTTTGGGTTGGCACACCTAACTTTCTGGTGTTTTCATGACATGTGTGAACTAGTAGTATTATTGGTTTGGTCATAGAGGAAGTTTGACACATGAATAAATATTTAATTTTCACATTTCTAGGTTCTCTGGACAGCTGGTAGCATTTTTGGATTTGATCCTTTATAAAAGTGTTTGATGGGAAACTTGTGAATACCAAAGTGGTAGTAAACTTCATAAACTAGCCTGTGACAAAATTTGGTGGCATTTGGCCAAGTAGTCTAGGAGTTATAGCTGTTTAAAATGGCTGTCCAGAAATTACTGCTCTCTGTTTGGAGAGGACAGATTTCTAGAACTTTAGAATTTCGACTAAGTAAACTTTGGAATTAATTGTTGAGGTCTGAAAGTGAATTATAGAGCATTTTATAAGCTTTCCAGACTGTCTTGTATCATGTCATTTGGATTTTTGAATCTACAGTTGTGTTGGAAATACTAAGCTGCTGTCCAGAAGGTGTTGCTGCGATATTTTGTGATTTGATTGGTGGTAACCTAAGTAATGTTGTTCTTGTGGTTGTTAGGTGTTAGGGCCTTAACTGAGGAGGAACAATTATACATTAAGTTGTGTAGACTAGGTAAGTACTTCTCTACCGAAGAAGAGATTTGCACGTATTATTGAAGTGATTTGAATAGAGCACTAGAATTTGCTGAAGTGCATTCCATTCCGAGCATGCTGCATTCCTTCTTATGCATCCTTGAGATTTATTGTGCATTCATGCAATAGGTGTACTGGAGGGAGTGACACTCCTCGAGTTCGAGGGAGCGATTCCGGAGGAGGATCAGGAGTAGCCGAAGGAGCCCGAGGACCCAGCCGGTGAAGGAGTTCCCGTAGACGATCTACCTGAGTGCCCGGATCATCGCCCGTCCTCGTTTCTGAAAGGCAAGCCCCGGTGCATGCTGACCCAATTGTTTTATATATAAATCTTGAGTACTTTTACTTGTTTACTGCATTAAGTTGTAGGAGTTGTATGAAAACACTTGTTGTATTATACCTGTCCTTGTCTAGATATCGTACTTAAACCCTAAATTAGGATTAGGTACATGTCAATGCTTAGCCCTGCTTAGTCCGGTAGAAGTCGGGTGATTTCCGGTCATCCGTGAGATGTAGGAATGGGTCATGAGTGGCTATGATGGCTATCATGGATGGTACCATGCCTAAAAATGAATTTGAGACCGAGCGAGAGTTCGATAGTGCAGCCGCAAGACACTTCACGTCTTGGGTGTGGAGCTATGCCCGTCTGAGTCGTTTAAGGACTGATTCGCTGTACGTCCTTGAGTCATGTCGAACACAGTCTAACACTTAGTTGGCCAGATAAGTCGTTCCGAACGCGAAGCCGAGTAATACGGTTCAGCGCGGGGAATCGAATGGTAGGTCGCATCTTGGAGGTAGTAAGGATGTGCTTGGGGACATTGGTGTGAGACCAAGGGGGGGGGTTGGAGTCCCTATCACCTGGCAGAGTGTTGCCCTTGGGGATGCAGCATCATTCAAACCCGTGACTCCTGAATTGTATGAAAGGTGGCTTGTGCGACCCTGGCAGGGGCCTGCGTGGTGAGTGTTAGAAATACCCCTCCAGCTAGATAGGAATTCGATTTGAATCGCCGTCGCTCCCGGTTAGTGAGCACTTGACTTGAGCAGCGGCAACATAGATCTCATTAAATTGAACATATGGTTAAGCGAATGAATTAATGTTGCCACAAAATTATACCTGTTATGGATATAATAATATTATTGTTTGATTATAATCAAGTGAATGTTTAGTACAGGTGCTAAGATATATGATAGGTTAATGCTAAAATAAATGCTAGTACAGGTTAAAAGAGTTTAAATTACTTATGCTTTTCCGCAAAGGTGATGTCAGCCAACTCCACTTAAGAAAGCCTTGCATGATCCTTGGTGTCTCTTATTTTCCATTTCGACGGGTAAGTCTAGCTGAGTACATTCTAGTACTCAGGGTTTATTTCCGTCCTGTCGCAGATGACATGCTTTATCAGGGCTTCTGCAAGACTTGCCTCTACCCCGCAGGTGATGAGGACTAGATCACTCGGGCATGATCGTCTGTTAGTTACTTTCCTTAATGCTTTTGTGTGATGTTGATCTGTAAGACTGGCAGTAGTATTTGAACAAAATGCGTGTGTTATGCTTTCGCTACTTTATGAACTTGGTTTGTAATAATTTGCGACTTCATGTGTTGTAAGTGAACTTCCGAACTACTTGTGAAATGTAATGTGTGATGTGTATGTTGAATGATGTGATCTTGGTTGTAAACGAGTTTGTTTGAAATCCTTCGTGGTTTCGATTGACTACCGGGATTATATGGGCTCAAGTTCGAAAATTTGAGCGTTTCGGCGCTTGTTTTTGTACTTGTGCTCTTATAATTTGGTCGGTTCTGTTACAATGCACCTATCTTGCATCAAGATTAGCACTATCTCCAAACGGATCGAATCGAGCTTCCACTTGAGCCTCGTCACCTAGAAGTACCGTCGGGTGCGTCCAAAATAACTTGTGAGCCTATGGTAAGTTTGGCGCAAACCATGCACCTATCGTGCACCAATACTAACACTATCTCCAAACGGACCAAAAGTAAATGGACCAAAATGAGATTCCATATGACACACATCACCTTTTTCTATCAGGTGTGTCCAAAACAATTTTCAAGCATGTGGTATGTTCGACGAAAACCGTGCACCTATCTTGCATCAAGATTAGCACTATCTCCAAAGGGACTGAAATGAGCATCCACTTGAGCCTCGTTACCTGGGAGTACCATCGGGTGCGTCTAAAACGATTTCTGAGCCTATGGTACATTTGGCGCAAACTGAGCACCTATCTGGCACCGACACTAATACTATCTCCAGACTGACTAAAATGAGATTCCACATAACCAACGTCATCTAGGAGATCAATGGGTGCGTCCAAAATAATTTCTAAGCCTATGGTACATTCGACACAAACCATGCACCTACCTTGCGTCAAGATTAGCATTATCTCCAAACAGACCGAATCGAGCTTTCACTTGAGCCTCATCACCTAGGAGTTGCATCGGGTGCGTCCAAAATGATTTCTGAGCCCATGGTACATTTGGTGCAAACCGTGCACCTATCTTGCATCGACACTAACATTGTCTCCAAATGGACTGAAACAAGATTCCACATGACCCACGACACCAAGGAGTTCCATCGGGCACGTTTGAAATGAATTATGAGCCAATGGTATGTTTGGTGCAACTCATGCACCTATCTTGCATCGACACTAACACTGTCTCCTAATGGACTGAAATGAGATTCCATAGGAGCAATGTCCCCAAGGAGTTCCATCAGGTGCGTCCTAAATGATTTCTAAGTTGATGGTATGTTTGGCGCAAACCGTGCACCTAGCTTGCACTGACACTAACACTGTCTCCAAATGGAATGAAACAAGATTTCAAATGACCAACGTCACCTAGGAGATCGATCTGGTGCATCCAAAATGATTTCTGAGCCTATGGTACATTCAACGCAATCATGCACCTATCTTGCGTCAAGATTAGCACTATCTCCAAATAGACCAAATTGAGCTTCCACTTTAGTCTCATCACTTAGGAGTATCATTGTGTGCGTCCAAAATAATTTCTGAGCCTATGCCGTTTGGCGCGAACTGTATACCTATCTAGCACTGACACTATCACTGTCTCCAAACAAATGAGATTCCACATGACCCACATCACATTGGAGTTCCATCGAGTGTGTCCAAAACAATATCTGAGCCTATGGTATGATTGGCGCAAATCGTGCACCTATCTTGCACCGACACTAACACTATCTCCAATCAAACTAAAACAAAATTCCACATGACCCACGTCATATAGGAGATCCGTCTGGTGTGTCCAAAACAATTTCCAAGACTATGGTACATTCAACGCAAACCGCACATATCTTGTGTCAAGATTAAAACTATCAACAAACATACCAAATCGAGCTTCCACTTTAGCCTCGTCACCTAGGAGTACCATCAGGTGCGTCCAAAATGATTTCTGAGCCTATGGTACTCTTGGTGCAAACCATGCAGCTATCTTGCACCGACACTAACACTATCTTAAAATAGACCGAAACAAGATTCCACATGACCCACCTCACCTAGGAGTTCCATTGGGTGCATCCTAAATGATTTCTAAGCCTATGGTATGTTTGGCGCAAATCGTGCACCTATCTTACACCGGCACTAACACTATCTCCAAAAGGACTGAAACAAGATTCCACAGAACCCACGTCACCTAGGAGATCCATCGGATGCGTCCAAAACAATTTCTGAGCCTATGGTACGTTCGACACAAACCATGGACATATCTTGCATCAAGGTTAGTACTATCTCGAAACGTACCGAATTGAGCTTCCACTTGTGCCTCGTCACCTAGGAGTCCCATCAGGTGCGTTCAAAACAATTTCTGAGCCTATAGTTTGTCTAGCGCAAACAGTGCTCCTATCTGAAACGACCTCGATTTTCCTCGAAGGGAAAATCCACAGATACGATTTATAATGTAGTAGATCACGAGAGCAATCCATCACATTATCAATTATCAGCTGATATCATAGTCATACATCATATAATTACAAGTTACAAGACTTTACAACATTGGTTAACACATCTATTACATTGCATTCTAGCGGAAACACACGCTTCTTCATCAGAGTCGTTGTAGCGCATCAGCAGGTGAAGGCTCCTCCACGGGCAATCATCAGAGTTGGCATAGAATGTCAGCGGCGTGGACTTCATCTTCCAAACCAAACTCGAGCGTAGGAACGAGACCACCTAATCCAAGTCCTCGTGGTTGTCGTAGATTTCATCCAAACCTGTCCAAAATCTATCAGTACGATTTTGTACTGGCCACTGTCTCCCACCCTATGCTTTTGCGTATGCTTTGTGGTAAGTGAAATGTAAGGGTAGATCAAAAGGCCTATATATGGCTATAGGTTTCCTATACAAGTTCAACAAGATTTTGTAATATTAGTTCATCAAGTTTTAATCCATCTCATCCACATGTTCTCCCATCCCATCACACACATCTCACCACACTCTCACACTCTCTAGGCGGCAAGGACGACTCCCGCTCGTATCTTGCCTCAATGGCCAAAGCCGGATCCAACACCGCAACCCAGGGG
This sequence comes from Saccharum hybrid cultivar R570, assembly GCA_038087645.1. Taxonomy (NCBI): domain Eukaryota; kingdom Viridiplantae; phylum Streptophyta; class Magnoliopsida; order Poales; family Poaceae; genus Saccharum; species Saccharum hybrid cultivar. Next base: position 2,780,365 of record JAQSUU010000227.1, read on the forward strand.
AAGGTAGAAAGGACTCCTCTCACTAATCAAGTGAAGCGTAGGTCATAGGAATGTCCATATCTGTGGACGTGGCTATACGTATAGATCGATCAACTCTGCAGAGCGTGTACACCTGGAAATCCACAAGATCACCATCATCGGCGGTGCCCCGCCTAGGCTGATGCCGACTGCCTCCCAACCGTTTCAGTACCACCCTACCACTCAACCCTGGGCCACCTCGGCGTCCACCGAAACGCTGAGACTGTGAGACGTAGTACCGGGCCCCCAAGGTCACTACGCTGTCTTAGGAGTGTGTGGGCCCCCATGCCCATACCTCCCTACACTATCACCTTTCAACCTAGTAGTAGTGGCACTGCCCTAGTCAGTCAGGTAATCATCTCCTGTCCATCAGGAACGAGTGGTGTGCACGAAGGGTCCTATGATTCCGGTTCTCAAGACATACAAGTCCTTAAGGGGATCGGATAGGATATCTTCTCAAGGGGATAACCAACACCCCGTGCCTCGACGGCACCTCCACCAGGGATAACCAACACCCCGTCTGCTCTCACATGCACCCGCCACAGGTACCTCTCACGAGGGATGCCCAGGTCGCACACCTCCAGCATGACTTGCCCCAAAGACTCGTCGTAGGATCCTGTCCGATCGACTCAACCCTCACCACACACCCAAGATGCATGCCAAGCTCTCCCCAAGTTTATTATCTGGTTTTACCAAGTTATCAGCACCACGTGCCTTATCCACTCACGTTATTCCTTCACCAAGCATCACATCATAGATATAATGCGTAGTGAAAGTAAAGTAGTAAGTAGTATGCGAGTGTCTAGCCTAACAGCGGGTATGCAGGGGGGTCTACCATGCAACCTATCACAGTTCATCTGCAAGAAAGTAAAGCACTAGCATCTATATGTAGCATGTCTAATAGGTTCTACGAGGTTGGGTGGTACATGGAACACCTGTTAAATGTCATATCCGAGATCCTCGGTGCAATTGTAGTCGTACTCCTCCATGGTCCTTCCTCCATCCGCATGTCCTTTCTCCAACGGGTTCTGATCCGTTCAACACTAACCTCGACGCAATTACCTCGATACAGCGACAAGCAAAAGAGCAGTCAGACCACTAAACCTAGAAAGACTGCGGAAAGAGAGGCAACAAGGCCCAGAAAGAACAACTACACCAAAAGAATGCAAAAGGAAGAACGACTTAGCCCTCTCGGCGGATGTCCGATCCTTGGGCCAAAGAACAAGAGTGGTGATTTGCTAAGTACAAGCTTAAGCCTTAGCCTAGCCAGTACTTCCTGTGTCGATCGTGTCGACCTGTACGGCTTAAATAGAAATGGCATAGGCCTTAGCTCATCCTAAGCAAACACCACGGCTTGTGGCTTTCAATCCAATCGTCATAGAGACTGACGAGAACCAAAAGGACTACAAACAAGAGAAGTTTCGTTCTCTCTCAATCCGTACGCCACTATATTTGATGAGAACCATGAGAGGGTGGAATGAGGAAGAGAAGAGCAGAGGCGGTCTACTTCTCCCAATACACACGTCACGGTAAAAGACGAGGCATTGGAAATGAGCAACACACAAAAGAACACGAGTGCCCAAACAACTTGTAGTGTACCATGACCTAGGTGCACTAAATACACTAAGACATCCCCAGGGTTCTTAGCGGTGTGGTTGTCACTGCAAGAACCAAGGAGACTCTATGGTCTACAAGGTATAAGCATTCAAGGGTTTAGCACGACAACCAAAAGATGGGTAAAGATGTAGGACTCACCCTCCTTTGATCCACACGCCATAGCAACGATGGGAATCGAAGGAATGGAATCAAATGAGCAACAAACACCAAACAAGCAAGGGACTCAACCCACATCTTTCTGGATCGACAGGGATTGATAGGGGAAAGGAAGAGAGGACAGAAAAATATCCCTCGCATTCTTTCGACCAACTTGCCATGGGAACGGGCTAGGGTGGAAAGAATGGAGGCACAAACCCCACAGTCTCTCGCTCCACACCAACTCGCATGGCCCCATGACCTAGGTGCATAATTAGCACAAGACTATTCCTATGGTCCTTAGCGATGAGGTTATCACCGCAAGGACTAGAGGAATGCCAGGGTCTAGGTGGCACAGACATATGAGGTGGCTAGGAGAGAGTAAAGAAAGCAAAAGCAAAAGAGGTAGAGCCCGATGGTCATAGCGAGGCAACTTGTGACCATAAGCTGTACCTACACGAGTTGGCATCCATCGATATACAAAGGTTGTCCCCTAATTCCTATCCCAATAGAGTTGGTCACGGAGGGCTCGAAACATGCGGGTAAAAACCACGTCGATAACGACATCGAGTCCGAGTCCACAATGACCATGTCCTAGGGACAAAAATAGGAGCTAACGATCGTAGTTCGACGGAAGACAACTAAAACACAAGAGAAGGGATATGATCGGCGTTATGGTCATGGTGAGACAAGCTCGCGTTCGCAACGTTCGAACACTCGTTCTCTCGATCGGCTTGAAGGCACCATCCACAAGCAAACAACAACACAAATACTCACAAGGAATCATCACACACACACGACAACCAACTCACGAACGACTTGGAGTAGCACATATCCATTGTGAAATAGATAAAGATAAGTAGACCGGCGGCAAAGGCACGGCACAGGCATAGAATAAATAGAGATATCATGTAGATGGACAAGAATATATGATCAATAAAGATAGGTCATGTAGTAAGTATGAATGATGATATATAAATATATATGATCAAGTATGGAATGTCAAGTATGAAATGAAAAACAAGGGCTTGCCGACGTCGAGATTGGCGTCAACTAGGTTCAAAGGGTCGACCTTGACGGTGAAGGGCCACTGCGGGCTGGACACGGCTGAGAAAGTCGATGAGGGCTGGCGGCATTGCAACTGCCCTACAAGGAGAAAATCACAGCACGAAGGCTGGACACAGAGATGGTCACGGCGAGGTGGTGCTGCTATCCGGAATGGTTAGACGAGATAATAAATGAGGTGGCGATGATGTTTAGCTCCCGAGCGGTGACGCAGCAGGGCTGCAGCCCTCCTGCAGTGATGTTGGATCATGGTGTGAGGGCTGATGTCAGACGGATGAGCACCAACAGGAAGGAGAAAAGGTGGAACTTGGCATACTGCTCACCAGCAAGGTGCGACGGCCACGGGACGCGGAGCAGAGGTGGTCAGCGTCGAGCAGTGACATCAATGCGGCTTGTTAACGAGGATGGGATCCGGGTCTAGGGTGGCTTCGCCAAGGAGGAAGGGGCGAGCAGCGTGGTCGTAGACGCTCCTAGGCGATGGCGCTCAGTGAGTCGAGGTAGATGCTCGCGGATGGCTCGAGGTGCCGGGCGGTGCTCGTGGACAGCGCGGCCTGCTGCCGCTGTGAGGACGGCTAGGGGAGCGGCGAGGGTGGTGCACGGCCATCGCACAAGTGGAGGTGAAAGCTGCGGCAAGGCTGTGTAGTGGCGCTCGAGCGCTGTGCGGCTTAGCGAGATGGCGAAGGGCACAGAGGAAAGCACAGCGAGGAGTGGTGGGGTCATGGCAGCGGCGTGGCCGAGCGGAAGGCACTCCCGGCGGTGGTCCTTGGAGCGAAGGAGGGAGAAGGTGGCGGCGCCCTGGAGGGAGGAACCGAGGGCGGCGGCGGATGGGAAATGGAGAAGAGGAGTGGTGTTTGTGGCTGTTATAGCGGTGGCTAGGGCAAGGGTTGCCCTATGACCTTTAGTGGACGGCGGTGATCCTCGGAAGGCGTGCAAGGATGCGTGGCGTCCATCTCGCGGCTGGCGCGGATGCCCAGGTCGCGAGGTGCGCGAGCAGAGCGTTCAGCGGCGGCGGCGGTTGGAAGCTCCCTGCTCTCGCTAGGTTAAGGCACTGGGTGCGGCTCGGGCCTGCGGGGTGGATTCACGGGCCGCGCGCGCGCATAGGTGAGCTAGGCCGCGCGCTTGCGTAGCCGGGGCGCGCACTTGGGAGGGCGAGCTAGGCCTGGCGGATGGTGCTGGGCCAGCTAGAATGGGGAGGAGGGAAGAGGAGAAAGGGGGTCGGCCCAAGAGAAAGAAAATGGTTTTCCAATTCATACATGTAGAATCTTGAGAGGAATTTTGAAAAGGGATTTTCACAAGAGTTTAAGGGAGATTCAAATGAAATTTAAAATGAGTTGAGATAATTCATGGAGAGAAATAGGGATGGAAACAAGAGAGGTTTAAGGATGGGATCTCAAATTTTGGAACAGCTTCGAAAGGGATTCGAGATGAAAATCAAAGAGTGGAGTTTAGGAGAATTCCGAATGAAATACGAGTCAGTTTCGAAGAGGGGAAATTTGGAATGGAATTTGAAAAGGGATTGAGCAAAAAGGGAAGGGATTTTTCCTTCTATGATTTTATGGATTTGGATCTAGGAGTCTTAAGAGAGATGTGGAAGAGGTTTATGAGATATTCCAACGGAATTAGGAGGAATTGTCCTAGATCTGTGCACTCTGACACAAAACCCTAGACCGCTAAAGAACTCCGGCACACTCCTACAAGCAATTGTATATGAATGCAATGACATGTTAGTAAGTTACACTCGGGTTATACCTAGATACTACATGCTTCACACAACTGCAGGAAAAAATTTAAAAAGCTCGTATTTTTAGTCATTTGAAAAACTGGGATGTTACAGTCCACCCCCCCTTATAGAAATCTCGTCCCTGAGATTTAGGGCCGTTACTCCTGAAGGGTGGCAGGTAGGTTTACCTAAGGTTGATGGCTTTCACTACGTGTTCAACATGTATTAGTGCATCAGGTTTTGCAAAGAAACTTTTGAAAGAAGGGCTCTTGGAAAGTAGTTTTCACAAACCTTTTCAAATTGAGAAAGGAGAGTGAGACAATTTTGCATTCTCAAATTGGTTTTTGGAAAAGAGCATTTTCTCAAAAGAGCCTTTTGAATCTTTCGCAAGCTAAGTTCAGATTTTTGCCTTTTAAAATCATTTTGTTTTCATTAATCAAATGTTTTTGGGAAGCAATTTTAAATACTCGTTGAAATCATTTTCATGTGCCAAATTTTCGCAAGCCAACTTCAAAAATAGTTTTCTTTTTGAAACAAAATTCATTTTTGCGAGATAGGGAAGCAACTTGAAATAGTTTTCATTTCAAAACAAATTCCCTTTTTGAAGTTGCTTTTAGATTTGGTAAACCAAAACCTTTTGCAATTTAAGCATTTTTAAGAGGCTTTGATAACAGGTTTTCATAAATCCATTTTTGGAAAACGCCATTTGGAGGAGGCCGCTTTTCTCAAAATTTTTCAAAAACACAAACAAAGGGTTTGAAGCATCTTTTCACAAAGCATCTTGAAATTGGTGCAAGGGTTTCAAAACGTTTGAAATAGGCCAAGAGTTTTGAATGGGGCAAAACTTTTTAAAATTTCATTTTTTTAAAGTCGTTTTTTTACTCCAAGACTATAGTTTATTTCACAAAGCTTTGAGTTTTGAAACCTTTTGATAAAACAAGGCAGGGTTTCTAAGTAGAGATTTTTGAAATCCAAAACATCTTTTGTTTGAAATAAAACTCTTGTTCAAATTGTTGCTTTTTAAGTAGGGTTTTTGAAAAGCTAAGCTTAGGATTAGTGTTGTATGCGGGTACCACTTGGAAGCAGTCATAGTCACATACCTCAATACCTACATACGCTCAGCGGCAGCCATGTGGATGCATCACACATGGGGCCCCAAGTTTCGTAGCGGCACCAAGGGTTATGATCATGGCAGACTACCAATTAAGTCCCCGGCAACAACTCAAAATCCCAAGCTAGAGGGAGGGGAGAGTTTTAAGAAAGGACGAGGGAAAAGCCTATGTAAAATGGTTTTGGAAGTCATGTTTTGGAAAACATAGTTTTAAATCTTTTGTTTTGCAATTTCTTGCAAGGGGGAAGGTCACAACCTTTAGATTTTGAAATCAAATCAACACAAAGATAATTGAAATAGGTTGTAACCCGCTTTGGTTTTTTTTGAAAACTCAAATCAAAACTTTTGAATTTTTGGGTCAAATTAGTTTATTAGAAGAGATTTCTGGAAACATTTTAAATAGATTTTCAGTTTGTGAAATCAAAACTTTTATAGAAGGGTTTTTATTTTTCCAAAACCTCTTTCAAAATGATTTTTCAGAAACATTTGGGCCATTTGAAAGGGGGAGCTTTAGAAATCAATCCAGGTTTATATACTTTCCCAAACGGGCCTTTTGGAAAAGACGTTTTGAAATAGCGAGTACACGGAATTTGAAATCATTTTGATGAAAAGGTTTTGCAAATACCGGGGTTTTTTCCAAAACTTTTCATGACCTGCAGTTCTTGAATTCTATTTAAATGATGAGGGAGGGTGAGTTGCAAAACTTTCGTAAAACATGTTGAAATCCGTGCAAGTTTTGGAAACAAAATCCTTTGAAAGCTTTTGTTTTCTAAATCAAAACACTTTTCTTTTGGAAGATTTCAAATCAAAAGATTTTGAAACTCATTTTTGTTTTGAAAACAAAGAGTTGCTTTCCCCCCCCTTTTTTTTGAAAACAATAGTAGTTTGAAGATGACTTCAAATCATTTCTCATTTGAAAGGTAAAGCTTTTCGCAATCGAATTTTTGTTTTCAGAACCCTTTTTCCAAAGCAACACTTTGAAACTAGATTTGGAAAGTTAATTTTAGTTTTGCTAAAATTTCTGGAAGGATTACAAACAAAATCTTTTCACCAGGGTTTTGTTTATAAATCAATTGCAAACCCCTTTGTGAAAACAAGGTTCATTTTGAAAAGAATTTGGCTCCTAGGTTGAAATCAAAAGCTTTTAAAACAAAACTGAGCCAAGGATTTTGGTTTGAAAACATTTTGTTGATTTAAAAGCAAAACTTTTGTTTTTCAAAAGTGAAATTGTAACACTTTTGATAAGGGAACGGGTTTTCAAACTGTTTCACAAAGAGCTTTTGAAATCAAATCAGGTTGAGAAAAGAATTAAAACTATTTTTCTTTTGAAACAGGAAAACTTTTAAGAAGTTTTGAAGCCCGTTTTTCCTTTGAATTAGAAACTCTTTTGCTAAAGAGGAGACTTTTTGAAACAACGGAGGGAGGGCAGTTTTGAAAATGCATTTAGTTGGAAGCCAAAATAGTTTTTGAAACAGTTTGGTAAAGACATGATGCTTCAGATTTATATTTTAACTCTTGTTAGTCGGGGGTCACTTATCCAGTCATAGGATGGCATTGGGTTTGGTCGCCTAGGTTATCTGGTACCTGGAGTCTCACATACACAAAATAGCTTCTACAACTTACACTCAAACAATAAGAAGCATAAGAAGCACAACAAGCACAAGATCTAGGCAATCAGGCAGCATTACAATTCCTATATGCATAGTGTTGATAGAAGGCTACTCCTAAACCTTCAAGCCTCACACATGTACCGACTAGTGTGGGCGGTAATGGGTATATTTCCTAAAGGTCAACTTTCCATGTTCGGGAAGGCCAATTAGTAGCAGAATTCAAGGCGGGGAGGGAAACAAGTGTTAGCCTCTAGAGTCCTTCTCCAGATAAGTTGTTTGGCTCCTAAACTAGTGTTTGGTTCTACAGGTCTCATCCTAGGGTTAAGTATGGCTCTGATACCACCTGAAACGACCTCGATTTTCCTCGAAGGGAAAATCCACAGATATGATTTATAATATAGTAGATCACGAGAGCAATCCATCACATTATCAATTATCAGCTGATATCATAGTCATACATCATATAATTACAAGTTACAAGACTTTACAACACTGGTTAACACATCTATTACATTGTATTCTAGCGGAAACACACGCGTCTTCATCAGAGTCGTTGTAGCGCATCAGTAGGTGAAGGCTCCTACTTCACGGGCAATCATCAGAGTTGGTGTAGAATGTCAGTGGTGTGGACTTCATCTTCCGAACCAAACTCGAGCCTAGGAACGAGACCATCTAATCCAAGTCCTCGTGGTTGTCATAGATTTCATCCAAACCTGTCCAAAATCAATTAGTATGATTTGTACTGGCCACTGTCTCCCACCCTATGGTTTTGCGTATGCTTTTGTGGTAAGTGGAATGCAAGGGTAGATCAAAAGGCCTATATATGGCTATAGGTTTCCTATACAAGTTCAACAAGATTTTGTAATATTAGTTCATCAAGTTTTAATCCATCTCATCCACACGTTCTCCCATCCCATCACACACATCTCACCACACTCTCACACTCTCTAGGTGGCAAGGACGACTCCCGCTCGTACCTTGCCTCAACGGCCAAAGCCGGATCCAACACCACAACCCAGGGGAAAGGTAGAAAGGACTCCTCTCACTAATCAAGTGAAGCGTAGGTCATAGAAATGTCCATATCCGTGGACGTGGCTATACGTATAGATCGATCAACTCTACAGAGCGTGTACACCTAGAAATCCACAAGATCACCATCATCGGCGGTGCCTCGCCTAGGCTGATGCCGACTGCCTCCCAACCGGTACGGTACCACCCTACCACTTAGCCCTGGGCCACCTCGGCGTCCACCGAAACGCTGAGACTGTGAGACGTAGTACCGAGCCCCAAGGTCACTATGCTGTCTTAGGAGGGTGTGGGCCCCCATGCCCATACCTCTCTACACTATCACCTTTCAACCTAGTAGTAGTGGCACCGCCCTAGTCAGTCGGGTAATCGTCTCCTGCCCATCAGGAGCGAGTGGTGTGCACGAAGGGTCCTATGATTCCGGTTCTCAAGACATACAAGTCCTTAAGGGGACCGGACATGATATCTTCTCAAGGGGATAACCAACACCCCGTGCCTCGACGGCACCTCCACCGGGGATAACCAACACCCCGTCTGCTCTCACATGCACCCGCCACAGGTACCTCTCACGAGGGATGCCCAGGTCGCACCCCTCCAGCATGACTTGCCCCAAAGACTCGTCGTAGGATCCTGTCTGATCGACTCAACCCTCACCACACACCCAAGACGCACGCCAAGCTCTCCCTAAGTTTATTATCCAGTTTTACCAAGTTATCGGCACCACGTGCCTTATCCACTCACGTTATTCCTTCACCAAGCATCACATCATAGATATAATGCATAGTGAAAGTAAAGTAGTAAGTAGTATGCGAGCGTCTAGCCTAACAGCGGGTATGCAGGGGAATAGGTTGTGACAAGGTAATGGCTTACAAGCAGTCTACCATGCAACCAATCACAGCTCATCTGCAAGAAAGTAAAGCACTAGCATCTATATGTAGCATGTCTAATAGGTTCTACGAGGTTGGGTGGGACGTGGAACACCTGTTAAATGTCATATCTGAGATCCTTAGTGCAATTGTAGTCGTACTCCTCCATGGTCCTTCCTCCATCCGCATGTCCTTTCTCCAACGGGTTCTGATCCGTTCAACGCTAACCTCGACGCAATTACCTTGATACAGCAACAAGCAAAAGAGCAGTCAGACCACTAAACCTAGAAAGACTGCGGAAAGAGAGGCAACAAGGTCCAGAAAGAACAACTACACCAAAAGAATGCAAAAGGAAGAACGACTTAGCCCTCTCGGCGGATGTCCGATCCCTAGGCCAAAGAACAAGAGTGGTGATTTGCTAAGTACAAGCTTAAGCCTTAGCCTATCTAGTACTTCTCGGGTCGATCATGTCGACCTGTACGGCTTAAATAGAAATGGCATAGGCCTTAGCTCATCCTAAGCAAACACCACGGCTTGTGGCTTTCAATCCAATCGTCATAGAGACTGACGAGAACCAAAAGGACTACAAGCAAGAGAAGTTTCGTTCTCTCTCAATCCGTACGCCACTATATTTGATGAGAACCATGAGAGGGTGGAATGAGGAAGAGAAGAGCAGAGGCGGTCTACTTCTCCCAATACACACGTCACGGTAAAAGATGAGGCATTAGAAAGGAGCAACACACAAAAGAACACGAGTGCCCAAACAACTTGTAGGGTACCATGACCTAGGTGCACTAAATACACTAAGACATCCCCAGGGTTCTTAGCGGTGTGGTTGTCACTGCAAGAACTAAGGAGACTCTATGGTCTACAAGGTACAAGCATTCAAGGGTTCAGCACGACAACGAAAAGATGGGTAAAGATGCAGGACTCACCCTCCTTTGATCCACACGCCATAGCAACGACGGGAATCGAAGGAATGGAATCAAATGAGCAACAAACACCAAACAGGCAAGGGACTCAACCCACATCTTTCTGGATCGACAGGGAATAATAGGGGAAGGGAAGAGAGGACAGAAAAATATCCCTCGCATTCTTTCGACCAACTTGCCATGGGAACGTGCTAGGGTGGAAAGAATGGAGGCACAAACCCCACAGTCTCTCGCTCCACACCAACTCGCATGGCCCCATGACCTAGGCACATAATTAGCACAAGACTATTCCTATGGTCCTTAGCGATGAGGTTATCACCGCAAGGACTAGAGGAATGCCAGGGTCTAGGTGGCATAGGCATATGAGGTGGCTAGGAGAGAGTAAAGAAAGCAAAAGCAAAAGAGGTACAACCCGATGGTCATAGCGAGGCAACTCGCGGCCATAAGCTGTACCTACACGAGTTGGCATCCGTCGATATACAAAGGTTGTCCCCTAATTCCTATCCCAATAGAGTTGGTCACGAAGGGCTCGAAACATGCGGGTAAAAACCGCATCGATAACGACATCGAGTCCGAGTCCACAATGACCACGTCCTAGGGACGAAAACAGGAGCTAACGATCATAGTTTGGCGGAAGACAACTAAAACACAAGAGAAGGGATATGCTCGGCGTTACGGTCATGGCAAGACTAGCTCGCGTTCGCAACATTCAAACACTCGTTCTCTCGACCGGCTCGAAGGCACGGTCCACAAGCAAACAACAACACAAATACTCATAAGGAATCATCACACACACACGACAACCGACTCACGAATGACTTGGAGTAGCACATATCCATTGCGAAATAGATAAAGATAAGTAGACCGGCGGCAAAGGCATGGCACAAGCATAGAATAAATAGAGATATCATGTAGATGGACAAGAATATATGATCAACATAGATAGGTCATGTAGTAAGTATGAATGATGATATATAAATATATATGATCAAGTATGGAATGTCAAGTATGAAATGAAAAACAAGGGCTTGCCGACGTCGAGATTGGCGTCGACTAGGTTCAAAGGGTCGACCTTGACGGTGAAGGGCCACTGCGGGCTGGACATGGCCAAGAAAGTCGATGAGGGCTGGCGGCGTTGCAACTTCCCTGCAAGGCGAAAATCACGGCACGAAGGCTAGACACAGAGATGGTCATGGTGAGGTGGTGCTGCTGTCCAAAATGGTCAGACGAGATAATAAACTAGGTGGCGACGATGTTTAGGTCCCGAGCGGTGACGCAGCAGGGCTGCAGCCCTCCTGCAGTGATGTTGGATCATAGCAGCGAGGAGTGGTGGGGTCATAGCAGCGGTGTGGCCGGGCGGAAGGCACTCCCGGTGGCGGTCCTTGGAGCGGAGGAGGGAGAAGGTGGCGGCGCCCTAGAGGGAGGAACCGAGGGCGGCGGCGGATGGGAAATGGAGAAGAGGAGTGGCGTTTGTGGCTGTTATAGCGGTGGCTAGGGCTAGGGTTGCCCTGCGACCTTTAGTGGACGGCGGTGATCCTCGGAAGGCATGCCAAGGATGCGTGGCATCCATCTCGCGGCTGGCGCAGACGCCCAGGGCGCAGGGTGCGCGAGCAGAGCGTTCGGCGGCGGCGGCGGTTGGAAGCTCCCTGCTCTCGCTAGGTTAAGGCACTGGGTGCGGCTCGGGCCTGCGGGGTGGATTCACGGGCCGCGCGCGCGCATAGGTGAGCTGGGCCGCGCACTTGCGTAGCCGGGCCGTGCACTGGGGAGGGCGAGCTAGGCCTGGCGGATGGTGCTGGGCTGGCTAGAATGGGGAGGAGGGAAGAAGAGAAAGGGGGTCGGCCCAAGAGAAAGAAAATGGTTTTCCAATTCATACATGTAGAATCTTGAGAGGAATTTTGAAAAGGGATTTTCACAAGAGTTTAAGGGAGATTCAAATGAAATTTAAAATGAGTTTAGATAATTCATGGAGAGAAATAGGGATGGAAACAAGAGAGGTTTAAGGATGGGATCTCAAATTTTGGAACAGCTTCGAAAAGGGATTCGAGATGAAAATCAAAGAGTGGAGTTTAGGAGAATTCCGAATGAAATACGAGTTGGTTTTGAAGAGGGGAAATTTGGAATGGAATTTGAAAAGGGATTCAGCAAAAAGGGAAGGGATTTTTCCTTCTATGATTTTATGGATTTGGATTCAGGAGTCTTGAGAGAGATGTGGAAGGGGTTTATGAGATATTCCAACGGAATTAGGAGGAATTGTCCCAGATCTGTGCACTCCGACACAAAACCCTAGACCGCTAAAGAACTCCGGCACACTCCTACAAGCAATTGTATATGAATGCAATGACATGTTAGTAAGTTACACTTGGGTTAGACCTAGATACTACATGCTTCACACAACTATAGGAAAAATTTTAAAAAGCTCGTATTTTTAGTCATTTGAAAAACCAGGATGTTACAGTCCACCCCCCATACAGAAATCTCATCCCCGAGATTTAGGGCCGTTACTCCTGAAGGGTGGCAGGTAGGTTTACCTAAGGTTGATGGCTTTCACTATGTGTTCAACATGTATTAGTGCATTAGGTTTTGCAAAGAAACTTTTGAAAGAAGGGCTCTTGGAAAGTAGTTTTCACAAACCTTTTCAAATTGAGAAAGGAGAGTGAGACAATTTTGCATTCTCAAATTGGTTTTTGGAAAAGAGCATTTTCTCAAAAGAGCCTTTTGAATCTTTCGCAAGCTAAGTTCAGATTTTTGCCTTTTAAAATCATTTTGTTTTCGTTAATCAAATGTTTTTGGGAAGCAATTTTAAATACTAGTTGAAATCATTTTCATGTGCCAAATTTTCGCAAGGCGAGTTTTTAAAGCCATTTGTGGATGCTATTTTGCTTTAAACAACAACTTTTGGATCAAAAGGCAACTTCGAAAACAGTTTTCTTTTTGAAACGAAATTCAATTTTGCGAGATAGGGAAGCAACTTGAAATAGTTTTCATTTGAAAACAAATTCCCTTTTTGAAGTTGGTTTTAGATTTGGTAAACCAAAACCTTTTGCAATTTAAGCATTTTTAAGAGGCTTTGAAAATAGGTTTTCGTAAATCCATTTTTGGAAAATGCCCTTTGGAGGAGGCCGCTTTTCTCAAAAATTTTCAAAAACACAAACAAAGGGTTTGAAGCATCTTTTCACAAAGCATCTTGAAATTGGTGCAAGGTTTTTAAAACGTTTGAAATAGGCCAAGAGTTTTGAATGGGGCAAAACTTTTCAAAATTTCATTTTTTTGAAAGTTGTTTTTTTACTCCAAGACTATAGTTTATTTCGCAAAGCTTTGAGTTTTGAAACCTTTTGATAAAACAAGGCAGGGTTTCTAAGTAGAGATTTTTTAAATCCAAAACATCTTTTGTTTGAAATAAAACTCTTGTTCAAATTGTTGCTTTTTAAGTAGGGTTTTTGAAAAGCTAAGCTTAGGATTAGTGTTGTATGCGGGTACCACTTGGAAGCAGTCACAATCACGTACCTCAATACCTACATACGCCCGGCGGCAGCCTTGTGGATGCATCACACATGGGGCCCCAAGTTTCGTAGCGGCACCAAGGGTTATGATCACGGCAGACTACCAATTAAGTCCCCGGCAACAACTTGAAATCCCAAGCTAGAGGGATGGGAGAGTTTTAAGAAAGGACGAGGGAAAAGCCTTTGTAAAATGGTCTTGGAAGTCATGTTTTGGAAAACATAGTTTTAAATCTTTTGTTTCGCAATTTCTTGCAAGGGGGAAGGTCACAACCTTTAGATTTTGAAATCAAATCAACACAAAGATAATTGAAATAGGTTGTAACCCGCTTTGGTTTTTTTTGAAAACTCAAATCAAAACTTTTGAATTTTTGGGTCGAAATAGTTTATTAGAAGAGATTTCTAGAAACACTTTAAATAGATTTTCAGTTTGTGAAATCAAAACTTTTATAGAAGGGTTTTTATTTTTCCAAAACCTCTTTCAAAACGATTTTTCAGAAACATTTGGGCCATTTGAAAGGGGGAGCTTTAGAAATCAATCTAGGTTTATATACTTTCCCAAACGGGCCTTTTGGAAAAGACGTTTTGAAATAGCGAGTGCACGGAATTTGAAATCATTTTGATGAAAACGTTTTGCAAATACCGGGGGTTTTTCCAGAACTTTTCATGACCTACAGTTCTTGAATTTCTATTTAAATGAAGAGGGAGGGTGAGTTGCAAAACTTTCATAAAACATGTTGAAATCCATGCAAGTTTTGGAAACAAAATCCTTTAAAAGCTTTTGTTTTCTAAATCAAAACACTTTTCTTTTGGAAGATTTCAAATCAAAAGATTTTGAAACTCATTTTTGTTTTGAAAACAAAGAGTTGCTTTCCCCCTTTTTTTGAAAACAATAGTAGTTTGAAGATGATTTCAAATCATTTCTCATTTGAAAGGTAAAGCTTTCGCAATCAAATTTTAGTTTTCAGAACCCTTTTTCCAAAGCAACACTTTGAAACTAGATTTGGAAAGTTAATTTTGGTTTTGCTAAAATTTCTGGAAGGATTACAAACAAAATCTTTTCAACAGGGTTTTGTTTATAAATCAATTGCAAACCCCTTTGTGAAAACAAGGTTCATTTTGAAAAGAATTTGGCTCCCAGGTTGAAATCAAAAGCTTTTAAAAAAAACTGAGCCAAGGATTTTGGTTTGAAAACATTTTGTTGACTGAAAAGCAAAACTTTTGTTTTTCAAAAGTGAAATTGTAACACTTTTGAGAAGGGAATGGGTTTTCAAACTGTTTCACAAAGAGCTTTTGAAATCAAATCAGGTTGAGAAAAGAATTAAAACTATTTTTCTTTTGAAACAGGAAAACTTTTAAGAAGTTTTGAAGCCCGTTTTTCCTTTGAATTAGAAACTCTTTTGCTAAAGAGGAGACTTCTTGAAACAACGGAGGGAGGGCAGTTTTGAAAATGCATTTAGTTGGAAGCCAAAATAGTTTTTGAAACAGTTTGGTAAAGACATGATGCTTCAGATTTATATTTTAACTCTTGTTAGTCAGGGGTCACTTATCCAGTCATAGGATGGCATTGGGTTTGGTCGGCTAGGTTATCCGGTACCTGGAGTCTCACATACACAAAATAGCTTCTACAACTTACACTCAAACAATAAGAAGCATAAGAAGCACAACAAGCACAAGATCCAGGCAATCAGGCAGCATTACAATTCCTATATGCATAGTGTTGACAGAAGGCGACTCCTAAACCTTCAAGCCTCACACATGTACCAACTAGTGTGGGTGGTAAAGGGTATATTTCCTAAAGGTCAACTTTCCATGCTCGGGAAGGCCAATTAGCAGCAGAATTCAAGACGGGGAGGGAAACAAGTGTTAGCCTCTAGAGTCCTTCTCCAGATAGGTTGTTTGGCTCCTAAACTAGTGTTTGGTTCTACGGGTCTCATCCTAGGGTCAAGTATGGCTCTGATACCACCTAAAATGACCTCGATTTTCCTCGAAGGGAAAATCCACAGATATGATTTATAATGTAGTAGATCACGAGAGCAATCCATCACATTATCAATTATCAGCTGATATCATAGTCATACATCGTATAATTACAAGTTACAAGACTTTACAACACTGGTTAACACATCTATTACATTGTATTCTAGCGGAAACACACGCGTCTTCATCAGAGTCGTTGTAGCGCATCAGCAGGTGAAGGCTCCTCCTTCACGGGCAATCATCAGAGTTGGCGTAGAATGTCAGTGGCGTGGACTTCATCTTCCGAACCAAACTCGAGCGTAGGAACGAGACCACCTAATCCAAGTCCTCGTGGTTGTCATAGATTTCATTCAAACCTGTCCAAAATCTATCAGTACGATTTGTACTGGCCACTGTCTCCCATCCAATGCTTTTGCGTATGCTTTGTGGTAAGTGGAATGCAAGGGTAGATCAAAAGGCCTATATATGGCTATAGGTTTCCTATACAAGTTCAACAAGATTTTGTAATATTAGTTGATCAACTTTTAATCCATCTCATCCACATGTTCTCACATCCCATCACACATCTCACCACACTCTCACACTCTCTAGGCGGCAAGGATGACTCCCGCTCGTACCTTGCCTCAATGGCCAAAGCCGGATCCAGCACCACAACCTAGGGGAAAGGTAGAAAGGACTCCTCTCACTAATCAAGTGAAGCGTAGGTCATAGGAATGTCCATATCCACGGACGCGGCTATACGTATAGATCGATCAACTCTGCAGAGCGTGTACACCTGGAAATCCACAAGATCACCATCATCGGCGGTGCCCTGCCTAGGCTGATGCCGAATGCCTCCCAACCAGTACAGTACCACCCTACCACTCAGCCCTGGGCCACCTCGGCGTCCACCGAAACGCTGAGACTGTGAGACGTAGTACCGGGCCCCCAAGGTCACTACGCTGTCTTAGGAGGGTGTGGGCCCCCATGCCCGTACCTCCCTACACTATCACCTTTCAACCTAGTAGTAGTGGCACCACCCTAGTCGGTCGGGTAATCGTCTCCCGCCCATCAGGAGCGAGTGGTGTGCATGAAGGGTCCTATGATTCTGGTTCTCAAGACATACAAGTCCTTAAGGGGACCGGACAGGATATCTTCTCAAGGGGATAACCAACACCCCGTGACTCGACGACACCTCCACCGGGGATAACTAACAGCTCGTCTGCTCTCACATGCACCTGCCATAGGTACCTCTCACGAGGGATGCCCAGGTCGCATCCCTCCAGCATGACTTGCCCCAAAGACTCGTCGTAGGATCCTGTCCAATCGACTCAACCCTCACCACACACCCAAGACGCACGCCAAGCTCTCCCCAAGTTTATTATCCAGTTTTACCAAGTTATTGGCACCACGTGCCTTATCAACTCACGTTATTCCTTCACCAAGCATCACATCACAGATATAATGTGTAGTGAAAGTAAAGTAGTAAGTAGTATGCGAGCGTCTAGCCTAACAGCGGGTATGCAGGGGAATAGGTTGCGACAAGGTAATGGCTTACAAGCAGTCTACCATGCAACCTATCACAGTTCATCTGCAAGAAAGTAAAGCACTAGCATCTATATGTAGCATGTCTAATAGGTTCTACGAGGTTGGGTGGGACATGGAACACCTGTTAAATGTCATATCCGAGATCCTCGGTGCAATTGTAGTCGTACTCCTCCATGGTCCTTCCTCCATCCGCATGTCCTTTCTCCAATGGGTTCTGATCCGTTCAACGCTAACCTCGACGCAATTATCTCGATACAACGACAAGAAAAAGAGCAGTTAGACCACTAAACCTAGAAAGACTATGGAAAGAGAGGCAACAAGGCCTAGAAAGAACAACTACACCGAAAGAATGCAAAAGGAAGAACGACTTAGCCCTCTCGGCGGATGTCCAATCCTTGGGCCAAAGAACAAGAGTGGTGATTTGCTAAGTACAAGCTTAAGCTTTAGCCTAGCTAGTACTTCCCGGGTCGATCGTGTCGACCTGTATGGCTTAAATAGAAATGGCATAGGCCTTAGCTCATCCTAAGCAAACACCACGACTTGTGGCTTTCAATCTAATCGTCATAGAGACTGACGAGAACCAAAATGACTACAAGCAAGAGAAGTTTCATTCTCTCTCAATCCGTACGCCACTATATTTGACGAGAACCATAAGAGGGTGGAACGAGGAAGAGAAGAGCAGAGGTGGTCTACTTCTCCCAATACACACATCACAGTAAAAGACGAGGCATTGGAAGGGAGCAACACACAAAAGAACACGAGTGCCCAAACAACTTGTAGGGTACCATGACCTAGGTGCACTAAATACACTAAGACATCCCTAGGGTTCTTAGCGGTGTGGTTGTCACTGCAAGAACCAAGGAGACTCTATGGTCTACAAGGTACAAGCATTCAAGGGTTCAGCACGACAACCAAAAGATGGGTAAAGATGCAGGACTCACCCTCCTTTGATCCACACGCCATAGCAACGACGAGAATTGAAGGAATGGAATCAAATGAGCAACAAACACCAAACAAGCAAGGGACTCAACCCACATCTTTCTGGATCGATAGGGATTGATAGGGGAAAGGAAGAGAGGACAGAAAAATATCCCTCGAATTCTTTCGACCAACTTGCCATGGGAACGGGCTAGGGTGGAAAGAATGGAGGCACAAACCCCACAGTCTCTCGCTCCACACCAACTCACATGGCCCCATGACCTAGGCGCATAATTAGCATAAGACTATTCATATGGTCCTTAGCGTTGAGGTTATCACCGCAAGGACCAGAGGAATGCCAGGGTCTAGGTGGCACAGGCATATGAGGTGGCTAGGAGAGAGTAAAGAAAGCAAAAGCAAAAGAGGTACAACCTGATGGTCATAGCGAGGCAACTCGCGGCCATAAGCTGTACCTACACGAGTTGGCATCCGTCGATATACAAAGGTTGTCCCCTAATTCCTATCCCAATAGAGTTGGTCATGGAGGGCTCGAAACATGCGGGTAAAAACCGCGTCGATAACGACATCGAGTCCGAGTCCATAATGACCACGTCCTAGGGACGAAAACAGGAGCTAACAATCGTAGTTCGGCGGAAGACAACTAAAACACAAGAGAAGGGATATGCTCGGCGTTACGGTCATGGCGAGACAAGCTCACGTTTGCAACGTTCGAACACTCGTTCTCTCGACCGGCTCGAAGGCATGGTCCACAAGCAAACAACAACACAAATACTCACAAGGAATCATCACACACACACGACAACCGACTCACGAACGACTTGGAGTAGCACAAATCCATTGCGAAATAGATAAAGATAAGTAGACCGGCGGCGAAGGCATGGCACAGGCATAGAATAAATAGAGATATCATGTAGATGGACTGATGAGGTCATGACCATGCTTGGAGAATTACATGGAGGCCAAGGAGATTATCAAGGGCATCCAAATCGAGAAGGAGGCCCAAAACTTATCCGGTTCGAGTCACCAAGGTGGAGGCCCAAATCAAGTTTGAGTCCACCTCGGAATCCAGGACCAGTCTGCCTTGAACTGGTCACCCAGGACGCGTACGGACTCCATTTTCAATGATCCATATATTGATGGAAAACTTATTTGATAAGGAAGCCAACCCAAGTGGTCCTATGTCAAAATTTGTTCGGAATCAACAGGAATCGTCAAAACAAGTCACCATCCAAAATCTGTCAGGGCGCTGTGTCGCCGTCTTTTGGGCCGATTGGCCATGTATCGTGTTGGGCCTTAAGCCCAAGTTGTGGGCACCCAACCCCTAGCCGTTTCCAACCCTAGGTCGAGTCTTAGACTATAAACACAGCCACCGCTGCTGTTAGACAATCGGGTTTTGTTTAGAGTTTAGTTTTCCATCGAGAAACTGAATCGTTCATTGTAACTGTGGTGACAAATCCTTTTACAGTGATCCAGGGCCCCTATTCTTGATCTCCTCTACTGTGTTGATTAGTCCTTTGGAACCGAGTTCTTGAACCCTCTATTGATATTCGCATCATTCATATTTGCAATTTCAGATTGCGTGTTTTTATCTTCTTGCTTGTGCTCTTCGATTCGCTTCCATGAAAAGCCTTCTTGGCGAGGTCAATCAAGTTGTGCTTGGTTGATAACCAACGGAGCAGTGGTGTAACGGTTGCAGGGTTCGAATCGTGTCTGATTTGAAGCCGGATCGCCAACGTCGAGATCTCCACAAATCGAACTTACCGGTTACCTCTCGGAAGATCGGGCCAATATTCATCAATTGGTATCAGATATTTCAGGTTTACCGCGAGGTATAATCTTGTTTGCCTTAGATTCATATTTGTTCATTACCTAGAGTCCACAAAAAGCCCAATAATATTTCAATTTCCGCTGTCCTATCACCTTTGTGCCTTTGCAATTTCGTTTCTGATTCGCGTTGTTGAGTTTGTGTCCGTGGTCGAGTCTTGTTGCTGGTTTAGGATTGTGTTCGTCGTTGTAGTTCAATCGCCTATTGCTGTGATTTTTGTTTTCCACCGCTATCCCATCCACCGTTTCCACACAAGTCGAAGCCACCACATTACTCGACTTGCCCCGCTAGCCGCCTTGTGTAACTTCTCGCCACCGCGCAAACCCTAGATAGGTTGCCAGCCGCTCTTATTTTGCCTGTATCGTAGCCTTCCTTACATCATCAGGCGAATACCTACTGCTGTTAGTCACAGGAACCATCTTGTGATCGGTGTTGGAGTTTAGGGACGCTTTGCCCTAACTGCCGCTGCCGTATTGTGCCTTCCGGTAAACATAACTTGAGATACCTTCGGTAAAACAGGCATAACTTTTCGCTCGTTTATCAGAAAAATCTGAAATTTTTACAGCAGCTTCTTGACATCATTTGGAGCTTACCCAAACTCAGCTTCGCCCTGTTTGGTTTCATCAAAATTGCCAAAAAAATCAGGAAAATAAAGAAAAAAATTTGTCAAAGTTTTTGCACGCTTTTCAGAGAACGTGCTGTATTTCTGTAGACCACATCCCACCTCAGTTGTAGGTGCCAATTTTTGTGGTTGCATCTTTTTTGATCCTTGTTCAGAGAAAAATATAAAAAAAATAGCAAAAAATAAAAAAGTTTTATTCCTACTAGTGCCTTTTGGAAAATTCTGGGAAAATTCAGGAAAAACGAAAAATTCGGGTTATTTGCTAGTTCTGTGAGTTCTTTCCATCATCCTTTGCTTTTACCTTGTTGCGCTACGTCTCGACATGTCTTTGCCAGCAGCTGTGATTTGTACTTTGGATCCAGATTGAACAATTGCTAATCTGCATTCGTTAATTGCTAATCCTTGCTGTCATATTGTGTGCCTACCCATAGCTCCACATATTCTTCTGTCAGCACAGGTTCATCTTGCAACTGTTACCCACGCTCAACAACAGATTACTTAGCTATTTTGGTTTGGCTCCTGTTTGGCGTTGGTAAGAATACAGGCAAGACGGTGATAAGCCGCTTGTGATTTTGCATTCCACTTTCACCACCACCACTTGTTTTCTTTTAGTAGATTATTAGGGATAACTTTAACTGTTTTGTTCCTATTTTGTGTTTACAATGATAGGTTACAACACTCATTGATACGAGACAACAATGATGCATGAGCCACGCACTATTGCTGCTACACCTCCTTCCGTAGGTCGTTCTATTCTTTCTTCTCCACCTACTTATGATGGTGTTGGTGCTGATGAGTACATTGAGTGGGAAAGTAAAATAGATAATAGTTTTGCACATTGTCATATGTGTGAGCAGAGGAAGATTAAGAATGCATCTAGTGTTTTGAGACATTTAGCATCAATTTGGTGGGAGTCTTTAAGTTCTTCAGATAAACCTCATACATCGAACGATATGAAAATTCTTATGAGAGAAAATTTTGTTAATCCATCTCTTGTAATTAATTCATATGATGAGGAACATCAACTAGACCAATCTCCTATTATTCCTCCTGTTGTGCCTAACCTTTTGTAGGATAATGCACAAAAGAGCGGGGATGACATGACAGAAAATGAGGTGCTCTTAGCTTTATGTGAACATTCAACACATGTTACTTCCGCTGACAGTGAGAGCCAAGGTAATGCCAATGATGCTAATCTCACAGAAGATGAGAGTTCTCTTGATGTGCTGAAATTTTCCACCAATCATGTTATGATAGAGCAAATATTAGTGGAACCTTCGCTTGGTTTACCTTTGTCACAAGATGATTTGCTTGATGTTCCTTGTGATAAAGATGACTTGAATGATGATATTTATATTATTCCAATAATGAATGATCATACTATATGTATGTTGGAATCGAACAATACTAATGAAAATAGACATGTTATTCATAATGCTAGAGATGTTGATGAGCTAAAGTTGATGTCTTCTTTAAATACATTGGGATACATTGATTTTAATGTTCTTTGCAATCTTAATTATTTATAGGAAAAACTTTATGCATATGCTGATTTTCCATGGTTGTCTAGACATACATATCATGTTTTTGGCAAATATAGCAACCAAGGACAATATATGGTACAACGAGTTTACATTTGTACAACTGTGAATTCTTCTTTTGTTGTGCAAAATCATGATCAATTAGAGGACTATAAAATCAACAATGTTGCCATGCCATATTCCTCTCGTTTTGCTTTTATAGTCCCAAGTGGAATCCAAAGAAGGGGAGCATATGTTTCTTGTTACTACTAATCTTTTGCAGAATAGTATTGACAAAGATCGTGTGCATTTTAATCGAGGAGACTACATGTTTGTAGGAGAAGGCATGCTGCAAACCAAAACATGTGGTCATATTCTTTCTCCCAACATTTTCAATTCCCAATATTTTGGCAACCTCGTTTGTCTTCATGTTGTGCAGAATGGCATTCAAGCAACATCGACGCCGAGGATGGCTTTTCATCAAGAAGGGGAGGATGATGAGGTCATGACCATGCTTGGAGAATTACATGGAGGCCAAGAAGATCAGCAAGGGCATCCAAATCGAGAAGGAGGCCCAAAACTTATCCGGTTCGAGTCACCAAGGTGGAGGCCCAAATCAAGTTTGAGTCCACCTCGAAATCCAGGACCAGTCTGCCTTGAACTGGTCACCCAGGACGCGTACGGACTCCGTTTTCGATGATCCATATATGGATGGAAAGCTTATTGATAAGGAAGCCAACCCAAGTTGTCCTATGTCAAAATATGTTCGGAATTAACAGGAATCGTCGAAACAAGTCACCGTCCAGAATCTATCAGGGCGCTGTGTCGCCGTATTTTGGGCCGATTGGCCATGTATCGTGTCGGGACTTAAACCCAAGTTGTGGGCGCCCAACCCTTGGCCATTCCCAACCCTAGGTTGAGTCTTAGACTATAAACACAGCCACCGCCGCTGTTAGACAATCGGGTTTTGTTTAGAGTTTAGTTTTCCATCGAGAAACTGAATCGTTCATTGTAACTGTGGTGACAAATCCTTTTATAGTGATCTAGGGCCCCTATTCTTGATCTCCTCCACTGTGTTGATTAGTCCTTTGGAACCGAGTTCTTGAACCCTCTATTGATATTCGCATCATTCATATTTGCAATTTCAGATTGCATGTTTTTACCTTCTTGCTTGTGCTCTTTGATTCGCTTGCAGGAAAAGCCTTCTTGGCGAGGTCAATCAAGTTGTGCTTGGTTGATAACCAACAGAGCAGTGGTGTAATGGTTGTAGGGTTCGAATCGTGTCTGATTTGAAGTCGGATCGCCAACGTCGAGATCTCCACAAATCAAACTTACCGGTTACCTCTCGGAAGATCGGGCCAGTATTCATCATGGACAAGAATATATGATCAACAAAGATAGGTCATGTAGTAAGTATGAATGATGATATATAAATATATATGATCAAGTATGGAATGTCAAGTATGAAATGAAAAACAAGGGCTTGCCGACGTCAAGATTGGCGTCGACTAGGTTCAAAGGGTCGACCTTGACTGTGAAGGGCCACTGCGGGCTCGACACGGCCGAGACAGTCGATGAGGGCTGGCGGCGTTGCAACTGCCCTGCAAGGTGAAAATCACGGCACAAAGGCTAGACACAGAGATGGTCACGGTGAGGTGGTGCTGCTGTCTAGAATGGTCAGACGAGATAATAAACGAGGTGGTGACGATGTTCAGCTCCTGAGCGGTGACGCAGCAGGGCTGCAGCCCTCCTGCAGTGATGTTGGATCATGGTGCGAGGGCCGATGTCAGACAGATGAGCACCAACAGGAAGGAGAAAAGGTGGAACTTGGCATACTGCTCACCAGCAAGGTGCGACGGCCACGGGATGCGGAGCAGAGGCGGTCAGCGTCGAGCAATGACATCAATGCGGCTTGTCAACGAGGATGGGCTCCAGGTCTGGGGTGGCTTTGCCAAGGAGGAAGGGGCGAGCTGCGTGGTCGCAGACACTCCTAGGCGATGGCGCTCAGTGAGTCGAGGTAGATGCTCGCGGATGGCTCAAGGCGCCGGGCGGTGCTCGTGGACAGCGCGGCCTGCTACCACGGTGAGGATGGCTAGGGGAGCGGCGAGGGTGGTGTGCGGCCATCGCACAAGCGGAGGAGAAGAGCTAGCAGCAAGGCTGTGTAGTGGCGCTCGAGCGCTGCGCGGCTTGGTGAGATGGCGAAGGGCGCAGAGGCGAGCACGGCAAGGAGTGATGGGGTCACGGCAGCGGCGTGCCCGGGCGGAAGGCACTTCCGGCGGTGGTCCTTGGAGCGGAGGAGGGAGGAACCGAGGGCGGCGGCGGATGGGAAATGGAGAAGAGGAGTGGCGTTCGTGGCTGTTATAGCGGTGGCTAGGGCTAG
Source organism: Saccharum hybrid cultivar R570 (assembly GCA_038087645.1). NCBI lineage: Eukaryota > Viridiplantae > Streptophyta > Magnoliopsida > Poales > Poaceae > Saccharum > Saccharum hybrid cultivar. The sequence continues at coordinate 2,804,755 of JAQSUU010000227.1, forward strand.
GGTTGCCCTGCGACCTTTAGTGGACGGCGGTGATCCTCAGAAGGTGTGCCAAGGACGCGTGGTGTCCATCTCGCGGCTGGCGCGGACGCCTAGGGCGCGGGGTGCGCGAGCAGAGCGTTCGGCGGCGGCGGCGATTGGAAGCTCCCTGCTCTCACTATGTTAAGGCGCTGGGTGCGGCTCGGGCCTGCGGGGTGGATTCACGGGCCACGCGCGCATAGGTGAGCTGGGCCACGCGCTTGCGTAGCCGGGCCGCGCACTGGGGTGGGCGAGCTAGGCCTGGCGATGGTGCTGGGCCGGCTGGAATGGGGAGGAGGGAAGAGGAGAAAGGGGGTCGGCCCAAGAGAAAGAAAATTGTTTTCCAATTCATACATGTAGAATCTTGAGAGGAATTTTGAAAAGGGATTTTCACAAGAGTTTAAGGGAGATTCAAATGAAATTTAAAATGAGTTGAGATAATTCATGGAGAGAAATAGGGATGGAAACAAGAGAGGTTTAAGGATGGGATCTCAAATTTTGGAATAGCTTCGAAAGGGATTCGAGATGAAAATCAAAGAGTGGAGTTTAGGAGAATTCCGAATGAAATACGAGTCAGTTTCGAAGAGGGGAAATTTGGAATGGAATTTGAAAAGGGATTGAGCAAAAAGGGAAGGGATTTTTCCTTCTATGATTTTATGGAAGGCATCCAGGAGTCTTGAGAGAGATGTGGAAGGGGTTTATGAGATATTCCAACGGAATTAGGAGGAATTATCCCAGATCTGTGCACTCTGACACAAAACCCTTGACCGCTAAAGAACTCCGACACACTCCTACAAGCAACTATATATGAATGCAATGACATGTTAGTAAGTTACACTCAGGTTCGACCTAGATACTACATGCTTCACACAACTGCAGGAAAAATTTTAAAAAGCTCATATTTTTAGTCATTTGAAAAATCGGGATGTTACACTATCTTGCACCGATACTAACACTGTCTGCAAACGTACTAAAATGAGATTCCACATGACCCATGTCACCTTCCTCTATGTCCAAAATGATTTTCGAGCCTACGGTATGTTCAGCGCATACCGTGCACCTATCTTGCGTCAAAATTAGCACTTTCTCCAAACGGACCAAAACGAGCATCCACTTGAGCCTCATCACCTACGAGTACCTTCGGGTGCATCCAAAATGAATTCTCAGCCTATGGTATTTTTGGTGCAAACCGTGCACCTATCTTGCACCGACACTAACACTATCTCCAAACAGACTGAAACGAGATTCTAGATGACCAACATCACCTCGGAGGTCCATCGAGTGCATCCAAATCAATTTCTGACCTTATGGTACGTTCAACGCAAACCGTGCACCTATCTTGCGTTAAGATTAGCACTATCTACAAACTCAACAAATCGAGCATCTACTTCAGCCTCGTCACCTAGGAGTACCATCGGGTGCGTCCAAAATGATTTTTGAGCCTATGGTACATTCGATGCAAATCATGCACCTATCTTGCATCAAGATTAGCACTATCTCCAAATGGACCAAATCAAGCTTCCACTTGAACCTCGTAACATAGGAGTACCATCAGGTTCGTCCAAAACCATTTTTGAGCCTATGGTACATTAAGCGCAAACTATGCATCTATCTTGCACCAAGACTAACGCTATCTCCAAATGGACTAAAATGGCATTCCACATGACCCACGTTATATAGGAGTTCCATTAGGTGCGTCCATAACGATTTCTAAACATATGGTACGTTTGGCGCAAATCGTGCGCCTATCTTGCACCGACTCTAACATTGTCTCCAAACGGACTAAAATGAGATTACGCATGACCCACATCATCTAGTAGTTCCATCGGGTGTGTTCAAAATGATTTCTAAGCCTATGGTACGTTTGATACAAACTGTGCACCTATCTGCACCGACACTAACAATGTCTCTAAACGGACTGAAACAAGATCCTACATGACCCACGTCACATAGGAGATCCACCGGCTGCATCAAAAATGATTTTTGAGCCTATGGTATGTTCAGTGCAAACAGTGCACCTGTCCTGTGTCAAGATTAGCACTATCTCCAAACGGACCGAATCGAGCTTCCATTTGAGCCTCGTCACCTACGGGTACCATCGGGTGCGTCCAAAATAATTTCTGTGCCTATGGTATGTTTGGTGTAAACTAGACACCTATCTTGCACCGATATTAACACTGTCTCCAAACAGACCGAAATGAGATTCCACATGACCCACATCACCAAAGAATTCTATCGGGGGTGTCCAAAATGATTTTTGAGCCGGTGGTATGTTCGGCGTAAACCATGCACCTATCTGTGTCATGATTAGCACTATCTCCAAACAGATCGAAACAAGCATCCATTTGAGCCTCATCACCTAGGTGTACCATCGGGTGCGTCCAAATCGATTTTTGAGCCTATAGTTCATTTGGCACAAACCGTGCACCTCTCTTCCACCGGCACTAACACTGTCCCCAAACGGACCGAAACAGGATTTCACATGACCCACGTCACCTAGGAGTTCCATCGGGTGCGTCAAAAATAATTTCTGAGCCTATGGTACATTTAGCGCAAACCGTGCACCTATCATGTGTCTAGATTAGCACTATCTCCAAACAGACCGAATTGAGCTTGCACTTGAGCCTCGTCACCTCGGAGTACCATCGGGTGCGTCCAAAATGATATCTAAGCCTATGGTATGTTTGGCGCAAACGGACCGAAATGAGATTGCACATGACCCACATCACCAAGGAGATCCATCGGGTGCGTCCAAAATGATTTCTGTGCCTATGGTACGTTCGACGCAATCTGTGCACCAATCTTGCGTCAAGATTAGTACTATCACCAAACAGACCAAATCAAGCTTCTACTTTAGCGTCGACACCTAGGAGTGCCATTAGGTGCGTCCAAAATGATTTCTGAGCCTATGGTACGTTTGGCGCAAACCATGCACCAATCTTGCACCGACACTAACAATGTCTCCAAATGGATGAAACGAGATTCCACATGACCCACCTCTCCTTGGAGTTCCATCGGGTGCGTCCTAAACGATTTCTGAGCCTATGGTATGTTTGGTGCAAACCGTGCACCTATCTTGCACCAACACTAATACTGTCTCTAAGCGGACTAAAACGAGATTTCATAGGACCCATGTCACCTAGGAGATCCATCGGATGCGTCCAAAACAATTTTCGAGCCTATGGTACGTTCAGCGCAAACCATGGACCTATCTTGCATCAAGGTTAGCACTATCTCAAAACAGGCCGAATCAAGCTTCCACTTGAGACTCATCACCTATAGGTGTACCTTCGGGTGCGTCCAAAATAATTTCGAAGCCTATGGTACGTCTGGGGCAAACCATGCAGCTATCTTGCACCGATACAAACATTGTCTCCAAATGAACCAAAATGAGATTCCACATGAGCCATGTCACCTTCCTCTACCGGGTGTGTCCAAAACAATTTTTGAGCCTGTCATACGTTCGACTCAAACTGCACACCTATCTTGCATTAAGATTAGTACTATCTCCAAATGGACCGAAACGAGCATGCACTTGAGCCTCGTCACCTATGAGTACCGTTGGAAGCGTCCAAAATGGTTTCTAAGCCCATGGTAACCTCTCTTGCACCGACACCAACACTATCTCCAAACGGGCTAAAACAAGATTCTAGATGACCAACGTCACCTGGAAGGTCCATCGGGTGCGTCCAAAATGATTTCCGAGCCTATGGTACATTTGACGCATACCGTGCACCTATCTTGCATCAATATTGGCACTATCTCCAAATTGACTAAATCGAGCTTCCACTTGAGCCTCGTCACCTAGGAGTACCATCAGGTGCGTTTAAAATAATTTCTGAAGCCTATGGTACGTTCGACACAAACCGTGCACCTATCTTGGGTCAAGATTAGTACTATCTCCAAATGGACCAAATTGAGCTTTCACTTGAGCCTCGTAACCTAGGAGTACCATTGGGTGCGTCCAAAACCATTTCTGAGCCTATGGTACGTTTAGAGCAAACTGTGCACCTATCTTGCACTGACACTATCAGTGTCTCCAAATAGACTGAAATGGCATTCCATAAGACCCATGTCGTATAGGAGTTTCATCGGGTGCGTCCAAAATGATTTCTTAGCCTATGGTATGTTGGGTGAAAATCATGCACCTATCTTGCACTGACACTAACACTATCTCCAAATAGACTAAAACAAGATTCCACATGACCCACATTACCTAGTAGTTCCATCAGTTGCGTTCAAAACGATTTCTAAGCCTATGGTACGTTTGGCATAAATTGTGCACCTATCAGCACTGACACTAACACTATCTTCAAACAGACCGAAACAAGATTCTACATGACCCATGTCACATAGGAGATCCATCGGTTACGTCAAAAATGATTTTTGAGCCTATGGTACGCTCGGTGCAAACCGTGCACCTATCATGTGTCAAGATTAGAACTATCTCTAAACGGACCGAATCGAGCTTCCATTTGAGCCTCGTCATCTAGGAGTATCATCGGGTGCATCTAAAATGATTTATGTGCCTATAGTACCTTTAGCGTAAACTGGGCACCTATCTTGCACAGATATTAACACTCTCCAAACAGATCAAAATGCGACTCCACATGACCCACGTCACCAAAGGAGTTGTATCGGGGTTGCCCAAAATGATTTTCGATCCGGTTGTACGTTCGGTGCAAACCGTGCACCTATCTTACGTCAAGATTAGCACTATCTCTAAATGGACCAAAACGAGCATCCATTTGAGCCTCGTCACCTAGGTGTACCATCGGGTGTGTCCAAAATGATTTTCTAAGCCTATGGTACGTCTGGCGCAAATCATGCACCTATCTTGCACGGATACTAACACTGTCTCCAAATAGAATAAAACGAGATTCCACATGACCCACATCACCTAGGAGATCCATCAGGTGCATCCAAAATGATTTCTAAGCCTATGGTACGTTCGACGCAAATCATGCACCTATCTTGGGTTAAGATTACCACTATCTCCAAACAGACCGAATCAAGCTTCCACTTGAGCCTCATCACCTAGGAGTACCATCAGGTGCATCTAAAATGATTTTTGAGCCTATGGTACATTTCACGTAAACCTTGCACCTATCTTACACCGACACTAACACTAACACTATCTCTAAACAGACTGAAACAAAAATTCCACATGACCCACGTCACCTAGGAGTTCCATCGGGTGCGCCCAAAATGATTTTTGAGGCTATGGTACATTCATCACAAACTATGCACCTATCTTGCATCAAGATTAGCATTATCTCCGAACAGAACGAATCAAGCTTACACTTGAGCCTCATCACCTAGGAGTACCATTGGGGCGTCTAAAATGATTTTTAAGCCTATGGTATGTTTGGCGCAAACCATGCACTTATCTTGCACCGACACTAACATTGTGTCCAAATAGACTGAAATGAGATTGCACATGTCCCACATCACCAAGGAGTTCTATCAGGTGTGTCCAAAACAATTTTTGAGCCTATGGTACGTTTGGCACAAACAGTGCACCGATCTTGCGTCAGGATTAACACTATCTCCAAATGGACCGAAATGAGGAACCATTTGAGCCTCATCACCTAGGTGTACCATCGGGTGCGTCCAAAATGATTTCGGAGCCTATGGTTTGATTGGCGCAAACCGTGCAACTTTCTTGCACCGACACTAACACTATCTCAAAATGGAACGAAATGAGATTCCACTTGACCCACGTCACCTAGGTGTTCCATCGGGTATGTCCAAAATGATTTTTGAGTCTATGGTACATTTGGCGCAAACCATGCACCATCTACACAGACACTAACATTTTCTCCAAATAGACCAAAATGAGATTCTACATGACCCACGTCACATAGGAGATCCACCGGCTACGTTCAAAACATTTTCTGAGCCTACGGTACGTTCGGTGCAAACTGTGCAGCTATACTACATGAAGATTAGCACTATCTCCAAACAGACCAAATCGAGCTTTCACTTGAGCCTCATCACCTAGGAGTACCATCGGGTGTGTCCAAAATTATTTCTAAGCCTATGGTTCATTTCGCGTAAACCATGCACCTATCCTACACTGACACTAACACAGTCTCAAAACGGAGTGAAATGAGATTCCACATGACCCACGTCACCTAGGAGTTCCATCGGGTGCGTCCAAAATGATTTCTGAGTCTATGTAGTTTGGCGCAAACCGTGCACCTATCTGCATAGACACTAACATTGTCTGCAAACGGACCAAAATGAGATTCTACATGACCCACGTCACATAGGAGATTTGCCAACTGCGTTGAAAATGATTTCCGAGCCTATGGTATGTTTGGTGCAAACTGTGCACCTATCCTGCGTCAAGATTGGCACTATCTCTAAACAGACCAAATCAAGCTTCCAGTTGAGCCTCGTCACCTAGAAGTACGATTGGGTGCGTTCAAAATGACTTATGAGCCTATGGTACGCTTGGCGCAAACTGTTCACCTATCTTGCACTGACACTATCACTTCTCCAAATGGAGTGAAATGAGATTCCACATGACCCACATCATAGGAGTTCCATCGGGTGCATCCAAAATGATATCTGAGCCTATGGTACATTCAACGCAAATCATGCATCTATCTTGCGTCAAGATTAGCACTATCTCCAAAGAGATCAAATCAAGCTTCTACTTTAGCGTCGTCACCTTGGAGTACCATCGGGTGCGTCCAAAATGATTTCTGAGTCTATGGTACGTTTGGCGCAAACCGTGCAGCAATCTTGCACTAACAATAACACTGTCTCCAAACGGACCGAAATGAGATTCCACATGACCCATCTCACCTAGGAGTTCCATCAGGTGCGTCCTAAACGATTTCTGAGCCTTTGGTACGTTTGGTGCAAACCGTGCACCTATCTTGCACCGACACTAATACTGTCTCCAAATGGACAGAAACAAGATTTCATAGGACCCACGTTACCTAGGTGATCCATCGGATGCGTCCAAAACAATTTTTGAGCCTACGATACGTTCGATGCAAACCGTAGACCTATCTTGCATCAAGGTTAGAGCTATCTTCAAATGGACCGAATTGAGCTTCCATTTGAGCCTCGTCACCTAGGAGTACCTTCGGGAGCATCCAAAATGATTTCTAAGCCTGTGGTACAGCTGGGGCAAACCATGCACCTATCTTGCACCGATACTAACACTGTCTACAAATGGACAAAAATAAGATTCCACATGACCTATGTCACCTTCCTCTATCGGGTGTGTCCAAAACAATTTTTGAGCTTGTGGTACGTTCAGCTCAAACTATGCACCTATCTTGCGTCAAGATTAGCACTATCTCCAAATGGACCAAAACTAGCATCCACTTGAGCCTCGTCACCTATGAGTACCATCAGGAGCATCCAAAATAGTTTCTGAGCCTATGGTAACCTATCTTACACCGAGACTAACACTATCTCCAACCGGACTAAAACAAGATTACAGATGACCAACGTCACTTGGAAGGTCCATCGGGTGCGTCCAAAATGATTTCTGAGCCTATGGTACATTCGACACATACCGTGCACCTATCTTGCACCAAGATTAGCATTATCTCCAAATTGACCAAATCGAGCTTCCACTTGAGTCTCATCACCTAGGAGTACCATCACGTGCGTCTAAAATGATTTCTGAGCCTATGGTACATTTGACGTAAACCGTGCACCTATCTTGCAACAAGAATAGCACTATCTCCAAATGGACCAAATCGAGCTTTCACTTGATCCTCATAACCTAGGAGTACCGTCGAGTGCATCCAAAACCATTTCTGAGCCTATGGTACGTTTAGCGCAAACTATACACCTATCTTGCACTGACACTATCAGTGTCTCCAAATGGATTGAAACGATGTTCCACAAGACCCACATCGTATAGGAGTTCCATCGGGTGCGTCCACAACGATTTCTGAGCCTGTGGTATGTTTGGGGCAAATCGTGCACCTATCTTACACCGACACTAACACTGTCTCCAAATAGACTGAAACAAGATTCCACATGACCCATGTCGCCTAGTAGTTCCACTAGGTGCGTTCAAAATGATTTATGAGCCTATGGTATGTTTGGCACAAACTATGCACCTATCTACACTGACACTAATACTGTCTCCAAACAGACCGAAACGAGATTCTACATGACCCACGTCACATAGGAGATCCATCGGCTACATAGAAAATGATTTCTGAGCCTATGGTACGCTCAGTGCAAACCGTGCACCTATCATGTGTCAAGATTAGCACTATCTCCAAACGTACCGAATCGAGCTTCCACTTGAGCCTCGTCACCTAGGAGTTCCATCGGGTGTGACTAAAATGATTTATGTGCCTATGGTACGTTTGGCGTAAACTTGGCACCTATCTTGCACAGATATTAACACTCTCTCCAAACGGACCGAAATGCGACTCCACATGATCCACGCCACCAAGAAGTTGTATCGAGGTTGTCCAAAATGATTTTCGAGCCGGTGGTATGTTCAACACAAACCGTGCACCTATTTTGCATCAAGATTAGCACTATCTACAAATAGACTGAAACAAGCATCCATTTGAACCTCGTCACCTAGGTGTACCATCGCGTTTGTCCAAAATGATTTTTTGAGCCTATGGTATATTTGGCACAAACCGTGCACCTATCTTGTAACGACACTAACACTATCTCTAAACAGACGAAAACAAGATTCCACATGACCCACGTCACCTAGGACATCTAGTGGGTGTATCCAAAATGATTTCTAAGACTATGGTACGTTCGACGCAAACCGTGCACCTATCTTGCGTCAAGATTAGCACTATATCCAAACAGACCGAATTAAGCTTCCACTTGAGCCTCATCACCTAGGAGTACCATCAGGTGCGTCCAAAATAATTTCTGAGCCTATGGTTTGTTTGGGACAAACATTGTACCTATCTTGCACCGGCACTAGCACTATCACCACATGGACTAAAACAAAATTTCACATGACCCATGTCACCTAGGAGTTCCATCGAGTGCGTCCAAAATAATTTTGAGGCTATGGTACATTCGGCACAAACCATGCACCTATCATGTGTCAAGATTAGCACTATCTCAAAATAGACCAAAACGAGCATCCATTTGAGCCTCGTCACCTAGGTGTACCATCGGGTGTGTCCAAAACGATTTTCTAAGCCTATGGTACATCTGGCGCAAACCATGCACCAATCTTGCACTGACACTAACACTATCTCCAAACAGATTGAAAATCATTTTGGATGCATCCAGATAGTGTTAGTGTCAGTGCAAGATTGGTACATGACCCACATCACCTAGGAGATCCATCGGATGCATCCAAAATGATTTCTGAGCCTATGGTACGTTCGATGCAAATCGTGCACCTATCTTGGATCAGGATTAGCAATATCTCCAAACAGACCGAATCAAGCTTCCACTTGAGCCTCATCACCTAGGGGTACCATCAGGTGCATCCAAAATAATTTTGGAGCCTATGGTTCGTTTGGAGCAAACCGTGCAACTTTCTTGCATCGACACTAACATTGTCTCCGAACGGACCAAAATGAGATTCCACATGACCCACATCACCTAGGTGTTCCATTAGGTGCGTCCAATATAATTTCTGAGCCTATGGTAGATTTGGCACCAACTGTCCACCTATCTTGCATCAAGATTAGCACTATCACCAAATAGACCGAATCGAGCTTCCACTTGAGCCTCGTCACCTAGGAGTACCATCAAGTGCGACCAAAACGATTTATGAGCCTATGGTTCATTTGGTGCAAATTGGGCATCTATCCTGCACTGACACTAACACAGTCTCAAAACGGACTGAAATGAGATTCCACATGACCCACGTCACCCATGTGTTCCATCGGATGCGTCCAAAATGATTTATGAGTTTATGATACATTTAGCGCAAACCGTGCACCATCTGCACAGACACTAACATTTTCTCCAAACGGACCAAAATGGGATTCTATATGACCCATGTCACATAGGAGATCTATCGGCTACGTTGAAAATGATTTTCGAGCCTATGGTATGTTCGGTGTAAACTGTGCACCTATCGTGCGTCAAGATTAGCACTATCTCCAAACAGACTGAATTGAGCTTTCACTTTGGCTCGTCACCTAGCAGTGCCATCGGGTGCATCCAAAACAATTTCTGAGCTTATGGTATGTTTGGCACAAACTGTGCACCTATCTTGCACTGACACTATCATTGTCTCCAAATGGACTGAAATGAGATTCCACATGACCCACATCACATAGGAGTTCCATCGGGTGCGTCCAAAACGTTATCTGAGCCTATGATGCGTTTGGCGCAAATCATGCCCCTATCTTGCACCAACACTAACACTATCTCTAAATAGACTAAAATAAGATTCCACATGACCCACGTCACCTAGGAGATCCATCGAGTGCGTCCAAAATGATTTCTAAGCCTATGGTACGTTTGACGCAAACTGTGCACCTATCTTGCGTCAAGATTAGCATATCTCCAAATGGACCGAAGTGAGCATCCACTGGAGCCTCGTCACCTAGGAGTACAATCATGTGCGTCCAAAATGAATTCAGAGCCTATGGTACGTTTGGCACAAACCATGCACCTATCTTGCACTGATACTAGCACTGTCCCCAAACAGACCGAAATGAGATTCCGCATGACCCACCTCACCTAGGAGTTCCATCGGGTGCGTCCTAAATGATTTCTGAGCCTATGGTATGTTTGACACAAACTATGTACCTATCTTGCACCGAAACTATCATTGTCTCCAAACGGACTGAAACGACATTCCACATAACCCACATCATATAGGAGTTCCATCGGGTGCGTCCAAAATAATTTATGAGCCTATGGTACGTTCGGTGCAAATCGTGCACCTATCTTGCACCAACACTAACACTATCTCCAAATGGACTGAAACAAGATTCCACATGACCCTCGTCACCTAGTAGTTCCATCGGGTGCGTTCAAAACCATTTCTAAGCTTGTGGTACGTGTGGCGCAAACTGTGCACCTATCTGCACCAACACTAACACTGTCTCCAAACAGACTGAAATGAGATTCTACATGACCCACGTCACAATGGAGATCCACCGGCTGCATCAAAAATGATTTCTGAGCCTATGGTGCGTTTGGTGCAAACCGTGCACATATCTTGTGTCAAGATTAGCACTATCTCCAAATGGACCGAATCAAGCTTCCACTTGAGCCTCATCACCTAGGAGTACCATCGGGTGCATCTAAAATGATTTCTGTGCCTATGGTTGTTTGGCATAAACTAGGCACCTATCTTGCACCAATATTAACACTGTCTCCAAATGGACCGAAATGAGATTCCACATAACCCACGTCACCAAGGAGTTCTATCGAGTGCGTCCAAAATGGTTTTCTGAGCTTATGGTTCATTTGGCGCAAACCGTGCACCTCTCTTGCACCAGCACTAACACTGTCTCTAAACGGACCAAAACTAGATTCCAGATGACCCACTATTGATGCAGGACCCATAGGGTTCCCTAGCGATATGGCTACAAGTCATGGGCCTTCACCTGGCCCACGGACAGAAGCAAGAAGTGGTGCAGCGTCCGCTACACCGAATCTGAGTAGAATAGGCCAGACTAGCCAGATTCCTATGGAAAGTAACTTCTGTATTTAGTTTAGGACACCTTTGGATCTGACTAGGATTGTAATCAACCACAGCCTTCTCTATCGATATAAAGAGAGGTCGTGGGCACCCCTGTAACGAGAGATGTTACAACACAATCAATCCAACGTAACAGGCTAACGCCGACTAGACATAAAGGCTATTACTCAATCACGATCGAGGGCCCGAACCAGTATAAATCAACTGTCTCTGCATTCGCCGTCGAGTTCTAGCATATGCCAAAGCCGAAACAACTATCCCAGGTACCCCTATGGTAGGATATTGGTGGTCAAACACCGACAGCTAGCGCACCAGGTAGGGGCTTTTGGCACAATCATGACCAAGAGCTCTACAAATTTTGATGACATGATCTTCCTGCTAGGATCAGTATTCATCTTCGGGTTGTGGGTCTGCAAGACAGACGAGAAGGGAAACCTTCAGGGATAGCTCATCGAGGCTCAAGAAGACCACAAAGAATTCATCCTTTTGATGGGGTCAAGAGGTCTCACCGAAAAGCTCTCGAAGCTTACGGTGTCCAAATTGACTCATGCCCCATCAACAACCAGATTCAACTCCAAATCCAGGTTGGAATCCTCTTTGGGGACCAATCTGGGTTCTCTTTAAGATAGACTGAGTTCTTTTCCGATGTGACTCTAGAACGCGGCATCTATCCTTCAAAGAATCAGCACTGATTTGTTCCAAGGTTCCATCATGAAGCCGGGTCCTTTCCTAATGGGGCTCAATGACATGGCAGGATCTTATCAAGCTCAATTTTAAGAAGTCAGACTAGTGCAAAGGCTACTACTTTCAAGGGCTCGAGAGGGCCTCATCTTGACTATAACCCCTAAAGATTGTCTCGTCCACTGGCCAAGTACTTTCACCTAGGGCAGCAATACTCGACTAGGTGATGAAGCTATCACTCTACCTTACTAAGAAGGTAATATGTTCTACGACGCTGATGTTCTAACTGAAGTCATCAACAACTCTAGCAAGGTAGGAATGGCGTAGGCCGAAGAAGTCCTCATGATTCGATGGCCACCACCAATGCCACCAACTGCACCCGACATTAGGTCTTTAGATGAATCAGAATTGAACATATCACCCAATGCTCTTGAGTACGATGGCGAGTCTGAGGGCCAGAAATGATCCAGAGAAAGAAGGAATAGACTGAAGGAAGGTCACAGACACTGTGCCAGGCAACAGAAAGAAGCTTGGGTCAGATATGAGTCAGATCTAGCCGAGTACAATAAGAGGAAATTAGAGCTAGAAACTAAAGAAAGACGCGTGGCAAATACTCCCTACAATAAGATTTGAGAAGCACTAGAAGAACTCAAAGCAATCTTACATCCTAGCGAAGAACAAGTACAACTCTAAGAAGTTCTCTGAACACTAGCCCTAAAGGCACACGACGGAAGAATTCATTTCAAGCTTCCCGCTTGTTGGGTACCAGTAAAATGGGGTACCCCATTTTATCGCAAAACCATCCACCAAGACAATATTATGGCCCACGGCCCAGCACAGCCGCCCAAGCCTTACTCCACTCAAAACCAAAGCCTAAGGACAAGCACCTGAGCCCCCCAGCACTGCTTCGCTTTGTTCAACCCCTCTCCGTCTCGTTCGACCTCCTGTGACATCATCTAGGTGCCTGAGCCCTGTGACATCATCAAGGCGCTCGACCCCCCTGCACAGCTACTGCTTCGCTCGACCCCCCCCACTATACCACACCGCCATAAAGTACGCACGGCCCCCTACCTTTTCCTGTTAAGGAACAGGAGCTCGCCGTGTCGTGCGGGATTACCTAGGTACTTGTAACACCTGATTCATGATCCGGTCAAGGCTTCCATGTTTCTTCCTCGCCCTCCACTGCAGTAATAGGGAGAAGCTACACTACGCTGCACCCTACTATGTCCACCTCAATGGGGTGACTGTGCCACAAAACATGGAAGAAACTTGTCCCAATCACCGTTCACCAGCGCAGCTTCAGGGCCATGAAATCTTCTTCGTCATGACACTATGTTAGGGTATGCCTTCACCGCATCATCTACAACACGACATGTCACCACGACAATGATGACTATGCGAATGCACAAACTGAGAGGAAAGCTAGCAATAGGGAGCACCTTAGGGCATTTTCTTTCTATTTTTGTACATCCAAATACTGTAACCCGACCCCTCCCTTTGCATACTATAAAAGGGGAGGGAGGGACCCTCGATAGAAAAAGGGAGAGATGATGCCCAGCAATGGCAACATACTAAGCACACACCCAAACACTCGAACACACCCACTCACAGGGATCTGGGAGCCATCCCTCTCTCGATCAGCTTGTATCCCCCTACTACAAGCACTTCGGTGCAAAGCAACATGAGCAGCAGCGAGCACTGGACGTAGGGATGTTTGGTCTGAACTAGTATACATCTTGTGTCCGCCTTGCACACTATCGGTGGCTCTAAAGTGCAGCATCGTTCACTTGTCCTGTCTCTAGACACCCCCCGGTTCTAGAACACCAACAGTTGGCGCGCCAGGTAGAGGAGCTCTACACGTCATGTTCTACTTCACCAAGTCTCTGATGGCCAAAAACGACATCAACTTTGCTCTGGGATCCCACATCTAGTTTGGGAGCCTTGAGTTCATCATCGTCGGGGAGGGCTATGACCTCGACCTCCATCCACCGACCGGCGAGCCCGCCAGCTTCTCTGAGCCGGCGGCCAACCTACGACTCCGCTCCGATGAATTGAAGGGCACATGGCCCGACAAGTTCAGCTACCCTAGCATACCACGAGTTGGCCAGCCTTGTCATGACAAGAAGGTTCATAAATTATCAACAAACATCTATCATCTTAATCTAGAGGTAGGAGAGGTACCACAGGATCTACACCAATAGCTCATGCACTCCGTCGCCGATGTCCTAGAGTCAGCCGAGACACGCTCTAACTGCAACTTCCTTGACTCCGACAGCGACAACGACGACAAAGTTGGCACCAACTTCATCAGGCTTCGAGAGATGCAACGCTTCATGCGCATTAGCAACTACCTCCTCGATGACGAGCTCTGCAATGACAACTTCATTGATCGCTTCGACAGCTATGAGCTCTCATGGCCATAAAGGGAACAACTAGGTCTCTAGACAGAAGTTGGTAAAACAATCACCGAACCCACCTCCTATTGTTTTCATTATTAATACTGCAATTAAGATGCTCTTACAATCTTCCTTTAAGTTGCTCTTCATATCCCTTGCAATGTTGTATATACAAAGTCATCATATGCATCATGGACATACATGCATCATGTTGCATCATTTGCACACGGTCTGAATCCGGCTCTAGAGTTCGTATGCTGGAATGAGGAGTGGCACACTAGCGACCAGTACCCGGTTGCACCGAGCACCATATGGGACCCTTTGATCCATGTTTGAATCTTGATGAACACTGGTCCAGGGTATTTTATCAGAAAAAGGCAATGAGCCACCAGGGACAGTCGAATGACCCTGGTTACCTTGCTAAACCAGTTGTCAAGAGTTTGGGGTTGGTCACTAGCTACCTTCTTGGATCCCTATCGAATGGGAACTAGGGCCCTGCTTGAACTGAGAAACTAGTTAGCAACTCAAACGGGCACCATTTTTTGACCCTAGGCGAGAGGGATCATGTGTCGCTGTCCAACCCCTCCTTCTTTGCGAAAAAGAAGCACGAGGGGAATGCATTGGGCCTCCTGATTGGATCGACGCATGGGCGAAGATTTTTGGAGGCCTAGATTCATATGCACAATTATTTTCTTATTTCAAAGGACCATCGAGGCCAATGTACAAGTATGATGTCTACTCGGGCCATCGCCCGGAGTCCAGAAGTGCTCGAGGGCAAAAAAAGTCTGGCTAATGGCTGTCCATTCCATGCATTGGCATTAAGGGACACCGACCTCGTCTTGGGACACGGCAGTGGTAGTAGTGTTGACGGTCACAATTGCTCATTCATAACCATCAACTATTGCATGAAATAGCATGAAATGAACCACATAAGCATAGTTGTAGGGTTTGATTCTAACGAGTTCCACGAGTTGTGTCTCAAGTGATGAATTAGAGCACATCATTGCAAAGAGCTTGTCGAGATGATTGAAACGGACATATCATTTGCTATATTTGGAGTTATGGAGAGAAAGTCCCTGATGGATATGACTCGGAAGATTCTAGAAGACTCCAGGACCATCACCAAGCAAGAGTTTTAGGGACTAACATAACAATTTCCACAGCTTTGGTGAATTGTGAATTTTCAAGGATAAAAACAAAATAAGCCATGAAGGAGTAGGAGTCAAGAAATTGAACCAAATCAAGTCAAAATTCTGTGAAAATTCGCGGGAAGGTTCCAGAGGATACGAGAAGACATGAGAATGAAGTAGAAGCCCAGAGGCTGACAAGTAGGGCCGGTTGGCCCCACATGTTAGGCTGGCCAGCCTGGGTCCACCTCTAAGTGAGACTAGCTTCGCGTGACGGCCTCTAACCGACCTCTATGACGCATCTCAACCATTATTTCAAGTCAGTTTGATCCGAGGGTTGCGGTTCACCCCACTGGGC
Source organism: Saccharum hybrid cultivar R570 (assembly GCA_038087645.1). Classification (NCBI taxonomy): domain Eukaryota; kingdom Viridiplantae; phylum Streptophyta; class Magnoliopsida; order Poales; family Poaceae; genus Saccharum; species Saccharum hybrid cultivar. The sequence continues at coordinate 2,820,967 of JAQSUU010000227.1, forward strand.
TATATAAGCAGGGGCAGACCCCCTCCCTCAGGCCATCTCCATCTTCATTAGCTACATCTAGAGCAAAAGCTTGGGTTTCACCCCTCCATCCAAGTAGAAGTAGAGATCCCTCTAGATGATCGTCTAGTTCTAGTTCTTCTAGTTCATCTTCTAGTTCTAGTTCTAGTTCATCTAGTTGTAAACTAGAGATCAGGGAGGAAGGAGAGGAGAGAGCTGAGGAGGAGCCGGATCTATCGGATCTTCCTCGACATTGTACTTCTGCAGCATCTGGTTCATCTTGAGCAATCTCCAGGTTCTTCATTATTTATTTCTAAGTATTTTGTTTTAGTTCTTGCTTTATTATATTTACTAGATCTCTACTTGTATTAAGTGCTCTAGTTATTCACGGTAATTAGAGTAGTAAGTGTTAGTGTAGATGTGGCGTCTAGACTAGGGTTTACCTGAGTTTGCGCCCAATCCTCCGGATAGTTGTGGTAGCCCTAGAGGTGACAACTCTGTTAGGCCTTTGTAATCCACCACATTAGGGTTGGTGTTTTTATAGAGCTTTTTGGTAGCCTTCCCCCGATTACTTTCTTCCCAATCTTTTTCAAGAGTCAGAAAGGTACTGCTGCTCCAAAGTAGGTAAAATAGAGTAAGCCTTCAACAAGATAGAACCACTTAGAAAACCCTAAAAACCCTCTCTACCCTATAATTACCCTTTCCTTGGATGCTCCTAATTCTTCTAGTACACTTCACGTTCCCCGTGGAAATCGATACTCTAGAATACTCCCGAGTGAAAGCTACATTAGTATCTATCCGCTTGCGGATCTTTTCCTGTTCGCATTTAAAATACCCAACAAGTAGTCACATAGACCCCAATATGCTACGTGCACCTAGGAGCGGTTCCTTCCTCGCAGGGAACCCCCCAAACTCGCTACCGGCGATGCTCCGGTGATGTTTTATACTAACCACATGCTAACTCCAAAATAAAACAAAAGCGATAAAACTAAACACCAATCAATTCATCATAAAAGGTCCAATACAAAATAAAAAAGGCACCGATGCGCCACAAGCAAAGCAAAACACAGAAAAAACCCTCATGAGGGGGAGCCTCGCCATCACCTCTGCGATAGGAACATGGCCGGCCACCGCCTCCCTCGTTGGGCCGTAGCACGCTACTAGGTCCTCATGGTGGCGCAGCTCCTCCTCCATAGGGAAGACGTTGATTCTAGTGAGGTCTGCCTCCACCGACACCACCACCATGGCTAGGGCAATCCCAGTGCCATGACGGATGCCACTCTCGATGTTATCGAGGATGTGGCAGCACGTGTTCTAGAGGCGTTCCTCCTGGGCAGTCGAGGAAAGCATCCACTACCGCACAGAGATGCTCTACCTTTGTCATCGCCTCTGATGGAAAACCCCATTTCTATCAAACGAAAACACAAAGAAACCAGAAATAAGAGAGAGAATAGAGAACATATGAATGCCTTGGTGATCGGTGTCCTCAAGCTGCTTGATGAGGGCATCCACCCTCTCCTCGACGTCCGCGGCCATGGTGCCCGCCAGCGCCTGCTCCTCCGCCTCCTTCACCACCGGCTCTGATGGGCCAGCCTGAGCCTCGGTAGCCAGGCGAAAGAGGCTGCTGACGGAAAGGCCACCAGTGTTCAGCACGAGGCCAGACCTAGTGAAGGACCGGCCATTAGTATGGCGGTGCTGCACTGCTGGGGGGTCATCCACCTCTTCGGACGCCTGAGACCCCCTCGACAAGTCACCGTGCTCCATCAATTCTAAACTATGTGGAAGAGGGAATAGGAAAAGGAAGGCAGGGATAGTGAAAGGGTCGGGCTCCAAGCCAGGTATAAATAGACCCCAAGCGACCGTTCGGTTCCATAGCCTCCCAGGGTGATCAATGTGGTCTCGATTCATGAACTGTCGTCCTACCCTCTCACCAAGACCACGAAGTTCCAAATCCCAAACCATCACCCATTTTTTCCACCAACCCAACCATGATGCGTCAAAACCACACTCAATTACCTCTGACAAAAACCACCGCTGCACCCTTTCACCTTCCTTTCCACATAACTGATCACCAGCGCGTCCGTGGGCTGACCATGGGCCACGGTAAGAGGAAAAACACCTTTCACCAAGACTCACCCAGAAAGGCCCTCCTTGGGCCCAACAAAATACACCAAAACTATACCAAGAGCTGGTGGACGGTGATTGGGATAACCCACATACTTCAAGCCAAGTTTCAGAGTCCCTTGAAGGAAATCAAAGGACTTGGCATGAAGAACCATTATGAAGAGAAGGGGCTTGGGGGCGGACCCCACCGTGACCAGCCAACGGCTGGTCAAGGACACCCGTTCTCTGAAGCATTCCAACTTCCATAGAGCAAGGGCTCAGGGGCTGATCCCACCTTGTCAGCCTAGCGAACGGCCAAGGTTGCCCACAACTCTATGATCACGCACTCAAATTTCAGCCATGAAAGGGTACACTACCCCTCTAAGGCCTCGGGGGTTACACCCAGCAAGTGCGCTCACGCGCACCCACTAGAAAAATCCTCGAGGACATGAAACAAATCACTCGCTCATCTCTAAGCCTCTGGAGGAATAAAACTTATTCCTCCAAATGCTCGGGGGCTACTGTCGGATACCAGTAAAACAGGGTATCCTATTCTACCGCAAAACCATCCACCAAGACAATGTTACGGCCCAGCACAGCCGGCCTAGGCCTTACTCTACTCCAAACCAAAGCCTAAGGACAAGTGCCCGAGCCCCCCCAGCACTCCTCCACTTTGTCCAACCCCTCTCCATCTCGTCCGACCTCCTGTGACGTCATCTAGGTGCCTGAGCCCTGTGACATCATCAAGGCACTCGACCCCTCTGCACATACTAAGCACATACCCAAACACTCGAACACACCCACTCACAGAGACCTGGGAGCCATCCCTCTCTCGACCAACTTGTATCCCCCTACGACAAGCACTTCGGTGCAAAGCAACATGAGCAGCAGTAAGCACTGGACGTAGGGACGTTCGTCTTGAACCAGTATACATCTTGTGTTCGCCTTGCACACGATCGGAGGCTCTGACATGTAGCATCATTCACTTGTCTCGTCTCTAGACACCCCCCGATTCTAGAACACCGACACCGCTAGGTCAACATCACATGGATAAGAAGCACAAAGCCAAAGGAAGTCTGCCTTCAAAAGGATAGGACTGAACGAGAGCTAGAATTAAGAGAAAAGAAGAGACCATGCCCAAAGTAATCAATTTGAGCATCCGAGAGAAGAAAGGAGCAGAGCATCTTGCCACTCATCCCCATAGTTTTTTCCTAGGCTAAATGACATCTAGCAAGAAGGGGGGCTAAGTCAGAACATGGAGAAGCCAGAACGCATGATAGGTTTCCCTATTTTTTAAGCCGACTTGCTTCAGTACGACTGCCTCACAAGTTCAAGCTGTCAAACCACTCCAAATATGATGGGAAGACCGAACCAAGGCAGTGGCTCATGATCTACTCATAGTCAATTGAACTAGCTAGAGGAGATGACGATATCAAGGCATTGTTCTTTTCCATGGCCCCATAAACTATGCCTCTCCAATGGTTTGACAAATTGAACCCAGGGTTAATTAGAGGCTGGGAATACTTGCAAAGAGCTTTCTATAAAAATTTTGAAGGCATCATTACACATCCCATCACACATGCAGAGCTAAAAGGACTCAAGCAGAAGGGAGGCGAGAGCCTCAGGGATTATTATCGATGTTTTGGAGAATTACGTGCCCAAGTACATGACATCACCAAATGAGAAGTGATTGAAGCCTTTTCTCATGGGATCATGGCTAAATGGCAATTTCAAGATTTTTGCAAAGAGAACCTAAGGAACAATGAAGAATTTAGACGCATAGTAGAAAAGATGATTATGGCAGAAGAAAAGACAAGGGAAAGATTCCTGGATAGAAACAACCGAGAAAACAACAGAGACAGCTCGGACAGAAGGAATTTTTGAAACAATAGACATTAGGACAAGAAGCGTGGACCTGACAACATCGTCGCAATGGCTGACAAGATGAATTTTTTTTCAAAGTTTAGGAGATTTGAAGATATTGAGAATATGCATATTGTATAGCACCTGCAAGGAAACCACACAACAGGAGATTGTCGCATCTTCATTGATCGGTACGCAAGAAAAGGAAAAAACAAGGATAAAGAAGAAGATAACCAGAAGAAAGATGAACACAACCCGAAAGACAAAGGTTTCCAACAGTCGAAGGGAATAGTTGTAGTAATCTTCTCTAGAGTTCTAGGTTCTAGAAGCAAGCACCAAGATAAGCTGGCTCTCCGCAGCATCATGGCAGCAGAACCAGCCATTCCAAGGTAACTTAATTGGTCACAGTACCCAATCCAGTTTTCAAGAGAAGATCAATGTACTAGCGTTGGGAATGCTAGCCTATATCCACTGATCTTAGATCCAACTATAGCAGGGATGACAGTTACCAAGGTCCTGATCGATGGAGGAGCTGGACTCAACACTATATTTTTAGAAACGCTAAGGAAGATAGGGCTAGACTTTGCCGGGTTGATTACCCCAACAAGAGTGCCACTCTATGGAATAGTACCCAGCAAGGTTGCTATGCCACTCGAACAAATCACTCTACCAGTCACATTTGGAACACCGACCAATTACTGAACCAAATTCATTCAGTTCAAAGTTGCAGACTTTGAGACATCATATCATGCCATCCTTGGAAGACCAGCACTTGCCAAGTTCAAGGCTATACCTCGCTATCCATACCTCCTGCTTAAGATGCCAGGGCCTCACGGAATACTCTCCCTTCGGGGTGACTTGAAGCACGCTTTCGATTGTGACATACAAGCAATCTAAATCATAGCCAAAGCACAAGCAACCAATGGCAGAGAAGAAATAGCTACCGTTGCTGCACAAATGAATCCGAAAGAGCTAGAGATCCCTGCTAAGAAGCCTTGCATCCTTGCACCACCAAAAGAAGTTGATGTGAAGAAAATCTACTTGGGTATTGGTGATCCCGAGAAGACAGCTGTGGTAGAACTACCTGAATTATATGGCTCACATGTGCTTACCATTGCCTTTTAGGCCTCTGATACAACACATGCAAGCCAGACAACCCTGGTAGTCCGTCAGGTATCCTCGGGGAACCCCAAATCATCCATGTTTTACAACTCATATAGTATCAACAACGGAGTTGTTACAACATTACAACAATTGATACAAAAATACTTACATCAGAGTGCGAAATAATATAACTCTAGTTTATAAAACATATATAAGTTAAATTTTAATTTAAGCTACAAAAGATGACTAGAAAAGCGGAAGCATCTGAGAAGAAACATCTAAGGTAGAAGAGGTAGCCAGACCATGTCGAGCCCACCGACATGACCTCACTAAGCTGCTTAAGTCAAAACCTGCAACAGGGTTTAACAAACCCTGAGTACTTGGGGGTACTCCACAAGTCTTACCCGACTAAAGAAAAGAATCCAAGGATATGCAAGCTTATAAGGTAAGGTAGAAGTAAGAAGTATCCTTGGCAGAAAAGCTTACTAACAGTGGATCCTTACTTTTAATATTATAACTTCAAGATTATTAAGCAACAACATTATATATAGGAACACCTGATCTAAATCCATCACTTCCTAAACAATTTCATCATATGATCATGAGCAACATAGTTTCAATTATTAACTATGATGAGTGGTTGATGGATCGAGTCTCCTTCTCTGAGAAGCAACGGCGATTTGAATCGATTTGGCCCAGCTGGGGTTTCCTTACCACACAACATATGTAGGTCTAAGTTCTAGAACCAGATCTAGACCTGAACCTACATATATCAACCCGTACCTAGATCCCCCAAAACATGAACCGATCTGCGCTTCCTAGGAGCATAGTATCCACTACACTGCGTCATTCGTCCTTGACGGATTCGTAGAAGTGTGTTACACAGTACTCCCACCATCTCCATTCGCCCAGTGCACAGTTGTCTTTTCAAGTTAAGGATAAACCAGGGTAAATGCTTACCGGAGTATGTGGCAGGTACTAGCAAGTCTCGAACACAGCAGCCCTACAATGAATGGTCCTTAATCGACAAAGGTGGAGGCACTACATTGAGATTCCATTCCTAATGCAAGCCAGCTGTGGCCAAACCACCCACCCTGTCTCATATTAAAAGAATTCATGATCAATCTCATACTTCAGGTTTATCAAAGTTTTAGGATAACTTACTTTATCAACTTTATCATCTAAGCAAGGCTAAGCATTATAACCACTATCATATTAAGCTGTGTAACAGGGGATAAGTAATTTGTAGTCAAGGAAGATATGCAACAACAGTATATCATTCAACTCCTATTACTTATTGCAACAGAACATAGACTTATGTGAATAACATTTTATAAAATACAAGAATATGTTATGCACCGGGGCTTGCTTGCGTTGCAGAGAAGGTTAGTTCCCTCAGAGAGATCCAATAGACACCAACACCTCTGGTGGATGGACCTACTCTGAGACTTGATCCACACGAGCCTTTTCACTCTCGTACAAACTACACGTAATAAATGATGTTTTGCTTAATATGAGGGAATGCATGCCATGATGCATGAGGTATGATGCAAGACATGTAATGCATGATAGAACTCACATAAAGATAAGAAAGTTGAGTACAACTTTCCTTCATGAAAGAACTAGGGTTATCATCTTACCAAGCATTTTAGTTAATTAACTATTAAGTTAGTTATCATGTGAGCAACACTTAAGATACTATACTTATTAAGCAAGACATGGTATATAACTAAACATTTGCATAAGATTAACCATGAGACAAGCAATGCTCATTGACTTGACCTAATCACATGCATCCATTCACTAATTAAATGAATAAACTATTCATTTATTAACTATTAAGTTAATTAGAAGCATAGCATCAAAATGATTAAGTTGCCAAGGAACAACAAAGTGATTAGTGTCCTAAGGTCCACAATCAACCCAAAAGTACACCCAATTCTTTTCATGATTAACCCTAAGCAAAAAGCATTTATTTATTTAATTAACTAAGGCATATAATTAAGCATACAACATAAAATTATCAAAATAGCTCCATAAATTTTGTAAAGGTAGATCTAAGCACATAAATTATTCCTACAAAGTTTCATGATTTTTGGAAAAATAATTTAATCAATAAAAATTATGGAAGTGGCATTTATTAATTAAGAGAGCTAATTTTTATTCATAGCAAAAGTACTAGAATTGACCATTTCATATTTTTAATGGATAAAGCATATCATAACAAGCATCCATACAAAATTTCATAATTTTAGCATCATTATTTATTTACTTGTGAATTTATTAATAATCAGCTCAACTTATCCATATTAGTAAAGAATAAACCGAAGGAAAATTCATTTATACTCGGTTCACCCCCACTGGGCCAGCCCAAGCCACAAAACCCGCTTGGCCCACAGGGCCTCTATGCTCAACCACGGTGATGACCGGTCGGCCTACCGAGGCTAGCTCGCTGGCGGCTACCCCACCGGTGGCAGCTAGAGCACGTGCGCAACCTCCATAAGCACGTGCGCCTCCTAGCTGTGAAGACCAAGCACCAAGAGTTGTGCAGCATGGTCACCACCAGCCATGGCGGCCATGGCGACGATGGTGCATGGTGCACAGCGAGCAAAGCCGATAGAATTGGAATTGAAGACCTAGGAAGCTTCCGTAGATCACCACGATCATGACTGCATGATAGATAGGGGTGGGGATGTTCTAGGGTGGCCTAGCCACGGTGGGTGCTCGCGACGGCGGTGCTCTAGACGACCAGGAAGAAGATGGGGGCTCCTGGGCGACCCTGGTGGAGAGGCACAGCACGAGCAGGCTTGGCAGAAGCGCAAGAGCAAGGCTAGATTATGGCCAAGAGGAATCAGGCGGAGACATGAAGCTGATGATGAATTGGATGACAAGGTGAGCTCGGTGGTGATGGTGGCAATAGAGGAAAGGGAGAGGACGGCGGCGGCACTTGCTCTTATTGGTAGGGCAAATAGGGACGAAGCAACCAGGAGGGGATAGCAGCTGCTTCGTGTTTGACACGCCAATTGCTACATGTCCACACGCGCGGAGGCGGTGCTGGAGGGTGGCGGCCGACTCCAGTGAAGCAGGAAGAGATGCAGGGCACCGACCAGGCACAGTAACTGACTGATAGGCTATCTTCTCCATCCATTTTCTCCTGATTCTATCAAGCAACTCGAAAAACTTCAAGAATATAAATTGTTCCTTGATCTCTAGTCTCCATCTTGGATTATAGGCTCAAGCTCCAGAACTCAAAGGATTGAGAGAAATAGAACAAGGAAGGAGGGAACAATGAAACTGGAACCAGATTCAAAATTGACAGATAGCAGGCTTCCAAATTGCAACATAGGGAGATGTTACAATGTTGCACCTCCTTGTTTCATCTCGTTTTCCAAAATTCATGCAATAACTTGAAAATCTCCAAAAATGAAACTTGTCCGTCTTTTCATGATCTCCACCTTTGCTTTAAGAACTATCTCCAAATCTGACTGGATCTTGAGATTTGAATTTGGGGACAAAAGGGGACATTTTGAATTAGGGTTTTAAAAATAAATTAATTATTTTTTTTGTTAACTAAATTGATTAATTACTAAGCATTATTAAAACATTATTTCATGTGATAAACAACATGGCATAAACAACATATAAAGCATTTTATTAAAAAGCAACATATCAATTACTAGTGAAACATTATTAATTAGCATGTAAAACATTGTCATGAAACATATGAAACATTCCAACAACCACCTATGAAACATTACTTCAAAACATTGAAACACTATAAGTGCAACATGTGAGACTCTATATTTGCAACATGTGAAACATGGCATATAAAACATGTGAAACACTGGTATGCAACACATGAAACATTACTATGCAACATATGAAACCTATGCATGTTATACTTGAAACATGGATGCTGTTACGCCTTAATGCTTGGTGATTATGCTTCATGATGCACATGGTCAAGTTTTAGTAGCTTTAACATCTGGGATGTTACAACGGCGACCAGCAGTGCTCACCTCTCAGCTAAATAGGAACTCACGCTCACCAACTTTCTTCGGGACAACAAAGACATCTTTGCTTGGAAGCCGGCCGACATACCAAGTGTCCCAAGAGAGTTGGCTGAGCACAGAATTGATATCAATGAAGGCTCCAAGCTAGTTAAACAACGGTTAAGAAGATTTTCACCAGACAACAAGGAAGCAATCAAAAAGGAGATTACAAAATTAATGGCAGCCGGATTTATAAGAGAAATTCTTCATCCAGATTGGCTAGCAAATCCCATTCTAGTACAGAAAAAGAACATGGTACAATGGCACATGTGCGTCGACTACACGGATCTCAACAAGCATGGCCCAAAGGATTCATTCGGGTTATCATGAATTGATCAGATTGTCGATTCAACGATAGGATCCGTCCTGCTATCTTTTCCTAATTGCTATTCAGGATAGCATCAGATCACATTAAAGGAAGAATACCATAGCAAGATATCTTTCATCACTCCATTCGGTGCCTATTGTTATAAAACCATGTCCTTTTGACTCAAGAACGCCGACGCTACCTATCAAAGAGCTATTCCAACATGCCTCGGGGAACAGATTGGTGACAATGCAGAAGCTTATGTTGATGACGTAGTAGTAAAGACAAAGAACCCAGACATGCTAATTGAAGACTTGAAACAGACTTTTGAAAACTTAAATAAACAGAAGTGGAAATTGAACCTGAACAAGTGCGTTTTCAGAGTACCGTTAGGACAACTACTCGGATTCCTGGTCAGTAATCGAGGAATAGAAGTGTAACAGAACCGACCAAATTATAAGAGCACAAGTACAAAAACAAGCACCGAAGCGCTCAAATTTTCGAACTTGAGCCCATATAATCTCGGTAGTCAATCGAAACCACGAAGGATTTCAAACCAACTTGCTTACAACCAAGATCGCATCATTCAACATACAACATCATACGTTACCTTTCGCAAGTAGTTCCGAAATAAGTTTACACACACGGAGTCGCAATTATTACAAACCCAGTTTATGAAAGTAGCGGAAGCATAAACACACCCGTTGTTTAACTACTGCCAGTCTTGATGATCAACATCCCACAAAAGCATGAGAAAAGTACATAAAAGATGATCACGCCCAAGTGATCTAGTCTTCTTCACCCGTAGGGTGGAGACAAGTCTTGCAGAAGCCTTGATAGAGCATATCATCTGCAACAGGAGGGAATAAACCCTGAGTACTGGAATGTACTCAGCTAGACTTACCCGTCGAAAACCAGAAATAAGATGACACCAAGGATTATGCAAGGCTTACACAAGGGGCTAGCTGACATAACATTTTGCATAAAGGCATAAGTAATTGAAACTCTTATAACCTGTACTAGCAGTTATTTTAGGAATTTACCTGTCATCTATCTTAGCACCTGTACTAAACATGCACTTGATTATAATCAAACAACATGATTATTATATCCATAGCAGGTATATCATTATGGCAACATTGTATCATTCCCTTAACCACCAGTTCATTTAATGAGGTCTACGTTGCCGCTGCTCAAGTCAAGTGCTCACTAACCGGGAGCGACGGCGATTCGAATCGAATTCCTATCCAGCTAGAGGGGTATTTCTAACACTCACCGTGCAGACCCCTGCCAGGGTCGCACAGGCCACCGTTTCATATGATTCAGGAATCGCGGGTCCGAATAATGTCGCGACCCCAAGAGCGACACTCTGCTAGGTGATAGGGACTCTAACCCCCCCTTGGTCTCACGCCAATGTCCCCAAGCACATCCTTTCTCTCCTCCAAGAAGCAACCTACCATTCGATTCCCGGCCTGAACCACATTACTCGGCTTCGCGGTCGGAACGGCTTATCCGGCCAACTAAGTGTTAGACTGCGTTCAACATGACTCAAGGACGTACAGCGAATCGGTCCTTAAACGACTCAGACGGGCATAGCTCCACACCCAAGACGTGAAGTGTCTTGCGGCTGTACTATCGAACTCCCACCCGGTCTCAATTTCATTTTTAAGCATGGTTCCATCCACGATAGCCATAAAGCCACTCGTGACTCCTTCCTACATCTCGCGGATGACCGGAAATCACCCGACTTCTACCGTACTAAGCAGGGCTAAGCATTGACACGTGCCTAAACCTAATATAGGATTAAGTACGATATCTGGACAAGGACAGGTATAATGCAACAAGTGTTTTCATATAACTCCAACAACTTAATGCATTAAACAATTAAAAGTACTCAAGATTAATTTATAAAACAGTAGGTTCAGCATGCACCGGGGCTTGCCTTTCAGAAAGGACGAAGGCCGGTGGTCAGGACACTCAGGTAGATCTTCGGCAGGAGCTTCGTCGCCGGCTGGTTCCTCTAGCTGCTCCGGCTGGTCCTGGACTTCCTCCGGAATCACCGGCTCGAATTTGAGGAGAGTTACCCCCTCCGGTACACCTATTGCATGAATGCACAATAATTATCATGGATGCATAAAGGTGCAACATGCTCGGAATGAATGCATTTCAGAAATAAAATAATAATCCAATTAAGTTACTTTATTAGTACGTGCAAATCTCTTCTCCGGTGGAGAAGTACTTACCTAATCTACCCAACCTAAGATATAGTTGTTCCTCTTCGGTTAAGGCCCTAACACCTAACAATACAAGAGTAATATTACTTAGGTTACCACAGTAAAACATTCTGGACAGCAGCTCAAGGATTCTAACATAACTGGAGAATCCCAACTCCAAAAGATATGATCTAAGACAATCTGAAAAGCTTATGAAATGCACTACAAAATGTTTTCAGATCACATCACTTAATTCCAAAGTTTACCTAGTCGAAATTCCAAAGTCCCAGAATCTGTTCTCTCTAAACAGAGAGCAGTAAATTCTGGACTGGCACTTTAAACAGCAATAACTCCCAAACTACTAAGTCAAATGCTCCCAAATTTTGACACAAGCTCAATTACAAATTTTACTACAACTTTGGTATTTACAAGTTTTCCAGCAACCACCTTTATCCAAGGTCAAACCTAGAAATACTATCAGCTGTCCAGAAAACCTAAAATTGTAAAGGTTAAATATTTATTTATGTGGCAAACATTCTCTAGGACCAAACTAATACTACTACAAGTTCACAAAGGTCACAAAAACACCAGGAAGTAAGGTGTGCCCACCTAGAATATTTATTTAAACCCATTTCTTAATTTACTTAAGTTATTAAATGGAATTTCAAACATATATGTAAACTGCTCCAAAAATTCTACAAAAATTACAGGAGACTCTCTGACCCACAACGAGACTACTGTAAAATTTTGAACTCAATTTATTCACAGGAACTTCCTACACAAAATTCCCAAGCCAAAAAGGCTGATTTTTGTATAAATAACAAAGCATATTCAAAAGTGTCAAACAACAGATTTCTTAATTTTCTTGGACACTCTAGGGTACCAAGACGTTCTCCAAAAATTTATAATAACATTGCACATGTAGAAAAATTACTAAAATTCATTTAAGTATTTCCTAGAATAACAAGATAGCATTATAACTTGAAAAGTACTTAAGCACTACTGTCCAAATTTTTACCAGAGCTAGAGCAAGTATAAATTAGCCTACCCACCAAATTTCATAATTTTTGGAACACTGAAACTCAAGATATAATTTAAACAAGTTTGCATGTGATTTAAAACACATTTCAAAGACCTATTTAAATATCCCAAAAACTAAACATCACATAGCAAACTCATATTTTTCTAAAATACTACACCTCATGTAGATTCTAACAAAATTTATCTCATGATTTTTGAGCAAGTAAAACCCTAGATCTACATTTTCCAAACTTAACCAAAAATTCTGTAGCAAAAATAAATAAAAATGAAAAAGATCTCATTTTATACTGGGCCGGCCCGGGAAAGGACGCGGCCCACGGCGCTCGCGCGCGGCCCGCGACACACGCGCGGCCTACTCAGCCATCCCGCGCGCGCGCGGGTGCTGACAGCGCGGGCCCGCAGGTCAGAGGGAGAGGAGCAAAGGGGAAAGACGGCCGCGACTCCGGCGAGCTCAAGCTCGCCGACGACGGCGCTTCCGGCGACGGAAAGAGCACCAAAGGCTTCCCCGTGACCCTCCGCATCGACCAGACCCAGTTTGGCTGACCCTATCTCAACCTAACTCCGACGGCCATGGCGACCGCGGCTCAGAGGCGGCACCCGGTGGCGGTCCGGCGAGCTCCGGTGGCCAGGGACCTAAGTGAGGTGTGCTACAGCTTGCTGAGGACATGGCGGACCTCTCCATGCCAAGGAAGAGGACAGAGGTGGAGTGAGTGCCGCTGGCCGCGTGAGCACCGCACCGGCGGCCATGGCGCGGCAGCGCACGACGGTGTTCCAGCGTGTGCCGGCCCTCCCAACCGGTAGCGTCATCACCTAGGCTGCTCTACCCACCCCGGAACCCAGGACACTTAGCGGGAAGACTGGAGGGTGACCGTAGGGAGCTGGCCACGGTGAGCCGCCGCGCGGACAGTGTGCCGGCGAGGACTTCCGGTGGCGGAAAACGAAATTCGCCCTCACCTTGACACAATCCGGTCAAGCCACGGTTGGAGGAGGTGGAGGGGATTCGGGTGGAGCGGTGGACGGGATTTGGAGGACGGGGGTGCGACGGTGAGCTTGCACGAGCACAGAGCGGCTGCGGCGACAATGGCGCCTTCGTTCTCCGCCTCGGTGAACCCGGCCAGAGCGAGAGGGAGGAGGAAGGAGAGTGAGCGCGGGTGATGGGGACTGAGGTGTCGACTCCCACTTCACTCACGCGCACGAGCTCGCGACGTGGAGGCGATGGCAGGGCGCGAGCGCCACGTGGCCACTGGGCTCTGCCCGAGCGCCACGACGCGAGCCGGCTGCATGGCGTCGCCGTTTACTGAATGGAGGTCATCCTCGCTCGACTGACAGAGCAGTTTTGTCGCCGATTAACTCCCAAACCAGTGAGAACCAGGCGTGGTTGATGTTGGCAATGTTGTAGAGCTACATGAGGACTACAAGTTTGTCAATTGGAGTTTGGGCTGGTTCGGCCTGGATTTGAAACTACAAGGCTCCAAAGTGGTGCCCCTTGAAACTGAAACTTAGTTTCAGTCACTAAGCCGACTGAAACCCGATTTTCTAGACACCATATCTCCTAAACCATTTAGAACTAGGTGATGGTGATATTGACAATGTTGTAGAGCTATGTGTGGACAACAACTTTGTCAATTGGCTCCAGGACTGGTTTGGCCTAGTTTGTGAGTTACAAGTTGCTAAAGTGAGGTACAGTGAAACTGAAAAGTCCAATTTCCAGACTTAGAATTTTTCTAAGTGTTGATCACCACTCAAGTTGACTTGTGGGCCATTTTTGAGCATGTTCCGGTCATTTTCATGAGATGGCCATATTAGAACTTTTGTTCCTTATAAAATTCTCTACAACTTTGCTTAAGGTTACTCCTCCATGCAAGATTTCTAAGCTGGACTTTTTAATTGGTCAAACCCGAGCATCCTAGTACCAAAAGGGTGGTCAACCACCTCTTGGAGGGCACTTTAGTAATTTTGGCCAACATGAACCTTGCTCCAAGAGTTACCCTAAGTATAACTAAGGTGTTGTAGGACATAATTGGCCACTCTACCTTTTTGTCACACCAACTATCACGTATCACATGATGTGAGCCAAATAAAATTGCTAAAACAATCACAGTTGTTGCATCACATAAAATAATATGCATGATGCATGCTTATGCTTATGCAAATGCAATGCAATTAAGGAGCTAAACACCTGGGGTGTTACAGCCCTCCCCCCTTATAAAAATCTCGTCCCGAGATTTGGAAAGCGTACCATTTTTCATAGAATTCCTTATAACCATCCCGTAAATAGTCTTCCCGTTCCCATGTAGCGTCACTTTCACTACCCTGATTACTCCACATTACTTTATACCACTTAACCACTTTGCTTCTAGTTACTCGTTCCTGAGTATCGATCACTCGGACTGGCTTTTCTTCGTAAGTTAGATCGGATTCCAGCCTGATATCTCCTAAAGGGACTCTTTCCTCAGGAACTCGAAGACACTTTTTGAGCTGTGATACATGGAAGACGTTGAATATGGCACTCATTTCAGGAGGTAACTGGATTTTGTACGCGACAGCTCCACTCTTGCCTATGATCTGGAAAGGACCCACATATCTTGGCGCAAGTTTCCGCTTAACACCAAAACGTTGGACACTTTTCATTGGAGAAACTTTCAGATACACGAAGTCCCCAACTTCAAACTCGAGTGGTTTTCTACGACGATCAGCATAACTTTTCTGTCTAGCTTGGGCTGCAGCCATATGTTTTTGGATGGTACGGACTTGTTCCTCAGCTTCCTCAACAAAAGCAATACCATAAAATCTCCTTTCACCAGCTTCTACCTAGTTTAGTGGAGTTCTACACTTACGACCGTACAAAGCTTCGAATGGAGCCATCTTAATACTCTCTTGATAACTATTATTGTACAAAAACTCGGCTAGAGGTAACCATTTTTCCCAAGAACCCTTGGATGAAATGACACATGCCCGCAACAGATCTTCCAAGATTTGGTTAACCCGTTCCGTCTGTCCTGATGTCTGGGGGTGATAAGCAGAGCTTCTCACTAACTTGGTTCCCAGAAGGTGATGCAAGTGCTCCCAAAAGCGAGCAGTGAACTGGGGACCACGGTCAGATATGATAGTACAAGGTATCCCATGGAGCCGGACTATCTGATTGAAGTACAACTCAGCATAGTCAGTGGGACGATAGTCCACTCTGACTGGAATAAAGTGAGCTGATTTGGTCAAACGATCCACAATTACCCAGATGGAGTTATGATTTTTGACAGTAGGAGGAAGACCGACAATGAAATCCATACTTATCTCTTCCCATTTCCAACCTGGGATAGAAAGTGATTGAAGCAACCCAGCTTTCATATGCACAGCTTTAACTCTGCAGCAGGTGTCACACCTAGCCACATATGCAGCTATCTCTTTCCGCATCTTGGTCCACCAATAGTATGGCTTCAAATCATAATACATCTTATTGCTACCAGGATGGATGGACAACTTAGAGGAGTGTGCTTCAGACATAATATCATTTCGAAGCTCCCGGTCCTTAGGTACAACTAACCTATCTTTGAACCATAGTACACCCTCTTCATCTACCCTGAACTGTGTAGTTTCTTGCTCTTTCATCTTACGCTTGATGTGGAATATACCCGTGTCAGTCTTTTGGAGTTCCATAATTCTGTTTTTGAGAGTACAACTGACAGTGATGTTGTACAAGACTACTGGATGTAGAAGGCGAGATCGATGAAAATTAGTTTCAACTAGGGAATGACAATGAGACTTACGGCTTAAAGCATCCGCAACCACATTTGCCTTGCCAGGATGATAGTGCACTTGAAGGTTATAATCTTTAATCAACTCGAGCCATCTTCTTTGATGCATATTTAACTCGGGTTGGGTGAAGATGTATTTGAGGCTTTTGTGGTCTGCGTAGATATTGCAAACATTGCCCAACAGGTAGTGCCGCCAGGCTTTCAAAGCATGAACAACTGCGGCGAGTTCTAAGTCATGCGTTGGATAATTCGCCTCATGCTTCCGAAGTTGTCGAGAGGTATATGCAATTACTCGGCCTTCCTGCATCAGAACACCTCCCAAACCTATGCCTGAGGCATCACAATAAACATCAAATGGTTTCTCGATATCCGGTTGTGCCAAAACTGGAGCTGAGGTTAGGAGGGTTCGCAGTTGGTGAAAAGCCGCATCACACTCAGGAGTCCAGACAAACCTGGTGTCTTTCTGCAGCAACCGAGTCATTGGCTTGGCTATTTTGGAGAAATCCGGGATGAAGCGACGATAATAGCCAGCCAAACCAAGAAAACTTCGGACCTCGTGAACCGAGACAGGAGCCTTCCAGTTCAGTACTTCCTGTACCTTGGCGGGGTCCACCATAATTCCTCCATCGGACAACACATGCCCAAGGAAAGGTACTTCACGAAGCCAGAATTCGCACTTACTGAACTTTGCATATAGTTGATGTTCACGCAGTCTTGTGAGGACCATACGCAGATGTTCAGCGTGATCTTCCTCATTCACAGAATATACCAGGATGTCATCAATAAATACCACCACAAACTTGTCCAATTCGGGCATAAACACCGAATTCATCAAGTACATAAAGTGTGCGGGGGCATTTGTCAAGCCGAAAGACATAACAAGATACTCATAAAGGCCGTATCTGGTAGAGAAGGCAGTTTTTGGAACATCTTCAGGGCGGATTTTAATTTGATGGTAGCCAGATCTTAGATCGATCTTGGAGAAAACTTTAGCTTTAGACAACTGATCGAACAAGATGTCGATGCGCGGTAGAGGGTACTTATTTTTGACAGTGACCGCACTGAGAGGTCTATAATCTACGCACATCCGCAACGACTGATCCTTCTTCTTTACAAAGATAGCAGGACATCCCCATGGCGACGAACTAGGACGAATCAACCCTTTCTTCAAAAGTTCATTCAATTGCACCTTAAGTTCAGCTAGTTCATTCGGAGGCATCCTATAGGGTCTCCTAGAGATGGGAGCCGTGCCAGGCAACAACTCAATTTTAAACTCCACATCCCGATCCGGAGGGAGCCCCGGCAAATCATCGGGAAAAACGTCTGGAAACTCATTTACTACTGGAATTTCGGTCAACGCCTTTGCTTGCACAGCATGAACTTCCCCAGACAAATCAAGTTTTCTGGGAAGTTGTACCAGAAAACCCTTTTGATCTGTAGGATCTCTGAGCATAACTACCCGAGTGGATGTATCAATGAGTACCCCATTCTGACTCATCCAATTCATGCCCAAGATAACATCTATGCCTAAGCCCGGCAAAACCACTAAGGCAAGCGAGTACTTTCGCCCTTCTATCTTAAGCTCAAGATTTCCCACTACTTTATTTGTGGAAATATTCCCACTTGCTGCGCTAATGCAATAACCCCCACCTTCAACAGTATGCAATTTGTGTGCAAACTCTGATGCAAACATAGGACTGATAAAGGAATGCGAAGCACCCGAATCAAAAAGTACCACTGCAGGGTGTTGGTCAACTAGGAACTTACCAGCAGTGACAACCTCACCAGATGGGATTTCCTCAATACTATTATAATGAGCGTGCCCTTGATGGCCACCTTGGTTGACATTCTTATTGGGGTAAGGACAGTTTCTAGACCAATGGTCTGGCTTGTTGCAGTTCCAGCAAGGCATGTTGCTAGGAGGGACACTGGAGCTGCCTTGGCCCGAATTACTCTTTGGTAGAGCCACTGTATATGCCTTGCGAAACCCAGTCTTCACTAGCGCCTTCTTTTGTGGAGGACGGAACTTAGCATTCGTGGCAGGAGGGCGAGGAGGAGCCCTCGGGGCAGCTGGAGCTCGAGACTGTGAAGCACTCGCCTCAATGGCCCTTTTGCGGCTCTTAGAGGCAGAATAGATAGCATTGTTGTTCTCTTGAGTCAGAGCATCACTGATAAATTCATTGAAAGTAGTGCACTTGCTAGTGCCCATAGTCTTCATCAACTTTGGGCCGAGACCTCTTTTAAAGCTAGCAATTTTCTTGGAATCGGTATCCACAAACTCTGTGGCATACCTTGCCAGGTTGTTGAAAGATTGTAGATATTCAGTCAAACTTTTATTTCCCTGTGACAGCCTCATGAATTCTGTGTGCTTGATAGCCATAAGACCTGGAGGAATATAGTTTCCACGGAATGCGGCCTTAAACTGGTCCCAAGCAATTGGAACATTTGCAGGCAGTGTGGAACGATAGTGGCTCCACCAAATACCCGCTGGACCATGCAATTGATGAGAAGCATATTCAGTCTTTAGCTCATCAGTCAGGCGAAGCAGACGAAACTTTTGTTCAATAGTGTTCAACCACTCATCCGCTTGCAGTGGTTCCTCCGCCTCCTTAAAGAGCGGGGGTTTAGTATCAAGAAAGTCCTTGAAATCACTGTATTGATTGGGTTCTGGGCCCTGGCGGCCAGGACGAGCCTCCCGGTTAGCAAGCTGGCGCATAGCATCTGCCAGCATGCGCTGCCCTTCATCCACGGTCTGCATTAACTCAGCCGGGGTAGGTGGTGGTGGAGGGGGTGGCTGTTCCTCATCCTCATTGCCACGACCCCGACGAAGATTGTACAACATCTGCAAAATGCATAGCCAATGAGCACTGACGATGTGGGAAATTTGTAGATGGACTATTGTAAATATGTCAACTGACTTCATGAAATAGACTTCTCAAAATGCTCATGACACAATACTTCATCACAACCGCACAATCCATTCAAGCGGATCAAATGGTGCAATCATGCGAGAGAATCCAACAAGATGTACTTTGATAAAGGCTCACACACAAGGAGCACAGCAGTTACTGAACTGTTTACGTTAAAATCTACGTGATTTTTGATCTTTTGCCCGAGACTTGGATTCAATTTCAACGTGTTTAGTTGACTGAGAAAGGCTACTTCAAACTGATCACAAAGAGACTTCTCAACGGTAGAGCTCCATGGTGGATCATGACTAGCCACCTTGATACCAGCGCGTGCCAAGCAGCACAACCTTATGTCGCGCGCCATAGGAGGCCCTCGGTTTCGTCGCGGCACTGAAGGGTGCTAATCGTGACACCATCATCGAACGCCACACAACAAGACATCCAATTGCGATCGAAATTAACAGGCTCCAACTAAACATCCAGGCAACATAGGGTTCGACCTTACATCCCAAAAGTCAAGTTATTACAAAGCCTCACTCCAACACAGGGAGGGCACAAAAGACAATCCTAACATTGTAGCTACGCGATGACTACACTAAGCATCGCCCTCAGAGTCGGTGTCAAGGATCTCCCCGCCATCCTCGTCGCTAACAGGCTCTAACTCCTCATCTTCTTCTTCCTCTTCGGGTTCTTCTTCTAGTGCTTCTTCTGGTGCGGCATCTTGAGGTCCATTGACCTCCACTTCATCATCATCTTCAGCCATGAAGATCCCTGAACCCATGTCCTCATCTATGTTGTGGTTTCTGGCTAGCAGAGGATTAAGCTGGTTGTTCAGGCGATGCACTTCTTCATGAAGGTTGTCATTGTACTCTTTAGCATTCTCCAACTGTTGCTCGAGCTCAAACTGACGAGCTCTCAGAACGTTCTCCTCGTGCCAGGCTTCATCCCTCTGGTTCATGACACGAACCAGCATGCGTTGACAGTTGCAGTTTGCTACTGTCAATCTCTGGACTGCAAGGGTTTCCTGGTCACGATCACGAATCACTTGCTCCAGTTGCTAACGCGCTGCATTCCTGGCAGCAGTCACTTCAGCCAACTCTGCCCTCAGCCTTTCCACCTCAGTAGGCTCAGGGCGGGGCTCACGTGGAGCGAGCTGGTGACGAGGTGCCCTGCCTCCAGTGGACTTGCGAGCAGTCCTCTTGGTACGTGCCATCTGAAGCAACAAAATAGGACTTAAAGTGAGGATCATTTAGGGGATACGGAATTTACTTTAGTCGGGAGTACAGAAATTTTTAAGGAGGGAGTAAATGATATATATGATATAATTAAACATGATGCATGCACGTTCCGTACGCCCTCTCACCTTAGTAGAAACCTAAAGTTCTAACGCTAGGCGGTGGCATACATACGTTCTCTCATATAAGCGAAACTATCGGTCTACTCGTTACGCTGTTAGTGTACCTGCAGAAAACCTCATTTCAGCCCAATAGTTTCCCCATATATGCACACAAGAAAGCAGTAATTTAAATACTTTCCATATACACATCCCCAGATGTATATACTTCAGTATCAAAGCTACCCAATATAGAGGTTCCCACAATTAAGTGCTTACGTAATTACATGGTTTAAACATGTAAGTATGCAAGTCACCAAAACTACTCTCCCCTAGATCGTTGGTTGAATGATCATGCTCTCACAACTCACACTTACCAGAGCGTCGAGGCAATTGATCCATACATTACCACCCAAGTGGATGGCATCCATACAATATCACGCCGTATGGACGACGAAACAAAAACAAACAAGGCCCCCAAGTTAATCTTTATAATAAGCCACCTAAGAGTCCTTATTTGGGCTAAGGGATGTGATCACTGGCATACCTAAAAATAATTTTTAGTGTTTTAACCCTTTTTCATAATCAAATACTTTTGTTTTTAAATACTCATATGATGTGTTTAATGTTGAATTATGCTCCGGTACCAGCTGTAACAGAACCGACCAAATTATAAGAGCACAAGTACAAAAACAAGCACCGAAGCACTCAAATTTTCGAACTTAAGCCCATATAATCCCGGTAGTCAATCGAAACCACGAAGGATTTCAAACCAACTTGCTTACAACCAAGATCGCATCATTCAACATACAACATCATACGTTACCTTTTGCAAGTAGTTCCGAAATAAGTTTACACACACGGAGTCGCAATTATTACAAACCCAGTTTATGAAAGTAGCGGAAGCATAAACACACCCGTTGTTTAACTACTGCCAGTCTTGATGATCAACATCCCACAAAAGCATGAGAAAAGTACATAAAAGATGATCACGCCCAAGTGATCTAGTCTTCTTCACCCGCAGGGTGGAGACAAGTCTTGCAGAAGCCTTGATAGAGCATATCATCTGCAACAGGAGGGAATAAACCCTGAGTACTGGAATATACTCAGCTAGACTTACCCGTCGAAAACCAGAAATAAGATGACACCAAGGATTATGCAAGGCTTACACAAGGGGCTAGCTGACATAACATTTTGCATAAAGGCATAAGTAATTGAAACTCTTATAACCTGTATTAGCAGTTATTTTTAGCATTTACCTGTCATCTATCTTAGCACCTGTACTAAACATGCACTTGATTATAATCAAACAACATGATTATTATATCCATAGCAGGTATATCATTATGGCAACATTGTATCATTCCCTTAACCACCAGTTCATTTAATGAGGTCTATGTTGCCGCTGCTCAAGTCAAGTGCTCACTAACCGGGAGCGACGGCGATTCGAATCGAATTCCTATCCAGCTGGAGGGGTATTTCTAACACTCACCGTGCAGACCCCTGCCAGGGTCGCACAGGCCACCGTTTCATATGATTCAGGAATCGCGGGTCCGAATAATGTCGCGACCCCAAGGGCGACACTCTGCCAGGTGATAGGGACTCTAACCCCCCCTTGGTCTCACGCCAATGTCCCCAAGCACATCCTTTCTCTCCTCCAAGAAGCAACCTACCATTCGATTCCCGGCATGAACCACATTACTCGGCTTCGCGGTCGGAATGGCTTATCCGGCCAACTAAGTGTTAGACTGCGTTCAACATGACTCAAGGACGTACAGCGAATCGGTCCTTAAACGACTCAGACGGGCATAGCTCCACACCCAAGACGTGAAGTGTCTTGCGGCTGTACTATCGAACTCCCGCCTGGTCTCAATTTCATTTTTAAGCATGGTTCCATCCACGATAGCCATAAAGCCACTCGTGACTCCTTCCTACATCTCGCGGATGACCGGAAATCACCCGACTTCTACCGTACTAAGCAGGGCTAAGCATTGACACGTGCCTAAACCTAATATAGGATTAAGTACGATATCTGGACAAGGACAGGTATAATGCAACAAGTGTTTTCATATAACTCCTACAACTTAATGCATTAAACAATTAAAAGTACTCAAGATTAATTTATAAAACAGTAGGTTCAGCATGCACCGGGGCTTGCCTTTCAGAAAGGACGAAGGCCGGTGATCAGGACACTCAGGTAGATCTTCGGTAGGAGCTTCGTCGTCGGCTGGTTCCTCTAGCTGCTCCGGCTGGTCCTGGACTTCCTCCGGAATCACCGGCTCGAATTCGAGGAGAGTTACCCCCTCCGGTACACCTATTGCATGAATGCACAATAATTATCATGGATGCATAAAGGTGCAACATGCTCGGAATGAATGCATTTCAGAAATAAAATAATAATCCAATCAAGTTACTTTATTAGTACGTGCAAATCTCTTCTCCGGTGGAGAAGTACTTACCTAATCTACCCAACCTAAGATATAGTTGTTCCTCTTCGGTTAAGGCCCTAACACCTAACAATACAAGAGTAATATTACTTAGGTTACCACAGTAAAACATTCTGGACAGCAGCTCAAGGATTCTAACATAACTGGAGAATCCCAACTCCAAAAGATATGATCTAAGACAATCTGGAAAGCTTATGAAATGCACTACAAAATGTTTTCAGACCACAACACTTAATTCCAAAGTTTACCTAGTCGAAATTCCAAAGTCCCAGAATCTGTTCTCTCTAAACAGAGAGCAGTAAATTCTGGACTGGCACTTTAAACAGCAATAACTCCCAAACTACTAAGTCAAATGCTCCCAAATTTTGACACAAGCTCAATTACAAATTTTACTACAACTTTGGTATTTACAAGTTTTCCAGCAACCACCTTTATCCAAGGTCAAACCTAGAAATACTATCAGCAGTCCAGAAAACCTTAAATTGTAAAGGTTAAATATTTATTTATGTGGCAAACATTCTCTAGGACCAAACTAATACTACTACAAGTTCACAAAGCTCACAAAAACACCAGGAAGTAAGGTGTGCCCACCTAGAATATTTATTTAAACCCATTTCTTAATTTACTTAAGTAATTAAGTGGAATTTCAAACATATATGTAAACTGCTCCAAAAATTCTACAAAAATTACACGAGACTCTCTGACCCACAAGGAGACTACTGTAAAATTTTGAACTCAATTTATTCAGAGGAACTTCCTACACAAAATTCCCAAGCCAAAAAGGCTGATTTTTGTATAAATAACAAAGCATATTCAAAAGTGTCAAACAACAGATTTCTTAATTTTCTTGGACACTCTAGGGTACCAAGACATTCTCCAAAAATTGATAAGAACATTGCAAATGTAGAAAAATTACTAAAATTCATTTAAGTATTTCCTAGAATAACAAGATAGCATTATAACTTGAAAAGTACTTAAGCACTACTGTCCAAATTTTTACCAGAGCTAGAGCAAGTATAATTAGCCTACCCACCAAATTTCATAATTTTTGGAACACTGAAACTCAAGATATAATTTAAACAAGTTTGCATGTGATTTAAAACACATTTCAAAGACCTATTTAAATATCCCAAAAACTAAACATCACATAGCAAACTCATATTTTTCTAAAATACTACACCTCATGTAGATTCTAACAAAATTTATCTCATGATTTTTGAGCAAGTAAAACCCTAGATCTACATTTTCCAAACTTAACCAAAAATTCTGTAGCAAAAATAAATAAAAATGAAAAAGATCTCATTTTATACTGGGCCGGCCCGAGAAAGGACGCGGCCCACGGCGCTCGCGCGTGGCCCGCGACACACGCGCGGCCTGCTCAGCCATCCCGCGCGCGCGTGGGTGCTGACAGCGCGGGCCCGCAGGTCAGAGGGAGAGGAGCGAAGGGGAAAGACGGCCGCGACTCCGGCGAGCTCAAGCTCGCCGACGACGGCGCTTCCGGCGACGGAAAGAGCACCAAAGGCTTCCCCGTGACCCTCCGCATCGACCAGACCCAGTTTGGCTGACCCTATCTCAACCTAACTCCGACGGCCATGGCGACCGCGGCTCGGAGGCGGCACCCGGTGGCGGTCCGGCGAGCTCCGGTGGCCAGGGACCTAAGTGAGGTGTGCTACAGCTTGCTGAGGACATGGCGGACCTCTCCATGCCAAGGAAGAGGACAGAGGTGGAGTGAGTGCCGCTGGCCGCGTGAGCACCGCACCGGCGGCCATGGCGCGGCAGCGCACGACGGTGTTCTGGCGTGTGCCGGCCCTCCCAACCGGTAGCGTCATCACCTAGGCTGCTCTACCCACCCCGGAACCCAGGACACTTAGCGGGAAGACTGGAGGGTGACCGTAGGGAGCTGGCCACGGTGAGCTGCCGCGCGGACAGTGCGCCGGCGAGGACTTCCGGTGGCGGAAAACGAAATTCGCCCTCACCTTGACACAATCCGGTCAAGCCACGGTTGGAGGAGGTGGAGGGGATTCGGGTGGAGCGGTGGACGGGATTTGGAGGACGGGGGTGCGACGGTGAGCTTGCACAAGCACAGAGCGGCTGCGGCGACAATGGCGCCTTCGTTCTCCGCCTCGGTGAACCCGGCTAGAGCGAGAGGGAGGAGGAAGGAGAGTGAGCGCGGGTGATGGGGACTGAGGTGTCGACTCCCACTTCACTCATGCGCGCGAGCTCGCGACGTGGAGGCGATGGCAGGGCGCGAGCGCCACGCGGCCACCGGGCTCTACCCGAGCGCCACGACGCGAGCCGGCTGCATGGCGTCGCCGTTTACTGAATGGAGGTCATCCTCGCTCGACTGACAGAGCAGTTTTGTCGCCGATTAACTCCCAAACCAGTGAGAACCAGGCGTGGTTGATATTGGCAATGTTGTAGAGCTACATGAGGACTACAAGTTTGTCAATTGGAGTTTAGGCTGGTTCGGCCTGGATTTGAAACTACAAGGCTCCAAAGTGGTGCCCCTTGAAACTGAAACTTAGTTTCAGTCACTAAGCCGACTGAAACCCGATTTTCTAGACACCATATCTCCTAAACCATTTAGAACTAGGTGATGGTGATATTGACAATGTTGTAGAGCTATGTGTGGACAACAACTTTGTCAATTGGCTCCAGGACTGGTTTGGCCTAGTTTGTGAGTTACAAGTTGCTAAAGTGAGGTACAGTGAAACTGAAAAGTCCAATTTCCAGACTTAGAATTTTTCTAAGTGTTGATCACCACTCAAGTTGACTTGTGGGCCATTTTTGAGCATGTTCCGGTCATTTTCATGAGATGGCCATATTAGAACTTTTGTTCCTTATAAAATTCTCTACAACTTTGCTTAAGGTTACTCCTCCATGCAAGATTTCTAAGCTGGACTTTTTAATTGGTCAAACCCGAGCATCCTAGTACCAAAAGGGTGGTCAACCACCTCTTGGAGGGCACTTTAGTAATTTTGGCCAACATGAACCTTGCTCCAAGAGTTACCCTAAGTATAACTAAGGTGTTGTAGGACATAATTGGCCACTCTACCTTTTTGTCACACCAACTATCACGTATCACATGATGTGAGCCAAATAAAATTGCTAAAACAATCACAGTTGTTGCATCACATAAAATAATATGCATGATGCATGCTTATGCTTATGCAAATGCAATGCAATTAAGGAGCTAAACACCTAGGGTGTTACAAGAAGTACCAAGCAGATTCAAGCCATAACAGAGATGGGACCCCCATGATGTGTAAAATATGTGCAAAAACTAACAAGACGCATGGCAGACCTTAATCACTTTATCTCATGACTCGACGAAAAAGGACTCCCTTTCTTCAAGCTATTAAAAAATACAGGCAAGTTTGAGTGGATAGAGAAAGCTAAGGAGGCTTTCGAAAGCCTTAAGGTGTACCTCACCTCATCACCTATACTCACGCCACCTAAGAAGCATGAAGACATGATGTTATACATAGCGACAGCTTCCACGGTGGTCAGTGCAGCAATCGTGTTTGAAAGGGAAGAAGAAGGGCATGTATATAAAGTACATCGGTTGGTATACTACGTCAGTGAGGTTCTGACAGACTCAAAAATATGGTATCCGCATGTACAAAAACTACTCTACACCCTCCTAATCACTTCCTGCAAGCTATGACACTACTTCGAAGGCCACAAGATTACCGTGGTAACAGATTTCCCTCTTGGAGACATCCTGCGGTGACAGAACGCATATCAAAGCAGGCAGTAGAACTCAGAGCTCTAAATATCGATTTGTCTCTATGAAAAGTAATAAAATCACAAGCACTCACAGACTTCATGGCCGAATGGACAGAAATTCAACAACCCGCGTCAGATGCCTTCCTTGACCATTGGAAGATGTACTTCGATGGATCACTCAAGTTAGGCGGGGCTGGCGCAGGTGTTCTTTTCATATCCCTAGAAAGAAAAACAACTTAAATATGTACTCTAGATATTGTGGCAAGCCACAAACAACGAAGCAGAGTATGAAGCACTCATCCATGGACTACAAATCGCGACTTCTCTTGGAATCAAATGGTTACTTGTCTATGGTGATTCAGCTATGGTCGTCAATCAAGTCAACAAAGATTGGGACTGTACCAAGGACAACAAGGATGCCTACTATGCTAAAGTACAAAAACTAGAGAAAAATTTCAAAGGACTAGAAATCTTGCATGTTCTATGAGATTCAAACGTAGTAGCAAATGTTCTCACAAAGTTGGGATTGGACAGGGCGAAGGTCCCACCCAGTGTGTTTGTAGAGGAGTTGCCATCACCCTCCATAAAACAACCCGGTGAGATAATCCCTTGGCCACCAGCACCAACAACCCAGATCATTGTAGTCACCAGATCATAGACTCAAGATTAATCAACTACATCAAAGAAAACAAGCTGCCAACTAATAAGGAAGAAGCTAGTAGGATAATCAGAAGAAGCAAGAACTACGTCCTTATAGGTGACAACCTATACAGAAGAGCTGCATCATCAGGAGGACTTCTCAAATGTGTCTCAAGGGAAAAGGAAAATAAATCCTTGAAAAATCCACTCAGGTTGCTGCGGCAACCATGCAGCCTCAAGAACACTGGTGGGCAAAATTTTCCATACCGTGTTCTATTGGCCAACAGCCTTAAAAGACGTTGAAGAACTAGTCAGACAGTGTAGAGGGTGCCAAATGTTTACAAGGCAAGTTCACGTACTAGCACATGATCTAATTTGCATCCCTCCTACTTGGTCGTTCACATGCTGGGGGCTAGATCAAGTAGAACCACTCAAGAAGGCCAAAGGTGGATCTGAGTACATCTTCATTGCAGTCGACAAATTCACCAAGTGGATTGAATACAAGCACTCATTAAGTATAGTGCAACAAAAGTAGTCGAGTTCATCTAGTACATCATGCACCGCTTTGCAATACCCAACCGCATCATCACAGGTTTGGGTTCCCCTTTTACAACCATAGAGTTCAAAAGTTGGGCACAGGACTACGTCATAAGTATAGATTATGCATCAGTTGCACACCCTAAAGCCAATGGACAAGTGGAAAGAGCCAATGGACTCATACTAGCTGGGCTGAAACTAAGATTGTATGAAGAACTAGAAGATTATGGCTCCAAGTGGATCGAAGAATTACCCAGAGTAGTCTAGGGGTTACGCCAACATCAAAGTGAGGGCTAACAACAGTGCATCTAAGCCATCGATAGGACCTCGTTGGGGACCCACTACCCATATACTCGACATTGTTGTTATCTTCGGCTACAAGGGCTTCCCAGCCAACTTCATCTTCGGTGACGAGCGCCACCCTGTCAACTTCATCCTCGGTGTCACTACTGAGGATGATCAAATCTGCCCCCACTGAAGTGGCATAAACAAGAGAGATGGGAACAAGATTGACCACAGGAGCAGCCGCTAGACCATTCTTCTTTCGCAAAGGTAGAACTAACATTGATGTCCCGACAAGCAGAGCCTTCTCCACCATCAGAGCTTCTCGAACACCAAAAGACAATGATGCTAACAAGAAATACGATGATGATGAAGACCTTCTGCTCGACGACGTTGCCACAATTGTCACCCTTGGTGAGCGAACAAGCGATAAACGCGGCACCTTATGGATGCACCATCTATGGATAAACTTTTTCTTTGTCATTCTGGCTATGGCAAGATTGAAAAGATGAAAGTGGCGAAGCCATTGCGAAGGGGCCAGTTAAATAGGACCAAGTCATCTCCCTAAGCAGTCCAACAGCCTCCTCAAGTTAAAGGTGGAGTTAATTTTTCCTCCTCAAGTTAAGTGTAGAGTTAATTTCTTCACCAAAACCAACATGGCGCTTCAGTTTCCACCATTAACTACGCAATGAGACCGATGTGACAATGGCACACCTTTTTCATGCGGAGCAGCACAATAGAAAGATTTTAGATTCCTCCATCTGATATTCAAGTGGATGAGAACCCACACAAACAGATTAGCACAAGGCCGAAATAGCACAAGTACTCTTCATTTGATCAAACAAAGGGCTACAGGACACAAGGAATAATAGTACAAAACAAGACCCAACAGGCAGCAAGAGCAACCATATGAATAGTAACAAGGAACCTAGTAGAATGCCAACCCTGAAGAGGCTAGTTACTAGCCCAACCAAGTTCTTCTTGTTACTAGATAGAAGACAAAACACTTGGACAATCCCAAAGTTAATCAACCCAGATGAGAGCAAATGAGCTGAAAAGATGCTTCAGCTCGCCTATCCCAAGTCTTTTCAGGCTTGGATGAGAGTAAGACTGCTGACAAGATGACACTTGAACCTAGGGTTATTTTCATGGACTGGATGAGAGCCAGAGGATGCTCACCCTACCCTAGAGTTGTTCAACCTGGATAAGAGCAAAAGAGCTGAAAAGATGCCTGAGCTCGCCTATCCCAAGTCTTTTCAGGCTTGGATGAGAGTAAGAAGGTGAATAAGCTAACACTCAAACCTATCCTGGGTTTTTTTATGGCTTGGATGAGAGCCAGATACCGCTCGCCCTATCTCGAGTTGTTTTCACAACCAGATGAGAGCAGAAGAACTGAAATGATGCTTGAGCTCATTATCCTAAGTCTTTTCAGGCTTAGATGAGAGTAAGGCTGATAAGTTGACACTCGAACCTATCCTAGATTGTTCTCATGGACTGGCTGAGAGCCAAAGGGTGCTCTCCCTATCCTAAGTTGTTCAACCCAGAAGAGAGCAAAATAACTGAAAAGATGCTCGAGCTCATCCGGTCCAAAGAATTTTTTCAGGCCTAGATTGAGAGAACTAATAAGGTTTGACTACTCGGATTGAGAGAAATTTTTTCAGGCTTGGATTCCAACATTAGATGAAGGATAATAAGGCTACCAAGCCAAAAAAAGCTCAAGTTGCAAATCTTATACGGCGCTACAAGTACGTGCAAAATCTAAGATTGACTACTCGAATAATTCACTTAAAAGGACAAAACAAGGTGAAGGCATCCATACAGAGAAACAAAAGGAAGGTACACCAAAAGATAAAGAATCTTCATTCAAGATAGAAGAGTATAATATTCTCTACAAAAAGCTAGAGTACAAAAGTCGATTACAATCAAGTCAAGCATTGTTATCGGTAGAAGAAATATTGATACTAAGATTCTCAGCAATCCTCCCGGCTAAATCATCGACCTCAGGCTCCACTTTTCAACAGCATCTAGGTACTCTTGACTTTTGGCTTCCTCCAAAATCTTGGACAAAGGAACCTCTGGAGCAAGACCTAGACCGGGGCAAGGATGTTTCTAGTGCAAAGTTGGACACACTTCTTCACGAACTCCTAGAAATAGGTCGGCACCTGGGGGATAAACTGAGCCCAAGACTAACCATCATCCGCTGAATTTCAGAGAAGGTCGGCTACTGAGTGAACGGATTTCCACAAGGCATTCTAGTTCTCGGTAGCCATCGCTAGCTTACCATTCAAGACCTCAATAGTTTTTTGGACCTGCACAACATCCCTATCAGCACCACGCGCGGATCAACTTGGCAAGAGCAAGATCTTCCTTGGCTCGAAAAATTACCTCCTCCGCTCGGTTGTGGCTACTTTGAACCAACACCTTCATATCCTTAATGTTCTTGAGGAGTTTCTGCTTTTCAACATGGAGAGCTAGACTAGGCAACAAAAAATAAGTCAGCTGAAGGTGAAATTTGAAGACAAAAGACATCAAAAAAGAACCTAGAATACCGTCACACTCCTTCATGGCCTCCACCTTCTCCAAGGCCTCCTGGATGACAGCATCCCTCTGCTCTCTCGCCTCAATCACCTAGGCACGAAGAGCTGTTTCCTTCCCTTGTTGCGTTTGACGCTCGGTCTCCATCTCAGCCCGGTAGAGGTCTAGCTCCGTCTTTGTTGATGGTAGATAAGTGTCATTTTTAAACCATCAATGAAACATGAGAAAGGACTTAAATATAATTATCACCTAGATATAGGGGTTACACTGATAGAATTCCATGAGTTTTGGTGAATGTCTATTTCTATAGCGGGTTATCAGAAAATATCCAAAGGAGGTCCACATGTAAGGTTTACATAGAGATAAACACCAATGCATACACAAGAAGACTCTAGAAGACACGAGAAGAAGGCCCACCAGAGGGGAGGCCCACCTGTCACAGAGACAGGGCGGGCACCCTGCCCTCTGTTAATATTTATTACGCACATAGAAGAATCAAAGAGAAATAATCCTGCAAGCGCACGGATATCGGTGAGTACTTCACCCCAGAGATATTTCCAGAGTATCGTTATTTATTTATCCGTAAGGAGAAAACGTGCGATGACTAACCAAGTCTATGCTAAACCCTTGAGCTGCAAACAAGGTCTGAGATATAAGGGATATAGAGAAGACTGCTACGGCACCCTAGTTCTAACCTTTGGCAAGATATGCGATCACTATTCTAATGGGGACGTACTTAGAGAGAAGACACCACAGAGGATGCTTAACCCTAGCACACAGGTCCTACCAAACCTACTGACGGGAGGAGGCTCTAAAGGATCAACGAGGCTATGAGTTACCCCGTGATCTACCACCGATCCGGACAGTTAGGGGATATCTACAAGTACCCGAGCCCAAGCACCACGCTTACACTACAAATGATTACTCTAAACTCTATGCGAAGAGAATAAAGTAAACTCGCAAACCAAAGAACAATAATAACAATGTACTTACTAGTATTATAAGTTGAATTACCGAAGAATCTTAGAAGCAAGCCCTGTGTTAAGGAGACTTGATCTCGCAGGTACAAGCCGGAGAGGAGACATGATGAGTACATGGAGTGGGAAATTGCCATCGACAACATATTTGCTACTCGCTTTATGTGTCCAAGGAGGAAGGTAAAAAATGCATCTAGTGTTTTGTGATATTATGCTTTATCTTGGTGGGAGTCTTTAGATCCTTCTGATAAACCTCAAACTTGGAATGATATGAAACTTCTTATGCGAGAAACCTTTGTTAATCCACCTCCTGTTTTGACTTCGTATGCTGAGGTGCACCATTTAGAGGGAGAGTCTGTTGTTATTCCTCTTGCTATGACTAACCTTCTGCAGAATAATGTACATAAGCGAGAGGATGACGTGGAAGAAAATGAGGAGCTCACAACCTCATATGCAAATTCAGAACCACCACTTCACCATGCA
The DNA here is from genome assembly GCA_038087645.1 of Saccharum hybrid cultivar R570. Taxonomy (NCBI): domain Eukaryota; kingdom Viridiplantae; phylum Streptophyta; class Magnoliopsida; order Poales; family Poaceae; genus Saccharum; species Saccharum hybrid cultivar. Next base: position 2,853,270 of record JAQSUU010000227.1, read on the forward strand.
CCTATTACTCCTGCTGAGAACATAGGTAATGCCCATGGTGCTACACTCACATAAGGTGAAAATTGTCTTAATGTACTAAAATTTTCCACAAACCATGCTATCATAGAGCAATTGTTAGTGGGACCCTCTCTTGATTTATCTTTGTCCCATGATAATTTGCTTGATGTTCCTTGTGATAAAGATGAATTAGTTGATGATGCTTTAGTTTTCCATGTTTTGGAACCAATTACTTATGCTGAACATAAACGTTTGCTTTCCATTGCTACCAAAAAAAGAAAAGAAATTATTGTATTCTTCAAATACTTTGGGTTATATTGAGTTTGATACTTTATATGCTCTTAGTAGTTTAGAAGAGAAACTTAATTGTGTAGGATTGCCATGGTTATCTAGATGTACATGTCACTTTATTGGCAAATATAATTGTAAAGGAGAGTATATGGTGCATCGTGTTTATATTTGTTCAACTCTGAAATCTCCTTTCATTGTGCAAAAATATGATCAACTAGAGGGCACCAATAGCGATAATGTTGTCATGTCGAAATCCCCAAGTTTTGTAATGAGGCAACAGGTTAAATTTCAAGAAGGGGAGCAATGTTGGCTACTACCGACAAATTGTCCACCAGCTAAGCTCAAACCGAGGACGGTTTGTTGTCAAGAAGGGGAGGATGATGAGGACATGGCACCTTCGGATATGAACAATGATTATAAGGTGCGCTCGTTCCTACATTTGCATAGTGGCTTTGGTTATAATTCACTTGGTTCCACATGTACATGTCACTATTTGATTGTAGGTTGAAATGTGTTTCATAATGGAAGTTCATCAAAGTTGAACTTTCGGTTCGTCGGCAGCCCGACAGTGCCTCATTGGGAAGGCCATAACTCATCCATCCGGAGTGCGATCGAGGTCAATGAGCACTTGATGGAAAGATTGTTTGATAAGCTTTCAAATAGATCTGGTCCCATCTTAATATCACGTCGGCAAGGCCTCCAAATCACCAATATATTATGTCGTTATTTCTGGCGAGAGCTACACTGTCGTCATGGGCTTGTTAGACATCCTTGGGACCTAGGCCCAAGTTGGAGCACGCTCCAAGAAGATGGAGAACACCTAAGAGATAGCCTTGGACGTCCTCCTCCTTGGCCACCACCTTAGGAGGCCAGCAAGGACGTCCAAGCCATGCCAGAGGCCCAGTCCAATCCGAGTTCGAGTCTGCCTCGGTCATCAGGACCAGTCTGCAATAAAACGGATGCCCAGTACGCATCCGAACTCCGTTTTTGATGATCCACATATGGATGGAAGGATAATTTGATAAGGAAGCCAATCAAAGTGGTCTCACATCAAAAGCTCTTCGGAATAAACGGGAATCATCGAAACAAGTCAGCATCAAGAATCTGTCAGGGTGCTGCGACACCTTCTTTTGGGCCGTTGGGCCTTGTAACGTGTTGGGACACCTTTAGGACGTGAAGAGGGATCCTTGGACGTCCCTTAGGCTATATAATCAGTAGCCACCACCTACTTTAGGGTTTGGGTTTTGCTTAGATTATTCTGTCAAGAAACATTTTCGTCGTTCTTCGGTTTGTGAGACCCCAACTCGTGAGATTGATCATACATCTGCAATTTGGTTGCGATCTTTCTTGTTCTTGCTTGTATTCTTCGTTGCGCAGGCAGGGATTAGCCTTCTTAGCAAGGTCAACCTGGTCCGTGACTCGGTTGATAACCAGAGGAGCTATGGTTAAGATTGCAGGGTTCGATCTTTCGATCTGAAGCTGGATCGGTGTGTCATTCTCTGCCACAACGATAGTTACCATTACCTGATGGAAGATCGGGACCCCGTCTCCATTAAGTGCCCGTCTACATTACCATGCTCCGATACCAGCACCTATACCATCATAAGTCGGTGGATACGAACAACCTGTCATTATTAGAAGACAGCAAAAGACAATACAAAAATATTATCCCTATCAAATGACTACGTGGTTGCAGTGGTGTCACTTTTGACAGCAAGTGGATGCGTCTTACCAAGCTCTTACAAAGTTCTTACCAATGCAAGCAGTGGGCGGTACAACCGGCGGCTGGTTCGTGATACCTATGAGGTAGTGATACCGAGATTACAAGGACCTTTTTTTTGTACTGATCTGAAGTATATATGTGGAGCTTGGGAGGCACGAATATATATATATATATATATATATATATATATATATATATATATATATATATATATATATATATATATATATATATATATATATATATATATATATATATATATATATGTGGCACACAAGTCAGTGACAGACAGCAATATTGAATAAATGTCCAGAGCACTTGTCCTAGTTGCTGGCCTATACATGTTCCTATCATCAGTTGTGATAAACAAGATTGGAAACAAGAATGAAAGGAAACAAGTATTAAAGGTAGCAACGGATATGAACAAGGCAAAAGGTACCACAAATAATAGAGCTATTGAGTGTTCCTTATGTGCTCTTTTTCGATATCTTCTATTCTCTTTTACTATTTTTTTCTTTTATTTTTTTTGTCCAATCTTTTTTTCTTGCTTTTGCTCTTTTGATATTTTTTCTCAGCAAGGATCACACAAGAATAAACCACAAAAAATTTGAGCTCAATTAAATAAAAGATGTGGCCTATAGAAAATTAGGATTGTGCTCTAAAAAGCATACCAAAACTTGTGGGCCTAGAAACTCAATTTTCCTAATCGAATCTCGCAAATCTAATTTTTGCGAACCTAGCATAGCTGGGATGAAATAGATCTAAAATTTTCTAGCATTCTCCGTAGATATAAAATTTTCTCCGTTTCGAGTTCAGATGCAAAAGTTATGACTGTTTTAAGGAAGCTGCTCGAATAAGGGTTTTAGTGGACACAAGATGCAAACCGATGGTGATACGGAATAGCGGCGGGTGGAGGGATCAACACAAACTAGAAAAGAACACAATCGAAACCAGCAACAAGACTTTGACCTAGGACAAAAACTCAACAAAGCGAACTCTGAAACTGAAATATGCAAAGGCTATGGCGCGAAAGGTTCTAGGATAGGAAAAACAAGTATGGCACTGGACTATGGGACGAATGCGAAACACTCAAATGAGGGAATAAATGTGAACCTGACGGTATACCTGAAGCTCTGATACCACTTAATGTAGACGGGCACTTAATGGAGACGGGGTCCCGATCTTCCGTCAGGTGATGGTAACTATCGTTGTGGCGGAGAATGACACACCGATCCGGCTTCAGATCGAAAGATCGAACCCTGCAATCTTAGCACCACAGCTCCTCTGGTTATCAATCAAGTCACGAACCAGGTTGACCTCACCAAGAAGGCTAATCCTTGCCTGCGCAACGAAGAACACAAGCAAGAACAAGAAAGATTGCAACCAAATTGCAGATGTATGATTAATCTCACGAGTTGGGGTCTCACAAACCGAAGAACGGCGAAACTGTTTCTTGACAGAATAATCTAAGCAAAACCCAAACCCTAAAGTAGGTGGTGGCTACTGATTATATAGCCTAAGGGACGTCCAAGGATCCCTCTTCACGTCCTAAAGGTGTCCCAACACGTTACAAGGCCCAATGGCCCAAAAGAAGGTGTCGCAGCACCCTGATAGATTCTGGACGCTGACTTGTTTTAATGATTCCTATTGATTACGAAGAGCTTTTGATATGAGACCACTTTGATTGGCTTCCTTATTAAATTATCTTTCTATCCATATGTGGATCATCAAAAACGGAGTTCGGATGCGTACTGGGCATCCATTTTATTGCAGACTGGTCCTGATGACCGAGGCTGACTCGAACTCGGATTGGACTGGGCCTCTGGCTGGGCTTGGACGTCCTTGCTGGCCTCCTAAGGTGATGGCCAAGGAGGAGGATGTCCAAGGCTATCTCTTAGGTGTTCTCCATCTTCTTGGGGTGTGCTCCAACTTGGGCCTAGGTCCCAAGGATGTCTAACAAGCCCATGACGATAGTGTAGCTCTCGCCAGAAATAGCGACAGAATATATTGATGATTTGGAGGCCTTGCCGACGTGATATTGAGATGGGACCAGATCTATTTGAAAGCTTATCAAACAAGCTTTCCATCAAGTGCTCATTGACCTCGATCGCACTCCGGATGGATGAGTTATGGCCTTCCCAATGAGGCACTGTCGGGCTGCCGACGAACCGAAAGTTCAACTTTGATAAACTTCCATTATGAAACACATTTGAACCTACAATCAAATAGTGACATATACATGTGGAACCAAGTGAATTATAACCAAAGCCACTATGCAAATGTAGGAACGAGTGCACCTTATAATCATTGTTCATATCCAAAGGTGCCATGTCCTCATCAAGACACCGACAGGCCAGGCTTCCTCCAACTCTTCCCTCCACTCTATCTCTCTTAATCTAAAAGAATAACTCTAATCTCACATAGAGACTATAAAGCTAAACTCTCTTGAATGATAGACTCTAGAGAGGAGATCCATTCAAGGGACCCTTCTTAGGCTGATCCTGACTGGAAATAATGAATTATGAATTGAGGATTGCTCTCACCCAGGGGATAGGGACCTTGCTTATATAGGCCCTTTGGATGAACGTCAGCCCTTGGATCAAACCAATTGGAATGAACGATTGAGATTGGACCTCAATGGCAGTGCGAAACTGACCTAGCAAGCAGAGGCTGAAAGGTGGGACCCATAGGGTCCAAGGCTACCGCCGTGGCTTTCTGCCAGGTGGGGTTCACCTCTGGTGGGTTATCCTCCCGAGGTCTCTAGAATCTTCTTTTGTATACGTAGCTTAAATACCTCTTCATAAACCTGACATGTGGGTCATCTTTGGTTATTTTCCTATTTAATCCCTGCAAAACACAGATTCACCAAAACTCATGAAATTCTATCAGTTAAACCCTTAGTCTATGATGGTGATTCTTTTTATAGCGTTTTCTCGGTCGAGTTGACGGTTATAATTGATAGTTAACCACTGTCAACAAACTCCCCCACACTTAGGCTTTTACTCATCCTCAAGAAAAAGGATAGATTACCTTAGGCATAATCTTTGAACAAGACATCAACATTAGATTGTTCCTTAGTCATACCTATACTGTGTAATTCCATGTGTCTACCATAATACTTTGGGTAGTTGGAGAATGGAATAGCTTGAAGTAGAGCCCCTTTCTTCCTTCAGCCCTTGTCACTTGGAGTTTTTGTATAGGTTTTTGAAAAAAAAACTTAGCTTACCTTCTCCTTCATGTGGTTCACTCAAGGCACTCATTATATGTGGTATTTGTGGATTCTCACTAAGGCATGTATAATTAATTCCTTGCATTGCATCCTATTCTAAAAGCTTATATGGAGTTGAAGGTATTTCCAAGATGTAGCATACTTACCTTGCATGTATTGCCCAGTCAAAACGGGATCCTCAGAGGGGAGTGTCATACCCTTGGATCAAGATGTGCATGTGTGTGGAAATATTTGGTGGCTAATCCTAATTCTACTTTTGCTCCTTGAACAAGTTTTTCCACGATGAAGACTTCTTCAGGTAGGGATCATGAGCTATCTTCTTTTTTTAACTTGAATGCTAGGATTTTTTATCCTCTTTTTCTTTTTGTAATTTATTTTGCATAGTCTCATGTCCCATACCTAGAATACAATAAACTTAGAAGAGGAAAAAGAACAAACTGGAGCATTTATTTGAAATCTTAATAATCTTTTTAAATCTTCTCCTAGTGTAGGAGATAGACCATTGGCGGAAAGCATGTTTTTGCGTACTCCTAGGGTAGGAGTAGTAGATATATGTGGGTGTAAGTGATCTTGATCTTGGGAGCATGACCTTCCTCTCAACAAGGGTCTTACACGGGTTGACCAAACTCAATACAAAGCAAGTAGCTTTTGTGCTAGTGTTTCATACTTTATAAGGCTCTACTAGGTATTTATTCTTTCCATAGAGGAGAAGCATAGCTATTAAATTTAATACTTTTAAAAGAAATTCTCTAAATGACAAAGCATCAGAAATTAGGTTTTCATTAATCTACTATCTCACATTCCACAACAACTTAAGTGATATGGGGTCCCTATAAATTAAGTTCCCAACAGCAACAGGACTCCCAGGAAAAATCATGGTGTGAGTCTATCTTGAGATCATGACTAAAATAATCTACCTTTTATTTTTATCATTTATATGATTTATTCAAGAATTTTTAATATGAATTGGAACAGAAAATAAGGTGTATAAAAATGTAACGTGGGGAGAGCGAACCTGACCGCAGTCGAAGGACGAGACCACGAGGGCCCACACCAGGGTGGGCGCCCTGAGCAGGGGGTAGCCACCCCCTCTAGGTGGCCTCTTAGGCTCTGCCTCGACGTGTAGGGTCCTCATGTTATATCTTTCCAAAATTTTAATTTTAGTGGTTAAATCTGTTCGTTACGTCGTCGGGTGCCTCCCCCACACTTGTTTCCTATTATCCTTCATACACAGCATGGTGGAGACAAAAAGCCAAATATATCCAGAATAATAATAACCAACTCTTTATTGCAATCTCATATAGGCACTTTATTACATCGATCGGATGAATTGAATTGAACTAAACTTTAACTAATCGCTCTTGAATCTAACTTGACGGTGCCTCATCGATTGCTAATCTATCTCGATCTAGTTTCCTAGATGTTCTAAGGCTGTCACTCTATCACCTATCTTTTTGTTGCGTCGCTCAACGCCATCTACTTTTTTCGTAACTTTTTTATTATATTTTTATTATTCAAAAAATATGTTGGCCCCCGAAAACCAAAATTAAAAAGGTTGGGCCCAAAACCAGCTTAAGTAAGGAAGAAATTAATTACATCTATTTCCTCTAAATTTTTATTGGGCTCTAAAAATAATTTAAGGCGTTGACCATTTACCTTGAATAACGTACCTTCGTCATTTTAAAGAGTTACTGCTCCATGCGATGATACACTTATCACTTTGAATGGTCCCTCCCATTTACTCTGAAGTTTTCCATATCCGAAGAGCTTCACCCTAGAATAAAAAAGTAGTACCTTATCTCTCGGGGCGAACTCCTTCTTGATTCTCTTGTCATGCCATCTTTTTGACTCTTTCTTTATAAATCTTTGAATTGTGATATGCTTTTTCTCTCCATTCTTCTAGTTCTGAGAGTTGCATTTTTCTCTTCTCTCTAGTAGCTTCTAGATCCATATTCTATTTCTTGATAGCCCAGTGAGCCTTGAATTATAGCTCAACAGGCAGATGACAAGTTTTCCCATACACTAACTGATATGGAGACATTCCAATTGGTATCTTGTATGCTGTTCGGTATGCCTAGAGTGCATCGGGTAACTTGTCCCTCCATGCAGTACCTATCTCATTTACTGTCTTCTGTAGAATATTCTTGATTTGTTTGTTTGATGTCTCTGCCTGGCCACTTGTCTGAGGGAGGTAAGGAGTAGCAACATTGTGATGTATCCCATGTTTTGATAAGTATTGTTTAAAGTGCTTGTCGATGAAGGGAGATCCTCCATCACTTATTATTATCCTTCGAATTCCAAATCTTAGAAATATTATCTTTTCAAACATTCTCTCGGAGCTTATGTTGTTAGCATTCTAGCATGGTAGTGCTTCAACCCACTTGGAGACGTAGTCCACTACCACTAGAATATATTGACACTTCTTCGATGGTGGGAATGTGTAACACCCAAAAATTTTAAAATTTTGAATTTGATAAAATTTGAGTTAAAAAAGAGTTAGTTATGAGTTTAAATAATTTAGATAATAATTAATGGGGATTAAAATTTAAAATATTAGGTGGAATATTGGTGATGCATTCATGCTGTTGCATTTGTTTTATTGTGTGGTGTGGTTTTGGTTTTTATTTGATTTGAATTCAAAATCTATTTTAAAATGGCTTTGGAAACAAATTTAAATAAGAAAAGAAAAAGGAAAAAAGAAACCTTACCTGTGTAGCCGGTGGCTTGGAGGCCTGCCCGAGCCGGCCTGCCCCTTCTTCCCTCGCGGTTGGGCCAAGCGGAGCCGAGCTGTTCCTCCGTTTCTCTTCCGCGCCCACGTGGGCTGGCCCAGGAGCCGCTGCTGCCGCGCGCTTTCTCTTCTGTGTCACTGACGAGCGGACCCTGCATGTCAGCCGCGCCCTTCTTCCTCTCATCGTGACCGAGCCGGAGACGAACACCACCGCAACCGAAACCAACCGAGTATCCTGGGATCTCCTGCCCGAAAACGTTGTTGTGGAGTTATAAAAGGGTAGCCGTGTGTTCCCTCGTCTCTTTTTCCATCTAAATCCCAAGCCAAATCACATGAAACCGAGCGTAGGAGGTTGGAAACCCTAGGATTTGCTGTTGCTCATCGTCGGGGCTTGCGGGTTGAATTGAGCCTTTCTTCGTTTTGGTGAGTTCGCCATCTCCTTCTCTCCCTCCCCATGCTCTTCTTTAGGTTTGTGGTGCTTTGAATCATGAATTTGGGCAGCACCAGTGAGCCGGCAATGGCGTCGCCGCCTTCCCAAGCTGTATCCCATCCTCGGTCCGTCGTAGTTTTCCTAAACCGCGTAGATGTGTTCGCGTTGATCTTCTCGTTCGATTGGTGTTGGTTGCGGGTTGAGTAGTGGTCGGGAACGGGGAAGCTGAAGCTCTTCGGCGAGTTTTGGGGGCCGGCCATGGCAGCCACCGGCCGGTGCTGGAGAAGATGACCTCGCCCTCTCTCTCTTTCATCTGGAATCGATATCAGCCGTCCATTCTTAGATCTAGGGTCAGGATTAGAAGATACCCGTTCGCGGGGTAAAGTTGTTAAAGAGCCCCTGCGCTTTTACTTATTAGAACCCGCGGTCCTTGGTGTAATCCAGAAATTATGTTTCTTTGTTTTAAAAACGTATTTCCTCTCGGTAAATCAAAAATACATTTTCTGGTATTTACAGTTTTGCCACTAAACTTGTTTTGATCGTAAAATCTTCGTTTTAACTCCGATTTGACCCGTTCAAGTTGCGTTAGGTTCGTATTTGCGAGCTCTACATGTTAGTGTAGCTGTACAGTAGGTTTGAAAAATTTAATTTTCGAGCTTATATTAAAGTAATTATTTATCTAAAGGAAATCTTAGAAAATTTATAACTTTCACGTTTTAAATCCAAATTTCATGATCTTTACGTCTGTGTGATCGTAGTAATGTGTAGAAGAGTTTTACAAACTTTTTTATACTATTTTGCTACTGTTGGTGTACTGTTCTAACTATGTTTCTTTGTTTGCTTCGTGTATGATTGCTCGGATGATTGTGTGTTGATGCTTGATGATCGCGTATAGATGGTGAGGAGTTTCTTGACGATCAGGAGTATTATTTTGAGCCAGACTAGCAATATCATCAGGAAAGCTCTGATCAAGGCAAGTATAACATGGGACCATCCTTGTTGTCATATTCACTAAAATTATCATACATATGCATGTGTCTTCCTTGACAACCTTAGAGATTATAACTTAGTGATTGTTACCTTAATTCCTTGTCAACCTTGGGGATGCATTTGGGTAGCTATTGCTAGTGCTTAATTATGAACAATGATCTTGTAATTTGATTAATGGATTAAGCAATCAACCTTTAAAGATGACTTTATTTACTGTTGAAAAGGGGGCTAGAGCATGTGGGTTATTTTGTTTGCTCTGGTTTCTCTCCATAAGGACTTATCTGTACGTGATCATCCAGGACATATAGTATAGCTGTGAGGGCTATATGGCTCTAGCTTTAGTTGTTTAAAGGACCTTTTCTAGCTTGTTAGTGGTTACCTTAAATCGCGTAAGAATGGCTTGCCACGTTGGGTGTAGGACAGCCTCTAGTCTTATGAGTATAGCCGTGAAGGAAGTGTGCCATTTGAAAAGGGGGGTTCCTACATCTGCCTGTCGAGTGAATCTAATGGTCCTAACTTGTTAGACGAACCTTTAAGTGGCTTTATATGATTTCTGGTGTTTTGGGGAGTCGTGAACCCATGCATTTGGAAGTTATGACTCACAGTGAAAGTGTACACCTCTACGCAGAGTTAAAAACTGGTATACTAGCCATGCTCACGGATACGAGCAGCCTTGGAACATCTACAGATAGATGATCACTATTGTTATATCATGTTTACCTACTATTAATTATTATTATGTTCATGTTAATGCTATTTCATTATCCTTATTACAATTGATCATTGGTTCATAAATGTGGATTGGAATATCTTGATGCTATTTAATTGCTAATTATATGATGATTAAAGGCTAAATGCAGTCAAACAGTGTCTAGCCTTTTGTGCCTCATGAACCCTGTGTTATACTTGTTGAGTTCGACATGGACTCACCCTTGCTATTTCCACCATAACAGATGAAGAATATGAAGATGGTTATCGTAATGAGTACTAGTCTTGGTGTCAACCAGTCAACCATGTCCCTGTGTTTGGAGTTTCCACTAGAGATCTACTATTAGTTGCTACAATTTATAGTATAAGACTATGTGTTAAACATTTATTTGCTATGTAATAAGCACTGTGATGATACTATGTAATTTGTCTACTTATGTGTGCGACCGTTTCCTAGGGCGCACATGAGTCTTTTATACATCCTATTTTTGTCCTTAAAAATGGGTGTGACAAATTGGTATCAGAGCCATGTTGACTGTAGGACGCAAGCCTAGTTAGAATGGTCGTTATTAGTATCTATGCTTCACCTATTTCATGCTTATTTCTTTCACCTTGATAATTGCTAAATTTTTATGCTTCTTCTATCTTATTCTATTGTGAAAATATATTGATTCTATCTAATCTATGTCAAATTCTCGTAGATGCCTCCTCATCCCCGCATGTCCGCTACTCAGTATATTGGTCGCTTCAAACCTTAGGAACCCCATGTTGATGGTGACCAAGAGATATCAGATGCTGAATCAAGAGTGGGAGACACTTCAATGGAGAATTCAGTCATGGGATGGACTACAAAGCTTCACATCATGGTTCCTAAAGCTGATGTTTTCTTCCATGACATGCTGACAAGAACTTTGGATAATTATTACTATGATTGGGAAGCTATGTTGGAGTATTGCTGCAAGGAGTACAATCATCCATTGATGGACTCTTATTGGGAGACTAAACTATGGGTCAAGACAATGGATCCTACCACTAAGGAGCCTAAGGTGGACTCAAAGTTCATCACCCGAGTGAGCTGGGCAACTGTAGAAACAAGCATGGAAGATGTCGCCTACAATGCGTTTGTCTATTACCATGGTCTTCGCTCAGACAAGATGTTGCAGGGTGCACTTCGGCATTTTCCCTGTCTCTTACATGACAAGGGTGTTTGGACCGTGCCACTCGCTGATGATTCATCCTTGACCTTACAAGCCACAGTGGGACTAGTTCTTGAGTTGGCTCTTTATGAGGCGGATTTGAAGGATGAGTTGCTAAAGGAAAAGGAACATAAAGAGCAAGCTTATAAGGAGATCGATGAACTAAGGGCTGAGCTAGGGTGTCCCAAGATCTATGAGAAGCTCAATTAAAATTAGGAAGTCCCTATGCAATAGGAACGATATTAGTTTGCTAGTCAAATTGAGTTTGGTAATGTCGAGTATTAGTATGTGGTGTGAACAATTATGTGCTTGATGAATTGTTATTATGATAATGTGTGATTTGGATCTTTGTAATGTGTGCTGGAGCTTTGTGGACATGTCTACAAGTTCCATAGTTAAGAATATTAAGTTTGATCATGAATATTAAGTTGGGATCGGGATAAACTTGGTTCTATCTTTTGCTGATTTCTGGATCAGTCTGGGATGTTTCGGGAATAACTCAAAATCTATTTGTGAGAAATTTATGAAAAAATACTGGGAATAATTAGGCTTTTGTATCTTTCCAACCCCACAAGAATCATCTTTTTATCTATTATGAGCTAAGAGATATACCTATTCCAAGTTGGGGTCACTGCTCAGTTTTTAACTAATTTATTGACAGAATCTGGAAAAGTGTTATTAATAAAAGTCATAGATAATTTCATAAGCTTTCGAACCATGTAAAGATCACCTTAATTGGACTTCTGTAGCTCGAGATATGGCAGTTTTACTGAGTCACTGAAATTAGAATTTGCCCAGAGAATTCAGATTTACTTATCTATGGTATACCTCATCTTGGATAATACTGAGCTTCGTCTTCTATGCTTTGAAAACAGATGGCAGGCAGAGGCCATGGCAGAGGTCGTGGAGGTGCTAACCCACCCATTACTATAGAGGAACTTATGAATACACAGAATTAGATGATGCAGATGTTCATGCAGCACCTGCAGAACAACCCCCCTACAGGAGGACCGCCACCTGTTCATGTGAGAGACAAATATGGTGAATTTTTGAAGGGACACCCTCCAGTGTTCTCTCATGCTACTGATCCATTGGAGGCGGATGATTGGGTGCGAGCGGTGGAGAAACAGTTGAACATCGCCCAATGTAATGATCTAGAAAAAGTGTTATATGCATCTGGCCAGTTACAGGGGACAACTCAGACTTGGTGGGAGTCGTATCAAGCTGCACGTCCTGACAATGCTCCTCCTATAACTTGGAATGAATTTGTTAGAGATTTTAGAGCTCGCCATATTCCTGAAGGTGTAATTGAGCTGAAGCAGGAAGAATTCAGAAATCTCAGGATGGGACAGATGAGTGTCAGTGAGTATCATGACAAGTTCTCGCAGTTGGCTCGCTATGCTCCTAATGAAGTGAGGGAAGATGCAGATAAGCAGCGTCTCTTTCTCAAGGAAATTTATTATAATCTTCATTTGTAGCTGAAGGGTAATAATTATGCCAGCTTCTAGGAACTTGTGAATAAGGCTATTGTGCTGGACAATGAACGTCGAGAGATGAACAGGAAAAGGAAGATGAAAGGACAAGGTGCTGGGAACAATATTTGCCAACGTACAAATTCTCAGCATGGGTTTCATTCGAAATTCCAAGGGCTAGTCAGTCAGTGGAACCGTAACTCAAATCAACAGTGGTCTCAGAATTGGCAGAATAATCAGTTTCAGCAACGACCCCAGTATCAGCAGAACAGACAGTTCCAATAGCAGAGTGGTCAGCAAACTCCACGCCAGGGTAATTCCAACTCTATCCCAATGAAGACCAGTGCACATAGTACCCCTAATCTGTGTTATAGCTGTGGAGAGCCTAGACACTATGCTAATCATTGTCCCAAGAAGCAGAATCAACAAACACCACAGGGGCAAAGGTCATCCAATACTAGAAAGGTGAATCATGTGTCTACTGAAATAACACAGACGGAGCCTGAAGTAATGCTTGGTACGTTCAATGTTCATTCTACTCCTGCAACCATTCTTTTTGATTCTGGAGCTTCGCATACCTTTATTTCAAACATTTTTGTTAGAATGCATAGCGTACCCATGCTTGCCATGAAAGAACCTCTCTTAGTAAATTCACCTAGGGGTACCATGCAAACCACTAATCGGTGTCTTCTAGTTAGTATGGTTTAAAGGGGGTTGAGTTTAAGATAACTCCTATAGTGTTGAGGACATCTGGTATTGATGTGATTTTGGGTATGGATTGGATGAAACAAAATCAGGCAGTGATTCAGTGTCAGCAGAAGGTAGTAGTTGTGAATGCACCTAATGGAGAGAAAATCAGTGTGGATGTAGCAGTACAGAAGCAACCAACAGCCTTAGTGAATCAGCTTGATGAGGATGCTGGAAAAGAGGATCCAGTTATCAATGATTTTCTAGATGTTTTTCCCGATGATTTGCTAGGTATGCCACCTAACTGAGACATTGAATTTCTTATTGAATTATTACCTGGAACTGCACCCATAGCTAAACGACCATTTAGGATGGGAGTAGATGAATTAGAAGAACTTAAGAAACAAATTAAGGAATTACAAGATAAAGGTTTTATTCGTCCTAGTTCGTCACCTTGGGGTGCACCAGTTATCTTTGTTGATAAGAAAGATGGTGGTCAGAGAATGTGTGTTGATTATCGGTCACTTAATGAAGTAACTATCAAGAACAAGTATCCTTTGCCCAGAATTGATGATTTGTTTGACCAGTTGAGAGGTGCTTGTGTGTTCTCTAAGATTGATTTGTGTTCTGGTTATCATCAACTGAAGATTCGTGCCTCTGATATTCCAAAGATAGCTTTTACTACGAGATATGGTTTGTATGAGTATAGTGTTATGTCATTTGGTTTGACCAATGCACCTGCCTACTTTATGTACATGATGAATAAAGTGTTCATGGAGTATCTTGATAAGTTTGTGGTGGTATTTATTGATGATATATTGGTATTTTCCAAGACGGAGAAAGAGCATGCTGAACATCTGAGGTTGGTACTGCAGAAACTTAGAGAGCATAAACTGTATGCTAAGCGAAGTAAGTGTGAGTTTTGGTTGAAGGAAGTCCCTTTTCTTGGTCATATTGTCTCTAATGGTGGAATATCAGTAGATCCAGACAAGGTAAAGGATGTATTGAATTGGAAGCCACCTACTGATGTGGGAGAGATTTGTAGTTTCTTGGGTTTAGCTGGATATTACAGACGGTTCATTGAAGGGTTTTCTAAACTTGCTAAACCTATGACATCTCTGTTAGAGAAGAATGCCAAGTTTGTATGGTCTGATCAATGTCAAGCTAGTTTTGAAGAATTGAAGAAGAGATTGACTACAACACCTGTCTTGGTATTGCTAGATTTAAGTAAGAAGTTCTCTATTTATTGTGATGCTTCTCGTCAAGGTTTGGGGTGTGTTCTTATGCAAGAAGGTAGAGTTGTTGCCTATGCATCTAGGCAGTTGAGAAAGCATGAGCTGAATTATCCTACTCATGATTTGGAGTTAGCAGCTGTAGTTCATGCTTTGAAGATTTGGAGACAATATTTGATTGGGCATAAGAGTGATATATACACCGATCATAAGAGTTTGAAGTATATTTTCACTCAGTCTGATCTGAACTTGAGGCAACACAGATGGTTTGAGTTGATCAAGGATTATGATTTAGAGATACACTATCATCCTAGTAAAGCCAATGTTGTAGCTGATGCTCTTAGCAGGAAGAATTATGCTAATAAGATGCAAATGTTGTCCATGACAAGTGAGTTGTGTGCTGAATTTGAATATCTGAATTTGGGAATGGTTGCTAATACAATGGAATTGGTGATAGAACCTACATTAGAGCAAGAAATATACAAAGGTCAGTTGAAGGATGAGAAACTAAAGAAGATAGCGGAGGATATAGTGATTGGTAAGTCACCAGGGTTTCAAATGGATGATAATGGGATTTTGTGGTTTGGAAAGAGGTTGTGTGTACCTGAGGATTAGGCTATTAGGCAGGCAATCCTTCGTGAAGATCATGAGTCAGCTTATTCTATTCATCCTAGAAGTACTAAGATGTATCTGGATCTCAAACAGAAGTATTGGTGGGTTGGATTGAAATGAGATGTAGCTGAATATGTGGCAGTGTGTGATACTTGTCAGAGAGTGAAAGATGAGCATCAGAGACCAGCTGGATTACTGCAACCAATGAAGATTCCTGAATGGAAGTGGGAGGAAGTTGGTATGGACTTTATAGTGGGGTTACCTCGTACTCAGAGAGGTTATGATTCTATTTGGGTGATAGTAGATCGGTTGACTAAAGTTGCTCACTTCATACCGGTTAAAACTAAGTACACTAGGGAACAATTAGCTATATTATATATATGGAGAAGATCGTGTGTTTACATGGAGTTCCAAAGAAGATTGTGTCTGATCGAGGTTCGCAGTTTACGTCACATTTTTGGAAGGCTGTACATGAATCTTTAGGTACAAAGTTGAATTTTTGTACAGCATATCATCCACAGACAGATGGGCAGACTGAAAGGACCAACCAGATACTAGAAGACATGTTGAGAGCTTGTGCATTGCAATATGGAACTAGTTGGGATAAGAGTTTGCCTTATGCAAAATTTTCTTACAACAACAGTTATCAACAGAGTCTTAAGATCGCACCGTTTGAAGCTTTGTATGGACGTAAGTGTAGAACTCCATTGTTTTGGGATCAGACGGGTGAGTCTCAGGTATTTGGTACAGATGTTCTTAGAAAACATAGAGGATCAAGTGCGAGTGATTCGTGAGAATTTGAGAGTGGCACAATCTCGTCAGAAGAGTTATGCTGACAACCAGAGAAGGGATTTAGTTTTTGAGGTAGGTGATTATGTCTATTTGAAGGTGTCACTAATGAGAAGTGTGAAGAGGTTTAACATGAAAGGCAAGTTAGCACCAAGGTATGTTGGGCCATTTAAAGTTATCGATAGGCGTGGTGAAGTTGCTTACCAATTAGAGTTGCCTGAGAATTTGTCTAGGGTACATGATGTGTTTCATGTTTCTCAACTCAAAAAGTGTTTACGTGTGCCTAAGGAGCAAATACCTTTGGATGAATTGACTGTTAAGGAGGATCTTACATATGAAGAGTTTCTGGTTAAGATTTTAGAAACTGCTGAAAGAGTTACTCAAAGTCGAGTTATTAAGATGTGCAAAGTTCAGTGGAATCGATATTCAGAGGCAGAGGCAACTTGAGAAAGAGAGGATGAATTGAGGAAATCATATCCACAGTTATTTGAGTAAGCAGTCCAATCTCGAGGACGAGATTCTTTTAAGGGGGGTAGAATTTGTAACACCCAAAAATTTTAAAATTTTGAATTTGATAAAATTTGAGTTAAAAGAGAGTTAGTTATGAGTTTAAATAATTTAGATAATAATTAATGGGGATTAAAATTTAAAATATTAGGTGGAATATTGGTGATGCATTCATGCTGTTGCATTTGTTTTATTGTGTGGTGTGGTTTTGGTTTTTATTTGATTTGAATTCAAAATCTATTTTAAAATGGCTTTGGAAACAAATTTAAATAAGAAAAGAAAAAGGAAAAAAGAAACCTTACCTGTGCAGCCGGTGGCTTGGAGGCCTGCCCGAGCCGGCCTGCCCCTTCTTCCCTCGTGGTTGGGCCAAGCAGAGCCGAGCCGTTCCTCCGTTTCTCTTCCGCGCCCACGTGGGCCGGCCCAGGAGCCACTGCTGCCGCGTGCTTTCTCTTCTGTGTCGCTGACAAGCGGACCCCGCATGTCAGCCGTGCCCTTCTTCCTCTCGTCGTGACCGAGCCGGAGACGAACACTTCCGCAACCGAAACCAACCGAGTATGCCGGGATCTCCTGCCCGAAAACATTGTTGTGGAGTTATAAAAGGGTAGCCATGTGTTCCCTCATCCCTTTTTCCATCTAAATCCTGAGCCAAATCACGTGAAACCGAGCGTAGGAGGTTGGAAACCCTAGGATTTGCTGTTGCTCATCGTCGGGGCTTGCGGGTTGAATTGAGCCTTTCTTCTTCATTTTGGTGAGTTCGCCATCTCCTTCTCTCCCTCCCCATGCTCTTCTTTAGGTTTGTGGTGCTTTGAATCGTGAATTTGGGGAGCTCCAGTGAGCCAGCAATGGCGCTGCCGCCTTCCCATGTCGCATCCCATCCTCGGTCCGTTGTAGTTTTCCTAAACCGCGTAGATGTGTTCGCGTTGATCTTCTTGTTCGATTGGTGTTGGTTGCGGGTTGAGTAGTGGTCGGGAACGGGGAAGCCGAAGCTCTCCGATGAGTTTTGGGGGCCAGCCATGGCGGCCACCGGCCGGTGCTGGAGAAGATGATCGCGCCCTCTCTCTCTTTCATCTGGAATCGATATCAGCTGTCCATTCTTAGATCTATGGTCAGGATTAGAAGATACCCCTTCGCGGGGTAAAGTTGTTAAAGAGCAATCGATATCAGCCGTCCATTCTATTGCTAGTGCTTAATTATGAACAATGATCTTGTAATTTGATTAATGGATTAAGCAATCAACCTTTAAAGATGACTTTATTTACTGTTGAAAAGGGGGCTAGAGCATGTGGGTTATTTTGTTTGCTCTGGTTTCTCTCCATAAGGACTTATCTGTACGTGATCATCCGGGACATACAGTACAGTTGTGAGGGCTATATGGCTCTAGCTTTAGTTGTTTAAAGGACCTTTTCTAGCTTGTTAGTGGTTACCTTAAATGGCGTAAGAATGGCTTGCCACGTTGGGTGTAGGACATCCTCTAGTCTTATGAGTATAGCCATGAAGGAAGTGTGCCATTTGAAAAGGGGGGTTCCTACATCTGCCTGCCAAGTGAATCTAATGGCCCTAACTTGATAGACGAACCTTTAAGTGGCTTTATATGATTTCCGGTGTTTTGGGGAGTCGCGAACCCATGCATTTGGAAGTTATGACTCACAGTGAAAGTGTACACCTTTGTGCAGAGTTAAAAACTGGTATACTAGCCGTGCTCATGGATACGAGCGGCCTTGGAACATCTACAGATAGATGATCACTATTGTTATATCATGTTTACCTACTGTTGATTATTATTATGCTCATGTTAATGCTATTTCATTATCCTTATTACAATTGATCATTGGTTCATAAATGTGGATTGGAATATCTTGATGCTACTTAATTGCTAATTATATGATGATTAAAAGCTAAATGCAGTCAAACAGTGTCTAGCCTTTTGTGCCTCATGAACCCTGTGTTATACTTGTTGAGTTCAATATGGACTCACCCTTGCTATTTCCACCATAACAAATGAAGAATATGAAGATGGTTATTGTAATGAGTACTAGTCTTGGTGTCAACCAGTCAACCGTGTCCCTGTGTTTAGAGTTTCCGCTGGAGATCTACTATTAGTTGCTACAATTTATTGTATAAGACTATGTGTTAAACATTTATTCGCTATGTAATAAGCACTGTGATGATACTATGTAATTTGTCTACTTATGTGTGCGATCGTTTCCTGGGGCGCACATGAGTCTTTTATACATCCTATTTTTGTCCTTAAAAATGGGTGTGACAGAATGGCCCATGTAATCAATCCCCCAGACATCAAAGAGCTTGATCTAAAGGTTGTTAGTGAGTGGCATGGCATCTCTTGAATTGATATTGCCATGCCTCTGACATGGTCTACACCTTCGAATAAAATCTCTTGTGTCTTCATACATTGTCGGCCAAAAGAATCCACAATGCCAGATCTTTGCATGTGTGCGGAATGGCCCATAATGTCCTCCATATGGTGATGAATGGCGTCTCTCAATAATTTTGATTCCTTCTTCAGCAGGTACACATCTCTTAAGTAGGCCATCTGAGCAAACTCAGAAAAGGTATGGTTCATCCCATATGTGAACACGACTCTCCTAAACAAGCCTCTTTTTGTTCCCTCCTGGCGGTATATATCCTAAAACCATAAAATTAACAATATCTGCATACCAGGGGTCGGATCGGTTGATCTCGTAGAGCATGTTGTCTCGGAGTGAATCATTGATGGGCAGTTCCTGTGGATTCTCAAACTGCATTCTAGACAAGTGATCGGCAATAGAATTTTCTACTCTCCTTTTATCTTTTATTTCTAAGTCAAATTCTTGGAGTAACAAAATCCATCTTATTAAACATGGTTTAGCATCTTTCTTAGTAAGCAAATATTTTAAAGCAGCATGATCAGAATAAATTATTACTTTAGCTCCTACTAAGTAAGACCTAAACTTATCAATAGCAAAAACAACAGCTAGGAGCTCTTTTTCAGTGGTTGCATAATTAAGTTGTGGTCCTGTTAGTGTTTTGCTAGCATAGGCTATTGCATGATGCTTTTTTATCATTTGTCTGTCCTAACACTGCCCCCACAGCATATCACTTGCATCACATATAATTTCAAAAGGTAAAGAACAATCAGAGGGTTGAATGATTGGTGCTGAGATGAGTGCTTTCTTTAAAATTTCAAAAGATCTTAAACATGCATCATAAAATTCAAAAGGAACATTCTTGGCCAGCAAATGAGTAAGTGGTCTAGCAATATACGAAAAAACTTTTATAAATCTATGATAAAAACCAGCATGGCCAAGAAAACTTCTAATTCCTCTCACATTTATAGGTGGAGGTAGCTATTCAATTACTTCAATTTTAGCTCTATCTACC
Organism: Saccharum hybrid cultivar R570; assembly: GCA_038087645.1. Lineage (NCBI taxonomy): Eukaryota > Viridiplantae > Streptophyta > Magnoliopsida > Poales > Poaceae > Saccharum > Saccharum hybrid cultivar. Next base: position 2,873,239 of record JAQSUU010000227.1, read on the forward strand.
TCGATTCCTCGTTCAGACACTAGGTGTCCCAGCACTATACCTTCTCTAACCATTAAGTGGCATTTTTCCCAGTTAAGAACTAAGTGCTTTTCTTCACATCTTTGCAAAACTTTATCTAAGTTTTCAAGACAAAAAGTTTTTCCATAAACAGAAAAGTCATCCATGAAAACTTCCATAATCTCTTCAATCATATTAGAAAATATAGACATCATGCGTCTTTGAAAAGAAGTTGGAGCATTACAAAAGACATTCTATGATAAGCATAAGTTCCGTATGGACATGCAAAAGTAGTTTTGCTTTGATCATCGGGATGGATAGGGATCTGATGATACCCAGAATATCCATCAAGAAAACAAAAGAAAGAATGATTGGCTAAATGCTCTAACATCTCATCAATAAAAGATAATAGAAAATGATATTTCTTTGTTGCTTTATTAAGCTTTCTATAATCTATGCACATCCGCCATCATGTGATGGTTCATTGAGGGATTAACTCATTCTTCTCATTTTTAACAACAATCATGCCTCCTTTTTTAGGCACAACTTAAACAGGGCTTACTCACTCACTATGTGGCATAGGATAAATGATCTTGGCGTGCAATAGCTTTAAAACTTCCTTTTTAACAACTTCTCTCATCGCATTATTGAGTCTACATTGGGGTTCTCTAGAAGGTGGAATATTTAGATCTATGGGAATGCGATGGGTGCAAAGAACAAGACTGATTCCTTTGCAGCCTTGGAGTGAGAAGCCAAAAGCTGAGTGATGTCTCTCTAAGATAGTTATTAAGCGAAGAGTTTGTTCCTAGAGAGCTTATGACTTACGATCACATGAGAATCTAGATCATTATCCAGAAAAGCATACCTAAGACCGGTAAGTAAAGGTTTTAGCTCTATAGGAGGTTTATGTGGCTCTGCAAACTCATCTAAAGGTTCAGGCTCAGAAAAGTCAGCTTCTTCTTCTATGAAGAATTGAGCATCATCTTCTAGACCTGGTTCAGTCAAGAATTCTAGAGAGGCAGCCTTAAATTCCTCTAGCAGATCAAGTTTAAGACAAGATTCGGTCCTAGTGTTTAGAGAGTGAGATATGGACATCGGGAATTGGAAATTTTTTCTAAAACAAATGTTTAATTTCTCGGTTTGTCCTTCATAAATAAGTCTTTTGAGGGGTTGTCCTATCAACAGGTCAAAGTCCCATATATCAAAGATATAAAAGCTTAAATGAACCATGGTTCCTTCCACCTTGATGGGTAGGACATATAAAACTCCCAAACTGGGGACAATGTGTCCTAAGGGGCTTTTCATCAATTTCACTATTAGGGTCAATGGCATGTGCTTTAATAAATTTTGTGCAAGTGAAGCAGACATGATATTAATACCTACAACTAGATTATAGAGAGCATCAAAGTGGTCTGAATCAATTTGGCAATGTATTGGTATAGAAGGTGAATCCAAACAGATCACATCAGAGGAAAGATCTGATTCTTCCAACCATTCATTGCTTATGATCGACACTAACTCTCCTGAGGTGCTTTAATAAGAAGAACCCTTAGAAAGATATAAAGATTTTCCAAAATGTTTATGATGATTCTGTGGTTTCTTTATAGAATAGTAGTTCGAGATGTTTCAAAAATCATCAAAAAGATCAGTCTCGATATCAAGCATAAAATCAAGAAACAGAATTTCCTTCTCTTTGGGTGGCTCAGAACATGGGGTAGCTAAAGTAGACGGTATGTTTGGCAAAGGATTAGGTTCAGCTACTTGAGGTTCTACTTCTAGTATATTATCAGATTCAAAAGCTAAGATTTGATCTAGGATCAATCTTGCTTTCTTAGAGGAAAGATGCAAAAATGATCCTCCAGAAGTTGTATTGAGCAACTGTGAATTGTCTCTATGAAGACCTTTGTAAAAATGTTAAAGAAGAATAGGGTCTTGTAAACTAAGGTCCGGGCCAGAATCTAAAAGAGTGGTAAAACAATTCTAGGATGAAGCCAAAGATTCATTGTGTTTTTGTTTGAAGGTCAGAACCTTGACTCTAAGGTCAATGATTTGGGAGACAGGGTAGAAATCTATGCAAAAATTGGAACGTAAGGATCCTTAATCTCCTTGGCCTAGACCTACAGCTTTATTATACTATTGTCTAGCTTTTGCCTTTAAAGAAAAAGGAAATAGCTTCCAACATAAAGTTTTATCAGATATGCCCTCTATACGGAGGCAATCAAATGTTTGTTCAAAATCTCGTATGTGAAGGTAAGGATTTTTGTCTTCCTTTCCTGAAAAGGATAGGCTTTGGACCATTGCAATCAACAGCGGACTCAACCTATAGTTAGGTGTTTGGATTGGTTGTGATGATTCCCATGGCATAAGGCTAGTCTCTGTGGGTGCAGCAAATTGATAGATAGGAATGGAATTTATGTCATCCATAAGGGTGGAAAAAGGTAAGATAAAAGAAAAGAAAAGATAAGGAATAAAAAGAATAAAAAGGTAAAAGTATGAATACAAGGTAGAGCAAGAATTAAGGTTAACTCAGCAGACCGTATTTCTCCCTGGCAACGGCGCTAGAAATGCTTGTTGATATTTATTACGCAAACAGAAGAATCAAAGAGAAATAATCCGCAAGTGCATGGATATCGGTGTGCACTTCACTTGGGAGATATTTCTAGAGTATCGTTTTTTATTTATCCGCAAGGAGAAAACATGTGATGACTAACCAAGTCTATGCTAAACCCCTGAGTTGCAAACAAGGTATGAGATATAAGGGATATAGAGAAGACTACTATGGCACCCTAGTTTTAAACTTTGGCAAGCTATGAGATCACTGTTCTAATGGGGACGTACTTAGAGAGAACACACTACAAAGGATGCTTAACCCTAGCACACAGGTCCTACCAAACCTACTGACAGGAGGAGGCTCCAAAGGATCAATGAGGCTATATGAGTCACCCCCGTGATCTACCAGCAATCCGGACAGTTAGGGGATACCTATGAGTACCCGAGCCCAAGCACCACGCTTACACTACAGATGATTACTCTAAACTCTATGCAAAGAGAATAAACTAAACTCACAAACCAAATAACAATAATAGCAATTTACTTACTAGTATTAGAAGTTGAATTACCGAAGAATCTTAGAAGTAAGCCCCGTGTTAAGGAGACTTGATCCCGCAGGTACAAGCCGAAGAGGTGACACTGTCAGGCTGGGCTTCCTCCAACTCTTCCCTCCACTCTATCTCTCTTAATCTAAAAGAATAACTCTAATCTCACATAGAGACTATATAGCTAAACTCTCTTGAATGCTAGGCTCTAGAGAGGAGATCCATTCAAGGGACCCCTCTCAGGCTGATCCTGACTGGAAATAATGAATTATGAATTGAGGATTGCTCTGACCCAGGGGCCAGGGACCTTGCTTATATAGCCGCCTTGGATGAACGTCAGCCCTTGGATCAAACCGACTTGAATCAATGATTGACATTGTACCTCAACGGCAGTGGGAAACCAACCTAGCAAGCAGAGGCTGAAAGGTGGGGCCCACAGGGTGGGTGCTCTAGGGTCTAGGGCGACCGCGCTTGCTTTTTGCCAGGTGGGGTCCACCTCTAGTGGGTCATCCTCCCGAGGTCTCTAGAATCTTCTTTTGTATATGTAGCTTAAATATCTCTTCATAAACCTGACATGTGGGTTATCTTTGGTTATTTTCCTATTTAATCCCTGCAAAACACAGATTCACCGAAACTCATGGAATTCTATCAGTTAAAACCCTAGTCTATGATGGTGATTCTTTTTATAGCATTTTCTCGGTCGAGTTGACGGTTAAAATTGATAGTTAACTACCATCAACACCATCTAAGGAGGCTGCCCTCCCCCTCAACCAATCAGGTTGAGTCTCATGGATCCATCTTCTACCGCCTTTGAGGATCAATATTAATTGTTCATTAAGGTCGGTTTGATCCGACGGCCGAGGCTCCTCAGAGGGGGCTATATAAACAGGCCTAGACCCCAGGGTTTGGAGGAACCCTAATTCATTATTCATTCATCCAAGAGATAAGCCACCTGATCAAGCCAGAGGCCACCATCTCAATTAGAGCTCCATAGTTTAGACCATAGCTACATAGGATTAGAACTAGAAGGAGGCGGACACCTACTCGGTTTTTGGATCTATCAATAGTTTGCTTAGTAATTCCTCACGATCTCTCCTATTTTATATTTGTTCTTGTATTGTTCATATTGTTCATCTGCTACTATGAATATGACTTTGGTATATTCTACTATATTGGATATGACTTTGCTCTATTTGTTTATGTTCTCAATTATAATATTCTTAATTAACTTTCATTATATGCTTAGCATAGTTGGATTAGATTTATATTCAAACATAGGATCATATAGCGCTCGCTCATTGAATTCATGGGTGAGTGATAAATATTGTGTAGGCGTGGTGCCTATACCGTATTTTCCTACAATTGCACCCTATATTCCAGATCATGTGGTAGTTCGCAGGAGTGACAGTCCTATTGAGTCTTATATAGTCCACCTCCTGAATGTAGACCTTGTAGAACACAACTATTATAAGGAAGGTTGGCTATGTTCATGGTCTTTCTGCATAATATCCCTATGAGTAGATATAAGCTTGTCTTGCCATGATTGCCAAGGTAATTGCACTAATCATCGTATGCTTTGACTTATAGTTAGAATAACATAGGATTTATCCTCGTAGATTGTTCTAATACCATGCTAGTGTTATAGACTTAGAGTACTCTATTGAGATGTTTATTCATTTATTATATGGCTTGTGCTTATCATTTATCACTTATATATATATATATATATCTTATCTTGTGACACTTACCCTATATGAGAAGATAGATAAAAAAATGGTTACACTCTCCATTATCACATGCAAGTGATGCCATTGCTCATTATTCTTAGCTTTCCCTTCCCTTGGGTAAAAATATAAATAACGATACCTAGATTACTCCTGGTTAAAATGCTACGTCAGTATTATCTGTGCGCTTGCAGATTTCATATTTATTTTAGAGGAGCATTTGCATTTATTAATACCAACACTTCTAGCCATGCTGGGGATGACAATCTGGTATGTAAAGTGGTGTTAGAAGTGTCAACAAGCATTTTTGGCACCGTTGTCGGGGAAGGTTGATTAAGCTACCCAAAAAGGATAATGAGCTATCACTTGCATCACTAATGTGATCGAGAAACCATCATTTCTCTACTCATATAGCCTTACCCTTGTCTTTTGTCTTTTATCTATTTATATACATCATATGCAGGGTAATGAATGATCAGATCTGATCTTCCAGAAAATTTTATTGATAATCCAGAAGCATTACTCAGAAAAACTAGAGCCAAGCTCAAGAAAACTCATTCTATATCAAGGCTTGAAGTCATTTTCGAGTCAGAAGATCACAAGGACCTTATTCAAAGTTTAACACCAGAGTTCGAAGCCATGGCTAACAAGTCAGTCTGTGAGTTCTCAGCTCCAACAATGGACAACATTCGTACTACACCTGCTACAGACATTGATCGGCCATTTGAGCTCAAGCCTGCTGATGTGAACTGGGGTCCTGCTCTTCTAAAAGGTTCTGATAAATCTCGATTTGGTGGAGTCGTGACACAATTCGATCTGGCTTCTAAACAACTCGGTCCTAAACCCTGCAATCGTAGCACCACGTCTCCTCTGGTTATCGATCGTCGATGCACGGTCGACCTCACCAAGAAGGCTAAGTCCTTTGCCTGCTAATCGAAGAACACAAGCGAAGAACAAGAAAGATTGCAACCAAATTTGCTAATGAATGATTGAGCTCACGAATTGGGGTCTCACAAATCGACACGGCGATGAAATTGTTCAGAGATAGATTAATCTAAGCAAAACCTAAGAAAGAAGTGGCAACTTGGGGTGTCTAAATACATGCGTAGCAAAAAACAAAATGTCATGGTCATAGGAGATCCTGGAGTCACGGCTATTGAATAGTCTTCATGCATGGAAGGAAGTTCATGGATGCATGCTTATTGTCTGGTCAACATAGGTGGCATCCACTCTTCATCTTTCTTCATCTATCATGGAGGCGATGGATGAAAAGTGTGGATGCATGTTTACTAGCTAAACATAGCATTGGCTATTTTCCTCCAAGCTTCATGGTTCCAAGCTCTTCGTGTCCTCATCATCCTTATGATCCTCTCCATCATTCCTAAGCAAAACAAGAGTGCACGCATCTCCATTGTATAAATATGATGGACAAGAGTTTAGGAATGAACTTACTTGATGATCGAGTTGGCGTGCATGGGCATGTGTAAGAGGACCACATGGCGTGGATGTATAGATGGTGTTGATGTCCTCATCATCCTCCCCTCTTGAATTGGAGGCATCCTCGACTTTAGCGCATCTCCTTCTCCCAAGTATGGCTTCAAATCTGAAATGTTAAAGGTGGGACTAACCCCAAACTCGAGAGGCAAATCCAGCTTATATACATTATCATTAATTTTCTCAAGAATTTTAAATGGGCCATCAGCTCTTTGCATTAACTTAGACTTTCTCAAATCTGGAAATCTATCCTTTCTCAAGTGCAACCAAACCAAATCACTCGGTTCAAGCTTAACTTCTCGTCTACCTTTACTAGCAGCAATTTTATACTTTTCAGTCATTTTTTAATGTTGTGCCTTGTTGTTTCATGCATTTGCAAAAAAAATCAGCACGTTCTTTAGCATCATCATGAACTCTCTCACTAGTAGGTAAAAGCAAAATATCAATCGGGGCATAGGGATTGAAACCATACACTACCTGAAAAGGACTTACCTTGGTGGTAGAATGTGTTGCCCTATTGTAAGGAAACTCCACATGAGGCAAACATTATTCCCACATCCTCAATTTTTTTTTCAAAATAGCTCTCAACATGGCACCCAAAGTGTGGTTTACTACCTCCGTTTGTCCATCAGTTTGTGGGTGACAAGTTGTAGAAAACAACAATTTTGAACCCAACTTATTCCATAGAGTGCGCCAGAAGTGACTTAAAAATTTAGCATCATCATCTGAAACAATAGTAGAAGGCATACCATGCAAACGAACAATCTCTTTGAAAAAGAGGTCAGCAATATGAACAACATCATCACTTTTATGGCATGGAATAAAATGCGCCATCTTAGAAAATCGATCCACCACCACAAAAATACTATCCCTCCCCCCTTAGTCCTAGGTAATCCCAAAACAAAGTCCATCAAAATATCCGCCCAAGGAATAGAAGGAACGGGAAGAGGCATATACAAACCATGTGGATTCAAGTGAGACTTAGCTTTTTGACATGTGGTGCAGCGTGCCACGAACCGCTCAACATCTCTCCTCATCCTTGGCCAAAAGAAATGTGTTGACAAAACATCTTCCGTCTTCTTAGCACCAAAATGTCCCATCAATCCTCCTCCATGTGCTTCCTGCATCAACAAAAGACGAACAGAACCAACTAGAATGCATAGGTGGTTAGCTCTAAACACCAATCCATCATTTACCACAAACTTGTTCCATGAACTTCCCTCTTGACAATTCAGCAACACATCTTTAAAATTAGGATCAAGCACATATTGTTCTTTTATTGATTCAAGTCCAAAAATTCTACAATCAAGTTGGGACAACAAAGTATATCATCTGGACAAGGCATCAGCAACCACATTATCCTTCCCTTTCTTGTGTTTGATAACATAAGGAAAAGATTCAATAAATTTGACCCACTTGGCATGTCTATGATTTAGATTATTTTGTGAACGAAGATACTTAAGCAATTCATGATCCGAATGAATAACAAATTATTTAGGCCACAAATAATGATGCCACGTCTCTAAAGAACGTACAAGTGCATACAATTCCTTATCATACGTGGAGTAATTTAAAATAGGGCCATGCAATTTTTTGCTAAAGTATGCAACGGGCTTACCATCTTGCATCAAAACACCCCCAATTCCAACTCCACTAGCATCACATTCTAACTCAAAAGTCTTACCAAAGTTTGGAAGTTGCAACAATGGCGCATGTGTAAGTTTATCCTTCAACATGTCAAAGGACTCCTTTTGTACCTTACCCCAATGAAACGCCACTCCCTTCTTCGTCAACTCATGTAATGGGGCAGCGAAGGTGCTGAAATCCTTGACAAAACGGCGGTATAATCCTGCAAGACCAAGAAATCTCCTCACCTGTGTGATGGTTTGGGAAACCAGGCAGCTCTTAAAGGCTTCAACTTTTGTCTCATCCACCTCAATCCCCTATGGAGTAACAACATAGCCAAGAAAAGAGACTCAATCCATGCAAAAGATGCACTTCTCAAGGTTACCAAATAAACGTGCATCGCGTAAAGCACTAAAAACAGCATGTAAATGATCCATATGTTCATTCAAAGACTTGCAGTAAATCAAGATATCATCAAAGTAAACTACCACAAATTGACCAATGAAAGCTCTTAAAACCTCATTCACTAAGCGTATGAAAGTACTAGGTGCATTAGTCAAACCAAAAGGCATTACTAACCACTCATACAACCCGAATTTGGTTTTGAAAGCTATTTTCCATTCATCTCCAAGTTTCATTCTAATTTGGTGGTAGCCACTATGCAAGTCATTTTTTGTGAAAATTGTAGAGCCACATAACTCATCAAGCATGTCATCAAGCCTAGGGATAGGGTGATGATATCGAATAGTTATATTATTAATGGCTCTACAATCAACACACATACGCCAAGAACCATCTTTCTTAGGAACCAAAATCACAGGAATGGCACAAGGACTAAGGCTTTCACGTACGTACCCACAGTCCAAAAGCTCTTGGACTTGCTGTTGAATTTCCTTAGTCTCCTCGGGGTTAGTTCGATAAGCAGCACGGTTTCGCAATGTCGCTCCCAGGATCAAGTCAATTTGGTGCTCTATCCCTCGCACAGGTGGCAGCCCCTGGGGGATCTCAGCTAGGAAGACGTCCTCATACTCCTGCAAAAGGTTAGTGACAGCAAGAGGTCTCGAGCTAACATCATCATCAAGGGAAAACAAAGCTCGTTTGCAAACCAAAGTATAGCAAATATCATCATTAGAAATTTTAGCAAGGTCACATTTTTAGGCAAGCGTAACCCTACCCTTCAATTTAATCCCTTCAACCATAGAATTAGTTGTTGACTTACCCTTTTTAGGTGGGTAGATAGAATTAGCAACTTGTTGATTTTCAGATTTAACATCATACAAACTAGCAGCTCGTTCCTTATCAGCTTGTACAATTTTAGCAGGGGTCATTGGTACCAAATTAATTTTCTTTCCTTTATGAACAAAAGTGTATGTATTACTTCTACCATGGTGTATAGCATCATTATCAAATTCCCAAGGATGACCCAATAAAAGTGAACAAGTTTCCATAGGTACCACATCACAATCAACAAAATCAGCATATGTACCAATGGAAAAAGAAACTTTGCAAGTTTTTATTACCTTAGACTTACCAGAATCATTCAACCATTGAATATGGTATGGATGAGGGTGTGGGCATGTGATTAAGCCAAGCTTCTTGACCAAATCTGAACTCACCAAATTATTGCAGCTTCCTCCATCAATGATGACACGTGCTCGCCGATCGTTGATGACAAAGAAAATTTGGAACAAATTATGGTGTTGTATCTTTTTAGGTGGTTGTACCTGTGCATGGAGCACTCGCTGCACAATGATACTCCTGTAGGCCACTGTGGCCTCACTACCAAAGACCTCGTTGTCTCCCTAAACAGGTTCTTCTTCTTCATCTTCAACGTCAGAGGCGCTGATGTACCCATCTTTTGTAGCAATGTATGCCCGTTGACTGGGGCAATTCTTCTATACATGCCAATATCCCTGGCAGCGGTGGCACTAATTGTAACACCCCAGGTGTTTATCACCAGTTAAGCAAGGGTTTTTGAGTTCAAACATGACATGTGAAGTGGTAATGAAGATGTCGAAGCCAAGTCTATGGAATAGAGTCCCAACTTAAACTTGAATATTGCACCATCACTTACATATAGGCCCTTTTCAAAAATGTATGCTTGGGTGGTGTTATTGCAATATCTTCATGTGTCTCACCTTAGTACCTATCTATATTGATCCCTGGAATAGTTTCATGAAGTTTGGAATCAAAAAGTCACATGAAATGATAAGTCATATCCTTCTTGGAATGGCGTGATTAAGTGAATGGAATTATAGATCATCAACCAAACTTTGCAACTTTGCCCAAATGACTCTAGATGAACTCTACAACAAAAGTCATGAGGGGTTCATGTCGAGCAAATGTCAAGAAAATGCCCCGATTGGCCTAAAACCCTACTTTAGGCTTTATCGAGTTACTACTTTGACCAAAGTGCAAGTTTAACTTCTGTACCAGTTATGAGGTTTGACCTTAAAGAAAAGTTGTATTTCAACTTATGTGGAACAAACTTTGTTTAATGGTCAAGAGCTAGTTTGGCCCCTAACCTAGTCAAATAGAGCTCACAAGATTCAATGCAGTGTTGTTTTGGAACCCCAAAATTTGGCTGAGTCATAATAGAATATCAGTTTCGGGTATCCCACTTTGGAGCTTTGTATCTTGCAATACAAGCTGATCCAGACCTGGATCATTTAAGAGAAGTTGGAGTTCAGATTTGTACTACAAACTTTGTTCAAGCTTCAGGGCCTAGTCCAGCTCCTAACTTAGTCAAATAAGGAACCCAAGTTTGAACTTATTGCTGATTTCAGACTTGAAAACATTCTGTCCAGAATTCCTAGTCATCAACGTTGGCATTACGCGTTCTCCAAAATTAGTTAAGTAACTTGGTTTGATCCCTTAATAAAAGTTGGAGTAGGCCTTATGGATAAGAGCATGTAAAAGTATGGCATTAGATGGACTTTGTTTTCACCATCAATTTTTTATTCTTGTAATCGCCGTTAATACGTTGACATGACCATCTTGGGGGTTAATTAACTGTTAATCTAGTGCTCCAATGGTCATGACCCCTTAATGTAATTTGTAGTGCTTTATGTGGGCAACAAACTTGATTCAAGGCCCAGGGCCCAAATCTGAGAGCAACAAGCCCAAACTAGCGCCCCAATGCGGTCTCAGTGACGCCTGCCACCTGCTCGATAGCTGCCCCTTAGGGGAGGGCATGGCGGCCATGCACCCGTGTGTCTCCACTATGGACGCCGCGCGTCCTCCTCTCTGCCGCGTGCCCCTACACCCGCTCGAAGTGGAGAAACACCAGAACACCTTCACTTGCCCTCCACTCCTCCATGCTCGCCAACTCGAGCCGTGGAGCGCGGTCGCCGGAGCACGCCATCACAGAGCACCGCCATTGCCAAGCCAACCAAGCTCCATGCCACAGTGCCCCTGTCCCTCCCCGTGCTCAATAGCTCACGCCATCACCTTCGCCTCCTCCTCCTCCACGCTCTGCGTGTCTCGGCTGGACCGGAACCCACCGGAGCAGTTCGGCCATGGGAGCCCCTCTCTGGCGCCTTCGTTAACAACTACAGCTGGACCACCTCGGGCTGCCCTAGGATGGGCCAAGCAGCTCCACAGGCGCGTGCGAGTCCCCTTGGGCTTCCTCGTCCCTCGTCCGCCACCGGCATTGCTTCCCCTCGTGTGGACGCGGCCGCTGCCGCCATTGTCGGTCGTCGGGTCACTGGTCATCGTGGCTGGCTCACCTCGGGTCACCGTGGAGCACGCCAAGGTCATGAGTAGGTGCGCACTGACCCAGGGGTACTGTGCCGCCCCTCCTTTGCCGCCGGTGAGCCGCCAGCGAGCCACCGCCGGCATCTCCTCCACTTCCCCTGCTCTGCCGACGGGAGGAAGAAGAGAAAGGCCGTCCCCCCCCTCTTTGTGTCTCTCTGTTTGAGTGACTGACGAGCGGGCCTGGCGGAACAGCAGGTCCCACTTGTCGGGTTAAGTGGTGACAGAGATTGGGTGTATGTTTGGGTGTGCCTAGCAAATTCAGTTAGGGTTAGGTAATGCTGATTTTGAATTTCAGATTTCATGTAAATCTTCTAAAATCCATATCTCATGCTAAGTAATTCCAAAAATAGCAAATGTAGACTTTTTGGAAACCTTGAGAAGTGATCTATGCAGTAGATTCATAAAATATTAGGTGTTTGTAGATGTTTCTGATGTCTTTATTTAAGCTTTAAAAATGGTCTAAAAATGCCTTTAAAATTGACTAGAGCAAGATCTGGAGTTTTAGATATCAACAAATAGTGATTATTTTTTTTGTTAATCTTGTGATAACATGTAATTACTAATAAAAATATTAAACCTATTAGTTGTTCACTATTTTCTTAAGGTTTTGATTTGACCTTGATAAATAAGGAAATCTACATTATATTGCTTGTCATTTTTATATCTTGAGTTGTGTTGCTCCAAATGATGTGAAATTTTTATGGTAGTCTTGCCATGCTATAAATGTACTGTGGTGTAAATTTCATGGTCATTACTTACTGTATGTTCAAGTTATTGATTTAACTTGTTTATGGCTTGATAAATAGCTTATAAATAATATATAAATGATAAAATGGAAAATATGGTTCCATTACCTTAGTATGATGTTTGTCTATCATGTTGATTCATACTATGGTCAGGTGTTCATAGAAAATATTGAGTTTTAGGGTTAACTTGCTCTCACATGATTTATTGCAATAGCTGTTTGTCTTTTTCATAGAGGTTGATATACTTGTCCAAATGGCTTGAAATTTGGATAGTAGACTTTTGCGAGCATTTTTAGGACACTGTAATTTTGGTAGAATTTAATGTGCACCTTGGGTAGGTGTTCATAATTCCACCTAATTATCTAAGGTAAATTAAGAAATGTATTAAAATAAATTATTTAGTAATGGACACTATGTTTTTCTAGTGTTCATTAGTCATGTGTGACATGTTGGTAAAGTTGGTTTTGTCCAATTATATGTTTGTAACATAAGTTAATAATTATTTCTTGCAAATGAGGTTTCTGGACAGATCTAGGAACTTAGCAAAGTTCTTCATGATAGTGTGCTTTGTTGTAAAACTTGTTTATACAAAATTTGTAGATAATTTATGTATCTAGCTTCTGTTAAAATTTGGTGGCATTTAGCCATGTGGTTTAGTAGTTATAGCTGTTTAAAGTTAGGGTACAAAATTGCTTGCTCTCTGTTTGTCAGGAACAGATTCTGGAACTTTATAATTTTGACTTGTTTACCTTATGAATCATGCTGTGATGATATTATATGAAACATAGATAATTTTATAAGCTTTTCATAATGTCTTCTTGTAAGTCATTTGGATTTATAAAACTCCAGATATGATTGGTTTATGAAGCTACTGTTTGCTAGTCCAGAAATTGGCATATTCCAGTTATCGTTGTTGCTTCACCTTGAGTTGCTTTGCATGTTGCTAAGTGTGATTCGTGTCCTTAGTGATGAAGTTAGTACACCTAAGACTTTGTAAATATTGTGTCATATTTGGTATTGTTCTCCTTGCTATCTTAGCATGATAGGTTGTGTGATGTTTAATTAAGCAATGTGAAGTGCTTATGTGTATTTAGTATAACCCTGTACTTGCCTTGTTTAGTGTGTGATGCATCATCCATTGCATTTCCATGTATTCATACACTTGCATCTTGCACCTCATTTAGGTGCGCTAGCTGAAGCACGTGAAGGACTTGATGTGGAGCCAAACCGAAGATGGTGTTTGGTGGACCTATCTCGGAGACGGAAGGGTTGGACAAGTGAGAGAATGGGAGGTGCTCACCAAGCTAGTGTCATCTGACAACCACTGACTTGTGTCGGATCCTAGGTAAGCCCCGGAGCATTATAAGCCTCCTACTTTTAATGCAATTAATTATATATGTTATATATGTATTGTTGCATTAAGTGGTAGGAGTTGATTGGAACCCCTTGCTGCATTATATCATTCCTTGTCTAGAGATATGAATCCCGAAATCCTATGTAGACAGGATCGACTCTATGCTTAGCCCTGCTTAATTAGAACGGTAATGTCAGGTGATCTCCTATCACCTGCAAGGTAGGAAGTATTGGGTCACGGTTGGCTATGTTTGCTATCGTAGAAAAGAACCAAGTGTTAATAATGAACTTAGACCGGGCGGGATGTCGATAGTGAAGCAACAAGGCATGGAGGTCTTAGGTGTGGAACTATCCCCGTCTGTGTCGATTAAGGACTGATACCTAGAGCCTTCTATGTCATTTTGAAAGCATGCCTGACATTTAGTTGGCCGGCCTGAGGTTGCCGACCGCGAAGCCTAGTAGCTCAACTCAGGCTACGAAGTCAAAAAGTGAAAGTCGCCTTGGAAGGGAGCCAGAGGGTCTAAGGGCAGGTTAGTTAAAAGTCCTGAGCATCCTGGCCACTGGTATCCCCGAGAACGCGGCACTATTCGGGCCCACCCTGAGTTGTACCAAAGGTTATCTACGGCTGCCTTTAGTGGGGTTTGCCGGGTGAGTGTCAGGAATACCTCCTCAGCTAAGTTAGAATCAATTCGAGTCACCGTCTCTCCCGGATAGTGAGAAACTTGACTGGTTATCTCTAGCATAGATACACTAATTATAATGATGGTTCGGAATTGATGATATGATGATGGCCTTATTATACCTGCTATGGTTAATATTGTTTGCTCCTAATAAGTGAGTGCTCTAGTACAGGTGCTAATATAGTTGACAAGTTAATGATGATGAACTTGATGCTAAGTTTAATTGGTTACTTATGCTCATAAGCTCTTTTATGCAAAGGAATCAAGCTAGCCCACTTATATAAAGCCTTGCATACTCCTTGATGTCATCTTATTTCTGGTTTTTGATGGGTAAGTCTAGCTGAGTACCTTCTCATACTCAAGGTTTTATTTTCCCACTTGTTGCAAGTTATGACGTATCATGGCTACTGCAAGATTTGGATGGCTTCTGCCGTAGTGGCAGAGTGTGATCATGGGCATGATCTTTCTGAGTTATCTTATCACTAATGCTTTTGTTGAAAGTTGACCTCGGTACTGGCATATATTTGAAATAAGAAGTAATGTTAGTTTCAAATTACTTTGCTTTTGCTACTTTTCAACTTAAGTTGTAATAACTATATTGATCTCCGATGTATATTGAATTACCTATGAAATGGATGTAACATGTGACTTGTTATGTTGAATCACTACGATCTTGGCTTGTATGTTGGTTGGTTTGAAATGTCTCATGATTTTAGTGGACTACCGAAGTTATATGGGCTCAAGTGTGAGAATTTGATCACTTCGGTGATTGTTTTTATACTTGTGCTCTTATAATTTGGACGGTTCCGTGACACTGAATGCCAGGAGTGTGTCCCATTGAGGCAATGGAGGAAGCACTCTTCGAAGGTTCCTGCACAGAATTTTTACCTGAACCGAAAGGTCATGAAGAAGGCATCTGCTTGTTCTCCGGTATAGGCGCCCGAAAGGAGGATGCCTTGGGTAGCCTCGAAGATGGCACCATGCGTGGCATGTATGAGGTGCCAGCCTTGCTTTTGCTCTTGCTTTGCTTATCATGCCCCTGCAACTCCTTCTCTGCAAGCATAGCAAACTGAAACAACTGGTTGATAGTGTTAAATTCCTTATAATCAACTATGTCCTGAATTTCCTCCCTCAAACCCTCATAAAAATGAACAATAGAATCCTCGGGTCCCTCCACTATACCAACACACATCAAACCTTTCTGGAGCTCACCATAGTAATCCTGCATAGATTTATCTCCCTGTTCTAAGCGCATTAGCCTCTTACATAGGTCCCTATGATATGATGGTGGCACAAATCTATCACGCATAGCAACCTTAAGTTCTTCCCAAGTTTTAGGTTGGCAATTATCTACAACTAAGCCGGTCACCAAATGATAGCAAAATCTTTAAATTTAGTAGTGGCTTGTCTAATTTGATGTTGATTAGGCACACGGTGGGCAATAAATTTTTGTTCTACTATCATCTCCTAATCAAGGTATTCTTCAGCATCATAATGTCCCAAAAAAGAAGGTATGGTAAATTTAACCTTAGCATAAGGATCATCAGAAACATGAGTACAATTACCTCGATGGTGGTTGAAGTGTTGAGCGCCACCCATACCTGTGGTGTTGGTGCAAAGACGATGATGTAATCTATTTTGCCTTGTCACTGCTTTATCAACATTACCATCAGCACCATAGACTTCATCATCAGCGTTGCTGCCATCAATATCTTCATCATGTGGTGGTTGGGCTTCTAAGGCAGCTACCCTGTCGGTTAGCGTGGACAATCATTTGTCCAAACTCTCAAGTGCGTTGCCGAGCTTGAGGCCAATGAGTGCATTAGTTACAGCCTTTGTAACTGTCGATTGTAGATGCTCTTGGCTGACACACTCTGCAAAATCTTGGGGCGAATCATCTTCGTCGTCTCCTAGCATTGTAGACACAAAGCACAAACAAAGAAAATAGTGAAGGTTATCCCTAATAATCCTACTACACAGGTGGAGTGGTGCCTCTCAATATCACGTGGAGTGGTGGTGTAGTCTTAACAAGTTCCAACAGGGTTCTTACCAGCAAGGCACGGTTACCCGAAAGACGTAGCGCTGAGATTACAGGGGTCAAAACTTGTGTTGTCCAGAAGCAATATGTGGAGCTTTGGGTGGCTTAAAATATGATAACAAGGAATAGCAATAATATAATTCAGAATTGTAAGATTGAAAAGTAGTCCAAAGCTAGTCTATGTTGCCGGCCTAAACTCGTCCTGGACCTAGTTCAAGCAAGGATCAACACAACTCAGCACAGGGACATGAAAAGATGCAAGCACTTCTGAATTTTTTTTTCAATTATTTTTTTTGTGGGGCTTTTTTTTGCACCTTCTGCCTTTTGTTCTCTATTTTTTTGTGCAGCTCTTTTGTTTTGCACTTAGCCTTTTTTGTTTTGGTATTTTTTATACTAGAAAGTGCCGCATGGGATATATCATAACTCAATTTAATAGAGACCTCTAAAACAAACACCTTTTGGTAGGCCAATAAAATCTCCCAACATATATAGGGCCCATAATAACCTCAACACTAATTGGCTTGACACATGCATGCGTTCCTACAACAGCTATATATAGCCGAAATTTGGAAATTCCTTCTATAACATGCTCTCTGTCCTTATTTTTAGCAGCCTAAAACAAAGCTTGGATAGTTTCTATTCACATAGACAACACCCAAAACTTGCTGTCAAATAATGCCCAAGGCATGCACTAAAATAAATTGACTATTTTGATACTGTTGGACATTCTAAACTTAGGCCTTCCTAGTAAAGTAGGATTGCTTTCTATGATGAAGGCACACGAGACGAAGCAAGCCTATTCTTGATGGATCGGCACAAGGAAAATAGATTAATTAAAGTCATAGTGCCTCTAGAAACCAAATGACTCGACGACACACTAGACCAAGACTTGATTAAACACAGCAAACATGATGACGCACAAGGGATGACCATTCAATAAAGCAAACTAAAATTAAAAATATTGCATGGGCACAACGGGTGATAGGACTTGGGGAAAAACAAACGATGACACAAATATTTTTGTAGGGCAATTTTTTGGATTTATAGGATGAAGAAAAATCAAACTAAACTATGGAAAAGTGTGAACCTGATGGTGAACCTAAGGCTCTGATTACCACTTGATGTGAACTAGGGTCTTGATCTTCTGAAAGGTTTTGATAACTCTCCATTTGGTGGAGTCGTGACACAATTTGATACAGCTTCTGAACAACTCAGTCTTGAACCCCACAATCGTAGCACCACGTCTCCTCTAGTTATCAACCATCAATGTATGTTTGACCTCGCCAATAAGGCTAAGTCCTTTGCCTGCTAATCGAAGAACACAAGCGAAGAACAAGAAAGATTGCAACCAAATTTGCTAATGAATGATTGAGCTCATGAATTGGGGTCTTACAAACTGACACGGCGGCAAAATTGTTCAGAGACAGATTAATCTAAGCAAAACCCGAGAAAAAGTGGCAACTTGGGGTGTCTAAATACATGCGTAGCAAAAAAAACAAAATGTCATGGTCGTAGGAGATCCTGGAGTCACGGCTGTTGAATAGTCTTCATGCATGGATGGAAGTTCGTGGATGCATGCTTATTGTCTGGTCAACATAGGTGGCGTCCACTCTTCATCTTTCTTCATCTATCACGGAGGCGATGGATGAAATGTGTGGATGCATGTTTATTGGCAAAACATAGCATTGGCTATTTTCCTCCAAGCTTCACGGTTCCAAGCTCTTTGTGTCCTCATCATCCTTCTGATCCTCTCCATCATTCCTAAGCAAAACAAGAGTGCACACGTCTCCATTGTATAAATATGATGGACAAGAGTTTAGGAATGAACTTACTTGATGATCGAGTTGGCGTGCATGGGCACGAGTAAGAGGACCACGTGGTGTGGATGTATAGATGGTGTTGATGTCCTCATCTCCTACGCTCATCAACATGGTGCAAGCTAGCCAGTTTTGTGGAAAAGCACATGAAGATGCTAGTGCTCATCTCCAACATTTTTTGGAGATTTGCAGCACTTTCACCATCAAGGATGTCCCCAGAGATGCCATACTACTTCGCCTCTTCCCATTCTCACTCTTGGGGAGAGCGAAGCAGTGGTTTTTTGCAAAAAAAGAGAAGAACACTACGTGGGCACTCTGCTCCATCAACTTTTTGGGGAAGTTCTTTCCCATGGGCAAGACAAATGCCCTTTGTGGGAAAATATCAAGTTTCCAACAGCAACATGATGAATCTGTCCTAGAATCTGTCCTCATCTTGGAATAGAGAATTGGCTACTTATGCAGACCTTTTATCATGGGCTCAACAACAACACTTGTGAGACAATGGATGCTGCTGCTAGAGGTGCATTCTTATCACTTACTATTGCTCAAGCTACAGCTCTTGTGGAGAAGATGGCATCCAACTAAGGTTGGAGTGAAGAAAGAACTCAAACCCGCAAGAGAGGTGAAGGTATGCACCTGCTCAAAGAGGTAGACATGCTATCTGCCAAGACGGACCTGCTAATGAAGAGGCTCGATGAGAGAGCCGGTGAGAAGAACGAAGTCATACACATTCATGATTCTCACATGACTTGTGAAGAATGTGGAGAAACTAGGCATTTAGGAAACAACTACCTAGAGTTACAAGAGGATGTGAACTATATCAATAACAACAACTACTACTATCGTCCTTAACAAAATCAAGGTTGGAATCAATAGCAAAGGCCTAACTACTTAGGTAACTACTTAGGTAATTATCAAAGTAATAATTCTTTCAATAATTTCAATCAACCACCTTTGAGGGAGTTAGTTCTTAATCAAGGAAAATTAATGGATAACATATCTAAGAAATTAGCATCCAATGATAAAGTGCTGGAAACAATCAATAATAGAATGGATAGCTTTTCAAATGCCATTAAGAATCAACATAGCTATAATAAAATGATTAAATCACAAATATCTCAACTTGAACTGTTGTTCCTCCTGCTTACCAAGGTAAGATTCCTAGGCAACCGAAAGAATTAGAATCTGCAAATCTTGTAGACATATTTAATGTAGGAAGCTACTGGATTGATCCTTCAACTGGAGGATGGAACGATGAATCTCTACCAATCAAGAAAGGCGATCTAGGGAGACCGGTCATCTCGATCTCCATTAGGAGTGTGAACTTTAATGAAGTTATCTATGACTTTGGTGCAAGCGTCAACATCATGTTTAAGGTAATTTATGAAAGAATGTTTCACTATCCATTATTATACACAACCATATGCTTATAGCTTGCAGACTAGTCACTCTGCCATGCCAAGGGAATCATAGAAGATATTTGTGTGTGAGTTGGCAGCTCGTATGTTCCTGCAGACTTTGTGGTGGTAGAGACAGGAGGTGATGGGAAGTCACCCATCATTTTGGGATGGCCATTCTTGAACATCGCTAGAGCTATCATCTACGCCAACAGTGCTAAGATCTGTTTCAACAAAAAAGGGAAGAGGGAAGTTTTTCTTTCAAGAATCGAGTACTACAATTCCCCGCACATCCACAACACGCCTACGAGCCAAAAAAGAAGAACAATAGGAGGAACAAGAACAAGAATAAGAACAAGAAGCCACAACAGACGAAGACAGTGAGGATGGTCACTGCAGTCCATAGGGAGCATGACCACCAGCTCACGTCCCTGCATCTGATCAAAAAGGATGATCTAGGTGTCCCAACCATCGAATGCACAATCAATCAAAGCTCCTTTCAGAAAGCTGTCTGTGACACCGGATTGGGAGTCAACATAATGGCCAAGGTAACCTATGAATATTTATATGGTACTATGCCTCTATATTCCACCTATGCGCAGCTGCAAATGGCATACCAGACATTTCAATTCATAGATGGGATAGCAAAAGATGTCCCAGTACAAATTGACGACCACTTCATCCCCACTAACTTCTTGGTCCTAGACATGGGAGAAGATGAGTATGATCCACCTATCATCCTTGGAAGACCATTCCTGAACACCACCAAAGCCATCATCTACATAGGATTAGGGGAGGTCCTATATCACTTCCCCTTAGAGAAGGTACGTCGGTACTTCAATGACAATTATATAGTTAATGAAGATCCAACAAAGTACAAAACAAGAAGAAGGCGCTGTAACTGACATCAGAAGAATCAGACCTCTAAGGATGGATGGGCTGACTATGAAGGAGAAGTATCAAGATATGAAGACCAATATCCTGAAGAAGAGATTTCCCCTAAGAAGGAAGTTGTACCACCAACAGAGAGTGATCCCATTCAAGATGAACAAGCTCCTTCCTCAAAGTCAACCTCACCAACAAAACAGGTATGGAAAGTAAAGATAAAATCAGTTTTAGATTCAACACAAGAAGCATAGCCAGTGGCACCATTTGAACCATCTGAGGTGCCCTAGGACGTTTAAGCGAACAAGAGGTCCTGTTCGGAGGACCTAAATCACCGAAGACCGCACTAAGAGATAAACTTGGTAGTTATAAATATTTCCCTTTTCAGCACTACGTAATTTTCCCTTAGCATATTTACTTTCCTTTAAATGAATAGTTAGTTATATGTTTATCAATGCTATCATAGAAAAAGAAAATAAAAATGTGTGTCATGCATTTCATTCTAAAAAAATGCTAAGCCCCATATGAATAAATTTGTGGCATAAAAACATAAGGGTATTCACTATGGTGGCGTAAAAATGAATATGCATTTGTTAAAGTTTCAATTCTTTGCATAAGTATAACATATAAACACAAAAATATTGACAGAAAGATCCTGGTAATAAAAAGGACATACATGTTAAGAAAGTTCTAGATACTCAAGGTTTAGAGGTTTATCACTAACACTTAATAAGTTCCACATGCTTTGTTGTTTATTTGAGCTTCATAGAATTGGAAGGATCAAGAAAAGCTAACAAACAGAGGATGATCTATCCTCAGTCAGACTGCTATTCAATAATTCTCAACATAAACACTCTAAGAAAGGAAGTACACCACTGCCTGTCAACTACATCAAACAAGACTATGTCAACATTCAACTTGGGGGAGAGCATCCCCTATGTACCCAACTAAGTATTTTTATCTATATATATTCACTCGTGTAGTTCTACTTTGTTAGAGTATAAAAGAAATAAAAAGATGCATAACCATAGAAAGCAAAATAAATATTTCTTTTCTATATATATTCATGTGTGATCTTTAAGTTTACTAAATAAAATACATAGGAGAGTGTACAAAGAAATTGCCTGCTAAAAATGAAGCCCTAGAATAAACTCTTATATGAAAATGATAAATAGTTGCTCTGCCGTAATTCCTTACAAGTACCTAGTTTTCAACCTCGAATTCTCCCGAGTTTTGCATACAATGGTTTTGATTTAAGATTTTCTCTAAACCTAAACTCATGAGTAGCGAATGCTTGATCTAAGTCTAGGTAGTTGACGGATATGATATGGGAAGGTTTGAGCTGCTGTTTATCTTGTTCCTAGAGATACTAGAGTTCTAGAGAACTTATCTTTTGAAAATTAAAATTGTTGCATGATGAGTTCCTGTATGACAAGATTTTTAAATTCCTACCACAACCATATATATACATGCTTGCTAGATTAGGAAAGACTTACACTTATATTTACTGCTTGTGAGCATTTGAGTGTGGTCAACTTGACCGTTCTGTCTTTCAACTGCTCTAGACCCAAGTGACGGCTACAATCTCCATAGTGGAAGGTAATATGAGTAAGTTTATAATCAGAATAGTTCATTCTAATCCGGAGGAGAATTCTTGTTTGAATGCATGTGTACTTTTGAGGTGTGAAAGCATTGTAGCAACTCCTTATCCATCATTGAGTTTATCTTTGCTTAGGGATGAGCAAAATGTAAGCTTGGTGGAGTTGTTGACGGTAGATAAGTGTCATTTTTAAACCATCAACAAAACATGAAAAAAGGACTCAAATATAATTATCACCTAGATATAGGGGTTACATTGATAGAATTCCATGAGTTTTGGTGAATGTCTATTTCTGTAGGGGGTTATCAGAAAATATCCAAAGGAGGTCCACATGTAAGGTTTACATAGTGAAGGGTTATGAGGGTGCTACACTAGCCATAAAATCAAAATTTTTGACCTCATAAACTAGGATCTACTGCTAGTTATAGGTTACAGGATTACCACTAGATGCGCAGGTGTAGCGAAAGCGACTCGATGTAGTCGAACGTGTTGTAGCAGTGCCTTGCAGTTGTGTGGTCATCCATCATGTCCACCCTCCGCTCGCGGATCATCCCTCTCGTGCGGTTCATCCTTGTGCTCTAGATGCAGCACCTCCAAGGTATCCCACACGTATGGGGAGGAAGCGTTGCGCCTTCGGACTGCTAGGTCCGCGAGGAGTAGTAGGCGTGAGCATGGGGGGCGATGGCGGCTGCCTAATGGTGTGAGTCACCTTGGACATGCCCCTTCCCTCTCTTATATAGGCACCTCTAATCAGCCCCAAGTTTGAGGCCCAATTAGAAAACCCTAAGCCTAGTCAAATTTGGGTCCAACCTGAATTAGGCTTCCAGCCCCTTAAGCGTGCAACCCTATGGGTTCACGCACACGTAGACGTGGCTCGAGTACTCCTACTCGGCCATTAGTTGATAGCAGTCTCTAGCAAGATGTGTCAACTCCTATGTGTATGCAAAGATCATATCAGACGAACCTCCACAAACCATATACATGTTATTCCTTTTGCCACACGATATTCGGTCCAACTCATAGGTTAACACTTAACCTAAGCACGACCATGCATTTGTTGATCCAATCATTAGAGTGTTCCATTGATATCTCTCTCACATAGAGGGGCAAATTCCATCTTGATTGTCTATATCTCACATCATGTTTCTTGACAAACCCGAAGACCACCTTTATAACTACCCAGTTACGGAGTAGCGTTTGATAGTATCTAAGTAGGACATTCCACATCTTGAGTACATACAACAATCTCAGGTCTAAGGACATAACATACATGATGTGAATCGAGACAATAACAACATCTCACGTTGGGTTAGTACAGCCTACATGTCACACATGTGCCCACATTATTAATTCGACATCTCTATGTCTATGACTTGTGAAACATAGTCATCAACTAATAATGTGCTGATCTAATATTCATGTGCGTCCTAACATGAACTCCGATCAGGGACCATTCTAGAATAACCATACAAGTAAAAGAGTTTCACAAACAATTCACATAATTGCTAATCGATACAAGTTGTATTATTCATTCTTGTATTATTCATATTGTTCATCTACTACTATGAATATGACTTTGGTCTATTCTACTATATTGGATATGACTTTGCTCTATTTGTTTATATTCTCAATTATAATGTTCTTAGTTTACTTTGATTATATGCTTGGCATAGCTTAATTAGATTTATATTCAAACATAGGATCATATAGCGCTCGCTCATTGAATTCGTGGGTGAGTCGTAAATATTGTGTAGGCGTGGTACCTATACCGTATTTTCCTACGATTGCACCCTATATTCCGGATCGTCCGGTAGTTCACGGGAGTGATAGTCCTGTTGAGTCTTTTATAGTCCACCTCCTGAATGTAGACCGTGTAGAACACAACTATTATAAGGAAAGGTTGGCTATGTTCATGATCTTTCTGCATAATATCTCTGTGCGTAGATATAAGCTTGTCTTGCCATGATTGCCAAGTATTATTGCACTAATCATCATATGCTTTGACTTATAGTTAGAATAACATAGGATTTATCCTCGTATATCATCCTAATACCATGCTAGTGTTATAGACTTAGAGTACTCTATTGAGATGTTTATTCATTTATTATTTGGCTTGTGCTTATCATTTATCACTTTTTATATATATATATATATATATATATATATATATATATATATATATATATATATATATATATATATATATCTTATCTTGTGATACTTACCCTGTATGAGAAGATAGACAAAGACATGGTTACACTCTCCATTATCACATGCAAGTGATGCTCATTGCTCATTATTCTTAGCTTTCCCTTTCCTTGGGTAAAAATATAAATAATGATACTTGGATTACTCCTGGTTAAAATGCTACATCGGTATTATCTACGCTCTTACGGATTTCATATTTATTTTACAGGAGCATTTGCATTTATTAATACCAACACTTCTGGAGCCATGCTGGGGATGACAACCTAGTATGTAAAGTGGTGTTAGAAGTGTCAACAGTCTTCGGAACACTAATTTCAGAGGACAACTTTTTCTCTGTTTCAGATGAGAAAAAGAAGTTGGTATGGTCCTAGAGAAGGACTGATCAAACAAGACGAAAAGAGAAAGACAAGATGTAAGAACAGAAGAAGTCGATCAAACGAAGAAAAAGCTTAAGGAAAACTTACCAAGAGTTTTTTCCCAAAAGAAGTTGCACCAGCTGCCAGGATTCCCTAGGCTGCAGTCAGCTCCGATAAATGATGGGTCGCATCGAATTACCGCATCATGTCATCATCTAGATACTGACTGCAAGTAGCAAGAGCAGCAGTGGGAGAAGTTGGCTGATGCGGAGAAGATAAGACCAAGGCCGTATCCTAGGCAGTAGAAGCCCTGGCTACCTCCTTAGACGGATCCACCGCCACGGTCGTGGTCACCTCTGGAGTTAGTGACTCTATGGCAGCATGATCACCAGGGGGCCTCGTCTCCCCCACAGCCGCGTCACTGACCGTACGTTTCGAGTCTTGAGACTCAGTACGCAGGGGAGCACTAGTGGACTAAGAAGAAGCCGACTGGGGGTTGAGGGAAGGTGAGGGTGAGAGCCTACAAGATGATGAAGAACCCAACAATAAGAAGATGAACTAGATGAAGGGAGAACAAAGACAAACAACCTAACCAGGATTCACTTACTTGGTCATCTTTCTCTTCATACTAAAACCCCCAAAAAGAACTGAAGACTTCGGCGGAGGCATGGTGGCAGCAAAAATATCATCACCACCCTACGCTAGGGATGGCATGATTGGCGCCTGAGCCCCAGAAGAACTCAGGCTCAACATCCGCTTACTACAAAGGACAAGGACAAGGACAAGGATAAGTCAAAAGAAGTGCTCAAGAATAACAGCAAGAAAACAAAAATACAACAACAACTCACCGACATGTGTCGAGGGCCGCATCATCCTCCTCACCCTTGAGCAACTCAACCACAGTCCCATCTGAGAAAGAAGAAAGTACTCAGTTAAGGACACAAACAAACAACAAAGAAGACAAAACATATTGATATGCTCACCTAGGAGCATGCTACCTACAACTTGAGTACCTAGACGAGTACTCGATTGATGAGGCTTCTTGGTAGGAGACCCGCCGGTAGAAGGATCATCTGCTCGCGCCCTCTTGCTGATGCTACGAGGAGCTTGAGGAACAGGACGAGGAACATATTCAATGTATGGGTCAAGTTCTACGAAGGAAACACAAGGAAGGATTGTGGTGGCTTGAGACTTAATGGTTGAAGATGCTCCAGCAAGGTTCTCCCCAACTTTCACCCTAGCAGGGTTGTCATTGGTGGGGATCAGGTCAACAAAGTTATGCCCCAATTCCTACAAATAAGCAAAATGACAAAAAGAGAAACATTAAGCAAGAAAATGAAGGCAGAAAGTACCAACAATGAAGGAAATATAAAGAAAAGTACTCGTAGAAGTAAAACAACTCATAGTAGGAGGTGGGGTTGTCGGCACGGTACTTGGGGACCATGTGTGGGACAACACTCACTCCCTTCAAGATGTTCTGAAGGCGCTCGAGCACCTCCTCATCAGTCAACTCAAGGGTAGGGAACACATAGAAGGGTCCTCCGCCCAGAGTACTTGAAGCCATAATGCTCTTGCTCCTTCAGAGGCTAAACTCGATAGTGTAGAAAGCTAGCAACGATCCTAAAGTTGGTCAAGCCTTGTTGCGTTAGAGTATGTATCCTCTCAAGAAATGGCTTGATCACTTGGAGCTCGTTGTTCATCAAGAGGTTCTTTTCACAGTGGTCATTAACTGTGGGACCAGAGCTAGAATGAACAGCGAGGGAAGGAATCACATTGGGGGCATAAAACTAGTCGGCATGCTAATCCCTCACAGAATCAACCAAGTCATAATCAAAGATTTTTTTTATGACCTTGGTGAAACTGGATCCCACAACCGCCAAGAACAAGGGTGTCGTCACTGCAGGGTTGGGGTTTCAGATGGAAGAAGTAGCGAAAGAGAGAAAGGAAAGGAGGAATTCCAAGGAAAGTTTTGCAAAGATGAACAAAAATAGAGAGATGGAGGACAGCATTGGGAGCAAGATGGTTCAAGATAATCTCAAAGTAACTAAGAAAGCAATGAAGAAAAGCAGAGGTGGGAAGGCAGAGATCGGCACAAATAAAGGAGACAAAAAGAACAATCCCACCAGGACCTAGAGTTGGGACTCGGTGCTGGCCTGGGGTTTTCCAATCGGCAAACTATTTGTCCTGGATTAGGCCGTCGCTGACTAGCTCATGCAACTGGTCCTTCATCATGGTCGGAACCAACCAGATCTTCTATGCAGCCCTCATGGCCATGAACTCTTGGTTCTCAATCACTGAAATCGATGCCTCCTCATCCACGAAGACTGCCTTGGACTTGCTCGATGACTTCTTCTTGCCTATGTACTAGCAAAGCACTAAGAACAAATGGCAATGGTGCTCAGATGATGGCGGCAACAACGATGGCGGTGCTCTGGGTGCTATGGTTTCACAAAGGATAAAAGCTAAAAGGCAAATGTAGGGTAAGAAAGAAGAAGAAGAAAAGCCCTTAAATAGATTTATAGCGGTGAAAATGTGGCCCACCATGTAACAGAACTGACCAAATTATAAGAGCACAAGTACAAAAACAAGCACCGAAGTGCTCAAATTTTCGAACTTGAGCCCATATAATCCCGGTAGTCAATCGAAACCACGAAGGATTTCAAACCAACTTGCTTACAACCAGGATCGCATCATTCAACATACAACATCATATGTTACATTTCACAAGTAGATCTGAAATAAGTTTACACACACGGAGTCGCAATAATTACAAACCAAGTTTATGAAAGTAGCGGAAGCAAACACACGCCAGTTGTTTAACTACTGCCAGTCTTGTTGATCAACAACCCACAAAAGCATCAGGAAAGTACATAAAAGATGATCACGCCCAAGTGATCTAGTCTTCGTCACCCACAGGGTGGAGACAAATTTTGCAGAAGCCTTGATAGAGCATATCATCTACAACAGGAGGGAATAAACCCTGAGTACTGGAATGTACTCAGCTAGACTTACCCGTCGAAAACCAGAAATAAGATGACACCAAGGATTATGCAAGGCTTTCACAAGAGGCTAGCTGACATCACATTTTTGCATAAAGGCATAAGTAATTGAGACTCTTATAACCTGTACTAGCAGTTATTTTTAGCATTTACATGTCATCTATCTTAGCACCTGTACTAAACATGCACTTGATTAAAATCAAACAATTATCATCATTATATCCAGAGCAGGTATGAATTGTGGCAACATTGTATCATTCCCTTAACCATCAGTTCATTTAATGAGATCTACGTTGCCGCTGCTCAAGTCAAGTGCTCACTAACCGGGAGCGACGGCGATTCGAATCGAATTCCTATCCAGCTGGAGGGGTATTTCTAACACTCACCGCGCAGGCCCCTGCCAGGGTCGCACAAGCCACCTTTTCATATGATTCAGGAATCGCAGGTCCGAATGATGTCGCGACCCCAAGGGCGACACTCTGCCAGGTGATAGGGACTCTAACCCCCCCTTGGTCTCACGCCAATGTCCCCAAGCACATCCTTTCTCTCCTCCAACAAGCAACCTACCATTCGATTCCCGGCCTGAATCAAATTACTCGGCTTCGCGGTCGGAACGACTTATCCGGCCAACTAAGTGTTAGACTGCGTTCAACATGACTCAAGGACGTACAGCGAATCGGTCCTTAAACGACTCAGACGGGCATAGCTCCACACCCAAGACGTGAAGTGTCTTGCGGCTGTACTATCGAACTCCCGCCCGGTCTCAATTTCATTTTAAGGCATGGTTCCATCCACGATAGCCATAAGCCACTTGTGACTCCTTCCTACATCTCGCGGATGACCGGAAATCACCCGACTTCTACCGTACTAAGCAGGGCTAAGCATTGACACGTGCCTAAACCTAATATAGGATTAAGTACGATATCTGGACAAGGACAGGTATAATGCAACAAGTGTTTTCATATAACTCCTACAACTTAATGCAGTAAACAATTAAAAGTACTCAAGATTAATTTATAAATCAGTAGATTCAGCATGCACCGGGGCTTGCCTTTCAGAAAGGTCGAAGGCCGGTGGTCAAGACACTCAGGCAGATCTTCTGCGGGAACTTCTCCGCCGGTTGGTTCCTCTAGCTGTTCCGGCTGGTCCTGGACTTCCTCCGGAATCACAGGCTCGAATTCGAGGAGAGTTACCTCCTCCGGAACACCTATTGCATGAGTGCACAATAAATATCATGGGTGCATAATGGTGCAACATGCTCGGAATGAAATGCATTTCAGAAATAAAATATAATAATCTAATCAAGTTACTTTATCAGTACGTGCAAATCTCTTCTCCGGTGGAGAAGTACTTACCTAATCTCCCCAACCTAAGATATAGTTGTTCATCTTCGGTTAAGGCCCTAACACCTAACAAACACAAGAGTGACATTACTTAGGTTACCACAGTAAGTTGTTCTGGACAGCAGCTCAAAGATTCTGACATAACTGAAGATTCCTAACTCCAAAAGATATGATCTAAGACAATCTGGAAAGCTTATGAAATGTACCACAAAATATTTTCAGACCACAACACTTAATTCCAAAGTTTACCTAGTCAAAATTCCAAAGTTCCAGAATCTGTCCTCTCCAAACAGAGAGCAGTCATTTCTGGAGAGTCACTTTAAACAGCTATAACTCTTAGACCACTAGACCAAATGCTCCCAAATTTTAACACAAGCTAATTTATCAAGTTTACTGCAACTTTGGTATTTACAAGTTTTCCAGCAAACACCTTTATCACAGGTCAAACCCAAAAATACTACCAGCTGTCCAGAAAACCTAGAATTGCAAAGATTAAATAATTATTTATGTGGCAAACATTCTCTAAGACCAAACTAATACTACTACAAGTTCACAAAGGTCACAAAAACACCAGAAATTAAGGTGTGCCCACCTAGAATATTTATTTAAACTCATTTCTTAATTTACTTAAGTAATTAAGTGGAATTTCAAACATATATGTAAACTGCTCCTAAAATTCTACAAAAATTACAGGAGACTCTCTGATCCAAAAAGAGGCTACTGTAAAAATTTGAACTAAATTTATTCAAAGAAACTTCCTACACAAAATTCACAAGCCCAAAAGGCTGATTTTTGTATAATTAACAAATCATAATGAAAAGTATCAAACAACAGATTTCATATTTTTCATAGGCACTTTATGGTACCAAGACATTCTCCAAAAATTTATAAGAACATTGCACATGTAGAAAAATTACAAAAATTCATTCAAATATTTCCTAAAATAACAAGATAGCATTATAACTTGAAAAGTACTTAAGCACTACTACCCAAATTTTTACCAGAGCTAGAGCAAGTATAAATTAGTCTACCCACCAAATTTCATAATTTTTTGAACACTGAAACTCAAGATATGATTTAAACAAGTTTGCATGTGATTTAAAACACATTTCAAAGACCTATTTAAATATCCCGGAAACCAAACATCACATAACCAATTCATATTTTTCTAAAATACTACACATCACGTAGATCCTAACAAAATTTATCTCATAATTTTAGGGCAAGTAAAACCCTAGATCTACATTTTCCAAAACTTAACCAAAATTGTGACAGAATAAAGAAAATGAATAAATTCCTATTCGCTCCTGGGCCGGCCTGGGAAAGACACGGCCCACGACTCGCGCGCGCGGCCCGCGACGCACGCGTGGCCTGCTCGGCCATCCCACCCGCGCGCGCGCTCTGACGAGCGGGCCCCACTTGTCAGCGAGACGAAGGCGGGGGAGGAAAACGGTCGACGGCAAACTCGCCGCCGGCGGTAGCTCCGGCGAGACCAAGGGCACAGACACGTTCGCCTCTTCCAAGCAAACCTAGGGGTGCTACTAATTGGAGCAATTGCTGCGACTATGAGGGATGGCAGCGAGCATGGCGGCTCACGGCCGCGGTTTGGCCGGCTCCGGCGACTAGACGGCGGCGCGACCCAAACGGTCGGTCCATGAGCACCAGTGGCTCAAGGCGGACTCACAAGGCCAGAGAAAGAAAGTTGTGGGGTCCTAGAGGAGCACGGCCATGACGACGGTGGTGCTCCGGCGAGAAACGCCCGAGGCGGACGGTGGCGGAGATGGCAATACGGCCGTACCTTCGCACGATTGGCTCAGGTAAAGGATGGAGGAGGTAGAGGGGACTCTGGCGGAGCGGTGGACGGGGTTTGGGTGGCTGTGGCGTGACGGCCAGCTCGCGCGCCCACGGGAAGGGTGCGGCGGCAATGGCGCCTCCGTTTTGCGCCTCGGTGAGCACGGCAAAAGCGAGAGATGAATGGGGATGGCGAGCGCGAGTGAGTGTGAGACGTGGTGTCGGCTCGGTCTTCACCTTTGCGCCTAGACTCGCGACGTGGAGACGCTGGCAGAGCGCGGGCGCCACGCGGCAGCGCCGTTCTGCCCGGTCGCCACGACACCGCCCCCGTCTGAACTCTGAACCCGACGGCTTCGGGGTCCATCAACCGACTGACGGCCAAAGTTCAACCGATCACCGTTCCCAATCTAGCCAGAGTTAAAGATAAGTGTTAACAGCAACTTTGTAGAGCTATGTGAGGGCAACAAAATTGTCAATTGGAGTTTAGACTGGTTCGGCCTGGATTTGAAACTACAGAGCTCCAAAGTAGTGTACTTGGAAACTGAAACCTAGTTTCAGTCACTAGGCCGACTGAAACCCGATTTTCTAGACACTATATCTCCTAAATCATTTAGAACTAGGTGATGGTCATGTTGACAATGTTGTAGAGCTATGTGTGGACAACAACTTTGTCAGTTGGCTCAAGGACTGATTTGGCCTAGTTTGTGAGTAACAAGTTGCCAAAGTGAGGTACAGTGAAACGGTTTTCAGCTTCACACTTAGCCAAAATTTGCTAAGTCCCAAAACAGCCCCTAATACTGACTTGTGGGCCATTTTTGAGCATGTTCTGGTCATTTTCATGAGATGGCCATATTAGAACTTTTGTTCCTTATGAAATTATCTACAACTTTGCTTAAGGTTGCTCCTCCATGCAAGATCTCTAAACTAGACTTTTTAATTGGTCAAACCAGATCACTCTAGGGGTCCAACTTAGTCAACAACATTTGGAAGGGCAATTTGGTAATTTTGGTCAACATGAACATTGCTCCACTACTTAGCCTAAATGTAATCAAGGTGTTATAAGACCTAATTAGCCACTCTACATATTGGTTGCACAAAGTTCCTAGTGTCACATACTTTGGAACAAGTAATTCAATACTTTCACCCAAATGTTGCAAGCTCATGTTGCACATGTTGCATGAGTGTGTTGCATAACATTTGCTAATTATGTTACACTAAAGTGGTTGACATGTCTCACAAAGGAAATTGCACATAAGGTACTTATGTTTTGCACACTCCTCACTTCTTACTTCACATGAAATATAAACATATGTGACAATGTTTCCAAAGCATGTTTTACATATTATAAGCTTATGCATGAAATGAATGATGCTTGCTTATGCTTATGCAAATGCAATGCAATTAAGGAGCTAAACACCTGAGGTGTTACAGCCCTCCCCCCTTATAAAAATCTCGTCCCAAGATTTGGAAAGCGTACCATTTTTCATAGAATTCCTTATAACCATCCCGCAAATAGTCCTCCCGTTCCCATGTAGCGTCACTTTCACTACCCTGATTACTCCACATTACTTTATACCACTTAACCACTTTGCTTCTAGTCACTCGTTCCTGAGTATCGATCACTCGGACTGGCTTTTCTTCGTAAGTTAGATCGCAGCCTGATATCTCCTAAAGGGACTCTTTCCTCAGGAACTCGAAGACACTTTTTGAGCTGTGATACATGGAAGACGTTGAATATGGCACTCATTTCTGGAGGTAACTGGATTTTATACGCAACAGCTCCGCTCTTGCCTATGATTTGGAAAGGACCCACGTATCTTGGCGTAAGTTTCCGCTTAACACCAAAACATTGGACACTCTTCATTGGAGAAACTTTCAGATAAACGAAGTCTCCAACTTCAAACTCGAGCGGTTTTCTACGACGGTCAGCATAACTTTTCTGTCTAGCTTGGGCTGCAGCCATATGTTTTTGGATGGTACGGACTTGTTCCTCAGCTTCATGAACAAAATCAATACCATAATACCTCCTTTCACCAGCTTGTACCCAGTTTAGTGGAGTTCTACACTTACGACCGTATAAAGCTTCGAATGGAGCCATCTTAATACTCTCTTGATAACTATTATTGTACGAAAACTCGGCTAGAGGTAACCATTTTTCCCAAGATCCCTTGGATGATATTACACATGCCCGCAACAGATCTTCCAAGATTTGGTTAACCCGTTCCGTCTGTCCTGACGTCTGGGGGTGATAAGCAGAGCTTCTCACTAACTTGGTTCCCAGAAGGTGATACAAGTGCTCCCAAAAGCGAGCAGTGAACTAGGGACCACGGTCAAATATGATAGTACGAGGTATCCCATGGAGCCGGACTATCTGATTGAAGTACAACTCAGCATAGTCAGTGGGACGATAGTCCACTCTAACTGGAATGAAGTGAGCTGATTTGGTCAAACGATCCACAATTACCCAGATGGAGTTATGATTTTTGACAGTAGGAGGAAGACCGACAATGAAATCCATACTTATCTCTTCCCATTTCCAACCTGGGATAGAAAGTGGTTGAAGCAACCCAGCTTTCATGTGCACAGCTTTAACTCTACAGCAGGTGTCACACCTAGCCACATATGCAGCTATCTCTTTCCGCATCTTGGTCCACCAATAGTATGGCTTCAAATCATAATACATCTTATTGCAACCAGGATGGATGGACAACTTAGAGGAGTGTGCTTCAGACATAATATCATTTCTAAGCTCTCGGTCCTTAGGCACAACTAACCTATCCTTGAACCATAGTACACCCTCTTCATCTATCCTGAACTGTGTAGTTTCTTGCTCTTTCATCTTACGCTTCATGTGGAATATACCAGTGTCAATCTTTTGGAGTTCAATAATTCTGTTTTTGAGAGTACAACTGACAGTGATGTTGTACAAGACTGCTGGATGTAGAAGGCGAGATCGATGAAAATCAGTTTCAACTAAGGAATGACAATGAGACTTACGGCTTAAAGCATCCGCAACCACATTTGCCTTGCCAGGATGATAGTGCACTTGAAGGTTATAATCCTTAATCAACTCGAGCCATCTTCGTTGATGCATATTTAACTCAGGTTGGGTGAAGATGTATTTGAGGCTTTTGTGGTCTGTGTAGATATTGCAAACATTGCCCAACAGGTAGTGCCGCTAGGCTTTCAAAGCATGAACAACTGCGGCGAGTTCTAAGTCATGTGTTGGATAATTCACCTTATGTTTCCGAAGTTGTCGAGAGGTATATGCAATTACTCGGCCTTCCTGCATCAGAACACCTCCCAAACCTATGCCGGAGGCATCACAATAAACATCAAATGGTTTCTCGATATCCGGTTGTGCCAAAACCGGAGCTAAGGTTAGGAGGTTTCGCAGTTGGTGAAAAGCCGCATCACACTCAGGAGTCCAGACAAACCTGGTGTCTTTTTGTAGCAACCGAGTCATTGGCTTGGCTATTTTGGAGAAATCTAGGATGAAGCGACGATAATAGCCAGCCAACCCAAGAAAACTCCGGACCTCGTGAACCGAGATAGGAGCCTTCCAGTTCAGTACTTCTTGTACCTTGGCGGGGTCCACCATAATTCCTCCATTGGACAACACATGCCCAAGGAAAGGTACTTCTCGAAGCCAGAATTCGCACTTACTGAACTTTGCATATAGTTGATGTTCACGCAGTCTTGTGAGGACTATACGCAGATGTTCAGCATGATCTTCCTCATTTACAGAATATATCAGGATGTCATCAATAAATACCACCACAAACTTGTCCAATTCCGGCATAAACACTGAATTCATCAAGTACATGAAGTGTGTGGGGGCATTTGTCAATCCGAAAGACATAACAAGATACTCATAAAGACCGTATCTTGTAGAAAAGGCTATCTTTGGAACATCCTCCGGGCGGATTTTAATTTGATGGTAGCCAGATCTTAGATCGATCTTGGAGAAAACTTTAGCTTTAGACAATTGATCGAACAAGATGTCGATACGAGGTAGAGGGTACTTATTTTTGATAGTGACTGCATTGAGAGGTCTATAATCTACGCACATCCGCAACGACTGATCCTTCTTCTTTACAAAGATAGCAGGACATCCCCACGGCGACGAACTAGGACGAATCAACCCCTTCTTCAAAAGTTCGTTCAATTGCACCTTAAGTTCAGCTAACTCATTCGGAGGCATCCTATAAGGTCTCCTAGAGATGGGAGCCGTGCCAGGCAACAACTCAATTTTAAATTCCACATCCTGATCCGGAGGGAGCCCCGGCAAATCATCGGGAAAAACGTCCGGAAACTCATTTACTATGGGAATTTCAGCCAACGCCTTTGCTTGCACAGCATAAACTTCCCCAGACAAATCAACTTTTCTAGGAAGTTGTACTAGAAAACCCTTTTGATCTGTAGGATCTCTGAGCATAACTACCCGAGTGGATGTATCAATGAGTACCCCATTCTGACTCATCCAATTCATGCCCAGAATAACATCTATGCCTAAGCCCGGCAAAACCACTAAGGCAAGCGAGTACTTTCGCCCTTCTATCTCAAGCTCAAGATTCCCCACTACTTTATTTGTGGAAATATTCCCACTTGCTGCGCTAATACAATAACCCCCACCTTCAACAGTATGCAATTTGTGTGCAAACTCTGATGCAAACTTAGGACTGATAAAGGAATGCGAAGCACCTAAATCAAAAAGTACCACTGCAGGGTGTTGGTCAACTAGGAACTTACCAGCAGTGACAACCTCACCAGATGGGATTTTCCTCAATACTGTTATAATGAGCGTGCCCTTGATGGCCACCTTAGTTGACATTCTTCTTAGGGTAAGGGCAGTTCCTGGACCAATGGCCGGGCTTGTTGCAGTTCCAGCAAGGCATGTTGCTAGGAGGGATACTGGAGCTGCCTTGGCTCGAATTACTCTTTGGCAGAGCCACTGTATATGCCTTGCGAAACCCAGTCTTCACTGGCGCCTTCTTTTGCGGAGGACGGAACTTAGCACTTGTGGCAGGAGGGCGAGGAGGAGCCCTCGGGGCAGCTGGAGCTCGAGACTGTGAAGCACCTGCCTCAAGTGCCCTCTTGCGGCTCTTAGAAGCAGCATAGATAGAGTTATTGTTCTCTTGAGTCGGAGCATCACTGATAAATTCGTTGAAAGTAGTGCACTTGCTAGTGCCCATAGTCTTCATCAGCTTTGGGCCGAGGCCTCTTTTAAAGCTAGCAATTTTCTTGGCATCGGTATCCACAAACTCGGTGGCATACCTTGCCAGGTTGTTGAAAGATTGCAGATATTCAGTCAAGCTTTTATTGCCCTGCGACAGCCTCATAAATTCTGTGTGTTTGATAGCCATAAGACCTGGAGGAATATAGTTCCCACGAAATGCGGCCTTGAACTGATCCCAAGCAATAGGGACATTTGCAGGCAGTGTGGAACGATAGTGGCTCCACCAAATACCCGCTGTACCATGTAGTTGGTGAGAAGCATATTCAGTTTTCAGCTCATCGGTCAAGCGAAGCAGACGAAACTTTTGTTCAATAGTATTCAACCACTCATCAGCTTGCAGTGGTTCCTCCGCCTCCTTAAAGAGCGGGGGCTTAGTATCAAGAAAGTCCTTGAAATCACTGTATTGATTTGGTTCTGGGCCCTGGCGGCCATGACGAGCCTCCCGGTTGGCAAGCTGGCGCATAGCATCTGCCAGCATGCGCTGCCCTTCGACCACGGTCTGCATTAACTCAGCCGGGGTAGGTGGTGGCGGAGGGGGTGGCTGTTCCTCATCCTCATTGCCACGACCCCGACAGAGATTGTACGACATCTGCAAAATGCATAGTCAATGAGCACTGCCGATGTGGGAAGTTTGTAGATGAATTATTGTAAATATGTCGAACTGACTTCATGAAATAGACTTCTCAAAATAATCATGGCACAATAATTCATCACAACCGCACAACCCATTCAAGCGGATCAATTGGCGCAATCATGCGAGAGAATCCAACAAGATGTACTTTGATAAAGGCTCACTCACAAGGAGCACAACAGTTACTGAACCATTTACGTTAAAATCTACGTGATTTTTGATCTTTCGTCCGGTACTTGGATTCGATTTCAAAGTTTTTAGTTGACTGAGAAAGGCTACTTCAAACTGACCACAAAGAGACTTCTCAATGGTAGAGTTCCATGGTGGATCATGACTAGCCACCTTGATACCAGCGCGTGCCAAGCAGCACAGCCTTATGTCGCGCGCCATAGGAGGCCCTCGGTTTCGTCGCGGCACCAAAGGGTGCTAATCGTGACACCATCATCGAACGCAACACAATAAGACATCCAATTGCGATCGAAATTAACAGGTTCCAACTAAACATCCAGGAAACATAGGGTTCGACCTTACATCCCAAAAGTCAAGTTATTACAAAGCCTCACTCCAACACAGGGAGGGCACAAAAGACAACCCTAACATCATAGCTACGTGATAACTACTCTAAGCATCGTCCTCAGAGTCGGTGTCAAGGATCTCCCCACCGTCCTCATCACTAACAGGCTCTAACTCCTCATCTTTTTCTTCTTCTTCTGGTTCGGCATCTTGGGGTCCGTTGACCTCCACTTCATCATCATTTTCAGCCATGAAGATTCCCGAACCCATGTCCTCATCTGCGTTGATATTTCTAGGCAGCAGAGGATTTAGCTGGTTGTTCAGGCGGTGCACTTCTTCATGAAGATTGTCATTGTATTCTTCAGCATTCTCCAACTGTTGTTCGAGCTCAAACTGACGAGCTCTCAGAACGTTCTCCTCGTGCCAGGCTTCATCTCTCTGGTTCATGACATGGACCAGCATGCGTTGACAGTTGCGATGTGCTACTGTCAATCTCTAGACTGCAAGTGTTTCCTGGTCACGATCATGGATCACTTGCTCTAGTTGCTGACGCGCTACATTCCTGGCAGCAGTCACTTTAGCCAATTCTGCCCTCAGCCTTTCCACCTCAGTAGGCTCAGGGCGGGGCTCACGTGGAGCGAGCTGGTGACGCGGTGCCCTGCCCCTAGTGGACTTACGAGCGGTCCTCTTGGTACGTGCCATCTGTAGCAACAAGATACGACTTAAAGTGAGGATCATTTAGGGGATACAAAATTTAATTTAGTCGGGAGTACTAAAATTTTTAAGGAGGGAGTAAATGATATGTATGATATAATTAAACATGATGCATGCACGTTCCGTACGCCCTCTCACCTTAGTAGAAACCTAAAGTTCTAACGCTAGGCGGTGGCATACATACGTTCTCTCATATAAGCGAAACTATCGGTCTAC
Source organism: Saccharum hybrid cultivar R570 (assembly GCA_038087645.1). Lineage (NCBI taxonomy): Eukaryota > Viridiplantae > Streptophyta > Magnoliopsida > Poales > Poaceae > Saccharum > Saccharum hybrid cultivar. Next base: position 2,911,457 of record JAQSUU010000227.1, read on the forward strand.
TCGTTACGCTGTTAGTGTACCTGCAGAAAACCTCATTTCAGCCCAACAGTTTCCCAATATATGCACACAAGAAAGCAGTAATTTAAATACTTTCCATATACACATCCCCTGATGTATATACTTCAGTATCAAAGCTACCCGATATAAAGGTTCCCACAATTAAGTGCTTACGTAATTACATGGTTTAAACATGTAAGTATGCAAGTCACCAAAACTACTCTCCCCTAGATCGCCGGTTGGACAATCATGCTCTCACAACTCACACTTACCAGAGCATCGAGGCAATTGATCCATACATTACCACCCAAGTGGATGGCATCCATACAATATCACGCCGTATGGACGACGAAACAAAAATAAACAAGGCCCCCAAGTTAGTCTTTATAATAAGCCACCTAAGAGTCCTTATTTGGGCTAAGGGATGTGATCACTGGCATACCTATGAAAATAATTTTTAGAATTTTAACCCTTTTCATAATCAAATACTTTTGTTTTTAAATACTCATAAGATGTTTTTTAATGTTGAATTATGCTCCGGTACCAGCTGTAACAGAACCGACCAAATTATAAGAGCACAAGTACAAAAACAAGCACCGAAGTGCTCAAATTTTCGAACTTGAGCCCATATAATCCCGGTAGTCAATCGAAACCACGAAGGATTTCAAACCAACTTGCTTACAACCAGGATCGCATCATTCAACATACAACATCATACGTTACATTTCACAAGTAGATTTGAAATAAGTTTACACACACGGAGTCGCAATAATTACAAACCAAGTTTATGAAAGTAGCGGAAGCAAACACACGCCAGTTGTTTAACTACTGCCAGTCTTGTTGATCAACAACCCACAAAAGCATCAGGAAAGTACATAAAAGATGATCACGCCCAAGTGATCTAGTCTTCGTCACCCGCAGGATGGAGACAAATTTTGCAGAAGCTTTGATAGAGCATATCATCTGCAACAGGAGGGAATAAACCCTGAGTACTGGAATGTACTCAGCTAGACTTACCCGTCAAAAACCAGAAATAAGATGACACCAAGGATTATGCAAGGCTTTCACAAGAGGCTAGCTGACATCACATTTTTGCATAAAGGCATAAGTAATTGAGACTCTTATAACCTGTACTAGCAGTTATTTTTAGCATTTACCTGTCATCTATCTTAGCACCTGTACTAAACATGCACTTGATTAAAATCAAACAATTATCATCATTATATCCAGAGCAGGTACGAATTGTGGCAACATTGTATCATTCCCTTAACCACCAGTTCATTTAATGAGATCTACGTTGCCGCTGCTCAAGTCAAGTGCTCACTAACCGGGAGCGACGGCGATTCGAATCGAATTCCTATCCAGCTGGAGGGGTATTTCTAACACTCACCGCGCAGGCCCCTGCCAGGGTCGCACAAGCCACCTTTTCATATGATTCAGGAATCGCGGGTCTGAATGATGTCGTGACCCCAAGGGCGACACTCTGCCAGGTGATAGGGACTCTAACCCCCCCTTGGTCTCACGCCAATGTCCCCAAGCACATCCTTTCTCTCCTCCAAGAAGCAACCTACCATTCGATTCCTGGCCTAAATAAAATTACTCGGTTTCGCGGTCGGAACGACTTATCCGGCCAACTAAGTGTTAGACTGCGTTCAACATGACTCAAGGACGTACAGCGAATCGGTCCTTAAACGACTCAGACGGGCATAGCTCCACACCCAAGACGTGAAGTGTCTTGCGGCTGTACTATCGAACTCCCGCCTGGTCTCAATTTCATTTTAAGGCATGGTTCCATCCACGATAGCCATAAGCCACTCGTGACTCCTTCCTACATCTCACGGATGACCGGAAATCACCTGACTTCTACCGTACTAAGCAGGGCTAAGCATTGAGACGTGCCTAAACCTAATATAGGATTAAGTACGATATCTGGACAAGGACAGGTATAATGCAACAAGTGTTTTCATATAACTCCTACAACTTAATGCAGTAAACAATTAAAAGTACTCAAGATTAATTTATAAATCAGTAGGTTCAGCATGCACCGGGGCTTGCCTTTCAGAAAGGTCGAAGGCCGGTGGTCAAGACACTCAGGCAGATCTTCTGCGGGAACTTCTCCGCCGGTTAGTTCCTCTAGCTACTCCGGCTGGTCCTGGACTTCCTCCGGAATCATAGGCTCGAATTCGAGGAGAGTTACCCCCTCCGGAACACCTATTGCATGAGTGTACAATAAATATCATGGGTGCATAATGGTGCAACATGCTCGGAATGAAATGCATTTTAGAAATAAAATATAATAATCTAATCAAGTTACTTTATCAGTATGTGCAAATCTCTTCTCCGGTGGAGAAGTACTTACCTAATCTACCCAACCTAAGATATAGTTGTTCATCTTCGGTTAAGGCCCTAACACCTAACAAACACAAGAGTGACATTACTTAGGTTACCACAGTAAGTTATTCTGGACAGCAGCTCAAAGATTCTGACATAACTGAAGATTCCTAACTCCAAAAGATATGATCTAAGACAATATGGAAAGCTTATGAAATGTACCACAAAATATTTTCAGACCACAACACTAAATTCCAAAGTTTACCTAGTCGAAATTCCAAAGTTCCAGAATCTGTCCTCTCCAAACAGAGAGCAGTCATTTCTGGAGAGTCACTTTAAACAGCTATAACTCTTAGACCACTAGACCAAATGCTCCCAAATTTTAACATAAGCTAATTTATCAAGTTTACTGCAACTTTGGTATTTACAAGTTTTCCAGCAAACACATTTATCACAGGTCAAACCCAAAAATACTACCAGCTGTCCAGAAAACCTAGAATTGCAAAGATTAAATAATTATTTATGTGGCAAACATTCTCTAAGACCAAACTAATACTACTACAAGTTCAAAAAGGTCACAAAAACACCAGAAATTAAGGTGTGCCCACCTAGAATATTTATTTAAACTCATTTCTTAATTTACTTAAGTAATTAAGTGGAATTTCAAACATATATGTAAACTGCTCCTAAAATTCTACAAAAATTACAGGAGACTCTCCGACCCAAAAAGAGGCTACTGTAAAAATTTGAACTAAATTTATTCAAAGGAACTTCCTACACAAAATTCACAAGCCCAAAAGTCTGATTTTTGTATAATTAACAAATCATACTAAAATGTATCAAACAAAAGATTTCATATTTTTCTTAGGCACTTTATGGTACCAAGACATTCTCCAAAAATTTATATGAACATTGCACATGTAGAAAAATTACAAAAATTCATTTAAATATTTCCTAAAATAAAAAGATAGCATTATAACTTGAAAAGTACTTAAGCACTACTGCCCAAATTTTTACCAGAGCTAGAGCAAGTATAAATTAGTCTACCCACCAAATTTCATAATTTTTGGAACACTAAAACTCAAGATATGATTTAAACAAGTTTGCATGTGATTTAAAACACATTTCAAAGACCTATTTAAATTCCCGGAAACCAAACATCACATAACCAATTCATATTTTTCTAAAATACTACACATCATGTAGATCCTAACAAAATTTATCTCATAATTTTAGGGCAAGTAAAACCCTAGATCTACATTTTCCAAAACTTAACCAAAATTGTGACAGAATAAAGAAAATGAATAAATTCCTATTCGCTCCTGGGCCGGCCTGGGAAAGACGCGGCCCACGACTCGCGCGCGCGGCCCGCGACGCACGCGCGGCCTGCTCGGCCATCCCGCCCGCGCGCGCGCTCTGACGAGCGAGCCCCACTTGTCAGCGAGACGAAGGCGGGGGAGGGAAACGGTCGACGGCAAACTCGCCGCCGGCGGCAGCTCCGGCGAGACCAAGGGCACAGACACGTTCGCCTCTTCCAAGCGAACCTAGGGGTGCTACTAATTGGAGCAATTGCTGCGACTATGGGGGATGGCGGCGAGCATGGCGGCTCACGGACGCGGTTTGGCCGGCTCCGGCGACTAGACGGCGGCGCGACCCAAACGGTCGGTCCCATGAGCACCAGTGGCTCAAGGCGGACTCACAAGGCCAGAGAAAGAAAGTTGTGGGGTCCTAGAGGAGCATGGCCACGACGACGGTGGCGCTCCGGTGAGAAACGCCCGAGGCGGACGGTGGCGGAGATGGCAATACGGCCGTACCTTCGCACGATTGGCTCAGGTAAAGGATGGAGGAGGTAGAGGGGACTCTGGCGGAGCGGTGGATGGGGTTTGGGTGGCTGTGGCATGACGGCCAGCTCGCGCGCCCACGGGAAGGGTGCGGCGGCAATGGCACCTCTGTTTTGCGCCTCGGTGAGCACGGCAAAAGCGAGAGATGAATGGGGATGGCGAGCGCGAGTGAGTGTGAGACGTGGTGTCGGCTCGGTCTTCACCTCTGCTCCTGGACTCGCGACGTGGAGATGCTGGCTGAGCGTGGGCGCCACGCGGCAGCGCCGTTCTGCCCGGTCGCCACGACACCGCCCCCGTCTGAACTCTGAACCCGACGGCTTTGGGGTCCATCAACCGACGGACGGCCAAAGTTCAACCGATCACCGTTCCCAATCTAGCCAGAGTTAAAGATAAGTGTTAACAGCAACTTTGTAGAGCTATGTGAGGGCAACAAAATTGTCAATTGGAGTTTAGACTGGTTCGGCCTGGATTTGAAACTACAGAGCTCCAAAGTAGTGTACTTGGAAACTGAAACCTAGTTTCAGTCACTAGGCCGACTGAAACCTGATTTTCTAGACACTATATCTCCTAAATCATTTAGAACTAGGTGATGGTCATGTTGACAATGTTGTAGAGCTATGTGTGGACAACAACTTTGTCAATTGGCTCAAGGACTGATTTGGCCTAGTTTGTGAGTAACAAGTTGCCAAAGTGAGGTACAGTGAAACGGTTTTCAGCTTCACACTTAGCCAAAATTTGCTAAGTCCCAAAACAGCCCCTAATACTGACTTGTGGGCCATTTTTGAGCATGTTCTGGTCATTTTCATGAGATGTCCATATTAGAACTTTTGTTCCTTATGAAATTCTCTACAACTTTGCTTAAGGTTGCTCCTCCATGCAAGATCTCTAAACTGGACTTTTTAATTGGTCAAACCAGATCACTCTAGGGGTCCAACTTAGTCAACAACATTTGGAAGGGCAATTTGGTAATTTTGGTCAACATGAACATTGCTCCACTACTTACCCTAAATGTAATTAAGGTGTTATAAGACCTAATTAGCCACTCTACATATTGGTTGCACAAAGTTCCTAGTGTCACATACTTTGGAACAAGTAATTCAATACTTTCACCCAAATGTTGCAAGCTCATGTTGCACATGTTGCATGAGTGTGTTGCATAACATTTGCTAATTATGTTACACTAAAGTGGTTGACATGTCTCACAAAGGAAATTGCACATAAGGTACTTATGTTTTGCACACTCCTCACTTCTTACTTCACATGAAATATAAACATATGTGGCAATGTTTCCAAAGCATGTTTTACATATTATAAGCTTATGCATGAAATGAATGATGCTTGCTTATGCTTATGCAAATGCAATGCAATTAAGGAGCTAAACACCTGAGGTGTTACACACCAGGCCCGCTTAACACGACATGGGAACATAATGGTCTATTTCCTGCCGTAACTAACACGACTGAAATGACGGATGGCACATCTTTTCACAATGGTACTGTACAATAGGCAGATTCTAGACTTATCTATCTAGTACAATGGCAGAGTTGTTATATTACTCAAAAAGAACTCATTAACCATGAAGCAAATAAAGGTTACCACACTAGAAAGACAAAGAACTTGGTTTTCATAGAAAGAGCTCGGGAGTCTCAGAAACAACCAAGGCAAAACAGCGGGAAGAAGAACAACAAATCAGAAGACAAGATTTTACCATTACAAATATAAAACAAGGACATAAGGTTACAAATCTTACAAGACCCAATGAACTTGGTACTACGATGAGCAAGTTAGCAACAAGAAGCCCAAAAAGAACACGACTCTAGAAATGACCACGTGCTCCTAGTTACTACAAGGCAGAAGACACTCAACTCATATACATTGTTTTCTTCAAATGAAGGGTGTAGTGCATCCAAGACGGCTATGAGAGACACAGCAGGACAACATAGACCAAGTCAGGCTCACAGGCATCAGTCTACCTAAGTCCGATGTGATTCTAGATTAGGTACCGATCTGCACCGGACAGTCACGAGGCAGAGTGGAAGGATCAACCCTGAGATACTAGATGATGGAACGCATCCCACATCACAAGACTTCTTCCACCTACTAGCACATACGACCTAGTACAATGCCGCTGTGAGATTAGTCTACCTCTAATCTCGATCACAAGACTTCTTCCATCTGCTACAAGATTTACAAGATTCACAACTCTTGCCCGAGGGCTGCTATACTTTAGAAACTATCATATTCATGACTACAGGGACTTTAGACTATAGAACAAGACACTTGATGAAGCGAAGCAGCACACCAGGAGGGTATTTATAGGCCAAGGAGCGGTGCACATAGACCAAGAGCAGCAATAGAACAAGCCTAACAAAGGACTCAGTGAAAAGATAGAAAGCAGTAAAAGAGGACACGCGCATGAAGGAACAATACTCAAGGACAAGCATATTTAAAAGAATATACCAACACTGTACACCTCATGACTACAGAGAATTCAATTCAACCACCAACCACCATCAACCTCAGACATAAAGCTAGCTACCTAAGAAGACAATAAAAGACCCTCTATCTGAGCTCTTGACGATCAAAAAAGAACCCAGAAAGATGCTCAGGGGCTGCAGGGTACATATTCTCAAAAGAGATTTTCAGTTTTTTCAATAATCAAAATTCAAGACCCTCCAACTTTTTGTTCCAAATAGCAAGAGGCTTAGGGGCTACACAAAGTGAGTGCCCTTTTTCTTTGAAAAAGCGCATGTCACTCAAAAGACTTCTTCAAGATAGGACCACTTCAAGGCTTCACATCAAAAGAACCTAGAACAAGCTTGATTCATCAGGTGAAGACGGAGAAACAAGGACGTCTTCGAGTTCAACCATGAAATGCACGGGGGCATATTGATGTGGGACCCATAGGGTTCCCTAGCGATATGGCTGCAAGTCATGGTCCCTAGCCTAGCCCACGGATAGAAGCAAGAAGAGGTGCAGCGTTTGTTACACCGAATCCAAGTAGAATAGGCCAGACTAGCCGAATTCCTATGGAAAGTAACTTCTATATTTAGTTTAGGACACCTTCTTTGGATCTGACTAGGATTGTAACCGCACCACAGCCTTCTCTATCGATATAAAGAGAGGTCGTGGGCACCCCTGTAATGAGAGATGATACAACACAATCAATCCACCGCAATAGGCTAACGCCAACTAGACGTAAAGACTATTACTCGATCATGATCGAGGGCCTGAACTAGTATAAATCGACTGTCTCTGCATTCACCGTCGAGTTCTAGCGTACACCAAAGCCTAAACAACAGTTTTGGGTACCCCCATGGCAGCATATCGGTGGTTAAACACCGACACCCAGGTCACCTAGGAGTTCCATCGGGTGCGTCCAAAATAATTTCTGAGCCTATGGTACATTCAGCGTATCTTGCGTCAGGATTAACACTATCTTGCGTCAGGATTAACACTATCTCTAAATGGACCGAATCGAGCTTCCACTTGAGCCTCGTCACCTACAGGCACCATCGGGTGCATCCAAAATGATTTTTGAGCCTATGGTTTGTTTCGCGCAAACCATGCTCCTGTCTTGTACCGACACTAACACTATCTCCAAATAGACTAAAATGAGATTTCACAAGACCCACATCACCAAGAAGTTCCATCGGGTGCGTCCAAAATGATTTCTGAGCCTTTGTTACATTCAGTGCAAACTGTGCACCTATCTTGCGTCAAGATTAGCACTATCTCCAAATAGACCAAAATGAGCATCCATTCGAGCCTCATCACCTAGGAGTACCATCAAGTGCATCTAAAATGATTTCTGAGCCTATGGTACATTTGGCGCAAACTGTGTATCTATCTTGCACCGACACTAACACTATCTCTAAACGGACTGAAACGAGATTCCACATGACCCACGTCACCTAGGAGATCCATCGGGTTCGTCCAAAATGATTTCTAAGCCTATAGTAAGTTTGACGCAAACCGTGCACCTATCATGCGTCAAGATTAGCACTATCTCCAAACAGACCAAATCAAGCTTCCACTTGAGCCTCGTCACCTTGGTGTACCATCGGGTGCGTCCAAAATGATTTATGAGCCTATGGTTTGTTTGGTGCAAACCGTGCACCTATCTTGCACCGACGCTAACACTTTCTCCAAATAGATTGAAACAAGATTCCACATGACCCTCGTCACCTAGTAGTTCCATCGGGTGCATTCAAAATCATTTTCTGAGCTTGTGGTACATTTGGCGTAAACTGTGCACCTATCTACACCAACAATAGTACTATCTGTAAATGGACCAAAATGAGATTCTACATGACCCACGTCACATAGGAGATCCACCGGCTGTGTTGAAAATGATTTCGAAGACTATGGTATGTTCGGTGAAAACCATGCACCCGTCCTATGTCAAGATTAGCACTATCTCCAAATGGACCAAATCGAGCTTCCACTTGAGCCTCGTCACCTAGGAGTATCATCGGGTGTGTCTAAAATGATTTATGTGCCTATGGTACATTTGGCATAAACTGTGCACCTATCTTGCACCAATATTAACACTATCTCCAAACAAACCAAAATTAGATTCCACATGACCCACGTCACCAAGGAGTTCTATCAGGTGCATCCAAAATGGTTTTCTAAGATTTTGGTTCGTTTGGTGCAAATCGTGCACCTCTCTTGCACCGGCACTATCATTGTCTCCGAACGGACTAAAACGGGACTCCACAAGACCCACTTCACCTAGGAGTTCCATCGGGTGCGTCCAAAACAATTTCTAAGCCTATGATACATTCAGCGCAAACCGTGTACCTATCTTGCGTCAAGATTAGCACTATCTCCAAACAGACTGAATTGAGCTTCCACTTGAGCCTCGTCACCTAGGAGCACCATCGGGTTCGTCCAAAATGATTTCTGAGCCTATGGTTTGTTTCACGCAAACTATGCACTTATCTTGTACTAACACTAACATTGTCTACAAACTGACTAAAATGAGATTTCACAAGACCCACATCACCAATAGTTCCATCGGGTGCGTCCAAAATGATTTCTGAGCCTTTGTTACATTTGGTGCAAACCGTGCACCTATCCTACATCAAGAATAGCACTATCTCTAAATGGACCAAAACAAGCATCCATTCGAGCCTCATCACCTAAGAGTACCATCAAGTGTGTCTAAAATGATTTCTGAGCCTATAGTACTTTTGGTGCAAACCGTGCACCTATCTTGCACCGACACTAACACTATCTCCAAACGGACTTAAACGAGATTCTACATGACCCATATCACCTAGGAGATCCATCAGGTGTGTCCAAAATGATTTCTGAGCCTATGGCACATTCAACGCAAACCGAACACCTATCATTCATCAAGATTAGCACTATCTCCAAACAGACCGAATTGGGCTTCCACTTGAGCCTCGTCACCTAGGAGTACTATCAGGTGCGTCCAAAATGATTTATGAGCCTATGGTTCGTTTGGTGCAAACTATGCACCTATCTTGCACCGACACTAACACTGTCTCCAAACGGACTAAAATGAGATTCCACATGACCCTTGTCACCTAGTAGTTCCATCAGGTGCGTTCAGAACCAATTCTTTGCTTGTGGTACGTTTGGCACAAACTATGCACCATTCTGTACCGACACTAACACTGTCTCCAAACGGACCGAAACAGGATTCTACATGACCAATGTCACATAGGAGATCCACCAGTTGTGTCAAAAATGATTTTCGAGCCTATGGTACGTTTTGGTGAAAACCATGCACATATCCTATGTCAAGATTAGCACTATCTCCAAACGGACCGAATCGAGCTTCTACTTGAGCCTCGTTACCTAGGAGTACCATCGGGTGCATCTAAAACAATTTATGTGCCTATGGTACATTTGGCATAAATTGCGCACCTATCTTGCACCAATATTAACACTATCCCCAAATGGACTGAAATGAGATTCGACATGACCTACGTCACCAAGGAGTTCTATTGGGTGCGTCCAAAATAGTTTTCTGAGCTTATGGTTTATTTGGCACAAATCGTGCACCTCTGTTGCACCGGCACTAACACTGTCTCCAAATGGACAGAAACAGGATTCCACAAGACCCACGTCACCTAGGAGTTCCATTGGGTACATCCAAAACAATTTTTGAGCCTATGGTACATTCAGCGCAAAACATGAACCTATCTTGCGTCGGGATTAGCACTATCTCCAAACAGACCGAATCGAGCTTCCACTTGAGCCTCGTCGCCTAGGAGCACGATCGGGTGCGTCCAAAATGATTTTTGAGCCTATGGTCATTTTGTGCAAACCGTGCACCTGTCTTGTACTGACACTAACACTGTCTTCGAACTGACTAAAAAGAGATTTCATATGACCCACATCACCAAGGAGTTCCATCAGGTGTGTCCAAAATAATTTTTGAGCCTTTGTTACATTCAGTGCAAACCGTGCACCTATCTAGCATCAAGATTAGCACTATCTCCAAACAGACTGACATGAGCATTCATTCGGGCCACATCACCTAGGAGTACCATCAGGTGCATCTAAAACGATTTCTGAGCCTATGGTACATTTGGCGCAAACCATGCACCTATCTTGCACCGACACTAACACTGCCTCCAAATTTCTGAGCCTATGGTATATTCGACGCAAACCGTGCACCTATCTTGCACCGACAGTAACATTGTCTCCAAATGGACTAAAACAAGATTCCACATGATCCATGTCACCTACAAGTTCCATCGAATATTCAAAACCATTTCTAAGCTTGTCATACATTTGGCGCAAACTGTGCACCTATCTGCACCGACACTATCACTGTCTCCAAACGGACCAAAATGAGATTCTACATGACCCATGTCACATAGGAGATCCACCGGCTGCATCAAAAACAATTTTCAAGCCTAAGGTATGTTCAACAAAAATCGTGCACATATCCTGTGTCAAGATTAGCACTATCTCTAAATGAACTGAATCGAGCTTCCACTTGAGCCTCGTCACCAAGGAGTACCATCGGGTGCGTCTAAAATGATTTCTATGCCTATGGTATAATTGGCGTAAACTGCGCACCTATCTTGCACCGATATTAACACTATCTCCAAACGGACCGAAATGAGATTCCACATGACCCACGTCACCAAGGAGTTCTATTGGGTGCATCTAAAACAGTTTTCTAAGCTTGCGGTTCGTTTGGCGCAAATCGTGCACCTCTCTTGCATCGGCACTAACACTGTCTCTAAACAGACCGAAACAGGATTCCACAAGACCCACATCACCTAGGAGTTCCATCGGGTGCGTCCAAAACAATTTCCGAGCCTGTGGCACATTCGGCGCAAACTGTGCATCTATCTTGCGTCTGGATTAGCACTATCTCCAAATAGACTGAATCGAGCTTCCACTTGAGCCTCATCACCTTGGAGCACCATCGGGTGCGTCCAAAACAATTTATGAGCCTATGGTTTGTTTCGTGAAAACCGTGCACCTATCTTGTACCGACACTAACACTGTCTCCGAACTGACTAAAACAAGATTTCACATGACCCACATCACCAAGGAGTTCCATCAAGTGCATCTAAAATGATTTTTGAGCCTTTGTTGCATTCGGTGCAAACCGTGCACCTATCTTGCATCAAAATTAGCACTATCTCCAAACAGACCAAAACGAGCATCCATTCGAGTCTCATCACCTAGGAGTACAATCAGGTGCATCTAAAACGATTTCTGAGCCTATGGTTCATTTGGTGCAAACCATGCACCTATCTTGGATCGACAATAACACTGTCTCTAAACGAATTGAAATGAAATTCCACATGACCACATCACCTAGGAGTTTTATCAGGTGCCTCCAAAATGATTTCTAAGCCTTTGTTACATTTGTTGCAAATCGTGCACCTATCTTGCATCAAGATTAGCACTATATCCAAACGGACCGAAACATGCTTCCATTCGAGCCTCATCACCTAGGGTACCATCAGGTACGTCCAAAATAATTTCTAAGCATATGGTATATTTGGTGCAAGCCGTCCATCTATCTTGCATCAAGATTAGCACTATCTCCAAACGGACCGAAGTGAGCATCCACTACTACCTCGTCACCTAGGAGTACCATCAGGTGCGTCTAAAATGATTTCTGAGCCTGTGGTACATTTGATGCAAATTGTGCACCCATCTTGCACCGACACTAACAATATCTCCAAACAGACCGAAACGAGTTTCCACATAACCTGTCCTGTAGGAGTAATATCGGCTGTGTCCAAAATAATTTCTGAGCCTATGGTACATTTGGCGCAAACCAAGCAACTATATTGCGTCAAGATTAGCACTATGTCCAAACAGACCAAACCGAGCTTCCACTTGAGCCTTGTCACCTAGGACACCATCGGGTGCGTCCAAAATGATTTCTGAGCCTATGGTTCATTTTGTGCAACCGTGCACCTCTCTTGTACCGACACTAACACTATCTCCAAACTAATTGAAATGAGATTTCACATGACCCACGTCGCAAAGGAGTTCCATTGGGTGCGTCCAAAATGATTTCTGAGCCTATGGTTCGTTTGGCACAAACTGTGCACTATCTTGCGTCGACACTAACACTGTCTACAAACGAACTAAAATGAGATTCCACATGACCCATGTCACCAAGAAGTTCCATCGGCTACGTCCAAAATGATTTTCAAACCTATGGTACATTCGGTGCAAAGCATGAACCTATCTTGCGTCAATATTAGCACTATCTCCAAACAGACCGAAACGAGCATCCATTCGAGCCTGGTCACCTAGGAGTACCATCACGTATGTCTAAAATGATTTCTGAGCCTATGGTATGCTTGGCGCAAACCACGCACCTATCTTGCACCGATACTAAAACTATCTCTAAACGGACCAAAATGAGATTCCACATGAGCCACATCACCTAGGAGATCCATCGGGTGCTTCCAAAATGATTTCTGAGCCTATGATATGTTCGACGCAAACCGTGCACCTATCATGCGTCAAGATTAGCACCATCTTCAAACAGACCGAATCAAGCTTCCAATTGATCCTCATCACCTAGGAGTACCATCAGGTGCATCTAAAATGATTTATGAGCCTATGGTTCATCTGGTGCAAACTGTGCACTATCTTGCACCGACACTAAGACTATCTCCAAATGAACTAAAACAAAATTCCACATGACCCACATCGCCTAGGAGTTCCATCGAGTGCGTCCAAAATGATTTTTGAGCCTATGGTACAATTGGCGCAAGCCATGCACTATCTTGCGTCAAGATTAGCACTATCTCCAAATAGACCGAATCAAGCTTCCACTTGAGCCTCATCACCTAGGAGTACCATCGGGTGTGTTCAAAACGATTTCTGAGCCTATGGTTCATTTGATGCAAGCCGTACACTATCTGGCACCGACGCTAACACTGTCTCCAAACTAACTGAAACAAGATTTCACATGACCCACGTCGCGAAAGAGTTCCATTGGGTGCGTCCAAAATGATTTCGGAGCCTATGGTTTGTTTAGCACAAACCATGCACTATCTTGCGCGGACACTAACAGTGTCTACAAATGAACTAAAATGAGATTCCACATACCCATGTCACCAAGAAGTTCCATCGGCTGTGTCTAATATGATTTCCGAGCCTATGGTACATTCGGTGCAAACCATGCACCGATCTTGCATCAATATTAGCACTATCTCCAAACAGACCAAAATGAGCATCCATTCGAGCCTCGTCACCTAGGAGTACCATCACGTATGTCTAAAATGATTTCTGAGCCTATGGTATGGTTGGCGCCAACCGCACACCTATCTTGCACCGATACTAAAACTGTCTCCAAACGGACTAAAATGAGATTCCACATGACCCACATCACCTAGGAGATCCATTGGGTGCGTCCAAAATGATTTTTGAGCCTATAGTACGTTCGACGCAAACCGTGCACCTATCATGCATCAAGATTAGCATAATATCCAAACAAACCGAATCGAGCTTCCAATTGAGCCTCATCACCTAGGAGTACCATCAGGTGTGTCTAAAATGATTTATGAGCCTATGGTTCGTTTGGTGCAAACTATGCACCTATCTAGCACCGACACTAAGACTATCTCCAAATGAACTGAAATGAAATTGCACATGACCCACATCACCTAGGAGTTCCATCGTGTGCGTCCAAAATGATTTTTAAGCCTATGGTACAATCGGCGTAAGCTGTGCACTATCTTTCATCAACATTAGCACTATCTCCAAATAGACCAAATCAAGCTTTCACTTGAGCCTCGTCTCCTAGGAGTACCATCGGGTGCGTCCAAAACTATTTCTGAGCATATGGAATGTTTGGTGCCAACCATGCGCTTATCTTGCACCGATACTAACCTTGTCTCTAAATGGACCGAAATGAGATTGGACATGACCCACGTCACCAAGGAATTCCATCGGGTGCGTCCAAAATGATTTCTGAGCCTATGGTATGTTTGGTGCAAATCGTGTGCTTATCTTGCATCGATACTAACATTGTCTCCAAGCGAACCGAAATGAGATTGCACATGACCCACATCACCAAGGAATTGTATTGTGTGTGTCCAAAATGATTTTTGAGCCTGTGGTATGTTCTGCGCAAACTAGGTGCCTATCTTGTGCAAGATTAGCACTATCTCCTAACGGACCGAAACGAGCATCCATTTGAGCTTCATCACCTTGGTGTACCATCGGGTGCATCCAAAATGATTTCAGAGCCAATGGTTCGTTTGGGCAAACCATGCACCTATCTGGTACCGACACTAACATTGTCTCCAAACGGACCGAAATGAGATTCCACATGACCCACATCACCTAGGTGTTCCATAAGGTACGTCCAAAATCATTTCTGAGCCTATGGTACATTTGGCACAAACTGTCCACCAATCTTGCATCAAGATTAGCACTATCGCCAAATAGACCGAATCGAGCTTCCACTTGAGCCTCGTCACCTAGGAGTACCATCGGGTGTGTTCAAAATGATTTCTGAGCCTATGGTTCATTTGGTGCAAACCGTACACCTATATTGCACCGACACTAACACTGTCTCCAAACTAACTGAAATGAGATTTCACATGACCCACGTCGCGAAGGAGTTCCATTAGGTGCGTCCAAAATGATTTCTGAGCCTATGGTTCGTTTGGCACAAACCGTGCACTATCTTGCGCCGACACTAACACTGTCTACAAACGAACTAAAATGTGATTCCACATGACCCATGTCACCAAGAAGTTCCATCGGCTGCGTCTAAAATGATTTCCGAGCCTATGGTACATTCGGTGCAAACCATGCACCGATCTTGCGTCAATATTAGCAATATCTCCACATAGACCAAAATGAGCATCCATTCGAGCTTTGCCACCTAGGAGTACCATCACGTATGTCTAAAAAAATTTCTGAGCCTATGGTATGCTTGGCGCAAACCACGCACCTATCTTGCACCGATACTAAAATTGTCTCCCAACGGACTAAAATGAGATTCCACATGACCCACATCACCTAGGAGATCAATCAGGTGCGTCCAAAATGATTTTTGAGCCTATGGTACGTTCGACGCAAACCGTGCACCTATCATGCATCAAGATTAGCACTATCTCCAACCAGACTGAATCGAGCTTCCAATTGAGCCTCATCAGCTAGGAGTACCATCAGGTGCGTCTAAAATGATTTATGAGCCTGTGGTTCGTTTGGTGCAAACTATGCACCTATCTTGCACCAACACTAAGACTATCTCCAAATGAACTAAAATGAAATTCCACATGACCCACATCACCTAGGAGTTCCATCGGGTGCTTCCAAAATGATTTTGAGCCTATGGTACAATCGGCGCAAGCCGTGCACTAACTTGCGTCAAGATTAGCACTATCTCCAAATTGACCGAATCAAGCTTTCACTTGAGCCTCGTCACCTAGAAGTACCATTGGGTGTGTTTAAAACGATTTCTGAGTCTATGGTATGTTTGGTGCAAATCATGCACTTATCTTGCACTGGTACTAACCTTGTCTCTAAATGGACTGAAATGAGATTGGACATGACCCACATCACCAAGGAATTCCATAGGGTGCGTCCAAAATGATTTCGGAGCCTATGATATGTTTGGTGCAAATCGTGTGCTTATCTTGCACCGATACTAACAATGTCTCCAAACGGACCGAAATGAGTTTGCACATGACCCACACCAAGGAATTGCATCGGGTGTGTCCAAAATGATTTTTGAGCCTGTGGTATGTTCGGCGTAAACCGAGCGCCTATCTCATGTCAAGATTAGCACTATCTTTCTAACAGACTGAAACGAGCATCCATTTGAGCTTCATCACCTTGGTGTACCATCAGGTGCATCAAAAATGATTACAAAGCCTATGGTTCGTTTGGGGCAAACCATGCACCTATCTTGCACCCACACTAACACTGTCTTCAAACGGACTGAAATAAGATTCCACATGACCCACATCACCTAGGTGTTCCATCAGGTACGTCCAAAATCATTTCTGAGCCTATGGTACATTTGGCACAAACTGTCCACCTATCTTGCATCAAGATTAGCACTATCGCCAAATAGACCGAATCGAGCTTCCACTTGAGCCACGTCACCTAGGAGTACCATCAGGTGTGTTCAAAATGATTTCTGAGCCTATGGTTCATTTGGTGCAAACCGTACACCTATCTTGCACCGACACTAACACTATCTCCAAATGGACTGAAATGAGATTCCACATGAACCATGTCACCAAGAAGTTCGATCGGCTGCATCCAAAATGATTTCCGAGCCTATAGTACATTCGGTGCAAACCGTGCACCTATCTTGCATCAGGATTAGCACTATCTCCAAGTGGACCGTAACGAGCATCCATTTGAGCCTCGTCACCAGGGAGTACCATCAGGTGCCTCAAAAATGATTTCTGAGCCTTTGGTACATTTGGCGCAAGCCGTGCACCTATCTTGCACCGATACTAACATTGTCGCCAAATGGACTGAAACAAGATTCCACATGACTCTCGTCACCTACTAGTTCCATCAGGTGTATTCAAAAAAATTTCTGAGCTTGTGGTACGTTTGGTGCAAACTGTGCACCTATATGCACCTACACTAACACTGTCTCCAAACAGACTGAAATGAGATTCTACTTGACCCACGTCACATAGGAGATCCACCGACTGCATTAAAACGATTTCTGAGCCCATGGTACGTTCAGTGAAAACCGTGCACCTATCCTATGTCAAGATTAGCAATATCTCCAAACAGACCGAATCGAGCTTCCACTTGAGCCTCATCACGTAGGAGTACCATCGGGTGCGTCTAAGACGATTTCTGTGCCTATGGTACGTTTGGCGCATATTGGGCACCTATCTTGCACCGATATTAACATTGTGTCCAAACGGACAAAAATGAGAATCCACATGACTCACGTTACTAAGGAGTTCTATCGGGTGCGTCCAAAACATTTTTCTGAGCTTTTGGTTCATTAGGCGCAAATTGTGCACCTCTCTTGCACCGGCACAACACAGTCTCCAAACGGACCGAAATGGGATTCCGCATGACCTATGTGGCAGGCTATCGGTGGTCAAACATCGACACGCACATCACCTAGGAGTTCCATCGGGTGCGTCCAAAACAATTTCTGAGTCTATGGTACATTCAGCGCAAACCATGCACCTATCTTGTGTCAGGATTAGCACTATCTCTAAACAGAACGAATCGAGCTTCCACTTGAGCCTCATCACCTAGAAGCACCATCAGGTGCGTCCAAAATGATTTATGAGCCTATGGTTCATTTCACGCAAACAGTGAACCAGTCTTGTACTGACACTAACACTGTCTACAAACTGACTAAAACGAGATTTCACATAACCCACGTCACCAAGGAGTTTCATCAGGTGCGTCCAAAATGATTTCTGATCCTTTGTTACATTTGGTGCAAACCGTACACCAATCTTGCGTCAAGATTAGCACTATCTTCAAACGGACTGAAATGAGCATCCATTCGAGCCTCGTGACCTAGGAGTACCATCAGGTGCATCCAAAATGATTTCTGAGCATATGGTATATTTGGTGCATGTAACACCCTAAAAATTTGAAAAGAAGAAAAATAGGAAAAATATGATTTTTTGTATATTTTTGTGAGCATGCAAATTTAGAATAAGAATAATTTTTATAAATTTAAAAATTTAATATAAGGGTAGGAACATGATTGAGCATTCATGATGTTGCATCTGGGATTTTGTGATGAGTGCTTTAAATCAAATTCAATTTGGATTTGAAAATTCTTTGAAATTTGGCTTTGAAAAATTAGAAAAAGAAAAAGGAAAGGAATTTCTTTTCTTCTCGGGCCGTTTTCTCCTACCGCAGCCCACAGCTCGGCCTGCTTCCCCGCGGCGGCCCGTTTCTCTCCCTCCCACGCCAGCGCCCGCCTCCGGTCTCTCTGGGCCGAGCCCAAGCCGCGGCCAGCCGGCCCGTCATCGCGCGCGGCCTTCCTCCGCATCCGAGCCGCTGACAAGTCGGTCCCACCGGTCAGTGACACATCTCCCTTTCCTTTCTTCTTCCTCCGACCGAACACCGCTTTCCTTCTTCACCGGATTCGATCGACCGAATCGATCTCGAATCTCTCCCCTTTCCTTGTTTTCTCGCGTCTACGGGCTATAAAACGGAACCCCCGTGCTATTTCGCATCCGTCCCATCCTTTTGGAGCCGCTCTAGTCGTCTCGACGCGCCACCGTGAGCACCACCGCCTCCACCATCCGCCACCGCGAGCTAGCCGCCGCCTTCCGGTCATCCTCCGGTCCCATCTTCGCGCGGGGTGAGCTCGCCATGTCATTCTCTCTCTCCCTGTGTTTTCCGTTCGTAAGCTCGTGCTCTGTAGCGCGAGGAAGCCATCTCCGGCCATGGCGCCGCCGCGGAGACTGCTGTCGCGGCCCTGTTCCGATCGGAGCGCCGCCGGCACCCTCTTCGATCCAATCCGAACCGCCCAAATCAGATCCAACGGCCAGGATTAGAAGTTACCAGTTCGGCCGGCGTTTTTGCTAAAGAGACCCTGTGTTTTTCAATTGATTGACCCGCGGTCCAAAGCGTAAACCAGAAAATACGTTTTGATTAAATTGAAAACGTAATTCGTTTCGGAAAAAGAAAAATACGCTTTCTGATATTTACAGTTTTGCCACTGAGTTTGTTTTAGTCATAAATTATCCGTTTTAACTCCGATTTGATCCATTCAAATTGCGTTAGATTCATATTTGTGAGCTCTACATGATGATAGAACTGTACAGTAGGTTTGAGATAATTCATTTTCGAGTTTATATTAAAGTAATTATTTATCTATAGGAAATCTTAGAAAACTCATAACTTTTACGTTTTAAATCCAAATTTCGTGATCTTTATGTCTATGTGATCGTAGTAACGTGTAGAAGAGTTTTACAAACTTGTTATACTGTTAGTGTTACTGTTGGTTAGGTTTTCTATCTTTAAGTTCCGATGTGAGATTTAATCTATTACTTTAATAAAGAAAATCTCGTTTAATACATAATTTATTTGTTTTAATTCCGAATTAGTCCGTTCAAATTTCAATAGATTTATAACAATATGAACTATGTACTAGTATTAATGTTTTCTTTATCAAAATCTCTGAAATTTCATAGTTTAGATCTAATTTGATTAATAACTGTGCAACTAGATTTATGAATAAAATATTATTGATTTCTCCTTTAAATGTAATTTAGCCTAAGTCACTTTTGAATGTCTATAAAGAGTATTTTATCCTATATATATGATTTTATATAGTTAAAACAAATGAGACCTATAATTTTTCTGTTTTATACAACAAAATCTTTTGGTAGTCGTTTCTTTCACCGTAGCCCCGATTAGAGTGTTGTTTTTCGCGTCTGTGTGTTCGTAGCAATGCGTAGAACATCTTTAAAACCTTTTCATATATTGTTTCATATGTTTGGTGTACTGTTCTAATTATTATTCATTGTTTGCTTCGTGTATGATTGCTCGATGTGTGTGTGGTGATTTATTGATCAAGTCCAGTCGGTGAGCTATACGTGAAGATTCAAGAAGCTATTAATTGAAGATTTGGATCAGAGAAGGATCTTGATTTAAGGCAAGTATAACATGGGATCATCCTTGTTTCCTATTCACCTTTAATATACTTAATTCATGTGCATGTGTCTACCTTGTTACCACTAAGGATATCCTAGCTTTTGTATCTTGTACCTTGACACCGGTGGAACATTGCATTGGGTAGTATTTATGCTAGTGCTCAAGATAAATAACCATGATCTGTAACTTGACTAATGGTATATGCAATAAACGTTTAAAAGATGCTTTATAGCAACATGGCTCAAGAGGGCTAGAGCATGGGGTATTTTTGGTGCTCTAGTTTCTCTCCTTAAGGACTTATCTGTAAGCGAACATCCGGGACTTACAGTACAACTGTGAGGGCTATATGGCTCTGGCTTTAGTCAAGTATGAGGACCTTTTCTAGCTTGTTAGAGGTTACCCTTGTGGCGCAAATGGGGTAAAGTAGACTGTGGATCCCTGCGTGGTGTATCACACGGACTGACTTCTGAAACCTAGCGGCCCTAACTTGTTAGACGAACCTTTGAAAGACTTCATAGTGAACCCTGCCGACCTTCCTTGGAAGTGGGTCAAGAGATTAGCTACCTCGGGTGAAAGGGTAAATCACGACTCACAGTGAAAGTGTACAACCTCTGCAAAGTGTAAAACTGTTATAACAGTCGTGCTCACGGTCACGAGTGGCCTTGGACCCTTACAGAATAAATGATGAACGCTGATGATAATGATAACACTGATGATATTGATGTTCACTAATGATTATTGTTTCTTGCTATACATTATTCTCGTTTACATGATCATGAGGTTATTTGGGTTTATGGTAAACTTGTTGCTACTCAATTGCTAAAAAGATGACTCACTAAAAGCTATTGCAGTAAACCCGTGTCAAACCTTTTGAGCCGCATGAACCCCATGTTATATTTGTTGAGTTCGACATGGACTCACTCTTGCTATTTCCCACATCTCAGGAAGGGTACCAGATTTCTAGATTCTGAAATTGTTAGGCTTGTGATCAACCAGTCAGTTTGATCCTGGAGTGAAGGTTACACCCGGTGTTCGGAGTTGTCTTTCCGCTGTGTTGTTCTCTAAGGTATATTTTTATACTATTGTGTTATGTATATTAAGCATTTGTCTCTTGATATTACACTTATCTGTGGCTATATGTGAGATTTGTCTACTTTATTTCACATATAGTGTATATCTGGTTTTGTCCTTAAAACCGGGTGTGACAGAGTGGTATCAGAGCAATGCTGACTGTAGGACGCAAGCCTAGTTAGAACTGGACGTTTAGCATGTTCTCATTGTTGCCTATTTCTTGCTTCTCTTTAACTTTGTTATTTTCTCAAAGTTATGCTTAATTCTATCCCCGTTCTGTTATAAAAACCTTGTCTCTATTTTGAACCTTTTCTCCTTGTCTATTAGACGACTCGTGACGAGAAGACTATGGATTTCAGAGGTTAAGAGGACTGAATTGTGTCGCTCTTGCTCACTTTTGACAAGAAACCATTAGCGATGCAAAACCAATTACTAGAAGAAATGGCTCAACATGGGAATTCTCAACGATGCTTATCTCAAGGTCAAGCCAACATATCCAAGGGGTCAGAGAAGATACAAGTAGTAGAAGCTTGGAAGAATATGAAATCCAATAAAGATGTTGACAGTAAGGCATTTGGAGAGCAGGAACAATGTCACTGTTGTAAGCATTATGGTTTTCCCTGTCTTCGAAACGAGTCTAATAAGGGGAAAGTCAAGGTGGATCCAAATTTTGAGATCAACATGGACAAGAAGAGAAAGGCAATCTCATTAGAACCACTAGTGGAAAGCAATGAGCAAGCGAGTTATACTACATTGTCACATGCAGCCCTGATCCCCTGTCAAACAAATCCAAACCCTGAAGAGTTAGAAGCCCCTCCCGCTAAAACTACTCCCCATGAAGTAGTCATAGATGGGTGGACAATTACCTATAAGGAGTATCAACCCCGAAAGGCCAAACAAGCTAGGAAACAAGCCAAAGGGACGAAGGTGAACTTTTATGGCCAGCAAGATAGCAGCATACCAAACAACAGTTCCGTGGAGTATGACATCACAAAAGATCCAGCTAAGAGAAAGTGTTATCATTGCCAGCAGGAAGGACATTATATCAAATCTTGCCCATAGAAGAATCAACAACAGCAAGACCCAGGACAGGATGTCCAAAAGGAGCATGTGCAGGGAAATAAATTAAAGAAAAATTACATCCATGGAAGGTTGAAACATGTGGATATTTCCACCATTCCTGGAGCTAAGGAGGTCGTGTTTGGATCAATTCCAGTAAGTTCAGGAAATGCCAAGGTTTTGTTTGACCTTAGTGCCTCACATTCGTTCATATCTAGACAATATGCAAAAGATCATAACATACTTATGCTTCCAAGGGGGAAAACAGTTATGGTTGAAACTCCAAGAGGTGAAATAAAGGCAGACCGCGTATGCCCAAAAGTTAGTCTTGACATAAAGGGGGTAAATTTTAAGGTAAACCTCATTGTTTTGGAATTAATGGGCATTGATGTTATCCTTGGAATAGACTGGTTATCTACTTGTAAAGGAGTGATTGAGTATGCCCAATGTTCAGTGTTTCTAACTACACTTTCAGGAGAAAGGATTGAGTATGAGGGTATTAAATCTACACCTGAGGGATACCAGGTTGACCCATCTTAAGGTATGAGTTATAAGAATGGTAAAGAGGGATGCAGAGATTCAGATGTCCATATAAAGCAATAAGGAATGTAAGAGACGTTATCTACTCTGGATGCTGCTACAATCACACCATGTTTAAGGAATAGGAGTTATGTCCCGTGTAATAAAACTGTTAGTAGCCAAGTTGAGTCGTCTTAATGTGTGGCTAATGAACATTTAAGTGTTTAGTTGCTTTGTGCTTATGTTTATGCTTGAGTTGGAATTTTGTAATGAGTGGAATGATCTCGTGGGCTTTGACCATGATTTCATTTAGTTTATATGTATAAGGTATAAGGATTAATGAAATAAATAGCTGGGTTTTGGTTATCTCCTGCTTTCTATATCTTGTCTTTCGGAGCAGCCTATCTTTATCAACTTATATCTCTGTTCTTGAAAGACCAAAAATCATGAGAAAATTCTGGACAAGAGTGGACTTCAACATCTCTCTCTAAATGCAAGAACTACCCTCATAGCTATTTTGGATTGGGAGATACAAAAATCACAAGACGATGCAACTGTGCTGTCTGAAACCTGGAACAGAATCTGTTATGTGTTGTTTTCGGTCAAGTTAGCTGTAGAATCTGGAAGTGTGTTCTATAAGTAAGTTGCAGAGAATTTTATAAGCTTTCCATCGGTGTAAACTACAGCTTCATTGGATTAACAAAATGAGAGTTACAGCTGTTTTACTGCACTGCTGATTTTCTGCTCGTGAGAAATTTCAGATTTCTTGTTCTTACCCATACACAGGAGTATCATTGGGATGTCAGAACACTTTTTAGCTCATCTAGAAGAAGGGTTCAAGCTACCCTATTTGGTGTCCCTTATTTTAAGGGGGGTAGCCAATGTAAAGAAGGATTATTAAGATTGAACTCTTTAGTTGGAAGTATTGGTTAGTCTCCATGATTGAGTTGCCACTCTTGAGCAAAAATGTCCTGTGAACAAGGTTGATAATTTTGGGTCCATGGAGACGAGAGTTGTCCCTTTGGATAGTTCATGATTATGATCATCTATACTTGCTCGTGTTGCTGATGTTGGTCACTTGATGACAGGAAGTGTAGTGTCTCATGACTCAGGAGCCCTATATGACGTCTCGCACTGATATGTGGGAAAAGGTTGATGTTTCTGCCATTGAAGGATGTTATGGGTATGATGAAGCTGAGCACTATCAAAACAACAATGTTGAAGAGCAAGTTGGGAGTGAACTAAGTCAGAATCCACAACAACGAAAGTGAAAAAGGAAAGCCCATAAGAAGCCTGCTCAAGGAAGCAAAGCGCAGCAAAACTATGTCAATGGAAGACTGAGCAATGTGGATATGGATAAAGTTCATGGAGTTACCAAAGTAGTGGGAGGTTATATTCAAGTAAGCTCAGTACAAGTTTTTGCTTTATTTGACCCTAGTGCTTCGCATTCTTTCATTTCCGCCGACATGGAAGAGACGTGCAAGATGGTGAAGTGTCCAATGAGGAGGCCTTTGCTAGTTCAAACCCCAGTGGAAGAAATGCAGGCAGATCAGATATGCCCGAATGTCAGTCTTGTCATAAATAAGGAAAAACTTCACCGCAACACTCATTGGGTTGGAGTCACTTAAAATTCACATGGTTCATGGTAATGGATGGCTCTGTGCACACAAAGGAGTGATTTATAGTACTCGGTGCACCATGCTCTTAACAACACCGTCAAGGAAAAGAATTGAGTATCAAGGTGGTCGACTTTTACCTGAGGGAGATGAGAATGATCAATTAGAAGATAGGTACACCAAGGATAGCAAAGTGGACCATGAGTTTACTGAAGTCATAGCAGAGGAACAAATAACTTTGGAGGAGCTCAATAGGAGAGATGATCATGTTTAGGCAGATTAGTCAGTCGGGATATGAGAAACTGTCTCATGACTCTGCACGAAAGAGTAATTTGGAAGATGAGGATCAAATAAAGACAAAGTGTCATTATCTCTTTTATCATCATCTTCCGAATCTCGGGACGAGATTCATCTTAAGGGGGGTAGAATTGTAACACCCTAAAAATTTGAAAAGAAGAAAAATAGGAAAAATATGATTTTTTGTATATTTTTGTGAGCATGCAAATTTAGAATAAGAATAATTTTTATAAATTTAAAAATTTAATATAAGGGTAGGAACATGATTGAGCATTCATGCTGTTGCATCTGGGATTTTGTGATGAGTGCTTTAAATCAAATTCAATTTGGATTTGAAAATTCTTTGAAATTTGGCTTTGAAAAATTAGAAAAAGAAAAAGGAAAGGAATTTCTTTTCTTCTCGGGCCGTTTTCTCCTACCGCAGCCCACAGCTCGGCCTGCTTCCCCGCGGCGGCCCGTTTCTCTCCCTCCCGCGCCAGCGCCCGCCTCCGGTCTCTCTGGGCCGAGCCCAAGCCACGGCCAGCCGGCCCGTCATCGCGCGCGGCCTTCCTCCGCATCCGAGCCGCTGACAAGTCGGTCCCACCGGTCAGCGACACATCTCCCTTTCCTTTCTTCTTCCTCCGACCGAACACCGCTTTCCTTCTTCACCGGATTCGATCGACCGAATCGATCTCGAATCTCTCCCCTTTCCTTGTTTTCTCGCGTCTACGGGCTATAAAACGGAACCCCCGTGCTATTTCGCATCTGTCCCATCCTTTTGGAGCCGCTCTAGTCATCTCGACGCGCCACCGTGAGCACCACCGCCTCCACCGTCCGCCACCGCGAGCTAGCCGCCGCCTTCCGGTCATCCTCCGGTCCCATCTTCGCGCGGGGTGAGCTCGCCATGTCATTCTCTCTCTCCCTGTGT
Source organism: Saccharum hybrid cultivar R570 (assembly GCA_038087645.1). Lineage (NCBI taxonomy): Eukaryota > Viridiplantae > Streptophyta > Magnoliopsida > Poales > Poaceae > Saccharum > Saccharum hybrid cultivar. The sequence continues at coordinate 2,937,190 of JAQSUU010000227.1, forward strand.
TTTCCGTTCGTAAGCTCATGCTCTGTAGCGCGAGGAAGCCATCTCCGGCCATGGCGCCGCCGCGGAGACTGCTGTCGCGGCCCTGTTCCGATCGGAGCGCCGCCGGCACCCTCTTCGATCCAATCCGAACCGCCCAAATCAGATCCAACGGCCAGGATTAGAAGTTACCGGTTCGGCCGGCGTTTTTGCTAAAGAGACCCTGTGTTTTTCAATTGATTAACCCGCGGTCCAAAGCGTAAACCAGAAAATACGTTTTGATTAAATTGAAAACGTAATTCGTTTCGGAAAAAGAAAAATACGCTTTCTGATATTTACAGTTTTGCCACTGAGTTTGTTTTAGTCATAAATTATCCGTTTTAACTCCGATTTGATCCATTCAAATTGTGTTAGATTCATATTTGTGAGCTCTACATGATGATAGAACTGTACAGTAGGTTTGAGATAATTCATTTTCGAGTTTATATTAAAGTAATTATTTATCTATAGGAAATCTTAGAAAACTCATAACTTTTACGTTTTAAATCCAAATTTCGTGATCTTTATGTCTATGTGATCGTAGTAACGTGTAGAAGAGTTTTACAAACTTGTTATACTGTTAGTGTTACTGTTGGTTAGGTTTTCTATCTTTAAGTTCCGATGTGAGATTTAATCTATTACTTTAATAAAGAAAATCTCGTTTAATACATAATTTATTTGTTTTAATTCCGAATTAGTCCGTTCAAATTTCAATAGATTTATAACAATATGAACTATGTACTAGTATTAATGTTTTCTTTATCAAAATCTCTGAAATTTCATAGTTTAGATCTAATTTGATTAATAACTGTGCAACTAGATTTATGAATAAAATATTATTGATTTCTCCTTTAAATGTAATTTAGCCTAAGTCACTTTTGAATGTCTATAAAGAGTATTTTATCCTATATATATGATTTTATATAGTTAAAACAAATGAGACCTATAATTTTTCCGTTTTATACAACAAAATCTTTTGGTAGTCGTTTCTTTCACCGTAGCCCCGATTAGAGTGTTGTTTTTCGCGTCTGTGTGTTCGTAGCAATTCGTAGAACATCTTTAAAACCTTTTCATATATTGTTTCATATGTTTGGTGTACTGTTCTAATTATTATTCATTGTTTGCTTCGTGTATGATTGCTCGATGTGTGTGTGGTGATTTATTGATCAAGTCCAGTCGGTGAGCTATACGTGAAGATTCAAGAAGCTATTAATTGAAGATTTGGATCAGAGAAGGATCTTGATTTAAGGCAAGTATAACATGGGATCATCCTTGTTTCCTATTCACCTTTAATATACTTAATTCATGTGCATGTGTCTACCTTGTTACCACTAAGGATATCCTAGCTTTTGTATCTTGTACCTTGACACCGGTGGAACATTGCATTGGGTAGTATTTATGCTAGTGCTCAAGATAAATAACCATGATCTGTAACTTGACTAATGGTATATGCAATAAACGTTTAAAAGATGCTTTATAGCAACATGGCTCAAGAGGGCTAGAGCATGGGGTATTTTTGGTGCTCTAGTTTCTCTCCTTAAGGACTTATCTGTAAGCGAACATCCGGGACTTACAGTACAACTATGAGGGCTATATGGCTCTGGCTTTAGTCAAGTATGAGGACCTTTTCT